>CM061030.1:6620000-8010000 GCA_030763125.1 Hippophae gyantsensis | reverse complement strand
GATTTATACAGGTATAGATTTAAAAAATAAAAATACTTAACTTGTTACTTGGATTTACTATTGCCTAGTTAATGGCTTTTGCCATTTAACAAAGTTTTCAAAATCCTTGTGTCACCTTTTGTATTTACGTTCTTTTACTTTGTAAGGTGACATTTATTTTAAAAAAAATTGTAAAAGTGTGTAAAAATTTATTTAATATATAAATGAGTTATAGAGAATATATTTAAAATATATATTATTTTAAAAATAATTGATGTGATATTTATTATTTTTATTAAATATTATTTTAAAAAATAATAAATTAATATATTTTTTAAAAAAATTATTACACTTATATTTTATATTATTAACTTAAGTTATGATATTATGGATGATTCAAAATCAGTTTATAATTTCATCGACAAGTTTGACAGAGGAAATGCCATTCCTCTTTTTGACCAGACTATTTAGATATTTTAAAAAGATAGAATAGTAAAGAAAACTAAAAATTATACATTTTTATAGATAATTATAATTGATCAATTATGAATCATTAGATTAAAAATATGTTGGCATAATCTAAACTATTGGTTAGTAGGTGATTTTAGTATAATTAACGGTGATTTTTTTCATTTTATATAAATTAAAAATTTAAGCATCAATAACAAGTATTCTATTTCATTTCATCAAAATATTTTTTATTTCCTCTCATCTTCTAAACTTATTAAAGCTTTCTAAAGTTTTTATCTCTCACTAAGTGATATTAGAACCAAGTTTGTGGTTCCAAATATATCATTATAGCATATCCAATCGAAAATTTTGTTAATGAAAATACAATGCATTAAAAATCATTTCGATCAAAGTTCTAATGCATCATCAGACATCGATAGAAGCTTGCAGCTCGAAACTACCAAGTTGAACCGAGTTAGAACCTAGTTGAGCTGAGTGAGGCACCCTCCAAATATATTTCGACATTATAAATCCATCAATGCGGTCAAAATTTTATAATTCTAACTGCATTAAGAGATATGGATAATAGTATGGCATAATTTTAAGTCCCTCTGCTCAATAAAAAAACTATGATAATTGGAGTATCAAGATTAAGACTCTATTATGTGCACATGATATTTATAAGATTGTAGAGAAATGATACAATGAGCTACAAAATGAGACTACACTATCTCAAGTTCAAAATGATAGGTTAAAAGACTTAAGAAATAAAGACCAGAAAACTCTTTATCTCATATATCAAGCTTTAGATGATGACTTTGAAGATTTCAAGTGCAACATTCGTCAAGAAAGCATGAGAAAAGCCTCAAATCTCATGCAAAGGAGTCGAGTAAGTCAAGAAGGTGCGTCTTTGAATACTAAGAGATGAGTTTGAAGCTTTACATATGAAAGAGTTCAAACCCATTTTCGATTACTTTTCCAGAGTTTTGGTTGTTTCTAATCAAATAAAAAATAGTAAGAAACTAGAAGATGTGAGGATCTTGGAGAAGATATGTCGCTCCCTAGATTCAAAATTTGAGCACATTATGGTGACAATTGAGGAAACAAAAGTTTTGAAAGAGATGACCATAGACCAAGTATTGGGGTCCTTGTAAGTTTATAAAGAAAAGCATGAGAAAAAGTAAGGGATGATTGAACAACTCCTCAAGATGCAACTCAAATAGAAAAAAGAAAATCAAGGCTACGATAGATATAACGGTGGTCGTGAAAGAGGACAATACCGAAGAAGATGTAGAGATCACAGTTGTAAACAAGGTTGAAATTACAACACTAACAATTCCAACAATTATAAGAAATGAGAAAATTTAACATGAGGTCATAGAATAGGAAATTCAAACTCAAGGTATGTCAAATCCCAAATTCAATGCTATAATTGTCAAAAATTTGGACACTACTCTTCAAAATGTCAAAATTTCAAAATCAAAGTTGAAAAATATATCAACTATGTGGAAGATAAGAGCCAACACGAGAGAACTTTATTACTAACATATAAAGGCGAGGATGAAAGACAAGATAACACTTGATATCTTGACATCGGTGTGAGCAACCAAGTGTGTGGAAAAAGAAGCATGTTTGTGGAGCTAAATGAATCGATAATAAGCAATGGTTCGTTTGATGATGAGTCCAAGATCCTAGTGAAAGGTAAAGGTAAAATTCTAATCTAGTTAAAGAATGACGTCAATTTATTTCAAATATCTACTATGTTCCCAACATGAAAAATAATATTTTGAGTTTAGGTCAATTCTTAGGAGAAAGACTATGATATGCATATGAAAGATGACAGTCTTTCAATGAGAGATGATACAAAAATAATTAGACCACTAAGGTGCCAATGTTAAGAAATAAGATGTTATTATTGGACAATCAAAACGAGGTAGTTAAGTGTCTTAAAACTTGTTACAAAGTTGTATTATGTCTATAGCATCTTCCATTTGGACATCTCAATTTTAGGGGATTGGATCTATCGTTCAAAAAGAAAATGGTGAGAAGGTTAACATGTATCAATCATATAGACCAACTTTATAAAGTATGTTTGTTTGGGAAGCAATTTAGAAAAAGCTTGCTAAATGAGTCAATCTTAAGAGCTTAAAAGTCATTGGAACTCATTCATATCGATATATTTGGCCTGATTAAGTCAAGTATTCTCGGTAATAGTAATTATTTCCTTTTCTTTATAAATGATTTTTCAAGAATTAAATAAGTCTATTTCTTGAAACAAAAATCTAGCATTTGAAGTATTCATGAAGTTCAAAGATGTAGTGGAGAAGAAAAATGGATGAAAAATCAAGGCTATGAGATTTGATCAAGGAAGAGAATTCACTTCCAAGGAGTTTCATGAATTCTACAAAGCAAATGAAATTAGACCTCTAACTGTTCCAAGATTCCCCAACAAAATGGAGCAATAGAAAGGAAGAATCACAAAACATACTCAAAAGCAAGAAATTGTTAAAGAAATTTTGGGCTAAAGTAGTGGTGTGTGCAATCTATCTATCCAATTGATCTCCAACAAGAAGCATTTGGGGGAAAGACACCACAAGAGGCATGAAGTGTAAGAAAGCATGACATCTCCCATATAAGAGTATTTGGAAGCTTAACCTATGCTTATGTGTCAGACAAGAAAAGGAGAAAGCTCAATGACAAAAATGAGGCATTCATCTTCATCGGGTATGACTTGAACTCTAAAAGCTATAAGTTATATAATCCAAATTCTAATAAAATTGTAATAAGTCAAGATGTGGAGTTTAACGAAGAAAGAGAATGAGATTTTGGTTCTTATTTTGACGATTTCAACTTCTTTCCTCATTTCGAAGAACAAAATGAACATAGAATAATAAAACAAGAAAGAGAAGTCCAACACGAGCTAACCATTTCACCTACTTCACCAACAATAGAAGTTAGAGACTCATTGCCATCATTTCTAAATGAAAGAAGCATTTCACACACAAAGAATCTTAAAGAAATTTATGAGGACACTAAAATAATTTAAGATCTCACATTCTTTTGTCTATTTTCCAACTGCGAACTTATAAGCTTCAAATAAGCCACACAAAAAAGGAAATGGAAAGATACTATGGATGAGAAAATGAAAGCAATCAATAAGAATGATACATGAGAACTTGTTTCACTTCCAAAATGTCATAAAGCTATAGGTGTCAAGTGGATGCACAAAACAAAAAATAATGCTAATGGAAAGGTCAAAAGATACAAGGAGACCAATTGCAAAATACTATAGTCAAATAGTTGGAATCGACCATGATGAGACATTTGCTTGTGTTGCTTAACTAGAAACTATTAGACTTATTATTTCTTTCACATCTCAAAACAAGTGAAAAATACATCAAATGTATGTAAAGTCCACATTCCTAAATATAGTTCTTTAAGAAGAAGTATACATTGAACAATTGATGGGCTATATTGTCAAGGGACAAGAAGACAAAGTCTTAAAACTGAAGAAGGCTCTCTACGGGTTGAAACAAGCACCAAAGACATGAAATAGTAGAATTGACAAGTACTTGCAAGCGAAAAACTTCACAAAATGCCCACATGAGCATACACTTTATGTCAAGATCAAAGAAGGAGATGTCTTAATCATGTGCTTATATGTGAATGACTTGATCTTCACAATAAATAATTCAAATATTTTTGAAGAAATCAAGAAAGCAATAACAAAGTTTGGACTTATAACTTATTATCTTGGCATCTAAGTTAAACAAAGAGAAGATATACTTTTTATCTCACAAGAAGGCTATGTAAAGAAGATTTTTAAGAAGTTTAAGATGAATGAATGCAAACCAATTAATACAATTGTATAATATTAAAGCTTGATGAATCAAAAAAGGTGGACATGATACTTTTCAAGAGTTTGGTTGGAAGTCTGTGGTATTTGACATACACAAGACCTGACATTCTCTATGCTATGAGAATTATAAATTGCTATATAGAGAATCCAACTATTAGACACTTCAAAACTGTAAAAAGAATTCTTCGCTATCTCAAATGTACAATTAACTTTATTTTGCTCTATTCATCAAGCAATGATTACAATCCACCCCGATGTTAAAGAAGCAACAACTAATCACTTTCTCAACCTATGAAACTGAGTATGTAGTTGCTACATCATGTGTTTTTCATGCAATTTGGCTTAGAAATCTATTGGAAGAGTTGGGATGGCTAGAAGAAAAGCCAATTAAGATTTATGTTGACAATAAATTAATTTTAGCATTAGCAAAAAAATTAATATTTTATGATCGAAGTAAACACATTGATTCTCGCTACCATTACATAAGGGAGTGCATCACAAAAAAATATGTACAAGTGGAATACGTAAAGTCTCAAGATTAAGTTATTGATATCTTCACCAAGCCACTCAAGCAAGAAGACTTTATCATATTTAAAAGATTGCTTAGAATGACAAATCAAGTTTAAGGGGATGTTGAAAATAAACTTGATTTAGCCTAGATAATATGGGACTTGAGAGATACTTATTCAAATGTTGTAATTAATAGTCTATTATATTAAAGCTCAATAGATTCAAGTTTTATAAAATTGTTCTAAATTTCTCTCAAAAAATATTTAGATATTTTAAGAAGAAAATAATAGAAAAATCTAGAAACTATATATTTTGATGAATAATTTTAATGGATCAATTATGAACATTAGATTAAAAATGTTTTGATATGATCATAACCATTGATTAAGAGGTGATTTTAGTATAAATAGAGGTGGTCTTTTTCATTTTGTATCAAAGAAAAATTTAAACATCAATAATAAGTATTCTCTTTCATCAAAATATTGTTGTTCATTTTTTCTTTCAAAACTTTTTAAAACCTTCTAAAGCTTTCATTTTTCAACAAACTTAGTTTATGTTCACATAGATTTAAATTGGAAATAACTAGACAAGGAGATAGAAGTTGCAAGACAACCTTAAATTTCTCAATAAACACAAAGGGTCAAAATGGTTTCATGAAAATTAAGTATTATTCATTATTTTTATAATATATTTTTTATCATTTATATTATTTTTTCATTTCACTTAATATTTAGTATTTATTTATTTTTTTAAAAATTATACTAATATTAAATTTTATTTATTTTATTATATATTTTAAAAATAATAAATAATTTTTTGAATCAATGCACCATTTTACATGATTATGGTGAAATTATATATTAGTAAGGTTAATATTGATAATATAATTTAAATTAATAAATTAAAATATAAGCTTATTAATTAAGGTATAACTTTTCGTGATTTTATATCCTTAAGGAGTTAATTACCTATTTACTCATAGTAATGGGAGGGTTACACATTACAATTATGCAAAAACTTTTTAGAACTTGCAGTAGACACGTGGATAGAGTTGTCCACGCATGACGCATGTATCCACGAGATTAATGATATTTGAGAAATTAAGATGTTTTACTTTTTAAAAACATAGCGTAAAATAATAATAAATGGCACACATATTTTAAAATCATTCTTATTAATTGATTACTCACATCATTTTTTATATTTATTTTTTTTAAATTTATAATATATAATTTTATCATTATTACTATTAAAGATAATATTTTAATAAATTATTATTTTTATTTTAATTCATTATAATTTTTAATAAATACGTTAAAAAAAATGATTTTACATTTCTTTTATTCTTCAATCGAATTCATTTTTATTTCGATTCAAATTGATTTTTCTTAGAGATTAGTAAACATATATTTGTAAGAATAACTTGTATATTTACAAACAATTATATTGAAAACAATTTTAACTTTATAAATATATTATATAAAAATTTTAAGTCATTTATACAGTTTAATCTCTTAAATTATAAACGATATCATTTAGTCTCTTAATTTTATAAAAATAATCAATTAAGAATAAATCGTATTATTTTATAATTTTTTTATTAAAATATTATTATTATTTTGTTAAGAGATTAAACACAATTAAAATACGAGTTTTTAATAATGATAAAATAAAAATTATTATAAAAAAGTATCAAAATATTTATTTTTTAATACTCGTTAATTATTGTTATTTTTTTAATATTTTATTTTTTAAATATTTATTAAAAATTAAAATATACATTTAAATAATTTTTTGTTTGAATTTTGTTATTGTTTAGTTTTCTTAAAATATTTTATATTATATTATATTTTTATTATTGTTAATAATTCATATTTTAATTATTTGATAAAAAATAATAATATATTAAATAAGAATTTATTAATAATTGATTTTTTTATAAAATTAAATCATTAAATTATACCGTTTTTAATATTAAAAATTAAATGACATAAATACATTAATTTAAAGAATTTTTGGTAACATGTCATATTTTCAAAAAAATATTTATACTAAATAAATATATTATTGGTCGGAACTTATAACTTATCGAACGTGAATAATTTCTTATTATATTTTCATCAATTAATCTGGTTAGAGTTGATTCGTCACTGCTTTATCTTCTCATACGTTAGTTGGTTAGTAAGACCGTCAACATAGTACAGGCCAATTCGAATAGGACCCATCTTATTTTGTTTTTTATTTTTTTCTTAATTAATATAATATAATAATTTTATTTTTTAATTTATAATTAATTCGTAGTAATATCATAATTTATATTTTATTTTATTTTGTTTCATTGGCCATATAATCTATTTTTCTCCCTCACAAAAGAAAAAAGAGAAAAAAAAATCTGAGACTTAAAAAGGAGAAAAAGAGTGGACTATATCTCTTAGAAAGTTGGAGCACGTAAACACAATTACACAACAATCTTAAAAAATTCCTTATTTTCCTGGAAAATCTTTCAGAGAAACTTGGAAAAGTATCGGACTGTGAGGGATCGAATCAGAATGGCCTTGTTATTCAATAACTCTCACTTTTCCCTCTTCTCCAAAATCCCCAACAAATCTTTATCTTCTCATTCGCTTCTCTCCCTAAATTCTCCATCTTCTCTGACTCTCCTCTCTTTTCCCTCCATGTCAAACCCCAAAACCAGACTTCTTAATCTCCGCTCTTTCCGACCAGCCTCCTCATCCTCCTCCGGCAATGACACCAACCCTGCCTCAGGGGATGGTCCTTCCGAAAGCGTTAAAAAATCTGTCAGAAATCAGGCGAGGGTCACTGATGAGTGGGGTGAGGAGGCCGAACCGGAGCCTGAGTCGTCACTGACGAATCTCTCTGAATCGGATCCTCCAAAGGACGAGGACGAATGGGAAGAAGATGGGTATGTCAAAATTGGAAATGGGAGTTCAGCTAATGTTGGAACTGAGACTGGGAAGTCTTTGGACGAGAGACTTAGTGAGCTAAAGAGGAGTTTGGTGGACACTGTGTATGGAACGGAGTTGGGGTTTCGAGCAGGGGTGGAGGTGAGAGCTGAGGTTATGGAATTGGTGAGCCAGTTAGAGGCGGTCAATCCGACTCCAGCTTCGACTGAGGCACCGGAGCTGCTGGATGGCAATTGGGTTTTGCTGTAAGTTTGATATTGTGACTGTTTCTTGTAGAAACAGAAATGAATGATGAACCTGTTTATATATAGTTACGTGCACATATCTAAATTGCTTTAGTTTTAATCAAGATGACATTGTCTAGGATAGTGGAAAATGATTTTTGTCCCAACTACACTACTTAAGTGGTTATCAAAATCTTATAGCCCTCTCTCTTTGTTATATTAACCTTACCTCACATCTATGACCATACACATAATAGAGTTTGCATTCCACTGATACTGTATATCAGTACTCTTAGGATAATAGGTTGTCACTAGTCTTAAACCATAAGCTATTATTGATTTGTATCATTGAAAGTGTTTTCAGGATTACTCATTCAATTGTGCAAGGTATTTAGCTTGTGACTCAATCCAGTGTTGGGAGTTACTCCCTATGGAGATTAAATTTGTTGACTTTAAGTAATGAGTAAATACTGGGAATGATGGATCTTTTAGAATTGAGGTTGTTGGTACAACTATACAAAGATCAGGGATTTTTTTGGGGAAAAAGGGGAAAAATACCTAGAACTCAAGTATGTTAGATAAATTGGATACTTAAGTCCACTAACAGGCAATACACTAAAAGTCTACTAAGTTTGAAAAGTATGACATCAGAAGTTCGTGAAGTTCTTTGATGTCCTATTTTTCAAACCTAATGGACTTATCGTGTCCCATTTTTTAAACATAACGGACATATGGTGTACTACCTGTGATACAATAGAGATCCATTAGGTTTAAAAAATAGGGTTTCTGGTGTCCTACTTTATAAACTTAATGGACTTTTAGAGTACTACCTAAAAGCTAGTAGATTAAAGTGTACAACTTGTCGAAACTTGTAAACCAAGAAAAATTGGTAGGTGATTATTGAATAAAGTAAAAATTGATTTTATTTGCAATTTGCAACATCACTAAAGCCGGAACTGGAGCTCTATAAAGATAATCTGTATGGTCTTATTTCGAACAAAATTTGAAGGAAGATAAACAGGTGAGTCTAGGATTATTGAAGGAATCTACCCATGGTTTTCTTTTTATATTTGGTAGCGAGATCTTCAACCATAATAATTTACTTTGGATCTTCAGCCATAATGATGGTTTTATAAGATTGAGTTATTAGATTAATGAGCATTGGATGATGCTTTATTAACAGAAAAGATATTCCTTTTTAGTGTTTCATTTAACATACGGAAAACGTTATCAAATTTCTTATGAATGATTTATCTAATGAATGGTTTGCCTTTTTCCCTAGTTTATTTACTTATTTTTGTTTAAGGCCTTGTCAACTAATTTTACCTTATTCTTTTGATCTTTAAAATGATCAGGTACACTGCATATTCTGAGTTGTTGCCACTTTTGGCGGCTGGCTCATTACCTTTGTTGAAAGTGGATAAGATAAGCCAAGCAATTGACTCCAGCAGTCTCACAATTGTGAATGCAATCACAATATCTAGTCCTTTTGCTACATTATCTTTCAGTGCTTCTGCTAACTTTGAAGTTCGCAGCCCTTCTAGAATACAGGTATCAATAGCTTATATGCTTAGAATGAACATTCCTCATCATCTGGCTGGACATAATGAGCAAAGAAATAAGGGATGAATAAATGTTAATATTACATAAAGCATACAACATTATTAATTGCAAGTGAAAAGTGGTTGTAAAGTACTTTTAGAATCGCTTTTGCCAGTAAGCACAAAATGTGACTTTTGAGTTCTAGAAATTCTCTGATTTTTATATTATTCATTTATTTACATTGTTTCACTTTTATCCCTTTTTAAAAAAAAAAATTTACGTTATATTATAAAAAAAATGTTCGCCGCATTAGAGGAGGTTAAAACTCTATTTGTGAAGGAGATTATGCTATCCAATTATGCCTAATTTTTTTCCGTTTGGTTTATAAGCCTTTTAAGATCTGAAAAACTTGGTGAGAGACTTTATAACAATGAATAGTTCTATAATCATGCATAAAATGGTTAGCAGAAATTTAACAATCTTCTAAATTTGCTCAGGTTCAATTCAAGGAAGGAACTTTTCAACCTCCAGAGATAAAATCAACTGTTGATCTTCCTGAAAATGTGGAAGTTTTTGGACAGACAATCAGTTTGTCACCTCTGCAGCGAACTGTTGATCCCATACAGGGGTATGTGGCTAGCATCGCACGCGCTATCTCTGGTCAGCCACCTCTTAAGCTTCCAATTCCAGGTGAACGGACCAAATCGTGGCTTCTGATATCATATCTTGATAAGGATCTTCGTATCTCAAGAGGGGATGGTGGTCTTTTTGTGCTTGCCAGAGAAGGGAGTCCTCTTCTAGATCAATAGCTAGATAAATTTCGCTGTTTTAGCAGCGACTTTCACTTTCATACATAAAATAGTAAGTCACTTTATTTTTAATGTTATTAAGCGACAAAATGCTAAATTTATCCCTATAAAAGTCACAAGAAGAGATAAGTTGCACATTTTAAATATGTCGCAGACTTTTGGAGTACCAAATCTGATGTTTAAGTATTGTCTCTCTCTTATGGCCCAAATAATTAGATTTGATTTGACCTGCTTCGAAGTAAGAAGCAGCTGACCAGATCTTACCACCTTACACCTAATCGAAATACTATTGAAGTTTGAGTTATATAAAATAAATATGTATTTGACAACTTTATAACATTAATTTTACAATTTTGCACTCATTTAAGTCAATACAATTTTCGATTTAAGTTAGAAAAAACTTGGTTGAATTCTCCCTAAATTATGTCGGTGCTAGTTTTTTTTTCTTTCAAATAACTTCATTTTTATAAATTAGTTAATTTTTTTTAACTAATAACAATTTATCCTAAAATTTATAATTTTATACTAAATTATATAATGAAAAGATCAAAAAATTATTTTTTTAACTTCAATAAAATAAGATTAATTACACCTAGTAGTTATTATCGATGATCCCAATGTAATTCTGATAGACAATTTAGGTAACCCTATTGGAGTTTTAATGGCCTACCGGCCATCTAAGTTTTAGTACATGTAACATGATATATGTAATATTTTATACACATTGTTAAACATTAATTCATTTATATTTATATATTATTATTATTATAATAAATTAAAATTATTTATTTGATATTTATTGAATAATATTGATTTTCTAGATTTTTTTTGAGATTTTTATTTAATAAGTAGATTAGCTTAAAAATAAAGTGGATATATTTTTTAACTTATAATATCGTTTTGATCATCACATTTTATTCAATTCTTTTGACATACGGTGTACACTAATCTCTCTACCAGAATACCAACAACCATATTATATCTAAATTTGGCTTTTATATCTTATAAATACAAAATAACATTGTATAAAAAGAAGAAAAGAATAGAATATTATAATGCAGATTTAGAATAATAAAAGTTGGAGATAAGAATTAAAAAGTAGATTTAAGAAATAATTAAAGGAATTGAAGATCAGATTCAAAAACATAAATCCTATGATTTTTTCCTTTCTTTTATTGTTTTTAATATTATGAATAATATTTTGAATTTATTGTTTTCTATGAGTAACTAATTTTATAATTGATTATGAATGATTTTAAGGTCCTAGATATGAATTTTAATAATTTATAAGATTTGTAATATTCTATTCATCTATTTTTTTATTATGTATTATTTTTCAATTTTAATCTTTGTATAAATTTTCTTATTTATTCAAATGTACAATTGAATAATCAAATTAATTTATTGTTAATCAATTTAGTTGATTGAGTACGTAATCATTTGTTTAATTCAAATAATTAGTGATAAATTGCTTGTAATAAGAATTAATACTCAATATAATTAAACCAAATTTGTATGTTCAACCTTAATCCAATTTGTTTTTTAAAATTGAATGTTTTTGATAGATTAAATTTATAAAACTTATTCTAGGTTTTCTATTAAAAAGAGCTTTGAGTAAGAGCTTATTTAATTAAACTAATTGGTAAGAAGAGGTGGAGATTTATATGCCTGTGAATTTCTCTAAATTGATATAATCAAATAATAAGACATAATAATATGTTTTTATTGATTTGTAATACATGTTAGTTGTGGAGAATGATCCTACAATTATTCTTTTATTATTTTTTATTATAATCTTTATATTTTATTTGATAGATTTAATTTTCAGTTTATAAAACTAAAATCTCATTTTTAATTAACTTATTAACGAGCTATTAATTAGGAGTAGATATTATTATTAATCCTTGTAATTATGACAACCCTTGTTCTTAAAATTACTTATCATTTGCACATGATTATGTATACTTGGGTGTTTTGAATCGTATTTTAACATATTATATACAAACATATAAGTAGATGTAATATGTTATTTACAGTGAGTTACGTGAACTATGGTAGATGTAACATGTTACATATAAAGATACATGTGGATGTAATATGTTATATCAGTGATTTGTCGAATTTACATTAGGTGAAACAAGTTACATCAGTGGATCGTCGAATTTACAGTGGATGTAATAGGCTACATACAAAAATATAGGTGATAATAATAGATTATATCATATGTCACAACAACTAGGAAGGATGTAATAGGTTATATATAAAAAATACATATTAGTAGGTTGCTAGAACTATACTAGATGTAAAATGTTACATAAAAATATAATATTTTACATCTAGTAGATTGCTAAAACTATGATAAATGTAACACGTTGCATACAAAATATAGATATGAATATAACATGTTACATACAAAATATAGATATGAATATAACATGTTACATACAAAGATAGATGCGTGTAATAAGTTACATATAAAAATAGATGTAGATGTAACATGTCATATACAAAAATAAAGGTGAATGTAACTTATTAAATATAAAAATAAATATATATGTAATGAATTACATACAAATATAGAAATAGAGTAATATAAATCAATACAATGATAAAATTTAAGTTACATTAAAAAATAATCATTATACATATAAATAAAGAAATAATGTAACATGTAAAATAATAATATATAGATAAATATAATATATTATATATAAAGCGATCACGTTGTAACAGTAAGCCTTACATCTTGAACATATGTAACATGTTATATATGTTTCTTAGCAAAAATATAAGGTCTTACATCTAACAATAATCATTGAAACTCTGTAAATTGGGACTAAAAATATGTAAGTTTTTAAATGCATATGTAACACATTACATATAATTCATAAAAATATGTAATACCACAAACTTAATAAATTAAAGGACATTTCTATCCTTTGTGTATAGTTCTATCAATTAGTCCGACAGACATGATTCTTGGCCAAAGTTGTGTTATCTCAAAATCATTTAAAACTAATTTAACTTCACAAATCAAGTTATTAGGAACTGCTGATAAAACACTTACCTTGATAGAAATCTTTCTTTGGAGCATCTTGAACTACACGCTTCTTATACCAATTTGTTAAAATTTTGAGATGGTTTTCAATTATTACCTACTGGAGCCATTGCAGTGATTATCTTATTTGGAGTGGTTTTATGGTGTTTGGGGAATCTTTGCATGCGGCTTAAGTTGTCACTAGATACCAAGCTGTAAACTTTTTTGTTATCTTGCCAAGCCAAAAATACAACCATTAATAGGTTTGAAGATTTTGGAAGAACTCAAACGCAAAGAAACTTTGGTGCATTATTGATTCTCTTAGATTAAATAGGAAGAAAGATGTTTGAATTGGACGAATTCAAGTTGATGGAATAGGTGAGATTAATTAGAGGCAAAGAGAGGAGAAGATAACAATTGGAAACGAGATTGTCATTGACTTTTCGGCAGTAACAACAATAGGAGGAGGAGAGAGAAGCAGAGAGTTAAAGGCCCATGAAACTAAATGATTTGAAAACCTTGAGCATAATAAAATCAACCTGTAGGGGTGAAACAGTAAATTGCATACTTTAATACAGTAATGTGGATGGATTTTTGTAAAAAATGTAAAAAAAAAAAAGCAATGAGCCTCTATTATGCGTCATTTATTCATGCTAGTGCCACATTTATGCTTTCATTTATTTTGAAAACTTTGGTCCAATCCAGCATGATCGCCTTGTGGATTTAAAGTTTTGGCCAGTGTTATGAAAAAATAGCAGTTTGTTGTGTCTTTAGTTTTAAAAATATACATGTTAGTCCTTTATTTTATAAAATGTGCATTAGAAGTTTGTTTTGTTTATTTCTAAGGTGCATATATATAAGTGCATTTAAGACAAATTATTTCAATTTGGCTCTCATTTAGATATGTAAAAAGTATATATTATCATAAATAATAGGTAAATTTATCATTAATAAAAACAAGAAAGAATTGTTGATTTTTGAAGAAAATAAATATTTTATATAGATAAAGAGTATATATTTGTAAGTTTATTAAAAAATTTTAAACATTGTTTTTGAAACAAAAGAGCTATTTATATCATAACAACATATTAAATGATAAATTTAATCCTTTTATGTTTTGGGTATTCATTACTATATTTTTTATCAATTGAGGTAAAAATTTGATTCAAAATCTATAAATTAATTTTTTTATATTACCAGATAGATTATATTTCTTGATTGATAAGTTGTTAAGCATATTTTAATTTTTTTAATTGTATTATAATTATTTTATAGAAAGTTTTTAATGATTAATTTTAAAAAATAACTAAAATTTTATAGTTGCATAATACATTCTATAATTATATCTTTTCTCATTGACAATAGATTAAGTAAATAGAATACGTGATGACAATAATGTTAAATTAAATTATATGATATGTCTTTTGTCTGTTTTAATCAAATGAGATTTTTATATCATATTATAATTATAAGTTCAAAATTGTCAAGTAAACTTCCTTCAAACCAACCTTATAGACAAGATTAAAAATTAATTTTTTAAGAAATCATAGGTGAATTAAGGCTTTTGAGTTTTCCAAAATTGCAAGATAAAATTGATTTATAAAATGATTCAAAAATCAATATAACCAACCTACATCTACGCTTAGTCTAAGTAACACAAGAGATGTTTTTCAAATCGAGAAAAATGATCATATAAGTCTTGTAATTGTTATAAAATAAATACATTAATTGTATAATTATTAATTTAAATATTAAAGATCACGTAAATTTTTCAAAATGAAAATCTTAGTTTCACAATTTATGAGTTAATTACCACTAATCCTATTATTATTAAGATTAATAATTTTAATTTATCAAAAATATAAAAATAAGAATTTTGGTGCCTAAATTTCATAAATAGTAGGATTATATATATTTAATTCAAAAATTATGAAACTACTCATTTTTTAAAATTATAAAAACTTTAATATTTAACTTAATAATTAAAAATTAAATTATTTAAATTATATAATTACGTAAATCTATTATCTAACACATTTTCCTAAATTTACCTCCGTAGCCAAAAGGCTAAATCTTACTCTATTTTGTATTTTCCTACATAAAGCTAAATCTGCTTAAAAGAAACCAAAGAAACCGAAAGAAAAAAAAATACGAAGGCACTCAAGAAAAGCTGGGGTAAAGACCAACAGATATCCAGAGGGGTTTAGCTTACTTCACTCACAACTCACTCCCCAAAAATGGAGTCTCTCATGGTAATCCGACGAACACGATGCCTGAATCTCTGTTCCTTTTTCAAGGTACGACCTCCTTTTCCTTCTCATCACAGTCATATCAATGACCACCATAACCACAACTTTAAAACCCTAGCAAAAACCCTAAGCACCTCTGCGATACCTAGCGATTACCAGATGCATTCTTCTCCCCAGAAACACCAGACCACCGGCTCTGGGACTTTTCCCCAAAATCAGAACTATTCCAACCGGGGATATCCCAATCAGGGTCCTAACTACCACAATCCTGGTCATCCTGCCCAGAATCAGGGATATCCCCAACAAGGAAACCTTAGTCAATGGAACCCTCAGAGGCAGAACTACCCTCAGAACCCAAATTATCAGCAACCCTTACACCCAAATCAGTGGCACAACCAAAATCAGAGCAACCCACAACACGTTAACGCCAATCCGGGGAGTCAGCAAGTTCAAAACCCTAATAATTTTAACAGCAATCAAGCTCCGAACCTGGGATATGCTTTTCAGAGTCAAGCTTCCAATGATAGCTACCCACAACACGTTGACTCCAATCCGGGGACTCAGCAAGTTCTAAACCCTAATCATTTTAACAGCAATCAAGCTCCGAACCTGGGACATGCTTTTCAGAGTCAAGCTTCCAATCAGAGCTACCCACAACACGTTAACGCCAATCCGGGGGATCAGCAAGTTCAAAATCCTAATCATTTTAACAGAAATCAAGCTCCGAACCTGGGACATGCTTTTCAGAGTCAAGCTTCCAATGTTATCCCGTCATCCACTGTAGATTTGAGGCGGTTGTGTCAAGAGGGAAAGCTTAAAGATGCTATTGAACTGTTGGAAAAGGAAGGGGTTAAGGCTGATGCTGAATGCTTTTACGCTTTGTTTGAATTATGTGGGAAATCGATATCCCTTGAGAATGCAAAAAAAGTCCATGATTTCTATTTGCAGTCGCCTTGTAGGAGAGATCTTCAATTAACTCATAAAGTGATTGAAATGTACTCAAAATGTGCAAGCATGGCTGATGCGCACCGAGTGTTTGATCATATGCCTGAAAGAAATATTGATTCTTGGCATTTAATGATGAATGGATATGCTGCTAATGGATTGGGAGATGATGCTTTGCAGTTGTTTGAGAAGATGAGGGAGCAAGGAATAAAACCAGATTCGGACACTTTTCTCTTGGTGTTCTCTGCTTATGCCAGTGCAGATGCCGTGGAAGAAGCATTCATACATTTTGAGTCGATGAAAAATGATTACGGGATTGATCCACAATTTGAGCATTATTTGGGGCTTCTAGGTGTGTTTGGAAAGTGTGGCCATCTTAATGAAGCAGTACAGTACATTGAAAAACTCCCTTTTGAGCCAACAGTTGCGGTTTGGGAAGCCTTGAGGGAATATGCTCGGGTTCAAGGAGATGTTGATCTTGAAGATCGTGCTGAGGAGTTAATAATTGATCTTGACCCATCAAAAGCTGTTTCTAATAAGAATCCAACTCCACCACCCAAAAGGCGTACTGCAATCAGTATGCTAGATGGAAAGAATAGAATAATCGAGTTTAAAAATCCAACTCTCTACAAGGATGATGAGAAGTATAAGGCTATGAAAGAAATGAAAAATGCTGGTTATGTGCCAGACACACGATATGTTCTTCATGACATAGATCAGGAAGCTAAGGAGCAGGCCTTGCTCTATCACAGTGAGCGTTTGGCAATTGCATATGGCCTGATTAGCACTCCCCCGAGGACCCCGCTTAGGATCATTAAGAACCTCCGCATCTGTGGTGATTGTCACAATGCCATTAAGATCATGTCCAGAATTGTTGGGAGGGAGTTGATTGTCAGAGATAATAAAAGATTTCACCATTTCAAGGATGGAAAATGCTCTTGTGGGGATTACTGGTAACTTAAAGGTATCCTCGGAGAGATTGTTGGCATCACACAAGGTTATTTTTGCTCTCATCATTATTGAAGAAAGTTGAAAGTTTGCCAACCATCTGGGTTCTTTCGGGGATAAGCCTCAGAGTACTACTGTAAGTAGGGATAGGAAAAGTTTAGCTGCTATAAACAGTATTATCTATGTTTGAAGAATTGAATGAAACCAATTATTAAAATTTCCACAATCTTAGGTTATTCATTTAGTTTCTCTTTATTTATTGCCTTGAGCTGTGATGAACTTTCTCTGTTAATGTGACTTTTAAGCTATTTTAATAATCTTCCTATAAAATTTTGTTATCCTTTTCTGATATTTGTAATTTGTATCATCTTGTCACATGTTTGATGGAAGACGTTCATGTAAGTATATGGTGGTGGTTTACAGTGTCCTGAGTCCTTTAGAGTTGTGATTATTAAAACGAGTTAATTTAGTCTTATAATTTAAAAGTATGCTAAAGTTAAAAAATTTAAAAATTGAGATTTTTTAACGGATAAAAAGAATTCAAATATTTTATTAATAAAAAATATTTAAAAAAATGGAAGAAAAGAATGTCAATCTCTCCACTCTCTTTTTCCTTAATAAAAAACAAAAAGAAAATTTGAGAGAGAGAGAGAACGAAAGAGAGAAAAAAAAAGAGCGAGAGAGGGTGGTTGGAGATGGGCCAATTAAGGTTAATTTTTTTTTAAAAAATTACTCAATAGATTATACTTTTAAATGAATTTGTTTTTATAATTATAGGATGAAATTGTATGAAATCTCTAGTTATAAGATCCGAAGGATTTGATACGTGTGGTTTACACATGATATATGTGGGTTTCCTTTTATTTATGACTTTGGTCTTCTTTCGTTAGGCAAGCACTATGCCCCTAGCATCAGAACTTTCATTAGATACAAAACAGTTTGAGACCATTCGTATGAGAACTTAACGAATCAGTTTAGCTTAGGGCAAAAGGATTTTGATTTGAATTATTGGGATGCTTAGTGAAGATGATTTAATGGTTTTTTAAGAGTTAGAATGAAATCCTTAAGACCAATGTAGAGAACTTGTGGTTGCTATGGGATTGTTATCGACCTTACGGTGGTCGTATGTCTTTCTGATTTCTTCTTATCTCTTATAGCTTATGGCCTGCACATGAGACTCTAGGGGAAATAAGTTTATCCTGTGTCATATAACATTAGCTTAGCGTGAAAGTATACAAAAAAGGCCCTTTTTTTTCTATTATATTAACATTTTTACTTTATTAGTATTAGTATTAGATTAGTATTAGTTGGTTGATGATCTCGATTCAATGATACTCGAGGAAAAATGGTGCCGGACGAAATGAGGATTGTAATATGAGAGAAACAAAGAGTTAATCTCTTTCAAATATATAACATAGATTCGAATAATGTAATATAATTGGATTCTCATGTTGATCCGAATAAATCATCATTTTTACATAAATTACTATTTACGTGTTAAGTAAAAGAATAATAAAGTATAAATTTAATGTATTTAATTTTAAGATTAATTATCATTATCCTATCATATATTATATATATTTATTTAGGATGAATTTCATATCTAAAGGTATTTAAGATAATTGATTTACAATCAAATATATAAAGAAACCAAACTCCAAGTGATTGAGGAACCAAATTAGTTCTGGCACATACGTTCCTTTGTTAATTTGGAAGCAGGATGCCAACATATCTTTAGGTTTGTAGGTAATAGATTTGTTATCACCATTGAAATGTTGCCAGGAAAGTACAATTTTAAGTAAAAATATTGCCTTGGTTACATACTTAATGGTTGGTTGGAAACACCTATTGAGTACTCACCACTCACAAACACAATTTTGTTCACATGATAAGAATCATTAATATTAACCAATACACAAAGTATTAATGATTCAAAAACAAAAAGAATGTGATATCAATTTGACAAAATTTTGTTACTTTTTATGGATCACAAAATTAAAGAAAAATATGAGGTATTTGTAGAACTCGACTTACCATCTTACCATGAACCTCACCAACCACATCACTAAGGATAGTGACGTGAGTGGTGAGGATGTGCTAAAAAATTATATTTTTTTGTTTTCAAAAATATCAAGTAATTTTCACAAATACCCACACCCAAAACAAAACAAAAACAAGAGTAATCACGTTGATGAGCGTGCACTCAACCTTACATGCATACTACAAAAACCAATCTCATGGTATATGCAAACATGATCGTATACAAAACGTTCCTAACTATACGTGTTTGTATATTACTGATTCGCAATAACCAACCTTAAACAGATGAAGACAAATACATTAAATAAAATAAATAAACATTGTATTTTATACACATGAAACCAACACAGAGATATAGAATACAATAAGACTTACATTTGGAATTAACATTATGTAATTTATATTGAACTTTTTTAATCACGTTGTCATTTATTGCTAAATTTATATGATTATTAGTTTTGTTTTAAATTTTTCTTTGATTTTATGTAATTTAAAGATTGAAATTATAAATTTCCAATCCAATCAAATTCGGATTTATATTTGTTCATATTGATGTTTATAGTGAATTAGATTCGAATTCAGATCAAAAAAATTTCAACTTGCTTTGAATTGGATTGAATTCAGATTATTTTAAAATGACAATTTCAATCCACCGTTACCACTTACTAGTAACAAATCATTACATAGAATGCATCTCGGAAATCTAGAAATCATGGAAATCAAATAAACATAAAACTCATCATCAAAATGAATAGTTACATTAAGTAACAATTTGGACGATAAGTTTCGAAAATAACCTAAAAAATCTTCAAAAATTGCAATGCATGATCTTACACGTAAAGCCAAGGAATGTAAGGCTTTATGATGCATATATAAGGTTTCACATATACAACTTTGGAAAAGATTTCATTCATTTCAATGTGTGATTGTCCATGAAGAGATTAAAGAGATGGGCATATACCAGTTACTTTTTCCTCTAGTGTCTCTTTCCCTAGTTCGGAACTTCAGATGGTAATCATAAAATGAAACCAAAGCATAAAGACATGTAACTGATTCCTTCCAATGGTAGAACACAGGGCAAAATGTTATATTCAAAATATCCTTGAGAAAACAAAATTACAAAACACAAACCAAAATTTTTTTTTTTTTGCATCAAGCTATCTTCGTCTTGGATTTCAGCATAACAACTCCAATGAATATGCACAAAAAACAGAGAAGTAGCACACCAGCAAATACAGGTATTAGTATGGCATATTCTTGGGGTAGAAAATACTGCTGGATGAAGTGATTACTGTCTACAAATGGCTGAAGAATCAAAAGAAGCGAAACAAACAAACGTCAACTTGATTTTTTTTAAATAAATGAGTATATTTTTATCAATAAAAAAATTACATATGAAATCTAAGTAAGAATAGAGAGTAACTGACCAGAATAATCACCCAAAATGTATAGTAAGTAAATATAGAGAGACTGGTGAAGGTTAACAGCAACCCCACTGCCCTATCTGTCAATTCCATTCTGATATTTGCAGCTTAATATCTATTAAGCATTGTCATATAAAATAAGGAAAAACATTTGCACTTACAAAGCATATGTGTTATGTACTGGTTATATGAAATATAAGCTTGAATATTAAACATTACAAATTCTTTTCCATGGTAGAAAGTTCAATATCAGATATTCAATATGGAGTTTCATACAATCCAATTCTTGTCAAACATCTCAGGAAACTAAAAAATATATGCTAATAAACACACTCATTAAACATTTTTACTGATGCATCAAAAAGGGGAAAGAAGTTAAGTATCAGAAAGTGAGAAATGGAAGTAGGTTACAACGGTAGAAATAACAGTTCAGCAAGACCCCCACACACAATTAATTTCGGATATTCCTTACAAGCAAGTGTGAAGTTAAGTAATCAGAACAAATAAAAAGTAATTAGGGTTTTTCACAAGTGTTACAGGAAAGTGATTGCCTTATAGGTACTTGGTAAAGAATAAAACCAAATGGTGATTCCAAATGTAGGTATACATACAAATGAAATGTATTTGCTGGATACCTAAATCGTTTCAATGTCAGACTTGTTTTTAAATCTCAACCGTTTACATTTACATCCAATGCACATGAAATTTGAGGCTATTAATAGAAATTATTATTTGAAACATTTCGTTTAGTATTTGTATAAATTTACACATTTAAGATCAAAGTTCAAACAAGCAAAGACAAGCATAAGTGGAAGATCCAATTCCGGTTCTCCTATGGGCTTCCTAAGTCACAACTTTCAAGCACATAACATCAAATCTCGACCACAAATCAAAATAAATTTTGCAGCAAAGCAGAGGATTCCGTCTCCACGCTCAACAAGGTCATTGTTAATTGACTGGATTAGAAGGATAAGAATAGTTCAAATTGACACGATTAAAACATAAACTCCATTACATTATCTTAATTACTAACAGGGAACAACTAACCCAAAAAATTACCATTGTCAGAGCTACAAAACCAAATACACTATGGAGAGGGAAGGGAATGTGAGAACTGATTTAGATATGAAATTCAGGAATTTAAAGTTCAATAATTGTAAGCTAGAAGGAAAAAGATTCGCTTTTCTAATTCAATTATTCATGTAAGGCATTTCGTTAATTTTTTTCAATTTTTTTTAAAAAACAACATTGGATGAGCGAATCAAACATCGATTGGAATAGAAGAAGAAGACCCACGAATGTTCTTACCTTTTCAATCACGCGATGGCTGCCTCCTCGACAGAAAACCCGAAGTATGCATACGTTGTTATGCAGCGGCAGAGTTATGCACAACAAAAAGATGAAACAATCATCCTAGAAAATTCGTTCAGCAAATATAATTAGGGGAAGAAAAAAAAAACTTAGGCAGGCCTCATATTTCTCTCCCCGATTAAAAATAAAATAAAAAGGAAAGTGGTCTCAAAAGGTTAAATTCATTTTATAATTCACTATGACGCGATTATTAAAAATCAAAAGAGAATCAAATTTAAGAAATTAGCTTATAATTATATTTGATGTTATTTATTAAACTCTTTTATAAAATTAGAATAAGTACAGAAAAATATTTATGTGAAAATAAACATACTAGATCTTATAATATTAATCTTTTTCTTGAAAAATAAAAAATATAATATAACTTCCTATTTTATAATTATGATTTTTTAAAAAATATAAGTAAATCATATGTATAGTGGATAAATAAGAAAATAATTGATAAATAATTAAACTAAATATTATATATAAATAAAAAAATATAAGATATAACTTATTTTTTAATTATTAATTTTAAATAAAAAGAGTTTTGTCAGGTTAAAAAAATAAAATAAAAAAGGGGAAATCAATAATTGGGATAGGAGTTGTTATAAATTTGTGTCTAAGAAAATGAGAATAGTAACTTGGAAAAAACAAAACAACACTAATGAAAATCAATTCATTGGATTCCCATTCTAATTTTATAAACATGTCCTAATTCATTAAAAAGTAATTTTTAGTTCCTTTCAAAATTTATGACTTACATTTTAGAATTTAAGGTTTAGATATTAGAATTCAATATTTAAATTTTAAAGTCTACAACCCAACATGTAATGGACGACACCACCCAAGGATAATATATGCAAAAATAATCTGCCTATATACAGAGCACATGCAGAACTTCCAACTTGTAGTGTGCCAGAAACAGCCAAAAAGCTCCTTACTCCAGACGACTTGAGCCCAGCAACAATATCTCCTTTCTCCTAAACACGCCCCGCAGCTTCAATGTCTGCTCGGTTGGAGGAGGATTCTCAATAAGTTCATTCTCCAATTTTTCAGCCTCACTAATCAAGGTTGTACTTTAAAAATCTCACCAGCACCCTCACTAGTGGAATGATGGGAGAGTGCACATAGAGAAAGTCATGTTTTTCAAAGAATGTGTGGGTTGCATATGCAAGGGCATTTCTTATTCTAGAAACTACGGAAATCTGAGAACGGCTGTGTAAAAATCAGTAAATTAGCACAAGCCAGCAACCGATAGCATCATAATTTAATAAAGAAACCACCACCCATGATAAACTCCCTAGTTGGGATCATCACAACACAAAAACAGCTTCCTCCTTTATCCTTTCAATTCCTTTGTGTCAACACAAAACTATGGCTGCAGGAATGGAAGCTGGAGTATTTCTCCCTGACTCTTGGTGTCATTGCCAGTGCCACTACTGTGTCATGATTATCAGGGTTCATCCAAGCCTTAACAATGCTGTCTTAAATAACATACTGACGACATCCTTCCATAACAAGATAACCCCAGTTACCAAATAGCATCACACAACAACATCCCCAGCAAATAATAAATCACAAATCTTTTGCTCAATAGGAATAACATCCTGAAGATTACCCTTAGCTTGCAGTCTTTTCTTTTCCTTCCTATAAATATCAACATCAACAACTCTTTCACTTTTTGCGAGACCAGCCAACAACACATTGTATGTGCCCAGGGAAGGAAGAATTCCTTTCCTCTGCATGTTTCCAAAAATTTTAAGCCCTTTTTCAGGGCTTCCAGCAAGGATGTAAGCTCCAATCAGAGCTGTGTAAGTTGCTGGGCACTTGTGATCATCAGGCAATAAATTAAAAATTTTTGCAGCACAAGTAGGCCTTCTAGCATGTCCAAGCCTGTTAATTATACTAGCAGAAAGGTATATCCCAAGAGAATGCCCTGCTCCAATCATTCCCTTAACAATTTCTACCAACTTTGGAAACAAATTTGATCTGAACAAAGCTCCTATCAGAGCAAGATACGAGTTTTGGTCAATACACACTCCTTGTTTTACACTATATTCAAAAGCCAAAAGAGCACCTTCAAGCCTGTAACGGTCACAATTTTCCTTAATGATGTTTGAGACAACAACAGAGTCCAGCTTTATATTTTTATTTATAGTTCCAGCAAGTAAGCAATCAACGGCGATGAGGTTTTCTTTTTCCAGGAGAATCAACATGAGCCCATCTTCTACAGCAAAGTGTACACCAGCTGCAGTTGTTCTGAACTGACCTTTATCATTAGTGATAGATTCAAAGGCAAACTGAGGATTCACTAGCCTAAGAAGGGCATCGCTCTTGCCAGCAGCTTCTAAAGATTTGCATGCTTCAACAAATACAGGGTAACGAAGGACAAGGTGGTTTTCTTTCATGAATTGGAGCACGTGGTGAATCATCCCCATCCCCCCATACTTGCACAATTTCTCGACTAGAATGTTACAGGCAGCTTTGTCTGGTTGTATTTTAGCTTCTTGCATTTGATTAAAAATATCAAGGGCTTCGATGCATTTTCCTGAAAACCACAAGAATATGTAAATCTCACACCTTTAGGATAGTTAGTCACATGGGCATCAAAAGTGTAAATCCATATAAGTCTAAAAATCTACGTAAATGATTAAAAAAAAAGAAACTGGGCTTTTACAAACTAAAGCCTGGGTTCCAAGATAGTGTATTGGTCCCATAAAAATTGAAAAATAAAAAAGATAGTCTACGGATATGTTACCTTCCAATAAATGGGATGCACAGGAGAAGGGCGTGGACTAACATGAACTCATTCACAACAATTTAGTTTGTCTAATATTAATACCACACCATTAATAAGATGGAGGTTTTATAATCCAATGCTTTGCACATACAAATTACAAAGCATATACATTCTGTAAGATCAGATTTTGAGTTTGTTGCATTCAGATACATATGACAATGTGCCTAAGAAGCGAATTGTTTTCATTTATTTTACTCATACAATAAATCATTAGCAATCTCAAAACAATAAATATATAATAAGTAGGTTACCACTCACCACACATAATGAGATATTCCATTAAAACAGTGTAAGTGTAGCAATTTGGAGCACACCCACGTTGAAGCATTTCCTTGTAAATATCAGTGGCTTCCTTCTCTCTATTATTATCAAACAAAAGCTTCATGTATGCTGTATATGAAACAACTGTTGGTTGGCAACCATTAGTTTTCATCTCCTCCCATACTTTAATTGCTCCCAAAACATCTCCAGATCTGGAAATCCAGTGCATTAATGAAGTATAAGTAACAGCATCAATCTTCATGGACTTCTCTTGCATTTGTTTAAAAACAAAGTTCATTGATGAAATCCTCCCTGCCTCTCCAAAAATGTCCAGCATTGTTGTATAAGTGAACTGATCATGCTTAAAACCTTTCAATTGAGCTGCCCAATTGAAAAACAACCAGGCCTTCTCCAGTGGAGGATGTGTCTTCAAGACTTGATTTACTGTGTAGGAATCCCATTTCATAGGAAGCTTCAGAAGCTGCTCTTGCGCAGAATCCCACGTTGAATATCTTAAAGTTTTATATATATTTCCAATAATATCCCTCATGTAAATCTTCCTGTCTTCATCTTCCTCAACTGATTTGAGACATCGTCTATTGCTCCTCTGGTAATTTGGCCTAGCATGTTTATTGTCTTTAGATTGATTAGCAAAATGGACACCTTTAACACAATTCTTCATGTAACTTTGACGGCAAATAGCAGGAGAAACCATAAACCTCAGGTAATTCCTTGAAGACCACAAGTGCTGCAAAGAAAAACCAATCTTAAACAATATGTAACAATCAAAGACAGTGAGAAAAAGAAATCTCCTAAAAAAGACAGTATATGTTCCGCACCAAAGAAGATCCAGTCTATTTCTCAATTAGAGTTGCTGCAATGTTTATTTCTAGAAAATGATAATATAGTCAAAAAATAAACTTAATCGATTCAGTTATATGTTGGAACCTAGATTCAGTTATATCATTGTTGAGGATGATTCGATTTAAAGAGAGAAACTAGAGAGATGTTCTAAAATAAGAGTGAATATGTCTGATTTAATACTAAGTTCATATATATATAAGACATTACATATACGTGTATCGATTACATAGAGAATACATGTCATTGTGTGTCAGAGGGGTACAATCGTAAAAGCATAAACTATTCTAAGCACAACCGCATTGTAAAATCGAGCTTGTGATCGAACCTCTGATGCTTCAGATGGTAAGGTTACTTCGAATATCCAACTTTAAGGCGTGAGCATAATCCAAAGCTCAGACACCATATCTCATGGCTCGAACACTATAAAAGTCGGGTAGTAGGTCGTACTTTATGCTCAAATATCAAGTTCTTCTACTTTATCAACTCGGTTATTCAATCAAGATGGAAGAGTAAAAGTTTGAGCAAGCGAAAGGTCGCAAATGGAATCTGAAACAATCCTGCACGCCCCAATAAATGCTCCAGAGATCTTTCGTCATGTTAGTTAATTGGAGGAAAAAATCCATACTTTTATATTAAAGGGGGAGATAACGCATTCATTTTCATGATTCTCAGAAGATCAAACCAATTCTCTCTCAAAAAGCTCTACTGTTTCACCTCATACTTTGAAGTTTTCTTGCTCGGGCAGTAAGATATTCAATCCGTGCTTTTAAATATCTTTGGGATCAATACCAAGCATATCTATGGACTTTCATGCAAAATCGTTAGTGTTTGACCTTAAGAAATATAACATTTGCTCCTTGACATATGTTGTCAAGTTGGTGCTTATTCTCAAGGAGTGATCTTCTCCTTCATGGCCAACTTACATAGCTTCAACCTTGTTTGTATCAATCGAATCAATTAACACCCTTTGCCCAATCATTGCTGCGATGACCCACTTTGTGGTTGCTAATTTGGGGATACTTCTTTCATAGTAACATTGTAGCAACTTCTAGCTTTTTCTTGATCATCCCTTATTTCTTTTACACCTTTCTCAGTCGGATACTTGATGACTTGATAATATATTGACGAAACAACCTTCATTTTATGTATCTAAAGTCTCCCCAAAATTGCATTATAATGAGCTAGGACGTCAATCACCACAAAACTTGTCATAATAATAGAACTAATTATCATGACTAGCAATACCACTGTTCCCACTGCATATGTGATGCTGCTATTGAATCCTACCAAAGGTACCTCTTTCTTGGTAATATCGCTATTTTTCACCCGTAATGTCTACATAGTTGTAAGAAAGAGGATATCTACTTAGCTTCCAATAATAACTAAGATCGTGCAAACATCACATGATCCCATCCGAAGTGTGATTACCAAAGGATCTTCATGTAGAGATGACGTTTCATTGTTACTGGTGAAAATGATAGAGGCAGAAGGTGACCCTTCACGTAAATTATAAACACAAAGAGCCTCATACACTTCCACATAAATTATAAACGCAGAGAGCCCCATGCATTTCTCGTGCATATCTCTTTCGTGCGTTATTGAAGGCACCATTAAGTCCGAGTCCTCCATGTATTAAGTGTATGGTCCTCACATTGTCTTCATTGCGCCGTTCTATCCTATTGCCAGGTGCTATAGGTAGCCTCAACACCTCTCGTTGCAATTGGTGCTCCATCCTTTTGTTATTATTCCAACAAGGTTACTCGGGTAACCCTTGGATAACAACTTTTTAATTTCTTTCTTTAAGTGCCTACAATCTTGCATTTTGTGCCCAATGTTTTATGAAAAGTGCACCATTTAAAAGTGTCACTCGGGTAACCCTCGACAATCAGCTTCATTGGATTAACAGCAAGCATCCACGTTTGATATCAGTATTATTTTTTTTACTCAGTAAGAAACAGAAGCACAAAGCAATTTTCATTGTCAGTATTGCAACACTAACGTCCTTTGTAGTCAGTTTTGTAGCATCCACTGCATTATATCTTTCCTAATAACTCCCGCATACCCACCTTGTGAGTAGTTTGATCTAAATGCTTCGGGACCATTGATGCTTAACTGCCTATACTGGGTCATAGACCCAGCAGGCATTAGTTGCCTTACCATCATTCTAATAGTAGGAAAGGGTTTAAGCCACATGTTCCTGAGGTCAATAAACGCCTACATGAGTCGTGATTTCTCTATGTTTGCATGCTCCCAAAAATTTTCAATTGCGAGCAGTATCTTACCTTCTTATTATGTTTTAGGGTTTCTCTCTAAAACTCAAAATGAATCCCAAGAAATAAAGGGTCAGAAATAAAAAAACTCGACCTCTAATTTTGAGGCCCATGGTGGGTGCTAAAATGTTGGAATAATTTGATTTAGAGAGAAACTAAAGAGATATTGTAAAATGAGATTGAATCTGTCTGGTTTAATACCAGGTTTATATGTATATATATATAGAACATTACATATATGCATGTTGATTGCATAGAGTACACATCACCGTGTGTCATAGGGGTACAACAATAAAAGCATAAACTACTCTAAGCGTGACTACATTGTAAAACTGAGCTGGTGGTTGAACCTCTGGTGCTTCAAATGGTAAGGTTGCTTCGAATGTCCAACTTTAAGGCGCAAGAATAATCCGAGACTTGGGCAATATGTCTCATGGCACGGGCATTATAAAGATCTAAGTAGAATACCTTATGCTCAAACAATCATATATGTTGGAACCGAGATTCAGTTATATGTTGGAACCTAGAAAAATTGCTGGAATTTTAAGCTGTAAGACTCGAATGATATGTGATCAAAAATAAAGGGTCACTAAAAGTAATTAAAAGAAAACATAAGAAAAAAAAGTCTAAAAATCAACCACACTGAAGAATCAACGTATAATAAAAAATAATGGTTACTTAAATGAAGTTATGTTATGACATAAATAGGAAAATGTAAAAGAACCAAAAAAAAAAACCCATACCAAAGTCCTCTTGGCCACACAAAAAGAATCAACAGCTACACGGTATCTGGGATGCCAAACCACCATAAAGTTAATAACTGAAGAACTTAGGGTCGCTAAAACAGTCATCTGAGCTAGAAGTGCTATCGCTCATCAAAACCGAGAAAAGTGAAAATCCAATAGCAATTTTAAGAGTTATGAATCAAATAACACGAAAAAAAAATCTCTGACTTCATATACCTTGGATTTTCCAAGGAAGCAAACAATAGGTAAAAATAAAAAGGGAAAAGGACTGAGCTTACTTCATTACAACAATAGAAATTCAGAGATAACGCTATCGAACGCGTTACGAGAGGAGGGGATAGGAGACATTGGTTTATATTCCTTTCCCGCGGCCAACACAGGACCTAAAAAATGGAGCTTTCAAAAAATTTGCTTACTGCACTCCCTCGGAATTGTTGTCAGCTGTTTTCGGTTTTGGCTAGTCCGGCTAGTCCTCGCTTCTTCTGAATTGGAATAGTGTGATTGCTCCCCCACCAACACACCAAAAAAAAAATTTGACTGGGAAAGGTCGACTCTCGACCTCAAGATCAATCGTGTGGGTGGGCCTTCGGTTATTGAGTCGTGACTTGTTTTGAAGCACCGATAAATATCAAATAATAATAATTTACTGTATATACGAATTAATCATATTATTTTAATTAATAATTATATCTTATAATATTAAAACTATTCATAAATATTACAAAGTTGTGATAATATAATAAAAGTGTTCGAATTTATTTAGTTTGTGTATACACGGGGACATAATTTTGTTATTTATCAATTCTAATAAAATATTCATATATATATATTGCACTTAAATTGTTTTACATGTTAATTTTACAATATGTTGAAAAAAAATTAAGCATAAAATTATATAATTTAAAAAAAATGTACAAAAAATGTTAAACTAGACATCAAAATATAATTTAATGAGTATTAGTACATAAAATATATTTCTTAAAAAATAAATATTATTATAAATATAGCTTGATGTGAACTTATATATTTATTTATTTTATTATGACCAACTGATGATTGATATTTAAACTGATACTATTAATTTGTAAAAACGCTGTTTCCTTGGGTAAAATCTTTACATTTTTCCGGGAAATTCCTAGTTTGATTGCACAGTACCAAGTATTGTTTGATCAAATACAAATACGACCAAAAATGCACGTTCTCATTTCCATGAAACCATATACTAAATGATAAGGTCCAAAGACAGAAATAACAAATCCATAAAGAAAAGAAGAAATTAATGAATTTTATGAGACAAGAAAATGAAGAAGGACTACAAAAAGTCTTGGCAATCAGCTTCACTGGATTCACAGCAAGCATCCAAGTATGATATCAGTATTATTTTTTTACTCAGTAAGAAACAGAAGCACAAAACAGTTTTCATTGTCAGTATTGCAACACTAAGGTCCTTTGTAGTCAGTTTTGCAGCATCCACTGCATTATATCTTTCCTAATAACTCCCGCATACCCACCTTGTGAGTAGTTTGATCTAAATGCTTCGGGACCATTGATGCTTAACTGCATATACTGGGTCATAGACCCAGCAGGCATTGGTAGCCTTACCATCATTCCATGTTTGCATGCTCCCAAAATTTTTAGTTGCGAGGAGTTTGTTACCTTCTTAATCATGTTCATGCTTGAGTTGGCAATGGCAGACGGTTTCCCCAAGGACCACGTATCTCAGCTGCTGGTTTCCACCTATCAAGCCATCTTAGTATATCCAGTTCCCAAGGTTAAAACCAACCTCTGTCTCTCTGCTGTATGCTCTGATGAACTCTGAGCGCTACATCAAATGCAAAACGTGTTCGCCTTTGAAAGGAGGGGAAAAAAGAACAAGAAATTAGTCATCATTAGGAATCAACAAGCTGATAGGGAACAATTATCATTTCAGCAAAATTAGTGGGTGCCTGAACTAGAAAATGCAAAAACTGAGGCAAGTACATAGCAAGTGATACCCGTTCGCTAACATTTAGAAAAAAAATAATTCAGCCATGTTAATGTTGAATATTGGTTCTAAAAGTAACAAATTAGTAGCATAATTTAGGAAAATTAGTGGCCTACTTTGTGTGTGTCATGATTTAAGAAAATTAGTGGCATAATTTAAGAAAATTAGTGACCTAATTTAAGGTTTAAATTATGACATAATTTAGGGAAAAGGGAGCCTTGCTTCATCTATAAATAGGGAAGAGTTCATGCATTGATGAACAAGGCAAAAAATCAAAAAAATCAAAGAGAGCATAAGCAAACTCAAAGAGAGAAAATACTTGTGAGTTTGAGAGTTTTCTATAAGTTTGGAGAAACACTTGAGAGATATTATTAGTGAGTAAATCTGTATCTGTATTCTGTATATTTCCTACTCAGTTCAAATAATATCTGTTGGCTCCCGTAGACCTAGGCGAATTGCCGAACCACGTAAATTCTGTGTGTTCATTTTATTCCTTTGATATATTCATACACCACTATTTATTGCTTCCGCCCACAACAAATTGGTATCAGAGCCAAATATAGCAGTATTATATATAAAATCGAAGCTCTCGACGAGACGAACACAACGGTGAAAGAATCGCTCAAATCGGAAGTCAGAATCACCGCCAGAAGCTGCCGGAGTGTTGCTGCCATCACTGAGTCAACTCACCGAGTTGGACCGAGTCAACTTAGTTACTAGTGATATTTGGACCAAGTTGGTCCGTTTTTCATCTGTTTTCAGCTGATTTAGATCCATTCCTAGCTAATTGGACCATTTCGGATTCAACTGTGGACTCCGTTTTTTCAAATAAGGTATAAAATTTGGAAACACACTGTTTTAAGTTGTAAGTGCAAAATTTTTGTTATCTGTTTGTACTTATGGCTGATAAAAGAGAGATCGAAGAAGGTGAACAAGCTGACCTTAGAATTTCTGTCAAACCAAGTTGTTCTACTCGAAGAACTATGTTGTCCAATGCAAAGTTCGAGGTGGAGAAATTCGACGGTACCAATAACTTTGGCATGTGGCAATGTGAAGTATTAGATCTATTGTTTCGAGAAGGATCTAATATAGCCTTGGAGACCAGGCCAGGAGATTATTCAAATGAAGATTGGAATTATGTCAACCGACAAGCTTGTGGCACAATTCGACTATGCTTAGGAAAAGATCAGAAGTACTTTGTCATGAAAGAGAATGTGGCTGCAGTTCTCTGGAAGAAACTAGAGGACAAGTACATGACGAAAAGTATTGAGAACAGACTCTACTTGAAGAAGAAACTTTTCTGTTTCCAGTACAAGAAAGGTACCCCAATTCCAGTACAAGTTCGGCACTGCCATTCATCGTACTAAGGGATCTCTTGATTATATTCACACGGATGTCTGGGGACCTTCAAAGAATGCTTCACTTGGAGGTAAACGTTGGTTTGTGACTTTTATTGATGATTTCTCTAGATATGTCTGGATATACACCATGAGTCACAAAGATGAAGTTCTGGATATCTTTCTTAAATGGAAGAAAATGATCGAGACTCAGATAGACAGGAAAATTAAAAGGCTCAGATCTGATAATGGTGGCGAGTACAAATCAGATCCCTTCTTTAAAGTTTGTCAAGATGAAGGGATAATCAGATACTTTTGAGTTCCTCGTACACCACAGCAGAATGGAGTTGCAGAACGAATGAATTGAACTTTGGTTGAGAAAGTTCGATGTATGCTATCTCAATCCAAATTGAACAAGGCATTTTGGACTGAGGCTTTGTCATATGCAACTCATATAGTCAACAGACTTCCTACGACTGCATTAGATGGAAAAACTCCTAAAGAGGTATGGTCTGGGCAACCTGCTACTGATTATGATTCATTGCGAATATTTGGATGTCCAGCATATTTTCATGTTAGTGAATCCAAACTGGATCCTAGAGCAAAGAAAGATGTTTTCTTGGGCTTTAAGGAAGGAGTTAAAGGACTTTGACTTTGGTGTGGTGAATCCAAGAAGATCGTCTTAAGTCGAAATGTTACATTCGACGAGTCTGTTATGCTGAGACAGACAAATTCAGAGAAAGAGAATGAAAGTCCAAATACTCTTTCTAAGGTGATGCTTGAGACTCCAGAAGATCCAGAAAAGATTGCACCGATTACCGATCGTGGTGAAGATGAAATTGATGATCAAGAAGAGATCTCAGTTGAGGTGGAGGTTCTCTCACCATCACCACCAATCAATCAACAGCCAGAATCTATTGCAACTACTCGACCGAGAAGGGAGATTAGAAAGCCTACCAGATACACAGACATGGTAGCATTCGCACTTCCAGTAATTGATGATGATGTCCCATGCACTTTCTGCAGAAGCCGTGCGAGAGAGTTGATAGTATGAAGTGGAAGATGGCAATGGATGAAGAGATGAAGTCTACACACGAGAATCGGACTTGGGAGCTTGGTTCAACTTCCTAAAGGAAAGAAAACTATTGGTTGCAAATGGGTCTATGCCAAGAAGAAAGGTGTTCCTGGTAAAGACAACATCGGATACAAAGCCGACCGGTAGCAAAAGGCTATGCTCGTAAAAGAAGGAATAGACTACTGATGAGGTATTCTCACCTGTTGTTAAGCATTCATCTATTCGGATACTATTGGCTTTGGTAGCACAATTTGATCTCGAGTTAGCTCAACTCGATGTCAAAACAGCTTTTCTCCATGGTACTTTGAACGAAGAAATCTACATGTCTCAACTGGATGGCTTCAAAATTCCAGGACGAGAGAATTGGGCTTGCAAGTTGAGTAAGTCAATTTATGGTTTGAAGCAATCACCGCGACAATGGTACAAGCGCTTTGATAGCTTCATTAGAGAGCAGAAGTATACACGCAGTCAGTTTGATCACTGTGTATACTTTCGGAAACTCTAAGACGGTACCTTCATTTATTTGCTCTTATATGTTGATGATATGTTGATTGCATCTAAGAACAAGGTGGGGATCGACAGATTGAAGGCTCTGTTGAGTTCAAAATTTGAAATGAAAGATCTTGGAGAAGCTAAGAAAACTCTTGGGATGGAAATCACAAGAGATAGAGTTGCAAGCACAGTCTGTCTGACACAGACTCAGTATCTGAAGAAAGTACTACAAAGGTTTGACATTGATGAAAAAATCAAACCAGTAAGTACACCGCTTGCTCCTCACTTTCAGTTGAGTGCATTGATGTCACCTAGCACCACCGATGAGAAGAAGCAAATGGAACGTGTTCCATATGCAAATGTTGTTGGTGCCTTGATGTATGCAATGGTTTGCACCAAACCTGATATTTCCCACGCTGTTAGTATGGTGAGTCGGTACATGCATAATCCCGGTAAAGGACACTGGCAAGCAGTGAAGTGGATTCTACGGTACATCTATGGTACTATGGATATTGGTTTGAAGTTTGAAAGAGACAAGACTGAAGGCAAACACCTAGTTGGATATGTGGATTCTGACTATGTTGGAGATCTGGATAAGTGTCAATCTACAACTGGTTATGTGTTCACAATGGCAGGAGGACCAGTTTGTTGGAGATCAACATTGCAATCAACTGTAGCTTTGTCTACTACAGAGGCAGAGTATATGACTGTAACAGAAGCATTCAAAGAAGCTATATGGCTTCTCGGGTTGACTAAGGATTTGGGTATTGTTCAGAAGAACGTAGAGGTTTTCTACGACAGCCAGAGTGCCATTTGTTTGACAAAGAACCAAGTTCATCATGGTCGTACCAAGCACATCGATGTTCGATTTCATTTTGTTCGAGAAATCGTCGATGAAGGGAATGTTATACTTCAGAAAGTCGGAATTGCAGATAACCCTACAGATATGCTTACAAAGGTGGTTACAGGGATCAAGTTTCAACACTGCTTGAACTTGATCAACATCTCTCGAGCTTAGAGCGCCTAGGGCGTATTTGGAGGCAGTGCTATGAACTTTTTCGCCAAGGTGGAGATTGTTGAATATTGGCTCTAAAAGTAACAAATTAGTGGCATAATTTAGGGAAATTAGTGGCCTACTTTATGGCCTAATTTGTGTGTGTCATGATTTAAGAAAATTAGTGGCATAATTTAAGGAAATTAGTGGCCTAATTTAAGGCTTAAATTATGGCACAATTTAGGGAAAGGGAGCCTTGCTTCATCTATAAATAGGGAAGAGTTCATGCATTGATGAACAAGGCAAAAAATCAGAAAAATCAAAGAGAGCATAAGCAAACTCAAAGAGAGAAAATACTTGTGAGTTTGAGAGTTTTCTATAAGTTTGGGAAAACACTTGAGAGATATTATTAGTGAGTAAATCTGTATCTGTATTCTGTATATTTCCTACTCAGTTCAAATAATATATGCTGCCTCCCTGGACCTAGGTGAATTGCCGAACCACGTAAATTCTGTGTGTTCATTTTATTACTTTGATATATTCATACACCGCTATTTATTGCTTCCGTCCACAACAGTTAATTGCCTCATATCCAACTTATGATAACCTTTTAGAATATAAGTTTCCAGATGGGTTTTCCGAACCAGAAAATATAGAAGAACATTAACATGCCCAGGAATCATAATACTCCAGGATCAAAATAAGCTGGAAGCCTGGAATTAATAGGATAGATGCTGTTACTTTGCTAGCTCACCACAAGTTTCATTTAATTTTACCAATGACAACAATTATGGATAGATTTAGTACAGAATTATTTGGAAAGCCAAACCACATTATAAGAAAATTTCATAGCTAATAGTTAAACAATTTGGGAGAGGAGATGGGTCAAAATACTTTAAATGACAACGGTTTGGTGCAATACAAGAGAATCTGATACTTCATCACTTAGCTCATGGACGACCTAATTAGCCAAGTCTGTAATAAGATCATTTCTGAAAGATAGTAAGAAAATATACTGCCTCTACTTGTGTCTTTTATACAAGATATTGAATCACTTCAGGCACAATAATTTCATGTTGAAAACTTGACATACATAAAATATAATTACAATGAAATCTTAGCAACCTCAATCGTATTATGAAACTGAAACTGTCATGTTATTAGATGCAGTGTTATCTGCTAATGTTTAACACAATTATCATTAGCTTAGCGACAGACAATAAGTGAACTAAAAAATCATTAGCTACTTTACATCTCAGAGAGAAATTATATTACCAAAAAAAAAAAGTCAATAGAGCTCAGAAAACTTCAAAAATGTTAGACCAACTTTGAACTACATTATGATATTTGCTACTGTTACACAAACAATCTATTAACCAAGGTATAATGGAGTATTCGACCAAAAAAAAAAGATATAATGGAGTATAGAATAAAAATTCAAGATCTGTTTGTTGCAAACTCTATACCAATTAAACCAGTTGAGGTTAACAAGAATGGATACTGTATTCAGTTACCTAACACTTGCCTTTGGCAACTAACTTAGGCACTCAATGGAATCATTGCATGGAAAATACCTAAAATCTTGTGAGTTCTCAACTACTCTCATATTGCTTCAAGCATACAGTGAAAAGTCATCTAAGGGTTCAAAGTTCTAGACTCAGATTCAGAGAATCTGTTGTGGACTTAATTTGATGAGGCATAGATGAGATATTGGGGGAAGATGAATGGGATCAAGCTGTGGATTGAAGATGCTGGGTATCATATATATGATAATTATGAAAATATTTTCTTTTCCCAAGATTAAAACAACTTAATCATTCAGGTAATAAGAATGGACCTTCGAGGTTTGCAGGTCTACAATACAAAGTGGAGTAAACAATTGAAAAACTCTGAAGCAATCCAAGCTCCACATTCAATCCAAAACTTCATCATGCAGCTGACTGCAATTTCCATTTCCAAGCATGCAGAATAATACTAAAATTTTCTAAATGCCTAGTATGATCTTTTAAGGTGCAAGTTAAAAACATGAGCGTCAAGAATATCTGCAGTATATTAATCAGCCAAAAAAAAAACACTGCGATGCTAATCTTTTTTTTATATCTTTTATCCAAGTATTACATGCTTGGAATTGTTTATCATTTCAAAGGGAAGGTCTGATTCGTCTGAACACGGGTTGGTAAAATCTTAAAACGTTGTGGAGTTTTGTTCCTAGGCACCCTTCTATGGGTCACGCATCATATTATTCGTTATATTTAATTTGATTTTCTTTTACCCTTCCAATGTTTCAAATAGGTAAAAAAAATTTAACCAGAAGTACAATACCACAATGCCAATGATCCCTTGATTCCCTCCTATCAAAAGAAAATAACCCCTTGGTTCCTAAAGACGCAACAAATAGAACTAGATTCTCAAATCTGCAATAAAAGCAAAATCCCACGTTGAAAAATTGGGTTCAAAAGTTCAATTATCTCAAGCACCATGCCTAATGTGATTACAAAAAGTGCCAAGATAATTAATTTTTTTTTCTTGTTATTTTAATGTCTGTTCAAAATATCATCAACAAAATAAAATCTCAATAATGATTATAAAGCGATCAAAATGAAACAAAAGAAAAATGATAACTGAATGTCATTCACTTAACAGCAACCAATAACATTAATGAATGAAGTCAATAAAAGGGCTCGTTTGGTTAATGGAAATGGAATTAAATAAATAAATAAAATATTACTATTATATTATTTAGTTTAATTATTAGAATAAAAAAAATGAATCAATACTATACTATTTAGTTAGTATTTAGTTTACAATTTGAATAAATTGAAAATATATTATTATAATTATTATATATTTTTACATTATTATTAAAATAAACTATGTTATTAAAATTATTATTTTTCTAAATAATTATTACTTAAAAATATTATTTAAATTTTTAAATTATTATTAAAACAAAATATATTATTAAAATTATTATTTTTTAAATAATTGTTACTTAAAAATATTATTTAATATTACTTATTTTTCTAAATTATTATTAAAATAAATTATATTATTAAAATTATTATTTTTTAAATAACTATTACTTAAAAATATTATTTAGTATTATTTATTTTTCTAAATTATTATTAAAATAAAATATATTTTTTAAATAATTATTACTTAAAAATATTATTAAAATTATTTTTTAAATACTACTTAAAAATATTTAATATTTAATTTTATAATAATTATTATGAACACGAAATTATTAAAAATATATATATGACATGTCGTCTTAATTTTATATATTATAAAAATTGTTATTCAATCTCTAACATGCATCAAAAATTTAATTATTTATTTAATATTTTAATAATTTTATAATAAAAATTTAATTATTTATTTAATATTTTAATAATTTTATAATAAAATGATATAATGAAAAATAATTTTTATTATCAATAAAATAAAATATTAAAAAATAATATTATTTTATTTAAAATATTAATAAAAATGTTTTTTTAGTTTGTAATATTTTTTATAAAAATAAACAATAAAATAATATATTTTTTCTATAAAAGACTAAATAATCCCAAAAAATTTGTGCTTCATTCTACTCTGTTATTTAAATATTCATTGCACCTCATCAATAATTGTATTTCCTTGCATTAAGAAGCGTAAAGTGTAAAGAATCCAAGACAACAAATGCCTATTATAATAAAGGAAAAAATAAATTTTGAAGAATCGCGAGATAAAGACAACAAAAGTCGGAGAAAATTTAAAATATATATATTTAAAATTTATAATTATAAAAATAATATTTTTATATTTATTTTATATATTTTTATTAAAAAATTATGATATATTATTTTATTTTAAATATAATTATTTAAATGATTTAATTAAATTTATTTAATATTATTAGATATTATTTTTATAGGATAAATTTTAAGAATATTATTATTATTATTTTCTAAAACATATTCACACTTCTAAGTAAAAGAGTCCACGTGCCTAACACTGAGGTCCACATCAACGTGTCGGCTAGCGAGTCTTGTTCCTGACGAACGGATTCGTGCGTCGGCCACTCGGAGAAAGGCCCAAAACCCAAACCAACCGAATAATCGCGACGTTACCTATTTTCACCCGTACGCTGGATTCTGCATTCTTCTGTCTCTATTCCTCTTCCCTCAATCATCGCCTCAATTTTAGTCCCAATTTTCACCTGCATACCCGTCCGGTATTTCCAGATCTCTTTAGCCCAACACCACCTTCTTCATCTTTCCCAGAAAGAATTTATCGGAAGTTGCGTTTCATTATTTTAAAATTATTTCACTCTTGAAAGTTTTAAGTTTGGGATTTGTTTTTTCTTTAAGGAATTCGGAGGCGCAGAGATGAGCTTTCAGGATCTGGAAGCTGGGAGGCCCTTGGGTTCATCGAGGCGAGGCCTTGTCAATGGCAAGCAAGACCCGACTCAAGCCGTGGCCTCAGGCATATTCCAGATCAATACGGCTGTGTCCACTTTTCAACGCTTTGTAAATACCCTTGGTACCCCAAAGGACACCTCTGAGCTCCGTGAGAAGCTGTAAGTCTCGCTCTTGTTGGTTAACAATTGATTCATGTTTAATTCAACTTTAAGTTTTACATGCATGACTGTAATGTCCTGTTTCGTGCGATCATAATGAATTTTTGTGGTTTGTCGTTGGATTTATAGATTTTTGTTCATTTGGTTTCAATTTAACAAGGTCAAATGGGTGTTGTTGATGTCATGCGCGGTGTTTTATTCATGGGTAAGCGGGCAGTGCGCTGTGGAATATCCGAAATTATTTACTATTGGAAATCTAGCAGAATGATCCCGAGGGTCTGAGGTTAATATATGTACGAAGTTTGCCCTTGATTATTTTACACATTAATGTCAGTGTCAGTCACTATTTCATTCTACTCAGCATTAGGGACCTCTTATGTTTACATACGTTTTAAGTTTTCTTATGAATCAACGTGTACTTGTACTTCTGTTAGGGTCAGGTTAGTTGCGCAATGACATGATTATTAAGTGTTAGTTTTGACTTTGGCAACCTGCAGGCAGAAGACAAGGTTACATATTGGGCAACTTGTGAAAGATACTTCAGAGAAACTTAAGCTAGCTAGTGAAAGAGATCATCACGTTGAAGTAAATGTAAATTCATAATTATCTCTCTCTTTCTGTTTTGCTTACTAACTGCATGACAGCATCAAATCATGTTCTTCCTGTCTGTCTTTTAGATTTTGATTGGCTTTATGTGCATTCTTTTATGCAGGCCAGTAAGAAGATTGCAGATGCCAAACTTGCAAAAGATTTTCAAGCAGTTTTGAGAGAGTTCCAGAAGGCTCAGAGACTTGCAGCTGAGAGAGAAACAGCATACACTCCTTATGTTCCTCAAGTGTCTAATTCTTCCGGGTAGCCACTTGTTAGAGACTAATTAATTGTGGTCCTTAAGAATGCCTCTCTGTGATACCTTTCCTTCCAGAAGATCTTTTTGCACAGATCAATTAATTATTAATAATTTATATAACTTCTAATTAGGTTTTTCTTTAATTTAAGCTAATTTATTTTAGTACATTTTTCAGTTACACCGCCAATGAGGTTGATGTTAGCTCATATAAAAGTCCAGGACAGCATCTTCTTCTTGTGGAATCTAAGAGGTGGGTACTCCACATACTTCTACATTTTTTTCCATTAATATTTTTGCAAGACAATGCGGGAAAGAAAAATTTGTAATTGTGTTTTTTGACTAGCATAAATGAAACTAGCCAATGCTTTACATGGAACCTAATGGAAAAAGGCAAGTGAAGACAGGCTCCTGCATATAATTTTTTGATGACTTTTCTCTCTCTTTAATTTACAAATGAATATAAGAGCAGATAGAGTTGCATGACCGAAGTGAATGGAAGATTGCTATGCTGAGACTGTGATGGTTTGGAGTGACTTTCCGGACTTATGCCCATTGATATTCTAATTAAATTGGAGAAAAGTACTTAAATGACAGTCAAATTTGATGCGATCTGAAATTAGGTTAGCTGGAAATGTATGAAGAATTATTTACCTGGTGTTCAAAGTACCAAAGTTAAAGAGTCATTCAAAAAATTGTTCATTTAGGCATATGTTCTTTTCAAAATCAATCTAAGCCCAGGCCTCAGAAGTTCTTATCACATATTTAATCAAACGTTAGACTAGGGAGGTTAGCCAAAATAATTCAGATTAGGGAGGTGATTTCCATTTGGACTTTACAAGAGAAAAATCAGACTGAAGTGGGTATTTAGAGTAGTTTCAAATTCCTTTCTTGCTTGAAACTGAAGTAAAATAAACGGTGAGTAAGTTTTACTAATGGCGATTCTCACTATGGTTCCACCATTCCCCATTATTATGTTGGGCTCAAATCACCAAGATTACAGTTTTTTTGTTGCTATTGTACTTAATTAAATTTTGCAATTCACTTTAGTTTGAACTTCACATTTAGGTGGATAATATATTTGTATATTCTTTGCTTGCAGACAGGAGGTCTTGCTTTTGGACAATGAAATAGCTTTCAACGAGGCTATTATTGAAGAAAGAGAACATGGAATACAAGAAATTCAGCAGCAAATTGGTGAAGTGAATGAAATTTTTAAAGATCTTGCAGTACTGGTCCATGAGCAAGGAGCTATGATTGGTAAGTCGTCTTGCTCTCAATAGGTCACTTGTTACGTATGTTGCTCATTTGCCCAGTTTTTCTTATATTTTGTTTCTTTGCTTAGATGACATTGGCTCTAATATTGAGGGAGCTCAGGCTGCGACTGCCCAGGGAAAGTCTCAGCTTGTCAAGGCTGCAAAGACTCAAAGATCCAATTCATCTCTGGTAGGTTAGGACATTCTATATTAAACTACATGAACTTTAGCATATGATTATTTTACCAGTGTAGTATATATATGTGACTGTGTCCGTTTACACACAAATGTGTTATGTTCTGATTCATGTTTACTGTCTACCAAACATTGGTTTGGATACACCTTATTTGGACGTACAATTGAATCAAAACTCATGAATGTAGCCTGTAGGTGGTGTTAATACATTTTCAGTTAGTTTTTTCTTGGCCTGGTACATCCCTTACTTGACATAGGTGTGTGATTGATATGTACTGTTTAGTGTTTTTAATTCCATTGAACTTATGCATTAATTCTAACTAATTGCGGACCAATGAAATTTCTTCTGTCGTGACGGATGCTTGATGACATTGTAAACTTCAATTACCCATTTCCAAAAGCATAAAAGATTAAATGAAAAAATGTACGACATAATTACTATGACTGGTTAGCGGGATTATTTTATTTGTTGTTTAATCTACACTTTTATTTGTATTATACTATTGCTCTACCTGGCTTTAATTATTTGAAAAACTTAACCGCCATGTATATTTATTGCAGACATGTTTGCTTTTGGTGATATTTGGAATTGTGCTAATCATTGTAATAATTGTGCTTGCGGCATGAGATTAGCTGGATCCCATTGTAGAAGAATCTTAAAATTAGCTCAACCACAAGAGATCAGTTCATTGCTGATTGCTTGATATGTTGTTCATCTGGTTCATGATTGTGCGTTTGAGTGGGGTTGAGGAAGGTCAATTTAATAAACAGATTGGGTTTCTCTTGGTGGTTGTTAGGGGTTGCATGGTGTTGGTACGTTGTTATTTTCACAATCTTTTATGGTATGTCTGGTCCCATTTTTTAATTGGCTGTTTATGCTTACACAACTAATATAAATTATTTTGGTTATTTTTCAATTTGTTGGCAATCTTAATGTTTGGCTTGTTTGGTAATAAAGTTGCTGAAAAAAGGATAAGGACTGAGGATTACTCGGATCAATATTTCTAAAATATACGCATGCCAAGAAAATTACTATACATGCGTACTTTATAGCACTAATATTTTCCCAATCGTAATTGTAAAGTTGTATAATTGGATTACAAGGTGAGCTATAAGTCGAAAGGGAAATGTTAATACAAATTTCCATGCCTCAATTATTTTTTATTTTTCAAAATTATTGTCACGTGCCACAATTAAGTGTGTAAATTTGTGTGTTTAGCGTTCTTGAAGTCAAAAAACCAATTTGTTGAACTGTAGAATTTGTTGTTAATGTCTTGTATGTGTTTTCCCACCTCAAATAAACCAATTACAATTTCTTGTGCAATTGCTTCTGTTTCTTTTGCTCTCTTCATCTGTCTCTTTGTTGTCCCTATAATCACCATTTTCATCCCAAATCCCAAATGCTTTTCTGTTTATTGCGCTCTGTTTCTTTCCCTCTTTGTTTTATGTCCCTCATATCACTGTTGTGGTTTATATGTTTCAACGGCGACTGATGATGGTGATTAACCCATGGGAGAGTATGTTGTCGAGCAAAGATGGTATGCTCGACCGATTCGTGATTCATGGATCTATAGAACTTTTCTTCCTCATCTAATTCACACTTGTTTGAAACTAGATTAGACTTGGGAGAAATGGACCTTTATGGTACAAAATGTGGTTTCGCGTATATGAATCCTTATGGTGAAATGATACCATCGGCATTAGCCACATTTCCAATGATCATACAGTCGGTAAAATACGAATACCTGAACATTTTTTACGGCAAAAAAAAGGACCACGTGATTGTAATAATAATTGAAAAATAAGGAAAATTAATAAATACAACTTTTGAACTTAGTAACTATAAAAATAACACAATTTATACACTTTATCTATTTTTATTTCTAAAAAAAATAGCAATACATTATTTTAATTATTCTATTGTGAAAGTTGTTTAAATTAAAATATAATAATTTAAATCTATTTATAAATGGTTGAAACTAGTTCAATATTATTAAAGATATTTTTTGTATTTTTTAAAAAAGTAAGCATTTGACTTGATGTCAAGCTTAACAAGATAAATTCATTTGGTCTTGTTCTCCAACGTAAGAAGCCCCATATGAATTGTAAGCTTTGTCCACATGCCCAACTTTGTCCAAGCCACTTTCTGTTGGCTGCCCTCCAATTCCCACGCTAGAGTTTAGTTCTTCCAGGAATGGGCCTTGTGTGAAAAAATCAGCCCATGAATTGCTATCCTCTAGGATTGCATCAATGTCAGGATCAGGGGAGTTGTTTTCAATATCCATAGGCATTGACCCATTCAGGTATAGAGAAGCCAGATCCAGAAATTCATCACAGTAATTTTCTGGTGGAAAATCGACATTACTATCAGACCCTATTTCTGATATTTGGGAATGCACGAACACAAGGTCTCCGTCTCCACCCTGAGAAACAGGAATTGATGGGGTCTTCAGCCCCCATATCCTCATCTGAATATGGAACTGCAATAGATTTTTCCCAAGTTGTAGCAATTTTTTTAGAAGTTGCTACCCTCAGGGTGAGACTGAAATTCAGATATGGAAGATGAAGGGCCATGTCTGGAGATTCTTGAATTTTATGCCATATATGATGACTGTCCTGAAGTTGGTGGAAACTCTTGCCCATAAACACAGGCTGTAGAATTCCCACTGTCCATTGCACTAAATGATGATGAACTGTCACCAATTAAAAGACTGTTTGGATTGTTAAAAGAATCAAGCGGGGAAGATGCATCCACTTTCATGATCTGCCTGAGAATGGACTTTGTAGTCTCATTCATTATTGGCTGATACTTGACAATCTGCCCATCACTGTCAGAAAGACCATCCTGTTTGAAACTCCGTTTTTTGTTTGCCTCCGTAATGTGCCTATTGCTCTCATTTTGTTGTTGTACAAATTGAGCCAAGAAACCAAGGCTCTGTACAACCTTCGCAAGGAATGACATCATCTGCTGCTGTCTCTGGTCCATCCCGTGAAGACACTGCACCATGTCTTCTAGCTTCTTGTCAGTAGCCTGTTGCTACTGCCTCAACTTCACAAGTTCCTGCATAAGAACATTCTTGTCCCTTTTAAGCCTCAACTTCCTCTTCTAGACCAAACTTTCCAACCTCTACACATGCACCCACTGAACCCTGTCCATGTGATGGCTGTGTCCATGCACAGGTTTCCGCAGATTGATACTCTTAAGCAAGTGTTTTTGACCCCTCAAAAATCTCTCATTTGCAAATTCCCAGCGGTCAGGGTCAACCTTCCTAAAACCCTGTTTGACAATTTAAAAAGGATACATCAAGCTTAATGTTAATTGCCAAAATAGGGGTTCCCCCATATAAATCTAGCACCACGAAAAATTGAAGCCAATCAGTACTGCTCCAATAAAAGTAGAGCATCTTTTGGCACAAGATAATACAGCTGTAAGTTGGATGTAGTCCTGTAAATAGTAATTAATTTAACATGCTCGGTAGATTTCATTTGAACCAAATGTTATCAAGGGTTACAATCAATCAATCAACCAGTCATTTTCTTTACTCTTAAATTTTAATCCAATGATAACTGCAACAATCACCTTGTTCCATTGCACAACATACAAAATAGCAGCCATTGAAATCCACCTAGGCAAAGTGTTAGCTAGTAAGTTCTAAACATTAAAGAGATCGATCACTAAGTGACGGTACACATCACGCTCAAAATCATGCTATTGCAGATGTACCAAGAACATCTAGAAATGCATTGAAATACAATGAAAAAACTAATAAGATGGGAAATAGAGTACTATCCACCTACAAAAACATGGATAAAGTCATAGCCACTCCATATCAATTATCAGTTTCATGTTGCCCATAAATGAGACTTATTCCTCATCCATAAGGATAACAACATAGTTTGTTGTTTCCATTACTGTAGCAACATACTAACTTAGCCTAAATCAAGAACATGGTAGTAACGAAACTGCATGCACCATGTTTACATTGATTCCAATAGTTTGTATAAAGAAGAAAGTCAGACCAACCAATAAAATTTTCTTTCTACGTTAAAAGATTACAAGTTTCACAAAATTATTAAAAGATATTGTAATTAACCTTATAGTCGGGTATTCAGCTATCTTTTCACTTTAATCTCTTGCGCTCCACTTGTTTGCTGACAAAATGTAGGAAGAAGAGGCATCAAAACTTGACATAATTATCCTCACCTTGTTATGACTTAAAAACACACATACACAGAAAGACATGAATTTCCCAACAAGGAAAACCCTTTCCCCATGCTTCATTTGGTTCCCAACAATTGATCTGATAATATTTAGGAAAAATTACTAGAGAAACTTTAGAAAATAGATAATCATATCCCATCAGTTATTGTTTTATTATAAGGGGTGTGATTGTTATTTTTCAAAACTATAAGGTTTTTTTGTTGTTTCATGAAACCTGGAAGGAGGTAGTTGTAATTGACCATAATATTTAATTGTACCTATTCAAAGACTAAGACCCAAAATCACTGCTCTATTGCTATTTCAACATATGTTTACTTAACACGGCAAATCACTAATATGCCAATACATTAGACAATACAAGTTATAAGAAATCAAAAAAATTCCGTGAGATTCTCGAGCAAAAGCAAACCCTAGTCTGAATCAAACTTAACCGCCCTGCAAAAGAAATAAAGAAATAAATACCATACCCTAACTGTCTTACTCATTGAGATTTAACTGTCTCATCTATTGAAGCCTAACTGTTGAGGCCTAATATTACCTTTTATTATTATTATTTTAATTAACTTTTAATAAAAAAAAAATTTGACATGTTATGAGTTCTTCGTGTCATGGAAATTGTTCAACCTTATTCTTAATTTAAGAGAGGTCTGCAGGATTTTTTGAATATCCAAATATTTATTAGATTGGTGCCAATATAATGTGGCAGCCTCCCTAACTTACCTGATACTACATTTTCATGTATTATTCTCAACATTGTACTTGTATTTGAACTTCTTCTCATCAACAATGACACGTATGTTTAAAAAAAAACATAAACATCAGCATATCGTGCGAAGCAGAAAAAAGAAAGAAAGAAAGTAATGAATCAACAATATTGATAAACTAACACAAAGAGGCAGAGGGGACATACATATGTGTTTAACTGCCTAGATTGGAGGGATGATATAATCTATGGTGATATGAGAGAATTTAAAAGTTACATTCTCTTTTTTATAATATTAATTTGAATATGGAAGTTAGTTTTAATAATGCATAATTAAAATTGTAATCATTTTTAAAATTTTAACGATATTTTTAAAAATAATCGTAATAAAAAAAATTTAAAGCAAAAATTACTATTTTAATAATTATATTAAATTTTATTTATTCTTATTTTATATATTTTTTATCTTATTTAAAAATATGTGTTAAATAGTTAAAAAGTAAAAATTAATGTTAATATTTTAAATAATATAATAAAATAAAAATTTAATATTTAATTTTTTAAACTAAATATATTTTTAAATAAATATTAAAAAATAAAAAATGTGATTAAATCGTAAGAAAATTACTTCTAACTCATGATCGATAAATTTTAATCAAATGTAATCAAAATTGGTACAGAAATATTATGATTATTAAGATAAACTTTCATGTCCATTCATAGATACAAATATGTTTTTTGATTTTTTTTTAAAAACAATAGAAATATTTTATATATTTAAAAAATAACAATTATATATATTTTTGTCATTATATTTTTTAAATAAAATATTCACAATCAAATTTAAGAAAAAAATATTTTATAATGAATATATTTATCAATTTTTAAAATTTAAAGAATATTTCAAAAGATTGTGTAATAGTTTATCCTTTTTTAATATAAAAAAAGTTATAAAATATTATAAAAAATTAAGTCAAAGATAAATAAATGAGTACAATGTGAGTTACACTTAAAGAAAAAAAGGTTCAAAAATTTAATATATTGTTACAAAATATATTATTAAAATCGATTAAAGTATAATCATAATTATACATATATAACATCGGTTCAGCACGTCAATCGACGTTATTTACGTAGTTTAAAATTTAAAAAATAATTTAAATTAATTATTATCTTATTTAAACTCTTTAAAATTTAATTTAAATATATATATTTTTGGCTGAGTCTATTCTATTTACGAAGACAATGTTTTCAATTTTGATAAACAAAGAGGCCTTTAGATCCTTTCAGGTTTGTTTTGTAATAAAAAGCTAGTTACTAACAATTTTTTTATACCTGGTGGATTTAGTATTTTAATCGAAGAAGTGCACGCATGTATACAATAAAAAATAATAATAGTTACTCTTTAATAATTATTTAATTTTAATAAAAAATAATATCATATATATCTTAATTTAATAAAAATATATTAAAATTATTGAATTTTATTGATATATTAAATATTTAAAATTTAAAATTCATATAAAATATAGATCTATTTTATATATAATTTTATAAATTTTATAACTAAAATTTTATTTGTGTAAAATTGAGATGGAGTATAGGTCTCTCCTTATTAACTCTTAGATAAGAAATAATAAGAAGATCATTATTTATGGTTTTAGTGTTTTTTAAAGATATAAATTAAGATTTAAGATTTTGTATTTTATGTTTATAGTTTAGAGTTTAAAATTTAAAGATAAAATTAAAATAATTTTTTTATGCAATACATACATGAATGGATAATAATTCCACTAAGGATGTTAAAATAACAATTTTTTCTCTTTTAAAATACGACCTTATTATCTTGAATTACGAGGTTGTACATGGTTCAAATTAGTGTCTTTTTAAGGAGATAGGCTGAATTCTAAGGCCCATATTTACCTTTCGATTTTGGATGGATCACAAATTAATGTATAATCTCTGCCTCTCTGGCTCCGCCTCATTTTTTGTGGGAAAAAAAAACTTTACTTCCATTTCATACTACAATTAGAAAAACGTGACTCAGACTTTCTTTCTCTACGACATCCGTTACACCGTTGCCCACGTTTACATATAACATCTGAAAAATAATTATTAAAAGAAATCATAAAAATAATAATTTTATAATTAAAAAAATAAAAAAATAACATAGTTAATATAAATAAATATAATTTATAGTTTAAAATAAAAATATTATTTATTTTAAATCAAATTAATAATAATGTGATTTTATTTATATAATTTTAGATAATTTTATCAAAAATAAAAAATAAATTAAAAAATTACTTAAAATAAGTACTAAAACTCATAAGATAGGATGAATTAGTGTTTAAAAGTGATTTTTTTAATAAATTTTAGTACGGTTTAGTTTCGGAGTTTTACAAAATAAAAATACCCTTTTCTCCAAAGATTATTTAAATTTATTGCGAACTTGAAAATACTTCGATTTTCTTCGACTACCATCGACTTTCCTATCAATCTCCGGCCATCTTTAATCCTCTACGTTAATCTTTTCTAGACGACTTTGCTATGTCGGTGAGTACTCTGTTTTTCAATAGTAGTTGAGTTTATAAATATTTTTGGAGGGTTTTCTAGATGCTAATGAATGTTGATGTAGTGGCTTTGTTTGGATTATCGATTATGTGATAAGATAGATCTGTTTTGCCCCATTTTCTCAAATCTATTGGGATCTAATTGATTTTCGATTGGCTTGATGATTTGGTGAAACAAGCATAATGGATAAGCTAAAGAACAGACGTGACTTTAAATTTGACATGGAATTTTCAATATACGATTTGAATAGTTTGTTATACGATGGAAATGATCGTTTACTTCATATATTTGTGCCAAATTTTTTGAATCTGTTAAGGGAAGACGGATCCCTTTTGATTGGTAATGTTTTCTTCTACATTACTTTAATCTTTGTTGTTTCTGGATTAGGTTATGAGTAATAGTGTTCGAAAATGTCATTTTTGTTTAATTCTTAATGAGAAATGAGTTGGCGGTGTCTTTCCTACAATTTCGAGGATTTACAGGTTGAGTTGTGAAAAGAGCCCAAATATATCTTCTATTCTTCGTCTTCTTTTATGGTCGAGCTTATCCTTAGCATGGTTTGGTTTGTTTTGAAGGTTCATTAAATAAGAGTACATATTAAGAATAATAAAGGGTAGCCGTGCAACAAAATTTGTAAATTTAGAAACACTGAGTATTAACTTGTTTAGTTAAAAATTTTCATTTGCTCTTATGTTAATTTTTTCTGCTCTAAAAATAAAAATTTCCATAATAAATCATTGGATGGATTTACGAAAGTAGAACTAGGCGATCATTGTGAATTAATGACTTTGAAGCCTGAAAGTAAGGTGGAAAACTTCTTTGAACTTGGATGCCTTCCATAGGTCTGCCTTCCTTTCGATGCAAATTTTGATATCTGTAAAGAGTCAAGCATGATACAACGTGACAGCAATTGATCAATTAACGAAGTGCATGTTAGAATGTTGTAGACTTCATAAGCACCATCCACTATGTGGTGCCCAATCTCAAGTGGTTAAACTCAATGGGTGGAGGGACTCATCATTCTTATAAGCTTTACGATGATATTACCTTTCATTAATGTGAGACTTTTTATTTTACCACTAGTATCCCCTCAAAATTTGATAAATCTCTTGCAAAAAAATATTATTTTGTATTCTTAACCTATTTGATTTATATTCTATTAGGTCCCTTGTCTTTTTCTAATAATATGTAAATTTTGTAGAGTTCATACGCTCTATACCAATGCTAAAATATTAACCCAATAAGTGGAGAGACTCATGATTCTTATAAATTCTGTCATATTATTATTTTTATTCAATGTGTGACTTTGCATTTACCACTAACAAGATATAATTAAATCATTGAATGGACTGACAAGCAAAAATTAGGGAAATGGGGAGATTAGCACAATTGTGAAATAATGACTGTGATGCGAACCTTTTTAGCATAATATGGCTGCTGCCTTTATCAATCACCATGTACCATGTTTCGAGGCAAATTGTCTGAGAAAACAATACTGGGTTATTTTCGTGTATTCTTTTATGGGATGCTCATAATTCACCTTAATTTAGTTAGTCATTGTATGATATCGGTGTGGCAGAGCATTTATAATCATTTTCTTTATATATACGATCTACTTATGGAGAATATATGATTTTATAATGAAATTTCTTTGACATGTTGACTTGGCATAGGGCAGCTATCTTAATATCTGTCAAAGCTCGTTCTTTATTTGAAATGAATTCTACGTTTTGAGTTTGTTATCTGCATGCTTCCATTTTGTCGAGCTCTCTGCTTTGCAGGTCAAAACTGTTAAGGTTAGCAATGTCTCCTTGGGGGCAAATGAGAGAGATATCAAAGAGTTCTTTTCTTTTTCTGGGGATATCGAATATGTTGAAATGAAGAGGTTTGTTTTTCTTTACTTATTTTTGTTCTTTGTTTTTCTTTACTTATTTTTGTTCCTTGCACTTAAAGAAGAGTTTATTTATGAAAGATAAAGGAAGTTTGATATTTTATCTACTTTGATACCGTTTATTTTCGTTTTATTTCCTATATGAATTTATCTTATTTTACGCTGCAGTGATAATGAACTGTCTCAAATTGCCTATGTTACCTTCAAGGATGATCAAGGAGCAGAGACTGCAGTTCTCCTTTCGGTAATGAAGCAAACCTTAAGATAAAATGATTGACTTCTTACACCATGCTATGTTAGCTAGTTTAATTTGCCCCTTTTCTTGTTTCTTTTTGCACTTATCTATTGCTCAAGATTATATATGTTAGAAAATGTCCCCCATTTTTTCTTGTCTATAAAACTTCCTTTAGACTATATATTTTTTCATGTCAATTTATTGCTTTATGTTTTAAACTTATTCATTCTACTTTTTTTTTAAATCACTTTAGTTTTTTATGATTTGGTTTCATACTTAAATTCAAACCACCCCCCCCCCCCCCCCCCAAAAAAAAAAAAAAAAAAAAAAGATTGAAATATACAGAAAAACTTAAAGTAGTACTAGTAAATTGAAATGAAAAAATCAATTTGGTTTCAATTTACTACACATATTTTTCATTTCACTTTTGTAAACTACTTTATGTTTTAAACTTGATTCAATTTACTGGGTTTGAGTATTGTAATTTACTACTTATTCTTTATTTTTAACTTCAATTTACATTAAAAATGATACAGGAGAATTGAACCCTCAGTTTTCAGGTTGTAATTTGGCCCTAATCAGGCCTAGTTTACCTTTGTTACTATACTTTCTGGAGTTCACGCCTAATGATATTTTCTGAGTGAAAATTTTGCAGGAACTTTTATAGCTTTATAATGTTCATGGATGCACACTGGATATCTTCACTAGTATCTTTAGATTCTTTCTGCATAATTAGAAGAATACATAAGGGTTTTAATCTTGTTAGGAAGCAGGCAATTCTTTAAGCACATGAATGGATAAAAAAAATGCTTTATACGCTTAAAATGGAAAAATAAGATGAGAGGAACGGCCATTACAAGCTTTTATCGTTTATAACATTTTAACTGTAAACCTTATGTTTTCTCAGGGAGCCACAATTGTAGATCAATCTGTTACGATCACTTTAGATCCAGATTATCAGCTGCCACCTGCTGCTTCAGCACCCGCACCATCCCCTGTAAGTCTCTTGTGAACACTTTAACTTCATACTTCATCACAGTAATGTCTCTCACCTGCTTGTGTCTCTGCAGGCTACAAAAAATGAAACTCCTGCTGGTGCTGAATCTGCATTTCGGAAAGCAGAGGATGTGGTTACTAGCATGCTTTCAAAGGGCTTTATCTTAGGTAAAGATGCAGTCAACCAGGCAAAGAACTTTGATGAGAAACACCAGTTGTCTTCTACAGCCTCAGCAAAAGTTGTTTCTTTTGACAAAAAAATTGGGCTTACTGAAAAAATAAGTGCGGGTACTTCTGCTGTGAGTGACAAAGTTCGTGAAGTGGATCAGAAATTCCAGGTTTCAGAAAAAACTAAATCAGCTCTTGCTGCTGCCGAGGAAAAAGTTAGCATCACTGGATCTGCGATTATGAAGAATAGATATATTTTGACTGGTACGTCCTGGGTTATGGGTGCATTCAATAAGGTTACAAAAGCAGCAGCAGATGTAGGCCAGAACACGAAAGAAAAAGTGGACAATGTTGAAGAGGAGAAGAACAGGCACGTTGAGGATCAGTATGCTCAAGTTTTAGCTGAATCTCCTAAAGCATCTGATACCGGTGAAAAACATTTCCAGGCCTGAACCTACCCAAGGTTTGATCCTTTAACTTGCATTGCTGTAAATACCTTTGGAGCATTTGGATTCAGTTTTACTTAATAGAGTTCTGTATTCTTCTAGCGTGAAAATGGTTGCTAATATTATAGACATGTACTCCCAATCGGTCGGAGACAATAGAACCTTCTGTTTTCACCTTTATATTTTATGAAAATTTCAACATACAGTACTTTTCGGAAGGTACTGTTCTCTTTTGCTAGAATTTAGATGTCTGTGCCCATTCCAGCTTATTTGATTCATTAAACAATAATTGGAATTATTATCGTTACTTAAATTAGATCTTTTGAAGAAAAAAAATTTGAACTCTTTTATTGAGTGATTAAATAACAAGGCCATACCTGACTCGGAGTGATCCACGGCCTGTGAACTGAGGTTTCCCTGATAAAGCAATAACCTTAGCAACGTTAAACGCGTCTTTGATTGTATCGGATATCTTTCTTTGCGCTTTCAAGTTCTCTGCTTCACTTGTATTTTCTTAGTAAATATCCTCACAACCTTCATATGTTAAAAATACGTTCTCAACTTATTGTTCCTTGTATTTACCCAAAAAAACTTATAGTTCCCTATTGTATATGTTATTTTCTTAAATTTAAATACATAAGTGCCATTAAATTTATTAACAAAGTTTAAGTAAATTACAATTACACCCTTAATTCCGTTACCTAAAAGACGATAGACGAGAAGATATAAAGTTCACACTTAACTAATGAGCTTCATAGTTGTCGATGAAAGCAAAACAATAATAATGAAAAACACCTTTCAATTTACCATTCATGCTTCACATCCCTTTCAATTTATCACACAGGATTGAAAGTCTTAAATATAGTAAAGAGGAGAGGCAGTGGTTTGTGAAGAAGAGGAGAGGGAAATTTATGGGTACACAAATATAACGTTTACCTATTTATAATTAAATCTCTCAAAAACTTTTCAAAATTTTGAAAATATCTTACTGAACAATGAAGATGATGAGAAAGATTTCCTTGAGTTAGTTACCCAAAAAAATTAGAGTAAACCTCTTTTTCAAATTATTAAAATGAATTTTGATTGGATCTTTATTATTGAAAATTTAACTATTGCACTTATTGTTAGAGATAACTTTGGTAATACATTGAGAGTATGGACTAAATTGCTTAATGTTTGTAATGTGGAGATAAAGGAAACCAAAGCTGTAATTTTATCTATAGGCTTGGCAAAAAATATTGATTTTAAAAGTATTATTGTGAAAGGAGATTGTCCTAGTATAATTCAATATCTTTTGAAAAAAGTCTTAAATTTCTAAAGAAGCCACTTCCTAAAAGAATCATTATTGATAATTATTGATTTTCATCGATTTGAAGTAAGATGAATTTCAATATCTGTTAATAAAATAACAAAAATAACACATGAATTGATTAGTTAATATTTTAAGATTAATTTAAAATATTTATATTTATATAATAAATTATCAATTTATATTTATAATATAATTAATATTCTTATATTTTTAATTAAAAATATCGTATAAAAAGAGTCTATATAACCACGATGATATAACCAATTATATATCACATTTATTATTTTATCCTTTGTAATTTTCATTTTATTAGGAATAACAAATAAATTTAATAAATTCAAATTTTGTAAAGATAAATAAACTGGTTTATAGAAGAAAAAAATGCTATTATATCAGTATTATCCGACTTAAGGATTCCAAAATAAGTTATATCGACCAAAAAACAAACATTTGAAAGAAATTTAAACCAATCCACATGATTGTTTGGGTTTGGGTGTAAAAGATTAATAGAAAGAGTTAATAATTTGGACAATATATCCATACTTTTTTATTGTCAAAAGTAATTCTTATAACTACGATGAACAAAGTAAATAGAACTAATACAAGTATAGAAAATACTATAGTATTATCTGACTTATGAAGATACAAAAAAATGTTTGTAGTACAAAAATGAAAAATAGTAATAAAAGGTTACATCATAGTTTTTAGGGTCTTATCAACTTGATATGTTTTTTTTCAAAAAAAAAAGATTTTTTTAATATAAAAGGGATTCCTTCTCTTATCTTCTACATAGCTTGTCATTGGTCCTTCACAAGTGCGCTCCGTAAGCACTATACATCTTTTTTAGATGAGAACAAACAGACGCAAGTAGTGCTTCAACTAATAAGCAGAGTGAAACAATAAAAGCAAGTGTGTTTTTATTATACGTTAGATGATGCCATATCTTACTTGACTTTAGTCCACCCAGCATTACTGCATTTCAACCAACCGAGTAAAGGGCCCTCTGTAGGAAAAGAGGCTCTCACTACTTCAATGAAAATGGGGGAATCATCGTTTCACAGTTGCTTCTCTACAACTACCTTTCGCGCCAACATGATCAAGAACAAAGATAGAGACTTGCTTAAATAGAAGGATGAAACGAACCAACCTACTTGTCCTAATCAGAACGATTGAAGAAAGAAAGAGAATTGTGGCCTCTTTCGTCTAGGGGGCATCGTAAGAGAACAATGTCGGGGACAAGGTGAGAACCTTTTGTTGGTTACGTCCTTTAAATGTTAGTTCTTCCATATTTAGATATGATTAGATAGATATATTGAAAATAGATATGGATATAGTTTCAAAATCTATGAATAAGAAGTCCCTAAATTTTTATTTGAAAAAAAAGATGAATAGATAGAAGAAGCCAACTGAAAGAAGGAACTTAAAACCCTTACAATCTTTCTAAAACAATGGACGACTTTGAAAAGAAAGCACCTTACTTTTAGTATATTCTAAAAGTTATAAAGGAACTTAAGTTTCTCTTTAGAAGTTAACTACTTTTGAAAACCTTAATAATAAAAAGGAGAAAAATGCACTCAAGAAAGTTAGAGCTTCTCTTATATTATAAAAAGGTTCGTAGAAAGGAACTTTTTTAAATATCACCTAAAAAAGTAGTGGCTTTTGTGTGTGTTTTATAGCCCAAATATTAAAAAAAATACTTATAATTTAAATGGGTTAACTTAGAAAATGAGTGGGCTTATTTAGAAGATTCTAATTAAAAAGCCCAAAGCTCCTCAACCAGTTTAGAAAAGAATGCTGTATTAGGCCTTAAGATCAAACCCGAAGCGAATAGACAACGGTGGAGATTACTTCTTGCGAGGAGTGATCGGTGACGCTAGTTCTCAGGCAAAAATAAGGAAAACAATTTATTGCGGCTACGAAGTCTAAGTCCTGGGAAATAAAATCTCTGTTATTTATACGAGACCACGAAGCTTATTCCATTGAAACAAACTTGAAGCACAATCGTAAACATTTAGAGGGCGTAAAGACGAAGTCAATTTCAGAGAAAAAGAGAGACAATGGTGCTGTGGGAGATCACTCTTGGAACTGCGTATTTCTTAGGTCTGAAGCGTACTTATAGATTGGCTTTGAGGATTAAGCGACGTCTCATTAGCCCTAAACATCCAAGGATCCGTGAATTTGTTCGTAGGTATTTGTTTTCTTCTTACTTTTGTTGTTTTCATTCGTTAATGTCATTGCTTGCTGTTGAGTGAATGACGTTCAGTTACCGTTTTTCTTTTGTTTCGTTTTGATTGCTTTATCGTCATCGTTGAGATTTTACTTTGTTGATGGTATTTTGAACGGACATTAAAAGAAAAAAACTAATTATCTTGACGCTTTTTGTAATCACATTAGGCATGGTTCTTGAGATGATTGAACATTTGAATCCGATTTTTGCGCCTTTAGGAATCAAGGGGTTATTTTCTTTTGACAAGAGGGAATCATTGGCATTGTGGTGTTGTACTTCTGGTTAAATTTTTGTTTGCCTATTTGAAACATTGGAAGGTAAAAGAAAATCAAATTAAATTTAACGGATAATATGATGTGTGCCCCATAGAAGGGTGCCTAGGAACAAAACTCCACTACGTTTTAAGATTTTTCCAACCCGTGTTGAGACGAATCAGACCTTCTCTTTGAAATGATAAACAATTCCAAGCATGTAATACTTGGATAAAAGATATATATATATAAAAGAATAGCATCGCTTTTTTTTTGGGGGGGGGAAGGCAGTCAAGGCACTATTATTCACTCTATTGGGCAAGATTCGATGCCTTTTTTTTTGGCTGATTAATATACGGAAGATATTACGCTCTTGTTTCTAACTTGCACCTTAGAAGATCATACTAGGCATTTAGAAAATTTTAGTATTATTCTGCATGCTTGGAAATGGAATTGAATTCAGCGGCAGATATTCTTAACGCTCATGTTTACTCCACTTTGTATTGTAGACCTGCAAACCTCGAAGGTCCATTCTTATTACCTGAATAATTAAGTTGTTTTAATCTTGGGAAAAGAAAATATTTTCATAATTATTATATATATGACACCCAGCATCTTCAATCCACAGCTTGATCCCATTCATCTTCCCCCAATATCTCATCTATGCCTCATCAAATTAAGTCCACAACAGATTCTCTGACATCTGAGTTTAAACCTTTGAACCCTTAGATGACTTTTCACTGTATGCTTGAAGCAATATGAGATTAGTTGAGAACTCACAAGATTTTAGGTATTTGCCATGCAATGATTCCATTGAGTGCCTAAGTTAGTTGCCAAAGGCAAGTGTTAGGTAATTGAATATAGTATCTATTCTTGTTAACCTGAACTAGTTTAATTGGTATGGAGTTTGCAACAAACAAATCTTGAATTTTGATTCTATACTCTATTATACCTTCTTCTTTTTTGGTCGAATACTCCATTATACCTTGGTTAATAGATTGTTTGTGTAACAGTAGCAAATATCATAATGTAGTTCAAAGTTGGTCTTACATTTTTGAAGTTTTCTGAGCTCTATTGACTCTTTTTTTTTTTGGAAATATAATTTCTATCTGAGATGTAAAGTAGCTAATGATTTTTTAGTTCACTTATTGTCTGTCGCTAAGCTAAAGAGAATTGTGTTAAACATTAGCAGATAACACTGCATCTAATAACATGACAGTTTCAGTTTCATAATACCATTGAAGTTGGTAAAATTTCATTGTAATTATATTTTATGGATGTCAAGTTTTCAACATGAAATTATTGTACCTGAAGTTATAAAATATCTTGTATATACGACATAAGTAGAGGCAGTATATTTTCTTACTATCTTTCAGAAATGATCTTATTACAGACTTGGCTAATTAGGTCGTCCATGAGCTAAGTGATGAAGTATCAGATTCTCTTGTATTGCACCAAACCGTTGTCATTTAAAGTATTTTGACCCATCTCCTCTCCCAAATTGTTTAACTATTAGCTATGAAATTTTCTTATAATGTGGTTTGGCTTTCCAAATAACTAAATAACTCTACTAAATCTATCCATAATTGTTGTCATTGGTAAAATTAAATAAAACTTGTGGTAAACTAGCAAAGTAACAGCATCTATCCTATCAGCCCAGGCTTCCGGCTTATTTTGATCCTGGAGTATTATGATTCCTGGGCATGTTAATGTTCTTCTATCTTTCCTGGTTCGGAAAAATCATCTGGAAACTTATATTCTAAAAGGTTGTCATCAGTTGGATGTGAGGCAATTAACATGGCTGAATTATCTATTCTTAATGTTAGCAAACGGTTATCACTTGCTGTGTACTTGCCTCAGTTTTTGCATTTTCTAGTTCAGGCACCCACTAATTTTGCTGAAATGATAATTGTTCCCTATCAGCTTGTTGATTCCTTATGATGACTAATTTCTTGTTCTTTTTTCCCCTCCTTTCAAAGGCGAACACGTTTTGCATTTGATGTAGCGCTCAGAGTTCATCAGAACATACAGCAGAGAGACATAGAGGTTGGTCGTAACCTTGGGAACTGGATACTAAGACGGCTTGATCGGTGGAAACCAGCAGCTGAGATACGTGGTCCTTCCTCGGGGAAACCTTCTGCCATTGCCAACTCAAGCATTAGCATGATTAAGAAGGTAAGAAACTCCTCGCAACTGAAAAATTTTGGGAGCATGCAAACATGGAGAAATCACGACTCTTGTAGGCGTTTATTGACCTCATACAGGAACATGTGGCCTGAACCCTTTCCTACTATTAGAATGATGGTAAGGCTACCAATGACTGCTGGTTCTATGACCCAGTATAGGCAGTTAAGCATCAATGGTCCCGAAGCATTTAGATCAAACTACTCACGAGGTGGGTATGCGGGAGTTATTAGGAAAGATATAATGCAGTGGATGCTGCAAAACTGACTACAAAGGACGTTAGTGTTGCAATACTGACAATGAAAACTGTTTTGTGCTTCTGTTTCTTACTGAGTAAAAAAATAATACTGATATCGTACTTGGATGCTTGCTGTGAATCCAGTGAAGCTGATTGCCGAGACTTTTTGTAGTCCCTTTTCATTTTCTTGTCTCATAAAATTCATTAATTTCTTCTTTTCTTTATAGATTTGTTATTTCTGTCTTTGGACCCGTATCCTCTAGTATATGGTTTCGTGGAAATGAGAACGTGCATTCTTGGTCGTATTTGTATGTGATCGATCAATACTTGGTACTGCGCAATCAAACTAGGAAATTTCCCGGAAAAATGTGAAGTTTTTACCCTTTAGAGTGAAGAAAACAGCATTTTTACAAATTAATAGTATCAGTTTAAATACCAATCATCAATTCCTCATAACAAAATAAATAAATAAGTTTAAATCAAGCAATATTTTTAAAATAATAATGTTTAGTTTTTAAGAAATTTATTTTATGTACATTAAATTATATTTTGATGCCTAATTTAACATATTTTGTACAATTTTTTTCCAATTATATAATTTTATGCCTAATTTTTTACATCATATTGTAAAATTAAAACATATATATCTGTAACAATTAAACAATATACTTGCAATATATATGAATTTTTATTAGAACTGATAAATAACGAAATTATGTCATAGCTTATACAAGAACTAAATAAATTTGAACATTGTCATTGTATTATCACAACAACTTTGTGATATTTATGGGTAATTTTTATGTCAGATATAATTATAATTATTATAATTATCATTGCATCTCCAAAGTACTTCTATTTTTTAAAATTTATGAATTATTCACCCCAATAACCATTTTTAATCTTCAAAGCGAATCAATAAAGCCAAGCCAAACAAGAAAACAAAACAAAAGTAACAAAAAGTAAAAAAGAATTTATTTATTTTATCAGAAAGAGAATTTACTTTAGAAGATTGAGATTATCTCAATTATAAATAGTGTTACTCAGCTTTGGGTTTCAAACCCACTTTTCCCATCTTCAGTTTTCTTTATCCCTATCACTCAGCGCCTCACCCCCGGTCATCGGCCAGCTTTCTTCTCTCAATCGCTTGCTCTGTTTCTAGTTTCAGTTTTTTCGGTCACCTTCACTCTTAGTTTTTCTTCAATTTTCTTCTTCATTTGGTCGCCGCTCCTCTGCCTGCTCAACCACCACGCATTTTGGGGTCCTTCGCGTCCTTCTCGGTGCTGGGGAGGGGCGCTACCTAGCAGTGGTGGTCTATTCCAATTCGGAAGAAGCGAGGACTATCCGGACTAGCCAAAAACCGAAAATAGCTGACAACAATTCCTTGTTTCTTTATTAAAACACCACTCCATTTCGAGATTTCCCCGATTGCCACCACCCCAAAACTATTCTAACCTTAGCGAGTGCAGTAAGCAAATTTTTTGAAAGCTCCATTTTTTAGGTCCTGTGTTGGCCGCGGGAAAGGATAATATAAACCAATGTCTCTTATCTCCTCCTCTCGTAACGCATTCGATAGCGTTATCTCTGAATTTCTATTGTTGTAATGAGCCAAGCTCAGTCCTTTTCCCTTTTCATTTTTACCTATTGTTTGCTTCCTTGGAAAATCCAAGGTATATGAAGTCAGAGATTATTTTTTGTGTTATTTGATTCATAACTCTTAAAATTGCTCTTGGATTTTCACTTTTCTCAGTTTTGATGAGCGATAGCACTTCTAGCGCAGATTACTGTTTTAGCGACCCTTAGTTCTTCAGTTATTAACTTTATGGTGGTTTGGCATCCGAGATACGGTGTAGCTGTTGATTCTTTTTGTGTGGCCAAGAAGACTTTGGTATGGGTTTTTTTTGGTTCTTTTACATTTTCCTCTTTATGTCAGAACATAACTTCATTTAAGTAACCATTAGTGACCCTTTATTTTTTATCACATATCATTCGAGTCTTACAGCTTAAAATTCCAGCAATTTTTCTAGGTCCCACCATATAACTAAATCTAGATTCCACCGTATATGATTGTTTGAGCATAAGGTACTCACTCGACCTTTATAGTGGCCATTGTCATGAGGCAGTGTCCAAATCTTGGATTATACTCGTGCTTTAAAGTTGATATTCGAAGTAATCTTATCATCTAAAGCAATTTTATGCAATTAACATGTATACATGTAATATGTGTATATATATATATATAGTATTAACACATTCATTCTTACTTTACGATATTTCATTAGTTTCTTTTTAAATTAGATCATTTTAATATTTTGACACCAATTGTGGACCTCAGAATTAAAAATCGAGTTTTTTATTTTTGATTCTTTAATTCTTGTGATTCATTTCAAGTTTTAGAGAAAAACCTTAAAACATAAACAAATTTTGCCCTAAGTTTTTTTTCCAACAATCTACACCATTATTGCTACTCGAGCTGAAAAAAAATTGAGGCTAGCTAATGAATTGGCACTGGAGAATAAAGTCGTGCCAACGCGATCGAATTGGACCTCCTAATAATCCATTAGAAGAGGTCGATCCTCACATCGATATTCCACAACAACTTTTCGAGCTCAAAAGAGAACTCAAATAGATGAGATAAGAAAATAAAACATTACGTGCTCGAATAGAAGCTACTCTAGAAGTAGGTTGTGCTAGGCAATACCAAGAAAAAATGACCTTGATAGAATAGAAGATGCAGTGGAGGGAGTCTTGCACCATAATACCCGAGCTGAGGCATAACTAATCGAGTTAGAGTGAGGTAGCTTGGTACAACAACGAACAATTTCTTGAAAAAAGATGGTTGTAAGAGGCATATTTTCAAGCTCTTGAGGAAGTTCAATATTTAAGGGCATCAGATGATAGAGTTACGTGCTGACCTTTGTTTGATGTATATTTTCAAAAATGTCGAATCAATTTTAATAAATTAAATAAAAATTTAAAGTTTAGCAGTAAAAATATTAAATTAGTTCATATATAATTTGATTATTCAATGCAAATAAATAATTAAATTAAATTATTTGAATAAATTTTAATTTAATTGAAAATGATAATTTTTAAAAAAGATGCATCATATTCAATATAGTTTTATTTTTAAAATTTAATAAAAAAATTATATATATATATATATATTCATAAAATATTAAAAATATATTTATTTATATTTTAAGAAAAATAAATATATTTTTAAATATTAAATATAAAAATATATAAAAAATAACGTCAATAATTAAAATATATATGTTTAATAAAGTGTATATATTTATAATAAAGTTTTATTCTATATTCGAGCGGTTGTAAAATTTGCCCTCATTTGGGCCCACAAATGCTGAGCTAGAGTTTTATTTTTATTTTTTTACGTTTTTGATATCAATGATTTATTTCTGATAAATTATTTATTTTTTACTAATTAACAAAAACTTATCTTAATACACATAATTTAATACTAAATTACTTAAAATTTATTTCATAACTTCAATAAAATAATATCAAGATTATACTTATTTGTATAAAAATATAATGATTTTAATATGTTATATCTAATAAATCAATGAAATTATGATAAATATAATAAATTATGTATAAAATTATACCTCGTGTAATATATTATATATAATGAATTAGTGATAATTGTTGTCAAAACTCTATTTGTGGTAACTGTTGAAAATATTATGACATTCAATCTTATTTTTATTTTAATGAATTATATTATAATTAGTTATAAATTTTTAGATAATAAAATAAATAAAAATTCTATTATGTTAATATTCTTTCTTTTTTGTTGGTATAATTGGGTTTGAGTCGGATCTAATCAAACTCAATCATTAAACCTTTAGATGGGTCGGGCCAAATTTACATAAAACAAGAACATTTATGTTGTAATCTATTATATCAGTATTCACTATTTTTGGGTATGATTGAGTTTAAGTCGGGAACTCGGACTGAATAATTAAAGCTTTAGATGATGGGCCGGGCCAAATGTCATTTATGTTTTCATTTTCAAACTCTTTGTTATTTTAAACACATATTTAAAAATATTTTATTTTTTACATAAAATTTTAAAACACAAAAGATTATTAAAAATCTAAAATAGATGGCTATTAAAGTATCAACAAATTATGTTATATATTTAAGAAAATTTTAGACCTTAAATATTATTATTGATTTTAAATACGTGATTAAATACATTTTATTTTTAGATTTTAATTTTAAGAATAACATAATAAAAAAAATTAAAGGTGTTGGAAGGTAAAATCGAAAGATGATCTAATAATTATTAATTAATAATAAACGTAAAGGAGTAGGTAACCCTGTAAGACCCCTTATCATGATTCATGATTCATGATTGTGACGCAGAAGGAAATGGTCGTTGAGTCCCATCTGCCAAATTGAACGACCAATATCTTCTGCTCGTGAGGTTATAAATGGAAATTATTTGAAAGTGAAAAACGGAAAACAGAAAACTCCTCCCACTCCACTGTCCCATAGTTCTAGAGTCTCTGGCTTTTTGTCGTTTTCTATTAGAAACATTTTGTATATCATAATTTTAAGGACTAAAAATATAAATTATTATTTTTATAAAAAAAAATAAAAAATTTATTTTATCGAAATAATAAAATTGTATTATTTCTTTTTTTTAACATATTATACATTAAATTTATTATCCTTGTTAAATAAATTAATATTAATTTTTTTATAAAAATAACAAAATCATATTACTTCAATTAATAAATAAATAAAATTAAAATATGATAAACTTATATTCTATTTTAATTTTGATATATATTCTGACGGAGAACTTTATAAATCTCAATAAAAATTATATCTTCGATGTCTCCTCAATTAAAAATAAATTATACACTTTATAAATATTTATAAATTTGTTCAGTATAATATGTCTTTAAAAAATAATATAAATTCAATACATTAATATAATTTAGAATTTGATATAAATAAATTACTCTATTCTGACCAATTATATTGTTAATATTGTGAAATTACTTTTTTGGCACCACATAAACAAAGTAATTATATTTATAGCCAGGAGTGTTAATGATATTGGGGCTGTGACACCTATGTTTTTTGAGTAGTATTTATCCCACTTAAAATTCTTGAGAAAATATAAAGGGCACTTTTAGACAATGGCACGAGAAGATAATTTTTAATTTTTTTCCTAATTTTAATTTTAATATTAAGATAAAAATAATATTAAAATTAAATCCTCATTATTTATAAGTTAAAATAATAAGAATGTTTTATCTTATTATTTTTTAGTAGTTAATTTAATAATTTTAACTTAATATAAATTATTTATAAAACAATAGATAGCTTAGTACGGTGAATATATTATATATTATATTTAATTATTTATTTAAATCTTAATAATTATATATTTTTACTTTTTAAAAATAAATATACATATATGTTTTCAAATTAAAAGAAGGATGTATAAAATTTTCTAAGAATAAGACGAGGAATGTAATTCTCAAATTCTCATCCTTATTTTGCCCTTTATCTTTAAAACGGATGTTTTTATGTTTAATTTTCATTTTGTTATCTGCATTTTTACTTCTAACTAAGAATTTGTTCTGTTGAATGAATTAACAATCTTATTTGTTCTACTAAGACATTAATTCTATAAATGTATTAATTTTGTATTGGTTTTTGAATAAATATTTTGATATTAAATCATAGGAGACATACAAATATTTATAAAAGATATAATTTATTTTTTTAATAGATATGTATTGAGAGTCAATTTTAATAAGTATATATATATATATATATATATATATATATATATATATAGAATTTCCAACGTAAGTAAGTTTAATATAATTTTATTTGGTAAAAATAAATATATTAGAAAATATTTTAAAAAATTATTAGAATTAATATTAAATATACTGTAAAAATAAATAAAATAATTGTGAGGATAACCTGCCCTTTTGAATTGTAGGTATATTGTTACACATTAAAAAAATGATTATATTAAACAAGTATGTAACTAATATAATTTTCCCGGTTGATAACGAAGCAGCAGTTCCACGTTTAAAATGGGAAAACTATCGCCACGTATTGTTATCAAAATCTCACTTACATGATATATATCACATAAATATTTATAAGTTTTTATATAAATAAATAGTTTTTAATTAGTAAAAAAATTCTTAGTTTTAAAACTTAAACAACTATTTTTTTTCTATTAATAAAATAATTTTTTGATTAAATAATATTTTTTATTTCTTAATGTATGACTTTATAATTATTAATTCAATTATAATATAAGTAATAATAAAATGATAAAATTATGTTAAATATGATTATAATAATGGATATTAGATAATGAAAAATTAATTTGTTTAAATTAATTTTTATGAAATATTTTTTCTTTTTTTAATTAAAAGTTAGTTAATTACATCTATGGCCATAAAAAAATATAAATATGTATTTATCACGTATATTAATTCATTATATTTAGAAAAGTTAGATTGAAATTAAATTTTTTCTATATTTAACATATTTTTTACAAATAAAATAGGTTAATGTTTTTCTTAGAAACCCAGGCCTAACTCTGAACCCAAAAGCCAGCTTGTGAGTTAGAGGATTGCCTAGACTTATAAGGAGCATTATTGCCTTACTCTTAGCCAATGTGGGACTTAACATCCCCCCTCCACATCAGAGTCGGATTCTGACGCGGTCGGATTCGAGACGATAAGTCTGAGGAAGCTAAGAGCTGGCTACGATATCATCTTAGAACCTGCGCTAACTTCAACCCAAAAACAATTGTGAGTTAGAGGATTGCCTAAACTTATAAGGAGCATTATTGCCTTACTCTTAGCCAATGTGGAACTTAACAGTTTTTTTAATATAGATTACTAAACAATGATAACCACGTACGAAATAATAATATCAAATAATTATACCGTGGCGATCATTGATAAACGGTAGTCATGTAAATGATAATTCATTTCAGGAAAAAAAAAACAAAGGGAAGAAGTATGATTTATTATTTTTAAAGTATTTGTATTTTTTAAAAAATATTATCTTAAATATTATCAACTTAAAATATATTCTTCTTAATAAATAAATAATTTTTGAAATAGGTAAACAGGATTAAGGAAAATGATAGTGGCGGCGAGGAGGCGACCTTTTGACGGCCTCAAAATGAAAAATCATCAAATCAGGAAACAGTTAAATATTTTTAGAACTTCTCATTGATTTTTGCCGGTTTTCATTTAAAATTGTTTAGTGATTAGTTTTTGATATAAAGATTTTCTGTACATATTTTTACTTAAAATAATCGATTTAATGTTGTACTTTATAATGATTATTTTAATTTTATAATTTATAAAAATAATATATTTAAAAAAAATATTTTAATTATGAGATCAAAATATATAATTTTAAATAATTATAAAATTTAAATATTTATTTTTAATAATTATAAAATTACTCAATTTTTATAATAATATAATTTAAATATCTAATCTAAAAATAATAAAACTAAATTAATCAATTTTATATAAAAATCAAACCATTGTTACCGATAATCCTTAGGTCATGTTTGTAATACAATATTAAATACCATAATTTTATAATTTTTATGCATTTATTTGTTCGGTTATGAATTATATAATATCGTATAATCTAAAAATAGTATAATTATCTAAAAATTTAGTATAATTAGAAAATTTGTATCTAAAATATATTATATATATAACTTAATCTGGTTAAATTTCTAATTATAAAATTATGTATCTTGAAATGTTTCGTAATATAATATAATAAAAATTTGACTATTAATATTTTAATAAAATAATTTCTTATTATAAATACAAAAATTTAATATAATTCAATCTAATATAATTATATTTAATTTATTGAATGTCATGCAACAAACATACCCTTAATTTTTAAATGTATTGATATTGTATTATATTATAAAAATATTTTATTAATGATAATTTTATTTAAAAATAATAATATATTTAATAATAATTTATAATTAATATTATTTTATATGTTTATATTGTAATAATATTATTATTTATTTTTATTTTTAATTTTTATATTTAAAAAACCCTCTAATATTAAAATAGTTTTAATTTCTTTTAATAATTTAATCATCTAGCATTTAATAGAAATATTAGTACGATAATAGCAAAAATATTTCTTTTAACACGTGTATATTCTTTTGATCGCAGTGTCTTTACAGTAATAATTGCTTAATTGACGCAAACAACAGTGATCGACTTTATTTATTTATTTATCTTTATATTACATAAATTTTAAATATATTGTGTAAGTTAGAAAAATATAATAATAAGAGTATGAGATGCATGTTTATGACTAGTTAAAAATAAAAGTTTAGGTAAGTAGTAAATGACATATTTATGTAGTAATAAATTCAAATTTATGGTATTATTACAATAATTTTTGTTATCATTATAAAAATTATAAAAAATATAAAAAATATTTATTTTTATTCATAATATTAATTATATCTTATTATTAGTACTATTATTATTATTGGATAAGATTGTTAATGAATTATTTTTATGATAATAATAAGATATATTGTTATAATATTAATATCTCAAATTTAAAGTATTAATTATAGAAGTGTGTTTATAAGTGATCTATTATTCTACCCAATAATTTAATTATTATTATGATTTATACATGATTAATTTATTTACATAATTTTATTTTGATATGTTAAAAAATATTTTTACATTATAAAAAAAATATACGACAATTATATATATTTTTTACACTATAAAAATAATATTTTTTCTTAAAATTACAAATAAAATTTTATTTATAAAATAACATTATATCATATAATTATATCTTATTATTAGCCTAGGGTGAAAGAAATGATAACTAATTATATATATATATATATATATAATTGTTAAGTCATAATATTTTAATATAATTTGAAATTACTGACAATAGCCAACGTTGAATATAATATATAATAATGTTTTATTACAATGATGATCTGCGATACATCCAATTGAGGAATTATTTATAGTTATTTTACCACAACAGTGGTTCAATTAAACTAAAATTAAAATACAGTGAAAGTAATACAAAATTTAAATATATATATTATTTAATTGTAATTATTATTAATTTTGTATTCTAATAGTTTTGTATCATAATATTAGCGTGATTCACAGCTAATCAATATTTTCTTTAAATTAGCATGAGAAATATTAAATATAAATAAATTTATACAAATATTTTATTACATGTTATATATCATAATATATGAACGTGAGTATAAAATTAGATATAAATTTATACTTAATTAATTTTTTTTAAGTGATGATATAAACTAGCATGAGAGTTTTTTTTAATTATTTTTAAGTTACTGAGAAGAAAAAGGCTATTTTTTTTTCGCGCTCAAAATTAGCAAGACAGTTGAAAAGCGATAATTATTTTTGAAGCCATAATAGTGTTGTAACCAAGTTTTGAATAGTTCACAATATCTACACTAATACTGTAATATTATTATTATTTTATATATTATCTATATTTTTTTTAAATATATTAGGACAAAATTATCATTAAATTATTACTTAATTTTGTTATTAATAAATTATCATAAAAATATCATTTATCATAAATATTATAAACATTATCGTTAAAATATTGATAAAAATCAACAAATATCAACTATGCATGTAAGATAATATGAATTAGTCGTAGTATTATAATATTTATAATAGTTAATATAATTATATAATTTATTTAATTATTTTAAATATTTTAATTATTTGTTTTATAATATTATCAAAAAATTATTATACAATATTTAAATTAATTGATTAATTTATTAAATAGAGATAAATACACACTGCTTGCATTGAGTTAAATGTGTGTTTTGTTGTATAGAAAAAAGTATTATTTGGTTATTTAGTTTTGTAAAAAAAGTCATAAAATGATAAAAAAGTATTTTTATTAATATTTTAAATAAAATAATATTATTTTCTTTAATAAACATAGAAAGAATAAAAATAATTTTTTGATATAGCATTTATCGTAAAAATTATAAAAATATTAAATTAATAGTTAAATTTTTATTATTAAATTATTAAATAAATAGTAAAATTTATCATTCTTTAATACCTTTTATAAAGTATAAAGAATTAAATTATATCTTTTATAATATAAATGATTAATTAATATAATTTTTTTAATATATATTATATTTACTGTATCTCATTATATAAAATATAAATATGAAAAGTATTTAAAATATATATCTATTAAATAAAAATAATTAATTATTTTGATAATTTTATAAATTTGTATAATTTTGATAAAAAAAATTATAATTTTTATTAACCATGATCATATTTTTACTATTTTTATAAAACTGAGAACTTAATTTCGCATCCACACGTTAGGTTTAGATGACATTTACTTTCTACTACGTAACACACGCAATCCTTTTCTTTTTCTTCTTTTAATTGAAAACAATCAACCAATCCTTTTCAGCTTTGCATCATAATCATTATCTAATTCTAGAAGGATTTATAATTTTTTTTTTAGCACTGAGCTTAACTGTAGCTATATATATATCATACAAATTTACGATGTATATTTATATATAATATAACTATAAAATAATGTAGTATAGTAAACGGGATGTATTGGTGTTGGATTTGACATCTCAATTTTGTAGAAGTAGGAAGGATATTATTTACCGAAGTTAATTTGCCAAGATTGGGTATTTATTACTAAGAAATAATATATATTTAATTTTATAATTATTTATATTAGATACAATGTATAAATTATAGATATAATTAAATTAAAATAAAATATGTTTTTAATTATAATATTATATATTTTAAGTAAATATATAAGAAGAATTTATATAGAATGGTAAAAAAAATATGAGTTCGTGGATTTGATGGGACGAAGATGTGATCTTTTAACCCATCCCCACAAAATCATTTTATTCATCAGATTTTTCCTATCCATGAAAAAATCAAATTCTTTCTATGGTTACCCACCTTCGTGGGAAAAATTGATAATACCAAATATAGTAAGTATTTTGCTTCTCATACGGGCAATCCGGGCCCGATTCTTGTAATGATGGTAAAATTATATTTATTATAGATTTTAATACAATTAATCAAACTATAATTTAATTAATCATTTTTTTATTTTGAGAATTAATTTAAAATTTATTGTATTAATAACTTTAGCATTTATATGACTTAATATTTTACACTTAATCTTTTTTAGAGTTTAATAAACTATAATTCAATCAATAATCAATCTTAATTATTAAACAATTCAATGAATATTTATTTAAGATTAGTACACTATAAATTATTATTTTTATATTATAATAATTAATAATTTTAAACTAAATTTATAATATAATGAATGTAAATAAATAAAAGCATTGTAATGTTGCAAAAGCACGTTTTAATATATAAAACTACTTACACCATCAAATGTATGTATTTAGCTATCCATAGTAGTAAATAAACATAAACATAAACTTCATAGAGAAACTACAACAAACTTTTTCTTTAAAACTATGTATAGACTCATGACCTCTTTTTGGTCTTGATTGTATTCTCTTTAATTCTTATTATGTTGTTGGTGATCTAATATAAAGTATATATATCATATTTTGAGTAAATCTTATGCCCAAATTTATTCTCACAATTTAAAGACAATGATATAAAATTTTGGAATTAAAAATACTATTTGTTATGCATTATGGAGTCTTGATCGTTGAGAAGTTTTGGTAGATTGGTCTAACTGTTAAACAAATAAATCCGTAAAAACTCGATCTAAAAATTAAATATAGTTTTGTAATAGTTTTTATAAATTTAATGATAAAAAATTATATCCAAACAAATGATAAATATTTGTTTTAAAAAAAAATATCATATATTAAAATTTTATCGAAGAGGATTAATGATAATGAGATTTTTTTATATGAATGATATATAAGGGGTTAAGAGATACAGATTATATTTATTTTGTACTTATATTTTTTTAATAATATGTTATGTATTTGTATTATTTTTTAAAAATAAATTATATAAATAATATTTAAAATAAATTTAACACATAACTGTTAAAAGTAATATAAACTTATATGATATCAACATTTTTTTTATCGTAAAAAGCATGAATGAGTATTTTACATTATTCATTTATTCTTACACGGTTAAAAGAACAGTCTGTACCCCAACTTTTTTTCCTTTTAGATTGCCATGTACGTACCAACCTCATAGTTGACCTTTTTCCCCTCAACTAATTTTTGAGAAATAAAAACTATATGTTTAACTCGTTACTATAACATTAGTTTAAAGAACAATACATTAAGTGAAATTGTAGATTAATAATATTAAAATAGTTATACCAATTAAGTTGTAAAATATTAAAATAATTATAAAATAAATTATAATTAATATTTTATTAAGTATATAGTAATATATGAACTAATGGATTGAAGTGTGAGCATAAATTTATTTGATTTTGAATTTCTCTTTTAAAATAGCCCCAATTATCATGGGTTATGATAAAATATGAATTAATTGCTATAATAATATCTATATAATTTTTTTAATATAATTATATTTTTATTATTATTACAAAAATATAAAATATTTATTTATTATTATTATTAAATATATAAAAATAATATTATTGTTAAATAAAATTATTATTATTGTAATAAATATTTTAATTGTAACAAGATTGTCATTTTTCTTTTTTTTACTTCTATTTTTTTTTTCTGAAAGCTCGTTAATGCTAAATCGGAATTTCTCTTTAATCCCTTTGTCATAATGCATCAAAGAAAAAGTGATTTGCTTTTGCTTTTGCCTTTGCATTAAATTTCTTTATTAATTCGAATACTTCTGCATTGATTGCCGATAATACATGCATGCATCTTTGCTCTCTCTCTCTCTCTCTCTCTTTGTTTTTGAAATTTAACTTTTTTTTTTTGGCTATTATTAGTGAAGTGGACCATCACAACTTTTTTTAAAATCATTAACAAGACTTTTTTTCCTTTACATATACATAATTTTTTTTTTCAAAGACAGTGTTTCCAATTTTTAATTTATAGCATATAAAAAGGGAGTTATATTTACCATATCATTAATTGAATAATTACCATTTTTTTACAAATTAAACATATAACAATTCCAATGGTATATTTTTATCAGCTTAATTCAATGTTAATAAGGGATCACAAAGGATATATCTATGTAAACCTTAGCATTTAAGCCAATAAGATTTTAAGGAATAAATTACAATATAAATTTAATCAAGTTTCAAACAATACTAACCCAATCATACTATAACAATTTTAGGGTTGAAATTAGGGTTAAATTTTATAATAGAATTTTGGTTTGAATCCAAGTTAACATTTATAATATATATATATAAAAATTTAAATATTATATATCATTATTTTATAATTTATTATATTATTTAAACTCGAGTATTTATTTTAAATTTAAATTTTTTAAAAAATCAACTTAAAATATACTCGATTATTTTAATTACGTGTTTTTAACTTTCATTTAATTTAAAAATTTTAGTTCAACCTATCCAAAAACATACATGATTTGATAATAATTTATTTAAGTCTAATTCTAAAAATTTTAGACTTAAAAATAATTCAATCCGTATAAATTTATATCTATATTAAAAAGATTACAATAAATAAATTTGATTAAAAATTTTAAACATACATGTTATGTTTTTTTAAACACATAATAAAAATTATTATTTTAATTTAAAGTGTGATATTTGATAAATAAATGTATTAGCTTGGTGTTCACAGTAATGAAAAAAAAACCAAAATATGGCTCGTTAACGAGTGATAAAGAACTGAAAACATAAATTAAAATATAAAAATTAAAATAGATAATATTAAATCTGCGAACATGGTTGTCTTATAAATAAATACACTATATTAGTAATTTATCGTATAAGTAGTACCGCCTAAAATTTAATATATACAAACCTTTTCTTTTAACATTAGTAAATATAAAAACGGTAAAATAAAGATAATTATTTGTATTGAATAAGTCAGAGAAAAATAATTATTAATATAATATTAATTTTTGATATATTTTTTATAAAAATTAAATTTAAAATAAATATGTTTCACGAATATTAATGCCCATTACTGGTAAGACCATGCTCATTATATAAGTCACATCACAAGATTATAATTGTTCATTGAACATACGCTTTCCAGTGTATAAATGACGGGTGTTTCGTTTTTTTTCTTTTTATTAATAAAAATGACCGGTGGTTATTGATTTACAGGGGTAGCTTGTAGCTCGACAACACAGATTCCAGACATGGAGTTGGGTGGTCATGTTTAAACAGTGAAACCACATAAAGATATTATGAACCATATATATATTTTTCAAATAAAGTTGGAATTTTACTGTTTTCCCTTCTTCTTTTTTTCATCATCCCCACTCCCGCAAATCGCATAAATATGTGCCTGCGTGGAGATTGGTGAGAATAGAGAGAGTGTGACTGTGATTGAGTGAGAGAGAATCCAATTCTATTCCTACAAAAACAACCCATTTGCTTTTTCTTTCGTGGGATATGATTATATGATTTGAAAAATAATAAATAATAAATTGCAAATTTGTAATTTCTTTTTCTTTCAAGAATAAGATCACAAATTTGTAGAAAACAAAAGTAAGTGAAATTTCATAAAAATAGAAAAAAGTGTGAGAGTGAGAGGAATCTTTTTTGTTTGTGTCTCAGACTCTCAGGTCCTCAGGCTCGGGCTCAACCCCATCCTTCCTCTTTCTTACTTCAAGAGTAAGTTTGACTCTCTGCTGTACAATTAAAGCTTCTTCCTTTTTTGTATCCTAGCTGTTTCCATTACTCGTTAGTCGATTTCTTTCCTCTTCTCTGTATATTTCACCGTGTAGCTTTTATATATATATGGAGGATGGTCTTAATATGCATTTGGAATTTTTAAGATGCTTTAATCGATTTTTTATGTATGGGTAGGTAGACCTTCATAACATTTATAAGTTTCTGGGTTGCTGCTCGATTGGATTTTGGAGGTAATATTGGTTGGAACTGGGTGTAATTTTAGATTTATCACCTGGCAAGTTCAAAAACCTTTTTTTTTTATGATTTATACGCAAAAATAGTTCCTATCCTATCAGTAATTTCTAATAATTTATGGGTTTTTTTCTTAAATAGGTGTTTAGAATCAGGTATCATTTTTTGTTTCTTCATTCGGATTGACACTGACCTCCCTATAAAGTTTAAAACCCTAGGTCTCTTCATTTCTTTTTGGATTTTGCTAGTGAATTTTCTAAATATTCTTGTTTTAGAGTATTTCCCAATTCGTGTTTAAGCATTGACATTTCCTGTAGGTTTTTTTCCCCCTATTTTGTTATGCGAATTTGACTTTGTGCAGAACTGACAACAAACTAAAAACATAATCTTCATTCTATCATCACAGACGAAAAGTTATTCAAGTCATCACCAAAAATGGTTTCAAGGTCTTATTCTAATCTATTAGATCTTGCTTCTGGTGATTCACGATCCCCAACTCTTGGTCGAGAAAAGAAGAGGCTTCCACGAGTAGCTACTGTTGCTGGAGTATTATCTGAACTAGATATTGAAGACAACACTAACAGTGTTGGGTCAGATGCTCCTTCATCTATTTCGCAAGAAAGGATAATCATTGTTGGGAACCAACTTCCACTTAGAGTGCATAAGAGAGACAATGGAGATTGGCACTTTAGCTGGGATGAAGATTCACTTTTATTGCAACTCAAAGATGGTCTGGGAGAAGATGTTGAAGTTATCTATATTGGTTGTCTTAAAGAAGAAATTGATCCAAGTGAGCAAGATGATGTAGCTCAAACTTTACTTGATTCTTTCAAATGTGTTCCAGCTTTTCTTCCTCCTGAGCTTTTTACCAAGTTCTATCATGGATTCTGTAAGCAACATTTGTGGCCTTTATTCCATTACATGCTTCCTTTATCACCAGATCTTGGTGGACGGTTTGACAGGTCTTTGTGGCAAGCTTATGTGTCTGTGAACAAGATATTTGCAGATAAAGTTATGGAAGTCATAAGCCCTGATGATGATTTTGTCTGGGTTCATGATTACCATTTGATGGTTTTGCCAACTTTTTTAAGGAAGAGATTTAATAGAGTGAGGCTTGGATTTTTTCTCCATAGTCCATTTCCTTCATCTGAGATATATCGGACACTTCCTGTTCGAGAAGAACTTCTTCGGGCACTTCTGAATTCTGATCTTATTGGCTTTCATACTTTTGATTATGCCAGGCATTTCCTCTCCTGTTGTAGTAGAATGCTTGGTGTTTCTTATCAATCAAAACGAGGTTACATCGGGCTAGAGTATTATGGTCGCACTGTAAGCATTAAGATTCTTCCTGTTGGCATACATATTCGCCAGCTCCAGCATGTGTTAAATCTCTCCGATACTGAATCTAAAGTTGCAGAACTGCGTGATAAGTTTAAGGGTCAAACTGTTTTGCTTGGGGTTGATGACATGGATATCTTTAAGGGTATAACCTTGAAGCTTTTGGCCATGGAGCAATTGCTTTTACAGCATCCCAATAAAAGGGGTCGTGTTGTTTTAGTTCAGATTGCAAATCCGGCTAGAGGTCGGGGCAAGGACGTACAGGAGGTCCAATGTGAAACTCATGTCACTGTGAGAAGGATTAATGAGACATTTGGAAGGCCTGGTTATCAGCCTGTAGTTTTGATTGATACCCCACTTCAGTATTACGAGCGAATTGCTTATTACGTAATTGCAGAGTGCTGTCTTGTTACAGCAGTAAGGGATGGGATGAATCTTATACCTTATGAATATATTATTTGCCGACAGGGAAATGAGAAGCTTGATGAGACTTTGGGATTAAGTCCAACAAATCCAAAAAAGAGCATGCTGGTGGTATCTGAGTTCATTGGATGCTCCCCTTCATTAAGTGGGGCAATTCGAGTTAATCCATGGAACATTGATGCTGTCTGTGAAGCAATGGATTATGCCCTTATGGTCCCTGAGTCAGAAAAACAGTTGCGGCATGAGAAGCACTATAGGTATGTTAGTACACATGATGTTGCATATTGGGCAAGAAGCTTTTTGCAAGATCTAGAAAGAACCTGCAGGGATCATGTGCGAAGGAGATGTTGGGGAATCGGCTTTGGGTTAGGATTCCGGGTGATTGCATTAGATCCGAATTTCAGAAAGCTTTCAGTTGAACATATTGTTTCAGCTTATAAAAGAACCAAGAACAGGGCAATTCTGGTGGATTATGATGGTGCTATGGTTCTGCCAAATTCAATCAGTGCAACTCCTAATGCAGAAGCTATTGCAATCCTTGAGAGCTTGAGCAAAGACCCTAAAAATATTGTCTTCCTTGTGAGTGGCAAAGACAGAAAGACTCTTGCCGAATGGTTTTCATGTTGTGGGAAGCTTGGGCTTGCAGCAGAGCATGGATATTTTCTGAGGTATACATCTTCGGAATCTTATCAGAGTCTGAACCTTAGATTAACCACCATCTTTAATTTTGCTGTTGGAAATGCATAATTATGCTTTTAAAAAGCAGAAAGGTCTTTGAAACCTAGTCACTTCTATGCATACAGATAACAATACTATTGACATACAGAAAAGTAGTGCCACTGTCAAATTAGGGCACTAACCCAACCTGAAAAGTATTTTATTAAGTAATATCATATTTTATTCAGTTGCCAATTTGTGTGATACATGCTGGAAAATTTTCTTTACAGGCCAAACAATGATGCCGACTGGGAAACCTGTGTGTCTATTGCAGATTTTGATTGGAAACAGATTGCTGAACCAGTAATGCAGTTATATACCGAAACAACTGATGGTTCTACCATAGACACTAAAGAGAGCGCTCTTGTTTGGAATTATCAGCATGCAGATCCAGATTTTGGGTCTTGCCAAGCCAAGGAGCTTCTTGATCATCTGGAAAGTGTTCTAGCTAATGAGCCAGTTTCTGTTAAGAGTGGTCAGCACATTGTAGAAGTTAAACCTCAGGTTAGTTGATTTCTTTTCTTATTGTGATATTAGTTTCATATAGAGTATCAACGCAACCAAACACGTCTTTTTGTTTAAGTAGCACATACTTTGATTATATTGCACTGATTGAACCCAAGCATTTCTTTGGATAAGTTTGGGATACCTTGTAGCCCCAAATCAGAACAATGCAACAAAAACGCTATAAGGCAGCATGAAGGCTTCTTATGGACTCTGTGCAGTTAGTTTTCAAACTTATTGATTTCTCTTTTTTATGGCTACTCAACAGGGCGTCAACAAGGGTCTGGCTGCAGAACGTCTCCTTTCAATAATGAAACAAAAGTCAATACTTCCGGACTTTGTTCTCTGTATTGGAGATGACAGGTCTGATGAGGACATGTTTGAAGTAATTCTGAGTGCAAAGGATTCTCTCTCGCCAGTTGCCGAAGTGTTTCCTTGCACAGTTGGTCAGAAACCAAGCAAGGCCAAGTACTACCTGGAAGACACAACTGATATACTAAGAATGTTGCAGGGTCTTGCCAATGCCTCAGGGCAGACAGCTAAAAGTGCTCCACAAACTTCTCCAAGGGTTGTTATTGCGTAGATTGCGTAGGTTATTTAGTAGTCCATTGTATTGGTCTCTTTCTGGATACATTTGATCTCATTGTTTGATAATGACTATCTTGATCTTCCATTTAAAACATGAGACATTTGCTTTGCCATTTATTAGATAAGCGCCGCAAATAGTGTTAGGCCTCTTCTAGATGTCCACAGATTAAATTATGTAGATTGGAGTAGACTAAAAAAGAAGAAACGTTAAAATCGGTTTCTTTATATGATCAAGAGGGAATTCTCAGAAGCATAATCCCTAACTACAAGCATTAGAAAATGACAATCTTTGGATAGATATTTAAACAATAGTTGTACTTAGAACTGAAGGTACAACTCATATAGTGAGCTATGTATTACTTACTAACCAGAGATTTACTTCTCTTTTATTGGAATGAAGTTTCCTTCTCGTAGTCGAAAAGACAAGTGGGTTAAAGTAGTGAAACTCCCACATCGAAAAAAGATATGATGAAGGAAGCAAGAGGTTTTATAAAACGGAAGGTGGGACTAACGAAAAACATACTTACCTGGACGGGGTCAGATGGGTGATCAAGAAGGCCCATGGCCTGGGTTGGTGACTTCCATTGCACATTGGAGGGGTGCCCGCCTATGGTCTCCTCAAGCAGGAGAGCCAACGTCATAATTTGTGACAGTGGGGGCCTGCGTTCGCGCGGCCCCTTCCAATTCTCAGTTCAAAATTTCTCTATCTGACTTGTGGAATTTTGACATAGCTTTTGTTTATTATTAGATCATGAACTTTCTAATATTATTTAAGAAGTTATTTAAAAATTATATTTTCTTAAATTAAAAAGTTGACTTAGTTAATATTAATATAGAAATGTTATATAATATATAAAAATATTACTGATTAATATTTTAATAAATTAAATTTTATGATGGATAAATTTCTAGATAACCGGTATCTTTCCCGAAGGATCCTGGTGCAGCGTATTCACCTTTTCATGCCTCGATTGTAGTCAAAAGCGTGTCTTCCATCTTTGATTAGCATACGGTGACGGAAAGTGCCTGAAAAATGAAAATAAATAATTTCTTAGCATATAAACTCTTATTTTTATTTATTATTAGAGAATATGAATAATGTTACGTGTATATATATATATATTCCAAGAATCTCTTAAGTAATAAAAGTTATAAGAGCTGTTATTCTAAATCTGGCCTTACAAAAGCTTGCTTTAGGGGATTTTTTTGGATGTAAAGTGGTTGACAGATATATATTTTGTAGGATAAAATAAAAATAATATTTTTAAAAATTTTAATCATATAATTCATATATTTTTATTATTAATTTTTTTTATATATTATCACACATTTAATAATATAATAAATTAAATTATAATAATTTAGATTTGTTCAATTTCGTTTGGATAACGTTTTTATGTTATAAATTTTAGAGATATTATTTTTATTTTTTATATATTTTTAGAAAACTTTTTTTGAGAAAAAAAGATCTAATAAAAATAATAATATTATTTTTTCTGTCCATCATGAAAAGAATAATCAAAATCAAACATTTAATAAATTAACATTTAATTTACTAAATATTTATTTTAATATTTTAATATTATCATTATTTTATTAAAAAATAGAAATATATATTTAAATAACTTGTTATGATAATATTATTATTATTATAGATTTTTTTTAATAATTTCATATAAGTTTAACTTTAAATGATTTATATTTTAATTACACTTTAATAATTTATTTTAAAAAATTTAATATTTAAAATAAAAAAATATTAAAATAAAATTATTTATCTTTATTTTTTTTTAAATTTTTTAAAATTAAAAAAAAACACATTTTACCATCTAAAAAACTAAACAAACTAAACTAAGACACAATTCCAAAATCTAAAAGAATTCTACGACCACTCTTCCTATTTTTTATTCGAGTACTGTTATATTATGAGCCACTTTTTTTGTTGTTATTGAAACAGACGAGTGGGGTAAACATTTTTTCCATGATAACAATTCGAGGTCCTCATCCAAAGGAAATAACAAAGTTTGATAAGTTAATCACTCTCTAAAAAATTACTAATTTAAATAATAGGTTGTTAATCCATTATTTGGATAACTACATTCTATTAATTTTTTTTATATCATGTTTATTCAATAAATACATAGGATTGTATACGAAGATAATAAAGGTTGAAAAACCTGTGGCTTTATGTTACTGTCCTTTTACCCTTCTACAGCTTTTACGTTTACGTTTAAGATACGTTTGTTATATAATATTAAAAATTTTAAATTTATAATTTTTATATAATCATATATTTAATTATATTGTGAGATATTATTTTAAAAATAAAAATATACTTAAAAATTTAATATTAATATAAGGTATTAGTTTAAATTATATTAGTGACTTTACTTAATATATTCAAAATTTTAATTCTAATATATTAGTGATTTTACTTAATATATTCAAAATTTTAATTCTAAAATTATATATCTTTTCGTTTTATTTTATCTTTAAATAATAAAATTATTTTAATAGATAAAAAAATGTATGAAATAAATTAGATATTATTTTAAATATAAATTATTTTATTATTATTAATTTTATTGATTATATTATATAAATTATTACTAAATATTATAAAAAATAATTATAACATAATTAATCTAATGGAATTATAGTTAATCTAACAATATGATACGTCCAGAAACATATCCTAAAGAGGGCTTTGATATTATCTTGTTTGAAACCAGACGCAAAATACCTCGATCTAACTTTGTTGAGGCAGTTCAAAATTAATCTCTATTATATATATATATATATATATATATATATATTAAATGCAATATTGTCACAATTCTTTATCAATTTTATTCTTATCATTATTATTAAAATTATCCTTAATAAAAATTAATTATGTTAATAATAAATATAATTGTTACCATATCGCCATCGTTATTAAGTATTTAACAAATTTAATGTCAAACGTTAACCTTTCCAATAGATTTTGGATTAATTTTACACTCTTTATCTGTTTGGTCAATGTCACAGCTAGTCGGCCAGCGTCTTTTGCGTGCAAAAATATGCTTACAGTCTTAACAATATTTTTATTTTCTGCCGTTAACAAAAAAGATTAAAAAAAAAGGAAAAAGTTAAAAATATGCGGAGCTAATACTCTTATTTATTCAAAGTTACATATTTTTGGTGCTCAACTACAGTGTTACTGCACCGTTGCAGAGCGCGCGCGCATATATATATATTATTGTTTGGGTATTTTTCACAACTTATATTAATAGTAATACACGTATTACATTCAACCAGTTAGCATTTAGTTAATATTTTGATTAGATCACAAGTTTGCAAAATTAGTAAATATGATTTTCTTAATAATAACATATGCAAGCTTTCACCTGAGATTTTTTTTCCTTTACTTTTTTCTTCTTATTTTCTTTGATTTAATGAGCTATTCGATATCTTTATAAGAAAACTATTATATAAGCATTCACTCTAGTAAATCTAGAAAATAACTAGTCAAGTTATGTTATATATCTTTAGACGAGTACTCTACCAACTTTAGAGTAGGACTAGCCTAAAGATATTTTTTTATTTCAAAGATAAGAAGACAAAGAAATAAGAATTATTCTTAAAATATTAAGAATAAGAGAAAAAAAAAGAAAAAAACTTCTTTAATATTACTAAGTTGATTATTTTCTAGGATACTTTATATAAGCATAATGCCTAGGCATTTATAATTGAAAAATCTTTGGATTCAATTTTTTTTTATATAAGCCTCTAATAGTACATAAGAAATAGAACTCTAAACAAAATAAACTATTATTCTAGTAGAATTATAAACAAAAACTATAAATAAAATAAACTACTTTCTCTTTGCTTCCTATATCCATTTATTATTATATGGTGTAATATGTTTGCATATATTATACATTGTTTATGAAGTTAAGTCGTGATATACTTATAAGGAGTGCACACTTTTTACATATGATAATGCGTTTTAGGGTTTCTCTTTAAAAGTAAAGTCGTGAGATCTCATTAAACTATCCATTCATGAATGTGGGCTTATTGAACTTGTAGTTATGGACCAAAGCGAACAATTTTATACCACATGAAATGTGTCTCATCCCGCTGTAGGTGGACAGATTAACCTTCGATTGGTATTAGAGTCATAACCCTTCTAGGCCACGTGGACTTGCGTTCTTACGGGGATGTAAGACTCCCTAAGAGGGATGTTGTTAATTACACATATCTCATATTGCTTTGGAAGCTAAGTGGTGATATGATTATAATAAGTGAGCACACTATAAATAGTATGACACATTTAATAAAGTCGTAAGATCCTATTGAACTGTTAAGTCAAGACCGTAGGCTTACTGAACTTACAATTATAAACAAAAGCAGACAATCTCATGCCACATGGCGGAAATTATATTGCAATATAAATAGATGAATTAATCATCCTATAGCAAGCTTATATACTTAATTTTCTCTTGCAATAACAATAACTGAGAGGATGTAAATTCAATTCAAGAAAACTGGTAGCATAATTTCATAATTTTAACAAAAATCATTTTAGTTACTTATTTATTAGGTGGGGTATCACATGATTGCCATCTTTTAAAAAATATCATAAAATTTTATTGTGTAAAGTGATGAACTTGTACTACCACAATTTTAAAGTGAACAAGTAAGACACCGTAAGTATATACTTTAGAAAATAGATTTTTGTAATATCAAGAACATTTAATAGTTATGTATTAGACTTCATGCTTGGATTAATATATAATATCATTCGATCCATAATAATATAAATTTTTAATCAAAAAATGGTTTGATTAGAGAATATTTAACCCCATCAATCTCACGCGTTGAACTGGTTTTAAATTTTTAAATTTTTTTTTACAAAATTTATTCATTTTTTATTATATTTAAATTAAAACTTGTATTCCATCACTACATAGTAGTAGAAAAAATCAAAATTTGTTTAACAAATAGTTTAAATAATACAAATAATTAAAAAATAAAATATTAATTAATAGTAGAAAAATTACCATGGTGTTGTCCTATGTTATTCAAGATTATCATATTCTTCTCCTGATGTTATAATACAAAACCTACATATATAATACAAAAATTTATACACATAATAACATAAAAAATATGAATAATAAATACGTAAGATTAATAGAAATACTTACGAGAGTAAATAAAGTAACAAAATAAAGAAAATGAAGAAAAAATTGTGTTTTGTAAGTTAGAAATGAGTATATAAAATTTGAGTATTTTGCTCAAAAAATAGGAGATCTAAAAGATAAGTTAGAGAGAAAGAAAACTCACTAACTAGCGTTGAAATTGGTGATTGTAGGTTGCCGAAAAAATAAGAAATAGTGGAAAAAAAGTGAAGAATGTTTTGGGTTTTTGAGAAGCACTTGGAATAGTTTCTATCTGTGAAAGAAAGAAGAGAAAAAAGGAAATATTTATGTCTGACTGTAATTTAAACCCGTATTTATTAGTTATGATAGAAAAAATATGTTATCTTTATAAAAAGAATCACATAAGTTTATTTTATAAAATAATAGACTTATAACGTTCTATTTATTCATTTTAAAATTGAAAAATTATAAATTTATTATTTTATAAAATAAATTTTTACATTAAAAATAATAGATTCGAACGGATATTTCCAAATATAATAACTTCCTAGTTGTCTAAACACTATCTATTGGATTTAGGCGGATTTGAAAATTTACTCCTAATGTGACTGACAATCTTTAAGGAGAAGTAGCGAATTTTTTAAGAAATTAATTTTATTAAAGAAGTAAATAGGAAGAATAACTATTAAATAGAATTTGACTGGCTAATTGGTCATAAGGGAGAGCTAAGCCAAACCAATAACGTTATTGTTTTCTTTGATTTTCCTTGGAAGTTTGACTACCAGAAGGCGTAGAAAATGTTCTTAAATCCAAGCACACGCTACTTCTAAAGTGAAGCCTCCAAACATGAAAAATCCAAAGACTAATTATATTTTATTAAATAAAAACTTACAATTAACAATTATGAAGTTTACAAATATATATTTGTCAGTGCAGCCGTTACTGCCCACGATACGGATGCATTTTTATTTTGGTTAAAGTCATATATTTAAAATAAGTTAAATATTATTTAACTTTTATAAATAAATAAATTAAAAATACAATATAATAGTTTAATTTTTTTTATTACTTTAAGTATTTTATTATTAAAAAGTATAACATTATAAACAAATTATTAAATTTTATTTATTTTATTTTTAACTAATTTTATAATATTTTTGTTTATTGTTAAAGATAATCTATAAAATTTATATACTAAAAATATGATCGTAAATTAAAATAACATAAAAAATTAATCATTATAAAAAATATTAAATTATTATTCTTTGCTTAATGGACTTTTGATATTTTTTTCTTCTTGAAAATGAGATAATACAATTACATTATTTTTATAAAATAAACTTTTAAACCCTTTTTTCTAAATAGCAAACTTGTTTTTCTTCTTGAAAATGAGATAATACAATTACATTATTTTTATAAAATAAACTTTTAAACCCTTTTTTTCTAAATAGCAAACTTGTGTTAAGTCTTACCTTTTCTTTATATTTTGAAAGCAATTAACCTAATTCATTTTTGTTTTGTTTCACCATGAGTGGTTGTAAAGTACATGGACATAAAATTTATTTTGATGCAATTAAATTTCGCATTTTTAAACAACTTTCTCTGTATATTTACTAATTATTAATAGCACCCACCAAAATTGGCCAAGAAAATTGAAATCCTTTTCTTTCTTTTTTTCATTAAAAGATATTACATTATTTTTTCTATTAAAAATTGCATTATTTTTAGTCAGAATTACATAAATGTTTTTAAAAAAATTATTTTGATTACTTATATTTTCTTATATATAATTTTATCTCTTTATTTTTCAAAATTTTCTTCTTTTTTTATGCTTTAGTCTCACAATTTTTAATTTTAATACATTTAATATAAAATTTGAGACTAAACCGACCCTTAGTTGTTTAAAAATTAAATGACCAAAAGATTAGAAAAAAAGTAAGCGAGTTGATGTGTAAAAATAAATAAATAAAATTATAAAAGAAGAAGAAGAAGTTTAGAATCATTAGTGAAGTTATAATTATTTTTTATTCAAAGATATTGCATCGAACATGTATAATTCGAACTTATGAAACCAGGAAGAACTAAATAGGATGATAAATTATTGTTCAAATGTTGGTCCTAGTCAGTTGTTACCATGAGAAGTGAGAACAGGGAAAGAGAAAAAAAAAATTTATATTGCTCTCTTTATATATCTCTTATCGATCTTTATATGTTTTTCACTAATCTATCTTCTTTATTTTAATTTATCTAGACCAACATGTCTAACTCTTTTCCAGAAAGGAGTCTCTGTTTGAGTGTATATATATATATATATATATCCAAATCCAAGGGATATTATTGAAGAGAATGTTTGGTAAATGGGTGATCAAACAGATGCAAAAAATGGCTATACATATATAGAGCAGTTGGAGACTGCTGCTATTTCAAAATTCAAATTAATCCCAGTCTTAATTGAATATTAAATTAGCATTTAAGATGATGACAAAACTGATGACCATGTATGTGATGAGGATATGTATGAACGTATACGATTTGTTTAAATTAGCATAGATGCATCTTTCCAATTGCTTAATTATAATATATGCATGCTAACATCTCATGCATATAAACGGGACCGATGTGTATAGATTTGAAATGTATTTGCCTTTTATTTTAATTTTTGATAAATAAAAATTTAGGTATAATAATATTATATAAATTATATGCATAAAATAAAATAATATTACATCTAAATTTTAAATTTTAAATTTTTAAAAATAAATATTTTAAAAACTCAATAATTTGAATATATATATATATATATATATATATATATATATATATATATTTCAATTAAAATAAATAACAACTAAAAATAACTAATACAATTTATCATTATCAACGTCAATTAAAATAAATAACAACTAAAAATAACTAATACAATTTATCATTATCAACGTCAATTAAAATAAATAACAACTAAAAATAACTAATACAATTTATCATTATCAACGTTATTATTATTGTTGTTATTATTTAAATATATATGTTACTCCTCAATATATAAATCCTAAATCTTCTCGTGTATGTAAATGAAAAGGAAGATAATATTACATCAATAATTGTTACCTTATAGAACATGATAATAATCTATTGTAACATCGCATCAAAATTTTAATTATCGGATTTATTTAAATTAATTTTGACCATAAAAAAGTTATTTTGAATTCTGTATGCTTCTACTGAATAAGTATTATATATTGAATTATAAATATTATGATATAATTTATAAAAATTATAGGAATTTTTACATATTTATTTAATCTTTTAATATTAGATAACTTATATAATTTTATAAATTTTCACAATAATATTTGGATCAATAAACTAAAACCCTTAGACTTTTAAAAAAAAAATTAAGATTTTTGGATTTTAGATTTCTTGTTATAAATATTATTTATAACAAAAAAAATATTTTTTAATTTTTTTTCATATTATTTGAAAATAACACCAAGTATTAATATATTATAGTAAAGTCCTATTGTTAATCTACTATATCAACACCAAATAGTATATAATCAAAAAAAGTGTTTAAGGTTTTTAGGGCTTTAGGTTTAAGATTTTAGGGTTTTAAGATTTTAAGTTTAGAGTTTAGAGTTTAAGGTTTAAGATTTAGTGTTTAGGGTTTTAGAGTTTCAATGTTTTAAAGATTTAGGGTTTAGATTTTAGGATTTGAAGTAAAAAATTAGAATGAATTTTTTTATACAATGCGTATGAAAATGAAATATTAACAATTACATTAGAGATAGTGGAATAGCAATCACATTAAGGGACGGTGGAATGATAATTTTATCCTTTTTTTTAAATTATTTTCATTTCAATCTTGATCTATAACACAATTAAATATAAAAAAATATACGGAAACAAATTTATTACTACAAGTTAAATATTACCTTGTTGATAAAAGAAGATAAGATCTCTCAATTTTAGTGAATAGTATTAACACTATAATAGTGTTAGCACTGCTTAATGTTATTGCTCGTACTTTAATCTAGTGTTAATTGTGGTAGTTGTTACCTGGGTTGAAGACGTATCATATTGTCTTCGTTCGATCCTTCTTAATGATGTAATAACCCTTAACTAAATAAATAATAACTTCCTCTCTTCTATTAAAAAAGAAACATTGCATATATTTTTATGCTACATGGCCATCAATTTTGGTCGGCCCTTTGAGGTGTGTATCGGGTAATATTTTTACATTAATTAAATAATATTATAGAATTTATAAAAATTATAGATATTTAATTTTAAAATTTATTGATAGTATATTATTACAATTTTTACAAATTACACTTATAATTTCCTTCTTTGACTCAAAGTTTTATAGAAATCTAGGTTTTACTAAGCTTAGGTATAGGATCTCTATGCGTTTTAAATGAATTCAAACATGCATGCATTGACCTTATATTATGCAATACCTACACTACCTAATCCTTTTGGTTTCATTCATTTGGTAACACTAGTCTTCTTCCTTTTTGCTAGAAAATGCCAATATAGTTGAAATTTCCAAGTGATTTCTCTCATTTCCTTGTACTTATGAAACTATATTTAAGAAATTGGATAAATCAACAATTTAGCACGCTAGTTAAGTTTGACATTTTCGCATTTTAAAATTTTAAATTTGATTAATTCAGTACGGTAATTTTTTTTTTCAAATTAATAAATCTAAATATTTTTAATTAATGACTGAAAAACACCTAGGTCTCTTATTAACTTCTACAAATTCTATACTGTGTTTCATAATTTATTTTTCCCTTAACTTTTAAAATTTAAAATAATTGTAAAAATATAAAAATTAGATTAAAATAATATCCCTAAAATTTATAAAAATAAAAATAATATTCCAATAATATTAAACTATATTTAATTTTAATAATTAAAAAACAGCATATTATTCCCCTTCAATTAAGGATATTAAATTGATCAAATAAAAATAAATAGATGTCATACATATTAATCAAATGGTAAAAATTGGAAATTAAAGCATTACCATTATGGTTATTATAAGATTGTGATATTATTACTATTGATGTAATAATTAATTATAGATTAAAAAAATTAATCTTATTATTTTAATTAATAATTATTTGTCATAATTATTATTGTTATTATTGTGATCGTAACGTAAACTTGTTAACTTACATAAAAAAAATTATTCTACAAATTAATAATACGATAGTTATATGGTACCAATTAAGCAACTATATAAATGAAACCAGCACGCAAGTTCTAGCTAGCTATCTTCAAAATCCCAAATCTGAAATCAACATTTATAGTAATTAGTTTAATCAAAATTAAGTTGTTGCAACTTGTAAGAGATCACAAGAGTAAATATGGGTAGGTCGCCTATTTGTGATGAAAATGGTTTAAAGAAAGGACCATGGACTTCAGAGGAAGATGAGAAGCTTGTTGATTACATTACCAAAAATGGGCTAGAATGTTGGAGGACTATCCCCAAAAAAGCAGGATTAAACAGATGTGGTAAGAGTTGCAGATTAAGGTGGACAAATTATCTTAGGCCTGATATCAAGAGAGGCCAATTCTCTGATCAAGAACAATCACTCATTATCAACCTTCATTCTCTCCTTGGAAACAAGTAACTTTTTTAATATTAATTTGAATTAATTTTGATTTTTTTTTTGTATATTTAGTACGAGCAATAATTCTAGTCCTTTAATTAAAATTCTCACTTTGTATTGTGTTTACTGAGGACTAATGGGAATAGAAATACACAATTTCATAATTACGGGAAAAAAGGTCGCTAAGGTTCTATAGGATAAGTCTCACTTAAGCATTAATATAATGAAAATGAATTTTTATTTTGTGTCTATATAGTTGTATTTAAAAAAAAGTTCATAAAAGTATAAAAAGTAAAAACCCTATCTCATGGCTAGCAATAAAATAATAATAGATGAAACTATTTATTAAAATATTATTATTTATTGAAGGGTAAAAAGAAAATATCAATTATTAATTAAAATAATTAGAGAGAAATGGAGGGACACGAAAGAGAAATATGAACATAAATAAAATTATACACCTAATCAAATCTCTAAATCCCATCGAATTCATCATCCTTAATGAGAGAAAGCTGGATAATGATTTGCTTTATTTTGTAGACAAAACAAAAAAAGGGAGAACAAGGAGAGTTATTTGTTAGGAATGGTGTACAACAAAACTAGGTGGGGGGAGATAGAAGTGCTATATGTGGTGTATATGGAAAGAAAATAGAATGGTGTTTCGGGACAAAATTAGAGAAATATTTTAAGGGAGGTTGAAATGTAATTTTTTATATAAAATAAAGAATTTTATTTAAATATTTAGGAGTAAAGCATATATAATGATATAGATCTAGTAAAAGGATAAAAATTACGGTGGATTCTTCTCAATTAAAAATAAAACTTTCATGTTATATTACAAAAGAGAAGAAATATATAATTAATATGCAATAACTTATAACAAAAATTATCTAACATAAATAAAAATATAAAAATATAATAATTTAATAAGTATTAATATCGTACATATATAAAAAAAATAAATGTTAAAAACTAAAACGAAAATAAATGTATTAAAATATGAATACTTAGATTTGATTTGGGATTTTAAGCTTAAAAGAATATTCAAAAATATATATCGTTAAAAAATAGAAGATTAACAAATATAAATATTTTTTTTCAGCACTTGTTACATCTTTTTTTTTTTGAACTGGCAAAATAAACTAGTTTTATAATATTAACAAAAATGAATAAAAAAATATTTAAAATTTAAATAAAATAATAATTATTAAAATAAAATGTGAATTTAGAGAAAATAATAATTTTGTATTAAATAAAATATAAGAAATTTTGAAGATTTGAATGAAAAATCTTAAAAGCTTTAGTTTTAAATTTATTATCGTACTTCTTTTTTATTTTAATTTTTATAATGTTTAACACTAACATTTTATCATCATGAATTAAAGTTAATCATGAATTAAAGTTAATTATATGAAGTATTTTTAGGTTACATTATATTGATTTAACAAATATTTTTATATAACATATATTATTATAATTATTTGTATGTCTGTTGCGTGTTTTTCAACACACGAACTCGTGCAAGCATACACGGTCACAAGTAATAAAGATTTGTAAGTAAAGTATCGATCCCACGAGGATTTGTTACTATAGTTTGTCGAGTACTAAAATTGTCTCTCTCTGATTTTATCCAAAACAATCGTTGGTTAATAAAAAAGTAAAATAAGAAAATAAAAGAAATCTAGGATTGCAATTTTTCACCAAACTAATCCACTCAAATCATATTATTTTCTTTTGATTTATATTTTTTAGTACATTTAATTTGTCAACCGAAAACTTCTTTTTTTATTATTCATACATCTCTTTCGAGCTCCGTATAAACACACCTCGTTAAATTAATTTACTATATCTCTATGAAAAATAAATTTACCAAGATTCATTACGTTCTAAGTTTTCAAATGGCCACACATACAATTAGGGTATATCTCTATCCTTCATCATACATGTCATTCTATTTACGAGCAATACACACACAAATGCCTTTCTCAAGTTTATTCATGTGCCACGGATTGTTTTGATAAGATTCGTAAATAATCAAAAAGCATTAAGAACAAAATAGAACGAACAAATCGAACGTCTTATAAATCTAACAAAAATAATTAAAATTAAAGCTTCATAAATTTAGATTAAATGCAACCCTAGAAAAATTAAATTACTTCATAAAATTAAAATAAAAATTATAACAACTACAGAAAAATTAGATGAAGCAGAAATAAAATTAAAACATCAATTAAAACAATTATTTGGCACACGCAAAACACAACAAAAGCCAAAAATAGCTTTTGCGTGTTTCTTAGTCCCAAAACCGAGCAACACACGAAAATTACAAACTGAAAAAACTAAAACACTCTAAAAACTTTCGAAAATTAAAACTAAATCTCTACTCCAAAAACTACTCCAACCAAACTTTTTTACAACTAAAAACTATCTCCTATTTATAGCAAAAAAAATACATTAATAAAATATTAAATTAAAATCTACGCGGGGGGACAAAAATGTGTGGCGAAAATAATAAATTAAACGCGTGGGGGACAGATATTGTATCGAAAATGGGATCGAGGGAGTGGGTGGAACGCTGCGCGTTCTGTTTAAATTTTCTTCCACGCTGCCACGTGTCGCGATCTGATTCGCGGACACAATTAGTAGGACACGTGGTAGCATCTCATTCGTTGAGGCGAAACGGGCGCACGAAGACTTGTCGCACGGGATTAGGGCGCGCGCAACGTTGCGCAACGGCTATAACGCGTGTGAGATTCTGTGCTTTTGCGTTCACCGATATGTGCCACGCGTCCGCTGATGATTCGTTCAAGGGAAAATTGGGACACGTGGAAGACTTTGATTGGGCGAGGGAAGATTGCACGTGGTTCGGCCCGCACGAGAACAACGCCACTTGGCGGACGTGTGGCCGACACGTGGGTCCCACCGCACGCCCGACTGCGGCAGGTGGGGCCCACTGACACGACGAGCCGCGCGAAGGAATCTTCCCTGCATCCATTCGCTTTGGTCGGGTTTGATCTACACGCGCCAATCGTAGCCGTTCCTTCTTTGATCGGACGGTCCACCTTTGGCGCTTGTTGTTAACGCGTGATTCTTCTACTCTGCGCAGAAAATTCAATTTTATTAATTGTATTTTGACCCACAAATATATTTCAAATTACATTTTCAACTTTATTTAATTACAATTAACCCCTTTGCTAATTTTAAATTAAATTTTTAAACATTTAATAATTAAAATGAAGCCCAAATTTAATTTAAATTATATTTTCGATTTTTATAAATTGTAATTAAGATCTATATTATTTGAAATTATATTTGTGGACAAAAATTTACCATTAAGAGCATTTTCGATACAATTTATTTAATTTTCTTAAAATTTAAAAACAACAGTAAATCCTAATTTATTAAACTAAAATTAACTAAAAATAGAGAGAATCTAGCAATTATAATTAATAAAATAGGTGAAAATAACTATATAAAATACAGTTATCAATGTCATTAATTAATATTTATCAAATGCTTGAAAAAATACATATATTTAACTATTATATTCATGATTCACTTATATAAATGCGAGAAAAGAAAGATTTTATATAATAGTAGAGTGCTATTATGTATATAACTATACAAAAAACGTCATTGATTGAGCTAATAACCAACTAACCAATTTCTTAATAATAAAAGATAAATAATAATCTACATTAGATATATTGTAATTCTCTTATTCATATAACTCCCCTTTAAACAAATAGTGAAGGAAACATTATTAAAGTGAGGCTTTGGTAAGAGTATTAGCTAGCTACTTGATCACTAGAAGGTGTAAACCACACATCTAATTTACCTTCCACCATTCCCTTATGAAGAGAAAATCAACTTTAAAATGCTTCATACGTGCATGCATCATTGGATTGACTGTTAGGTATTTGGCACTCAAAATGACAGTAAAGAGAATTGATTTATGAGCACTTTTGATCTTCAATTCTATTAGCAAAGAAGTGAGCCATATAACCTCATAAGCAGAAGAATAAGGGCTCTATATTCAGCTTCTATACTACTTCTACAAAAAACCTTTCACTTAAAAGACATCCAAGAAATTATATTATCTCCAAAGTAGATACAATAAGCTATTGTGCTTTTTCTATCATCTAGACCACTTGCTTAATTAGAGTTTAAAAAAGTTAAGACCAAGAACATTAGACATTTTTAACTACAAATCATGAAAGATAGATACCTTGAGGTACTTGAGTATTCTTTTAGTGATGGAATGCAAGAACCGACAAAGTTTATTAATAGAGAAGGCTATTTCAGGCCTATTAAGAACACAATATTGAAGAACTCCTACTATGTTTGTAGGAGGAATCTCATTATACTTTGAGAGAAGATGACCTGTAACCATATGAGTTTTACAAGGTTTAGAGGAATCCAAATCAGCCTTTGAAATAAAGTGATTAATATATTTCTATTGGCTAAGATGGATAAACTCAACACGTTATAATCTTTTACTCTTAAGAGGAAATAGAGATCACCCAAATCCTTCAAAGAAAATGACTTGTTCAACAACTGGACAAATTGAGAAACATATTGTTGATAATTCCCTATGAAAATGATGTCATTGACATATATGAGTATAATGGTAGTGCAATTACCTTTAAAGCTGAAGAACAAACTAGTGTCAACCTTGGAATTTTTAAAATTCAAAGAAATTGAGCTGAACTCAATTTCTGGTACTAAGCTCGTGGGGTTTGTTTCAGGCCATATAAAGCCTTTCTCAATTTGTATACCCAATGAGGGTATTGTGAATCCTTAAATCCTAAAGGCTAATTCATGTAGATAGTTTCTTATAGCTCATCATTCAGGAAAGCATTGTTTACATCTAGTTGCTTCAACACATACCCACGTGACAAAGCCAATGAAAGCATCAATATAATGGTTTAAGGTTTTATACCAGGATAGAATGTTGTTGAAAAATCCAAACCCTTAACTTGATAATAACCTTTGGCCACAAGTCTTATCCAACTCTCCATTGCTTTTCAACTTAGTACGAAACACTTATTTGAATCTAATAGGATCAATGTCATTAGAATATGGAACCAATTCCCAAGTACCAGTGTCTAATAAGGCTTGATACTTCTTTTTCATGGCACTTTTCCATTCAAAAATATTCTTTGCATCTACATAGGAATTAGACTTTGAGAGAATTACCTGTTAGGTAGAGGTGACCAAAGCCAAGAAAAGCTTCTTTCAGAGAACTAATTTAGGACCTGGTAAGCACGTGATGTTTCAAGGAGTTTTGAGGTAAATAAATAGAAGATAGAGACTCAATTGAAAGGATAGTGGATTGAAAAGTATCTAGTTGAGGATCTGGAATAATTGGTTAAAGGTTTAGTGGTAAAGAGGTAGAAGATGAAATAATATTGAAAGGTAATGCTAGTGATGCAGTTACATTATGTGTGCCAGATGGTGACAACATAGGTGAATGGTTAGACAAAGACTAAGAAAAAGAACCAAGAAATGTCAAAGGATTAGAAAAGGTAGGCAAAGTTACAAGTATAATAGGTGAGATAGAATGTATAGGCATAAGCAAACAATAAGATAGATCTTCAGTAGTAGGGAGTGTAAGTAGTGTCATGTTATAGGAAAAGGTAGGTTGACTCATCGAAGGTGACATGTCGATTGACATATAGCCAGCTACTATTAGTATAAAGACAAAGATGGCCTTTGTGCTGAGGAGCATAGCCTATAAAGGTACAAGAAACTAATCTAGGTTGTAGTTTGTGTCTGTTATACACCCCTATACATGAGTAGAAGTAACAACCAAAGCTTCTCAAATATTCTAAATGGGAAGGCTTGTGATAAAGTAAGGAATAAGGGATTTGGTTGTCCAGTACTTTGGTTGGCAACTTATTGAAGACATAAACAACTATTCTCATAACATACACCCAAAAGGTCAAAGGTATGTTAGCTTGTAGGAGAAATGCTAAACCTTTCTCAACCACCATTTGGTTCCTTAATTCCATAACCTCATTTTGTTCAGAGGCATAGGATAGGTAACCCTATGTTACAAGCCAATTGAAGCGAGTGTAGATAAAAAAAGAATTCCTTACCACCATCAGATTGAATCTTCTTAATCTGGGTTGAGAAATTCATTTCAACCATGGCCATGAAGTGAGTAAACATTGGCTAAGCTTTGTCCTTGGATTTGAGAAAGAAAATACAATATAAGATATAGCATTATCAATAATAAGAAGAAACTATCTAACTCCAGTATTGGAAATTACATGAGTAGTCCATAAATCAACAAATAAGAGTGGAAAAGGAATATCAAAGTGTTCATGTTTTTGCTTGAGAGGTAGCTTCTGTGAATTTTCTTTGCAACAAATAAAACATACAACAGAGTCAGAAAATTTATCACATTTTAACAATTGAGTAAAAGCAATAGGAATCTTTTGACACAAAGAAAGATCATGTGCATTAACAGTAGAATGATCACAAAGAAACCTTACTTGACCTACCAAAGAATACAATCCACCTATAGCTCTCCCTTTGGCCAGTGTTTTCTTCCTCAAAACATCCTTAGTGAATATAGAGTCAGCATGAAATTCAACAATAACACAATTATCAAAGCATAATCTCTGCATTGATATCAAATCATGATAAACTAGTGGAGTGTGTAGCAATTCATTCAACCTAAGTATAGAGTCATAAACAACAGGTTGCAATGAAGAAGAACCATGACAATTAATAGGAAATAAAGATCCATTACCTACTGTGATTGGATCGGGTCCAAGAAAAGAGTTCTTGGTGTCAACAATGTTACTAGAATCACTAGTTAAGTTATGTGTTGCTCCATAATTGAGTAACCAAGAACATTGACTGATGTAGGATCTGATGAAGCAAAACCATCAACAATCAGAGTAATAAGTGAAGAAGATGTGAAGTCTTTTCCTTATAGTATATCATGTAGTTTGGTTGGATGTCTAGATTTGCCACAAATATGGCATTGCACACAAGAAGCTCCATTTCCTTTCTTATTTTTGGCTTGAGAACTTCCATTGTTCTCTTTCTTAAGTTGAGATAAGGTACTCGTTTGAATAAAGTATTGAAAATTCCAAGTTAAACTTGATTTATTACCATAAACATGTTTTGAAGCTTGCTATAGATTAGATGCATTCTTGAAAGAAATGCCACCAAATTTGGCCAAATTTTCCTAGATATAATGACCAACATTCTGTAAATTTTGCTATTCTAAATGTCTTTCATAAGTCAAGAGCTGACTATGAAATTCATTTTAAAGAAAGAAACAGAATATTGCATTGTAACAGAGGATATAAAAGAATTTTATGAGAAATCAAGGCCACTGATAGCATGTAAAATTATATCATGACCTATCACTGCTTCACTAATAGTAGCAAGATGATCTGCTATGATTTTCAAATGAATAATAAACTTATCAATCGAGAGTTCATTTTTGCTCATTATTTGTAGTTAAAGTCTTAATTCCAATATCTTAGCATGCGATGAAGCAGAATGAACTCTTTCAAGAGAAGTCCACTAATAAGTAGCTAAAGCACCTTGTTTAAGATGAGGATGCATAGAGGAAGAAACTTATGAATAAAACTAACTCTTCATAACATTGTTGAACCGATTCTAGTGCAAAAACTTAGGATTGATCTAAGAAGGCACTAAGGCAAGAAATTGAGAAGGAGGAGAAATATGTGCATCAATGATTCTATCAAGTCCATACACAATTATTATAGAAAGAACTTGCTCGTGCCATATCAGATAATTAGTTATATCAACTTTATGGAGAAACATAGAATCACAAGAGAAGTACCTATAGTTGAGAAAATAAAATGATAACTATTTGTTCCAATTTCAACACTATCTTTATCAACAACAAGATTTGTTTAAGGAACCATTAGCGGTGCAACATGATCTTATGTTTGGGGCTAGTCATACCATACCAATGTGAGAGAAGATTTGTGGAAAAATTATTCTCATTGATATTTATATAATAGCATTGAGTTGTTATTTATAGAACAATACAAAAATATCATTGGTTGAGTTAATAACCAACTAACAACTTTTCAACAATAAAAGATAAATAATCATTTACATTAAATACATTGTAATTCTCTTATTTCTATAATTTATATCACATTTATCTACATATCTGTTAAATATTATTATACGTATATATGTAATTAATTTTTTATAAAATTTTGGGCCGAGATTAGAGCCCAACTTAGCTCCCATAAAACTAACGGTGCCAAATCTAAGGAAGGGGTTTTTCATTCGAGGAAAGTATATGTAAAAGGAAAATAAAGTCCCATTAACACAGGAATGTGATTTCAACACGATAAATTTTATTAAAATAATGTTGACATTGATTTTGTTCTTCGATTATTCTTTTCTTAAAAGCAACACGTAGAAAAAATTTAATTTCTAACCTATAAATCTAAATGATCTAAATAATCAAATTTATTGGACTATTATAATTTTTTATCTTTTTTAATAATTAAATGATTAGAATTATCTAAATTAAAAATATATTAATTAAAGTGTTATTTTTTACGTAATTACAGGAATATAAAAATATTTTTACTTGATTGAAATTATTAACGTTATTGTTTTTGTAGGTGGTCAAAGATTGCAAGCCATCTTCCGGGAAGAACAGATAATGAAATAAAGAATTATTGGAACACATTTATGAGAAAGAAGCTTCTTAAGATAGGTATTGATCCAAACACTCACAAGCCAATAACTGATCAATTTAGCAACCCAATTATGTGTCATTGGGATACTGCTCAATTGGGCAGACTTCAATTGCTGCAAAATCTATTACAAGTTATAAACACAAATCCATTAATTCCCTATATGCAAAACACCACCACCACCACTACTACTCAATTGGTTTCTCAAACTCTGAACCCATTTGAGTGTCTTGCTAATTATTATAATATTGGAACCCCTCAAAGTAATATTCCAAACTACCCATGTCTATATTCCAATTTAGAAGGTGGATATGACATAAATGGTGTTTGTACCAATAATGACAATAATAATAAGATCAACAGTTTGAGTGGTTCTAATGATAATATGAAATCATTAGAGAACCCAATATCACTTCCTCAATTAGTTTCAGAGTCTTCTGGGACTTCAACAACCAACCAAATGGACAACAGTAACAGTGATGATTGGGATAAGCTCATGGATGATGATACATACTGGAAAGACATTGTAGAGTATGTAATATTACTAACATATTATATCTTTTTTGAAGTATAATTATATGTAAATCACATACACATGCATTCATTCATAGTACAATTGACAACGTTGTGGTGAGATATAGGTATAATTTTGTCACATACATTATTGCTATTAAATAATGCTATTTATTTGGTGCTTTATATTTAGTGTAATGGAATATGTTTTTTATGAGCATTGTGAGATGGATTCGAATAAAGTCATGTATATACGTGGTTGTGTAAATCTTATTTAAAAAAAATTATATTATATACTTGATTACTAGTTAATGGGTCCTACAGAAATGATTTAGGCAAATTAATAGCTTAATGAATTTCTAATGTTAAATATATGTTTTTATTTGATTTGATTTTTTTCATCCATTATTAAATTTAAATTTAAAAATATAATAATACCTACACTACTAATTTAAATTATTGATTTGTTAAATTTATTTTTCACTACACGGTTAATTAATTTGTATGTTAATAAGTTTTTTGCTTTTTCTTCAGGAGAATAACTTATGGCTTTTAATGTGCAGATTAATGTCATAATGCCGAGCAACACATTTAGGTTCTCGTGCATGAATATCAAATTGTGCTTCTTCCAACGTATCAGCATTTTCATCTTCATAGAGAAAAAATCATTCATTGTACTCCTTTTGTTAGATTTTTTAACCAGTGTTTCTTCTTCTTCTTCTTTTTGTTGTTAATTAAAAAAATTAAGGAATAAATGAAGTTATAATTAATTAATATTTCTAATAACATACTTGCAAATTCTTTTTTAACACAAACAAACTTAGGAATATTTTGTTATTTAATTTGTTTAAAATATAGAACCCACTAGACTCCAGAGTTTAAAAATTATATTGAATTTGTGGTCTCAAATGTCATATTTTTGAATTTCAGATTTAAAATGCCTCTAATCTCATATACATTATAAAGTGGGATGAAAATATCTAACCGGAATAATAATCGGATAAGAAAATTATCTTCAGTCATAATTGACCACAAAGGAGTTTATATTCTTTAAATATTCTGATATTGATTGCTATAACTAATAAACAACTCGAATTTTTTTTTATAATATTATTAATAAACACGATAATTTGGCACATAACACAAGTTAAGTCTTACACGAAATTAACAAATACGATTTGTCACCTCTATTTAAAGTCAAAATTCTTGAGAAAAATTTCACAAAATCTACAAAATGGCCCGATTTGAAAAATAGGTCAGTTCACATTTCTTAGCAAACTATACCAAATGATTATTATATGAAAACGACACTAGCCTATACCCTAATTCAAATCTTACTATCCTCAAATATAGTTTTATAAAAATAATAACTAATAATTTTAATCAAAATAAACAAATAAGTAGCATGATTGTTCATGCAAAATACCCTTATTAAATTTGTTTCAACTGGGATTCGATTGACAAAGCCTAGGGGTTTGACGCGTTAATCAAACACGTCTCCGCCAATTCAACTTAATCATCAAGACAGCAAGATATTACCTCCAAAATGTCAACAAGTTAACTCTCCGAGCATAAGTCAATTGTACCAGTGCTTTTCTTAGAAAATGGATTCATTATTTTCACTTTTTTTAACAGTTTAAATTATCATTTAATTGGACTAGACTACACTAGCATGTAATTGTACTCCGGTAACGTCCATCTCACTCCAGTTTCGGCTACTGTAATTGAGCCCAATTATATAACAACAAGGACAAACTCATGAATTAGGCTTCGGATTCCCTTAACCAAGCTGCTTATGAGCCACTGTCTCCTTCAACGGATGCATGAGCCCTCAGCTCCTCCCAGTGCTTGGAAGACTGAGTTTCGTAAGTTTATAACACACCAATACAAGGGAAAAAAAGTAATAAAATACAAGATCGTATAGACTACAGTATCATGTGGAAGTTCTACAAGACTGTGGAATAGCAATATCCACACTATATAGTTTTCAAAACTCAGCCTAAACTGTGAAATGCTTGCAAATTTGGATCTAATTTGTAAACTTTGTAGAGTCAACAAGCAACATGAGCCATCTCCTCAAAGGTTAACACCAAAATAAATATATTAAAAAAAAAAGACTCCATGTGGAGTACTCTCTTGTAAATCAATGACACTAAGAGTTACAGAAAAATAAATCATAATCTGTTCATGATCCTTGGCGTTCGTCAGTCAAGACTCGAGTGTCCTTTGGTTCAATGTAAACTCATAGCCTTTTATTTTAGTTGGGGGGGAGAAGGGGGGTGCAACTCTATACTTGGTAACCATAGGGTACGCAAGTGACACTGATACTTCTCTCTTCTTTAATGATAAAATTTTCAAATTAAACAGGTTCACAAATCTTGGGCAATTAGTCTCTAAATTATAAGGAACAAAAATAGAGGAAAATTCCAAAGCACGCAAGCAAGGAATACAACTACATCCAAACACCCTAAGCTGATCATAATTTGGTTTTCTATTATATAACAGTTCATTGGGACTAATGTGATTAAAAGTTTTGCTAGAAAACCTAATAGTAAGAAACATTTTGGTTTTGAAAACATAAATCCAAGGGACTTAGGCATTCTAGATTACAATAACAAAGCAAGATCCTTTTTAACAATGCGTCGATGCCTAGTTTTCACAACACTATTTTGTTCATATGTGTGTGGATAGGTGAGACAATAGCTAACACCGCAAGACTGTAAAACATAAATTAAGGGTTTGAATTCCCCACTATCATCAACTTGAATGGATTTAATAAACAGATCAAACTGTTTTTCAATCATCTATTTAAAGAACAGGAACACAGAACATGTTTCATTCTTAGTTTTCAGAGGAAATATCTAGATAAAACGAGGACCTAGTCATATGAAAAGCACTCAGGGCAAGTCTTGTCTCATGCATATTCATAGAAGCAAGAAAAGGAGTATAACTAGGACCTAGTCCTCCAAAGATATACATGATCAGATCATCATCAAATATAGGTTCATCAACATCAACCAAATGATCTACAAGAATCATGACTCGATTGATGTATTCTGCTAAAGAGAGATTATCCTTATGAATTGTTTGTAATTGAGATTATAGGTCAAGAACTTGATACTGTGATCCAGCCGAGAAAGAATGCTCCAAAGCCACCCACTAATCTATGGCATTTGCTTGTCTCATAAGATGATGAGATAGACACATAGAATCAACTTTTAGGAAGGGAATTCATGTGTTTCCAGTGAAGAGAAGCCGGATTAAGAACAATTTTTAATGCATCAAGAAACTATGATGGAATAGGAATCTAGGATCAATGAAATCATCTAAGCCAAAGGCTATTATATAACTCTAAATTTGCTCTCTTCAGAACAGGTAATTGTGTTTATCAAGCTTCATTAATATTGAAATCAAAGTCGGTGGAACAACTTATTGATTCTGTAACATCCAAAAAACAATGAAGAAGATGAACCAGAAGCTATTCCTTGTGAAGTTCCATGAACAATTGAAGGAGCGCCTTTCTTGTTCACCGCAAAAAACTTCAAGAAAACGAAACCAAAGGATCTATGAGCTCCAATACCATAGAGAGAATTGAGTTTGCAGAATTGTGAAAATGAATCATCTTGTTGTATCTATAATGACACAGTACATGCTTTTATATGGCAATGGAAGGCGGGAAAATGAATATGAAAATATCTACCAAAATATCAACTAACTAACTAATCCTGAATGACAAAACAAACTCCTATGGCCTAATAACGCATGCTATATGCCACATACGGAATTTATAACCTGAGCATTCTGTAATGCAAGACTGTGAGATAGGCAAGCAGAACTGAATTCCAGCCAAGTGCATGCTATAACACTGCTATTTAACAGATACTGTGAGCTACATCAATACAGGAGCTGAAGTCATGACACTTGCAATAAAATACAGCCCCGAAACAGGGGACTATTAGTAACTTGCAGCAATAGAAAGGAATGAGTAGGCATGCAAGTTTTTTTTAAGATCAAACAATACTTTGTGTAATTCGATTAAAGAGGGAGGGGTTAATTTTACCCCCAAATAGTAATTAATAGGCATGCAAATTAGAGATTAAAAAAAAGTAAAAATATTGTACATCCTATGTAAAATCAAGATCAACAAAATTCCCAATCAATAAAAGATGAGACCTTATTAACGAACCATAAACTTCAGTCAGCATAATATATGTACAATGTAACAACTAACATTAAAAAAATTAAATTTTCAATTCAACATTTTATCATAATGTAACTCTTGTTAGAACAGTTGAGATCAGAAATGCATATCAGATTTATCAGTAGAATCAATAGGTTCACCTATAAGAGCACATAAATCCAGCCAACTCAACTATATGCTGCAAGAAACTCATTGAAATAAAGCTAAGAAAAATCAATGATGTTGATCGATCCATTTCAAATGCATACCTGCTCGAACATCTTCATTGCCCATTCTCAACTAGCATCAGTTAGGCCAGAATCATCGCTTAATGCATGCCAACAAAAAACGGGTCACATCATAAAAAATAATAAAAGCCTTGATAATTTCTTGATTTTCAAATTGAATTTTTTAATAAACAATAATCAAATTTTGAAACGGATTACCATTCTAGTTAACAAGAACACTACTCAAAAGAGCTAAATGTCCACTGATGATACAAAACGAACTCTAAGTTTAGTTGAACTACAAAAAATGACAAGTAATAACAATAAAACTCAAAAATGGAAATTTCATTGAAAAAAAATGAAAAATTCATAGATCAAAACAAGCCAATAGCAAAAATGAGAACAATCCTACGCAAAGAAAATTTTGCCTTATGGTACATCTTGACTTTCGTAAAACTTCCAAGTTTTTTGGAAAGTACCTATTCTCAAAGTGACGGTGGACGCAATACACATCAACACCAAAACCCATCTAAACCAGTCGAGAAGTTAATCTGATCCATTCATATCAACATTGTACCTGGCGCTGCCTAAACCAAACGTGCAACTCACTTCAATCCACAATCCAGTGAAAGGAGAAGGACAAAAATTGCTAGCTGGGGAAAGAGAAAGAGAAGCTCCACGTTTCCTCCAACCCGATCAGGGGCAATCCAAAACCAGCTCATACATGAATTGAGCTTTCTTCTTCCCTGCAAAGAGGCAAAACAGGGACACCATCATCCCCATCGTTGCAACAACTACTAACTACGACTTTTCTAACGCCTTTGTCACAACTCCGCCTATCCAGACCATCCTTTTCCACCTCATCATTATCCAAATCCTTGACCGTATGTCTCAATCTCTCCATTTGAAGTGCTATATCACAGAAGAAATCAGTCAAAACACTTTCATAACCCAGCATTTTGGCATACCCAGGAAAATAGTTAATGTCAATAATAAGGTACCGATTTCCAAACCTTGAATCCCTAATGACATCAAAATTAAAAAGATTCAACTTGAGTGCCCGCCGCAACCCTCTTGCAACATCGGTGATGAAATTCTGTGGCGGCATCTCTGCATCATCCAATTGCATTTTCTTATAGTACTTATCATCAGTCCTCTCATTAGTAGCCAAATTAGAGACCTGAGAGAAAGACATCAAGTCATCTAAGCTTGCCAATTTCTCCTCCTCAGAAACATCAGGCAAGGACTTTCTCTTAACACACTTCACGTACTCCCCAGCCACATACACCTTGAAAATTACCCCACCATGGTTCACAAACTCTTGTAAAACAATCGGCGGTTTGAGCTTTTTGAACCCTTCCTGATTGAACACAAGCGCCATTTTGTGCGATTTAGCGCTACCATCAGCCACAAGCGGTTTAGCAATTACCGGAAACTTTAGGCTTTCACAAGCCTGGGTATCAAAAAGCGTTTCCTTGTCGTATATCACAATCTGCTTAGGAATTCCAAAACTCTCCTCCTGATGCTCAATTTTAAGCTCCGACACCACCTGGAGCATTGAAATACGATTGTGTAGCCGCTCGATCGCCTCCGGAGAGTCAATGATCAACGCATTAGGGTTCCTAACCCTAAATTCCTCGAGTTGCGTCCTCCAATCCTGGCCGTACATTTTATGGAGGACCATATCGAACGGTCCTTGATTGACTAACCGCTGATCCATGTCGATACGTACAAGATCGACCCCTCGCGATCGAGCAAGGTTCACAAGCGAGTCCTGGATGAAACTCTGCTGCTTTTTCGCGGCCAAAGCGTAGCCTATGCCGAACCTTCGCTCCTCCATCGATTCAACTGTCCTCTCTCTTTAGATAATGACTGTATTACACAAAGTATAAAAACAACGCTCATATCATACGAAATCGCTCAAAAGTTGAAGGTCAGGTACACGAAATCTTGAATTGAAATTCTAATGTCGCTTGAGCTTCTTATATTTTTGGAGCTTCTTCACTGTTGAAACTTTGCAGAAGGAAAAAGAACGTGTTGGATATGGGTTATATATAGCTTCAAGCCTTCGACTAGGGTTAGGGAGCTAGTTTCGTAGTGAATAGTAATGATAAACTTACCAAGTTTTCTATTACGAAAGTAAGGACTGATTGTACACGTGGCAAGATTTTTAAAACTTGGGCCGAGAATGTGGTTCGGCTGCAGAGTCTACAAGTCGGTAAGAGTTTTATTACATTAATTATGTTAATATTTTTTTTATTAAATTTAAACTATATTTATAAATTAATAAAAATATTAGTTAATTAAAAATTATAAAGATAATATAAATTTATCATATATAATAGAATATTTTTGTTATTACTAGATTTTTCTTTTGATAATATAAATTTATTTATATAATTTATAAATTATAAATATAATAATTATTAATATATCTCATTTTTAAGCCATAATATAACATTTTTTATATTATTTTTTTATTTATGAAATTTTATTTGTTAATTTTAATATAACAAAATAAAAAAAGTATAAATCTAATAATAATTTTATTTAAATATATATATATTACTTGTAATAATTAAAATATAATAGAAGAAAAAATAAATTTTTATAATTTTAATTAATAAAATGTATAAGTTATAACGTGTTATAATTTTTTTATTATTTAAATTTAATTTATATTTTAATTTATATTTTATAATTTAAATTTAAATAAATTAATTAAATTATAATATGAATTAATACTCCTAATCTCACGTACATAAATATTAAAAACCCAGTATTTTTTAATCATGGGTGACATATCATACATGTCTCGAGTCAATTTATATCAACCACTAAAAATAACTTTCCACTGGATACGTAATAGTAATTAGACTCGGAATTTTCGAATTCAGTTGTCCAAAAAATGTTTGGCTTCTTTTCGGTTAGATAACCATGCTACCAACTCATTTACTAATTAATATTAATCACATTAATTTTTGGCTTCCGAAGCTCACAACCAAATGTTTTGTTTCAATGTAATTAATTTTATAATTTTTTTTATCTTATGTAACTCTATTTTTAATATTGTAAAATTTATGATTTCAATCTAAACATAATATTTACATAAAATATGATATAAAAAATATCTAAATAATTAATAAAATATTAAATTTATAAAAATAATTAATCAAAGAAATTAAAGGAAATATTGTATTGTTTAAATTTGATTTTAAATTATTAAAATAAAATATCAATTTTATCCCATAAAATTTACTTTATTATTATGTAAAATTTTTTATTAATAAATAATATTTTAATATTTAAAAAATTATTAAGATATCTCATTTTTAAATAGATAAAGTAAATTTTTTAAACCCCATCCTTTGATATAATACTAGTTAAGAGCATTTTTTTTAATTTTACTTTAATTAATTTACACAATATATTTAAAATTTTAAGAAGTTTAAAAACAAATTCTTAACTTAATTAACTGTGAAAGCATCAACACAAGTTTTTTTAAATGAATTAGATATTCTTCATTTGCATAATAATATACTTAAAATGTTATTAATTAAATACTTTGAGTTTTGAACCTTGTTTAATATGTGATTGTGTGTATTATAATTATTTTTTATAAAAAAAATTTAAAAAAATTAAGATGAGATATCTATTAAAAAATTAAAATATAAAGTTGATATATTATTATGAAAGTAGGCTTTGTAATATTATAAGAGTTTTAAGGCTTTTTTCATTTAAAATTTAAATAAAATATAAAGGATAATATATATCACTATTTTAAATTATAATGATATTTTAATTTAAAATTATTTAAAATTTAATTTACACTTATATATATAATGAGTATTTATATATAGTAAATATTGATATAATATAAATCCATAAAAATATATTATAATTTAATATCTATACACTTCATTTGTAAGAATATTATTATATTTTTATTTATTTTATATTTTTAAATTACTTAAACTTACTTAGTTTACACCTATTAATTTAACTTATTATAATAACTAAATAAAATTTATTTATATTACTAAGATAAATAAATTTAGATAAAAAATATAAATAATTATTAATACATTAATTATTAATAATTTATTAATTAAGTGATAAAAAATAAAATTTATGATAATTAATTAAAAAATAATTATTTATATTAATTAAGATAAATAAAATTATATAGAAAATAAACATAATAATAAGCTTGATAATCGTTAATATTTTAATTAATAAAAATTTATTATTTAATTAATAAAAATTAAAAAAACTATATAATATTAAGAATAATAATAACCGTTATCCTAAAATATGTGTTTAAATTTATCCAAAAATTTATAAGATATGATTTATATTTTTATATAAAATGTGGTTATTATTTTATATTTTTTTGTTAATTTTACATCATATTTATCGTAAATTTTAAAAATTAACAAACGAAATTTTCTTTTATATATTTTTTATGTTAATTAAATTAATTTTTAAAATATTTTTATTAATTTTTAAAATTTATATTAAATATTGCGTGGAATTAAAAAAAGAAGGTGGAAATAGCCCACCCATTCTACAGTATGGATTAAATGTAAAAATAAATGATGTTGATAGATTCAAAACAAAATATTCGAATATTCGAAAATGTTAGATGAGAGTTTGAGTACATCACCAACCAATTAACTAATAAATTTTCAATCATTAGAAAATTAATGTATCTAATTGTGATTAATGTGGGAAACGTGCATTACTAATCAAACTTTATAATTTAATGTAGGGTTATATAATATTAATATGGATTATTCTATATTTAAATATATTATTAAAATAAATAAAATTATAAAATTTTAGCATTTAAATAATATAAAATAAGTTTTAATATAATTTATTAACCGAGCAAAATTTTGAATTGGAGTGTGTCTCACTCCATTTGATGATGCATCCCGTCGGAAAATGATTCCTACTGTTTTTATATTTTTATTTTTATTTTACAGAGGGACTGCTATTTGTCCAAGTATTGTTGATTTAAAAAGAGTAAAATGTTTTTATAACTTGCACAAAACAAAACAAAAAAGTGTTACATGCATATATTAATAAATAACTTATGTTATTATTACTTTTTAATTTTTAATTTAATATTATTTATAATATTAACACAAAATTTATCGATTAGTTGTCCGTACGACATAGTTTCCTTTTAAGCTTATACAGCGGCGAATATTCTTCTAGAATTCTACCTGTCCGTGATAGAGGGAAGAAAGAAAGACGCAAGGAGAAAGAAGAAGTGTCCCTGAAGCAAATTCCCATTTTTCTCTATCAGCTCGTTTTCACGACATATTTTCAGAAGATAAGGAAAATTTCCACCAAGAGAAAGATTGAGGAATAGAAGAAATGGAGAAGTTGAGCGAGAATGTTAGTGGGGAGAATGCGAGGGTTACAGATGTGGGATCTAAGGGTAAATTTCCGTTAAGTGTTTGGGAGGTAACCGTCGCTTCAATGGTGTTGGTGGGTTTTCTCCTGGGCTTCATTGGTGTTTACGTTACCATGCCCTCATCTGATTACAGCTTCCTCAAGCTTCCACGTACACTTGAAGAGCTCCAAATCCTTAGGTATCTTGTTATCTTCCATTTTTTTTTCATTTTACTTTATAGCAAATTTGTAATCATAAGATTAAATCTTCTGGTATTGTCATTTATTTTTTTCAATTCGTTTTTATTTTGAGTTTTCTAAAGATGTGAGTCGTAAATTCGCTGGGTCTGAACTGGGTTAAAAGGGACTGATTTTATGGAATCATGAGTGTAATAGATAGGAAAACAGAACTAAAACAAAAAACTATTTGTTCTTCACCAGAGCTAATAGAATTTCAGAATTTTTAGTTGCTCCCTGTAGGATGCAGCAATTATCTTGGCCTTTTTCTCTTCTTAAATATTTCTAGAGAAATTGGGTTTAAGTTGACGATTCAAATGATGGTGAGAAGGACAGTTTATGTGATGAATGGAATTCTGGGATTATTACTACAAGTCTGCCATTTTTTTGTTTGTTTATAAGATTAAACATCAGAAAGTAAACATTCTTCATGTTTCTAACTGAATAGTGAACATACAGTGTTTTTTGCTATTGGAAGCTTTTGAAAAATGCTGAAAGTAGATAAAATGGTTTACAGAATAAAAAATAAAGAAAGTCCTAAACTTGTGAGGAAGTATTTAGTTTGCTCTGTTGTTGCTTGATGAGATAAGAAGCAGCATGACATATGATATGGTTATAAGACGTGTGTTTTCCATGCTATGAACAAGGACTCAAGTGTTCTTTAATTTAATCAGTGAAAATATTTTTAATTATAGGCTTCATCAATGGAATATTTTCTTTCTGCATTTTGCCCTATTTATGTTGCAATTAGTATAAATTTAACATGTAAATTACTTTGCATTGTTTTGTGATATCACTTCTTTATTCTTCTTCCAAACAGAGATCACCTTGAGAATTATACCAGTGACTACACTGTACAGGTCCTTGTAAGCTACTGCATGGTTTACATTTTCATGCAAACCTTCATGATACCGGGGACTGTCTTCATGTCACTGCTTGCTGGATCCCTTTTTGGAGTTCTCAAAGGTGTTGCTTTGGTCGTTTTTGCTGCTACAGCTGGTGCTTCTTCTTGCTACTTCTTGTCAAAGATGATTGGGCGCCCTCTTGTCATCTCACTCTGGCCTGGCAAGCTAAAATTTCTTCAAGCCCAGGTAATCATCAACTCATAAGCACTACGGTTCTATTTTCAGTTTTAAATAAAGGTTAAATATGGAAATAATAATTTTGTATTTATTCTTAGGTTGCTAAAAGGAAAGAGGGGCTATTGAACTACATGCTTTTCCTGAGATTAACTCCGACCTTGCCAAATACCTTTATCAATTTTGCATCACCAATAGTTGATGTACCTTATCACACTTTCTTCTTGGCAACGCTTATTGGTCTAATACCTGCTGCTTACGTCACTGTCAGGGTATAGTAACTTCGTTCTTGCTTATTGTTTGATATAACAAAACATTTTCCTTACATATCTCATATCTTTTCAATAATGAAAAACATTTATTCATCTACGCCAAACTTCCCACTTCCTGATATACGCTAGGTGCTGGGTTCAACGGGCAAAGATATTATGGTGATTTGTACCATTCTCATCTGGTGTTACCTCGGATTAGAGTGCTTTGAATTTTCGTAGAATATTGTAATTTGTAAAGCTAAGAGGTAGAGAGATCAATTTAGGAAGTCTCTATGGAGCTTTTTTCATTGTTGAATGCCTTGGCTCCTACAGTTATATTGCTGGTCAAATGTCGTCTATTGTTGACCTTTTCTGGTTTTTGTGCAGGCTGGAATTGCTCTTGGAGAGTTGCAATCTGTTGGCGATCTCTACGACTTTAACTCAATTGCCACATTATTCCTCATTGGGTTTGCAACCATTACACCCAAACTGGTGAGCAAGAGCAAGTCAAGCGTTTGCTCTTAGGTGGTGACAGTGGTGTACAGGGACCCTTTTTCTGTTGGCACCATTGTGCCTGTGTCCTTTTCTGTGTTCAGATTAGCAACAAATGAAAAGAGTATATGATTGTCTTTCTGCTTTTACTGCTATGTTGCCGCCGTTGAAGATGAAGTTAGACATGGAAACTCATGTTAGTGTAAAATTTCTGGCATTGTTTAATCCCTTTTGCTCTTGAATAGGAGAATGAGCCACTGAGAATATGGAGGAAGGAAACTACAATGTGTAATATTTAGTTTAATGGGTGGGGTGTTAAATATTACATGAAAGTCCTAAGTTCGGGTGTCCATGTGTTGTACAGGAGGGGCATATTTGTGAACTTATGTTATTATATATCTTTTCAGTTTATTGTTCCTCCATCATTATATGATTGCAAATAATTCTCTCTTGATGTTAAGCAAAGACAATTATTCTTGCTGTATGGCACCGACTCTCCTCTGGTATATGTTTATTTTATCACTCGCCCAAAGCTCTATCCATAACCCAAAAAAAAAAAAATAATAATAATAAAATTAACCTATGGGAAAATTACCCACAAAGACACAAACTTGTTTTTGTTATTATTTTTGTGCACTGTTTTTAGACAAAATATTGGATTCACTGTCTTATTGATACTATAATTAAATATTTAGATACATTTTATATTTTATTTTTTCAGGTGTTACGTTAATGATATATACATTTAATAAAAGATATTAATTTGATGTAATTTGAAGGTTATTTATGATATTTATTACTATTTATACGAATTGAAAGATTAACAATTTATTTATCACCCGTATGAGTTATTAAATACATATTTTAATTCTTTTTTATTCATTTTATATTCTCTTCGACATCTATTCTTCTTTTATTAACAACTTCATCTATAATCTATTTTTCACTGTTGATGAGTTTAAATTGATATTTTTCTCATATTATTCTTTTTTAAACATTTATAATAATTTTAAAAATGATAAAAGATCGAAGTTCATTCAAATTTCAAATAAACGCTCTATTAATAATTTTTATGATATTAATATTTCTTATAATAACTAAAAGTTTGATATATATGACTGTATATTAAGTTGTATAACAAACTTTTTTTTTCTCTAAAATTCAAAAATTGCATATTATATTCATTGAAATAATATCTTCGTAAAATTTGGATGAACATTAATAACAAATATGCATTTAATAAAAGAGCTTGAAGAGAGTGTAAAATGAGTCAAAAGACATTAAAATGTGTATTTAATATTTAAAGATTGAAAAATGACCTGAAAATAAGTTGTTAATGTTTTAGTGGAAGGAATAATAAAAAAAATTATAAATACTTTTGATTAAATGTACATGTTTGAAAAAATTTAAATAAAATAAAAAATTATATTAAATTAATATATTTTATTAAATATAAATATCATTAAATTATCATCTTAAAAATAAAAAAAATATAATTAAAATAAAATTATGGTATATAACGAACCTGAAAATATTTTGTATTTTGAGCCTGTTGGTTGTTGTTTCGTCATTTGTTCTCTTTAAGTCTCCTATTTTTATTCAAAATATTAAGGCTATACATTTATATTCTCTCAAGTTTTACCTTACCAATTCTACAATTTCGTCTTTTAATTTTTTTTAGTTAAATGTAGTCTATTAGGATTAATTGTGTTAAATTTAAAGAATTAAAAGATTAAATCATAAAAAAAATTGAATGTATTAAATCTAATTAGTTTTTGCATTTGAATTAAATTTGTGAAAAAAAATAGAGGATAAAATCTGAAAACAATGGTTAGGGCAATAAGATGCAATTGAAGTTTTTAATTCCATTCGCATTTTCTCGTTTTGCTCGATAACAGAAACGTAACAGGGTAAAATAAGTAAAATAAAGTCGAATGATGTTTTACCCTAAACCAAAATGTAAATATTATTTATATCTAAAATCTAAATGGAAATCGAAATCTGTGTGTATTAATATATAAATTTTATATTTGATACATAATTCGTAAAATATAAAACACTTATAATAAATAATAATTATATTATTAAGATTGGTCTTAATATAAACAAAATAATTTTAAATAATTTCAATTTTTTTAAAAATGAACACAAAAATAAACTTAAATATTCTGTTACAATGATTGAGTTTTTAAAGATACTAAACTAACAACAAAATAATTAAAAATAACCTAAAATAAATTTGACTCAAACAAATTCAAAGCATATATATATTTAAAAATCAAAGAAGCATTAATGAAAATATTTAGGTTAATTAAATATAAATTTAAATTATTAATTCTCTTTTTAGTATAAAAATACATTTAGTAAGATCATTAACTAATTTGATTAAATTATGCTTAATGTCTAAGAAATTAAAAAATCATTTAATTATATACCTTCGATCAAGTCATTAATTTAAATTTATATTCAAGTTCTTCAAATTAAATCTAGATAATGTGTTTGAAACTTGATTCTTATATTTTAAATTTATTATGAAAAATATAATATCGATACATTAATCAATAAATTTTTTTATAACGAATATTGAATAAAGAAATATTTTGTATTTGTTAAATATTAAAAATATTCACAAAAATAGTCTACACAAACTAGGGGTGTCCAAAATCAAACGGTCAAATCCAATTATATTAATTTTTAAACCGATCGGACATGATTGAAACGATTTTAATAATATATTAAATTTTTCATATCACTTCTTACAAATCGTTAATTAAATTTTCTATATTTTAATCAAATGTATATCATTAGGTGTATCATAGTTATGTATTATTAACCAACCCAAACTATTAAAAACGATTAATCAAATCGATTCAAACCATTCGATTACAACATTTTTAATAACCAAATGGTTTGATCCGATCCGATTATTATTTTTTATTCAAAACAAGACCAAACCGGACCACCAACACCTTTAACACAAACATAACAACAAAGCTAAATTCATATTATAATAATAAGCCAAATATGGATGATGTATCATGTATCATGTTAAAAACTTGTGATCTTGATCTTTAAAATAATCCTTAATTTTCAACCTAAGAGGATCACGTTACAACACCATTTATTCCACGTCGTAGCACACGTTATTTAGCGTGTCCAATAAATTTAAATCAAATAGTGTGCATCGTGGTATACATATTTCTTTACCACGATACACTTCACTTTTGTTTAAATTTACTTTGTTCATCTTATAAACCGGTTGATTTTTATGTGTAAAGCCTATACGCCTTACCCTTTTAAGATTTTAGGGTGTAAATTAAGTGCTTTAAGTATTTACAAATTTATATACTGTAAAGCAAAAAACATATGAAATATAACAGAATATACTACTAATTTCAAACATATATATTTGTATAAATTATTACTTAAACATGTTACAATCAAATTTATTTATTTCATTTAAGTACAAGAAAATCATAAAATATGAGTTATTTTCAAGCACTTATCATGTATAAATATAGGAAATCACCATCGAGTAAACAATTTTCCATTTAGAACTCCAAAAATCAAATTTTAACATCTTTTTAGTTCAAAAATATTAAATTTTTATTAAAAAAAAAGTGAGAAATAGGTTGATATGACTTATATTATTATTTTTATTCTAAATTGGAACACAATAATATTTTTATTCTAAATTGGAACACAACTTGTAATTCTGTTATTATTTCTATTATATGTCCAACTAAAAATCAAAGACTTTACTTTGAAGATATGTGTCTAATTTTACATAATATAGTTTGATAATTGTTCAACCAAGTATATGAATAAATATAGAGAAAATATGTATAATCAATTATTCAAATCCATATTAACCTATAATTGAGTTCACATATAGATTAAAATTTATTCAGCTAATATTATGTCAAATTTAACCTTGAAGAGTATGATTATTGGCTAATAAAAATCAAATTACTTAAATAATTTTCTAGTTTGATTATATATGTATTTAATTCGATTCTAAAAAGTAGAGTAACTGGTCAATTAAAATCTAATTAATTAAAAAATTGTTCAATTGAGTTAAATATGTGTTCAACCTGTTTCTAATGAGTGTAGTCACAAGTCGACCAAACTCTAGTTAGATAATTGTTTAATTATAATTAGACAAATTAAATAAATATATAATCAACTTAAATCATAATTGATCAATAAAAATTAAAGTTAATATCATATCTAATTTTTGATTAATATAAAACAATCACAGCATATAACCTATAAAAATAGTTATAAATTAAAAATAATAATATTTAATATATACTTAATATATTTTATTTTATTTTTTTATAAATATTAAACCGAAAGTATTTTTATTTGTACATAAATGAAAAATATAATATTTAATAAAATATAAATTTATAATTTTAAAAATCAAATTCCCTTACATTTTGAACGGAAATCGAATTTAAAATTTTAAATAAAAAATAATTAAACCAAAATTTATCATAAAAAACGAAACACATTTGAATATTAAAGGGGAATAATACTAAGGCAGTTCTTTTGCCGGAAAATTACGAGATGTTTTCCATTACTTGGGCCCAGATAATTGTCTTTAATCATTTGACCATCATCTTTAGTTTAGTTAGGCTTAAGATAGTTTTTTTTTTTCACCAAAAAAACTATAGATTAGTTAAAAAAAATATAAATTTTATCTAAATAGTATAAATAAAACATAAACTCATCATTCATAAAATAATTAGTCACATATTTATAAAATAATATGTAAGATTTTCATACATATTTTTAAAAAGTTATTTAAACTTTACTTACATAATTTTCAAGATAGTATATAAACTTTACATATATATATTTTTTAAAAATAATATATTAAAAAATATATAAGAAATATACATATGATAATTATACAAGATTTTTAATAAATAAAAATAAAATAAAATAAAATAAATCTAACTAAAAATAAAATATAAGTGAATAAGATGAAAAAATTAAATCTAAAAATAAAAAAAAAATTGAGGACAAAAATGTAAACTCTAGAACTCAAAATAGAGTAGTAGTGTTATTTAAATAAAATATACATTAACTTTTATTATATTAATATTTCAATTAATTAAAACCAAAGTCCGATAATATTGAGAAATTCTTAAATGTACAGTGTTAATTATAGTGGTTGATTTTTGTATATATAAAGAAGAAAGTCTCATTAATCATTAAATTCAAAAGATATAGTAAGATAAATCCTAAAATACACACTAAATTATAAAAGGAGCTCCCCAAAATAAGCTCTACGTTCCAAAGAGAAATATTGTGATCAATATCACATATTGGTGGCGAACAATGAGCTTCTAAAGTTAGCCCTTTCAGCCGACCAGCCCCCAATTCTAACAAAGGGCCACCTAATTGATTCAAAGACTTATACTCAGAACTAAATTCTACAAAATCTCTAATATATATACCTCAAAATATGATCATATTTACAGCTCACACATCTGAGAGACATTTTTACAATCACAAAACACCTGCAAAATCACATATAAAACAATAAAAAAACAACCACATACAATAAATTGTTCTTGAAAAACCACCACTACCTACAAGCTTTAACACATATCAGAACTGCAGGACAACTAATAAAATATCACAAGAACACAAAAACAACCATACATGGCCTTATTTAAACTAGTAAAATAACAAAACCAATAAAAAGTTTAGAGTAAATAGAGACAAAATTAGAGCCAAATCCACCAGAAAATAAAGTTGTCAATGTGGAAGAAAACCAACGATGATGCCAACCCTCTCGATGCCCACGGAGGCATGAAAGCCTCAACGAGAGTAAAGGGCAAGCATAGGTGATATGAGCAAACACCAACGACACCCAACTAAAAAACAGAGATCCACCATAGTGAGAATTCGAAAACGGAGTCGAACCGACACCAGGAAAGAACCCGAAAAACATTGACCAATGAATACTCTAACCCTATGTTTGATTGACTGTAATGGAATAGAATCAAAATGTTGGAGATTGTTGTTATAAAGCTCCTTAATTTAAGGAGCAAATTAAAAAGCAAAACATGGAGCTTAATTCAAGGAGCAATTCAAGGAACCATTAATTTAAGGAGTAATTCAAGGAGTGAATTTTCCTATAAATAGATGTGTAATTGTAATGAATTAACCATCCAAAGTGTTCATTTCAATTGAGAGAAAAGCTTAGAGAGCAAAGCTTTTGTGAGAGAAAATTGCGAGTAATTTTCTTGGGTGTAATTGGGTTGTGGGTTGTGAGTGTTGTAAACACCTTGTGTAATTTCTCCTCTTTCAGTAAAAAGATCTGCAGTAGGTCCGGAGACGTAAGCAAGATTGGCCGAACTCCGTTATCAAATTTGTGTGTTATTTTTCTATTCTTGTTTTCTCATAAGTTTGGCTTATCGGGAATTTGCGTTATTTCCCAACAACTGGTATAAGAGCTTTTGGTGGTGATTTCTGTCAATTTCTTGCAAGGTTACTATTCACGTGAATAGTGAATTACGTGAATAGTGAAATTTTGTTGACGATATTTGTTCGTTGACGGAGGTGTTCTAATATACGGTGGTTTGCAGAAATAGTCAGAAACAATCCGGAGAAAGTCAGATTTGAGTGGGAGCAATGGCTGTAGATGAAGGAAGGGTGAAACTCGAGAAATTCGATGGCACAGATTTCGGGTTTTGGAAAATACAGATAGAGGATTATCTGTATCAAAGAAATATATATCAACCTCTCTCAGGGAAGAAGCCAGAGGCTATGAAGGAAGAAGATTGGAATCTTCTAGACAGACAAGCCCTCGGAGTTATTTGATTGACGTTATCCCGTAATGTTGCTTTCAACATAGCAAAGGAAAAGATCACGGCGGGTCTTATGGCAGCTCTCTCCAATATGTATGAGAAGCCATCAGCCTCAAACAAAGTGCACTTGATGAGGCGTTTGTTCAATTTGTGGATGACGGAAGGCGCATCGGTAGCTCAACATCTTAATGAACTCAACACAGTCACAATCCAGTTGAGTTCAGTGGAAATTGAATTTGATGAAGAAGTACGAGCATTGATACTTTTGTCTTCTCTACCAGAAAGCTGGAATGCTACTTTCACGGTTGTGAGTAGCTCGTCGGGAAGCAATAATTTGAAATTTGACGATGTTCGTGATTTGGTTCTCAGTGAAGAGATTCGACGTAGAGAGTCAGGTGAATCGTCAACCTCTTCAGTTTTGCATACAGAGTCAAGAGGAAGAAATTCAACCAAAGGGAATGGACGTGGTAGAACAGACTACCGAGGTAGATCAAAGGACAGGAGGTCCAAATCCAGGAATCCTAATAATTCCCATAGCTCGAAGACTATCGAGTGTTGGAATTGTGGAAGAACCGGACACTACAAAAATCAGTGCAAGAGTGCACCGAAGGATAAACAAGTGAAGGCAGAGGCAAATGTTATTTCCACCTCAGGAGGGGATGATGCATTGATATGCTCTTTGGAGAGCAAGGAAGAATCTTGGGTGTTAGCCTCTGGAGCATCGTTCCACGCTACTTCACAGAAAGAATTCTTCGAGAAATATGTCCCCGGAAACCTTGGAAAGGTATATCTTGGTGATGATCAACCATGTGCTATTATTGGCAAAGGTGTAGTGAAGATTAAGTTAAACGGGTCTGTTTGGGAGCTGAAGGATGTCAGGCATATTCCCGACCTCAGAAGGAACTTAATCTCAGTGGGGCAGTTGGCTAGTGAAGGCTACACTACGATCTTCCATGGTGATGATTGGAAGATTTCAAAGGGTGTAATGACAGTTGCTCGAGGCAAGAAAAGTGACACTCTTTACATGACAGCAGAAGCACGTTGTTCAATCACAATTGCAATAGGCAATGAAACACCAAACCTATGGCACCAGAGACTAGGCCACATGAGTGAGAAGGGAATGAAGATTATGCACTCAAAAGGAAAATTTCCAGGTCTACAGTCTGTAGAGATGGATATGTGCGAAGATTGCATACTTGGAAAGCAAAAGAGAGTCAGTTTTCAGACAAGTGGCAGAACCCCAAAGAAGGAAAGACTAGAGCTTATTCACTCTGATGTTTGGGGACCAACAATCGTCTCATCCATTGGTGGGAAACAATACTTCGTGACTTTCATTGATGATCACTCTCGGAAGGTATGGGTTTACTTTCTAAAGCATAAGTCTGAAGTATTTGAGGCTTTCAGAAGATGGAAAGCTATGGTGGAAAATGAGACGGGTTTAAAGATCAAAAAGCTCAGATCCGATAATGGTGGTGAATATGAAGACACCAGATTCAAAATTTTCTACTATGAGCACGGGATCAGAATGGAAAGAACTGTGCCAGACACGCCTCAACACAATGGTGTAGCTGAGCGTATGAACCGAACGTTGACAGAAAGAGCCAGAAGCATTCGTATACAGTCAGGTCTACCGAAATAGTTCTGGGCAGAAGTAGTCAACACAGCAGCTTACTTGATCAACCGAGGCCCATCTGTTCCATTGGAGCATAGAATACCAGAGGAGGTATGAAGCGGAAAAGAGGTGAAACTATCACATCTAAAAGTTTTTGGTTGTGTAGCATTTGTGCATATCAGTGATCAAGGCAAGAATAAGCTTGATCCCAAATCCAAGAAATGCACATTCATCGGCTATAGTGAGAATGAGTTTGGCTACCGCATTTGGGATGACGAAAAGAAGAAAGTTATCCGAAGTAGAGATGTGATTTTCAACGAAAGGGTGATGTATAAGGATATGCATAAAATAGATGCCAATGACTCAGGGCAAAATGAGTCAGTATTTACAGATGCAAATGATGTCCCAGATAGTTCCACAACAGAACCAATTGTAACAAGTCCTCAACCAGAGGAACTTGTTGGACAGAGCAGTACACAGCATTCCGACACATCACAACCTCTTACTCCAGCTCCTGTATTGAAAAGGTCTTCTCGACCTCATGTGCCCAACAGGAGATACATGAACTATATGTTGCTAACTGATGGAGGGGAGCCTGAATGCTATGATGAAGCTTGTCAGACTCGAGATTCCAATAAGTGAGAGCTTGCTATGAAAGAAGAAATGAAATCTCTCATCTCCAACCAGACATGGGAACTAGCTGAGTTACCTATGGGAAAGAAAGCACTTCACAACAAATGGGTGTACCGGGTGAAAGAAGAGCATGATGGTTCCAAGAGATACAAAGCACGCCTAGTTGTTAAAGGGTTTCAATAGAAGGAAGGAGTTGACTACACTGACATTTTCGCTCCCGTTGTGAAGCTCAATACTATCAGATCAGTGTTGAGTATTGTAGCCATTGAAGATCTTCATCTGGAACAGTTGGATGTGAAGACTGCATTCCTTCATGGAGATTTAGATGAAGAGATATACATGTACCAGCCAGAAGTTTTCTCAGAAAGAGGGAAGAATAATATGGTGTGTAGACTTAAGAAGAGTTTATATGGCCTAAAACAAGCCCCAAGACAATGGTACAGAAAGTTTGACAGCTTCATGCACAAGGAAGGTTTCCAGAAGTGCAATGCTGACCATTGTTGCTACTTCAAGAGATATAGGTCCAGTTATATCATTTTACTACTCTATGTTGATGATATATTAGTAGCAGGTTCAGATATGGATGATATTAAAAGGTTGAAGCAGCAATTGTCAAAGGAGTTTGACATGAAAGACTTGGGTCCAACAAAGAAGATTCTTGGAATGAAAATCACAAGAAATAAGAAGAAAAGATCCTTGCAGTTATCTCAGGCAGAGTACATCAATCGTGTTTTGCAGAGATTCAACGTGGGCGATGCCAAGCCAGTTAGCACACCCTTGGCCAGTCATTTTGGCCTATCCAAGGATTAGTCCCCTCAGACAGAGGAAGAGAGAGAATTCATGGCTAAGGTTCTTTATGCTTCAGCCATTGGAAGTTTGATGTACGCAATGGTCTGTATGAGACCAGACATTGGCCATGCAGTGGGAGTTGTTAGCAGATTTATGTCAAATCCAGGAAAAACTCATTGGGAAGCAGTCAAGTGGATTTTGAGGTATCTGCGAGGCACCATAGAAAAGTGCTTGTACTTTAGTAAAAGGAGAGTTAAAAGTACAAGGGTACGTAGACGCAGACTTTAGAGGTGAAGTTGATCACCGAAGCACCACCGGTTATATATTTACTGTTGGAACTACAACTGTTAGTTGGATGTCACAAATACAGAAAATTGTCACTTTATCCACTACAGAGGCTGAGTATGTAGCAGTAACTGAAGCTAGTAAAGAGATGATATGGCTTCAAGGTTTGTTAACTGAGCTGGGATTCAAATAGGAGAAGAATGTTCTGCATAGTGATAGTCAAAGTGCAATACACTTGGCAAAGAATTCAGCATTTCATTCTAGAACCAAGCATATTTGACTTCGTTATCACTTCATCAGATCTCTATTGGAAGCTGATGTGTTAATACTGGAGAAGATTCAAGGAAGAAAAAATCCAGCAGATATGTTAACAAAGGTGGTGACTATTGACAAACTGAAGTTGTGCTCAACTTCAGTTGGTCTGCTAGAGTAACAAAGACTAGAAAAACTGCTGCATTGATCGAGGTGTGAAGACAAATTAAAATTAGTCTTCAAGTGGGATATTGTTAGAGATTGTTGTTATAAAGCTCCTTAATTTAAGGAGCAAATTAAGGAGCAAAACATGGAGCTTAATTCAAGGAACAATTCAAGGAACCATTAATTTAAGGATTAATTTAAGGAGTAATTCAAGGAGTGAATTTTCCTATAAATAGATATGTAATTGTAATGAATTAATCCATCCAAAGTGTTCATTCCAATTGAGAGAAAAGCTTAGAGAGCAAAGCTTTTGTGAGAGAAAATTGAGAGTAATTTTCTTGGGTGCAATTGGGTTGTGGGTTGTGAGTGTTGTACACACCTTTTGTAATTTCTCCTCTTTCAGTAAAAAGATCTACAGTAGGTCCAGAGACGTAAGCAAGATTGGTCAAACTCCGTTATCAAATTTGTGTGTTATTTTTCTATTCTTGTTTTCTCATAAGTTTGACTTATCGGGAATTTGCGTTATTTCCCAACACAAAATTGATTCCTTTCAATTTTATGTTTGATTGGGCTGAAAAGTGAAAATGAAATGAAATCGATTCATAAAAGAGAAAAAATCGGAATTCTTCTTCTCCTTATGGAATTATGATTTCATTCACATCTTAATTTTTTTTTCAATTTTATCCCAACTCCAAATATAACCCTAAGCATTAAACTTTAAATCCTAAATCCCAAGACCCAAAACCCTATTTAGAAAAATAATAAATATAACCCTAAGCATTAAACTTTAAATCCTAAATCCCAAGACCCAAAACCCTATTTAGAAAAATAATAATTTTAACCCTAAATGTTAACTCAGAAATATAACTCTAAATCCTAAATTTCAAATCACAAATCCCAAAACCCTAAATTCTATTTAAAAATAATAATTTTAACCCTAAACCTTAAACCCTAAATCTCAAATTCTAAACCTCTAAATCCTGAAACCTATTTAGAAAAATAATAATTTTAATAATATATTTTATTTTTAAGTAATAATTATTTTAAAAAATAATGATTTCAAGATGAAAAAATAATAATTAAATGATATTATTTAAATTTTATTGAATATAAGGATATTAAATTAATATACAATATTTTTCATTTTATTCTAACTGTAAATCAAACACTGTAATATTGATTCATTCTTTGATTTTATTGATAAAATTAAACAAAATTGTTTCATTTTCATTCAATTCAATTCATATTTTCATTCTAATTTTGATTACATTCCATTAAGCTGAGAAAATGGCAAATGAAAGTTGAGAAAAGGAAAGGGTGAAACCTTAAACAAATTCAACATGCAACTCTCAAAACGACCCTTTTAAAAGAAGGATCGATGCTTTTTTAGTAGTTGATGTTGTTCGTATGCTGTTTTTTTTAATTGTCATCAATTTTTGTACGCAAGAATCTTTGGATGCTATAAGACCACTTTATGGAGCAAATTTCTTAAGTTATGTACTAAAATTAATGTTTTTATTCTTTTAAGTTTTGAGGATTTTATGATTTATGTTTTTAAATTTTTTTAAATGTAATATGTTTTATTTTATTTATGAATTATAATAATTGATATCGTATATATATTTAATATGTTTTTTATAAAAATAAAATATCAAAATTAATTGTTTACATCATAGTCATCATAATTGTTGTATATAAGAGTATCTTTAATTTCGTGTTATTTTTAATAATAACAATACTCAAGTTTTGCTAGAAGAGTAGTTTTATATAGCTTTAACAGTTATTGATCGATTACTATTAAAACACATCAAACATATAGCTTTAATGTCATTATATCATCAGATGTACAATTACGAATGATAATGGGGTTGGAGTTGAGTATACAATCTCATCCTCATTTAAATATTGCAGGGGATCATGGGACTCCATAGGAGGTACAAGAATTTTACAGGTTAATGCATTTTTCCCTAATAAATAAATTAAAATTAATTGTAGTTATAATAACTTAGATATTAATAAAATTTCTAGGTATATTTATTTATTATGTAATTAAATCTAATAGATTTTAACGTAGAGTATAAATTATAGTTATAATTAAATTATTTATTTTATTAATTTAATAATTATTATAATAAATTTTTATCTAATATTATAATATTATATTTTCGTTATTAAAGTATTAATTTATTAATGCAAAATAATTTTTTCATAAAAAAAATTAATGTAACTATAAGATTTTATAAATATATAATTTATTTTAAAAAAAAAATTATAAGAAGGAGATTTGGAGAAAAATTCCAACCCTATCATATCTCTTAAGATGAGATTGACGTCCCTATATACAAGTCACAAGCGACTTTAAAGGTTGTTTTTAAAGCTAGGTTGTGTAAGAAAACAACAGGGTTTCATTTTTGTCCCACAAATTGGAATAAGTTAAGAAAAAATAATTAGAAATAGATAGCGATCCACGTTCCTACCAAACTCTATTTATTATAGATTGATTTTGTCACAAGCTCACTGGTAATAAATAAGTAAAAGTAGCCAAGTTTGCCTGTGCAATTTGGCAACAACCTCACAAATCACAACCATCTACTTCTTCTCCACACTATTTGAATGCTATCAACCCCTTTCTTTCTTTCTATTTTATTTTTCTTTCTTTCCTTTTTATATATAAAATAAATACTTGTCCTATCTTCTTTTATTTAAATTCATGGCTTCATCTCTTTCTCTCTCAGCCCATTAATTTATTCACAACCCACATAGCTAGCTAGTCCCACCTTTTTCTTTGTTTATCTTTCTTTCTAGCTACAAGATCTCTAATGGCACCAGCTGGTGCATCTAATATCAATGAATCCTCAAACACAGTATGTGTAATGGATGCTTCTGGGCATTTGGGTTCAACTCTAGTTGAGCGTCTTCTACAAAGGGGTTACATTGTTCATGCCGCTGTTCAAAGTCACGGTGTGTGTACTGCTTCGATTCTTCGTCTATCTTCTCTTAAATTTTAATTTCCTTTTTTGATTTAATTTTGTTAGATTGATTTATTGGTTTATGAAATTTTTTTAAAGAAAATAAATAAATGATGCAGGGCATGAGTTGGAATTTGATGGACAAATGGACGATTGTGATTATAAGAAGAGGTTGAAAGTATTCCAAGCTGAGCCATTTGATTACCAGAGCATAATTGTTGCTTTAAGAGGCTGTTCTGGTTTGTTTTACACTTTTGAGCCTTCCCGAGATCAATCCACTTACGATGTACGTTCTCTACATTTTCTGGGTTCATTACTCAACTTGCATAGTTAATTGGCTGATCGAGTTTATTCTTTTGTTCGTTACTCTGTTCGGCTGGCTTTGTTTCGATAAATATTTTTTAAAATAATAGTTACATAATCACTTATTTACAATCATAAGCATTTATTATTTTTAAAATATACTCGATATTAATTAAATTGCTTTCTCTGTTCAATTTTTATAGAGTATTTATTGTTTTTTAATCTTAAATTTATATTATAATTTCAATCAATAATTTCTTCTCTCATATATGAGCGGTTGAATTGCACTGTAAGGTAGTTTTGTTTCAATAACTAAACATAAGGAAAAAGGATTTTAGAAAAATTCTTTAAAATTAAGGCCGGTGAAGTATTAATTTGATATTGATTTATAAAAGGGCTGTCAAGTATTTGTATATACTATTGGTTAAAAATCATTAATTGACTTTCCAAATAACTTGTAAAACACCTAAAATTGGATAATAGATTCAATTAATATCGATTGTTAAATGTTGTAGCATTGTTTTTCAAGGTAGTAGTATTATATATACTTTTATTAATTACTTTATAAAAACGGTTGGGCGGCGAAGAAAAGGTCTAGCTCATATATTGAATGAATGTAAGAGGTGTGAGTTTTTCCCATTTAATGTTTTTGCCCTTGACGTTATGCAACATTAATTATACCCACCAATAAACAATCATGGGTAGGAATGGTCACTAACCGAGCGGTGATATAATCGTTCTGAATTAAATTATAAAATCTATATTCAAAATCACTGGAAAATTCTATTCTTTAAGAATAGTTTTTTTACGTGTTATGATTTTGGACAATTATGAAGAAAAAAAATTAAAAAATATATATAATTTAATTTATTAAATATATATAATTAATTTTTAATTTTTAATTTAATATATAATTTAATTTATTAAATATAATTAATTTTGAGTACGAATAGATACGATTTTTAGTATAATCGTAACCGAATCGTATCCGTTATTTTATGTTTGATTTTTATCTAAAATCTTCCTCGTTTTTAAAATTTATCAATTAAAAATCGAATCGTCAATTTCGATAATCGAACTCCTAGTTTTTTTTTCATCTGTAATAGGTCCTCTAAAGACGTTTCCAAATATTTAAAAAGTGGGTATTTTTTGAGTGAGTTTCGAGTATGCATATCTCATTTATTTAATATATTAAAGAGAGGGAAGAATTTGACATTTGGGTTCATGTTTGGTATAGGAATTCATGGCAGATGTAGAGGTAAGAGCAGCACATAACGTGCTTGAAGCATGTGCTCAGACCGATACTGTTGACAAAGTAGTCTTCACTTCCTCAATCACAGCCGTTGTTTGGAGGGACGACCTCAAATCCTTGCCGTCCGATTTAGATGAACGTCACTGGAGTGATGTCAACTTTTGCCGAAAGTTTAAGGTATATACTATATATATTATCCAAACAATATTTCATTTATGATATTATAAATGATTTAAAATTCAATCTCTGCTAATCAATATTAATGTATAAAAATTATACAAAAGGAAGAAATATTATAAAAATAGGAGACGAGTTTTGGTTGATTTTTTTAAGTTTATCATTGCTTAATTAAAAAAAATATGTATTTTTTTTTATAATACTAATTATTTTTCCCTTGCATGGATCAGCTGTGGCATGCTCTATCGAAGACCCTAGCAGAAAAAACAGCGTGGGCCTTGGCGATGGACAGAGAAGTTAACATGGTTTCCATCAACGCTGGCCTATTACTAGGCCCAAATTTGTCCATTAAGAACCCCTATCTAAAAGGAGCGGCTGAGATGTATGAAGATGGAGTGTTGGTCACCGTTGATCTAAACTTCTTGGTGGATGCCCACATCTGCATCTTCGAGGATATCTCATCCTACGGTCGCTATTTATGCTTCAATCACGTTATCGATCGTAACGAAGATGCTGTTTTACTTGCTAGAAAATTGACTATCTCTGCTCCATTATCTCCGAGGTTTGTTTTTATTCCATTGGGTATATTTTTTTAAATGTCAATCGTATATCTTATATTTAATACTTATTAATAAAAAATAATATTTAATTTTTACTTTAATAATATATTATTTAAATTTGATAATTAAAAATAATAATAATTAAATTATCTTATTCTTATTCAATTAATTATTTTTTTATTGATTTGTTTTTAATTATGTATTTAAATTTGAGTTAATTACGATAATATATAAAATAATTTACAAAAATATTTAAAATATTTGATTTTTTATAATTATACCTATAACCTAATAATGATTAAAATATATTTACCAACATATATTTTTTAAATTAACATTTTTTTATCCTTATTCATACAATATATATATATATATATATATATATAATATAATTAATCCTTCAAATTTTAATAAAAGTAATAATTTTTTATTTTTTTCCTCAAGATTACACGTGCTTAATTTGAAGTTATACATTTACAAAAAAAAAAAAGGGGGAAAAGGACGAGTGATCTCTGACCACCAGCAATGTCTTTGTTGAGTTTTTGTCGTGTTAGAATGCTGAATTTTTGTGTTGCATTCATGTAACGTTATGTTTGAGACAGCTTATTTATAATAATAAATGATAATATGATATTTAAATTTATAAAGCAATTAGTCATAAATTATAATCAAATTGTGATTAATTGTATTAAAATTGTGTTGATGTTTGTATTGTGTTAACTTGTAATACTTGACATTTGTGATCTTTAATTATCACTAATATTTTATATTTATCATTATTTGACTTCAAAAAAATAACATTAAAAAATACAATTAGTCAGTTTTCGGGCTTGTGAGAATATAATTATACTTCAAATCGTAATCATAGTATCGTTTTAAATGTTTTCTCCTTTACAGTAATGTTGAAAATGAGAGAATAATACAACAGAAGATCAGCAACAAGAAACTGAACAAACTAATGGTGGATTTCGAGATTGGATCGAATGTGGAGTAGTGTGTCAATTCTGGTATTGGACGTGGGACTATAAAATGTTTAAAACAATATCAATATTGACTAGTGTTTTCAATACAATTTGACATATATCTACTACGTATCTAGCTCTTGGTAGTCATATAATATATATATATATTTATAGATCTTAACTATTTTCTGGCAGTTGAATGTAGCTCAGATTTTTATATTTTTCAGTGAAAATACTAAAATTTGTGCCAACTGTTAAAATAAAATATTGCAGTTAGCTTCTGTTCTGATAGCATTATAGATGACAAAAGGAAAAGAAATAAATCTATTCCTAATAAAATAAATAAATTGTGTTTATCATAAAGGAAATAAATGATTCTTGTCTTAATTTTAATCATTTAATAAAAAATATATATATTAAAAATCATATTTTCATTTACGTAGTAAAAAAAATATTAAATGTTAAAAATAAAACTTTGATGTTACGATGAGAATTATGTCATACAGTTAAATTCAAATGAAATGTAAAGACTTGTATTTTAGAGAAACGTCAATGACAAATTTCTAAAAGATTCAGAGAAATTGAAAATTTATAAACTTCATTGTACATCAAAATCACTAAAAAGACAAAGAAACGGTAAATCTAACAAAAACTGTCTTAACGTATTTTTGTATCCTTCATACTTGATAATCATATTTATTCAAAAACAGTAATGCTCAGACTTGAACTGTTCCTCTTCCTGCAGGCCTGGAAAGGAAGAAGCTTACATCTTCATCTTCATTCATGCCCAATATATCAGCCACTAATACACAGTTTTGTTGAGAATGTGAATTACTTCTAATTATTCCTTCATATCCTTCACCTCTAATTTCAATTATAGTATCCTTCTCCTCTGAGTTGCCTAATTCACTATAGCCACTCAATGGACTCTTTGGAACAACTTGATCACTCTGTTCTATTACTCTATCTGCATCAACCCATTGTTGTTCTTGTCTCATAGTCATAACATTTTCATCCACTCTTTGAGTTTGGCTCACAACCATTGATTCATTGGTTAAAGCCACTTGTGTCTGAGCAGGAGGCAGGACAATATTAGCTCGACACAACGGGCAATTCGAGTGAGATTTAAGCCAAGTATCAATACAAGGAAGATGAAAAGCATGGCTACATTTAGGCAAGAGCCTAATGTTGTCATTTTCTTCAAACTCACTGAGACAAACAGAACAATCTGTTCCTTCAATAAACCCATCTCCTTTTTTGTACTTGCGAACTTTTATAGACTTTATCAAAGCTTCATCTAACCCAGTTGTAGTCCCAACATTCCAAGGCTCATGGATTGAGAGGCTTTGGTTGTGTTGATCCAAGTCTTGATTATTAGTATCACTATTCAGCTCTCTTGTTGAATGGTCAGTAGTGTTACCACAATATTTAGATATGACAGTGTAATAGATCACAAGAAGAAAAGCACTAGCAAAAATTCCAATAATTGCAATAACAAGAGGAGAGAAATTTGGAGTTGAATTATCATTATCGGGAAAAACTATGGGAGGTGGTGGAGGGGCAATTATGTAACACCACTGTGGACAGTACACACTGCAAAATCCTTGAGAACAATCTTTGTTGTTCATGTATGGTACCCAAGTGATTGGGCTGTCTAGAGAACCCATAACAGAGTGGTCTAAACACTCTAAACTCACTAAAATTACTACAAGACTTAAAATCTTATATTAACCAGAAAATCAAATCTCTCATTTACCAAATCAGTGAACTTTCAAACAATGTTTATATTAATGTAAGGATGAAATTCAAAAATGGATATGTTACCTGAATGAAGAGCAGGATAAGGAGGAGAGACCTGGATCTGTAGTGTAAATGTAAATCTACTAGAAGAGACAAAAATGGATGGAATAAGCAGCTTATATGGAAAGAAAGCTAAGACAGGAGAGAGAGAAAGCTAAGACGGGAGAGAGAGTATTCTTTCTCTTTTTCTTTCTCTTTCTCTTTTTCTTTTTCTTTTTCATCTTTTCTCGAGATAATGGTTTGTTGACAAGGTTGATCATGTTTGTTGGGAATTCATTAAAGTGTAATCCATACTTTTGATATTGTACAAGGCTATTTCAGTTTAAGTGAGCATATACAATCACATATGCTTCAAATTAGGGGTGTGATGTGTGAATGGTGTCATGTTGTGCACGTTTGTTGGTGTTCTTATTTTTAATCAAAATTCATATATTTTTTAATATTAAAAAAATATATTATTAGCGTAATCATTTATATTTTTACCAAGTTAATAATTTATATCCTACGTGTTTTGCGTTTTGAATTGTGGCCAAAATGCTACCCATATTTCAATCTTTGACTCCTGTTTAAATTTGATAAAAGCAGTAATTACTTAGTCGTCAAGTTTTTCCTGTCTTATAATTTCTTTGACAAAGGATCTAAAAGGATATAATTTTCTGTTGCAGTTGATAGAGTAATCAAGCTAAAGATGCCTGGCATAACTTTATCGAAGTCTACAGCAGAACACAATAAGAGGTCAATATATTCCTTTAGGAAAAGAAAATGTTGTTAGTGGCTAATTAGTAAAGATAATCCTACTTAAATCAGTTGACAACTTCTCTAGCTTTTATAAACTGGGGTGGATCATCAATTTATTTATTTTTATTGATCTTTATAAAAGAATGATTTTTTTCTTTTTAATTTTATATATAATAAATTTTTTATTTAATAAAATATAATGATATAAACCATTAAGGTTATTAGTATAAAATGATGCTAAAATTCAATAAAGAATTCACTCATTATATAAACATGATTAAAGTTAAACTAACTCGTAAAGATAAGAAAGAGAATAATATGGATAATTGAAAACCATATTAATATTTTTAGTGTGTCAATTTACCTATCATCAATAGTTAAGAATGCATGTACAAAAATGTTACATTTATATCTACTTTTATTCGTACGTTTTTGGCATATTTATTGGACTCTAAAAGAGGCACAATGAAATTGTACTAGACACATATATAAGCTTGTTTATTCAAGGAAACATAATCGTCCACTATCTCACAGAATGAATCTAAGGGTCTCAATTGGGCAGCTTTAGATTCCACTAGAAAAGAGCATATATTCGTTTTAGAATTTAGTGGATAAAAGCAGCAGCTAGCATCACTTTTCTCATAACTCATTGTTTTAAAAAAATGAGTGCAATTACATGACATTGTATGAATTAGGTTTATAAATACGTGATTAACCTAATAATTTCAATAAGATAATATTTACGGTTACATTAAAATAGAATTTTTTATATGCAAGTAAATATATCTATGCAAAATAATAAATAGAGAGACATTTCATCTCATATATGAGCCAAACTCATGTAAAAATTCCTCCTAATACATCAATACATTTATAAAGAAGCGTAAATGTTAGAAGTTATTAGAAAACAATTTTCAAAAAAACATAAACTATTAGGAAAAGAATAACATTACTTTTGTACATTTTTTATTCTTTCACAAGTATTTGTTTATGCATTATGTATATCAAATATTTGCAATTTTGAACACAAAATCTCCTGTTCTGATATTATGTTAGAAACAACTCTCCTAGCAAACTTAAGTGAGGAAAGGAAAAACATTACTTTTATTCATCTATTAGTAAATTATGTATCAAGGATTCTTCGATTTATATATATACATATTCTATTGAATCAAGTACTCTTCATTGATAAAAAAAAATCGTGCTTTTATAAGACAACAAAGCAAAAAGCCCTGGCACATAAAACCAAGAATGTTTATTAAACGGTAAACTAGTTTTGCTACCCAATTCAACAGTAGTCGAGTTTCTTCCGAATAAAGATACGGCAAAAGAAACAGTATATCTTGTTAAGTTAGATAATGAATAACCTTTCCAGAGTCATCAGTATTCATAGATAAGACTTGAGTCTCATCTTTTTCCCGTATCAACTCATGTAACTAGCTACTTTGCATAATAAGAAATTTTCCCTCACAGTAAAAGAAATTTCCTTTCAAACTCTGAAAGTTTAACAAGCTCAATTGACGAGTTAAACCCTAGAACTAATTGATGAACAAGATGAAGATGTCCATAGCAAGATTAATCGATAGCCCACCAAAAATGTGCTCCGAGTTCCAGGTTAAAGCAGAACAGACACAGCCATTTCAAACAATAAGCACAGTCCGTATTTGTAAATTAGCCTTCATAGTTGATACAAGGAAAAATGAAATATATTTCATATAAAATGCTTAGTTAATAAAACTTTATAGTGCGAACCTTCCATCTCTTAGGCAGTTATGAAGGATTAAAGTTTATGATCCTGCAAGTCTTTTATCATAATCTCGAAATAATATATGAAGTTAATAAAGAATGTATATATATATGTCCTATAATTAATTACTCATACTGACCCTCAGAGGTGCCTGCATCTGCCTCTAACTCTTCCTTTTCAGTTTCTAATTGATCATCATTCTTTTCACTGAACTTTAAACGAAGCTCTCGGCCCTTCAATTCCTGCAATAGAAAGAAACAACAATTGGTAACACTGTAACAGTCAAGGGGATGGATTTAGAAAGTAGATTTTTGCACATATATATTGCTTTATGAGATGGAGATGGTGCCGGTTTGTGTCTCATTTACAACAAGCACAGAGAAGTTTCAGATGTATGTCCCAGGTAAAATGAAGTATGAGGTACAAACAATTCATCAATTTCAAAATGTAGCAAGGGAGCCTTAAAACTAGACTATACAAATCATGAAATTCTCTTGAAGCATAAAATGTAATGGTAAAGTACGTTTATCTATATAACCGAGCAAACTTAAGTGAACTCATTTTAAGCTATGAATCTCCACCTCAGTTTCCACAATAGAATTGTTGATAAAAGGACTAGAAAATGTATCCTATGTTTTTTACCTTCCCATCTAACAATGATAATGCCGATTCTGCTTCCTCCCTTGTGGCAAAACTGACAAACCCATAGCCAGCAGATTTTCCTGAAGTGCCATCAAAGACAACTCTGGCTGAAACTGGATTATATTCTGTAGAGAAAAATTCTCTGAGATGGCTTGATCTTACTTTCCATTGTAGATTGGAAACATAAAGTTTATGGCGTGTCTCTCCAGGTCGAGGGCCAGGAGGTAGAGGAGGAGAAGGTTTTTTGAATCGTTTGGCATAGTCTACCTTAATGATTCTGCCTGAAACTTCCTGTGACGCAACAAATGTTCTTAGATGCATGTAAAATCAGAATGGACAAGAGGTAAGCATCATATATCAATCGCAATGATCAGCTGCTCATAGTTTACAAAATAAAATGGAATATCTGCAAATCTTAACATATAAAGATCTCCATTTACTTTTGAGCTATTACCAAGCTAGTTTTAGTTTGTGCAAGCAAAGAAGCTAGTTTAGTCCGAAATGCAAGAACTTTTTTTCAGATCGTTCCAAAATTTAGGAATTTGGGAATTCAAAAAAGAATAATTTCCCCAGCATATCAAGTTTTCTAAAAACATAGTATGCACAAGTCAGCTTCCAATCAAATTCTAAAAATAAGAGGAAATCCATAAATAAAGTAGTTGAGCAGAAAGAAACTTATAAAAAAAATCTCCAGTTTTGCAGCATTCAAAATCGAAATTTATTGTTTTAATTCATCAAATCAATAAGAAACTAACGCAACCTCGTTAATTGGTTTTAACTTTTAAACTATTGAAGAAGCAAGAGGCAAAAGCAACTCACATGCAAGTTAAGTTTATCAATTACAGTCTGAGCTTCCTCCGCAGAAGCCATTGTAACAAACGCAAAGCCTCTATTCTTTCCATCCTTTTGCTTTATAATCTAAAATTCAAAAAAATAAAACCAAACCCATGATTCCAATTCGCATAAAAATGAAAATCGGGAAAGAAAATTTAGAAAGCGTGCTAGAAATAAACCTCAACGTCTGTGACAGTTCCGTAGTGGTCAAAGAGGCTTTTAATATCTGCAACAGTGAGAGACCAAGGCAAATTGACAACATACAACTTCCTTTTAGGGTTGGAGACTTTGGTTTGTTGTGGGGTTTCTTCTACTTCAATTTCCTGAACCACAGAGCATATCTTAAAACAGATTTTCCTCGTGGGACCGTAGAGAATGGGCACATAAGGAGAAAAGAGGGAATTGTGGGAAAGAAGAGGAACATAGCTTGGAGTATTGAGCTTTAACGAATCGAACAATGGCTTACGAGAAGTTATGATTTTGGTTGAAGAGGAAGAAACAGAGCAGACTGAGCACACAGAGAGTCCAGTTTCCAGTGCCGCCATTGTTTTGAAGGTCGGAGCTCGAAATAAAAAATAAGATGATAGCGGATACAGGATATGATCGTTGGATAAAATCGACATTTTCTACCCTTTCCTTGAGGTATTTTTATATTTTTTTTCTTGTACTTCTTAATAAAAAAGTTTTATTTTTCTTCAATTTTTATATACCGGACTTGTTTATATAATTTTATTTTTAAATTTTTTAAAAATATATATATTTTTAGTTCTTGATACGCGAAAAACATATACTTTTTTAGGTATGAACTCTCTATTGAATTGTACTCAATTTTTAATCTTAATTATTAATTATCTTAATAATTAATCTAATGGCCTTTAAAATGTCATATCATCCCATCATCAAGTAAATATTTTTGAGATAAGAAACAAAAAAAAGTAGGAAAAAGTTAGCAAAAGTTACCAAGATTCGTCTCGAATCTCTTAATGATATGGAACACATCCCAAATATTATACTGAGTGACTAACATATTTTCTCATCTGTTTCTTGTGTTAAAACTATAATTGTATAAGTTTCACAAAAAAATTGACAAGGTTTTTCCAAAATTTAAACTTATCCTAAAATGATAATAAAATATTGATTTTATGTTCCTAAATCTATTATCACGATATGTTTTCTTAAAGTTGTGGGAGAAAAACATAAAAGATAAGTTTGAAAGCTAAATGAGTGAATGAATTTTTAAGTATCTATAATTAAAAGCTTGAAAATTAGGAATGGTATACCTATAATTTACTAATAAAAAAATTTATATATGATCTTTAATATATAATAATATATTAACTATGAGTTATTATGAAACAATATTAGGATAAAAATGATTTTGTTTGATATTTAAAATATAATAACGTACTATCTTACGAGTTATCAAGAAATAATATTATAAGGAATATGATTTCTATCTGATTTTTTAAATATATTAACTTACTATTTTATATTTTTTTATGAAATAACATGTTATTATAAATATGCAAATGGAAAGCATAACTATGAAAAATGTACTTTGAATTTGTTATGTTAAGAATATTTGAAGATTTAGTCGCACACATATAAGATATTTAGCATTGACGCTAGCCCTCAACTACATGTGTGAATGATCAATATATAAGCATAAAGTATAAGCATGAGAAATATACTTTGATATTGTTACCCCAATTGGGGATCTGGTTGCACACGGAGGAAATATTTAACATTGACATTATCTCTTAACTACGCACATGGAGAACTTACTTGATACAACCATTAAAATGATTCAGTTGGTTCTGTTTATACATGTCATATATGCACTGACTTAACTAAACTAATAAACATTATTTTAAACTAAATTTTAATCTGATAATATCGTACTAAAATGATATGATATTATGCTGAATGAATTTATAAAACATAATACTGATATAATAACATCATACTGAGTTGTATCATACTAAGTAAAATTGAATGTTTTAAATAACGAATATAGCTAACTAAGGAAAGTACATTAGCATTTCTAAATTATTTTCTTAACTTGAAAACTTGTATAAAAATAGTATTAATAATAAAGTTTATTTATTCTTAAGTTGGTGGTTATGATATAAAATATATGCTCATGATATTTTCATATTGGAAATACATTGAAACTAATATATAATATATTCTTCATATTCTTATTAAATTAATTGAATGCACTTTAAATCTTAATGTTCAAAAATATGCTAATAAAATCAATTGAATTTACGTGAATATGGATAGTGTTCTGAAGAATACTATGAAATCTTTAGAAAAGCAAGTTCAATATCATTTTATAAACTTTACTTTAAAATAAGTATAACTTATAAAACATAATTCTCTTATTTTGATACTAGTGGTTATGTATTAGTTGGTTCAAATATCAAAAGGTAAATATGTTTTCATAACATGGCTTGATGATAAACACATAAAATGCATTAATGTGAAACGTGAAATTTTAAACTGAATATGAATAACTCTGGTAGTAAAGTTTTGGCATGAAAGTCGCACTATTAGAAAGAATTAATATGTTTTTTTGAAAATCTATTTTAATTGTATTGGAAATCTCATATCTATATGCATAAACTTTACTAAATATTTGAATGAATTGGTTCCTGAAACTAAATAGTCAAATAAGAATATAAATTAATGTGATATAGTTTTAAAATTAATTGATATCCATTTATATTATTATATCATAGCTATTGTTCTAGTTGTATTGAAATGTCTTTTGAATTAAATCGTTCTATATGATCATACTTATGTCAAAGACAAGAATAACACCATAGTTAGATTGATTACTCTAAAATTGAATGATACTTTAAAAAAATTAAAACATGGATTGTTAACATATAACTCAATGTCCTCTTTAATACTTAGGTAGAAATCAAATTGTTACTTATATTTTTAACATTCTTACGCTCGTAGTTCCAAATCAAAAATATATACTCTTAAATCTGTTAAACTTACAAGTATAATAGGTCTAAAATTATTCAAAAACATCACTGAAATATAAAGATCAAACTTGACTCTTTAGCCATAAACATGAGTGAAACATCTTTTGAAATCACCAAAAAGAGTTTCATCATTCAAACACACATAACTTTAAGTAAAAATATTTAAATTAAAATATGTGAAAACATTCAAAAATTTGTTATTTTTATCTTTCTAGAGAGCTAATATATGTTTATTGTAGATCACCAAATCTATTTTATAAACTGAAATTTTAATTTGTGTCATCTCAACAAAAACAGTTTTAAAATAATTATAACCTATCATCTCATAAATAAGTATAAGTTTTCAAAAAAATGTTCAAACATAATTATGTAAAAAGATAAATAAAACTAGATATTTTAATCTTTAAAATAAGATATCATATACATAATTATCATATGTAAAACCTCTTTAAAAACATAGAATCCCATACAATTTTAAAACATGATTTTCAATATAACTTTCACAAAACATACCTAAATTAAATCATTATAACTTTGTCTAGAAAACTCAAAATGACAAACCATAAAATATTTATTAAACTAAATATCTTAATATTTAAAATAAAATATAACTCATCAAATTTTAATCTATAAAACCATTTTAATTAACAAAAATAGAGATGTGCTTCTAAGCATGATTTCATTAAACCACCTTCAATTAAATGTATATAACCTTGTGTAGAAAACTTGAAATGAAAAACTATAAAATATATAACGAAATATATATTTTTACCTTTCTAAAGAGATATGAAACAAAATATAAATCTCCTTGAAGCTTTCCCGGCTTCCATTTTAATTTATTGCAAAAATAATGACCTATCTATAAATTAACTTATAATTTTTAGCTTCTTCCACTTCTTCTTTCTTTCCTTTTTTCCTCCGCTTTCTCTTTTTTCTTCTATACTTTCAGCTAATTCCACGCAAAATTTCTTAGAGAATCTTCACTAACATGATATGTAAAAGAAAATGAGTATGGCATGTGGGCATATAACTTACATCTTAGAAACATTAAATTTTTTTTATTAATCATAAGGATATGTGTCCTCTTAAGAAAAAGGATAAGACATCTCGTGCTTGAAAAAATAATTAAATAAAAGATTGAAATATTCTTGGTCTATGACTTGAAAATTTTTAAGAATTAGTTTAATAATATTGAGAGCAAAATCGTAATTACATAAAATATACTCTTAATAATTTTTTCTTCTATGTAATGAACAGGGTGTTACAATTCTCTCCCTTTACAAAAATTTCATTCTCGAAATTCACATACCATGACTAAATACATAAAGTTACTAACTATGCATTTGCTCTACTATTTCCCATATTGCCTATTCAACTATTTATTTCTCTATAATACTTTCACAAATCTAAATGATCCATAAATTATGAAACCATGTTCTAAATATGTAAGAAGTCTAACTCATACGCTTAAATACTAATACAATTATAAGCAATTAACTCTTTATTATCCCAATTTAGTACATCAAAATCTATTTTCCCAATGCAAACTCTTCGAGCTTCAAGTTACTAATCCTAAGAAAATTAAGTCACATATTAGATATTCATCAATCATTAACCTACCATAACAAATGTTTCTCCATTCATTATAATATATATTATATTTTAACTGTCCTTAATCCTTTTTAATGTCTACAAAATCAAAATATACTCTGATACGAAGTTGTCACGAGTGGATATTAATTAATTTTAAATCTAAACCAATGTAATATTTATCAATTCAGTTAAATCAATGTGTACATGATATGTGTATAAATAAAACCAATTAAGCCATTTTAATGATTGTATCAAGTAAGTTCTCTACACATGTAGTTAAGAGTTAGCATCAATGTTAAATATCTCATCCTTGTGCTACCAGATCCCCAAGTTATCATAATAAAATCAAAATATATTTCTCACGTTTATTTGTGTTCGATTAGATCGTCAGATACTTTTGACATAACAAATTCAAAATACATTTCTCATGGTTGTACTTTTTATTTACATATTTACAATAGCATTTTCTTTCATGAAAACTCTTAAAATAGTACGTTATTTTATTTTAAAAATAAGATATAGATTATTTTTACTAAAATGTTATTTCTTGATAACTCATAAGATAATATATTATTCTATTTTAAATATCATACATAAATTATTTTTATCAGAATGTTATTTCATTGTAACTAATAAATAGTACATTGTTATATTTTAAAGATTAGATAAAAATCACTTTTTAGAATGTTATTTCATATTAACTCATAAATAATATGTTATTATATTTTAAAGATCATACATAAATTATTTTTATCACTCACGGTTAGTCATAAGCATTTTGTTCATAATTTTCAAACTTATAATTACAAATATTTATGAAACTCGTCCACTCATTGAGCTTTCAAGATCACCTTTTATATTTTCCTTCCTCATGTAGCAACTTTGAAAAAATATAGAGTGACAACAAGTTTGAGAGCATATAATCAAACTTTTTTATACAAGTTTGATGGTATGATCTCTTTATCCTTTTGTATAGTTGATATTGGTTAGTGTGTAAATGAAAACTAAGATTAAAAAATCTTATGATTTGAAGTATAATATGTATATCATGATTTGTAGCTATTTTGACATCGACTACTTTATTTTTATGCAAAAGATTATGGTATATGTTTCTCTGTGAAAAAATATTATATAAAAATTATTGTCATTTTATTATAGGATGGTTAGTTTTAATTTAGAGGGAATTTTGCTAAATTTTTTGTAAAACTTTATACCTTTTGGCACAACCCTAAAACATAATAAGAAGGTAAATTAATTTGTCAATATGATCTTTAAGATGAATCTCATATCATCGAGATAAATTCGAGATGGGTTTCGAAAACTTGGTATTAGCACACTATTATACTTAGTAGAGGATCTAAACCCTCATTTTTACGTTATAAAAAAATAGCATATATATAATGCATTAAGGTTGGATTAAAATAAAATTATTGTATACAATTAAACTTATTTTATATATGAATTATTTTATTTATATCTATCATGATAAAAAAAACAATAAATTAATATTACATGTCTAATTCAAATATAAAATTTTATGGTTAGGATTGAAAACAAATTATTTTAAATAATAAATATAATTAAATATGTTTAGTTAAATTACTCTTATTTAATATTAAGTACGTGATTATGTGTCACTTGATCTTTATATTAATTTTAAAAATAATTAATTTATTTTAAATTTTAATAATATTTACACTATTGGTTTAAATTATTTATAGTTGATGATTGATTAAATTCATGACAATAATATTGTGATAACGTAAATTATTATTATCTAAATGATACTTCATTAATGATAAATTTATCTAATAGTAATAGTACTAATGTGATTAATATTAAAGGTAAAATGAATATTTCATATATTTTTATTTTAACAATAATAAAATTTATTTCATCAATATCATTACACAAATTAATTAATTAAAAGCATTTGTTTCGAAAACATGCCCCAAAGTTAAACATATGTTATGATTAAAAAATAAATTTGTTTTTGTATTAATCATTTTATACTAATGATCATAATAATAACCTTATTTTATGCTATTAAATAAAAATTGTACATAAATAAAATTAAAAAAATATTGCTAGAGGATAGACTCTCCTTAATTATATTGGTGGGTAAATATAATAGTTTTTTATCATCTATGTTTTTTTATTTTTCGTTTATAAAATATTTTGATAATTATTTATGTTCAAATTTTTCATTTTAGATATAGTTAAAAAATAAAAATAAAATAATTTTTTCAAAAACCCAAAATTGATTATTTAGATATGTGGTGTTAATTTTTTATAATAAATAGATTAAACTGTCATAAAAAAATATTGAATTTAAATATTATAATTATAATAACTAATATAATGTTGTGATATTTTTTTCTAATTATTTAATAGTTGTACACAATTATTAAACTCAAAGATATTAAGAAAATGTATTTTAATTATGTCATGTTAATATTAGTGTTATTTTTAGGAAAGTTATAGAAAAGAATACATCTAAAACTTATATTAATAAAAATAACACTCTTAATAGTTAGGGTGGACATATTTTTTTAAAAAACTATATAAATGACTAAATTTAAGACAAAACCAAACCTATAATATTTTTATAGGTTACTTGATGTTTAGTGTATATTCTAAAATTTAGAAACCTATTTAGTTATAACGGTTAAAGATTTTTATTTTATAAAACTAATAATTGAACTGATGTATTTTTTATAAATAAATTTTTAATTTTATTATTTTATATTATGTATACATATTAATTAATATATTTATCATTTTTTATGAATTATAATATTTAAACTTAACTATGTGCACGTAGAATAAGCATTATTTTCCTTTTTTGGGAGAATTAAATAAACATGTTTTAACAAACATTTTTAAGTATATCTTTGTGAGGTTTTTTTATCGTATGTTTTCAAAATCCAAACCTTTTTTACAATCTTTATAGTCATTTTTTATTCCATATCGATTCGAAATATGTGATACATTTTAAAAAAATTATGAAGTAATTTTAGTTTTTAATGAAATTAATATTTTTTAAATAGCAACATACAAATAAGATATATTATGTTAATAATTCTTCTTAATTTTGGTAGCAAATAAAATTTTAATAAAAAAATATCTAATATTGCAAAATCGATTGAACCAACATTATAGGTTGTTTTAATTTTTTTCAAATGCTAACGTAAAGTTTGTTTATAAAATAAGGCAATAACCATCAGACCAATCATACCGACTCTTACTTAATAATATTAAATTTGATTAAATTAAATATAATTTTATATTAAATATATCTAAATAATTGTAGTTTGATTTGAATGGTTGATTTTTTTTAATAATAAAAATATATAAGATTGATATGATATATATTATTTTTGTAATTATAAATTTTAAAAATTTAAATATATATATATATATATATATATCATTAATCTATATCCCTAGTGGTAAATATATCCCTAAATTCAAAAATATAAAACCAATCTTTACCAATTCAATATTAATGATACAATTATGTTAATCAAACTAAAGATGTTATTTTCACTAATGAAAAATAACCATGTGTGCCTCAACTTGGTAATTGTATACGTCAAATTTAATATAACAATGTTTTTCGCAAAATAAAAGATAAATATGACGCATAATACATAAAAACTACATAATACATAAAAACTACAAGATGAAGGCATTAACCACAATCATGTTATTCAAAGTTAGGCCGGTCTTTTTAAATTTTAGCTACATATCCATATTTATAGATGGACCGGTGGGATTTGGGCTTTTCGCCTATGCAGTACTTTGGGCCTATTGTAAACATGAGTTGGGCTTCATAAATAGAGAACTACATAAATTGTATAAATCTTCCAAAATCATAACTCTAAACTCTTATAACTACTCTTTGATTGAAAAACTTGTCATTGGACTGTACCTGACCTGGGCAATTATGAAGAGGAGATTGATCACATGTAACCAAAAAAGGACATTTCACAGCAAATGGTTCACAGAAACAAATTAAAAAGGTGAAGCCAAGTTCAAATATTCATTGAATTTGAACTAATCACTACTTAAAATATACTATTAAAAACGATTAAGTAAATTGATTTTAAATTTTAAATTTTTTTTGGACACATTTTACTCATTTTTTATTATCCTCAGAACCTGTATTCGATCACATAATAGCAGAAAAAACCTAAATCTATTTAAAAGAGTTTAAATACTACAAATAATTAAAAAATTAAATATTAATTAATTATTTAAGAATTAAATTTAATAAAAAAATAATTTACATACAATATATATAACTTAAATTTCAATTTGGAGAATTACAAGTATGACGTAACATCTCGTCATCAAATCGATTATCTGAATGACAAGTCAACATCTTTGATGTCTCTTTATTTTTGAACAACATTTGAAAACGAGAAATCGGAGGAAAATATCAAAAAACTTTTGTGATCATACCTTTCTTAGGTATTGTCTCATTTGTAACATGTTTTCATTTCGATTCTTTACACATCGAACAATCATCAAAATGTCTTATATTATTTTCTATAAAGAATGTAATCATTTGGACAAGTATTAATCTTATGATCTTTTAGGCCAAATCGATTAAGAGATTTCTTCACTTCATATATTGAAATATGACAATTCAATACACTCAGAAACACATATCCATTAGTACATTTAGTAATTATGGGAATCTCTTGTCAGAAAACCACTTTTTTCCTTTACATTGTACAAATGAATCAATCTTAACATTTTTGTATATTTATTGTACTTTTGATACAACGATTTTTTAGCATCTTCTGAAAGTTTTTAAAGGTTTCAGAACCATCCTTATGTAGTTCATCTTCAAAATCATAAAACATATTTTCTATGTGTACATTATGATAAGATGTATGTAATTCACTCATATTTTTATGAGTATTATCAATATTTTCTACATGATAATACCAACATTTATAACTCAAAAGAATATCACTATGGATAAGGTGATACTTAACCTCTTCAACATCATAAAATTGCTCATTGTTACATTTAACACAGACATCAAATCATACTAATTTTATTATTACTATTTATACAAGAAAATTTCAAAAACTTTCAATTCTAGAAATGTAGTCCTACTCAATTCTATATCTTGACATCCAAGATTTGTCCATTTTTATATTAATTATATTAAGCATATTAAATATGTATCAAACCAATATATTTCAAATATTATTATATATGAATTTTCTAATTATTAGAATATCTATCAAAACATCATATAAAAATAAATACATAAAATCAAACATAACAAGTATATAATATTAATAATACACAATAAATAATAATTTTTATATATAAATGCATGTAATTAATAATAATACATATTTTATACATATATATAATAATAAATATTAATAAACTCATTATACATTTTATATATATATTTCGTTTACGTGGAAATAATTTTTAAAAATTATTTTTTAAAAATAAATTAATATATATTAAACACTTAAATACATAAAATTATTAAAATAAATAAGTGGATAAAAATATTTTTCTCTCTTCTAAATTTGAATAAAAATATAAAATCTACATAACATAAAAATTTATATACATAAATAATAATATATTTTATAAAAAATAAAGAAATATGAATAATAAGTATAAAATCATTCATAAAAATACTTACATGAGTAAATAAAGTGACAAAATAAAAAAATGAAGAAAAAATGATATTTTATAAGTGAAAAAATTGGTATAAAAAATTGAATATTATGCTCAAAAAATAAGAGAATCTAGAAGAAAAATTAGAGAGGAAGAAAACTCACTAAACGATATCAAAATTGGTGGTCGAATATAACCGAAAAATGAAAAAGAGTAAAGAGGATATTGTTGGTCGGTTTTTGAGCTTAAGTAACATATGTGTTCTATCTAGAAAATGGAGGAGAAAGAAGAGAAAATGAAAAAAAAAACATATATAGTATTAATTGATACGTAAAATTGGCGTTATATTTTAATTTTATTATAAATAGGTTTTTTAAAAAATTAATTTTAGATTACGACTTTAATATTATTATTTTTTAGTTGTATATTATGAGACTTGTTTGGGTGCGCCTATAAATCTAAACCATGTATGATTGCCCTTTTTATGAATTTATGTATATAAAATACTCTTTTTTTTTGGACAACCAATCAAACTATGACAACTAAAGCAAACATGAGGTAAGGTACAAGAAAGTAGCCGCTTTTGTCAAAATTGAACACGGCGCCAGCCATAGAAAACAATAGTAATAACTCATTATTCTCTTACAAAAATAATATTTTTAAAACTTTAATTAATAATTTTAAAAAAATATTAGATATATCTATTAATTATTGTAATTAAAATTTTTATGTAATAATTTAATCTATTAAATTTAAAAAGTGACATTTTAATTTATATAATCAAATTTTAGATTTTTCAAAAATTATTTCTTTATTTTTTTAAAATAAATATTTTAACATAATTAATTATTAAATTATTTTTTTAAATAAATTTTTTAGAAAATAAAAAAACATAAAATTGATATTTTGATCAGTATTATTACTTTTTAAACTAATAAACGAAACTATCATTAAAAAGTTAATAAACCAATAATTTAATATAGAGGTGTCGTCATAAAATAAGAGACTGAAAGAAACGGTGATGTTGGGTGACATTATACAAAATCAAGCAAATCAAAGCGTTAATATTTGGGGACACGAAAGACCCTAAAAAAGAGGGTAAAGTTAGCGACAAGTCTTTTTGGTTCGGAGATATGTAATGGAGGCTTACACGATAGTACAATTTAGATGCGTAATTTTTGGTGTGTTATGGAGAGAGAATAATTAAAAATATATATGATAATAACATTTTTGTGCATATATTGTTAATATTAAAACATATATTAATATTATTTAAAAATAAATAATTTTTTCAATTTTTAAAATAATTTTAATATATGATACAATAAAAAAAAATATTAGTGAAAAATGAATATAAATTTATAAAATATTAATATGTATTATAAGAAAGAAAGAAAAAAAAAGCGAGTTCTTTCTTGAATAAAAGGCGAATCGTTCGTTTTTGGCAAAAAAGTAATACGGTTGATTTAGTTAGAGCCATACATGTGATGATAAGAGGCATTTAATTAGTGACAATATGGCTTTCCAACTTGATTATGATGAGATCCCATTACCGGCAATTAAGCAAACATTTTAATATGTTTGCTAGATAAGCATGCATACTATTATTATTCAGTACAAATTTACTTATAAAATTATTTTTAAAACTATAAAAATAATATTTTTTTAAAAATTTATAATATTACTTATATTTATCTTATATATTTTATTATTTTAAAAATCATTTAATTAGACATATTTTAAATTCAATTCTTAGTATTATTGGAGTGTTTATTTTATTGGTATAAGTTTTATTTTTATAATTTATGCAAAATGTTTTTGATAAAAAGAAAAATGAATGATATGAATACATAATTTTATGCATCATTCAAATTTTATCAAATATTGATATTATTTAAAAAATAATAATTTTTAGAAAAATTATAAAATATTATAAAATTAAGTCATTTTAATATCTTTTAAAAAATATAAAAAAAAAATGAAGAGGATGTGAACTGTGAATGTGATATATAAAGGAGATTGTGGGAGAGTGAGATCTTCAAATCTAAACCCACTCTTTTGGAGCATGGATACTTGTGTATTCCTACATGGCTACCACCAATACGTTCCTTCATCTAGAATGAGCTATAATCAAGAAATAAAAATATTGTCGATTTAAAGTTGTCATCGTGGAATGAGAAAACTGAAAAAAAATGTCTATTAATTGCAAAAAAAAAAAAAAATTATGAACGAGTTCAATTGCAAGGTAATTATTACTCAAAAAGTATTAAAGTAAATAACTTTTATAATTAACTTGCACTTTTTTTCACTTTTATACAAACACAAATAAAATGGATATTTTTAACAACCTAGGTGGCAAACCGGCAAATGTATTTTATATTAGAGGAATAATAAATATATATAATAATAAATTATTTCCTTATTAAAAGTATTTTTTTTTCACATTTCACAATATAGTTAGTTAAGAAGTATGATATACATAAATTAATATGTTATTAGTATTTTTTTCATCAATTTTTTAAATTTTCAACAAATTTCAATTGTATATTGATTAAACTATAAAAATTATAATTAATATTATTAAAATATATGAAGATTCAATAATTTTAATTATTTAATTACAAATATTTAATTTATATGATTCATAAAATCAATACATATAAGATAATAATATATGTATAAAAATAATATAAATTATTATTATAATAATTTAATTTTTTAAAAGAGTTAAATTTTTAATAATTTTTAAATAATTATATACTTAACAACTACATTTTAAAGAAGTTGTAATCTTGTATTTATATTATAGGTTTTTCTTAACATTTAGATGTTAATATCATAAAATGTATGAATCATGTATATTGTTTAATTTTTTCTTTTTTTTTCCTATTATATCTTGGTGTAAGTACCAATTATGATAATTAGTTATGTTACTGTAGTTAGATTTTAATTTAGTTTTTTAATTTATTACTGTATATATTATGTTTATATTAAGAAATATTATGTTTTGATGTTAATTTAAATTGATAATATGAATATCATAAAAATTAAAATATAATATCAAGATTTTATATTTTTAAAGAATAATTAAGAGGTTAATTTAAATAATTAAAAAGTAAATTTAATAACTTTATAATAGAGAAAATAAAAGCTTAAATCCTTTTCATATGTAAAGAAAAAATTAATTTTATTTTGATAATTTTAATTATTGATCCCAAAATATTTATACCGGAAAAAGACAGTGGTCATGTAGTTCTTTCAACGATTTTGGAACGATCAGCCAACATTTGTGATCTTTCCAACGCATTTTGCTTTTGGACACAAGTATGGTAGACATCACGTGGTACTAATTAAATACGTATTATATAGATTAATTAATTTATTATTATTATATTATATTTATACAGTTAACATGTAAATTATTATCATCATAATAATAATTTAATAATATTATTATTATTTATAAAATAAATATTTAATATATTTTTATTGTATCAATAATAGAAATAATTTTAATAAATATTATTATTTTTATTTTGTTAATTATTAATATTTTTATTCTATTTTATTAATTATTATGATTATTAATGTTATGGTTATTAATTTCATTGAAAGTAATATAATCTTTTAATAATTTATTTTTAAATTTATATAAATCATTCTTTTTTCTTCAATTTATTTAATGATAGAATAAATAACATTTTTTGTTATATTATTTTTTGAATTTTTCATACTAAATGTGCTTATTTTAAAAATATTTGTATAAGTTTTTACTAAGAAATTCAGAGGGGCAGGTAATTTTTGATATCTACGTTATCATTTTGATATACTAATTTTTTTTTTATGATATCTTAAAAATATTTATATTTTTTAAAAATGTATTAATTTAATCAAAAATAATTTTTATATTATTTTTCTGCTGGTTTTATTCTTTTTTATTATCTCTAGTCTCTTTATTACACCTATATCTATTTATATCTCTCCTTTTTTTTCTTTCTAAATCCTAAATATTAATATTAAATCTTAAAAATTAAATTCTAAACCCAATAAAAAAATGAATAAGAAATAATAAAAAAATTTGAGGAAGAAAAAAAATTAAATAACTAAAACATTTTTTTAACTTTTACGAGCATATATATATATATATTAATAAAATGAATATATTTTGAATAATTTAAGTATTTTTAAAATAAAAAAATAACAAAAATCTACATACTTTAATAAAAATAAATTTTAGTTTCGTAACTATTAATTGAGGTAATATAAATCTAAAAAAAAATAACAATATTTTATTATATTTATAAAAATTGAGATAATATGATTTCATTATCTTTAAAAAAATAAACTTTTACTATATTTTTTTATGAATATAATTGACTTGTATTAATGATAAATATAGATTTAAAATAAATTTTTTTTTGAATAACAGACTGCAATGATCCTTTAATAAACGTTACTCCTTTTTATTTGAAATAATTGTAAATTTTGCAAATATAATTGGGATTTTAACGTCAATCTTTTTGTAATTTTATATATTTAAATAAATTATATATAGTTAAATCATAACTCATATATATATATATATATATATATATATATATATATATATATATATATATATATATATATATATATTACACCAACTCTATCGTATTATTGATAAAGAGTAAAGGCATCATCTACTCTTAGAGAAATCAATACTATCTCTAAATAATTACTATTAAACAACTACAGTCTCAAACTAATTAAGGTAATTATAAGGTTGAGAGCCGCAATTAGAGAGCTTTCAAGACCCACAATGGCTAACTGTTTATTATACAATATATACCATAGATGCTTGTTGACAATTTAGCCGTGTGAGTTCAAGATATATATATATAATATCTACTTATATGTTTAAAAGTTTGTTTGACATGGAAAGAAAATTGTTGGCTGCTTTATATACAGTTGATAAACGCGTGGAATTTTGACAACAAATAAATTAAAATAAGATCAATCCGTCAAATTATTTTAAGAATTCAAACCCATAGAATGCAATAAACCATTAATTTCTATAGGATGGCTGTTATTTCATCCGGAAGTACATTAGAAAAGAAATACTTTTGAAAAATTAAAAAAAAAATACAATTAAAATTATAACAATACAAAATAACAACTTAATAACATTAAATAATATTTAAATAAATATGATTCAATTTAAATAGTATACAATTAGATAAAATAAAGAGAAACTTTTTTTATTATAATTAAAATATAAAAATAAAGAATTGTTTTTATAAAAATAAATTTTAAAATTGATATTTTTATTAATTTTTTAATATCTTATATATTAATAATAAAAATATTTAATTTAATTAATAATTGTTAATATCTTACTTTATCATTTTAAAATAAAATTGACTATAAATTTCTATTAAAAAATTGTTTTTATAGTAGTGAAAACACATTATAAATACCTTAGTTATAATTTATGTGAATTATATTGCATGAGAAAGAAAACGTGAGCACCCAACTTTTCTAAGTAAGAGTAATCCATTTTCTTCTTAAAAAAGCTTATTATGAACTCACAAAATTCAAAATTCTTGAAGGCAATTTATTGATAAGATGAAGTGTGATGACTAGCTCATATGAAACCATAGTTTAAATATCATATAGGATTAGAAGCTGTTATTGTAACAATTAAAAATATATTTTTTGATATAAATAGAATAAATATATTAATTATAATAAAATCTTATACAAGTATAAAATATTATAAAAATTATATTTTATAATATTTGATGATCACATGACATGTTTCAATAGTGGTATTTTTAAAAATGATATTTTTTTGATAGAATTGTTTTCAAAATATCACATAACAATTATTTTTCCCTCCAAAATCTTTTTTATTTATTTTCTACTAGCCACGAGTCATCATCATTTCTTTTCACCTTTAAAGTTTTCTCTCATTTTTTCTAAAAATTATTATCTTTTTGTTCTTGCTTATTCTCGTTATCCATTTTCTTCTTCTCCATTTTCTTTAAACTTTAACTTCAAAACTCATAGATTTAGATTTTTAGTTTTTTTTTGGATTAGATTTTAATTATTTAGTTTTTTAAATACTTTTATTCAACCAAAAATAAAATTAGTTAATTTTTTTGATATTCTAAAAATTCCCTTACATATTTGAAATATAGAGATTTTATAATATTTTATAATTATACGAGACTTTAATTAAATTAATATATTATATTTATTTAAGTAAATAGTTTATGTGTAGTGTGTATTTTTGAAATTTACATTACCTGAACAACTATTTTCCATATTACATAGGTATATTAGCCTTAAACATCATAGTTAGTCCAATTTCGACAATATGTCGATTCTCATGCTACACAACTTCATTTTGAAAAAAAAAGTGTATAAACATGATATTTTTCTATTATAATCTCTTTAAAATAAGTATGTTTCAAGAATTTTAATTCAATGTCATGAGGTCCTAACGTGAGAATTAAGTTGTCTAAGGATTATAGCTTCAAAATGCATGAAAATAGAAACAACTTGAGATTTGTTAGATAAAACACAAATTCATTAAAATCTGTTAAAATTATTAACAAATAATAAAAAATATCCTATACCACCAACTAAATTTAAAGGTGTGAGATCCTATAAATCCACATTAATGATGCCAAGAGAAGTCAAAGATCTAATGTGTACATGTGTTATGAAGCCTATAAGACTTTCCACTTTGACATGCATTACAATCATTACAATAAATATTACGAGTAATAATTTTATTCATATTCTTAAGAACTTGTTTAACAACAACTTCATTGAAATTTCCTAATCTCTCGTACCATAATCTATATACCTCAACTTTATTGCAAGCAACCTCAAAAGCCAACTTCACAGTATCTACAATGAAAGTAGGTAGTTGATAGAGACCATTATTAAAACCTTTCGTTAAAATGGTAGTCTTATTGTTCATATCATTCACGAATAAAGAATTAGAAAAGAATTATATACACACATGGTTATCTTAACATAACTGTCTGATTGAGATTAAGTTTTTCTCTAATTGAGGTACCCATAATTGATTGATCAACCTCAAGGATGAAAATCCACTATTCAATGCATCATGATCAAAATATGTAATAGGTATATTAGAGCCATTACCTAGGAGGCATTTTCATCATAAGGAGTAACATTCTAATAAGGATCAGTAGTAGAAGACAAGTGATGAGTTGCATTAGTATCAAGTATCCAACTCTAAGCAGAGAAAGTTGATGATGAAATACGATCCAAGAAGGCCTATGGTGAAATGTTAGAACAATCATCCTATGGAAAAATAGAAACATAATTAACATCAACAAAAGTCACAAAAGCAAGTTCTTAAAATTGAGAAAATTATACTTGTGGCAGCTTAGTTCTAGTGTCACTAGGCCCTTTTGGTTTTGCATTATTATTAGGTCTAATATATTTTTTGATTGAAAAAAACGAAAATAGAAATGTAAGGTACTATGCTCTATCTTTTTGTAAATTTGATATTATATATCTAAAAAATATATACTTTTCTCTTCCATGGTTAGTATTATTTTGTTGAGGTACATTAGACTGATTAGTGCCATAATTTAGAATACGTCCTTAAGTTATTTAAATGTATGGTGCTAATTGAGGTTTAGAGTAATTGGTTTGAATTAAGTGTGAATCAGGCATCATTATATGCTATCTTTGTCTCTCATGTGTACGTCATCTGAATTGAGTACACATTTATTGTTAGTAATGTTAGTAACAATAGATGTATAATTTGAGTCCAAACCACTCAGTACACAAAGAATTTGTTCACGATCCTTAATAACCTCTTCATCAGTTGCAATCAATAATATCCTTATCTTTGCTAATATATTACTCCCTTATAAGAGAGCCTTTTATTAATATTTATAATTTCCAGCACAAATCCATTAATCTAGCATGAAAATCACTATTGAAAGCTTTTTGAAGTGTCACATAGTATTGATAAGCAATTTCCTTATAAATTAAACATTTTAGGAAGCTTGGAGTAACACTTGATATGACCACAATCTTATGTTTCTTATTTTTACAAATAACAAGATCACTACCTACAAAAATGAAGTAACTATAATTGAATTTTCTAGGCATAGTAGAACATGTCTAATCTGCATCTATACAACTACTAATATGTAGATGATTATTTTTTGAAAATATCAAGTCCTTTCTAGTTGCATACTTTAAATACCTCAGAATATGTATCACAACTTCCATATGAGTTTCATTTTTTTATTATGACGATGCAAACATTCAATATCTAATTATAATAAATATATTTTTGATAGAATTTAATCAAACTATGAAAATTATGCTAACAACAATCGTTTATATATTTTCTCGTTCATTTTCTTACTTTTTTTATTAACAAGTTTAAAAATGTATTTTTATTTTAAAAATCTTAAACAAAAAGGTAGAAGAATGTACCAAGCATGAGTAATTCAATATAATATTGTGATTTAATTATAAATACATGATTTCAGGTTTCATGTAACAAAAATGAAAAATAAAAATCCCACCATTCTTGTCACTATTGTAGACTTTTAAAAGTGATATATATTTGTAAAAAATATCAATAAAAGTTAAGAAATTTGAAGGAAATTTTTATAATAATAATTGAAAGAATATGAATGCTTATTTTTTATGATTAAAGAATGTTATTGTTATTTTTGAAAATCAAAGAGAATTCTATAATAATTTTTTGTAGTATTATTAAAGCATTAGATTTGTTATTTATTGAATTTATTAAGAGAGTGAATGATAAGTGTGACATATGATGATATGAAAAGTTTAATAAGGACTCCAGAGTAAATCAAATAATTTTAAAAAGTAATAATATTATTATAAATAATTTTCTTTTATTATAATAAAATTATATGAATGTTTATTTTTTTACATATTTTAATATTATTATTAAATAAAATTATCATTAATAAATTATTTTTAAATTAATAATAAATGTTTTACCTATCTTTGAATTTGAAAAATCTATTTATCAAATTTTTGTTATAATCAAGGAAGAAAAATGTTTACGATATTTTTCTTTTTTATATGTCTTGATATTAAAACATAATATCTCACAAAATTATCATGAAATAATCAATAATATCATTAAAATATCACTTAAATGTCATTTTCGTTTAAATATTTTTTTAACTGAAATATTTTGGATATTATAACTATTATCGTTAAAATATTGTTAAAATATAACTAAAATATCAAAAATATCAATTCTTTATTTTATTTTCTTCTTTTTCTGCTTAAGTAATCACTTCAATTTAATTTTCTCACTTTAAAAAAAATACTTTTAATAAAAAATTTATTATTTGTAGCATATTTGCTATACATATGAAATAAATAGGTAAAAAAAATAAAGAAAAAATTATAACATATATTATGAATGTTTTATTTTTAACTATTTTAAAATTATATTATAACATATAAATTACGGTGAAGGATAAAACTTATTATGTCTCTTTAACTATAAATATTTTTAAAATAAATAATCATTGAAATTCTACTTAATTATTTAAAAAAATTACTTATTTTATAATATTTAGTTGAAAAATATAAATTTATTTATTAATATAAATATTTTAATTATTTAAATATATATATATATATATATATATATTAAATAAAAATTAATTTAAAATATGTAATTAATTTTTTTTATATTTTATAAAATTTTATAAAAAAACTCATATTTTTAATATATTTTTCATATAAAAAAACGATAATATCTTCGAACATGTCTGTAAAAATTATATTTTAACATATTTTTTCGATATAAATATTTTACACATGGTATATTAATATGATATAATATTATTAATAATTATTTATAATTATATTACCGCGTAAAATTCTTCAAACATGCACGTGTAACGTGATGGTGTCAGAACAATTATTCGATTACGCAGCAATTTCCATAAATGGTGGGAGGGCACGTGGCAACTCAGTTCCAATAACTAATTAGAAATTATTAGCGCAGAATCACATGTTACGTGACCGTGAGTCTGCGATTATGGATAATTTAATTAGTAATTGATATTTTTAAAGTAAAAAATATTAATATTAAAATAATTAATTAGATAGATTATTGTCATATTTTTTATTAACTATAAATTTATTAAATGTAAATTTTAAAAATTGAAAAAATATATTTTTTAAGTAAATTAATTTACTTTTAAGGGTTTTTTTTTGTTAATTTTTAAAATTTATATTAAATAAGTGTGAAACCAATAAAAAATAATGTGATAATAATCACATTCAATTAAATATTTTACTTCATAATTAAATATTTTAAATTTTTTATAAATAAAAATATTATTTTAACATTAATAAAATTTGCCCTACTAATAAATCTATTCAATAATATTTATATAAATTTATAAAAATATATATCTTTGTTACACCATATTTTATTAATCTTATATTATATTCATTATAAATTTTAAAAATTAAAAAATAATATAGTTAAAAATATTTAATTGATGCGAAGAAATGTAATAAAAAATATACAAGGTTTTCCATGTTAATTTAAAAAAGTTAACATAAAATATAATATAAAAATAAAATAAAAGATCATGACAATAACCATTTTTTTACTATTAAGTATACTTGTTAGATTTGAATGTATTACAACTTATCACAAATTTTTTTTAATATCATTTGCAGCAATAAACAACCTTTATAACATTAAAAATTATAATTTATAATTTTATATACAATATTTATGCATATGCTAATTGATACATATTTTTTTACATATGAAATTCATCTCATTTTCATTCATATTTTTACTTTTTAATTTAAAAATTTATACTTAAATTAATTATTTAAAAAAAATAAACTAAAATTCTAAAAAGATCTTTGAAATTCTATTTTTTAAAACTAATAGAGTTATTTTATCTTATTTTTTAAACCTAATAATAAGGATGGACATTTTTTAAAATCAATTAACCAATCCCAATTTAATCAAACTAAACCTATCTATATATTGAAAGTTAATTAATTCAAATAAATTTAAAAAATATTAAAATTAATCTTATCAATTTGATTGTGTGATTAAAAATTAGAAAATCAAATAAATTAAATCGAATCTATAATATTAATATATAAATAATTAAGATGTTAAATTAGATTATGTGTAATATGAACATTAAGATCAAGATATTAAAAAAAGAATTATAACTAATAGGAATGTGATACGTGATAGATTCCTAAACGATTTAACACGTGATATGTGTGAATGGAATTATTGTGATCAACGCACATCGAGTAAGTATAAATCTTTTTTGAAAAATAAATTGCTACGTATATTTTTTAGAAGTATTCTACTATCATAACTAATATAATTACTTTATGCATTATAATCATTGCTCTTTAAAATTATATCAAAAGGAATTAATTAAAAAATATTACATTTTTACAACTTTATAATAATAACTACCAATAATACATAAAAAATATTAAAAATATATAAATTTATAAATATTTTTACAATGTAATTTATAGTACGACATATATCAATATTTTTTATAAAAATAAATTATTTTCTAATTCTTAAAATAATTATCATATGTTAAAATATAAAAAGTATGGTACAAATATAAATATAAGAATGTGTGATAGTAGCAAATTTATTTTAGTGTGCCAGTCCTAAAATCCTTTATATTAAATAATTAATGTTTAATTTTTCAGATTAAAAATAATATAAATTAATTTCATTATTTTTTAAAAAATAGATCAATTAATGATACACATTATTTTAATATTTTTTTATTATAATAATATTTTTTAATAATAATATTAAAAAATATATAATTTATCTTTAATTAATTATTTAAAAAAATTAAAAAATAAATAATTAAAAAATATTATTTATAATTTAAGAAATTAAATCACACAAATCTGTGATACTTCTATTTCTAAATAAAAGCTAAAACTTTAGGCCAGATTCCTGAAGGCCTGTTCTTGGTGTTATTCCAAAAGCAGTTTCTAGAAGAGATAAGGTATGCCATCTTAAAGAAAAATAATCGTAAATAGAGCTCCAACAATTCTACACAAACAACACCCAAGCAACATCCAAGAACAATTTGGAGGTATAAGTATTATGATTAAATGTGTTAAAATAAACATTATTTTAAACACATGTTAATTTTTTCGGTATAAAAAAATTAGGGATTAAAATATAAAATATTGTGGGGTAAAGAAAAAAAAAATAAAAAATATACATTTTTTTATTTATCACTAATAAAACAATGGTTCGTTAATTAAGATTAAAGAATATATTATTATTAAAAAGTAGATTAAAGTATCAAAATTAAAAAAAAAAAATAGAAATTAAATACGTGAATATATATGTATGTATTTTTATTACGTATTATCTAAATCAATTACAGTTAAAAGAATATAAATTTAGATAAGTTTTAACATATAATAATTGATTTAAAAATACACGATAATTCAAAAAAAAATATACATATAATTCACATACTTAGTTTTTGATATTTTTTTAAAATTTTATATTTTTATTCTAATTTTTAATAATTAATAAATTTGTAATATCTTACCTAAAATAATATTTTTATATATTTTAATAAAATATTAATACCCTTCGTCCTTCAAATAATTATAATTATGTATACTTTTAGTTTATTTATTTTTCATAGTTACTATTATATTAATTTGCTCCCATATGAAATAATATCTGCTTTCTTTTGACAATCTCTAGGGTACATTTTAAAATATATAATACACTTATTAATTAATTATTTTAAATTAAAAGAATTTTTTTAGATAATAACAAAAATAATTTTTTTAAAACTTATAATTATAAAAAGTAATAAAAAAATTTACCATATCATTTTAAATTAAAAGCTATTTATATTAAACTAAGATTATTTAGATTAATTTAGTGTTAAACTTTATCTAATTAAATTATATTTAATATTATTTTTATTATTATAAATTTAATTTTTTATCTATTTATAGTTTTTAAAAAATAATAATAACCCACATCCGGATGAGATGGGTCAGCACCAAGTCATTAACAATTACACCTTTCAAATATGTAAAAAGTCAGGTCAGACGAATGAAATATAGCCTAAAAGGGCTACCGAGAGTTATATTTTTATTTTATTAGAAATCGATTTGATTATAAGGTATTATATAATTTGGTGAAAATAACAAGTACACAACGTTCTTGACTTCTTGGCAAAACTTAAGAAACATTTTTTATTTGGAATTAAAATTTTTTCATTAACATATATTTGTAATAATATTTGCAGAAAAAAAGAAAGAAAAAAAAAACAAATAAACAGTAAAAACTAAAACATACAGGCTATAAGCATGTCGTTTATATCAGGTGTTCAGGTGTCAATTTATTGCTAATTTTGTATAATAATAATAAAAAAAAAATATTGCCAATCGGGTAACAATTTACTTCTAGTCGCACTTTCAAAACGATATATTTTTAGCTAACGTGTAAAATGTTCGTTAAGAAAAAAAGTAGATTAAAGTGAAAAAACCAAGTAATCGATAGATCCTTTCGTATTTAATTAATTTGATCAACCTATTAATCTTCATAATTTCATTTTTAAGTTTTTAACAAAAATATATATTATTTTTTTATAAACTAAAATAATATATGTTTTATTTTTTAAAGAGATAAAAATAAAATATATATATGATGCAATTAAATTTTTATTTAACTTCTTAACTAAGTGAACTTTATTATTATTTTTTTTTATGAAATTTCAGCTTCAACTTCAAAAAAATAATTAATGGCTCTCGATTTTGTAAATTTTACTTGGTTTTATCTATTTTTCATTTTGGCAAGTGAGAAGTTAGAGAGAGGTTTTTTTTTTTTTGCTCTTTTCTTATAATAAAAATTATAAATTAAACTTTTATTTACATAAATAATTGAGTATATGGTTTTATTTTTAACCTTATTCAATAACAAAATATATTAGTTTTTTTTAAACATAAATAAATATATATTATTTTCTTAAAAAAATTTAAATATAAAACTTAAGTTATATCATAAAATTAAACTTAAATGAAATGTTAGATCCAATTAAAAAAAATTTATTATAAAAATTCACGTGATTGATATTTTTAAAAACCAAATAGCACACATAATAGAAAGTATAAAGAAGTATAAATAAAATACTAGAATTAGGTTTGAGTTTTTTAAAAAAATTGGTGTAATTAAAATAAATTCGTTCCAAACCCTAAACGTCGTTATTGGAAAACTCATTAATCAATATATATATTGAAACTTATCTGGGTACTATTCTTCTTTGTTGATCTTCTCTGTGTGGGTTCTATCTCATTGAAAATGGTATAATGTTTTATACTTGTTTTATTGGCTTCTAACGATATTTTATGATTGGGAGAATTGTTAGTTTTAATTAGAATTTATTTTATCATAGTTTTAACTTTATTTGTGTCTAAAATTATATATTAATATTTGGGTTTTTTTTTGTCCTTGTCTCATAATTCTATGTGAGTCCTGTTCTATTTATCTCTCAACTCACAATAAATTTCTACTGTTTTTATTAACCCTAAATTATATGTTTTTAGACTCAAGAGTTATGTTATCTATATGACTATTATTCCAATTAATTAACAATATAATTATCTTTAATAAGTATTGTTGTGATTTTAGTAATAATCTGAACAAGATATTAAATAAATACTTATATCATTCAACTTCAACTACAAGTGGTTAAATATATGTGATGGGATAATTACCATGTTATTATAAGTCTTTTGTAAAATTTTCAAGCTAAACATAAATATTATTTATGTATAACTTAAGATGAAGTATCCGAAAATAAATATAAATTATTATTTTATATTAGTTTAAGAGTCATAATTATGTCACAATAGTTTTAGTATCATATTCCATCTATAATAAGTTATCTATTCTTAATATTTATTAATGAAATATCAATGATTTTCTTATTTTTTCTTGTCATCTTCTCTATTATATTTGATTTATCAACATGATATCATAGTATAAAAATTTTAAGATTGAATTCATGTAAAAACCCAAAAATCAATTAAAATTTTCAAATTGATGAACTTTGAAAAAAAAATCTCCAAAAATAAAGTAACTACACTTGGGAAAAATATTAAGAAATATAAATAAAATGCTAAGGTTACTTCACACAAACTTAAATTTTTAGTAGAATTAATTATTAACTTTTCTCTAACATCATATTAAAACATAAGTTTTTTTATTTCAATCTTGTCGATTCTAAAATTTTTACTAATATAAATAATAATATTTTTTTATTCTATTTCATTTAAAGTCAATTTTTATTCGATTGGATCTTCAAAAATCGCCAACATTTTATATAATTTTACTTGATCATTCAATCTATATATTCAACTTAGAGTTAGAGTATCATATTTGTCTTCTTTGTTAACGAGTGAAAGCTTATTAATTTAAAGGGAATGTAAAAAAAGAAAAGCATATCAAGTAAAAAAAAAAGGGTAAAGAAATATAAATGAAATGTTAGGACATTCCCTATGTGTAATTATGATTTTATATTTTTATTTTGTCAAATATATATCTACCAAGATCAAATGAAATATTATAAAAAAATGTGTAATTATTTGATTTTTGGATCAATAAAATTTCATAAAAAAATGGATGTTTTATTCAATATGAAAATTCATAAATATATCTCTTCAAACAACAAGCATGAAACTTTTGTGAAATTTTGTCCATATAAACAGAATCAAATGGGTATCGTCGCTTTAAATTTTCTTGAAATGTTACTCCGTCAATTTATCCGAATAAACAATAAAAGGGAAAATAACGTAGAGATTACAATAAAAGTTGAAAAAATATTCTGATACATTTATTAGATATCTTATGATAGTTTTAATTTACGATATAATGTTTTAATGTATTTGAAGAAAAATATATATTAATTTTTATTCAATACTTTTTATATTATTAATAAAGCTCTCCTTTATTTTTTTTTTATAAAAAAACGAGTATTAAATACATAAATATAAAATTATGTGTTATTTTATTATAGTAAAAGAAAATCAATCGAAAAAACATATTTTCTATAGCTCAGGAACGAATCCCACATCGACTACGTATAAAATGAAGTGTCCGATCAACGGCCACGATCAAAACTTCTGGGATACCAACTTTATCAACGCTGACCCCAAAAGTGAAAAGAAAAATATTGGCACACGGTGGGCGGCTGACCTACTTTATGATTCCGAGAATCTGGACGGCATACCTTTTTAACTAACAATAGGCGGTTGACACGTAACAAACACAACCTCAAGTCTTGAACCGCCCCATACTAGAAGGCCATGTGGGACCCTGTGATTGAAGGATCGCCATCAAAATAAACTAAAATATAAAACCGTAAACATCTGAGTAATTACAAACGAAAAGATCCCTTATTGCATTCTACATATTACAAGACTTCAAGACTACAAGTCATTCGTCAACTTGGACGAAGTATTACATCGTCCTTTTTCTCCAACAATAGAAAATAATAAAACCCCACTATTTACAATTTCTTACCCCAAAACTTATGTATAATCTTACTTTTAACCCAACCCTGTATTTTCTCAAATCTAGTAAATCTTCCCCTTTTATTTTTCTTTTTTATTCCCTCCTCCAGATACCTTACCATATCACTTTAGCTTCTAACCCATAACATTTATCTGCTTCTATGTACAGTAGTAGAAAGAACTCCAATACCGGCCTTTAGGTGAAAAGCTCTAGGCATTAGAGGGATATTAAAATAACTTTGAGAATACACTTTAGTATTGTATCATCAGTCCTCCCATTGGGGCACGGTGGGGAATTCCCTTTCTTCGCTTGGCTGTTCTGTAATTAACAGGAGTTGGGGGTGGTGTTGATGGTATGAAACTCTGAACCTCTTCTTTGTTGCTCTTTGACCGTCCAAGGCAGCTGCTACTGTACGATTCCTCTGAATCAGACACCATTGCTTTCATTTGCCTCTTCTTCTGGAAATTATTTGTGGTTCCAACAATCTACAGTCAGATTTTGGGAATTACAAGATTTAATGAGATATCCAATTTCACAAATTAAGAACAAATCAAATTTGACCCAATTAAGAAAGAATTTCAGTTGTCCGAAAATGGACGAGAAGGAGAGTTTTAATTTAAATCTCTGATTGGTTAAATTAGTTGAGGATAAAAACAATTGACAGAATGCATTGTCTACACTTATCCAACAATTATTCCTCCAGTTTCTCGACGACCAAAAAGAGAGAAGTTGAAGATTGGGGGCATAGTAGTACCTTACAACCGAGGGAGCAGAATCTGAAGGGATCGAGGAGGCTACGCTTGCAGACTTCACAGGTATGAGTGACACCTTTGCCAGGCCTATGCTGAGGCCTCCTATTCAGGAATACAACTCTGGCGCTGTTGATAATGTAGGTCTGAATACCACTGATATCCAGAACCTTCTGAATCTCTGAGACTCTAATAACATCATGGTATGAAGACCTCCGTATCTGTCACATTCAAAATACAAAGCAAAACCCAATCAGCTATTGTTGATTCTTAGTTGTCAATAATGCATGACAGTGTCAAACCATGTTAAATTCATGACCAAATGGTATTAAAAATGTGAACTTTTCTGAAATAAAAACTGAAAGCAGAGCATTTACGACTTCCAATTTAAGGATGAATCTCACATCTGACAGGAGATTAGTTTGACAATCTGGGAAACCAAAGATTGTATTTCATTGCCTAATTTTGGAATTTTTATTTTATTTTTTTAAATAACCAAATGGAACCGACCCAATTGAGAGGATTAAAATCTAGAAAATAGAGGGAAAATTTTAATTTTGTTTACAAGAGCATTAATATGGTAGAATCTGAACGCGGTGAGGAAAATAAATTGAAAATGAATAAACCTGCAAGAAAGGGGGGGGGGGGGGAATACTCAAAATCAAAAGTCGAATGAAAACATGGAAATCTGAAAATTTCAAGGATTGAAGTTGAAACCTGAATGACATGGTGGTCCTTGTGATAGGCAATACAAAGCGAGCAGAGACCACCATTCATACAATCCAAGCAATACATATTGCATTCACTTTTGTGAGCATCAGCATGTAGCTTGCATTGAACAAAGAAGCTCTCTCCAAGCAGAGGTTTTAACCATGGCGGCCACCCGTTATCCTCATCATCAGGACCTCTAGCACCCTATTAAAAAACACAATCTTTAAAACAATCGCAGTAAACAAATCCATAAATAAATAAATAACTTATCAGAATAGAACAAACTAAGAAAAAGATTGTTCTACTGACAAAACCCAGAAAAGAAATTCAAAAGTAGAATACGAACACATTTCGTTAAAAAGTAACCAACACCCAAATGGTAAAAGAGTACCATTATTCTCCTGCTCTTGGGCTTGATTTCACGGACAGTGGTGTCTTGATTTTCGATCGCCAGCTTGGCTGAACTAAAGAAACACTTATTTATTTTTAATGTTGAAACAGAGAAAGAGAAAGATAAAACGAGGTGAGTGAAACAAGAGAAACAGAAGGTGAGTGGTGTTTTAGAGAGTGGATTATGAAAGAGAGAAGACTTTATTAGGTTAAAAGAAGAGTGGAGACGGTGAGGGAGAGAATGGGTTCTTGTAGAGAGTGGTAGATGGTGTTTTTAGAGAGAGACATATAGAGTGAGAAACAGAGAAGAAAGACGAGTCGTTCTTATCCGCGAAAGTCCACAACCGAACCTAGTTCCGAACCCTAACCAATGAGATAAATGATGGGTGCAAGGAATCCACCTTCTTCTTTCCTTTCATTTTCATTTTCACTTTCATATTATCATATTATTCTTTTTTTATTTAATTTATTTCGTTTTTATTTTTTCTATAACTGTATTTTTCTATATAATACAATTTATATAATCGTAATTAATTCCAACTCCACGTTATAAAACATGTTTGAAAAAAACTTCATTTCATTCTATCATAAATAGTAGTGATTAGTGATTGTTAGGACAACGACCTAATTTTATATAAAATACATTATATCGAGTACATTTTATGTGGCGACCTGAGACGAGAAACAAATTGTTTGAATCCCTATGGAGCTTTACCTTCACCTACCAACCTTGACATGTGGACATCAAGGGATGCATAACTCCGATGACCTGATTGTTAGGACAACGACCTAATTTTGGTAAACTGATTACTATTGTAAAATATTATGATTAGGTCAGTAATGACAACTTAAACATAGTATTTATTAATGTAAGTTATACCTACCTCTTCTATACCTATATAAACCTCATTGATGTGATGAATAAAGGATCTGAGTATTATCTTTTCTATAACATCTCATTATAACCCCTACCACGCCAGTACTTTTTCAAACCATCGATGCTTATCGTGGGGCTTTAAATCTTTCTAGTTCATAGTTGACATTTGAAACCTTATATCTTACATCCCTAGAGAAACGATATGTGTCATAGGAAAATTCATTCCACTCATTATGGGGCGCAACCTTTGGTGAGTGATAGCATACGACCTATAACCTGTGATGACACCACCAGGCCAATTAGGACAATTCCACGAACCACCAGTTTTGCTAGCTATAGTTCTGAAAGCAAAATCCAGTTAAAAAAGATGCTAGGTTAGAGAGTCTCTAAAAACAAGTGGCAAAACTACAACAAGTGTTCATTAGGCTTTATCACCATAATTATCTTTGGTGATATAAAAATATTTATCCTTTCACCCTCAGGTACTATAGAGGAGTTTTAGGTGCAGCTTGTTCCCAACGACACACGATATATATGCCCTACCTTTGTCTAAACCGTTTCTCTTTAGATAATACACACTTAATTTCGTCGCTTGTTAGGTTTACCTCGTGTTCACCGGTGATGACTGAAAGACATACAAGTGGTTGTCATCCGTTAAGGAAAGGTTGATATCAAAAGTGTTGAAAGCACGAGCCACCATTCGAGGGAACATGTACCAAATTCCTATTTTAAAAGGGGCCAAGTGTACCACCCACCATCCCATCGGGAGATCATCAACGTCATATAAGTGGTGGGGTACCGACATCATTCCCACATGGGATGGGATGTCATACTTATGTCTTATCTCTACCAGGTCATCAACAGTCAGATCTCTTAGCATTTTTTGATCTATTCTTGTCCTTAGTTCGATGGGTGGGTTCACCCTTGTTATCATTCTTCTTTTTGGGGAGAGATACCTTTGCTATTGTAGATGTAGGGATTCAAATGATGGGCAATGATCCTTGCGAAAATGATGAGGAGACTACGCTTAACCCAGATGAAGTGAGGAAGGATAAGATTCTCTCTTTAATTGGAACCCCACTTGTTCTAGTCATTTCTTTATCACAACCGAAAGAGGCTTCAATAGGTTGCTCTACTTGTTTTGAGCTCATTGGCTGATGGGTTGAGTCTTAAGATCCATCTCGGGGTGTTTCTATCATTAAAGGAACACTTTTTGTACGATTTAGGTGGACATTTTTAAAAGATTTCAAGCGAACTATACCTTTCCCTTTATTAGAAGACATTGTAAAAAAAGAAACAAATGGTGAATAAGTTACCTAACTGGTGAATGGGGTTGTAGATCTACTATTGAGCGGCCTAAGAGTAGTAAGCAGACTAATTTAACTAGGGAAGTCTCTATCCAAACGAACTGAATTTCAAACTAAGTATGAGTTCAGCACGCTAACAGTGCAAAGTTGTGGTGCAATAGGCTATACCAGGCTAAAGTTCTCTAAAAAAAATTTGGCTAAGTAAGAAGCATTAGTGAGTAAAAAGTTAAAAACTTATTATTATTTATAGAGGAAAATAATCTAAGAATAGAAGATGAACGTTTTGTATGAGTTAAAGTATGAATTAATGTCCTGAAATATTTCTCAAATTTTTCAAAAACTTAAGAAATATGGGAGTTAATGTTAAGTATGTTACGTGTAGAGGGGTACGAAACCCTAATGACCTGTATTACCTCACTTGTATAGAGCACATTGTATTGAGCACCTTTTGTATGACAACCTAGTATTGATGAGCAACATATTATTTGAATCGCTTTGGAGCATTACCTTCACTTATTAACCAGGCCATGTGGACACCGAGAAGAAACGATTTGGTGACTTTCCACGTTTCTACCCCACATCTGTATAAGAGGTGCATAACTCTAGTGACCACAATGACTTACCTTCGGTAAACTAATCATTGTTATAAAATGTCATGTTTATATTAACAATGACAACTTGAATATAGTACCTATTAATGTAACGTTGATACAATAATATTATATACTTATATATACCTCATTAATGAAATGAATAAATGATCTGAGTATTATCTTTTCTCTAACATCTCATTATAATCGCAAACATACTAACACTTCTCCAAACAATAACTATTGTTATTCAAACATCTTCTTTGTCTCTCATTATTAGTCATTATAATTTTTTTATTTAATTATATTATAATTATGTGTTTGAATAACTTTTAAAAATATATTATTTAGATTTAATAGATTTTTTAATACAATTTAATATACTAGTTTTTTAAAAAATAACAGCAAAAGTCCAATTGTATAATTTTATTTTTAAAAAGTACTTAAGTAAATATCTATACTAAAATTTTCTTCAAAAAATAATTTAAAAAAAATCTAAAATTTAATCATATAGACTAAATTATCAGTTATTAAATTAAAATATCATTTTACTAAAAAGAGTAGACTATATAGTCACAAAAAATACTAAACTTGTATACTCTAATTATAATAACTAGTAAATCTACCTAATAGTTGTCTCTAATTTTATTTATATAGACATACGGTGATTTGGCACACTTTTTTTTTTTATGAATTTGACACACCTATTTAATTATGAATATTGTATATAAAGATTGATGGTTAATCATAAATAATTATAATTATGATTATTAGTAAAAATTTAACAATTTTTTTTCAAAAATAACATTAATTGATAAGATATAAAACATAAATGATTATTATAATATCGAAATTATGATTAATCGAAACTGAACACATATCAATATTATTATTATTATTATTATTATTATTATTATATATATAATTACATATAAAAATATATTTTTAATAACATAACACATAATATTTTTTATAATTAAATTAAATATTATTTATTCTTATTTTATATTTTATATTTTAATTGAAAACATGTATTTTACATTTTTGAATAAATATTTACGTAAAAAAACGTGGTTAAACTTTTCTAAATATCACATATTTGTTGTAAGGTTAGTATGATAAATAGTAAAAATTAATTTTTTTATAATATTTATCTAATATTGCGTAGTAATGCAGGGAGAGTCTATCCTTCAATGATTTTTTTATATTGATCTTTATTAACTAATTATTTTTAATTTTATTTATAATAAATTTTTTATTTAATAATATAAATTTATATAAATCATTAGATATATTTTTAAAAAATGAGATTTAAAAATAAGTAAAGATTAATAGACTATCGAACCTATTAGTAAGAACAAACGATATTTTCTATCCATAAAATAATTGGTCATCTTTTAGTAAATAATCTCATAACCTTCGATATCTCATACAGGCATGGTCATGAATTTTTTTGGAAGAGAGGATTAGTCAAAGTTTTTTAAAACATATTAACACACAAAAAATTAGCACATTTATGAAAAACAATTATAGGCATCATAATTTATTAATAAAACTAATTAAAAAATATTTAAGTTTTATTTGAAAATAATGTCACATTTATGAGTATATTGATACTTGATAATAAAAAAAATTATATAAATAAAATTCTATGATAGTTGAATTCATAAATAATAAGAATCATTTTTAGTAATATCTCTTTCAATTTAAATAATCACACAATGTGTTAAACACTCTTCTTCTATTTTGTTTCAAATAGATGTTTTGATAAATTTTATAGCTAAAAATGCATTTTTTGAGATTGTAATATATACATAAATAATCAATATTAAACGAATTAATATATAAAAGAAGAGAATTAATATTATTTTTTTCAAGTTCATCTCTTCGAGATTTAAAACAGTGAGTTTCATTAAGAATTTGAGTGTTAATAGATATATTTATTTTTATTGAATTTAAAAAAAAAATAATGAAATTTTTTGGTTGAATTTGAGCTTTTAAGTTAGTGTTTCATTATAATATAACCTAATATAAATTCAAAAATAATTAAGTTTTATTCTATGTTTAATGGATATCATAAATTAATTAATAAAATATAAATAGTTTGTTGTGTGAGGGTGTCGTTTAGTCACACAATAGAGTTATAAGGTTAATCAATTATTACCCAATCAAACAATGTATCAACAAAAAAAAAAACAAAAAAAAAATTAATTTGAAAAATCAATAAACAATAATATATACACAACCACAATACCAATAAACCAATAAGGATATAATAACAAACAAGAAACAATAAATAAACATATATAATCTGACGTGATTTATCTCCAAATTTTAGAGATTATATCTACAACCTAAATACTTAAGTAATATTCTAATATGAATCAACATAATTGTAATCTATGTTCCTCAAACAAGTAATACAATCATCGAATCTTCATAGTATCACCCAATCATTTTAGCTCTAAGAATTTTCCTTAGTCTTTCAATGAAAAGATGCTTATATTCTAATGTCAATAATGAATTGAAATAGAAAAAAATAGTACCTTAAAGAAACTTAAAGTTAATACTTTCCTAAAAATACCAAGCTTCATTCACCACCTATAACGAAGAAAAACTATATTCTTTGGAAACTCTTTAAATACTTTTATCAAACCTTAAAGAGAATCCCTTCACAATTTAAGATAATACTCAAAGCGACCTTACACCCAACAACGGATAAAATCCATTGTGATCTCTTTTGTAGGTGCCTATTCAAAGTGCCAAAACGACCTCTTTTGATGAGCTAGGTCACATAAAAGAAGTTTATATATTATCATCATATTATTTTCCAAATTATGCATTTAATTGTATGATAAAAGTCCAAAGAAAATGTATATATGTATAATTTTACAACAATCCTAGCGAAATAAAAAAGATCTATCGTTTTGATGTAAAGAGGTTGCATGAAATAAACAGTTGGTTGATTATTATGTCGAGTAGACTATTGCTAAGAAAAGACATGTTATCCTTTATTCAAATATATTATGCAATGCTCCTTGTACAACTTTTGATTCATAATCACTTGTATTGTTTCTCAAACATCCCATAAATTTACATTACATGTTACAAAGTTTGATTTCAATACTTATTAAACAAGTCAACATGTTTATTAACACAAAACATATAAATAATAAGGCTTAAATATCAAGATTTTAACAAAGTAAGAACATAGTTTTTTGAGCAATAAAAAAGTTAGACAGACAAAAATAATATATAAAAATAACTAAAAGAACATATAAAAAATCATTAGAGTGAAAGTTAAAATATTGTGAATTAAAAAAACACAACTTAGACCAAAAAAGAAAATATAATGAAATAGTTAAATATGGGTTACAAGTAGGAATAAATATTTTAACTGTAGATAATTGAAATTGTAGTTATCTATAAAATTTTGACATTTTTTTTCTCAAAAATAACTATAATAAAAAAAATGTGGGGCGAAAATAGTTATTTCAATATCAAAAATGTGGTTAATAAAAATCGAACATATATTAATATTATTATTTTATATACATATATTTATATATAAAAATGTAATTTTAGTCATAAAAGACATAATTATTTGTATAATTAGATTAAATTTTTTATTCTTATTTTTTATTTTTTTATTTTACTTAAAAATATGTGCTAAATAGTTAAAAAATAATATAATAAAGTAAGAATTAAATTAATATTTAAATTTATTAAATTAAATGTATTTTTAAATAAATGTTAAAAAAATAAAAAAATGTATTAAATTGTGTGAAAATTGATAACAATTTATAAACGATAATTATTAATTAAATATATGTAAAATTAGTGTAAAATATTTATGGTTATTAATAATAACGTCACGTCTATCTTTACTTCTATTTATAGTTACAAGAATAAAGTGACGATAGAAAAAATATATTTTACAAAAAATATAAATAATAAATGAATATTGGATTAAGAAAAAATTGATAAAGAGGAGAAAGATGTTATTTGGAGAATGGAAAAAAAGGCGACTGAGAAATGAAATCGCAGAGAGAAATAAGGAAATAAAAATTGCAAATAGGAAAGGGAAAAGTAGGTTGAAAAAGAATGAATTTATCAAAAGTATTAATTTTTTTTTAAATAAAAGTAAAATTATAATATCTTATTTATTTACCAAAACCAGAAATTCAGTTAACGCGGTAGCCCACTAACCTTTGAGGTGCTCCCTCCTTGATATCTTATGTTTCATATTTAACATCTCATGAAATCTTCACACATCACTTTTTTAAAGAAGAAAAAAATTCACATGTCTTTTAACGTATATAACAATTTAATAAATATATTATTATTATTATTATTATTATTATTATTATTATTTATTTTTGTTTACTTTACCTATTTTAAGGTGCTTATTATCTTGTCTCAATAAAAGCTTGTTTCAGTTGCTAATATTGGGCTTTCTTGCAACGCTTTCTTTTTGGAAAAAACAAAAAATATATGTTTTGTTTTTGTCAAATTTGCTCATGTTTTAGCCAAAATGATTATTTGTTTCCAGTGGTTAGAAGAAACCGTGAATAGTATGGTATGTATAACAAATTAACCAACCTGACAAGCTGGAACACGTTTATATATTATTATGTTTGAAAAATAAACTTGTAACCCTTTTTTCAGATTATATAATTATTTAATTTTATCAATTTAATTTCATAATTATTATATTAAACATTACATATTTCATAATTTTTTTTAAAAATGTTATAATAATTTTGTTATTATATAAAACTTATACTTTAGTTTCATAATTTTTAAGTTAGATACCTATAATCTAATTATTTATAAAAATTAAGTAATATAAATGTTCAATTTTAATATTTTTGATAAATTAAAAATATTTATTTTTCATAATAATAAAATTAGTATCATAAATTACAAAAAATAAAATATTTATTTTAAAAAAATATGATATTTTTGATATCTTACTCAACATTTATAATATTAATCACAGACTTTTGCCACTTATTCTCCCTCCTGTGATTGTTTCTATTTAATTGATTTAATTAAGTTATATTGGATTGATAATAACAAGAATATTAATATAAGTAGTTTTTTTTGTTTTGTTTAATTTAATTCATAAAATGAAATGGAATGAAATATTAGCACGGGCGGATACTACGGAGCCTATATATGTATATATATATATATATATTAAGAAAGTTTCAAGCTTAAAATAAACAATTATATTGAAATAGTTAGAATAAAAAATAGGAGAGGATATAAATTTAGTTAGAGAGATTAAGAGTCATGGTAGATTTTTTTTTAATTAAAGATAAAAATTTATGTTATATTATAAAAAAAAAACACATTATAATTTATAACAAAAATTATCTAATATAAAAAAACATAAAACATAATAATTTAATAAGTGTTAATGTAATACATATATACATTATTAAAAACCAAAAATAAAAGAATATATTAAAATATAAAGAATGATATTTAATTTAGTATTTTAATCTTGAGAATATATTTAAAAATATATATCGTTAAAAAAATAAAAGCTTAATACAAATATATTTTTGTTTGTGTTTGTTGCATTTGTTTTCTTAATTTGATAAAATGAGATAGTTTTATATTAATTATAAAAATGAATGAGAAATTATAGAAAAATATTTAAAAAATTTAAATAAAATAAAATGTTAAATAATATAATATTAAAGAAAATAAAATTAAAAATAAAATAAATTATTAGAATATAAATTAAAAACATTAAGAATTTTAGTTTTAATTTTATTAGAGTTATAAATTAAAAACATTAAAACTATATATATAATTAACTTTTTATAAAAAATTTAATCCAAACTACAACCGAACCTAGCCATGAAGCTCCGCCCATAAGGACATAGGCATTCAATCATCATAGGACAAAACCTTTTACATGTATTTATGAATATGTTGCTAAATTTTATTAAAAAAAGAAAGTTTGTAAGAGTGCTTTCTCTCATGATTGGTTTAAATTTTTATTATTGCAATACGACTATATATTCATTTAACATTTTATTTTTTCTTTTGTTCTAATATATAAATTTTACAATCCTTTCTCTAATAAAATAATAAAAGTTTAAAATCATAATAAAAGTAGTTTCTTTAAGTACTTTATCATTTAAATTTTATTTCTTTTTATAACATTACATACTTATTTCACATTCTTTTTATACTTTTATTTTTGCTCTAATCTTATTGATTTTTTATCAATCATCCTATGTTAGAATAATAAAGATTTATATACCCACCAAATATTATTTTATTAAAAAGTCTCATATAAGTTTGTTTGTACTCCAACTTAACTCTTCCTTCTTAATTATACATACATAATCTTGTATGTCTCAAATTTTTAATATATTAATTTCATTATTTATTTTTATAGATATTAAATATTATTATTTAATTTTATTGACATTTAATTTCATTTGGTATATTTTACATATAAATTAGCAAAAAATTAATGATTACAACATTCAAAATTATTATAATTTGCAAAAAATTTCAAACTATTTAATTTATTAAAAAATAAATTATATTATTTCATTATAATTCAATTAAGAAAATTATGCAATATTAAATTATCAATTTCCGTTTACTCGGTACTTAAATTCTTTTTTTTTTCATTGTACCCAATAATAATTTAAAACTCATCCTATTTATTAAGATAGATATCAAATATAATATAATTTTTTAAAGTAATCATTTTAATAATGTAATTTATAAGTTATATATTATTATAAAAGGTAAATATTTTTAGTCATATAATTTATTAAAATGAACATTTTTAGTATATTAAAAGTAAACATTTAAAATACATAACTTTTATAAATAATAAGATTCTAAGTATACAATTCAAAAATTATAAGATTAAAGTGTTTATTTACGGTTAATAACAAAATTACAATGACATTTTCCCAAAAAATTATGAAACATTTTATGTTTAATGTAATAATTACAAGATTAAATGACTTAAATTAAGTAATTATGATATCTTACTTATGTTATTTAATGATTATGTTATTAAATTTATGAGAGTATTTTTAATATAATAATTATGTTGAGATTTTAAGTTAGTGATAAATTATTAGAAATAATCTTATAAATTTAATTATATAACTCATAAATAATATAATTTAATTATAAATGTTCAAAGAAAGACAAAACATATTATAACTTATAACAAAAAATAATAATAATAATAATAATAATAATAATTTAATAAGTATTAATATCATACATATATATTATTAAAAATTAAAATAAAAAAAAGTATTAAAAATGATAATTGATATTAAAACTGCCTTGATACCATTTTCAAATATTCGAAGGAAATAAAGCTGAAGGTATTAACCAGTTAAGAAAAGTATATTGTTTTACCTGTCAAATTAATGTACAAATTAAGTATATATGGTTGAAAGCTGCTACAGAATAATTTATTATTTTTGAATTTTTTTTTGATATATTGGTACCTTAGAATGAAACATTGTAGAGACTTTTGACATTTTTATACACTAAACATATAATTATCTACTTCATATGTACGTATATTTATATTTTATGTTAAAACTTATTTATTTTATTTTATTTTAATATATAATAATTTGATTGTATCCAATGCTTTGATTTCCATGTAAATATTAATTTAATAAAATAATTTTTGACTTTTTAAAAATGAAATGAAATGAAAATCTAAGAATGCACACCAATTGCAATAATTACATTTTCTACTTCTATAAGTATATAAAAGGATTGCAATAATTGCATTTTCTACTCCTATAACTATATAAAAAGACGTTTTATAGGTTTCAAACTAATTTAATTAATAGCAATTTATAAACACAATAAACTTTATATTTGTGGCATTTTATAAGTGCAATAAATGATTATTAGTGACGGTTTAATGATGGCATAAACTATTAATATTGGAGTTTTAGAAATGCCATAAATAACAAATTATGGCTTTTTAATAACACCACAATTGTAAATAACATGGTCTTTTTTTAGCATTAATAATACTCCATAAATAATCTTTACTTTTATGAAACATTGCAAACGATGACATTTATGAAAATACCATAAATGAGTTTTTGTGTCATTTTTTGTAATATTATAAATGATAATGTTTATTGTAATTGACATATATTTTAAATTATAAAACCTAAACAATAAATTTTAAAATCTTAAACTTTAAATCATAATACTAAACATCAATTCATAAATTTTATTCTTTAAATACTAAACATTAGATCCTAAATTTTAATAAAACATAAAAAATAGAGATAAAAAAAGAGAAGAAAAAAGTAATAATAATAATAATAATAATAATAAAATTTAAAAATTAAAATATCCCTTTAACTTTTCATGTTATTATTTTTTTTATCAAGTGGATACTTTTTAAATAATTTCAAAATACCGTTTAAGAATTTAGATAACAATTAATACTAAAAGATTAATATAAAATACTTTCTAAAAAAACTGGTCAACAATCGATCAACCACACCTGAAAATATTAGAAATGTTAAGAATATACTGAATCGAAGATCCCAACTTTAAGAGGTAGGACTTGATTCTGGATGTATAGTTGATATTTTTACAATCAAAACTTAAGCAGTTATCCTATATTCTTCTTCACGGCAAGGTTCTTCATCATCCTCCCATTTTGGCTAAAAATCCCAATTTTTACATGTGGAAGGTTAAAGAGCTTCAATAACCAAATTTTAACATGTAAGCATGTATTTGAACATTTTTTAAATTTTAAAGGCTAATTAATTAATCAATTTAATTTAATATAATATAATATGAATTTTTATTTAAAAAGTGAAAATTACCTCAATGATGAACTATCAACAAAAAAAAGAATGAGTCATTTTACATTTAAAATTATATTTATAACTTATGTGTCTGATCAAATAACTTTACGTTAAAATAAAAAGTTAAAAAATATGTCTTAAATGAATCGAAATTTAGATATCTTAAAAGGTGTTTAGCCGTGAAGAAATATATTAAAAAAGAGAGAGTTAAAATTAGGCTTTTAGGCATGTTTCAATGTCTAGTAAATTTTTATTTTTATTTTTTCAACAATGACATCATTCTATGTGTTCCCAAATGGGGTTAGTCAAGTAGGTGGCTTAGAAAACAAATCTTTCAAGGAAAAACTTAACTGGTGAAGCGATTCAAACTTTGTTGAATGCTGTGTCACAAAATTCAACTCCCTGTTTTTAATTGATGAAAAGCGAATCATATTTATTTGAAAAGCATAGGGATTTTTCTTATTATTTGGCCTAATAGAAAGTGGAATGTGGATATTTTAAAAATAGTTAAAGACAAAAAATAATAGAATAAAATTAAGTATAATTGAGAAATTGACTAGAAAGGACGGACGACTAGGAAGTGAGAATTGTGGATTAGTAATCATCAGAACAAATATTAATAATGTATTGCAGATCATGCTAATTGTGATCAAGGAATCACCTACACGACAGAATAATATCTCATTTTTGGATTTGATTGAGAATTGCATATTCCCTTCGTTTTATTTTTAATCTTGCGTAAAAGACAAAACTAGCTAATTATCTTTATAATTGTTGAATGAAATATTATTAGATGATTTTCCATTTGCAACGTACCTTTGTTACTAGATTAAATATTTAAGGGCTCTTTTTTTTCTTGTTTTTAATATTTGAAACTAATTTTTGTTTTATAATTATTATTTATAGAAAATAAAAACTCGTTTGATAATAAATTATGTTTTATGTTTTTTATAATACGAAAACAAGGTTTGAATATTGAAATAGAAAGTAAACCAATTCACAAAACAAGCATTAAATAATCAATTTTAGTTTTTCAAGTTAACATACTAATTTTTTTCGTGTACAATGAATGTGTTGTTATTATGACCGGAATTATTGAATTTATTTACTTATTTTTTTTAACTAGAATCGAACACTTGCATTGCACGTGATTTGTTAAAATTTTAAAAATAGTTTACTACTAAATTTTCTTTGAAATTATTTCAAATAAAAAATAAACACCTTTTTGCCAATGTGAATCAAAATAGTTGAGTAAACCTATACATCCGTCTGCTTAACTTCTTCAGATTGCAGGAAATGCTTCATCTGCTTTTTGCTTGATCGCCTTTATCATGTCATCCAAGACCATATTGCTAACCTCCCACACTGTTTACCATAAATCCTCTCTGAAATGGCAGAGACTGCAACATCAAGAATTTGATCAATGTCACCCTTTTCCACCTCACAGCAAATATGACCAAATGCATGGCCTCAACTATCTGTTTATCACAACAGCGATAAGCTTCAGAAAGTTTCCTACGCATTGTCCACACCAAGCGAGACAAAACTTCATTCATGTGTTTTTTAAAACAAGGAAAAAGTGTTTGGAATTCAGAGTTTTGACAGGCTTGTAACGAGTTTATAATTTGGGTCAATGTGACTGAAACCTCCCATTTATTCTTGATATGTTTTTTATCGTTTTCATAGGGAGAAAATGCTTCATTTTTATATCTACAGTATAAACAAACTGAGGATGCAAAAACAGTATTAGGCAGTCAAACTGTAAGCCAGACCCCACTGCAATGACATATAAGCTGTATTGCTGTAAAGGCCCCTGCACAGCCAGATAATGTTGACTACCTGCAAACCCAATGGGCCTAAAGAGCCCGAGGCCCCCAAAGATAGCCCGTCCATCACTCCATCCCTGGCTCCTACAAGACAACCCGTCCACTGCTCCATTCCTGGCTCGCACAACAACCGGCCCTTCGTTAACCCATCCTACAAAGTGACTAAGCTTGTATTCACTGGGCTCACAGTCCACCTAAAAATGATGATGAGCCATGCAGTCCCTATCAAGCATATGTGGCCTGACACGGATGTCATCCTCTACACCATGCCTGGTCATGTGGACACTTGGGCTCCAAGATTTCTCATACCAATTAAAATGTGACAGTGTACATAATGCTCATAATAAGTAACAACATCCCAGTTAACATCTCACCCGTCTAGTTTGAATAATATTTTATACCAAGTAAAACCACGAGGTCTGTTGTTCAACAAATATGAAATAAAAGGAAAATAATAACTAGTACTAAAGCACTGGGAGCTGCAAATGTTTTTTATCATAATTATGGAAAATTACCAACTCTATGTTTCTATCAGAGGACAAACAAGTACGCAACCAAGATCAGCGATTACAACCTTAAAATTAGTCTTTTGATGAACTTTTGCAACCATGTAGCTGCTAATTACAGGCATTTATCTCGATGGCACGGAAAGATAAATCAAGAGCACCACAAAATAGAAAACAGGGTGATTGAAGACAAAAGTAATCCCAAAACTATGAAATTCATAGCGAAAACTTCTACCCAAATTTCAATTTGTCTCACTTTTATAAATATCGATCCCAATAAAACACACGCCATATAAGCTCAAAGATTATAAATCAATAGATGCTATAATGCAATAATGGAAGTAGAACAGAAAAAAACATTTTCCATTGGCCAGAGTCCAAGAGGAGTATGGGATGAGGTTTGAGCTGGTCTCTATTTGATGATTGAGTAATGTTAGGGTTACATAAATTTTACTGAAATTTGTACTCACATCAATCAATTAGGATGTGACATGGGGCTAAGTAACTTTGGATATGAAAAAAGTTTTCATTTTTTAAGAAAATTTGATCAAGTTTCACATTATAATTGGTTTGAGAACAAATGTAGGTGGCCATTCCTCTTTGATGATTTACATTTACTCAACTATGATTACATGAATATCGGGCTGGTTTTTAATACAAAAGGCTCACAACCCGCAGGAAACCTTCAGATTTTAATTGCCAAACTCGATGGAATCGGCATGCATTTCACGAGGCTAACTCTATGGAACATTTTAACGAACAGATAGTGTGCATGTCTCCCCCACTAAATCACCAACAATAAACAAACCATTCTATAATTTATTCGTTTCACTCTTACAAAACTACAGGGGAAAATACATAGAAAGAAAGAAGCAATGAAGGGTATTTAATAGATAATTTATTTTTCGAAATAAACCAAACATGTATCTGAACCTGTTTCGGCAAGTAAGCAGGAGGTTCCTGCGCACTAAGAATCGGTTGGAAGGGAAGGAATGGGGCGACGGTGGCGGTGGCGGTGCCGAGCTCGGGGGTTGAGCAGAAACTGTGGAGCTGGTAGGACGAGGTTTTCTAAGCTACAAATGCGTGCCCAAAAGTTGCAGCTTCCTTTAAGATATTATACTTCTCTTTTAGGCCAATGCTCATAAAAAATAACATTAAACATCTCTCAACATTATCAGAATTTGACAAGATAGCAGAAAGAAGAAGAAGAAACGGAGAAGACTGAGAAGACATAAATGATGATCAACGTTGCAGTAATTTTTTTTTTAAATATTTTGCTTGACATGTACCGCAGAACTATCTACTATTTATAGCCTCCAATGGGCTGCATATTAGGTAAAATACAATCGTGTACAGCTTCCATAGCCTAAGGTTGTTACAACAAATTTGAGAAGCAAGTTACGTCACAAAATATCTCATAAAAATATCTTGTTTATAACTAACTCCACGATAACTCATAATTTGCTCTTACTATGCGCACAACCAATTGGAAGTGAGCCAAACACCAGCTACTGCATGCTGGTAGCCAAACACCATATCCACCCATGGTATTAAGACATATACACCTTTTCTTGAAGATTACTGTTAAGAAAAACATTGTTAATGTCTAACTGATGCAACTTCAAATCTCTAGACAAAGCTACATTCAAGATAATCTTGATAATAACCTTATTGATCACAGGGCTAAAAGTGTCTGTAAGGTGAAATCCATGGGCCACTAATAGTGACTTGTGCTTGTCAAATGAGCCATTAGATAATTTTTCTATTAAGAGGTAATGGGACACGCTGTTAGGTATTGTTTTTCACTAAGGTATCAAATTCTAACGATATGGATGCCTTCCATTCAGAAATAGAGAAAACGAGTTAATATAGTGTGAGAATTAGTGACTGGTAAGGAGACAGAAAAAACCACAATAGAATCTGTGGTAAGAGGTTGGGAAGAGAAAATGAGTGGAAGGAGAGGATGAGACAAGAGAGGCATTGTGAGGTGGTGAGGACAGAGTAGTATGTGTTGGAGAACTCACACCAAAAAGAATAGTTATGGTAACTGAAGAGCCAAGTGAACTGGATGTAAGTGCATAAGAGATATGTGACAAGGGAAGAGGATGAGAGAAACTAACAAATAAAGGCATGCTCTTCTTAACAATAGGCAAAACTGTCCTGAAAGAGGTAGGACATTAGCAACAATTTGTTTACAAGTAAAAGGAAATGAATACTCGTCAAAAATAACATCTTGATTGACATAGAGTTTTTCATCTTGAGAAAGACATTTATAACCCTTGTATCTTAGACCATATCCAAAGAAAGTACAAGGAGTAGGCCGTGGATCAAACGTGAATCGAAATTAGGTTCTAAGGCAGGAAAAACATAAGCATCCAAAAAACTTGAAGAAATGAGAATTTGACTTTTGTTTGAAAAATACATGTAATGGAATTCTATCATGCAATAAGGGTGTAGGAAAATGATTAATAATAAAGCTAATAGAAAAAAAAAAACTCCATCCCAAAACACAAGGGTAAGTAAAGCATGAGACAGCATGTACATTCCTAACTCAGGTATGTAATGATGCTTTCTTTTGATTAAACTATTATGTTCGTGAGAGTGAGTACAAGAGTTTTGATAAATAATTCCAAAACTAGAAAAAACATAAATGAGTCGTCCTTGGAACTCACTTCCCCAATCAGATTATAATCTATTTATTTTAGTCAAAGGACAAAATCGTAAATTTATGTTCTCAAAACGAAGCAATCTCGCGAGATACGAAAAAAAGGCTGTTTAGTCTACTAATAGGCTATTCTAAGCCATTTTCGCTAGTTTATAGGATCAATTGGGCTCTAATAAGGTATTTTTGATAATTTTTGTAAATGATATTCTAATTCACCCACTTACCCATCATACAACCTATCTTTGTTTCATTTTTATCCTTCAGTTGTAATTTACCGTTCAATTTATGCCCCATTTTTTTCCAATTTTTTTCTAAGTTTTATTATTTTTGTATTTTTAGCAAAAATAAAGAGTTTTCGAATTTTTTCAGTAATAAATATATGTTTGTGGCGAGTTTCTATTGGGCTGGTAACTAATATATATATGTAATATGTTAAAAAATATATATAAATATATACTCATTTTATTGTCTAAATGTGTATATAACTTGCAAATATACGTATTTATTTTATTTAAGTTCCCTATATATATGTACCATTATATTATAATTATTAAATTATTTTATACACTCGCACTTTTGTTAAAACATACTTCCACCTTCAAATTTAAAGCATTTCGCAATAAATACTTTACCTAAAGATTAGGCATCACTTCAAGTTTTTACTACAAACCCCGCAGTTTGATCATTATCCAAGTCCTTTTTTCTTCTTGTTTCTTTCTATATATTTCTCCCTTTTTTTTTTTAGATTTAACTTTATATTTTTCTCTATTATATATTTATAAATATTAAAATATTTTTATAATAAATAATAATTATATAATTTATATATGATAATTTTATTTATATTGAATTTATTTTATTAATCTTAAATTATTCTTAAATTATTATATTATGAGTTATAATTACGTTGAATTAATAATATTTTTTATATTGAGATTATTTTATATTCAATATCAATTAAAAAAATAATATATTATGTTATTTTTAAACAAAAAATATTCATAAAAATTATTATTAAGTTCGATCAAATTTTATTTATCGGATAAATTTATATATGTTGTATTATTATATTTGATTTATTTGTTAAAAAAATATCACTTATACTTAGATTATGTGACATTGTAACATAATGAGCTCATAAAATAATTATCATTCTGTATATATTTTTTTACTAAATAATTAATTAATTAACTATTTATTAATAAATAATTATTATTATATATTTACTTTTTATTAAAGTGAAAAAATTAATTGACTTTATTTTAAAAGTATTTTTTAAGAACTTTATATAAAAAAATTGATATTATATTTTGTAATAGTAAAAACAACTTAAAGAAAAAATACATCTAAAGAATTTTTTTCTTTTATTTTTAAAAATAAAAAAATTTAGAATAATAATAATTATCATTAGTCAATTAATATTACTATAGTGAGTGTATTTGCACGAATCCAATAGTAATAATTATTGTAAGTATATAAAATAATTATTCCACAATGTCCACTTTTTAATAAAATCTCATTATTTTATGTAACGATCACTTACAATATTTGTGAATACAACTGCATAGCTATAATTAAATATAAAATGAACATGTGTAGAAAAAGAGTAAAATTTGCTAAGAAAATGATATTTAAATCAATCACATGTATGTATTATAATACATATATATTTTTATACTATTAATTGATATTTCATTGGTGGCCCCTTAACAAAAATTTTTGTTTGACATTATCTTATGTATTTACCGTCATAATTTATTCTTCTATTAATGTTTTTTTTATTGTAACATTTGTTTTAATTCTATACAATTTTTACCAAAAAAAATAAAAATAAAAATAATAATAAAGGTGAAAGTATCGAATCATCTATGGTTTGTTGGACGAAACAATCGATATAAGTCGTCAATAAATGAGGTCAAAGTAATCAAACTACGGCAAACATTCACATTACTTTATATCGAAAAATTTAATATTAATTTTAAAGTACTTAAATATTTTAATATAATTTAATATTTTAAACTTTTTAAAAAGATAAATATCATTTTTACATTAATAAAATCTACCTCTGTAATAAAATTACTCTTATCTCACCCTTAATTTATCTACATGAAAAAATAATCTAAATATTTAATTAATCATTATAACTTTCATCTAATTTAATAACCCATTATATTTATAAAATAATTAAAAAATAAATATATTAGTGAAGATATATATATATATATATATACTCTTATATAATTATGTAATTATGTTTAGCTTAGTATTGCAACGGAGGGTTTTTGTTGAATATTTGACATTGAAAGTGTCAATGGGAAACGAATGGGAAAAACTGTTAGCTAATTCAAAAATTTATTCCCCAACCTTTTTGACTATCCCATTTAGTGATAATAATTTACGAGTATACAACCACAAAAATACATTAAAAGAAATATCTTTTTCATACCATAAAAAAGTCAAACGAACGTGTTTTCTAACTTTGTTGAGTATTGCTATGTCATGTGCCAAGAATTTGAATAAAAATGTTAATTTCTTTCCCACTCTATTTATTTTTCGAGCACTTTACACGTTGTGTATCGATAACATATACATTGACTCATAAAAAATGGTATTGAACTAACTATAATCCCACGTTAAATCTTTAAATTTAGTGTAAAGTTTGTTAAAAAGTTATTATAATCTTGCATTAAATTTAATACAATAAATAATATTACATTAAATTTATGTAATACTATTAATCGTATCAATACTGTTCATATTGCATTTTTTTTTAAATTTTTTAAAAATATTGTTAAATTTTTTATTACATATAATAAATTAAAATTAAATATATAATATAAAATAATTAAAAAATCTATTAATAAAACATAGATCTAAAAATATAATATAATAGTAATATATAATTGTTTAATTGATTGAATATAGTAATTAATAAAGAAAAAATATAAAAAATATTCTATTTTATAAAATAATATATTTTTAGTGTAATATTTAATGTAATAGGTACAAGTGTCCAAAAATCGGATTAAATTAGAAAATTGTATCGAATCAAACTGAATTGAATAGTTTTATAAATCAAACGATCTCTTCTAATTTGTATTAATTAAAATCGTTTTTCAAACGGTTTGATTCAAATCGATCGAATCATATCCGACCGATTTAATAATATATTAAAATTTTCATATTATTTCTCACTAGAGTGTTCAAAAACCAAACCGAACTTAATTAAATCGAAAAATTGGATCAGATCGAATACTTTTATAAATCAAACGATCGAGTCTGATTTGTATTAATTAAAATCATTTTCAAACAGTATAACACAAATACTCTTATTCAGTTAAATGTTTTTCCTCAAAACTAGACCAAATCAGATCGTGTACACTCTTAATAGTAGGTTGAAAAAAAATATAAATTTAATGTAATTTTTTATATAAAATAGCATAAAGTTTATTGCAATATGTTGGCTAGTGTTGGAGATGTATTTAATATTGTATTAATCTATTTAAAATTAACTCTCGTGACATTGCTAAGCCGAAGAAGATGGAGTAAAAACAAGGAACGTACGTATCCCATCAAAACCTGAATTATAACCCTTTTATTGATGAAAGCGACTAAACTAGCCTCCTTCATTCGGTCAGAGTTGATAATTAAAGTATTTCACGTGAAAGAAGACGTGGGTTCAAACCTTACTGTAAAATATAACTTATATGTAATTGAAGTCTTCGTCTAAAATGAGATACTTTAAATGACAACTTTAAAAATTCTCTTTCTCACAGATTATAAATAAATATAATATGAAAATTGGAAAACTCTATACTTTATGAGTTACTCACAGATTCCATGGCATGGATTTTTAAACAATATAAGAGTAATAAATCATGAGTTTATAATAATAATAATAGTTTTATATGTACAGAGATTGTGTCATCGTCATCGTCACAAATAAAATTTGTTATTAAATATGATAAAAAATAATATATTTTATGTGTAAACGAAAATAAAATATAAATAAGATAATAATTAAAACTTTTAGGGTTCTAATTAATTTTATTTATGAGTCTAAATTTTTATAAATTTATATCATTTTAAAAAAATAATAATTATAAATTCACACCACTACACATTTATATAAAATAATAATAGATCCAAATTGTTTATAAAAAATATATAAATTATTATAAAAAAATTGATTATTTATTAATATTTAGTTTATTTTTTAAAAAATTTAATATCATTTATTTTAAAACAGTATATTTTTATTGTTTATTAATTAATGCATATAGGAATAGAACAAGTCAAACTATCCGCTCCGGATTACACGATCGATCCTACATATTAACACACGACTTGATTATCAAACAAATATTAACACACTACTTAGATTGTCAAACAAATACTAACACACGACTTGCCCCCTAAATCTACGTGATTAACTCACAGATTCCATATTTTACTACAAAACTGTAGCGTAAACCATGACTTGATCTAATAGCCAAAAGAACTGGTTTATCAATCCACGTACGGCTCCACACTAAGTACACAACTTCCAGGCTGCTGAATTACACAATAAAAAATAATTTTTTTTATATATCATCATTATAATTAATATTATATTTTATTAAATATAATTATATAAATTTAAATATATTATCAATAATACTCGTCATATTATATGAGATTAATCACGAATTAATTTTACGTATAGATTTTTTCATAAAACTAGTTTTAGACCTACCAATAAATTATTATTGCATTAATAAAGATATTTATTTTAAAAAATTATTTAAATTATATGTAATTTATCAAATAATATATTTATTTTTATCTCATATTATGTTATGTGTTAATATTTGATTTAAAATATAAAATAATGATATTACTTATAAAAAAATATAAACAATGTTATGTTATTTAAATTTGATAAATATATAATAGTATTGATTATTAATCAATAATTAATATTGTTATACAATTCTTGATTTAAAAATCTGTTTTTAAACACTTTTTATTTAAGTTTGTTAAGTATATAAGTATATCTTAATTAATGTATAAAATAAAGAAACTATAAATATATTTTTATATTTATTTATGTACTAAAAATATAGAAACTAGAAAAGTAAAAAATAATTAAAACGATACACATCAAAATTAATAAAATAATTATTTATAAAAAATATATTTATTTTAAAAATATTTTGATATTTATTAGTGTGTAAAAAAATAACAAAATAATAAAATAAAAAATAATTAAGGAAGTATTCATTAATTATTCTCGCTTTTTATTTTTAATTATAAAATTTGTATTTGTATTAGAGATATTTTAATATTTATTTTAAAAATATTTTAATATTTATTTATTTATTAAAAAATATAACAGAACACCAAAATAGAAGAATAACCGATTTTTATTTTTATTTTTTTGGTTTCAAGAATAACCAATGATCGGTTATTTTCGCGCTTTATATATAGTAATAGAAACAGAGGTACAGTTTCCTTAACCAAGGGTCAATTTAAACCCTGAAAGACCAACCATGGTTAATGTGTTTCCCGAGTCAAACTTCACCGTCTTATAAAACCTTAGCCAGAAGTCACATAGTCTGATAAAAACAAACGCAGTACTATCACAAATAGAGGCAAAAATTCCTCTCAAAGCCATCCATTTTCTCCATTTACCCAGAAATGGCCTTCTATGCCGACGAAGAAGAGGTTTGGAAATGTCAAAAACACCCCTCCAAGCGTCGTAGGAGTGGAATTTGTGCCGTCTGCCTCCGTGAACGACTTTTTACGCTTTGTCCTGACTGCGCTAACGTGCGCCCTTGTGGTTGTTGTGCCACCACTTCATCTTCTTCCTACCCTTCCTCTCTCTTTTCAGGCGATAGCAACGGTGGAGTGTCGAACTTCATCGAGAGTGAGCCATCATTCCTGCGTTCACGATCGGTGGCCATCCCTTTCCTTCGGTCAAGGTCCAAGTTTGTCGGCGGCGGTCGAAACGAACCTCCAAGCGCCGATTCTAGAGGCAAAGCGTCGCCTCTTTGGTCGGTCTTCAAGTTCAATAAGAGCAAGCGAGTAGATGCCACATGTAAAGATGCGAAGAAAATTGACGGAATTGAAGAGAACGATGCAGCTGGGATTAGGAAGACGATGATGATGAAGTCAAGATCTGTAGCGGTTCCGAATGTGTCAGAGTCTCATTGCCGAGATGCGAAACCTTCCAAGGGTCGGAGTTGGTACTTTTTGAGTCCAATTAATGTTTTCCGGCGACGTAAAATGTCGAAGATTGTTCACGAGCGATCTCCTGTGTGCGTAAGCTAATAATTATGATTAGAACCGAATCATGATATATACGTTAAATTTTCTATAAATTGAAAAAAGATTACTAATAATTTCTTTTTCTTAATTCCTCAATGAATGTGTAAATGAATATTAATACTGTTTCATCCGAGTGCAATTTATTATTATATTTTAATTCTTAAATTTATAAAAGGTAAAATAAAACAATATTATTTTAATCACGATATAATAATATAATACATTATAATAATTAATTTCATTTTAATAATAATTTTGGCATACAACAACAGATGTTAAGGTGTTGTGTTTAATTAATTTCTCCCTATGATTAGTTGTTATTTATGCTAAATTATTTATTTTTATTAAATTTTATTTGTTTATTTTGTATATATATTACAATTGATATTTAGTTTACTTATATAGCATAATTTATTTTATAAAAGAAATTTAATTTTAAGCATCCTTTCATGCAATATAATATTTTTTTAGATGTTAATAATAAATTAGAAAATAATTAAATTAATAACTTAAAAGAATTAAAATACAAAAATTAAAGATGAGGGCATTCGAGTAATAACGGTAGAAATCATGTCAATTATGTCCACTTTGGCTAGCAGTTTAGATAGGAAAAATAAAATCTCAGAAAATGTGGACACAAAGACTACACGTAACATTAATATTTGATCTGTGTTTTTTTTAAACAAGTTTTTCATACTAATATAACTAAATCACTTAAATGTTTTATACTATAAAAATATATATCTATATTACCGCAAAATTGATAACTTAATAGCAACATCACACAACCACCCAGTGATTCTCATAACTTTATTATCTAGAAACTCATCGTCTTTTATTGTTTGTCACTTACTTTTCTATAATTTCCTTCTTCTTCTTTTTTATGGAAGTCACTCCAAAGATTTATTTGTTTTAATTTCTTTATACAAAATCAAAGTATTGTTACTTTTTGAGCATTTATATTTTTATTTTGATATAGTTTTGATATTTAATTATAATATATTAAATATTTTTATTTTAATTAATTTGAATAAAATTGATACTTCTAAAGTATCCAAATTTATTAAGATTACTGTTTAATTTTATTAAAGTGTGTATAAGTAAATTAAATAAAAATATATAATTGATATATTTAAATTAAAAATATGGATAAAAAAAATATGAACGAGAGTAATCTAAAATTACTAAAACTAAAATCAAGGTGTGTGTGTAATAATAAGTCAAGGTGGTTAAGCGGAGGGAGTTGGCATGCATGTGATCATTTGCATGTATATATTGTTTTAATCATATTAATATGATTCGTCTGGGTAAACAATCATGTATCTTATGTTGGCATCATAGCATGCTACTGTCTGAATTTATGATTTTATATTGCACCAAGATCATCAGTATTTGATTTTTAACTTGAAAATTGATTAAAGTTTAGTTTTTATAACTATTTTAACTATAAATTACGTACTAATAATTCATTGTTAGGAGGAATCTTTACCTAACGCAAAAAAATATTTGTATATCCATGCATATTAAGCCTAAACTGGATCTACGAAAAAAGATCTATACCTAAAAGTTTAATTTTTTTTTTTAAAGATCAATCAATATTAGTGTGTGGTTTGAAAGTTATTCACATTATTGGGCCCAGGCTGTAACTAGTGAGTTGGTCATAGTTTGCATCTTAAATTCAAGAAATCGATTTGTTCTAAGTTCCTATGAAACAATTTATAAATGACGGGAAAAAAAACTCCTGGAAAATTTTGTTTCTTAATAATTAAATAATTTTATTCATTCATATATATATATATATATTCTATGAATTTAGTCCTGTGAGTAAAGCAATATCTTTAGAAAATATAATTTTATTAAAGATCAAGAGTTTAGATAAAAAATCAATAATCTAAATATATTTATTTTAAGGTGGCGTTTGGTTCGTGGAATGGAATGGAATGAAATCGAAATCGAAATCGGAATCAGAATCGGAATCGGAATGAAATCGAAACAATTTTGTTTGGTTTGATCACTGGAATCAAGCTCAGAATCATGATTATAGTGTTTGGTTTGCCACTGGAATGGAATAAAAAAACTGTAAATGACCTTAATACCCCTACATGTTGTAAAGTTCAAATAATGTCATTTAATTACTATTTTTTCGTCAGACAAAATACATTATTGAAATCATTATTTTTCTAAATAAGTATTACTTAATTAAAAAGAAATATATTATTAAAATTATTATTTTTCTAAATAGGGTTTAGGGTTTTGAGGTTTGGGATGTGTGATTTAGGGTTTAGGGATTTAGGATTTGGGGTTATATTTGTAGGTTAAAGTTTAGGGTTAAAATTATTATTTTTCTAAAAATAGTTTAGGGTTTTAGAATTTTGGATTTAGGGTTTAGGGTAAGTTTTAAGGTATAGGGTTTATGGTTTTAGGTCTTGGAATTTGGGGTTTAGGGTTTTGGGATTTATGTTTTAGGGTTTTGGGTTTCTGGGTTTTGGGGATTTATGTTTTAAGGTTTAGGGTTTAGGGTTTAGAGATTTGGGGATTTGGGGTTTAGGGTTTAGGAATTTGGGGTTTAGTGGTTTTAGGATTTGGAATTGGGGTTTAGGGTTTAGGGTTTTGGGATTTATGTTTTAGGGTTTTGGGTTTTGGGATTTGGGATTTATGTTTTAAGGTTTAGGGTTTAGGGTTTAGGGATTTGGGGTTTATGGTTTATGGCTCACTGATTTGGGGTTTAGGGATTTGGGGATTTGGGGATTTGGGGTTTAGGATTTATGGTTTTAGGATTTGGGATTTAGGGTTTAGGGTTTAGGGATTTGGGATTTATGTTTTAGGGTTTTGGGATTTATGTTTTAAGGTTTAGGTTTTAGTGGTTTAGTGGTTTGTGGTTTAGGGATTTGAGGTTTAGGGTTTAAGGTTTTAGGATTTTAGGATTTGGATTTAGGGTTTAGGGTTTTGAAATTTTGGGTTTAGTGTTTAGGGTTTTGGAATTTTGGGTTTGAGAATTTGGGATTTGAATTTAAGGTTATATTTTAGGTGAGGGTAAAATTGGAAAAAAAAGTTTAGATAGGAATGGAATAATGATTAGGTGAGAGAAGGAATTGTGATTTCTTCTCTTTTAGTAATCAGATTTTATTCCGCCCTCCATTCCGTCAAACCAAACACACAAAATGAAAGGAATCAATTCTGATTCCATTCCATTCACTCCAACCAAACGTGGGATAAGGGTTTTTAATCGATTATTATACTATTCTAACTTATATATTAACAATATTCGACATTACATATCTAGATTAACAATAAAATAAAAATTTGATTGATATAAATTATAATATATGAATACTTAGATAAAAAAAATCACATTCTAATAAAATCTAATTACACCAAAAAACAACACAAATATATATTTTTTGTTGCATCGGAATTGACAAAAGCAAAACAAGACGTATAAACATAATAAACTTATTGAGTAGACGTTTTTGTATAAGAAGATCATTTTTTTTTTTTGCATAAAACAATTTAACTTCTAAAGTTTCAAATAAAAATAAAATGCCTATGCTTTCCCTAGATATTGCATGCTATTCCTACTGAGTTAAGAAATGCATACGACTTTCAAGTTTCAAAAATTCATATACTTTTTATAATACTAGTTTTAGAAATCGCATACTTTTGGTAGGTACTAAATACACAAATTGATTAATCGTTTTTTTTTTTTTTTTTGTAAACAACAAATTGAATAAACATTGGGAATTAGCCATGCTAAATAGCACCACTCGTTTTGAAAAGAAATCTCAAAGACCATGAAGCCCATGGTTCAATTCGGCCCGTGCCGAGTAGTCATGTTCTTTCAAAGCATTTAGGTACAAATATAATATAGAACTAAAGTAAAATTTTAAAAATATTAAATTTACAGAAATTTATGTTCAAATTAATTATAATATAAAAAATTATAATTTTTTTAAAAAATAAATAAATTTATAATTTTTAAATTTATTTTATCATATAATACGATTGAGAATAAAATTACTCTTATAAGGTTTCTTTAAAAATAAACTAAAAAATAAAAAAAAGCTTACAAAATGTGGGTTAACTTTTTAACGTGTGTTAAGTTAGGGAAAATCCTTAATATCATTAGATAATAATATAGTTAAATAAATTTATATTTATATTTATTAATTATGGTATGATAGGTAATTAAATAATTTAAAAAATAAAAAAATATTTATTTTTGAATATTTTTTTATAACATATCATATTATAATTAATATAAGTAAAAATAAATATAAATTTAAGTAACTGTAATATTCTTCTATCGCTACACACTACACACTACTCAATATTAATATTACAAATATTTTTTATTTTAATAAAATTCAATGAATGAAAAGTAACATACTTGTTAGAATATATAAAATTGTCCCTAATTTTATAATACTAGGGAGAGAGAGAAAAATTACTACAATAAAAACCCTACCCTCACCTCTCATTTTTCTTTTAACTTTCTTACTTAGATTTTGATCAATAATAACCCGGGAGAGAAATCTTTTTCAAAATTGTCATTAATTTAATAATACTAGGGAGAGAGAGAAAAATTCTTTGTTTTGTTTAATAATATAATCATAGTTTTTAATGTATTTTGTTTAATCTAGATTTACATTTTTTATATAATTGTTTTAATATAATTTTGATATATTTTTATTTTTTATTTTTATTTAAATTATTAATTTTTTTATTATAGTATTTATTAGTTTGAAATTGAAAATATGAAAACCTATTATGAATATTAATACAGAGATAATTATTTACAGTGCTATCATTAAAATTAGAGAGAATAATATTTGTGTAATATATTTATAATTTATTAAAATTAGATAGAATAATATTTATAATTTTTTATTTATATGTACATCAATTATATGATGTAAGGATTTTAAAAAATGAATACAAATTTATTATTCTAAACAAAAAATTAGTAGTACGAAAAAATGAAATTAACAATTGGTTTCCGTCTTCTGACTTCTGTTTATCTCGCACCTTCAGCAGTTTCACCTCCTTAGCTTCTCTGTGGTTTCTCTCCGATAGCCATGGCAGACAATTCGGAAAATTACTCCAACTCCGACTCCAAACGAACCAAAATCTTCACATACGGCAACCTTAAACAGGGTTTTCACAACCACACTCTAATGGCGAGCCTAATTTCAAACAGCAAAGCCTCATTCATTGGGACCCACCAGACGCAACATCTATACCCTCTGGTTTGCGGGCCCCATGGAATCCATTATCTCATTAACAAGGTCGGGTCGGGTCATTCAGTCAAGGGCGAGCTTTACTCCGTCACACCTGATGGCCTCGCTTCCCTAGACTTTCTCGAGGGCATCGAATACGGCCACTACGAGCGCCTCCCCATTCGCGTCGTAGAGTATCAAGACGGCGCCGTTCCTATTGAAGCAGAGGCGTATTTTGCCCACAGGAGTTTTGCGGAGGTGTTGTGGGATGAAAATGGAAGAGAAGGTCTCTGTGAGTTTTCGGAGCGAGAAGCCAGAATGTACATGAAGAGAGAGGATCGACCACTTCAGGGTCGGAACATTCTTGATGATATTCAGCTCTTTTTGGATTCCTCTTCTGGGCATTCAACAAATTAAGGTGAAATTTCCCTTTTCAATTTCTTTGTAAAATTGAGTTGAACACTTGTAGAGCTGCCAATTAATTAGTCTCTCGATCGGATAATTTAAATTCAGTTCATTTTATTTGCTCCAATCCTCTATAGAAAATAATTGAAGTGGATTGAAAAATCTATAATCCAATCAGTCTGGATTATATTATGCCCAAAAGTATTGGTTTTGAAATATTTGAATTGATGATCTCCTCTAGATGTAATACAATTATACAAGAATCAAAAAAATTGGAAGGAGTAATACATGAAGATTGATTGTAGATTTATAGTAACTAAAAGGAGCTAAAGTAGTAAACTGCAAACTTTTATTATACTGAAAATCCCATAATTGCATCAAAAAATTCCAAGTAGTTCCAAGATTCTTGAGGATGCTGTACATTGAGTTGCCGAAGCAAATTCGAAATTTTTAGGTGTAACAGTTATAATGTTGATTTAAAGATACCATGTCAAACTCTTAAAGAATTTTAAAATGATATCATAGCTGTGCCAAATAAACCTTGCAAATAACAAGTCACTCAAAAATATTATAGAAAAATAGGATAAAAAATAAAGTATTGAAATTTATAAGAAATAAAGATGCTCACTTTAAGAAGACGTAGAGCCTTAGAGGTAGAAGTCACACATTAATAGAAGAATAATAGGAAAATTATAAAAATAATATCCCTAAAATTTATAACAATAAAAATAATATTTCAATAATATTAAACGGAGTTTAATTGAATTACGTTTAACATTAAAAGGGTTTAAATGGTCATAATTTAGTTTAAATAACATTTAATTGAAAATGTGAAATAATGTATCATATATTTTTTTTAATTTAGTTTAAATAACATTTAATTGAAAATGTGAAATAATGTATCATATATTTTTTTTATTAAAAAAAATATATGAATTGAACGTAAAAAATGTTATTTTTATGATTATAAATTTTAAAGTTATTATTTTATTTATTTCTCGTGGTGATAATACTAAGAAACATGTTTATAATGGGTTGAGGAAAAGAATGTCTTATATGCATCAGGGTCTTCTCTATGAATTGTGAACACAGCTCCACCATGGACCAAACTTGCATAATAATGCCTTTGATTCACCTATATTTCACTCTTGCTCTACCTTTCGTTCTTGCTTCACCGACATTCACCCTTCTCTTGTAAAGTAGTCTCGGTATTATGTTGTCTTTGGATGAATACTAAATTTTCTTTGTTTGGTACAAAGTACAATTTATGCTACAAGTTGGAATACTTTCACCAAATTTTAGGACATAATTTACTTTCATTACTGTTTATTTAACATGGTATCACTTTTAAACTCTTAGTAAAAAAATATATGTTTATTTTTATAAAACGTTAAAAAATATATATTTATTTACATTTTAAGAAAAATAAGTGTATTTTTTTTTTAAAGGATTAAAAATAAAATTTCATATATAAAAAGAGTTATTGTCATCTAATTAAACCATATATTTTTTCATCTCTAGGTCTGATTTGAAATACAAAAGCTCTTGTGCTCTGTGCCATTGGGAACATATACTCTTCTTGAAGAAATTCAGGAGTGGCTTAGGTGAAGCTGTGGGTTCATGTTTTTGTTTGTTTTTTCTCCAATAAAATTCAATTTAGAAATCATGCTAATTATGATAGGAGAAGTTACACACATGAAGCAGGTACAACTTTCACCACATTTGAATAAAACCTTACCTGCTTCAGGTACAGCTTTGTTAGTGGTCCGCAAGTCCATTCATTTTGCAAAATCTCTTCCTGGAGTTTCCTTTAACAGTTAGTACTGGATTCAAAAATATATGACATGTATGAAAACAAAGTTTATACTTCAAAAGTTGGATATTTTTTTTGGTAAATCAATCAATGATTCGGTAAATTTCTAATTCACTAGTATTAGTAAAATAAGCTAAGTTGGCACAACTTGTTTAGATTCAAGTTAGCTTAAGCTTAGTTTCAGTCCAATTTAAATGATTTATAACTCAATTTAATTTATTTAAATTTTATATGAATTTAGTTAATTTCATATAACTTTTAAATAAGTTTTGTTTACCAATTCATGAGTTTGCTCATTTACATATTTAAAAAATGAAAATAAAAATAAAAAATATTTATAATTTTATTTAAAAACAAAATATGATAGTATTAATATCATGTTTTGATAATATTTTTGTAGAATGAGAAAAAAAATTATCTTATAAGTGTTTTTTTTGTAGTGGCATAATGATAATTATTTTTTGACAAAGAAATTTTGTTAAATAACCTATGTGATTTAGTTTATTTAAGCTCATGATTTAAAAGAGTTGAGATTTTTTTAGCTCATTTAATCAAAAATTAAATGAGCTTAAATTAGCTGAGCTAAGTTTAGTTAATTATTTGATATTTGACACATGCTTTATCACGGGCATAGTTTCTATATTTTAATATTTATATTATTTAATGGTTTTATCAGTTATGTGATAGAAATGAAATAGAAATAGCAAATATGTTATCTACTTTTTTGAGTACTAAAAACTGTGGGAAAAAAATTAGTGAAAGACTGAGTTTGTTGTGTTAAGAGGAAAAGACATCAAATTAAATATTTAATGAATCTCATCGATTGTTTAAATATATAAAATATTAAAACAATTATGGTATAATAATGTTTGTTTTTCTATAATTTTTTTTTTCGTAACAAAAAAAAAATGATTCATTTTAAAAGCAAAAAATTAGTTAACCTCAAAGTCATAACAGCAAAAGGAATAAAATAATGCATAGAGAACCAGCAAAGTGATATGCAGAGATCCTCCCTCAACCACTATATTGAGTTAGTAAAGGGAGTATCCGAGGTGGCACGTTTTAGCCTCGTATGCATGAGACCAAAAATTTGTAATTTACTCTGAGTGATGACTTTAAAAATCTCATTCTCGTATCATTAATTAAGTTAAATTAAGAGTAACTATGAGGCTAATTCTAATTACATCTCATAAAGTCTCTAAATACATACCCTAATGTCTAAAATTATTAAGAATATATGCCTTAGAGGTACGTATTTAGAGGGTAACGTGGGATGTATTAGGATATATATCCCAAAAAAAACAAAAATCAGACTTCACACTGGAAACTAAACCAAACCCTCTAAATCTATTTGGAGGATTTGTTGTAGAAAATTAATTTTATAGAAATATAAATGATTTTTTTATGAAATTAATTAAAGAAAACTAAAAATTATTATTCTTATATCATATTTTGTAAGAAAGTATTTCTTATAAGTTCATAATACTTATAAATATTAAATTAATATCTTTCATATTTAATTAACCTGTGAAAATCTTTCTATATACTAAAAAAAATGTATTTCACTGGTAATGTTGTTCGGGGTCATCAAATTAGTCAATTAGGTAATGACTAATGAGGAAAGGAGTATATTGTACTTCTAGTTCTACACGAACCATCTGTTAAAACGAGTGTAAATTTTATAAAGACCCTTGTTTTCTAGAATGTGATTATTAAGTAAAGCACAAAGAATGTTTTGATTTTAGCAACAAGTAAAAATTAAACTTAGGAATATTGATCGTTTTAAGACAGAAAAAGCTAGCTTTGGCCTAAAAATAGCGCTCTGATTACATAGCAAATTGTTCAAGACAGAAAAAGCACACTAGCTAGTGGATTTGTTGTAGAGATGTTCAGGAAATGATAGTAGTACGTGTGATCTTATACTTTGTAATGGACCATGCACCTTACATGATAATTCTTCCTCTCTGCGTGTGCTTCAACCACTTTGTGTCCATTTGATGCGCTTTTAGAACTCCATTTTACTCCTATATATCCCATTTAACTTCTTCATTCTATGCCATCAACCATTGTGAGTTATTTCAATTAGTAAAGAGTAGCCAATATAGGAACCAATCACAAGCTTCTTTCTACTTTTTTCTTTGTACTGCTAGTTGTGGGTATATCCACTGCTGCTAGAACCCTACTCACTTATGAGCCTATCAACATCCCTGCTGGAGGATATGGTGGTGGCCATGGTGGAGCTGGATATGGTGATGTTGTTGGCTATAGAGGTGGTGGTGGTGGATATGGAGTTGCTGGTGGGCATGGTAGAGGTGGTGGAAATGGTGGTGGTAGTGGTTATGGAAGAGAGTATCATACCGATATTGATAATAGTGAAGAACAAGATGGTGGCGGTGCAAGAGGCTATGATGCTGAAGGAGTTCATGGTGGTGGATATGGAAGTAGTGGAGGAGTAGGAGGTGGGGCTACTAGCGGCTACAATGGCAGTGGGGGCGATGGCTCTGGTGTTGGTGGTAGTTATGAAGCAGGAGGAAGCATCGTAGGTGGGGTTACGGGTAGTTATAGTGGTAATAGGGACAACAACTCTGGTGTTGGTGGTGGATATGGAACAAGAGATACTGGAGGTGGACTTGTAGGTGGCTACAATGGTGGTGGGGTTAGTTGCTCTCGAGCAGGAGGTGCACATGGGGGTGGTAATAGAGGTGGTGCGGGTGGTGGCTACGGTGGCTATGCACCTTGAACATGTTTTTATTTCAGGTGTTTCTCATTTCAGAAAGGAGCATTATCTTCTTATCACACTATTAAGAAAACAATAAAATGTAATACTACTTAAATATCTATTTTTGTTACTAAAATGTTGTTCCTTTCAATTCATATATGTTATCAATAGATATATGCATTCCTCCTTAATGTTACATGTATATTCTTCTTTAATTTTTCATCTGGCCGTAGTAATATTTTGCACTAGAATTTATTAGTACTAGATAACAGCAGTACCAACTTTGTGTTGGCATGTGAGTAATATGGCAGAAAACAAGGAAACATCAATGCATGATTTATGGCAGACAAGAATAATAATAGAAATTAATATTGTTATAATTTGTTATAATTTGTTTACTTTTCGTTTCTTTTTGTATACAAATAGAATCCATTTGTACAGAAATATCAGATCAGAAATAATACGAAAATACATCTGATAATTATCAGAAACCACAATAATTTGACATGGTATCAGAGCAAGGTATGGAATTACCTATATGGTGTTTTCTGTTCTCAGCCAATTAGATTTCTGATTTCTGGTGTGACCATTCTGGTTTACACTTACTTTTTTTTTCCTGATATTTGGTATGGCAATCCTGATTTACTCGTGAAACTGTACCAATACTATTTCCTCGAAGAAAACTGAATCATAGAGATTAACAGTGTTGCGCCGTAGAGGTGGTTCTGAAAAAAATTTCAAAGTCAGCGTCTTTTGGGTCAAAAGCCCCTTTGACGTGAATCGCTGTTTTTGTGTGTATAGTTGGTTGGAAAGGAAAAAAAAACCCGATCAGTTGCAATATTGAAAAAAAGAGGCGTTTTTCGTATTCTGAAAATCTATATAGAAACGAACAAAGAAGAAGAAGGAAAGACAGAGAGGAGCATCCAAAGAATAATTGCTTTCCAGAGGAATCTATCATTTCGCAAAAGAAACAGAATACAACTCAGACTTTGCGGCTAGAGGTCTCAGTTTGTAGCTACGTGTAAGCTCATCGCTCGCAGTGATAAACGACGCTGAGGTCAGAGTTGTAGCTATGTCCATGGGCTGATATACGAACTATCACAGAGACGGAGACGGAGGACCAGGGAATCATAAGAAAAAGGGCGCCGTTGTGCCGAGGAACGCAGAAGAAACTACGCTGAGGAAGAACACAGAGGAAACTGCGCGACTTTGGAAGGAAAATTTTTTTTCCTGCGCTCGACCATCTTGCTGAAATCGCGCAGGAAGAAAGGCGCCGCTGAGAGAGAACGGGAAATTAGGGTTAGGGTTATAGTTTTTTTCCTTTATATAGTGGCTGTTTTGTAAAAAAAAAAAAGATTTTAGATTTCATGGCGGAATCAAGAGATTTAACTACCAATTTCATGTTGGAAGATTTGACGACGAAAATGACGGAAGTTCTAACTAGAGCTCAGATCAGCTCACAACCTTCGCCAACTGAAGCGTCGACTGCTCCCATTAGTATCAAGTTGGGAGGATCCAACTATGCCTTGTGGTCCCAGGTGGTGGAGATGTATATCTCTGGCAAAGATAAACTGGGATATATTAATGGGGATTTTCCTCAACCTGTTGAAACTGACCCTTCATTTAGGAGATGGCGTACTGAAAATGCCATTGTCAAAGGATGGTTGATCAATTTGATGGACCCCTTCTTGATTGCAAATTTTATCCGATTCCCAACTGTAAAACAGGTTTGGGATTTGGTGGCTACCACTTACTATGATGGGACAGACACGTCTCAAGTGTATGATCTTCGCCGTCAAGTTACTCGTACGAAGCAAGCGGGTGGATCCATTGAAAAATACTATAATGACCTTCAAGGGTTGTGGCGTGAAATTGATTTCCGTCGTCCTAATCCAATGGAGTGTGCGATTGATATAAAAAAATACAACTCCATCATATAGGAAGAGCGAGTGTATACCTTCCTCGATGGACTTGATGATAGATTGGATAAAACTCGAAGTGATGTGCTTCAGATCAAACCATTCCCTACGGTGGAACAAGCCTATGGATTCGTCCGTAGGGAAGAGGTAAACGCATCGTGATGATCACAGGTGTAGATACGACACCCGGAGTAGTTATGGCTTTTAAAGGGGTCAAGGGACACCATAATCTAATGCCACCAAAAATAGGAACTTTCTTGGGTAGCAAGAAATCCACGGGAAATCCACCATCTCTTGACATGAAATGTGGCCATTGGGGAAACTCCAAACACACCCGTGAAAACTGCTTCAAACTACATGGGTATCCAGAATGGTGGAATGATCTTCAAACACGGAAGAAACGGGACACCACTGGGCGAGCCGCTGTGGCTACCAATAATGCCTCACTATCCCTTACTTCTCAGGCCGAATCTTTCCAGGATCCAGGTATTTCAAGTAAAGCATTTCATATCTCTACTCGTAGTGATAAGGAGGATTGGATTCTGGACTCTGGAGCTACATATCATATGACATTTGACCCAAATGATCTCTCCAATACAACTCAGCCAAGACGAAGTCGTGTTGCCAATGCAAATGGGGTCACTTATCCAGTTACAGGAGCTGGAACAGTGACCTTATCTCCTTCATTATCATTATCTAATACTTTACTTGTACCCTCTTTGTCAAACCGACTAATGTTTGTAAGTCAGGTCACTTCAGATCTTAACTGTGTAGTACTGATGTATTCTACTTTTTGCCTTCTACAGGATATTCTCACCAAGGAGATCATTGGGCGTGGTACTAGGAGAGGGGGGCTATATTATGTGGATGACCTCAGTTCAGGAAGAGCCAATCACATGCAAAACACTACTGGTAACAAGGAACGACAGATTTGGCTATGTCATCGTAGATTTGGGCATCCATCATTCGGGTATTTAAAGCACCTACTCCCCAGTTTATTTTCAAATATCACGCATTTAGATTTCAAATGTGATACTTGTATCCTAGCAAAAAGTCATAGGGCATCTTATACTATGAGCATGAATAAAAGTGTGACTCCTTTTGCTTTGGTACATTCTGATGTTTGGGGACCTTCCCCGGTCATTACGTCATCGGATCATCGTTGGTTTGTTATTTTTGTTGATGATTGTACACGAATGACATGGCTTTACCTTCTCAAACACAAAGATGAAGTATTTGCTACATTTCACCTGTTTCACACCATGGTTCAGACACAATTTTCTGAAAAAATTAAGATACTTAGGTCTGATAATGGAGGGGAGTATGTTAATCAACAATTTCGGACATACTTGGACAACCATGGTATTCTCCATGAAACCTCGTGTTCACAAACCCCACAACAGAATGGGACTACGGAGAGGAAGAATCGGCATATTTTAGAAACGGCTCGGGCCTTACTAATCGGTGCACATATGCCTAATAAATACTGGAGTGATGCTCTTACTACAGCGGTGTATCTACTGAATCGTATGCCCACAAAAACCTTGCAATTTCAGACTCCATTAAAGGTGCTATCTGATCATTTTCCCTTGCCTACTATTTTGATGCTTCCGCCCCGAATTTTTGGATGTGTTGCTTTTGTCCACCTTCATAAAAATCAACGAACTAAGTTGGATCCATGTGATGTCCGATGTGTATTCTTGGGGTATGGCGTACAAAAGAAAGGTTACCGATGCTATGATCCAATTACTAAAAGAACCTATATTACCATGGATGTCACTTTCCTCGAATCAGAATGGTTTTTCCCATCACCAGTATCCAATTCCACTCTTCAGGAGGAGAGTTATGGTGAAGAACGAAATTGGCTTGATGTTGAACTATTAGACATTAGTCCAACATACTCGGATCGTGCCAATCATATGGAGGAGCCAGTATCTAGACCCGAGTGTGAACTTCCAAGAACTGAAGCTGAAGTAGTAATTGAATCTCCAGAAGATGAAGTGGTTGATGTACCCCTCAACTCCCTAGTACCCAATGATCATCCTGCTGAGAATACTCCTGAGGTAAGTTATCCTAGCACACCTTTACAAACTAATGCTATAGATACATCTGTTGGTTATGTTTTACCTTTCAGACACAATCGAGGCAAACCTCCAAATCGATACTCCTCAGAAAGAGATGAACGACAATCCAAGTATCCAATAGCAAATTATGTATCTACTTAAAGGTTATCAGAACCTCTTAGGGCATTTGCACAAACACTCTCCTCGTGTCAAATTCCGAGTAGCATTGAAGAAGCCTTATCTGATCCAAAATGGGCTCAAGCTATAAAAGAGGAATTTGAGGCATTGTAGAAGAATAACACATGGGTGTTAAGCGAGTTGCCTCAAGGGAGGAAGATGGTAGGATGCAAGTGGATTTTCTCCATTAAGTATAAAGCAAATGGGTTAGTTGATCGATACAAGGCGAGACTTGTAGCAAAAGGATATACACAGAAACACGGGATAGATTATCAAGAAACCTTCTCACCTGTGGCTAAACTAAAAACCGTTAGAGTCTTGCTATCTCTTGCGGCAAATTTAGATTGGCCATTGCACCAACTTGACGTGAAGAATGCCTTTCTTCATGGTGATCTTGAGGAAGAGATTTATATGGATATCCCACCAGGATATACTGTTACAACAGGAAAAGAAACTGCATGTAGATTACAACGAGCATTGTATGGACTAAAACAATCACCTCGAGCATGGTTTGGTAGGTTGAGTTCAGCAATGAAGAAATATGGGTTCCAACAAAGCAACTCTGATCATACTCTTTTTCTAAAACACCGATTAGGGAAGATAACAGCCCTTATAGTCTATGTAGATGACATGATCATTACAGGGGATGATAAAGAAGAAATCTCTAAGCTTCAAGAACAACTGTCAAATGAGTTTGAAATGAAGAATTTAGGAGGGCTCAAATACTTCTTAGGTATTGAGGTAACAAGATCAAAACAAGGCATATGTCTTTCCCAAAGGAAATATACTCTGGACCTACTGGCAGAGGTAGGACTACTAGATTGTAAACCTGTCGATATTCCAATGGTTCAAAATCACAAACTCGGAGAATATGTGGACCAAGTACCAGCAGATAAACAGAGATATCAAAGGTTAGTAGGTAAACTCATCTATTTATCTCATACTCGACCTGATATTGCTTATGCTGTGAGTGTCGTGAGTCAGTTCATGCACTGCCCAAGTGAAGACCATATGGATGCAGTCATGCGAATACTTCGTTATTTAAAGTCCTCCCCTGGGAAAGGACTTATGTTTTCAAAGAATGGTCAACTGGAAGTCCTTGGATATACAGATTCAGACTGGGCAGGGAATATGAAGGATAGGAAATCTACTGCTGGGTACTTCACTTTTGTGGGGGGCAATCTTGTTACATGGAGGAGCAAGAAGCAAAAGGTAGTTGCCTTATCTAGTGCTGAAGCTGAATTTCGGGGAATGGTCAAGGGAATATGTGAGCTCCTGTGGTTGAAAAAACTCCTAACTGAGATTGGTGTTGCGCCTAACTCTGAAATGAACTTATTTTGTGATAACAAAGCAGCCATTGCCATTTCTCACAATCCAGTTCAACATGATCGCACGAAGCACGTTGAAGTAGATCGGAACTTCATCAAACAGAATCTTGAAGAAAAGATTATTAAGCTTCCATTCGTTAAGTCAGAAGATCAATTGGCTGATATACTTACTAAATCTGTGTCTGCAAAGAACTTTTATAACTCACTTGACAAGTTGGGCATAAGAGACATATATGCACCACCTTGAGGGGAGTGTTGGCATGTGAGTAATATGGCAGAAAACAAGGAAACATCAATGCATGATTTATGGCAGACAAGAATAATAATAGAAATTAATATTGTTATAATTTGTTTACTTTTCGTTTCTTTTTGTATACAAATAGAATCCATTTGTACAGAAATATCATATCAGAAATAATACGAAAATACATCTGATAATTATCAGAAACCACAATAATTTGACACTTTGCATAAACTCAAATATTATTCGAAAATAGTGTATGTGATCTTTGTTACTTTGACGAGTTTATACCGTTAATAATATAGCATTAATATTTATAAATTAGTGACCAAAATTTGTTAAGATTTTTGAAAATAAAATCAAATTAGTAAAGAAAAGAGACCGATAAAAAAAGGCTCATCCATCTCCATTATTGGTCACTTGGAGTAAACAATATATGAAAAGCAATTAAAAAACATGACACTAATAGCAACATTTTGTAGTTTGTCTCACTTTATTAAAAATGAGATAATTTTAGTAGTATTTTACAAAAGAAAAAAAAATCTATTTTTCTAGGTTAGATTATGAATAGTTATAATAAAAATACAGGTAAGATGTACGTATTAGATTAAGATTTGTGAGAGGTCCATATTATGAATAGCATATTTTCCAAAAAAAAAAGAACGTAACGTAGTAAGGAGGCAGGAGGAGGTGTTGGACGAGTGACTGTAGGTGGATACAGAGGTTGTGAAATCAGCTATGATGCTCAATGTGCAAATGGAGACGGCTATGAATGTCCCGAGGGTGCTTACCACAGTGGCTATGCACCTTGAACTTGCTTGAGTTTTATATTGCTACACAATATGAAAAGGAAATCATGACATTGATATGCATAATAAGAATTAAAATTTTATATAGTATATAATAACATTAGTCATTAAATCTTAAAATGATAATCTCGATACAAAGTAAAATAATAAATCTTAAAATGATAATCTTGATACAAAGTAAAATAAATCTTATACTACTTATAAATATTATATTAACATATTTTTTAATCAACGTGAGACATTATTTTTAAATTTAACTAAACATTTTGTATTCTCATTATATTTTAATTTTATTTGAATCATTTATATTTTTTTTTTATATAGAAGATTATTAATTTTTTTTTTGTCCGTTAATCGGCTGAAACTCTCATATCATATAAAATTTTATATAATGTATAAATCATCTAATAATAAAAGGTTAACCTCCAAAGAATATAAGAATTATTTTACATATAGATACTAGACTAATATTTTTTAATCAATATGTAATATTCTTGTTATAAATTAATACTTTATACTACTAAGACAATAATAAAATGTAGCACCATGCTAATGCATGTATAAAGTTGTTGTCGCTTCTGTGCATTGCAATTTGCATTTAAGTACCAAATTTGGACTCAAAGTTGTGGTAGCAAATCTACTGATCATTACTTTATGTTATATATTCAAATTTTCCATGAATCTAAAATTGGCAAGGTTCTTACAATTTTTTGGTGAAAGAAAAAAAAGAAAGAAAATTGACACTTGAGCCATGAAAATGCTGCTGATATATATTGATGTCTTTTTAATAGAAAGGATAACTTAATTGATATCGATGGTCCTTCAACTATAAATATCGTGATAGGAATTATGGGATTGAAGTTGAAAATATGATATATTATAAATAATCAAATTTGATATAAAATAATATATTAATTATATATAACATATAACCATGAATAAACAAATGTAAACATAGATTAAAGATTTATTTTTCTAATATTTATTTCAAAAATATTATATATTTTTTCAAAATTGATTTAATTTCTTGTAATTTTTTTTAACTCAAACAAGTTCATTAAAAGAAATACAAAGAAAACAATACAAGTTCATTAAAAGAAATACAAAGAAAACAATACAAGTTCAACTATAAACACTCAAAAACAATAAGGTGATATTTGGTTGGAAAGAATGGAAAAAAAATTAGAATTGATTCATTCAATTTGTGTGTTTGGTTGGACTAAATGGAGAAGACAGAATGTAATCGATTACTAAAAGAGAAAGAATCATAATTCTTTTTTCCCCTTTAGAAATCATGATTCTATTTTTATCTCAATTTTTTTCCAATTTTACCCTCATTCTAAATATAACCTTAAACTCAAATCCTAAATCTCCAAACCCTAAACCCTAAATCCCAAAACCCCAAATCCTTAAACCCTAAATCCTTAAACCCTAAATCCAAATCCTAAAACTCTAAACCCTAAATCCCCAAATCCCAAAACCCTAAACCCTAAAACCTAAATCCCAAAACCCTAAACCCTTAATCCCAAATCCTAAATCCCAAAACACTAAACCCTAAACCCTAAAACCTAAACCCCAAAATCCTAAACCTTAAAACCTAAATCCCCAAACCCTAAACTCTAAATCCTAAAACCCTAAACCTCAAATCCTTAAACCTTAAACCCTAAGCCCTAAACCCTAAACTCCAAATTTCAAATCCTAAAACCCTAAATCTAAAATCCCAAATTTTAAAACCCCAAATCTTTTTTAGAAGAATAATAATTTTAACCCTAAACCTTAACTCATAAATATAACCCTAAATCCTAAACTCCAAATCCTAAATCCCTAAACCTTAAATCCCAAATCCCAAGCCTCAAAACCCTAAACCATATTTAGAAAAATAATATATTTTCTTTTTAATTAAGTAATAATTATTTAGAAAAATAATGAATGCAATAATATATTTTATCTGACGAAAAAATAATAATTAAATGACATTATTTGAATTTTACTGAATGTAAGAGTATTAAGATAATTTACAGTTTTTTTCATTCTATTTCAGTGTCAAACCAAATATTATAATCCTGATTTCGAGCTTAATTTTAATAATCAAATCAAACAACATTGTTTCCTTTCCATTCTATTTTATTTTTATTTCGATTCTGATTCCGATTCTATTTTACGAATCAAACGTCACCTAACAACAAAAAATACTAATAGTTTTAACTCCTATTGTAACAACAAAAAGGTGAAAAATTAAAACTTGTAAATAAACAAATCTAAAAAACCTTACACAATAATTGATTATTTAACTATCAAACTCTGACTACTAATGTGAAACAAAACTTCTTTAATTAAGAGTAGAAACCAACCATAATAAACAAAGATAATGTAACACAACAAATCAGAAAAACAAGAACAACCAGAGTACGTAGCAAGAATAAAAACAACCTATTTTGATATAATATACTTAGATAATATATAATTTTAAATTTTAAGTTCTCTTAAATATTTAATTAAAATATTACTTTTTTATAATGATATCACATGAATCAAATTTTTATTTATAACTCTGATAGCTATAAATGTCTATTTTTTCTTTTTCTTTTTTTCCCATATGCAAACCAAATTACTTTACAGTGTTCACTTTCATTTTCCTTTTTTATTCTTATTGTATTTGTATGTTGGTGACAAAATTTACTATTAAATTCATTAAAAAATAGAAAAACAATATAAAACAACTTCGATAAAATTTATAATAATAAAATAACACTAATATTAACATTGAATAAGGTTTAATTGATATAAATTTAATAATAAATGATTAAAATTTAATTTAAACGATATTTATTTGAACGGTTTTCGATATAAAATTATATAAGTTTAACATAAAAAAATATTATTTATAAGTTTTAAAAATATTTAAATTTTATTTTCCCAAAAAACTGTTTACTTTTAACATCATTATTTCTTAGTATGTATGATCTGATTTATACAATTTACTTCGTATAAAAGAAAACAACAATTAATTTAAAGTTTTAATATATTTGAAGCATTGAATTTTCTACCTCATACGTGTACCATATGTATATATAAAATTAAAATTAGATAATTAAAATTAATAAAAAAATTATTGTAATACTTTATACGTAACCCGACTAAGTAAAATTTATGTTACTGTTATCTTTTTTCAACAGTTATATTAACAAATCATCTTAATTACATTATAATTTAAATCAATGATGTAAATGTTACACTATTTTAAAGGGAGTAGGATTGTAGAAATATCTTAAATTATATTATTTGTATTATTTGATCATTTAGATTATAAATAATGTTATTTAGTTATTTACCTTTAGAAAAAATGATCCATTTAAAATAAAACATATTATTTTAATGATTTTTTAATTAAAATATTATTTTTAAAGAAACATTTTAATATAAAAACATTAAAGTAACATAGTCCATTCTTAATTTATCATTTTTTTTCTAAAACTAAATGATTAAATTATATCACTTATAATTTAATTTAAGAGACAATGACACAAATAATTTAATCTAAAGATCTCTACCATACTTTTTTTTATTTTAAAATTTAGATTTAATAAATAAATAATAAATTAAGATAAAAAAAATCAACTCTAACAAAAAATACATATTCATGTTAAATGTTCTCAAATCAATAATTGAAAATAATTTATATATTTATATGAAACGGTAATATATATATATATATTGCTTCATTTTCAAACAATCTAAATGCTTATAGAATTCGTCTATTACATATATAGGTAGAGTTGGGTGGAACTAATAATTTCAAAATCATATTTACTATATCAAAGGTAAGGTTTAACTCATAACAGGCCTGCTTTATAAAAGTGCTTTCATTAGCAAAAAAGAGAAAGAGGTTCCAACTTCCAAGTACTCTGAATTTTAACTCCCAAATATTATTCTGATTTTTTTTTAATGAAGTATATTAATCACCTATAGTTTAATGTGAAGGAGTAATAATGACCTCTTTTTAGTTTTAGTTTTGTAAAATGCTATATATTTCTAAGTTTGGAAGAAACTTTTATGTCTGCGATCGATCCTACACTTACTGAGAGTTTTTCACATTTTCCTACACTAATTACATTACAGTTCTGGACTCCTGGTTAAATAATTTTAAATATGATGAGATAAAATAAAGATAATATGAATAAATATTAGCCCATCAACTCATTAATTACATTAAATCGAACATATATACGATGGAACAGTACATCCCATTTGATATCTCTATCAGTAGCTGTGCTCGATCTACAAATGGAAATGAGAGTATATATACTTTGTAGTGGACCATGCACCTTACATGAAAATCCTTCCTCTCTACGTGTGCTTCAACCACTGTGTTTAGATGCCCTTTTGGAACCACCTCTTCTAACAACAAATTTTACTTCTATATATACCATTCTACTTATTCATTCTAAGCCATCAAACTCATTTCAAAAATTACAGAGTAGCGAATATGGAAACTGATCACAAGCTTCTATCTGCTGTTTCCTTTGTGCTGCTAGGTGTAGGTATATGCACTGCAACTAGAACCCTCTTCACTTATGAGCCTATCAACATTCCAGCTGGAGGATATGGTGAAGGCAATGGTGTTTGTAGTGGAGGGGGATATGGTGGCACTGCAAGTGGAGGACATGGTGGTGATGCCGGTGGTGGCAGTAAATATGGAGTAAGTGAATCTGGTGTTGTTAGCTATGGAGGTGGTGCTGGCAGTGGAGAAGGCGGAGGAGCTGGATATGGAAGTGAAGGTGGGATATGTCAAAGGCGGCAGAGGTGGTGGATATGGAGGAGAGTATAGTGCTGGTATTAGTGGCGGTGGAAAAGGTGGAGTCGGTGGAGGCAATAGTGCTAGTGGTTCCAATGGTGGTGGTTATGCAAACAGTGGACGAAATGGTGGGAATGGAGGAGGCTATGGTGCTAGTGGTGCCAATGTCGTCAGTGGTTATGGAAACAGTGGAGGAAATGGTGGTGGCAATGGAAGAGGCCTTGGTGCTCGTGGTGCTAATGGCAACGGATATGGAAATGAAGCAGGAGGAGGTGCTGCAGCTGGCTACAGTGGCTCCGGCACTGAAGGTGGTCAGGGATGGAGCCATGGTGGCTATGCACCTTGAACATACCCTTATTTTCATTGCTGCACATCTTCTAATGGATACACCGTACTACTAAGATAAATAAGAAAAGTTTGGGAAGCGGATATACAATATTATATATTACTCATATAACTATGTTTTTGAATGAATGCAAAACGTTGTTTGCTAGTGAAAATTGTTGCAATCGATAAATATTATACTTAATCCACTTCTTCTTCCCCACTGGTAACTGTTGAAGTGGGTTGAAAAAATCTATAATATTACTCTGTGTGTTGGTTTTGAAATATTTGAATGGATGATCTCCTCTAGATGTAATACAACCATACAAGAATGAAGAATCCAACAAATTGGTAGGAGTATGTAATGCATGATGATTGATTATAGTAACTAAAAGGAGCTAAAGTAGTAAACTACAAATACAGTTATAATGTTGAATTAAAGACACATTGTCATATTAACCATTACCCCACGTTTGGTTGGAGGGAATGGAATGGAATCAGAATTGATTCCTTCCATTTTGTGTGTTTGGTTGGACGGAATGGAGGGCGGAATGGAATCGGATTACCAAAAGAGAAGGAATCACAATTCCTTCTCCCACCTTTGGTAATCATTATTCCATTCCCATCTAAATTTTTTTTTTCCAATTTTACCCTCCCCTAAAATATAACCTTAAATTCAAATCCCAAATTCTCAAACCCAAAATTTCAAAACCCTAAACCCTAAACCCAAAATTCCAAAACTCTAAACCCTAAATCCAAAATTTCAAAACCCTAAACCCTAAATCCAAATCCTAAAATCCTAAAATCCTAAAACCTTAAACCCTAAACCTCAAATCCCTAAACCCTAAAACCCTAAACCTTAAAACATAAATCCCAAAACCCTAAAACATAAATCCCAAATCCCTAAACCCTAAACACTAAATCCCCAATTCCAAATCCTAAAACCTTAAATCCTAAACCCCAAATCCCTAAACCATAAACCCCAAATCCCAAATCTCTAAACCCTAAACCTTAAAACATAAATCCCAAAACCCAAAACCCTAAAACATAAATCCCAAAACCCTAAACCCTAAACCCCAAATTCCAAATCCTAAAACCCTAAACCCTAAATCCCTAAATCCTAAACCTTAAACCCTAAAACCCTAAACCCCAAATCTCTAAACCCTAAACCCTAAAACCCAAATCCCCAAATCTCTAAACCCTAAACCCTAAACCTTAAAACATAAATCCCAAAACCCAAAACCCTAAAACATAAATCCTAAAACCCAAAACCCTAAAACATAAATCCCAAAACCCTAAAACATAAATCCCAAAACCCAAAACCCTAAAACATAAATCCCAAAACCCTAAACCCCAAATTCCAAATCCTAAAACCATAAACCCTAAACATTAACCTACAAATATAACCCCAAATCCTAAATCCCTAAACCCTAAATCACACATCCCAAACCTCAAAACCCTAAACCCTATTTAGAAAAATAATAATTTTAATAATATATTTCTTTTTAATTAAGTAATACTTATTTAGAAAAATAATGATTTCAATAATGTATTTTGTGTGACGAAAAAATAGTAATTAAATGACATTATTTAAACTTTACAGCATGTAGGGGTATTAAGGTCATCTATAGCTTTTTTCATTCCATTCCAGTGGCAAACCAAACACTATAATCCTGATTCTGAGCTTGATTCCAGTGGTCAAACCAAACAAAATTGTTTCCTTTCCATTCCATTCCATTCCGATTCCGATTCCGATTCCGATTCCATTCCACGAACCAAACGCCACCTTAAAGATTTATCTCACATAACAATACAAATAATGATGATTATTAATAAACCATATTTTATATACATTTTTATATATTAATTCTTTTATATTTATATATTTTATTATTATAATTAACTAAAATTATTAATTTTATATTTATTAAAAAATTGATTTTCTAAATTTTTTTAAAATTTTTATGATTTTTATTTAATAAATGAATTAACTTAAAAAAAACTTGATATATTCTGTAACTTATCATATCTTTTTAACTATTTCGGTTTATCATATAATTTTAATAATCACAGCTATCTTATCATTTTGATATGTTGTGTACATTATTTTTATCTCCACTAGAATACTATTAATCCAAGTTACATCTTGATTTAATTTTTATCTCTTATAAATACAAAACAACATCATACAAAATAAGATAGAAAATCAAAATTTACAAATTAAGATATAAAATTTATAAAATTAAACTGAATGTAAGAATTAAGAAAAAAATTCATGAAGTAATTAAAGAAATTAAAGATCAGATTAAAAAACATAAATCCTAAGATTTATTATTTTTTTTATTATTATTATTATGAATAATATTCCGAATTTAATGTTTCTCATGATTACCTAATTTTATATTAGATTGTATTTAATATTATATTCAATTATTCTTTTTGATTATGTATTAATTCTTAATTTTATTTTTTGTATGAATTTTCTTGATTATTTAAATATATAATTGAATAATCAGATTAATTTATCGTTGATTAATTTAGTTGATTGGCTACATAATTACTTAATCAATTTAAATAATTAATGATAAATTGTTTACAATGAGAATTAATACTTAAGATAATTAAATCGAGCTTGTGTCTAATCTTGATCCAATTTGCCTTTTAAAATTTAATGCATTTAATAGATTATTTAAAGAATTTATTCTAAGTTATTTATTAAAAAATATTTGGATTAAAAGTTTTTTTAATTCAATAAATAGGTAAGAAAAGTTCAAGACTTTCGAGTTTTTGAATTTTTTTTAAGTTAATATAATCAAATAATATGAGATTATGATATGCTTGTATTGATTTGTAATACATGTTAATGGCAGATAATGATCATGTATTCGATCTTTTATTTATATCTTTATCGTAATATTTATATTTTATTTTTATCTTTATTAATCTTTAGTTGGTATATTTAATTTTCAATTCATAAAACCAAAAAATTCATTTACCTAATTTTAATTTATTTATTTATAAGTTAAAAATCAATATTATATATTATTATCAATTCTCGAAAATACAATTATTTTTTTCTTAAAATTATTTATTACTTATGCATAATTATATATATTTCCATGCTTTTAATCGTTCCATACATAACTATATATATGCATAACTATTCTGTATACATAACTATATATATTTATAAAAGTTACAAATTTAACTATAACTATTATGTTACATACAAAATTAAGTTTCTACACTTAAGCCATAATTTTTCTTCAATATCCTCTTCGTATAAAGTAATATATGACTCAAATTTACTACGTAAGAATATCTTCTTTTTTTGTTAATATAAAAATGGTAGGTTATATGTAGCCATATGTCTAAGTCCATATATTACTACGATAAACGTATATGATCTCAGTTTTTAATTGTGATCGTAAGTGTAGGTCTATGATCACGGTTATAAGAACTGAGGTTTAAGTGAGAGATCATAGGATATGTCTATGACCTCATTTGTTTACATAACTGAGATCATAGATATACCTTTAAGCATAAATTTAAATAAAAATATAATTATTAATTATAATATTAAAAATTATATTATATTATATTAAAATTAAAAGTGTAATTACATTTAAGAATTTATATACTAAAATATAATAAAACTTTACTAACTAATTATAATATTTACAATTACTACGAAGCATATTCTTACTATTATAAAATAACTTTTATTATTATAATCATTTATAAGTATACTTCATATCAATATAATCAAATCCATAAATTTAGTAGACACATCTAAAATCAAAAAATAATTATATTATAATGATACAAAATCATATGTATACATATGATAGTTGACACTTTGGTTATTTTGGAGTCCAGAGTTCACCTTGTGTATCTAAAATATAACAAATAGTAGAGATGACTAACAACAAGAGTCGAATACATGCTAATGTTAAAGGATACTAGACACATAAAAGCAATATAAACTATATCATGCTACCTAAATGCACACAATAAATTATTATGTTTACCAGAATATGATAGCATACATTATTATTACGTGTATAACTAATTAATATTCTATTTTTATGTAAAATTGTAAAAAATTTAAAACTTAGAATATGATAGCATACATTAAAGAAATTATGTAATTATTTTTTTCACAACAAACTAAAATGTATTTCATTCATATAAATTACGTTAAAGCTTACAAGTTGTCACAAGGATGGCCATATAAAACCTTAAATGAAAGTTTCACCAAAACTATTCACACATTGAGAAAATATTAACAACACACACAGGTGAAAATTTTACTACATCCAATAACCATAGTTCTCTGAGGTGAAATTGTTCTTTGGGATCACTCATATATATAACCTGTATAGCATATGTCACTCCTCAACTTGCGCAAAAAAATTATTTTCCTAAGATTAACTTGTCTAGCCTCTTGAGTTGATTTTTGTGTGAAATTATGTATTATAAGTCTGAAGTCCTTAATTCAATTGTATCACGTACCATAAAAGCAAATTATATTGATCTATTTTTTACTTTGTGTTTCTATGCTTAGAAAATATATCATCTAAAATTTTGAATCCTCATTTCCATATTTAATTAAAGTATCACTTTTTTATAATATGATACGAGATGAATCAATTTTTATTTAAAATTAGAAGTGTAAATTAAGATAAAATGTTAATGATAATATCTATTAATTTTCAAAACCTATTTTATCTTGTAATGAGATGATATTGTAATTAAACAGTACTAATTTAGATATCTTATTTGTTTTCAATGAACCTAAATGAGACAAGTAAGAATAAAAAAAATAAAAAAATGATATATAATATAAATTTAATAAAAAATATAATACAACATATGTTTAAAATTATATCAATTAAGATGAGATGAAATAATATTTAAATAAAATAAGATAATATTATACTATAAATCTATTATAAAAACTAAATAAGATATGAAATAAGATAAAACAATTCTTATATTTATTTCAAACTCTATTTAATGTGGTTTTTTTTTTTACTCTTATTATACTTTTATTACTATCAGATCTAATATTAAATTCATAAAAAATAAAAAAAATTATATATAATAATACAAGTAAAATTAATAACAGTAAAAATAATATTCTAATAACGTTAAATAATGTTTAATTAATCAGAGTTTAATTAGTTAGTATGTAACTTGATGGTATTTAATTTGAAATTTTTATGTTGAATTTTTTTATAGTAAAATTAACTAAATTAAATATAAAGTGTATTATTTTTTTATAAATAAATTTAAAGAATATTATAAATGTTATTATACCAAAAAATTATTAATTTTAACATCGTCATTATTTAAGGTGCATGATTTAATTTATACATTTTACTTTAATAACATGCATTTCATCCAAAAGAAAACAACTATTAATTTAAATTTTTAATATATTTGAAGTGTTGAATTTTCTACCTTATGGTGCGCATAGTTGTTCATAAAATTAATAAAAAATGATGCTGGTCTTTTCTATCGCGTTTACCTTTTTCCAAGAGGAGAAGATTTAAATATCCACTTCTGCCAAAGAGATTGTGATGTGCCGCTCACTTGTTAATTAACATGTTATATGATCCGTGATCCACACACAGATCATATTTTCTTAATTCTTAGTCATAAGCTTTTATATTAACGGAACTGTACGATCCTTAGTCTTTTTAACCTATTATTTAAAAAAAATATTAGCAGTGGAGTCGAACTTCAAAATTCAAAATTTGTTTGTATTAATATTAATTCTATTTATTAAATTATGAACATATATAAATATATTTATATATTAAATTTTTATAGATATGCTCTCTCTATTCTCAGTCCATAATTTATAATTTAATTCCATCCCCACTTAAAATTATTTAACAAGCCATGTAATATCAAATCCATAGATTGAATGCTTAACTAGTTGTGCCTTGCCCTGTCGTAGCTTTTGACACCCAGGTATCCACCTAAAGACAACATATCATAATAATTATGTGATTATGTAGATTTCATCCAAATAAAAACAAATTCATGCATGTTTTATTGAGAAATTGATTTTATTACTGAGCAAATAACAGAATATGTTCTACACGATGAAGCGAGTTTAGGTTTTGTTGTGTGAGCTACCAAAATGTTCTTTTCTTTTTCTTTCTACTTTTATGGGAAAATAATGAATTCAAGCTTGCTACTGAGTAATGAGCAAATAACGTTTTGATTTTGGCAATGAGTATATATATATATACACTCAGTAGTACTTTTCAAATATAGCAAAAATTAGTTTTAACAAAAAATATATATATAAATGAGTTACTGTGAGAGAAAATGAGAAGAAAACGTGAAGTGGGAGTGATAAATGAAGTAATATATATATAACTGTTTTGTGAGAAAATAAGCAGGGAATGTGCCAAAATTAAAAATGACCCAAATACTCCCTTCGTTATTGAATTTCATTAGTCACATTTGATAAATCTTATATTTGTATGATTATTTTTAACTAAATTATATTTATTTTAAAGACTTCTGGTATATATATATATATATATATAATTTAGTAATTTAGTTCAAGGACTTCTGGTATATATATATATATATATATATGGATAAAGCACAACACAGTACCCAATTTAAATGCTTATAGATGTCGTCTATTACATATATTGGGAGAATTGGGTGGAACAAATAATTTTAAAATCATATTTACTATATCAAGGGTAGGAGTTTAACTCATAAAATGCTTTCTAAAAATTTATTTCATTACCAAAGATAAAGAGGTTCCAACTTCCAAGTACTCTGAATTTCTACTCCCAAATGTTATTCTGATTTTTTTTTAAATCAAGTATATTATTCACCTATGGTTTATGTGAAGACGTAATAATGATTTCTTTTTTTATTTTTGTAAAATGCTATATATTTCTAAGTTTGGATGAACTTTTATGTCTACGATCCTACACTTACTAAGAGTTTTTCACAGTTTCCTACACTAATTACATTACAATTCTGGACTTCTGGTTATGAACAACTTGTAAGAGGTTGCCTAAGAAAGCATTGTATAATATAGCACTGTATCGATCCCGATTGCATAACAAATTGCAGGAAGAGATAGCAAAAGCACACTAGTGGGTGTGCTCTATAAATGGAAATGTGTATCCTTTGTAATGGACCATGAAAATCCTTCCTCTCTGCATGTGCTTCAACCGCTGTGTTTGAGATGCACTTTTGGATCACACCCCGCCACCCCCCATATAACAAATTTTACAACTACATAAACCCTTCTATCTATTCATTCTAAGCCATCAAACATTGCAACTCATTTCAAAAATTACAAAGTAGAAAATATGGGAACTGATCACAAGCTTCTCTCTGCTGTTTTCTTTGCGTTGCTAGGTGTAGGTACATGCACTGCAACTAGAACCCTCACTTATGAGCCTAACAACATTCCTACTGGAGGATATGCCAGAGGCAATATTGGTGGTAGTGGAGGCAGATATGGTGGCAAAGCAGGTGGAGGATATGGTGGTGATGCAGGTGGTGGCAGTAAATACAGAGTAGGTGAATCTGGTGTTGTTAGCTATGGACATGATGCTGCCAGTGGAGGAGCTGGATATGGAAGTGAAGGTGGTCAAGGAGTAAGATATGGGAATGGCAGCAGAGGTGGTGGATATGGAGAGTATAGTGCTGATATTAGCAGCAGTGGAAAAGGTGGAGCCAGTGGAGGCAATAGTGCTAGTGGTTCCAATGGCAGTAGTTATGGAAATAGTGGACTAAGTGGTGGCAATGGAGGAGGGTATGGAAACAGTGAAGAAAATGGTGGTGGCACTGAAAGAAGCTATGGTACTCATGCTACTAATGGTGGTGGTTATGGAAACAGTGGAGGAAGTGATGGTGGCAATGGAAGAGGCAATGGTGCTCATGGTGCTAATGGTGGCAGTTATAGAAACAATGGTGGACAGGGTGGTAGCAATGGAGGAAAATATGGTACTGGTGGAGCTAATGGCAGTGGATATGGAAGTGAAGCAGGAGGAGGTGCTGCAGCTGACTACAGTGGCTCTGGCACTGGTGGTGGCTATGGTACTGGAGGTGGCCAGGGATGGAGCCATGGTGGCTATGCACCTTGAACGTGCCCATATTTTCATTTCTGCACATCTTGAAAGGGACACCTGATCTTACCCGTACTACTAAGATAAATAAGAAAATTTTGGGGAGGATATATACATTACTCATATAACTGTGTTTATGAATTAATGCAAAAATTGCTCAAACCAATTCATATTATACTTAATAGATTTATGCATTCCACTTCTCCTTGCTCACTGGTAACAATTTTATTTCATTTTTCGTAGCAGTACAAAGGAAACCAAGGGACAAAAAAAAAAGGAAAATAATTTTCTTATTTATATCAGCAAACTATGCAATGTTGACAAGGAAAAAAAATACTAGTTTGCATTGCAGTACACATTCCAAGACAAAATACATTTAATCCGTACCTCAAGAATAGCAAAATAGATTACATGGGCATTTTGCTCAGAACTGTGAGCGTAGAACAGCTGCTGGCAGCTGCACAGTAGAATCATGGTTGGATTTGCATGAAGCTCTGGAGGGCACCTTTAAACATGTTGATTCAGGTTTCTTCTTCTTCTTCAAAGGCCCTTCAGTTGCAGGCCCCATGATGGCACTAATAAGTTTACTCCCTCTAGAACTCGGCAAACTCTTTGTAATATATCTTATGGCTTCCCTTTTCTCCAAATCATCTGCAACCTTGTTCAGAGGTCTTTTACCTGATACAGGATTCTTCACTGCCAAATGACCTCGAGGAATTTGATAAGTCACCACTGACAAATTCAACACAATTTACAAAGTTAGTATTAAGTATGAATTGTCATGTACGTAGCAAACCCCATAATCTCATAAGATTTCTCTTACCTGGAGACTTGGAAGGCATAATATCTGGGCTTGGAGATCTTGGAGGTGTTAGAAGATGGAAAACATTATCACATCCATCGTCATTGATGCCTTGTTGTTGGCTGTCAATAACCTCACAAGGTGTAGAACATTTTTTCTCATCAGAGCAATTGCTTGCCCCAGCTTGCTCCAAATCATCAGCCTGAGGACTAATACCCTTGGATTCACAAGGGTTCAATCCACAAACTCCAGAAGCATTATCTCTAGTCTCATGAATCATAGATACAATGACCTCTGCCTTGGAAGTTTCCTCAATAACTCTTGATTGATTGCTATCGGAAATGCTAACATTGTTCATACCAGAATATGGAATAAAGCCACCCTCATTGTTATCCAAAACTGATGCATTCAAACTTTGATGTAAATGCATATTTTGTTCTTCCATCAAACTTGAAACCCAAGGAGTACCACGCCTTGCATAAAACAGAATGTAAGCTTTCTGAGATAGCACATATTCTTCTTGGACTTCAGAGACCTGCATGTATATTGGCATTACTAATCAAGAATAAGCCCCACACACAAAAAAAAAACTGTAAAAGGTAGTCATTTTCAGTATTTGCTTATCCTTATCATGGTTTAGTACTAATAATGTCAAGAGAGTTTACATCAACAGTACTGAGGATCAAAATCAATTTAGGGGACAATAAACTATGTTAATAAAATTCGGTTCAAAACATAGTTAAAATATTACCTCCAAGTCATCCATGAGATGCCATGTGCTTGGAGAGGATCGAATGAAACAAAAGTAATGGCCGCAATCAGATGAAATCCCTTCATGGACAATAATTGCATATAGATCATATTTCAATTCTTCCTGTTACAGAAAAGGGAGACAAAAGCAAAATGAATTAATCAGAAATTGTTATTTGACACAGTACCTTGAGAGGTGATCTAAGTCATAGCTATTAAGATAACAATCTCTAATAAAAATCCAAATATAAGCATCAATAAACAGCCCTCAAATGTTTCAAACTAACGTTATGATAGAGAGAGATTTTGACTACGTTTTATTACCATTAGTCTAAAACTTTACAGTTTATATCATGAATAACAACATTTATCATGCCAGTCCATGAAAAGCAAGGAACTCACTTCATCATCACCAGTATAAATTGTGAAAAATTGCAAGTTCAACTCCAGAGGAAATTGTACATGCTTGTTAACCTTCGCAACACCACGATCGTAAGTCTTAAAACGTTTAAGATGAAAAGCAGCAATTAATGGGGCCTGATCAACCATGAGTTGTTTTTCCAACACCACTTCTTCCTTACAATCATCACATGTAAACGTTGTCTCTGAATCTTTAATCTCTTCCACCTTGGTGAAAGATTGCAGAGCACTTGGAAGGGTGTCTACATCAGCAATCTCTAAGCTTAGGTCAACAAAAGATTCATAAGTATCTGAGCGATGGCCACAATTGCAACATTTGAGCTGCAAAATGAATTTAAAGCATTACAAATTGTGGTAATTAATTAAAGTATGAACGGAAAAAAAACAGTATAATAATCTTACTCTGCTGATTAGAGTGCCACCAAAAACACTCTTCACTAAATTTTCATCTTTTGAACCCAAAGAGATTTCAAATTTATCTAAAAAGCATTGAAGGAATTCGTGAGCATCTTCCTGCTGGTGTCTCCAAAAGTATGAAGAGATATCTGATTATTAAGAGGTCAAGAATCACAGATATAAACTTCTAACTGAAAACAACGAAATCACTTTAACTAATATTTACTCAGCAGACAGTTTAACACAGCACAATCTTCTCCTTGAGTACTTTTAATGGTTTTTGATTTACTCTATAGAACCATTGATGTCATCATCTCTATCAGTATTGGATACTAGCATGCATATATGGCTTGACAAATATAGTAAAATAAAGCAATATTTAATTTATTTATTTTTTAAAACACTAATATGCAATACCATAAAATAAGCCAATAAAAGACAGATGCACAAAGGATACAGTTCAAATTGTCAGCGAACTTTGAAGGTGAGACAGACCCTCCAGAGCGAATTAGGGATAGTTCAATGTGTTCATGAAGGGCACATAGAACACAAAAGCCTTCACTGCCATCTAATACCAATTCAAGTTCAAAACAAAATTTTGAAATCTCAAAATGAATAGTATATTGTTTAAACCAAAACAAATTACAAAACAACAAGAAACTAAATGGAAATTTTGAGCATATCAGATTTAAAGATCATACTCTGGCAGGGCATTGGATGATTGCAAGAACGAAGACCTTTCACTAAAGGCACAGTATGAGTAAGACATTGCAAAACTGCATTCATAAAGCAGGTGTTGCCTAAATTCTCGAGTCCTGCACCCTGAAATAATAGAATACGGAATAAATCTAAGCAAACCCCCCAAAAAAATGAACTGATAGAATGAAAATTGCAAAACACTCCCTAATTAAGAAAAAGAATAAATGTGCATACCACTAAAAAGGGTTTTGTTTCCTGCATAGAGAATGAAGAAACTAAATCAAACTTCGCTTCATCCGAAGAAGACCACGATGACCACCGAGAAGAAGTTAATGATGAACTAGACCATTCTGATGTCCATGGCGATAACCTATGCGAACTAGAATCATAACCCATTACACTGTTGTTAGGAAGATTTGAAGGTAAAGATGATAATATTCTATCTTCTTGATTTTTCTCGATTTCGGGATTCCCATCGAAACTATTAATACCGTAAGTCGGCGATATAGGAACCGATTTCCGTGAAGACTCAATTGGATTCAAAGACTGAGGAGCACAAGATTGGTCAGCTAGGGTAGTCAAAGATGGAGATAAAGAAGACCCATTTCCTGTAGATTCAAAAGGAGCGAAAAAAGATTTGCCGCCAATGGAATTGATACCTGAGTTAAACGACGACCCATTGGCACAACCTGGCTTAGGGGACACGGCAAGGTGACCAACGGATTCAGAATCTGAAAAAGGTAAAGACCCATCATCATATTCCTCGGGAACAGACATAACAGAAGGAGCTGAAGAAAATTTCGGAAGGTCGGTGGTTTTCTCAGGAGGAACTGAATCTAAAGCGAAAGGGTTGGTTTCTTGATTTTCTTTCAGATGGGTGTCCATTGAAGAGTTAAGGATGTGCAAATAAAATTTGAAATTGGATAACTAAATGGCCAAATTTAGAGAATTGGCTCTCGAAATATTATGTTTGAGTTTTGTGTACTGGGATTTGAAGATTATGGAGGGAAGATGAAAAGTAGTGGTGTACTTTGGAGGGATTTATGATGTTTCGGAAACGGAGGGAAAACTCAAAACTCTTTTGGACTTTCTGCTCCATGCCTCGCTGGTTGCCACATTATGTACTTCCAGAAAAAATCAGAAAAGCGAAGAGTTCGAAATTGCATTTTAGTCTTCTTTTCTTTTTTTCTTTTTCTTTTTTTTTCCACTAATTTTAATATTTTTAATAATTTAATCTCTTAATAAATTTTTCATAAATTTTTTTCTAATAACTTCTTATATTTAACAATTTCAATACAAATTTAATAATATTAAACTAAATATATTAAATTTTAATACTTAAAAAACTAAATAATTCAATAAATAATTTTTTTATATGTTGATTTTAACTAATATAAAAAAATTTAGTATAATTTTTAAATTTAGATTTAAATTGTTAAATATGAAAAATTAATAGAAAAAAAGTTTAACATTTTTTTTAAAGGATAAAAACATTAAAAATAATAAAATTAATAAACGAAAAATATATTTCACTCTTCATTTTTTCAGGGGCAGTTTAATCCTTATTTACCAATAAATTGTAACTTTGTGTAATGTTACTCACTTACATATTTGTTAATTAGAAGAAAAATATAAAAATAAATCCATAAAATAATACTTTAAAATTTATAATATTAAAAATAATATTCTCTAAATTTTATTTAGAATTCAATTAAAGTATTTAATTAGTTAGAATTTAAGTTAAAAGATATCAAATTAGATGAAATTTATGCGAAAGTTTTAGATTAATGTTTTTTTAGTAAAAATATATGAATTGTACAAATAGTTATTTTTATGAAAGGTATATTATATATAAGTTTATTATACATATCTTCATGTATTCCCTTACCTCTTTAAATTATATTTGTTATTTTTATCTAAATTAATTTTCTTTAAAATAAGAAATTAAAAAAAATGCTACCTATCATGCTTATGCTAGCATGTTATTGCTCAAGTATGAGTTATGTTAAACGAGTTGGGTTGTACTTGTATATTATTCATGAACAAAAATGCTCTTGTACCTGTGAACTCAATACAAAGCCAATATTTTAAATGGGTGTAGATTAAGGTTACATAAATTAGATTATAAATGGGTAAATTCGTATTGATATTTTTATTAAATGAGTCATATGTATTGGATTATAAACAGATAGAAAGAAACACAACCCAACTCACTCGTTAAACAATCCCTAGTTCTAGCAACTTTCATTTTTGATTTTTCTCATTCCCTGTACAATATTACTATACTATTCAATGTGCCACCAATGGCAAAAATACATTGGCAAAATTGCATTAAAAATTTTAGAGCTCGTATATACTAATAATACATAACAAACAATTATATTATAAAGTTCAAGTAATCCATCCAATAATTGTGTTCAATTTGATGACACAAATAACGTCCATATCAACACACAAATCTCTAATGCACAGCAAAACACAATCTCAATGAAAAAACTAGTATAAAAAAAACTGTACATGAAGATTATCTAACTTTTGAGTCTTACTAAACCGTGTAAACACTAATTCTCTTAAAAATTTAAGATAATAAAATATAAACCTTACAACTCATTTATATTCTTTAACATTCACCTTCAAATATGGACTACTTTATCTATATAAAGGTTCATTAAACTTAAAATTTTTAACTAACATCAAAAATTATCATAAAAATTCGATCGTAGTCCTTCCTTTCACATATAAAAATATCAAACATCAATTCTCCTAAAAGCTCAAACTTACTTATAAAAATTAGATCTAATAATTCATTTATACTCTTTAACGATCTAGATAAGAATGAAAAATACAAAAGATTACTAATTTTAAAATGAGATTATTTCATACCACCTCTTATTGATTATTATTAAGATCGAATAGGTCAGATCTCTTCAAAGAATAAAAGAACATACATACTCATCAATGATTCACACAAGCAATGACTAAAATTGACAAAGTTGTCGAGCAAGTCTGTATGAAGCATGAATATTGTATCTGAAGTATTAACAGAAGCATTTTTTGCTTTGTTTGATACATGAAGGAAAAACCCGGTTGACTCACAAACTCTAAATGCACAGCTAAATAAACATCCTGACATGATATCACCTCAAAACAAAACCTCTTCTACAGAAATTCAAACACCAGCCAGTCTTTCGATACCCGGAAAGTACGAGGACCTCGTAATCTGAAATAATTTTCGCAAGAAGTTCTTTGCTTTTACTACATAATATATTGACTGGCCTTGCTGAACAATGTATAAAAATCAAAGAATTCTGTCTTGAAGATCTGTCATTAAAGTCGATGCCAGGCTGCTGAGCTTCTTCCCAGTCTCTCCTGCAATGTTTTTTAGGGAAGAGATGTCCTGTTGTGCCTGGAACAAGAAAGTTTTTTTTTTTTAAAGAAATGTCCCAAAAAAATCCAAAAACAAAAATACATGCACGTCAATACAGGATATGCACTCTTTTAGCAGAAATAATTCATGTACACAGCTATTAACATAAGTAGGAATACATATACATCAATCCTAATATGACATGATTATCTGTTCAAAAAATGATTTGACAAGATCGCAAATCAAATGCAAGACATGCCTGGAAAGAAAGTCGATTCATCAGATCACTTGCAGTAAGATCAAGGTTAGAATCGTCATTGCTGTGACCAAAAAGATCAGCACTAGAAATGGCAGTTGAACCCTGCAAGTAAACATGACAAAATTAGTGCTGCCACTGAAAATGGAATTCATTATTTCAATACCCACCTGAATATATGATTCATCAAAAAGATCACCGATATTGGATACATACCGAAAATTTTTGCAATGTGGCTTTTGTGTCAGTATCAGCTGATTTGTTCTGATCCCCGAAAAATTGGGCAGATGAAATAGATTTTGCATTTGAGAACTTCTTTCTTGCTTCATCAGTTTCTTCAATCTGGTAAGAAGACATTCATGAGACAAAATTTCATAGCACAGTTTAAGCAACCTACAAGATTAGCATACACAATGAGCATATTTTATAAGGGCCTACTGTTCGCTCATCTTAGAATTCTGGCAATCGTACATATTGGGAGAGACTGTTAGAACTTAGAAGTTAGAACGATGTGGATCAAGGAAATACCAGAACCGCACACTCATCTAATAAAACTTAGAAAACAAGACATTGACATTGAGAGCTTACATAAATAACTTACACACTAGTTGGATGTAGTGCTAAAAATATCATACTCAAAATATAAATTTAGCACATATAAGAAATGTTTTAGTGACAAGACAATATATTGATTCTATGATAAGTGAATACACCAAACTATGAAGTGCTAGCTAGTGAAACAATCTAGCTTGCCAGACCACGATAAATTTCAAGGGTCCAGCAACTTACTTGAACTCTAGAGGAATGTAAACCAGATTTCTTTGAGAAACCACTGTCCATGCCATACTCTGCAAAGAAGCTTGATGACTTCGGTGGAGCTATATGACCAATTACTTGTGGACCTTCGTGCCTTGTCTGAGCAAATTGAGCATTTTCTACATACTCAAACCGAGATGCAAAAGATAAGCCTGCTGTAGGAGTGCTTGTGCTGCTGCTTGAGGAGGTTACAGGGATAACTGGTTCTTCTGGTTTCTGATCATAGAGGTTTTCATTTGGCTGCTTTGGACAAAATAACTTTCATTATAAAGAAAGTTTAATTGACATTGATAATCCCAAGGGGAAAAGAAGCACAATACCTTTGTAGCAAGCTTTCGAGCTCCAAGCCCTCCAGTCTTCCCAGTTTTCCTAGCACCAAGAGACCTTTTCACAGCAGCGGTAACAACAGAATGAGAAGCTTTTGGTGAAGCAGCAGCAATTTCTGTCTCAAGCTTTTCTAAAGAATTTTCTTTTGGTGCCTCAGTGGTCCTGATGTCGGGAAGCCCATTTGAGACTTGTTCCAGCTTAGAAGCCAAAGGTGATGAAGGAAAGCCTGCATCTTCCGCCATACTTTTAGCAACTTCTTTCGAAAGTATCTGCCGATATAACTCAGCAGCTCTGGAAGTATACTTAGCCTCAATTTTACCCCCATCAGTCCATCCATGCTGCTTGAAGAAAACATGTGCACGGTTGTTTCCACCAAGGCTCATAATTTTCAATTGTTCAGGGGTCCATGAGTCTAAATTTGTTGACCTACATGAATGTAACAAACATACTGAAAGACTGGAGGTGATATATCGCACTTATCATTTGAATTGATTATAATAGATTATATGTATAACATTATAAGTTTTAACAATTGACTTTGTAACTGAACAAATCAACTTTATAACTCTCTGATCAATCAGAACACAGTTCAACTTTAAAACAAAATTTATATTCCACTTGCCATACAAAATATAATGACACAATTCTTAAAGGGCTAAGTTCTTATGAAGATAATCAATAATCAAACTGACAAGAATCCAAAATAAGAATTCGTTTCCACCCTTTAATTACCACATAAGTGTAAATTTACAAAAGTCTTGTATTTTTCACCCATAAATTCATGATTTCCATGCCAATCAATCTAATAAAGATTTTTAATCCTTGAGGTGTCCATTATGATGGTCATCTCACACTTGCCCAGAGGATCCCATTAAAAATATGTCCAATGCATTCAATCATCTTACAATGCGTAATGAAAAACAAAAAATAGATCACTCTAATCTCTATCATATTCAAGTTAGCAGATTGTAGCTCGTACATATCCTTGATTCATTAAAAGATGATAGATGCACAAAATGATTCTTGGCCCATCTTTCAACAATTTGACTTTATTGGTGGCAAACAACTTTTAATATGGCATCCTCATCCTGCAACCTAAAATTATCCAATTTCAATTATTGGGCCTAATTGGGGTAAAGAGCACGTACTTTCAACATCATGCATCATCCAATATCTCTAATAAAACTGGAAAACCTTTGAAATTTCTGCCAAACTCCCCAAAATACCTTCAATGGGGTTCTACGTAATCACAATCTACCCTAAGGATACATTATATTGGGAGTCAAAGGAATTCATTGAGCATGTCAACGTGCATAAAAAGGCTACAAGCGAATACATCTACAGCATCAAGTTCCCAAATGAAATTTACCTGACGAAGCTGATGTGCACACCAAGACTGCGATGAACAGCAGAACAATCGATGCAGAGAAAAATCCCATATGTAACGGATGCCCAAGTTGGGTTTTTCGCATTACAATCAAAGCACATCTAGGAAAACCAAATCAAAAGACAAAAGGCATCAGAATTAAAGATCCGATCCGAACTCAAAACTGCCAGATCTGAATCAGATTTCATAAACCCAACTCAAAGTCAATGCCAATAAAATATGCTCAACAGGGAAAAAATCAAAATAGATGAAATTACACACGTCAAAAGAAGGGAAGAAAAAAAATTTGACAATACCTTATTGTCCGACTTGGCTTTCAGTTTTCTGAACACAATATTCTTGTCAGTGAAGCCTTCAGAAGCCATGATTAAGAGATGAAATTGGAATCAGAAAGAGGAAATTTGAAGAGGTGCTTTAACACCTCCTCACGATGAAAAAATAAATAAATCCCTGAGCACAAAGATCTTGAAAACGCAAATTTGGGTTTATTTTTTCGCTTTCGTTTTTGGTTCACGATTCTGTCTCCATTATAACGAAACATTTTATTACGGAAGAGGAGCCTAGGAGGAGCAGATGAAATTACCGAATTGGTCCTTACATTAAATTAATAGATATTCCTTCACTGTCTTTGTTTGGTGTTGGATTCGGTGAATTGTTGTTTAAGAAAGAAATTTTTAAATTTATTAATATTACTATCTGACGTGCTTGTTATTTTACAAAGATTTAATAAAAAAATTATTATTTATGTTATTTAATATAAATAATCATAATACTTAAATAATTGATAAATATTATTATATAATAACTACAAATAATAATAAATGTTATTTTCAAAACATAAGGATTATTTTATCTAATAATTTTAAAATATAATTTATATTTTTATATATAGTATAAATAATTTAAAAAAAATAATTAACGTAGGGTATCTTTTATAAGAATTAATTAACGTAATATACTTTTACAATTATCTTTTTTTTTTTTTACTTTCATAATAATTTATGCATCACTCGTGTAGAGTGGTTTGCTAAATAAAATAACTATTAGTATTATATATTTTCCTAATATTTCTTCACTTTCTATCTCAAGTCTTCTATTAATTTTGTTTCTCATAAGAATGAGAGATTTTTATTGTATGAGCTATTTTTTATAACAGATGACTTTTTTTGATAGATATAAATTATAATATATGATTTATATACATATTTTGTTTTATTGTGATTTCCTTTCATATATATTTGCATCTAAATTTGATTTTATGCATGTTTTGTTATGTTTTAATTTATTGTGTTTTTAAATTTAGATGTAAATCTTATATTTCTTATTTAGGTATTTATGTCATTTAAAACATGAAAATATTAAGACATAAATAATCAAATTAAAATAAATATCCCACCTTATCATTATAAATAACCATACATGTTGAAAGAGTCTTAAAAAAAACTTTAATTATATTACATGTTATTTTTATGATAATTTGATATATATTTATTTTATTTTATTATTTATTATATTTTTCATTTAAATGAAAAATATATAATTTTTTCTTTAAAAAAATTAGCATGCAAATTAGTTTTTTACTTTATAGATAAAGTGTTCTGTTAATTTTATTTATTTCTAATTTTGTAAGTTTAAATTAAATAGATAACAAAATATTAAGTACTAATTAATTACTAGATTTATTCACGAAGAAGATAAAAATAATGTATAGATAAATAAAAATATTTGTGAACCAACTTAATAATATTTTAATATTTTATGTGTGTTCATTTTAAAGGAGGGCTAAATTGTAAAAATGCGTGTTAATTCATTTTCTAATGAAATTATGTAGTTATTAAATAGTTGGAATGTACATTTGGAAGGATTGGGTGAAGGATGGATATGTTTAAAATAAAATAAAAAGGATTAAATCAATTGTTTTGAATGAATGGAATTGAATTGATGCTTATTAAAAATTGATAATTTTGATTGATTATGTTTTGAATAAAAAATATAAATTTATACTAATCGGCTAGTTTTGATTTCATCGTAAGAAAATCATTTATAATCAAATTGATTGATTTATTAATTATTAAATTATTATAAAATTATATATTATATATTATATTTAAAATTATTAAATTAAAATACTTTTAAAAATTATTATATATTAATATTAAGAATTAAAAAAACTTAAAGTTAAATTTTTCACATTTTTTAAAACTTCAAAAAATTTTGAAAATTCAAAAATTATAAAAGTTTTGGTGTTAACAGGAAGTGTAAGGATTGGTTGTTGTTTTTCATACCTTAAGGCTTAAGTTAATTTCTAACAGCTTATTTAAATTTATTGTTATTAATATAAAGAATTTGATAAAGATATATTTATTATTAAAAGATTTTAAATTTAAATAATATGTATTTAAAATTTGATAATTATGTATAGAAACATGTTCTCTTCAGACATGATAAATAATGTATAAGTAATTAAATATATATTTAAAAGTTAAATTATAATTATTGATAAATCGATATTTATTACAAATAGACTTATTTGATGAAAAAAACTTTATATGAATACACGCATTCTTAATATTATTGTATGTAATTAATAAAAAATATTTTTATTATTTTTATAAATAAAATTGATCAATCGAATAAATTTTTTGATTGATTAACTGTTCAGTTAATTATAATATTTTGATTGTTTTGATGTTTTTAAAAACTATCACATCGATTCGATTTTTATTTTATAATAAAATTGACAAAAATTTACTATGTGCATCCAAATTGAGCTCATACGAGATTGAAACTTTAGGATTTGTTTGAACATGTTTATTTTGGAACGGTTAAAATTTTTAATTAAAGAGAAATATAAGTTTTGATCAATTATTTAAAATTAATATTTAAATTTAAATTATAATAATTTATGAAGGATGTTACACAAAATTTAAGTGTAAATATATTTTATAAAATTAAAATTTAATTCGTATTTCAGTCTTAATAATATATGAGTTTATAGTAGTAATATTTAAAATAATTCATATATAATGAAGGTTGATTTATTTAGATCTAATTCATCTTAAAATCTGATTAGATTGAGTCATGTTAGTTGGGTTTTGAGCTGATCATACAAAATTTATATACCTTTTAAATATATAAAATTATAGATACAATTTATATATTATTTTTAATTTTATTAATAATTACCATTATTTTGTGGCGGAAGGGATGAAATTGACGAAATTTAATAACGTTATCCACTTTAAAAAGGAATTATAAGGTGCTTTTTCACATAGATTATAAGAGAATCTGATTTCGTCTGTCATATGCATCTTTTTCAATTTTTTCAAATCTCATCGACTAAGACATATTCTTAGAGAGAGTTTTATCTCTTTTGGTCTCTTATTTTCTTTATGATTTTGCTTGGCTGTCGTTATTTGAAACGAGAATTTTGTTTCATAAATACTCACTTATCATTATTATACTGCTTTATTTTTGTTAGCTTTGATTTTATGGAAATGTTTTTATGTCTTAATTTGTTAAATATGTTGTCTTTTATTAGACAAATGTTTATGTATTTTTTCAACTTTTGCGTATACATAGATTTTTAAAAATATATGTATTTTATTCACCTTAAAATTTATCAATATATCTATTCAAATAATTATGGTTTATAATGAAAATTATTATCTTTTGTTTTTTTAGTTTTTAAATATGTATTTATGTATTTTAATTGGGTAAATGATGTTTTTATTGTATTTTTTATATTTAAATTTTAATAATATATCTAATATTTTAAGGAAGAAGCGGAGGAGAAGGAGTAGAATATGAGATTTCAAACAAAGAAGAAGGAATAAATAAAAAGGAGGAGAAGGCGAGAGAACCTGCGTGCCCGTTGTTAACATGATAAACCCCAACCCGTCTGTTGTATATTTTTCCTTTGAATTACTTCGTTTGGGCCTCAAATTATTTCCAATGAGTATTCCCACACCAAACCTTTTTCCATTTATATAGCTGGAAACTTCAACTTTTCCTGATGAAAAAACTGTCTCAATTTTTTTTGTAAATATCAAATGCTACCTGATCTGAAGTGGAGAACCAAAAGACGTTCAGTTTTCTTTACCCAAATTCTTAAAAACCAAAAATCATATTGATGTAACTATGTTTACTATCTACATTTTTATTAATAAAAAAGTTGATATGAAAATAATTTAAATTATAAGATGAATCGACTTAATAGGTATTAAAATATGTTTTTAAATCCTTTTGTTGGTTTCAAGTCATTTGTTTTAAATTCTTGTTTTTGAATTATTATAGACCATATACTTATTTTTCTAGTCTCTTTTATGGTTCTTTAACCCAATTGAATTTTTCTTATTTCTTTTCAGAGGTGTTATTCTCTTTTAAATCCTTAATTTCTTCGTTTTGATTTTGAATTCTTTCTTTATAATTTTTACATTTTTTGTAATGAATCTTTGAGATGGATTCATCCTTTTATAATATTGATTTTGAATTGTTAAGTTCTTACATTTTACATCATATTTCTAAAAGTCTTATTTAAGTATAAAATATCGAGTTATTTATGAAGAATTTTTATCTTGATATCAAGATGTTCAATTTATAAATAGTTAAATATGTTAATTTTCTTCTAAATGCATTTGTAAATTATTTTTGTTTTCTGAAAAATGTTCGACATCAAAATATTAATAGTTAAACTATTGTCATGATATGACTAATCTTCTTTTTTTATAACCAACTATAATATTAGTCCTTAAAAAATGACCAAAATTCTTATTATCGATTTTGACAATTAATTTAAAACTTATTACATATATTACAAATTTTTTAATAGTTTTATTGATAGATAGATAAGTACTCTTTTTCATTGCGGTGATAATTGAATTATGAATCATAAAAAATATATATATGTATATTTACAAAGATATTCATCTTTATCATCTATTTTTGTTATTAAAATACTCTCCAATATTCATGTGAAACATCTGTTTCAATTATTATTTTATCATCCAAACCTGGAGAGTATAAAGTTGATAAAGTTTTTACCTATGCTTTTACCTTATCCATGTACAAAATATATTATTATGTCCATTTTCAAACATTATCTTTTTTTTAAATTTCATTTGTAAAGATTTTCAAAAATTTTGAATTTGTTTTTTAAATTCAATTATGTCTTATAGAGTATAAATCATAGGTTTCACTCTCATTTTTATGTTAGGAATCATTTTATATTTATTTATTTTTGAATTTAAATGATTTTCTAAGCTTATTATTTTTAATAATTTTATGATACCTATTAAGGATTTCTCTTTATGAATTAAGAGTAAATATTTATTAAATAAGATTTTTGTTACTTCTTTATGTCTATCTCACCACATTTTTAGTTTTTATGTTATTGTATAAATGTTTGGTGCTTATTTTTAGAGTTCTTTTAGGAATACACATGTACTAGCTACACATACACTACTACAAAAATGGGTATTTAAGTCGATACGTAAAGTCGATTTTTAGAAAGAAAAAAAACCGACTTTAAATTGGTTTAAAGTCGGCTCGATGTAGAACTGATGCTATCCACGTAGGATGTAGAGTCGATTGACGTGTCGAACCGACGCTATGCATGGACGTAGCGTCGGTTCACCACGACACACGTGGATAAATTCTTTTCTCTTCTTTCTTCCCAGACAAAAACTATTTTCAGCGTTGCAGAACTCTAAAAAACTGAAAACCTCATCCACTTCTCCTCCACTCTTTCTCATTTTCCGGCCACCTATGACTACCATTTCTAGCACCGGTTAGTGAGTTTTCTTCCTCTTTAACTAATCTTTTAGATCCTCTATTATTCATATTTTTTTTCTGTTATTATGTGTATAAATTTTTATATTATATGTGTAGGTTTGTATTATAACATAAGGAGAAGAATATGATGATCTTGAATAAAATAGAACAAAACCATGGTAATTTTTCTAGTATTAATTAATATTTTTTTTTCAAATATTTGTATTATTTGAACTATTTGCTAAATTGAGTTTGTTTTTTTCTCTGCTCGAATACAGGTTTTTATTTGAGTAAAATAGAAAATGAATAAATTAAAAAAAAAAATTAAAGTCGATTACCGACTTTAATGCCCCTTTTTGTAGTAGTGATATTAGCTCATGTATTTACATATGCATGTAAATGGTAACATATATAACCTTTAAATTTTAACTATATCTTAATATAAGTATTGCTTAGATTTGTAATATTATACAAAATATCCATCTTTTGATAAATAGTAATCATATTCTAAATTAATTATTTCTTTCACAATTTATTCTAATAGATAAATACAACAAATATCATATATATCTCATTCATTTATTGATTATAATTTCATCTTAAAAGCTTCTTCTAAGATTTTTGTTTTCTATGAAAATTTATTTTTAAATTATTTGTTATGTTGAATCATGTTTGAACATTCGTTAGCATAATATCATTTCTCATTTTAGATCTAACATCTGTATTTCTATTTTCTTAATGGGCAATAATTTTTATTTTTCAATAGATTATACCTTTTTTATAAGGTTCTTTGTTATAATTTCTCTTATATTTTTGAAAGTCTTGTTTTCTAAATTTATATATTTTGAATGTTTTGTATTTTTGATTGTAAGATTTTATGTTACATTCGTATTTTTTTTACATCATAAATTTTTTTGTATCACAACAGATTTTATAATTTTTTCTTATTTGTTTATATTCTTTTATTTTTTGACATTAATGATTATCCATCTTTTAAAAGTTCGTATTTTTCCTCCAAATATATCTGGTATAGTTTCTCTATTTCTTTTATTACATTACTCTGTTATAGTTTTATGTAATGTTCAGGATAATTTTTGAAGAAATATTTTCTTATAAGTTTCTTGCGTTGATGGTGGTAAGTTATGATAATACATTTCATATTCACAAAAAATGAATCTATACAAAACATATCATATATTTACATATTTGTTAAATGTCATTTGGCTTCCTCTTATTTTCACTTGATTCAATAACATGTCTACATTTGTATTCTCTAATAAATTTCTTGTATATTTCATTTACTACAGTATCTAAGTGCTTCCTACACATGAGAGTATTCTCTTGTATTTGTAAACGTTGTTGTTCTATTTTTCTTTCTATTATTTTATGACTAGTAAGACTCTACAAGTTTCAGAGTTTGATTGCGTGGTTAGAGAAGTTTACATGACTCTATTCATACCACTAGACTATTCGTCTAAAGATTTTTTCTTGTCTATTATAAAATCTAAACCTAAAAGATCATACCAACATTTTTCCTAAAGTTTGAATTCTAGTAAGATACTACCATTAGTTCTCCAGTATAATCATTCTTTTATTTTGGGATGTTATTTTCTTCTATGAGAAATATCACGTTCTTCTAGCCTTTGTTTATTTTTTTTTCTATATATGGGTCACTTTCTTGATAAGGAGTTGGTAATGAAATAGATTTTATATGATTTTTTTGGATCATGTTTTTTAGTTTATAATTAGTTTCACTTATTATTATTATATCATCTTTCTTTTTATTTGTACAGAGTTTTTCATTATAATGTATTTATAGTTCTTCATTTGTTAGAGCTAATAGGCTAATTAATTTTTATATAAACCTATTTTCATGATTTATAAATTGTTATTCTAATTATTTTCTATATTTCATTAAATTTAGATTATAGCTTATTCTTTATCTCTTGGTTTTTTATGATTATTTCTTTTCTTATTCCTATATATCAATGTATCTTATCTATTTAGTGGTTCTTTTTTTAATTTTATAAATAAATCAAACTTATAACCTATAATTTTATTGTCTATAGGTATGTTATTTATACCCATTCTTAGCTCTATAAATTACTTATGTATATTTTGTTATAATACCTTATTATAACCATAGTCTTTTGTTTATTTTAAGAGTTATTTTTTTATTTCATTTATGTCTTGTAAGGACTTGATTTTTATGCTATATCTATTTCTTTTGTTAAAATAATTAAAGTTTCATTATTATTATTTGATTTTTTGATATGTTTGTTAGGCTTTCATTAAAATCTAATTTTATATCCAGTAATTTATTTCTGATCATTATTGGTATAATAATAATATTATTTTCTTCTTAATATTACATCATGGACTAATACTTTTATTATTTTAACTTCTTATTTTAGTTTTTCACTTCTTTTTCTTTGTTACATATCTATAAATATAAATATTGATACATTACTTTTTCTCCCTAATATCATAGAGTTTTTTAACATCTAAGTTCTATTATTTTAGTATTTCAAAGTTTATTAATATTTTTGATTTTATTATATGCTTAATTTCTTGAAAATTTTTATCTATTTATATAATTCATTTTGTCTATGTATTAAACTATTATGGTTGTTTATCAATGTCTACTACATAGTTGTTGGGATTTGTCCGATTTATAGAATAATTGATGAAATATGTGAATCACTTAGGTAGTCCATCTATATATAAAATAATATACGTATAAATGTCGATTACATTGAGTATATACATGTAAAGGTGTCAAGGGACATAAAGGTAAAAAGTAAACATATTCATGACCTAAAGTTGACCACATATAGCTTGAGCTGGTGGTCGATTCTATAAATACCAAAGCTCCCTCAGATATGTCTTTCCTATGAGTGTGTTGTGGGCACAAACATAGGCAAGTCCTTTGGCATGACTCATCTTATTACTTGGGTTGTCTACTAGACTCATACTATTAGGTAGGTCGAGCTCTAGGTTCATCTATATATCAAAACAATAGTGTATTAAAAATGAATGATTTTCTTCTTTTATCAAATTTTATCTTTCAAATCCATATGTTATACAACTTAATATTTAATTTAATTTCTTATAATTAATATTAATGGTAAACCTAGAGTACACTATAAAATTTAATTTGTAATATATTAGATTTTCATGAATCATTCATAAAAAGACATATTTTTATTTATTATTCCATTATCCATTAGTATTAATTTTATTGTTATATCAATTTCTTTCTTAAAATGCATTTTTATTAATATTTAGATTCATTCTCAATAAACATATCTAATTTTTCTTTTATCATTTTGAAGAATTTCTTATAGTTTATTTAATAATAATTTATTTATCAATTAATGTTATATTATACATTTATTTTACGTCTATAATATCAATACTAATTTATTTATTATTTATTATTTATTATATAATAAATTATATATTTTTTTTATTTTCTAAGATTTAATCTTATTTTTTTATTTTTTTACTAATTATTATTTTTTACATCTTGTATTTTTATTTTTATTGTTTTTATATAAAAAATTTATTATTTTTATATAAAAAAAATTATTATTTATTTTTGTTAATTTTAATTTTTATTAAATTTAAAAATATTTATATCGTTGTCCATACCAAACGTGAAACAGCGTAGTCTAAAGTAATTCAAGGCTAAATTAATGAACACATTCCCACGTGGAAAAAATGGTTTTGGGCAAAAGCAACTAAAATCTTTCTATTGATCGTTGTGGACCATAACTTTTCAATCTTTCGTCCAAATCCATATGAATCGGCACCCTGCTTTTTCTTTTCTCTAAAATATCCACGCATAAAAAATAAAAAAGTTGGGAAAGGTAAAATAAAATAACAAATAAATTTTTCTAGAGTTAAATTTTAAATTATTATAAAAATATTATTCATTTTATTATTATTTTAATATCATTAAATTTTATAAATTTTATAAAAATATTAACATATTAATTTAATTAACAAAAATTAATAGTATTTTAAATTCACCTAACATCAATCAGCTAGACTATGAGACTTATGATCTATATTATTTATTAAATGTGTCTACTATATTAAACAAAATCAATGAATTTACCATTAAATTATAACAAATTTATTTTAAATAAATAACACACTTACAAAAAAAAAACACAGAAGTGGAAACTGGTCCTTAAAGAATATTTTACTATCTGAGGTGAGAGAAGTTTCATGAACTTGGGACTAGAATGTGTTGCCTTGTTTTAGTAAGATTTATAATTAGCTGAGTAGTTTGTAAAGAGAAAGGATGTAGTTAAATATGTATAATCATTTCTTTTATATTTAAGTAAATAAAAATTAATAATTTTTTATAATTTTTCATTTTTTAACACTTTCTTAATACATACTTCGAATATTTAAGAAATAATTGAGGCATTATTTTATCCATAATTCACTTAATAAAATATATATAGATACGATTTATTTTTATACAATTTAAAATCATAATTTAAATCTAAAATGGTTTATTAAAAAAAAATTATATAACTGATTTGTTGTATATGACTCTCTCTATAGTACTAATTAAATTATAATATACATAAATTTTAACTCATAAAAATTATATATCCATAATTTTATACTTTTTTTTCCGTGTTAATTGTTATCATTGAAAAAACTTATGGATACATCATGAATTCACCTCTATTTTTGAATTAATTTTACAATTTTAAATAATTATACTAAAATTATTTCTTGTTTAGTTACCATTCAATCAAATACTACATTAAATAAAATAAAATAATTATTTTTTAATTGTAAACTACATATCAACTTAAGAATGATAGTATATTTTTTTCCCACAAATTAAACACGTTGATGAGCTTTCTTAAAACATATAAATTCAATTTTTCTTTATATCTTTCATCTATTTTTATTATATGTTTTAATTAATTTAAATTAATATATTAACTTATTAAAAATATATGAATATTTTTTTATAATAAAAAATAAAAATATTAAAATAAATGCGATATAAAGCAATCATGCACTGAAAATTCATTCGATCTTTGGAAGCAAATATCATGCATACATTTAAAATGTATCGATTAGAATCCTCATCGAATCTTGAATCAACGGAATATGGAGAAGGATGTCAATCTTATTGTCAACTTCTTTTGTTTTTTAGTGTAAAGTGAGGCCATAGGTTTCGATAAAGAAATAAAAAAAATTACAATTTTTAGGTAATTTGGATAATTCTATAATTAAAAAAGATAATTTTTATTAAAAATTAACATGATACAATTTTTTTAAGACAATTTCAAAATAAAAAATTCAAACACATTAATGTTAATATTTCATAAGCACAAAAAAAAAAGGTCAAAAAAAGTTAAAGGCTATTAAATCCTCTATTAAACAACATATCTACATGTAAACAAAAGAAAAGCTTGAACATAATTTAATATTCATCAATTTTTTTTGCACAACCTATCCGCAACGAAAAAATGCAAGCAAAAACCATCACTTTTGCCTAAATTTTGTTTTTTCTTTCTTTAAAAATTGAAGAAAACTGAATAAATAAAAAGTTTAGGGTATGATATTGAAGTTATTTAAAAGGTAAGAAGATGCATGTTAAAGTACCGTGGACGGTGGATGAAGAGTGAGTAAATAATATTTAATGATTTATAATCCAAAAGTGATAACTTTCGCGTTAGTTTTTTTACCAAAAAAAAAATGATGTTTTAATTTTTTTAATTATGTGTGTATAAGAGTGGAGAATTAACCAATTTCAATTTTTTTTAATTTTGATTGTATAACAGCGTTGAGTTAACTAGTATTCGTTTTATATAATTTTGAAATTATTCTAAAAAAATTAATCAAAAATATGTCATGCATAAAAATAATATAATAAGCGCTATTGTTAATTTAACTTTACATATTATAAGAAAATTACATAAAAATTTAAAATTTATAATAATAAAAATAAAATTATAATATAACTATATCCATAATCAAATAAATTATAGAGAATACAAAAAATATTGGAATTAATTTAAATTAATTATAGCATATATGAGTTTATATGTGATATAAATATATATTGAATAATAAATTGTCAAATATCTAATTATATTCGTTATATAATGATTAAATTAAATATTATTTATTGGGTTGAATATTTGTCAAGAAAAGTGAGACTTTTAATATGTACGATGCGTATTAATAACTTTATAATTTAATGATGTACTAATTTATATAATTTTTTTTAAAACAATACAATCATGTTATTAGTCCATAGAAAACACAATTAAACATGACAATGTTATGTAAATAAAGAAATACTTAAATATAAATAAGTTTTGAATTCAAAATTTGAATCCGACAAAGATCTAATAAATAAATACCCAAATATAAGCAAGTTCTTAATTTAAATTTTAAATTTGTTAAAGATCTAATAAAAAAGTAACCAAATATAAACAAGTTCTGAATTCAAAATTTAAATCAACTAATGATCCAATAAGAAAATAATAAATAAATAAATAGACTACAAATAACCTCTTTAAATTTAAAGTCGTTTTTTTCTCTTTATAAACACCTCTTTGTTTCTCTCTTTTAATATATAGAAAATAAAAAATATTGAAAAAAGTTAAAGAAATTATATTCTAGTTAAGAACTTACTATTCGAGTATCTCTCATCGTATAATACATAACGTTATTGTTGTCGCATTTCTTGTTCTCTTTGACGAACTTGAGAGATATTAAAGATTAAAAATTTATTAGAATATTATGATAAATTTAAGATTTATGAATTTTAATTATGATCGAAATAAATCTATCAAAGAACACCTCTTATTAGCTTTGACTATTATCATATCTTGACCGAGGATGCCTATTTTGTCTACACCATATGTGAACAACCATCCTTGAAACACAAATCTGCGAGCAAATAATATAACAGACTATAATCCTCACATTTTCATCTCAGTTATTGTCTAATGGATTGTGTAGCAGAAGATAATAATCCTCACATTTTCATCTTAATTATTGTCTAATGGATTGTGTAACGAGCCTTACTATAAATTAAAAAAAAGGAAATCATTTAAGATTTATGTTCAAGAAAAATATCACATATATACTAAAAAATAATATTAAATATTTTTAATTAAAAAATATGTGATATATATATATATATATATTATTTTAATAAAAATATATTTAAATTATTAATTTTTACTGATATATTAGATTTTAAAATTAAAAATTTAAGTAACACAAATTTTACTTTATACATTAATTTATCTATAATTTTATAAATATTATATCTAAAATATATTTATTTAAAATTAAATTGAAACATGTGATCCTCTTTATTAATATATACATTTATCTCCGTATAAAAATTAATTTATTTTTTAAAAGTATAAATTTATTTTTTAAGGATATATTAAAAGTATTATTATTTTTAAATAAATATAATGTAGTTTAAAATTATCGTATAAAAATCTATAAATTTATTTTTTACGGATATATTAGAACTGTTGTTATTTTTAAATGCAATATAATTTAATTAAAAACTATCATATAAAAATAAATTCGATAAATTTTAATCAATATAAATTATTAATAAATAAGAATTAAAAAGAATTAAAGAATTAATTATTTTATTATTACTAATTTTTGCATATATTTTTTATTTTTTAGATATCAATACAAATATAATATTAATATATTATTTTATAAAATAATGTACGGCGTAGAATTTTAATAGCGCTACCTGTTAAAACATTTTACTCGTTATTCTAACAAACACCAGAATATTTAATTAATAGAAGTTAAAACAGATTATTATTTTTTTGCTTTGTCTAGCCACCAAATCTTGGGTGGATTCGGTGGGCTATAGAAAAATAGAACAAAAGGTTTTTAAAATCTAATAAATTGAAACTTAACGGGGAATAAAGAGAGGCTCTTTTGTTGTTAGTGGAAGATGTGGTGCTCTTTTCAACACAATAATAAGGTGTCTTTTTATATCTTCCATGAGCATTATAGAGTATACTCTAAGATTATTTTGAAATATATTATAAAAATAGTAAATAATAATTTATATCCTCGCTTTCTTTTTAATATTTATAATTTAAATACGGTGAGATTGAAGTTGGTTACTTGTAATAAGGGCTTTTAAAACATTAGGAAAATGAATTCAGGGTTTTAATATTTGTTATTTTAGGTTTTACAATTTAGATATAATTCTTTAATCATAAAATATTTATATGAATTCGTATTTTTAAAGTAACATAATAATAGTTTCATTTATTTTAATGCATTTAATTTTACCTTTTTAAACATTTTGATATAAGTTAAAGATATGTAATATCATAATTACATTTCTATGTTTTAACATAAAATATTTAATTTAAAATATAAAATTAAGGTATTTATATATTAAAATATATTACTAAATTACATTAATTTAAAAAAATACTATTATATTATTTTAAAAATACGATTTATATGAGTAAAATCGTATTTTTCTATTTAAAAATATATTATTAAAGTCGCAAAACTTATTTTTTCTTTTATACTGTTGTTGTTTTCAAATATAAGTAGTAATTTGCCAACTTAACTGATTTTCATCCATTGTAATTGTATAAGTTAATTCTGTACATTCATGAATTTGAATTACAATTTCGGAATTCTAAATATGTGTGAATTATGTTAATTTAAAATATATTTTCAAATTTGATTTTAAAATGGGGATATTACATGTGAAGAATTGATATATCTAAAACTAGTGGTACATATTTTGATATTCCTCCGTTGGAAAAATAAGTGTTTTTTTTAAATTGATGGGAATAAAGAATATATAAATTAAGATAATAATAACTATTTAGATATTTATAAAAATAAATTAAAATTTTAAAAATTATTAGATATTTATTAAAATTTTATATATTTACCGATTATGTATTTGTAATTATATTTTAAATTATTGATTAACATTTAATTTATTATGAAAAATTATTATAAATAAGGTATAGTTGCATTTAAATTAATTTCTCCCTAGATCATCTCTCTTTCCTCAATCTTTACATCTTTCATTTCTAATCCTAATTTATTATCTTTTTCTAATTTCTTAATTCAATTTTTTTTAAATTAACGTTAAAATCACGTGTATATTTTATTTTATTTATCAATAAAATACCTACATGAATGCAATTCTAAATCATAAATTATTTTTATTGATATTAATATCATACTAACACGGGACTAGTGCTTGCAGTTTGTAGCATACTTTAATGTCATTTATTATTTTTTTTGAAAAAAACCTATAATTGAATAATTTGGTATAAGATTGGATAAACAATGAGCATATAAGAAAAATATTAACTATTATTTTAAAAGGTGAATATGTGTAATTTATTTATTTGTTTGTTTTTTTTACTTTCTTTATTTCTAAGAGACTAACATGTCTTTAAAAATCTATTGAAATTTGTTGATTTTTTAACCCTAAAAATGTACGAAAATATTTCTAAATTTTAATTGTTGAAATTTTTTAATTTAAAATAAATTCAATAATATAATCAATTTTAATCCATTTAAATATGAATATATAAAATTTTTTGAATTAAATAAAATATTTTCAAATTTATTCATGAATTATTATGTTTATAAAATATTATATATATAAATTTAAAATTTAAATTTATATATTTAAGTAAAACTTATTATTTATATTCATAATTAATAAAATCAAAAGAATAAAAAATATGATTGAATAATTATCAAATTATTATAAAGATTTAATATTTGTATTTATTTTTAAATTAAAATAGTATTTTTAATTTAATTTTGATATATATAAATTTAAATATAATATATTATAAAATAAATATATATTTATTTAAATTTTATTAGTAATTATAAGATTAATAGATAATAAATTTTATCAATTTAAATCTAAATAAATTATATATTTTCTTATCTTAATTTAATTTAATTAAAAAATATATAAATATAACTTAATATAAATTTAATAAATCAAATCAAATTTTTAAATTTATACAAGTTGATAAAATTATTCTCTAACCCTAAATAAACTAGCACATTAACGATAGTAATAATTTTTTATTTCCTCAAAATTATGAGCCTTCCAGACTGAGGGTCATTCCTCCTTTCCTGAATTCCAATAGCAAACACAACCTTTCTCAGTAATAATAATGATAATATTACTACTATCATAAAAAATAATTTATTAAGAATAAATTTATATAATAATAATAATATTTAAATATAATAATAATTATTATTATTATAATATGATCACGTTATTATTTATGTTTAAAAAATTATATAAAATATTTATAAAATACAAAGTATTAAAATAAAAATAAAATAATAATATTATCATAATAAAAATACATAAAATATTTTTTTATATTTTTAATATTAGTTTCATTTATATATATAATTTTTTATATTTTTAATATTAGTTTCATTTATATATATAATTTTTATAACAATAAAAATCTATATTATTTTAATATCATTATAAAAAAATAACATCTAATAAAATGTTAAATTATATGTATTCAATATTCAGTTATTTTTAATTATATAATTTAATATAAAAATATACAAATTACTTATAAATATTATTTTTATAATTAAAAATAATGATTTCTATGATTTTTTTTTTTTTAAAAAAAATCTTATCTCAACCAATAACTAAGCTCAGCTATAATAAAATACTCTCCAAAACTGAACTTTCATCCCCTAATTCTCTCATCTCCCCCACCATAAACCAAAATCACAAACCTTCAATATCTCCCCATTCCTTTTATCTCCAACCCAAATACGTCATTGGAATATCAAGGACAACCGATGATGAATCTCTGGACGGACGACAACTCTTCGATGATGGAAGCTTTCATGAGCTCCTCAGATCTCTCTGCTTTATGGGTTCCTTCAACTCCTCAGCCTCTACACCAAAATACTACTCAGTCTCACACTCACCCTCAGCCTCCTTTGTCCCAACAACAATCCTCTGCAGCTTCTAGTTCAACACTTTTTAACCAAGAGACACTCCAACATAGACTACAAGCTCTATTCGAAACAGCTAGCGAAAGCTGGACCTATGCTATTTTCTGGCAGTCTTCTTACGACTACTCTTGTGCAACAGTTCTTGGATGGGGAGATGGATACTACAAAGATGAAGAATATAAATCCAAAGGAAACAAAGTTAAACCCGCTTTCTCTACCGCCGAGCAAGAACATAGGAAAAAGGTGCTTCGTGAGCTCAATTCCTTGATTTATGGGTCTTCTTCTGGACATGGTGATGATGCTGTGGATGAGGAAATCACCGATACAGAGTGGTTCTTTTTGGTTTCAATGACTCAGTCTTTTGTTAATGGTGGTGATTTACCTGGGCAAGCGTATTTCAATTCAAGTCCGGTTTGGATTTCTGGGTCTAACGCTCTGGTTTCTTCTAATTATGAGAGGGCAAGACAAGCACAAGGTTTTGGATTACAGACTCTGGTTTGTATACCCTCTGCAAATGGGGTTGTTGAATTGGGTTCAACAGAGGTTATATTACAGAGCTCGGATCTGATGAATAAAGTCAAAGTTTTGTTCAATTTTAGCAATATTGAAGTTGTTGGTTCTTGGCCTTTGAACTCTGCTCCTGATGAGGGTGAGAACGATCCCTCTTTTCTCTGGATCAACGACCCTTCCTCGAGTGCTACAGTTGAAGTTAAGGACTCTGCTATTACCACGGCGGCGATTCCTTCCGGTCCGGTTCCGAAGATTAGCAACACAACCCACACTAACTACAATATTACCAGTCAACAAATCTGTAAGCCGGCAATTCCGTTTGAAAATCCCAGTTCGAGTAGTTTGACAGAGAACACTCCGAGTACGATTCAATTGCAGAACGGTCATCAGAGGCAACAAGCTCAGCACCAGAGTTTCCTTCCGAGAGAATTGGATAATTCTGAATTTGGGCATGATAGAAAAGGAGGAAAGAACGAAACATTGCATTCGTTAAAGACCGAATCGGGCGAGATATTGAATTTCGGTGAATGTAAGCGAAGTTCTTACAAGGCAAATGGGACTCTGTGTTCGGGTCAGCGTCAGATTGTTTCAGAGGAGAACAAAAATAACAAGAGGAGGAGGTCACCGACTTCACGTGGTAGTAATGAAGAAGGTATGTTATCGTTCACTTCCGGAGTGATTTTACCGTCTTCAGCTGTCGGGAAGTCGAGCACTGGTAACGGCGATTCAGACCACTCGGACCTTGAAGCCTCTGTGGTTCGTGAAGTTGATAGTAGCAAAGTGATAGAGCCAGAGAAACGACCACGAAAGAGAGGTAGAAAACCAGCTAATGGGAGAGAAGAGCCTTTGAATCATGTTGAGGCAGAGAGACAGAGAAGAGAGAAGCTTAATCAAAAGTTCTATGCTCTACGAGCTGTGGTTCCAAACGTGTCTAAAATGGACAAAGCTTCACTTTTAGGTGATGCAATCTCGTACATTAACGAGTTAAAATCTAAGCTTCAAGAAGCTGAATCAGAGAAAGAGGACATGAAGAATCAAGTGGAGTCAATGAAGAAGGAATTGGTAAGTAAAAACTCACGCTTTTCAGGTTCAGTACCACCAGACCAAGACACCAAAATATCAAAAGGGTCTAAGATGATAGATTTGGACATAGATGTGAAGATCATTGGTTGGGATTGTATGATTAGGATTCAATGCAATAAGAAAAACCACCCTGCAGCACTTTTAATGGCAGCTCTAAAGGAGTTAGACTTGGAATTACACCATGCCAGTGTGTCGGTGGTGAACGATTTGATGATCCAACAAGCTACTGTTAAGATGGGTAGCCGATTTCACACCCAAGAGCAGCTCAGGTTAGCTTTATTGTCGAAAGTCGGCGATGCCCCATAAGCAAATTATAATAAGATTTGTGCAGGGCTGAGGGACATTTTAGGGGTCTCTCCCAGTGGTGCAAAGCAAGCAGCTATTATGTGAAGTAGTACTCAACTTTTTTCTTTGGTAGTAGTATGTTTTTAGATTTTAGAAGTTAGAGTTTCGGGTGATTGTTTCTTGTTGGAGGGGAGCTGAACAAGTTTCAGCAATTTTTATGTTTCGTCAAGATCACATTATTAGTGAAGTAGTAGTAGTCCCTTGTGTTTTTCCATAAATGTCAATTTTCTGTATGTGTTTATTGTGTATATGTGTATCATATATCTTCCTAACCTCTAGGAAAAGCTTTTTCATTAAATATTGACAATAATTTGATGCTAAATATGATGATGAGCTGAAGTCCTTTCTGTTCTGCATATGACTTCCTGTTAAATTGGTTGGAATACACTGTAAGTTAAATGTTTATTTTCTATTTACAACTAACCAAAAACATTGAATCTAGGTAAGATATGTAAAGTAAGACCTTTTATTTATTTTTTTATTTCTCTTTACTAAATATTATCTTATTTAATTTAAATAATAACTAATTTAAATGTTGTTAATAGTAATTGTTTTAAATGATGCAACTCTATCCAAACTAAACTAAACTAGTCCGTCCTTGTTTAATTCAGAAAAAGAAGCTATATATAGATATTTCACTTGTTTGAATTTACTACTATTTTGATGCACTACAGCGATAGGTCACCCTGTTGTCCTTTATTTTTGCAAGTTGCAACCACTGGTCCCCCTCGTATAAATGTAGTGTTTTAATACAACTAGACAATACTGGTGGTACCTTTATAAGTTGATCGATGCATAGATTAGTAGATTTATAATGCAGCCAGCTTATAACTGTTAAGTTCATGATAAAAAAAATGGTTGGTTTGGAAACAAAGTTTGAAGAATTTCATTAATGTTACTTGGTGCAAATCATGGTATTCATTTATCCAAAACCTGAATTGCAAGTCCTGCTTTATTTATTTTAGTATTATAATTATAATTATATGTATATTTTAATATTGTAATTTTTAGGTAATTATTTTCATTAATATGTAATTTAAAAGTTCATTATAAAACATAAATTATATATTTTATTAATAAAAAAATAAAAATAAACCCCCCCCCCTCCCTCCCTCCCTTTTTTATTTTCTCTCTCTCTCTCTCTACCTTTTCTTATTCTTTATATTTTGTCCAACTAAATCTTACTTTTAATACATTTTTTCTGATTAGAAAATCTTATTAAGGAATCAGATGAAAGAAAAAATGTTAAAAATTTCACTGTGACACTCTTTAATTAGTTTACATCATTTTTAAATAATTAAATGATTATAATTGTTTAAATTCAAATAAAAATCATTCATGATAATTATTTTTTAATTGAAATATAATAAATATATTAATATTTGATACCTCCAAATACGAAGCTTAATTATAAATAGACTCTTCTATTGTTAGCTTTCGTCATAAATGAGAGAACAAGGTTATACAAACCAAGAGGTTAGAAATAAATAAATAAATATTTTTTTGTGTGATCCTTTTCGATCAATTAATACATTAATAAAAGAGGTTAGAAATAAATATTTATTTTATTTTTGTTTTTTGTGATCCTTTTCGATCAATTAATACATTAATTAATAAAAATGAAAAGAAAAACTGCTCAAAAGCTTAAGAGTAAAAGAATATGGCTGTAAAGTGTGAAAGTATCATCACGAAGGAAGTGAGGTGTACTGTGGATAAAACGGATAAACACAAATATAAAATAGTGTTTTGGAAAAGTTAAGCAATCAACTTCATCTCTTAACTTTTGAGCAAGTTGCTCATTTCTAGTTTTTTAACTTCATCTTATCCGAATATGCAAATTAATTTTCACGTGAAACTCATTTCTAGTTTTTTACTAGTATACTAATTGACCTTAATTAGGAAACTAATTATCAGATAAGGGTTAAAAATATAATAATTAAAAGGAAATTATTTGATGAACTTTTTTAAATAATTGATTGACTTATTTAAATCTTCAGGAAATGGAGAAGCCCGATAGCTTTTTTATGCTTTATTCCATCACTAAAACACGCTTTAAGCTAATACATTTACAGAGAGACAAATTTCAGGAGTCGACATTAATATGAAGAAGAAAAAGCAAGATTTTAGAAATAATAATAAATAAATAAAACCAAAATAACTTCATTTAGATAGCATCATTTTATATTTAACAGTCATATAATTATATATTTAAGATTTTATCATATCAAGGATACTATAAAAATAGTAAAAAATATTATTACTTAATTTTTAATTATTATTTTTTCCTAGATGAATAGATATTTTAAATTTATTTTATTTGAGTATAATTATATTAAAATTATTGAATTTGTAATTAATTTTTTAATAATAAAAAACTTAAAATTTAAAATCTAAGTAATATATAATTATATTTGATATAAAAAATTGTTTATAATTAAATAAATATTATATGTAAAACTTTACTATAATGGGTATTTAAGTCGATATGTAAAGTCGATATGAGAGAATTATCAGTACTATAAAAATGGGTATTTAAGTCGATATGTAAAGTCGATTCGGTGTAGAACCAACGCTATCCACGTAGGATGTAGCGTCGGTTCCAGGTGTCAACCGACGTTACGTTACGTGGATAGCGTCAGTTCACCACGTCAATTGACGTTACGTCCATGTGTAGCGTCGGTTTGACACGTTAAACCTAGAACTGACGCTACCCACGTAGCGTAGCGTCGGTTGACGTGACGAACCGACGCTAACCACGTGGGTAACATCGGTTCTCCACATCAACCGACGTTATCCACGTAATATATCTGTTCATCTCATTTTTTCTATACAGAAACCCAACAACTTTATTTCTCTTTTCCATTTTATCTCAAAACCGAGCTTACACTCACCCTTTTTCTCAATTTCTGGCCACCTCCGACCACCATTTACAACACCGTTTTGTGGGTTATATTCCTCTTCTCGTTATCTTTCAGATCTACTATTTTTTTAGCGAAATACTCAAAAAATTTATACCCATTTTTTTACTTATTCTCACTTACAAAACACCATTTTCTTCTTCTTTCCTCCATTTAGTCGCTTCATAATATTCTTGTAAGTATTTCTATTAATTTTGTAACTTATTATTCAGTTTGTTTTATTTTTTGTATAAATTTTTGATTTAGACTGCTTATTTGATGGATGTTTATGTGCTAATTTATATAGGGGAATATTAATTGTTATATAGATCAGCATTTTTTTGTCTACTTTTTTTGTCATAATGTTGGTGATTCTAAGTCAACCAAGATTTTAAGTCAATCAAACTTGCTCGCACAATCTAATTACATTTTGACGATTTTTTATTTGTAATTTAAGTTAAAATTATATGTATTGTATATACATTATTTATTTTTGTAATAAATTTAATTATCAAGCAATTAATTATATTTAAATTTTTAATTATTTGTATTATTATTTATATTTTAGTTTTTTTATGCTATATATTGAATATTGAATACGAAAAATGAGAATAAAAATAAAAAAATTCATAAAATCTACGTGTAAAGTCGGTTCACGCGATGAACCAACTTTACATTTTAAGTCATTGAATATAAAGTCGGTTCAACGAATCGACTTTAAATTTGTTCAAAATCGATTTTTAATCGACTTTAATGCCTATTTTTATAATAATATATGTGTTATGTCTTATTTATATTATTTATACACCCGTTTATAAATTAGATATCATTAATATTAAGTTATATTTAATATTAAATTTTATTTTATTTAATATTTATAAAGTATTATTTTTATAATTATAATTTTTATATATGTTAGTTGATATAACTAAGAAAATAAAATAATTATGTAAAATAAGGTGGCAATTTATGTAGGTGCCAGTTAACACAGCCGTTCTTAGAGATTCCAATTCTCAACCTTCCCCTCTAGAATATTACAGGATGTGATGATCCTTATTAGATTTATTATATTTTTCATATTTTTTTACTTTTAAATTTATATTTGTAAATATTTATTTTATATATGTATTTAAAAGTATAAAAATAGCTAGAATTTTAATGATACTTATGACAGAAGATCGTTGAAATAAATAATAAACTATGATATATCTTTTAGAAAAAAATTAGACAATAAATGTTATTGTTTAACATATATTTAAATAAGTTTAATTTTTAAAAATAATTTTAATTTTAGACGTAAATTAAATACAGGTCAAAAACAAAAAATAATGAACAAAGAAAACTACTCATTTTATTAATATACTAATAATAAATATAAAAGACAAGAACTGCTTCAAACGAAATATTTTGATGAATACGATTCTTTATGTTTCCATTACAACATTATTTTAGTAATTGAATTAATTCTTACACCTGACCTGGGTAGGAAAAAAAATGAAGTTTTTAGCGGATACTATAAGCTAAGAATTAATACACTAACCTTAAGTAACAAGGGAAGCTTTAATTTCAACTATAATGTGATTAGCTCATAATCATATCCATTAATTAATTTTAGATCCCATTTTCTAAAACGAATATAATTTGTATGAATATTATACGATTTGAGATTAGATAATATTTGATATTAAATATGATATGTAGTAACAATCTATTACTTATATGAGAAATATTTAATAATTGTATTCTATTTTATAATTTAAATAAATATAAATGATGTCTTTATATAAAAATTACAAAAAAATTAGATATGTTTAAAGTAATTAGATATAAATATGATTAAATATGTCTAAAATAATTAAATATAAATATGATTAAAATAAATAGATATACATTAATATATATATATATATATATATATATATATATATATATATATATTAATATGTTATTATATATATATCAACAATTTATATATAAAATCACTAACTTACTTTACTAGTACTAATAACTTACTTTACTAGTACTAATAGCCTAATATAAAAATGAGGGTGATATAACCTTTATTATTTGTTATTTTAATTATTATAAAGCTAATACGTAAATATCAACTGGCCCATTAAAAGCTAATTAATATATAATAGATATCGGTGAGTTTTGAATACACGTATACTTAGTACTTGATCCTCAAAAGAAACATATATATTCTCTTCAACGTCAAGCAAACATATTGAAAATAAAATAATACTAATACATACAATTAGCATTTATCTTTACATATACCTTTACTTCAACATTTTTCATTAGTTGATGGTGGCTAACAATTGATGTTGCTTTCAATTGACTTGTCTTGTAGCATGTAAAGTTTTGCATCTTAACTTTAAGCTGGGAGGATGATTATCAACCTAATATTTATTTTAAAATGGTATTTAGATTTTAATTATAATAAATTAATTCGATTGTTATTAAAAAGTAACAATAAATAATAAATAATATATATTTTTTAATTTTTTAAATTCTTTTATTAATAATTTATTCAAATTACAATATTCTTTAATACAATTGAAAAAATTAAAAATTAAAAATTATAATTTATATTTTTGCATAACTTTTTTTTATAATAATATGATTAAATTTTTATATAAAATAAATATTATTTTTACAATAAATATATATTTTTCTCTTAAATAATTTTTTTCCCGATCGGTATTTTATTCATTAGAATATTAATCTATAAATTTTTATAGTAATGAAAAAATAATTATATAAATTCAACTTGTCTACATTCGTGCACCGGTAATATAGAGCTGATAAGCACTGTTCCATTTCAAAGATTCATTATGTTTAGTTAAATAGGCTGTGGTAATAAATATTCAATTTCAATGGAAATTTGAAGGCAATTGTATTGACACTTATGACAACTTTTAACACCGATAGAAATAATTGCTTTTACGAAAAAATTGAACCAATTATATTACTTAATTATTATATATCAATTTAAATTTATTAATTAATAATACAAAAAAAAAAATAATCCAAATATATTGATTGATTTTAATTCTTGTGTTATTTTTTTAAATAATAAAATAACACCTTTAAATTTTTAATAAAATATGATTACATTTGATGTATTTATTAATACTAGTATTAATACATCTAAGAATTCTTAATTGTATAAACCCTTATATTATAGGACAAAGCTCATATTTATGCCGAGATATCAACGATGATTTTCAAATGCGATAAAATAAAATGTAAAGAGATAAAATATAATAGAAACAAAGACATAAGGAACAAGTTACCTGTTGTTAACGATCAAAACAAATTCTTGTATTTTGAATTCTTTAATTCCGATTAAATTAAATCTTTTCAAGTAGGATTCAAACTTATGACCAGTTAATTAACAACCGATCATTCTACCTCTGTGTTATTAAGGAACAATACGAGATTAGATCTTATGGAGTTCAATTCACATTCTTAACTCATGATCAATATGAGTTCAAAGTTTCATTTGTAACTCCCAAAATTTAAAATATACTTAAAATCTTAAAAAGTTGAACACGTATGTTGAAGACAGTTATAACTTATAAATATAGTTCAACAAATGTTTATAATGTTATAAAATTTTGAGAATATGTTTGGCGTACCAAGGATATGAAATTTTTTATAGTGTTTGGTTATATGAATAGAGTTTTAAGAGGGTTTGTTGTATTAGTGGCATCATTATTTTATTTTTGATATTATTTTTTTACCCAGATTTTGGAAGTGGTACTTTAGTGGTATCTTCATTTAAAAAATGTATCAATTTAATATAATATTGAAAGTTTATAAGATATGGACCTAATTAACCTAGAGGGGGGTGAATAGGTTATTTTTAATTTTTTATCAATTTATAATTTAATAACCTAAACAAAGCGGCCAGACATGCAATCGTGTGTAAGAGTAAAGTGCGGAAATAATAACACAAGATATTTTTAAGTGGAAACAACCTAATGACTACGACTCCAAGAGAAAAACCACTCATTCCACCTGACCACCTAACTTTCCACTATGAAAATCAAATGTTCAAGACAAATCTATTCTTATGCTACCCTCCGTAGAGATCGCCCCAATGTACTTTACTTACGAGCCTGATCTGCTTTCACGCTTTCCAATATTAGCGAGCTGCTTTAGACCAACGCTCCAATAAGTTCCCGCCAATCGATCGCTCACAAAGTAATCGCAAGAAAATAGTTAGCACAAAAACACAATTGCCCGTGTGTGTTCTAGAACAGATTTAACAATGAATAATCCTAACTAGATGATTTAAAACAAATGTCATTTAAACCAAATCAACTAGAATATTCTAGAGCAAAAAGATTACGCATAATTTCAGTAAAAATAACTTTTTTGAAATTTAATAATTAAATCAAATAGTCATGATCGCTCATAAAATTATTTAATCTAAATACCTAAAAATCAAATAAAAAGAATTAAATTAATTAATATAATCAAATATATATATATATATATATATATATATTAATTACCTTTTCTCGTTTCGTGCACACCTTTCAATATATATATATATAACTATATGTAAAGTTACCTTTGCTTTGCTTTACTGCCTAATATGATTTCCTGAAGAAGTATTACTCTAAAGAATATTAATTAATCTCAACATCTCCATCACACTTAAGATCACTTTTAAAGAAGATTAATTAAACTGTGATAGATGTGCTATTCCTCAGTTTTTTTCTTTTCAGCAACCTTTTGTTTTTCTCATACAGTTTTTTCGTTTACCTCCTTCGGTAGCTTTTTTCTTTCTATTTCTCCGCCCAACTCTAACCCTAATGTATCTATATATATATAGATAATAATAATACTTAATGGTATTAGGGTTAAATGTGTTTTGGTCTTAATTTTTCAAAGCCTATTAAAAACAAAAACTTAATATTAAAAAAAATCATTTCTTAAGACACATTATAAAAATATTTAATTGATAATTTCATAAATTAATTAAAGTTTAAATAAATATTTTAACACAAAATATAATTTCAATTTTATGAAAATAAGTGATTAAAATCATGAATGTAATCCTATGTGTCGTAGTTATAAAAGACATATCTGAAGTACGAATATCTGAAACTTGAATATTTGTTGGGCTTTTCTTGATAGACTTGATAGCAGGCCTACAAACAAGTTTACAAGTAAATATTTTGCCCACGAAAATAGCCAACACTCATAGTCCTTACAAACTCTCGCTTTCCGATTTTCGTGTGGCAAAAACTCTCAATTACTACATGACACTTATAAAAATTAGATAAAAATACAATGATGTCCCAGACTCCATAGTGGAACTATCCTATGGTCCCAGATCCATCTTCGCCGCAACTTGACAAGATTGTAAAGAATCTGAAACAACATTGACAAAGTATAGGACAACTTGGCATGAAAGCCTCATTGTATATTAGTTCAGTTTACATAGAAATAAGCAAAGTGTAAAGAATAATCATGTAGTATGCATTCATATCATTCAAGCTTAATTAAATATGTTCTCCCTTATATGTATAACAAAATAAAAACATGGAAGTAAAATTCTCTCCCTTTTTGACATACGAGAAGGACAAAGCATTAGACAAAGAATTGAAGTTAAACCTCCTAAAGATATACTTGATTGTAAAATCAGAGTAATGTAAAAGTGCAATGTGCTTTAAACTCCCCCTAAGTTCTATGACACTCTAACTTAGAAACCAATTAAAAAAGTAATAAATGAAAATATTTTTTTTGTTTTTTTTAATTTGCATACATAGCCACATAAGGTATTAAACTCATGTAATTACAAACAAGTACACACCCAATTGAGAACTCATCATTTTTTTAACTCCAATTTTGATTATTTATCATATAAATAAATAAGTAGAATAGAAGAAGTGTACACGCACACTTCACACATATAATGACATATTGACATTTACTTAAAATAATATACATGTTTAAACTCCACAAATATGTCAATTAATTCATTTATGACCTATCAAGAAAGAATCAAAAGAAAAAATATCACCTATCATATAAAAATATAATCGAGTCTTCAATCTTACAAAATAAAATATATTTACCAAAAGAGGACTTAATTTTTTTATTTTTTATAAATGATGTAAATGATATATATATTTTTTTAACCTTTATTAGCTCTTTCTTTTTGTGCATTCCAAGTACAAGATTTATAAACAATCACTTTTTGCATAATCTTTCCCTTTTTTTTTGTTTTGTGTGTGTGTGTGTGTTTTTTTTGCACGAGCCATAAACCTAGCACGATGACTTTCACACTAGTTGTGAGGTAACCCTCTCCGTTCATTGCGGTAGCTTCACACATCACAGTAGGTAGCCCTCTCAATACTAGGTGTCTCCATACGGTAAAATTTTAGTAAGCAAAAGTAGAACTCAACACAATTTTACAATCAAGATTAGTCAAAGTCCTAGAGTCTTTCAAGAAAATTCATAAACTTCAAGCATAACATACATGTGTGTTCGTGAGTGTGTGAAGAAGTTTATGTCAACATCGATCATCATATGTATAAAAATATATGTGTATGCATAAGCCAAAATTGTAACATAATTTATACAATAAATATCAAAATGAGTTGAGTTACTAAAAATGAGATTATGTGTATGGAAGTATTAAATAAGTTGAATACTGTGTTGGCCAAACAAGGATTTTTTTTTCTGGCAATAAAATTTGAAATTCAATTTGAGGGAGAAATTCCCAAGGCACTTCTGAGATACTCAAATCTTTGAGTGTCTATGGCTTTAGTGAATATATCAACTAATTGTCTCTCAGTAGGTACAAACTCAAGTGTTACTATTTTCTCTTCAACTAGTTCTCGAATAAAGTGATGCCTTATGTCAATGTGCTTAGTTCTAGAATGTTGAACTGGGTTCTTAGAAATACATATAGCACTAGAGTTATCACAATATAAAGGCATCATACCTTGTGGTTGACCGTAGTCCTTGAGCATGTTTTTCATCCAAAGCATTTGTGTGAAGAGCTTCCTACAAGAATGTATTCGGCTCACCAGAGAGTGAGATAGAGTTCTGCTTTTTACTATGTCATGATACTAAGTTGTTTCCAATGTAGAACAACCACCACGATGTGCTCTTCCTATCATCCCGGTTGCCTGTCATTGGTCAAGGCATCGTAAAACCACTTACTTCACAAGTAGTGTCGGTAGTAAAATATAAACCATAATTACTTGTTCCCGAGATATACCTAACGATTCTCTTTACATTCTCTAAGTGTGATTCCTTAGGGTCACTTTTGATAACGCACGCACACACCAACACTAAAACATATGTCGGAATGTCTACTTGCAAGTGAGGTAAAGTAAACTACCTATCATACTCCTATAAAGGGTTTGATCAACACTTTTACCTTGAGTGTCCTTTGTAATTTTTGTGCTAGTACCTAAAAGAGTTCCGTAATGGCTTGCTAGTTTCAAGACCAAACCTTTTAACAAGGTTACAAGCGTACTTGGTTTGAGAAATAAATATATTATCATGAGATTGTTTGATTTGCAAACCAAGGAAGAAAGTCATTTCACCTACCATAGACATTTCAAATTCATTTGTCATAACATGCAAAATCATCCACTTTAGTGTACTAGATGTGGATCCAAAACTATGTCATCCACATAAATTTGAGCAATAAAGATCTCGTCATTACTCCTTTTTAATGAATAAAGTCTTATCAATCCCCTCGAATAAATCCCTTGTTCAAAAGATAGTTGGTAAAAGTCTCTCATTACCATCGTGGAGCCTGTTTTTAAACCATAAGAGCCTTTTTGAGTTTGTAAACATGATTTGAAAATTTCGGATCAACAAATCTTTTTGGTTGTTCCACGACACCTCCTCATTCAAAAATCCATTCAAAAGGCAGACTTAACATCCATTTGTTATAATTTGAACTTCATATGACAGAAATGGCAAGTAAAATCCTTAATTGACTCTAGTCTAGCTACAGTGCAAATGTTTCATCAAAATCAACTCCTTCTACTTGCGTGTAGCCTTGAGCTACTAACCTAGCCTTATTTCTAACAACAAATGTCACGATCATCGATTTATTTTTTGAACACCCATTTTTGTTCCAATAACATTTTTGTTTTTAGGCTTAGGTACTAATACCCACACATGATTTCTTTCAAATTGAGCTAACTCATCCTGCATTATGGCATTTATCCAAAATTCATCCCTAAGAGCTTCATTCACATTTTTTGGTTCAAATTGAGAAATATAGCATAAAATGAGTTACCTCACTTATTTGTCTTAACTTCTTACTACGTTGCATCAGATTTCCAATTATATTCTTAATAGTGATGATTTTTTGAAGTTCGAGTTGGATTTATCATTGATGAGGTTGATGCTTCTTCCTTCTTTTGTTCACTTTCCCTTCAACTCCTTCTTTTATTCCAATTGTGTCACTGGTTATTGTTAATTGAGGTGTTGTGAAATTTTCTTCATTTCCAACTTCTTCACTTGTAATCTTCTTACCCTCATCATCTATAACGACATTTATGGATTCCATAACTACATTAGTTCTACAGTTGAAGACTCTATAAGCTCTACTTATTTAGGGAATAACCAAGAAATATACCTTCATCACTTAACTTAAATCAAACTTACCTAACTGTTTCTCGATCTACAAGTAGTAGCACTTACTTCCAAAACATGCATAAATTTCAGATTGGGTTTTTTACCTCTCCATATCTCAGTGGAGTTTGGTCTGCACTGGCGAATATACACGATTTATAATATGACATGTAGTGTTTATAGCTTCAAATTTCAAAACCTTTTGGAGACTCCTCGTACGCATCATTACTCTTGCCATCTCTCAAGTATCCTATTTTTCCGTTCAACTACTCCATTTTGTCGAGGTGTGATAGGTGAGAGAATTCATGAAAGATACCATGTTCTTTACAAAAGTCAAAGATACTTGGTATTTTCAAACTCTTTTCCATGGTTCGTTCTCGCCTCTTGATGGTTACTATTTTGTCACCGTTTCAACCTGCACTCTTGTATAATATGAGATGAAAAACTCAAAGACCGACTTGTCTCTAAGAAAGTCTACCCACGTAGCGAGAAAAGTCATCTCCTACAACTATGATATATTTCTTACCTCCAATACTTTACGTTTCTCATAGGACCCATAAGGTCAATATGTATCAATTCCAATACTGCTTTGTATTTATACTCTTGATCTTCTTACGAAAGCAATTCTAGTTTGTTTATCCAATTGACATGGTCCACATACGTGTGTTTCAATTTTTGAAAGAATAGGTAAACCACGCACGCTTTCAATTTCGCTTAATCTAACCGGATCTTTAAAATTCATATGACCTAGCTTTTCGTGTCACAAGATAGTTGAGTCATGCTAGCTAGGTTACATGTTATTCTTGTGGTGATGTATCAATACAATAACAATTGTCATGTGATCGATTCCCTTAATCACACATTCACCATTTTGATGTTACAACACGTTGATTGCTTTGTAAATCGTACATTAAAATCACTATCACATATTTGACTTATGCTAATCAAGTTTGCCTTAAGTCCTTCCACATATAAAACTTCATCAAGTTTGGGATACCTTCTATTTGAACGAGCCTTTTCCAATAATTCTAGATGTTTTACCATCACCAAAGGTAATCATTCCTTCATTGTATTCCTTAAAGGTTTTAAACAAAGACCGATTTCGTCATATGTCTTTAGAAGCGTCCACTATCAAAATACCAAGCGGTATTTGATTTAACTTTAAATGCTATAATGGGCCGTACAAAGCAAGACAACTCAGCATTTCTTAACCCATCCCTTTTTAATTTTGGACATTTGAGTTAATGGTTTCTTATATTCCTCTTTGTGGTAGTTCTTGTAGTAAAAACTTTACATTTTGAACTTTTTCGAGGTGTTTTAGAAACATTTGTATTCGTGATAGAATCATAAGCATAAAGAAATCTACATTTAGGTCTTATATGTCCTTTCCTACCACAATGATATGTATGGGAACAAATTGAATTTTCTTAGAATGATAAGGTGCAAAACTACCTTCCTGCCTGAGCAATAATGGCGGTTTTACAAATTGAGTTTTGGATGACGAAGGTGTTGATTGTTCATCTATGTATCCAAGACCTCTTATCTCCATGTGGCTTTCCATAGTCTAGGACTTTGGTAATTTTTTCAGCACCAATGGTCAAATTCTTCATCGCTTTCTTTAGCAATACTAAGTTCTTGCTTGAGATTTTTTGTTTTCCTCAACGGTTTCGCAAGTCTCAAATTCAAAGCATTAATATGATCAGACAATTCCTTTTTATCTTTCTAGGTTAGAGGAATTTGTTTTGTGAACAGTGAAGATAACATTAGGTTTAATTACTTCCACAAGCAATTTATCTCTCTCTTCCCTGGCACTTAGACAATCCATGCATAGTTCCTCATACTTCGATACATTAAACTTAGACAGTAAGAGAGAAGAGTTTACTTCTTCATTTTCTTCATCCCAGCTAAGGCCTGAGTCATTGTGACGTGCAGCAAGAAGGCGTGAAGGCACATAATTAGTGTCATCATCCTCCGAGTTACTAGCATTGTCTCAAGCCACTTTCTGTCACTGAGTGTAGCATTAAAGGCTTTTCCAAATTTCTTTTTATTGTTAGCACAATCTGTAGAAATATGACCAAATCCCCCACAAGTAAAGCATTGAGGACTAGTGGGCTTACTTTTCTTACCATCAAGGCTAGGAGACTTAATTTCCCTTGACTTTTGGTCATTCGAATGACTGGATTGTCCCTTGTTGGAATGATTATTCTGTTGACCCTTCTTCTTCATGAACTTCTTAAATTTTCGTGCTAACAAGACTAGTGACTCATCATTCATATCATCATCACTATTAGAGATGTCCTTTTTGGAGCTTTTGAATGCCACATCCTTATTTTTCTTGGGTGGATCAAGAGAAAGCTCATAGGTTTGGATTGACCCGACAAGTTCATCAATTTTTAGTGTGTCTACATTCTTGCTTTCCTCTATCGCTATAACTTTCATCTTATAGTCAGCTGTTAAAGAGCTTAGGAGTTTCGACTTGTATAGGTTGTGGAATTTTCTCACTAAGGTTAGAGCATTAGTGATATCACGTGTCGAGCATAGAATTGACCAAAAGTTTCATTGCTGTCATTTTAATGGAATCAAACTCGAGATGTTAGCAATCTCAATTTTGTTTGTTTTACTTGCAGTTCCTTCACGAGCAAGAGCAAGTGCATTCCATGCATCTTTAGCAGCCTCACCGTCGGAGATGCGACGGAACTCATCCATCGACACCGCAAATATTGAGCTTAAACCTTTTTGGTTTGCCCCACTAAGGGTGCTGCTTCTTCATGGTCCAATCTCTTCTTGGCTTTATGATTATTACACCATCTTTGATCTACCGAAGGTGGTTCCCAACCATCAAGAATAAAGCATCCCGCACGTTTTCATCTTGTCGAGAAAGGCTTGCATACGAGCCTTCCGCAAGTAAGAGTAATTAAACCCATCAAAGAGTGGTCTAACAGATGACCCACCTTCTTTCATTTGGTCCATAAGTAAGTGTGTGTGTCCCTAAGAATCAATCTCACTAAGTATGTCTAGTGTCGGCTTTGATACCAATTGAAAGTTTATAAGATATGAACCTAATTAACCTAGAGGGGGGTGAATAGGTTATTTTTAATTTTTTATCAATTTATAATTTAATAACCTAAACAAAGCGGCCAGACATGCAATCGTGTGTAAGAGTAAAGTGCGGAAATAATAACACACGATATTTTTAGGTGGAAACAACCTAGGCCACAACCATGACCTAAGAGGAAAACCACCGGTCCACCGGACCACCTAACTTTCCACTATGAAAATCAATGTTGAAGTACAAACTCGGTCTTATGCTATCCTCCGTAGGATACTACCCCAATGTACTTTACTTACGAGCCCCTGCTCTGTTTTCACAGTTTCCAATATTAGCGTGAGCGATTTCTAGACCAACGTTCCAATAAACTCCCCGCCAATCAGATCGTTCACAAAGTAACTGCAAAATAGTTAGCACAAAAACACAAGTGCCCGTGTGTGTTCTAGAACAGATTTAACAATGAATAATCCTAACTAGATGATTTAAAACAAATGTCATTTAAAGCAAATCAACTAGAATATTTTAGAGCAAAAAGATTACGCATAATTTCAGTAAAACTAACTTCTTTAAAATTTAATAATTAAATCAAATAGTCATGATCGCTCATAAAATTATTTAATCTAAATACCTAAAAATCAAATAAAAAGAATTAAATTAATTAATATAATCAAAAGTATATATATATATATATTAATTACCTTTTCTCCTTTCGTGCGCACCTTTCAATATATATATATATAACTATATGTAAAGTTACCTTTGCTTTGATTTACTGCCTAATATGATTTCCTGAAGAAGTATTACTTTAAAGAATATTAATTAATCTCAACATCCCCATCACACTTAAGATTACTTTTAAAGAAGATTAATTAAACTGTGATAGATGTGCTATTCCTCAGTTTTTTTCTTTTCAGCAACCTTTTGTTTTTCTCATACATTTTTTTCGTTTACCTCCTTCGGCAGCTTTTTTCTTTCTATTTCTCCACCCAACTCTAACCCTAATGTATCTATATATATAGATAATAATAATACTTAATGGTATTAGGGTTAAATGTGTTTTGGTCTTAATTTTTCAAAGCCTATTAAAAACAAAAACTTAATATTAAAAAAAATCATTTCTTAAGACACATTATAAAAATATTTAATTGATAATTTCATAAATTAATTAAAGTTTAAATAAATATTTTAACACAAAATATAATTTTAACTTTATGAAAATAAGCGATTAAAATATAATTTCAAAGTTTCATTTGTAACTCCCAAAATTTAAAATATACTTAAAATCTTAAAAAGTTGAACACGTATGTTGAAGACAGTTATAACTTATAAATATAGTTCAACAAATGTTTATAATGTTATAAAATTTTGAGAATATGTTTGGCGTACCAAGGATATGAAATTTTTTATAGTGTTTGGTTATATGAATAGAGTTTTAAGAGGGTTTGTTGTATTAGTGGCATCATTATTTTATTTTTGATATTATTTTTTTACCCATATTTTGGAAGTGGTACTTTAGTGGTATCTTCATTTAAAAAATGTATCAATTTAATACAATATGTTATTTAATTTGAAAATTTTCACATGTGTAATAGTATAGATGCGATATTCAAATGATATTTTTGAATAATAAATTAATTAACCGATATTTAGAGGATATTTTGAGACAGTCAATAAATTATTTATCCAAAAATATCCTTTGAAAATCGCACTTATATTATTGTATATGTAAAAAATCTCCAATTAAATGTCAAATTATACTAAATTGATAGTTTTTTTTAAATGAGGGTACCACTATAGTATCAACACCACAATCTAGATAAAAAAAGTTATCAAAAATGAAATAGTGGTAACAATAAGGTATTAAACATGTTTTAAGAAATATATAAAACATGTCTGGTAACACATGTATATTTTAATTGAAAATTTTATGAAATAATCTTATCCTTTAAATAAAAATGGTTGACGAAAGTGAATAATTTTAATACAATGATATATTATACATCTTTTGAAAAGAGACATACATTGGTGAATTTATGTAGGAAAGAGACACTGAGTCACTAAAAATAGCTCACATTTAGTCTTATTGTTCATTTTTTCCAAATTAGTAAAAATAAGGATCAAAACTCATGGTTTAATGTTTACATTAAATTACATTTTATCAAACTTCCCTCAAAGCCTAAAATCTTAACCCAACCCAAAACCACAATTCCTATTCACGTGATTTCATTCTCCCTATTTTAGCCATCCATCGACTATTTCACCAAAGCTCTAGTCATCGACCAACAATTTTATCGGAGCTTCGATAAGGTCATCGGTGATCACACCGAAGGTGATGTAACTATTACATCAAAAGATACAGATGATGTAACAAGTTACATGTAATAACAGAGGTGATATAACACATTACATAAAAAGATAATTAGTTATAGAGATACCATATGACCTTAGTTAGCATATAATCAAGGCCATAGATTGTTACCTATGATCTCTCTCATTTAGGCCTCGGTTCTTATAACCGTGATCATAGACCTACGGTTATGGTTAAAATCTGAGACCATATGTATGTTTTGTAGTAATGTCAAGTCTAGCAATTAACATGAACATTAAGAATTGTTGAGACTATTAGGGTTAATGGTTAGAATACTACAAACAATTAATAAAACATAAAGAGACAATTAGTTCTAGAGATACCCAAGAGAAATAGTTTTGATTTTTTTATGGACAATAAAAGAAATCACATCACATTCATAAACATTAGCAACTAGTTATAGTTGTTATCATGAACTTACAAGTACCGATCATTGTTGATATTTTTTTATCATAAACTTATAAGTACCAATTTTATTCGATCGTTAAAACAAAAAAACTCGATCAAATGGTTCTGAATTAAGGCTAGGTGGTCCAAAGGGAGGGACTTAAGCTGCGAAGAGTCTAATGAAAGATAGGCTAAACTCAGTGACTGGGTGGATGAGTTGAGGAATGGTTCATTCCGTGGTGGATAATGAAGACGAATCAGATGAGAATAAGGGTTGTAGTACTAGGCATAGAGATAGGGGAAAATAGATTGTATTGATGAAGAAGAGGAGGTTTGACTTTCACTTGAACGATGTTAATGAGTCAATCAGGAGGAAAGGTAGTAGACTTATAAAATTTTGGTGTAATGGGAACAGAATGGACAAGGAGTCGAGAAAATCAAGGCTTATGGTGGATGATGAGGGAAAAACACAAGCGAGAAAATAGGGGAAAATGAAAAAAAATATATATATAAAAATTGATAGATAAATTTGGTGTTGTAAAAGAGAAAAAAAAACATAAAATTAAATTAACAAGAAATGAAAAAATTGTAAAGTAAGTTTTTTTATTTTTATAAATGAATAACACACAATATATTGTTTGATTTTGATTTTAAAAATACTAGAAAATCTATTATTTTAATTAGATTACAGTTATTTAATAATAATGATTATATAAGTTTGTTTATATTTAAATAATTTTTTTAATTTAACTTATAGTCACAATTACTGTTAAAAACTGAGATTATATGTATATATTATGTTCTTGGTTTTTATTAACCATGATTAGAATTCTATGGTCTCAAAGATTGAGACTAAATTTTCAAAATTGATGATCACTGTTTTAGTAGTGTATATTTTCCATACCCTACGTATGAAAGGATATTTACTCTATTGTGATGTTTGATGGAAGCATTCTTGACGCCGTAGGTTTTGATACTACAATCATGGTCTGGGACGTTGTTCGTGGTAGAATTCTAGATAAGTGAATTCGTAATACCCAAATAGAACAATCACGTAAAGACTGTGTGATTGTCGAAACTTCCTTTCGTGGTTAGAAGGAGAGAAGCTTCTTAGCTTTGTTAGTATGATTCTTAAAGAATCGCACTTCACAAAAACCATAGATGAAAACAGATCCATAGAATCTAATGGGAGAGAGAATAGATGCGAGAAATATTTCACAAAAAAACATAGATGAAAACAAATCCATAGAATCTAATGAGAGAGAAAATAGATTAGAGATAAATGAACTTGATTCATAGATGAAATAGAAACACATAAGGAAAGTAATGAGATATGAGATAGGTCGATGACCGTTAACGAAAACAGACAATATCATTGTCGATGAGAATAATCGGAATCAAAATAAAGATAAAAAATGATGAGATATAAAAGCTAATGAATTTGTGAAGAAATTAGACAACGGGTATAAAATATATGGATAAAATCATAAAAGTACATGCTTTAAATGAAATAGTAGAGCAATATTAGTCAAAAATGCAATGTTTGATTGCAATGTTTTTTAATTCAAATTTCGAAATGTCAAAATTGTTCTCTTAAAAATATAAATGTAGCAATCACATGTTCCAAATATGAACTTTTGGATTTATTTAATTTTTTTATGACATTAGTGTTACTATTCGAACTAACCAAAAAATTAACGTATAAAATTATACCTTTAATTAAAGTTATAGTATCATTTATGCAATATACCCAAAATTTAAACCCCTGTCTGTCTGTCTGTCTCTCTCTCTCCAAAGATGTACGTGTACTCACCACCCTCTCTAGTATAGAGAAAAAAAATTGTTGAAGGGACAAGATTATTTGATATCCAAAAAATTTGTTAAGAGAATGATTCCCTTAAGTAATTACCATAGTCCCGTTGGGAATCAAGAAGAATTGTGATAAGTCACAGGACAATTTAGTTGTAAATGGCCCAATTTAGAACCGGAATGGATAGCAATCTTTTCACGCGTTACTTCAACCATTTATCACTAATTAAATTTATTGGTTGTCAACATCTCCCAAAACCAAAACAAGTATTTTTCGTTAACCAACATATTTATTTCAATCCTTTAAACCCTCTTCTTTCTTCTCATTCCATTCCACCATTTTGGTCTCCAAGCCCCTCATTATTTCCTTTCATGGTCTTTATTCCTTGTACCAACACAAACCCTAATTATTATTAGTCCAAGGCTTTGGCATTACAAAAATGAGCCTTAATTGCCTTGGCCAAGTTCTTCAAAGGACAAATTCATCAAAGACACCAAGAGAATATAATGCGAAGGATCACAAGAATCGCTTAAGAAAACTTCATTCCACACATGAAAGAATCTGGTCTGGGAATCTGAAACCTCCAATATTTGAGAAAGTTATGAATGTTTCAGTGTCTGGTTTGTTGGATACAAACAGTAAGAAGAAGGTTAATGAGAATAGTCATCGTCGCCTTTATAGTGCCGGCCAAGTTTCTTTCGAAGGTAATACCCAACCAAGGCTAGTTCGTAGCTCTGGTAGAAGAAGGGATTGGAGCTTTGAAGATTTGAAACACAGTGGTGATCAGAATCAACCTGATGGAATGATAATTATGATGACTTAATCGTTCTTCTTCGATGTGTATTATTTGTTAATGTTTTAATTATACATTGTTGTCACAATCATTATTTTCTTTTTAATTAATTTTATATATCTACTCATTTCTTAATGTTGTTGATCAGCCTAATTATATAAAGTACGAACGTAATTTTAATATTAAAATAATTGTTAGTAAATTTTATTTTAATTAAAATATATTATTGTATTATTATTTAAAAAAATTAAACATATAATATATTAATATTTTAAAAAATTTATTATTTAGTTAATAAAAATTAAATATTAAATAAATTATACAATAGTTAACTAAGAAAAATAACATTATTATTTATGGATGAAAATTTCAATGTAATCAACGACACAATGTTATTATATACATCTCGTTAGATATTGAAACGTGATGTTTATATTTTTTGGTTAAATTATCGTAAAAATATCAACAATATTGTTAACATTTTAATAAAATATTAAAATATAGTTTAAATATCTTGAATATTATGGATATTATTACTAAAATATCAATTTTTGGTTTTTTTCTTTCTTTTTGATTAATCATTTCTATTTAATTTTTTACTTACTTTTGTATTAGATAAGATATTTTATCTTTTTTTAACATGTTTGTTAAATATATAAGTACTTTTAAAGTTAATAATCAATAAAATTTATTTTCATAATATTTAACAAAAAATAATATATATTTTATTATATAATATTTTAATTAATTAATTAATTTATTGATTAATATAAATATTTTATGTATTTAAAAATATATGTATTAAATAAAAAAATTATTTAAAATATAAGTAATCAATTGTTTTGTTGTTTTAATTTAATTTTTTGATTTTTTATAGAGTTTTTATAATTTTTATGCTTTTTTTTTAATTTTCATCGATAATGATATTATTTTTATAAAAATTATATTTCGAAAATGAATATTTCAAAACTTGTTATTAGTTTAGAATATGTGAGAAACTTTGTCAAAAAAATTATAAAATCTGATTTGAAATTTTATATATAATATAAATATTCACAAAGAATAAAAACAATCAACATTTATTAAAGTAAATCATGCAGAAACAGTCGATAAAGGAACACAGATCAATAACTATAAAATTAAAGGGAGTAAATATGTCTGCAATTAATACACAGATATATTCATTTACCTCTACAGATGAAGCTACAGTACAAATTCGTTAGGCTTAATTACAAAATTACATTACTCTGAGAGTACTTGGCCCTTTCTACTTTAAATAAAAGCCCAAGACTTTGTAAAATTTTAATGCAGCTTTAGTTCTTACAGCATCCTAATTAAAATTTTGCTGCAAATTTGTTCTTACGTCCTTAATTTCTACAGTTGGAACGATGTCTATTAACAATTTTGAAAGGAAAGAAGACATACTTTAATTCTTCTTTCTTCCTTTCCTCTGCTTTCCAGTCTCTTCTTCCGGAAGTAATTCTACGTATTTCACTAGCGGAGCTTAAAAGGGTTATACGGGGGCTTAAAAAAAAAATAGTTGGATAGACTCGTCCTTATTTTTAATATTATTGTAAACGATAATAATTAAATTTTAATATATTCATAAGTAATTTTTTTTGTTATTTTATTTGTATGTTTACGTGATTATTAATTATAAATATAATAATAAATAATAATTAAAGAAAATAACAATGGAATGCAAATGTCGATGTTCTCCGTGACATTGCAGTGAAAATATCATTTTAATATCTATATTTTTTAATCAAATTATCGTAAAAATATTAATAAAATATTATTATCTGTAAATTATGGTTTAAATGATTTTTGAAAAAAATATCTTAAATATTATGGGTATTTTTGTTGAAATATTGTTAAAAGGTTAAAAAAAAATCAAAAAAATCAATTCTGTTTTTTTTTTTTAATAATGTTTTTAATTCAGTTTTTTTTTCAATTTCGTTTTAGATGTTTTCAATTTTTTCGTTTTTAAATTCACTTCACTTTTAAAAATTATAACTAAACATGTTAATTATTTTCAAAACTAATTTTTTGTTTTTAAACATAGAAACTTGTTTTTGAATTACATGACTAAACAAACCCTTATTGTCCCATTTGATTGCAGTTCTACAATGGGCGGAGTTATATAGCTTGTTATATGAAAATATACTTCTTCGTATCTGCTTCAAGACGCTTCCTAGCTCTGTATCTCCGTCGCCTTTTCTCTGTTCTTAATTAGCCGACGAATCATGATGTCATTATAGCCATATATGACTTCTCTTTGATTGTTCTGCTTGAGCAGCTCTGGCACTTTGCCCATTTTCCATTCCAGATAAAAGCCAGCGACTGCATCAACACAATCAAGTAATTAAAAGATGTGTATTTATTCATTTGACAAAAAAAGATCATTCTTCAAAAATTGATGACTATAATTGGTAAGTGGCAAAGTGAACACACAAGCATTCCAACTCGGTATAAGAAACTGAAATATTGATGCAAAATTGATGAATATATTAATTAATGGGAAAAATGTCACAGAATTACTTTTCATCATTAGGCCAAATAATCATTTAATCTATTAAAAATAAAAATAAAGGTATCATATAAATTTTTACTTTTCATAAAAAAATTAAATGAATGATAAAAAATATTATTTTATTCGTATCTCAAATAAAATTATAATATATAAGTGGTCATATATTTTTTGCATGAATATTACAAAGATTTTTAACACCAAAAAAGAATCATATCCACACACGTAAAAATTAGAAAGTTTATTTTTTAATAACTAAAGCTATAATTAATTTAGTATGAAAAATCCCTTTATTATATAAACTTAATCGTTTTAGCATCCTATCTTAATAGGAAACATACCTATCCTCTAAGGTTCAATTATTTGGTAAACTTAAAAAATATAATTTAAAATAATTCAATTTTATGTAAAAAGTGGGAGTAAATATGTTACAAAATTTGCAGTAGTTCCAAAATAAATTAATATAAAATTGAAAAAAAAAATTGTTGTGTCTTAATTTCTTAAACAGTTTAGTGAGCTTTTATCTATCCATTTGAGATTTAATAAGCTGAAACATATATAGTATATTTATGGAAAGACTTGCAAGAGGAGCACAAAGAAAAAGGTGACTGGTTCGGTGGGGAGTCAGGGGAGGGTATGCTGCTAGTAATGATGAAGAAATGTGAAAAACGAATAAACCCCTCTTCTCTTATAAAGACAACATTTTGAAGCCAAAAAAGAGTTTGGAGGGGAAAATATATATTAATGAAATCAATTACCCATTGTTAATAAACTTGTGTAATGTGTATGATTTATTTTAATATAACTGTCTAAAATATTGAATTAATAATAAAATTTATTCTCATTCTATATTTTGTACAAAATATCCAAAATTAAATAATATTTTTTTTAATATAAATGATTAATTAACACAAATTTATTAATACAATGTATCTATACGGCAACTCACCTTCTTAATAAATATAAATTCGACAATCAATGCTAATATTGAAAATATAGACCATAGGCTCCTAGATTTATATTAGTTAAATAAATTTCTATTCCAAAAGTTTAACTGATATTGAAATTAACTCATATATTTACAAAATTATATTCTATTAATATTTTATCAATATTAAATTTATTTGTACAAATTTATATTTCATTAATATTTTATCAATATTAAATTTATTTGCTATTAACTTCACAACATAAAGGAACAAGAAAGAAAAACAAAGAACGGTTTGTTAATAATAACTCAGAAGGTAATAAACATAAGGAAGTGATAAAAGAAAAACATGAATGATGACAAACTATTCCATTTCAGTCAGTTTCGGCTGCGGTCATATATTTTTTAGATTTGAAGTCATCATTCACAGACAGAATATATGGTATGTTGTATAGGTATAAATTAATTAATTAATTAAAAAAAATATGTATATAATTTATTAATTTTTAAAATTTATTTAATATTTTTTTAGATATGATAATAATAAAATGATATTTATTAAGATAACTCTTATTAAAGTAAATAATAATATTAAAATAACGAAAAATTTGATGAATAATAATTTATAATATAAATTTAATAAGAAAAATAATATTATTTTTATATTTAAAATTAAATTTATTAAATTTATAATATAAATAAAATAAAATGATATTTAAAAAAATTACACCATGAAATTATTAAAAATATTAAATAAATTATGAAATAATACATTCAATTTTTCATCTCTCCCTCAATTCCATTATAAAGGATATTCAATATATCATAAATATTGTTATTCAAAAAAGGTAATAATTTCAAGAATATCAAAGCCAATAATATCAACACATAATAAGCACGTGGATGTGTATATCAGGGGGGTGTTATTCAAAAAGATAATAATTTCAAGAATATCAAAGCCAACAATACCAACACAGTGTTATTCAAAAAGGTAATAATTTCAAGAATATCAAAGCCAGTAATACCCACACATAATAAGCATGTGAATGAGTGTGTACCAGAAGAATAAATGACATCCACGTACGGTGCAAAGCTGGTAATAGTATGTATTTATTCTTTTGAAAATTATTTTAAATAAGATATTTTAAATTATAATAATTAAAAATATTTTAATAATATTGAATATAATATAAAAGAAGATCTAATTAATCAAAATAGAATTCAATTTAATTTAAGTATAGTTAACCAATATTCAATATATAATATTTGAGTTAAATAAATAATATTTTTGTGCTTATAAATTTTATGATATTATAAATAATATTTTTCAATGATTTTTTACGATAACTTTGATAATAATAAGCATTAAAATTATTAAAAAAAAATATTTTATATAAAATGATATTGATAGGTACTAGAATTTTTAAGATTTTTATATAAAACAACGAAATCTGATCCTAAAAGTTTAATACATTAAATGAGTTAACCCGTGCATTTATAAATTCACGTTTATTTTGATATTTTATTAATATGAAACTTATTTATCCAATGATTCTAACTTTAACAAGATCATTATCTTTAGAATCATATTGTGATTCAAGCCAATCAAACAAGTCTTTTTGGACTAGAAAGTTCTAATAAAAACCTAATAAATCTAAAAGGGATAAATAGATTTTTTCTAAATTTTATCAATTTATAATTTCGTAACATAAATAAAATGATCAGATATACAATCACATGTAAATAATAAAATACATAAAATAAAAATAACACGATATTTTTAAGTGAAAATAACTTAAATAACAATCATGACTTAAAAATAAAACAAACAGTTCACAAAATCACCTATTTTTCTTATTATGAAAAATCAAATGAATAAGTACAAATTTGATCTTATGATATTATTTCTAAAATAATGTTCCAACATACCTTACTTATGAGACTCTGTTATATTTTTATAGTTTTTAAGATTAATATAAATTTAATTAATTCATCACCAATTAGACACATTCACTAATAAAACTACAAATAAGGTTAACACAAAAAATATAAGTATTTATGTGTATTATAGAATAAATTTAGTAATGAATAATTATAATTACATGATTCAAACTAAATATTAAATAAATCAAATCAACTAATAAATCTTAAGCCAAATAGAATAAATATAAATTTAATAAAAATTTCTTTAAAATTTAATAATTAAATCAAATAATCATGATTATACATTAAATTATTTGATTAAAATATTTAAGAATCTAATTAAAAATAAGTTATATAAACATAAAAATAAGAAATATATCTATTAAAAATATAAAAATATAAAGAATAAAATATATATACATATTAATAAAAAAAAATTTATATGCATTTGTTGAATGGATGAGGTATAATAAAAGCTAATGCCTTTGCACTTGATCACCTATATTAATTACAATCCTCGTGAAGCTCTGTTGCCGAATAGCACCTTAATACATGAATCCCTAATAATTCTTTTTCCAATGATGCGTTAATCACTAATGAAATATAAGAGACCGGAAGAATTCTAATAATTATTAATATAAAACGTACAAAGTAACAGCATAATTTTTTTTATAAAATTATCATAAAAGCTTGAGTCAATTAAGTACATTTTTTGCCTCAACGTATTATGATAAGTCGTAAAAATATTCAAAACATTTAATTGAAAAAATTAAAAAATTAAAATAATTATAATTATAATTATGTTTATAATATTATCTATAATCATAAAAGCATATTAAATCTACGATTATCGTTTAATTTTTTAATATTATTATATCTTATATATATTTTTTTATGATATTATAATAAAATCTTGAATTAATTAAATATATTTTATGCTAATAATATATGAGATGATTTATAAAAATACTTAAAATATTTAAGTAATTATAATTATGTTCAAAAAAAATAAAAATGTACGTAATACAATTATATTAAAAAATTAAACGAAAACTATTGATTTAATATATTTTTATCATTGTAAATATTATTTTAAATATAATTATAATTATTTAAATATTTTTATAATTTATTTTACACATTGTGGATATAAATATAATTAATCCAATAATATATTAGGCACATATTTTTTCAAACGAAGATAAAAAAATTACTAACTTTTAAGATTTTTAAGTGATAATATTATTATACTTTGGTATATATTTTCTCATTCAATCTTATTTCATATTTAAATGTTTTAACATTTTTTTAATTTAAAATTATTTTATTTCAATTAAGTCCTTTCATATTTAAAGATTTTAACATTTTTATAATTTAAAATTATTTGTGATCGTAACCTATATAAATTGTTGTTTTAACATGCACCATTTTAAATATAATTTCCTTCATTTTTATTTCCATTTAACATTTATATATATCATATAATTACATTTTATTTATTTCATCATTCTATTTAAAATAAATAAGATATTTTAATTTATATTATTTTATTATTATTTTAATTTATAAAACAAATAAAATAAAATTTGATGAGTTTTTAAAATTAATATATTGTACCATAAATTAATGGGATATTTTATTTTAATTTATATCTCCATAAAATATTTAAATAACATTTAAATAAATATTAATATAAAAAACACACTTATCAAATAATGTTAAATTAGCATTTATGGTTGAAAAATATAAGTTTAGTTGTATAAAATAAAACTGTAAATATTTTGTTAGAACTTACAAAATAAATGTTTAATATATATTTAAAAATATGATATATATATTTTTTATTTTATAATGTAAAAATATATATTTTAAAAAAAATTAGTTAAATAATTAGATTATATAAAGATTATTTAATTAGATAATATAATCTTTTTTACTAAAAATGATTTTATTTCTATTTTATTGTGTAAACATATATTATTTTTATATAACATAAAATAATATATTTTATGTATGTCCAAAATATTATGTAAATATTTTTATATTTTATTTTTAAAAAATTAAAAGTAAAATTACGTTAAATAATTAAATTATTTAAATAGAGGAGATTTTATTAAAGGGAAAAATATATCGCTACCTACCAGTTTAGTAGTACTAGAATCCAAATGTACAAACAAACTACTAAAATCAAAGAAATACTGGCGTCATGCCGTCGGCTTTAGTTTGGAGACAGTGGGTAGATCCTACTTGTGCACAAAATAATATCCGATTAAAAAAACAAAAAAACAAAAATGTCATGAATGCACGGCAGAATAAATCAGTTTTGATATTTTATTTTTATTAAAATAAAAAATATGAAAAATAAGGATAAAATTAACTATATAATAACAGAAGGTATATAATTTGTATCTAAAATTTTCTATTATTTGAGATGAGTTTCTTATTAAATTAGTAGAGATATTATAGTTTAGTTTTTATCAAAATTGAGTTTATTATATCTCACACATATAATATTAATATTAAAATATTCATATATTTTCGAATTAAAATTTTGATCATTGTTGAAGAATTTGTTTTTAGTAAATATGTGGAGACATTAATCCAATGTAATAAGTAGAGGTGTGCAAAAAATTCGATAATTTGATTAATTCGATCAATCTAATCCGATCTGTTAATTTTTTAACGATTTTGATCCAACCATCGGATCGGATCGGATCAGGTGAAAAAAAAATTCATTCGTTAAGTTCGGATCAAATGATGGATTTCACTACGATTCATCTGATCCGATCGAATTTATTATATATATTTATTTGGTTTTTTAAGGTTTATTTTAATTCAAATAATTTTATGTTATATTTATATAAAAATTTAAATTTTTTATTCAAAAATACAAAAAAATAAAATTAATTAAGTTTATTAATCAGATTCAATCTAAATAAGTTACGAATCAGATTATATCAGATTTAAAAAGTGATCAGATCAATTATAGATTATGATATTTCAATTTAAATTTAATCGAATGGTTATATAAGTATAAATTTAGAAGATTATATTCGATGAACACCCTTACTAATAAGAAATTTATCTATTGATCCAATATTTAAAAACATCGCCTCTTTGACTTAGCATGAAAAAGGCACCAAGAAAGCATTTATATCATGATAATTTAATGTTTTATTACAAATGTATTGAGACATTACCTCGTTGGCTTAGCATGCAAAAGGTACCAAGAAAGCATTTATATCATGATAATGTAATGTTTCATTACAAATGCAAAGGGAATACACTGGATTTGCTGCCATGATAAGTTCTATAACAACATGATAAAATAATACCTTAAAAAATCAATTAATTTTGAAAGACATTGTATTTCTTAAAATAGAGGTGATAAACTCATCACTCATATTAAATATTTTCTTAAAAATATATAATATATGTATAAAGGATAAATTATTAAATTATTATTGATAATATGATGCTTTAGATTTTAGGTTAATAAAAATAAACATAAATATAATAAATTATTTTTTATTTTTTTAAAATAATAACTAATAAAACTTATAAGAATACTACATTAATAATTTTTCACCATAAAATCAAATTCTCTCATTATAATTTACGAAAATATACACTCAACAATTAATAATCTCACACCAATTTCCATTATCGTTAATTTAATTTCATCTGTATTTAGCCCCCAAAAAAAAATCAAGTTCATGTATTCATTGAATCGTTTCCAATTTCGCAGATCTTATCGTCAGTCTTCGATTTCTACCTATTAGGGGAGGGCTTGTATAGGACTTCATCTTCTTTCTTCTCTTGATTCTTTGTCTCTCTTCAAAAGGGATTATTGAAAGAAGATCCATTTGGACTCTTCTTTCTTTCTTTTTCACTTTTCCTGAAGTCGGCGCCTAATTTTTGCCTGTCTCTTTTCTTTTTTATTTCTTCTGGGCTACTCAGCGTTTACTTTATTTTCCCGCTGGAAAGAAGAGCTTCGAGGTGGGATTTGGTATTTGAATTGAGCTTCTATATCTGGGGGTATTCTCTGCAGCGAATTTGGTGGGCTTATGGTCTAGTTGTCTGTTACGGATTCTGGATCTTCCTTGTTGTGGGTGAAGAAGAAATTGATGATTTCTGAAGCTGATATCTAATTGGAGCTTTTGGTTTCGGCCTAGCTAATAAAAGGGTAAGACATCTGCTTATTTGTTGTTTGATTTTTGTCGCATTTGGTTCCTTGTATGCTCAGATCGACGGGAAACATTGGAGCTGTTTGAGTTTGAATTTAGAACTTCTGGGTTGTCTTTTGGGCTTTTGTAGTGATTTTACTTCGTATTTGTTTAGAGCAAACTCAGAATTTGATTTGGTAATTAGGATTGGATAAGGGTTTGATGCTAGATATGAGATTCAGGTTTCCGGGGAAGTTTACTGCTGGTTGAAGCTTGAATTTTGAAGTTTCTGGGCATCTCTCAGAGCTTATAGTAGATTTAAATCTCTTTGGTATAAGCCTGGTGTTTCTTGTGTTGTTCTTAAACCAACTTAATTAAATTTGAAATGGACAACTCAAAAAATAGAAATAGTGACCATTTGGGTGTAAACAAGTTGGGGAAGAACATAAGGAAGAGTCCATTACACCAACCAAACTTAAATAATAATGCCCCAAGGCAGCAGCCTCAGCCCCAGGTTTACAACATAAGCAAGAATGATTTCAGGAACATTGTTCAGCAGTTAACTGGCTCACCATCACAAGAGCCTTTGCCAAGACCTACCCAAAATCCACCCAAATCCCAGAGCATGCGCTGGCAAAAGATTCGACCTCCCCCGTTAACTCCCATTAATAGGCCACCTGTGATACCTCCGCCTGCCCCTGTTCGTCCCAATGCACCACCTCAAGTTCCATACAACAATAGCTTAGTTAGGCCTGCTCAGTTTGTACAACCATCACAAATACCAATGCAACAATTAGCACCTGGAGATTCGGCTTGGCCCAATACAGCCGAGTCTCCTATCTCAGCTTACATGCGTTACCTACAGAGTTCAATGTTAGATCCATCTCCAAGAGTAAACCAAGGCCAACATCTACCACCGCAACAACCACAAGTCCCAGGTCAATTTCAGGCACAGCCAGCATCATCTGGTTTACTTCCTAATCCCTCAATGCCTGCTTTCTCTTCCCCAAGAATGAATGGTCCTGTACCCGCAATGCATAATCTCCCTTCACAAGTGAGTGGCCCTGGCCTTTTACCATCACCAACTTCGCAGTTCCTATTGCCGTCCCCGTCTGGTTACATGAATTTGCTCTCACCACGATCCCCTTATCCATTGCTTTCACCTGGGATTCAGTATCCTCCACCACTAACACCAAATTTTGCTTTCTCACCTATGACTCAATCTGGGATTTTAGGTCCAGGGCCTCAACCCCCACCTTCTCCAGGCTATGTATTTCCATTATCTCCTGGGTTCTTTCCCTTGTCAAGTCCAAAATGGAGGAATCGATAGTTATTATCACTTTCTTATTGTGAGAGATGTTTCTCATTAGCTCTTGGCTTTTGTTTTGTGTCCACAATCATTTACTTAACTGAAGAGCTTCTTCTGAGGATGTAATGCGTAATGGTGTTGTAAGAGGACCTTTTATCTGATTGTACTTGTCTACTGTTTGTTTCTTTGTTATTACTATGTCCGTACACACAGGACAGCTCGATCTAATCAATGGTTTGTGTAATAGCCACCTTATTTTAATTTTCTTGGACAATTTTCACTTTAGGGTATACAGTGAAGTCAAGATCAGACACTCATCCTGAAAAACAAACGGGATTGGTGACACCAAAGGAGTTACGATATAGAAATCAAATGTTAGGCTTTCTTGCTGAATTTTTTTGTATTTTTACTGTATCTGGATTAGTTCCAAGCTCAAAATTTTATTTGTTCTTCTTTTAAGTTATATAACCTCCATTTCCAATGAACTCTTGTGGTACCGGTTTTATAAGTTATTTGATAATGAATACTGCTTGATTTCCTATTGCATTTGCTCAGGTTTTATATTTAGATATGTGTGATTCAATATCATTAGACCTTTCTGTTTCTAAATTTGAAATTTAGAATTTACAAATGCCCAAATGGGATGCATGCTCTTTTTTGTATGTGGCCTAATTTCAATTTTGCAAGATATTAAGATGGAAGAGAGAATTTTGAAGCCATAGTATCTAAAGACTAGTGGAAACAATGTTTGTTATACTTAGAATTATGTTTTTGAATGAACTATAACACACACGTACGTACACTTTAGATGAGTTTTGAGCCTACAATAATTCAAGGTCCATTTGTAGCATATACTATTAGGCTTCTAAATTTAGGATTCCATCATACAGGAAGAAGATAGCCTACATATATTGATGGGTTTCACCAAACTTTTCCCTTTTATATGGAACTAATAAAACTATGCAGATCATATGACTTAGAAATATATTCATGCGTGAAACGAAATATAACAAATTAGACCAATAATTAATTTATTTTTTAAAAATAATTCAAGGTGGGAGATTCAAATAAGGGTATTAATAAAGATTTTGTTAGATAACGATTTTGATTCTGTTTTGATTTTTTTAAATGATTTTTCAATCAAATATGTTTCATAATGATTTTTTATTTTAATTTTCACTTTTTGTAAGTAATCACTATCAAAATGTACAGTGATTTATAAATCTTTAAAATTAGATTTTTGATTTTTTTATATTTTTATCAAACATTTTTTTAGTGAGTAAATTAAGTCTTATAATTTTTACATTTATAAGTATCCGAAGAAAATAATAAAAAACAAAATTTGTAAATAATAACAAAAAAAAATTTATCTTTCAAGTTTTTGAAAAAAACTCAAAAAATATAAAGCATTATTAAATAAATTGTAAATTTTGATTTTTTTTGAAAATTATTATGTAAAAATTATTATTAATAATTATTTTTATAAAATAATCATAAATCATAAAATTAATTATTTAATTATAAATTATAAATCAAATTTATATCAAACAAAAAATAAGTTAAAGTTTGATAATAACGATGATTTATAATTTGTATTAAAGCATAAGTTAAAGTATAAAGTATTATTAATAATTTTTTTTATTTATTAATTTTAAGTTTTTATTTTTTCTTTTAATAATTAAAAATTCAAATATCATAAGACTTGATTTATTTTGAAAATATTTGATAAAAATGAAATAAAAAATTAATTAAAAAAATCTTCTTTACAAAATTTATATATCATTCTATATTTGGTAAGATTTTTTTGAAAACGTGAAAACCAAAATTAGAAAAAATTCTATCTATCAGACGTCAATAATAACGCATTAACATTGATTAGTAAATTACGAATATGCATAATGTTAAAAAAAAAAACACAAAATGTCGGTGCACTTGGAATTTCAAGATTATTTTTAAAATCACATTTTTATTTAATTATTGAAATTAAAGATATATGAATAACTTAATTACTTAGCCAAATATAAAAGTTAGACTAAAGTAGTCATGCTTGGTTACAAAAATATAACATTGAGACCTACTACAAAACAAATATCATTTTGGATCATTTCAGTGATAATACTGATAGTATTTATCTTTATTAATGACTTTTTATTTGTCTGTGTATTACTTCAATAAATATAATTATATAAATCATTTTTATTGATTACATGTATTTTCCCTAGCAATATTACCATTTTCATCTTATAAACTAACTGGTTTATTAGATCTATAGGAAAAATAGCGAAATGAAAACAAAAAAAACATGTTTAAGTAGCACTGGAGTAACTCTATGCAAGACTATGCCATCACACGTATAAAATTTAGATGAAAAATACAATTATGATAGACTTTATTAAATTATAGTAAAAATAAAAGAAATAATTACTCGAAAAAATAATATCTCTAAAAAAATAAAATAGAAGGAAAGAAAGGTGTTGAGGTTTGTGTGTGTGTGGGGGGGAAGAGAGGAGCGAAAAAAACCACTCATCATTTTAATTAACCCTCTACTTGAAGAAAGAGAATCCTCTTTTAGCGCCCTTAAATATTTCTTTCCAAATGGCACCCCAAATACGCATGTTAATTTAGTGTGACCTATTTTTTTTTTTAATTTATCTTGACTTGCTTAAAGCGCGAATTATTTGATTTTGATTTAATTTAATCAAAAGTTTAAATTGATATTGCTCACATAATTATAAGATTGAGAGTAGGATTAAATATTTCTATAATAAATCCAACTTAAATCTAATTGAAATTATAACTTAAATTTAAATTTTGTACCATATTTTTTTTTTCATATATTATAATTTATTTCATCATCTATATGTTGACTCAAGTAAATTCATAGTATAAAAAAATCAAGACTAAACTTATCAAACAATTTTAAGGTCAAAACTTAACCCCATTAAATATAAAAAATTAAACTTGATTTGACTCGAAAATATATATTGAATTACAAAGTGATTGAGATCAACCCCCATCTAAAGTTTCAAACCCAATCCCTTAAGAACTTACATCCTAACCTCAACCCACCACCTATATTTTTAAAATATTATAATTATATATTATGTTTTTCATTTTAATAGGATTTTTTTTTTAAATTATCAAAAGTTTAACATTAAATTCATTTTATATATAAATAACAAAATATATTTACTACATAAATTTAATAAAATGAATATAAGATTAGATTCCATAAAATCTTTATAGGTCATTAAAATTCTAATAACCTATTAAAATTTCGACGATTCATACAAATTTAAGTGATTTTTGTTGACGACTCATCAGATATTAATTATATCTACTTATATTTTTATATTTAACAAATACATATATCATTATCTTTGTATATACAATGATCAATTTTTTAATATAACTTAAACTTTAATATTTTTTTATCTACTATATGTAAGATGTTACTTTAATCTATGTCTTTATATATATATAGAGAGAGAGTTGCATTCACTTCTATTCATAGATGTAATATATTACATTAAAGGATCGGGCTTTCAAATGCCTCGTCCCATTTGACAACAATTCTTTCCCTCTCGTTTTTTGTTTAAAAAAAAATCTAATTACATCCCAACAAACCTCAAGGTATCTACAATCTTTGAGGTATTTACATGGAGCTTTTTATAGATATATTGAAAATTGCATTTTTTTTAATAAATAGTTTATATCGGTTAAAAAATAGCAATATTTCATACATATTTTAAACGTGGTATTCAAAACTGACCAAAATTTTAACATGGTCATTTAAAAAAAAGTATTAAATTTGACGAGAGATAAAGATATTCTTATGATTAAAATGCATTTTAGATTCAATGTTACTTGTACGTATTATAGGTCTATTAATTCTTCTAAAAGAACGATGGAAGTTTATTTTATAATTTCAAGCCAAAATTTTTAAGGATAAAATGAAAATATTAAAAAAATGTTTATTTATCTTACTAAAAGTGATGTAATAAATATTTAGATAATTATTTTATTAAAAATTACGTCATAATTCATGTACTTACAATAAATACTATTAGTAAAAAAAATATTAAAATTTTATTACGTATTATATTAAATTATAAATGATTCATTTTAATAAAAAAAATTATTTAATAATTCATCATTAAAATATATAAAATAATATAATTACAAATTACAAATTATTTATTATTTATTTATATAATATATCATATCATCATATTTATTACTAATTTTTTACTACCTAGTTGCCGATTAAAAAGTGAATAATAACTTTTTTCAAGATTCAATATACAAGAGAGAAATCTATATTATAATTGTTTCGTATTTTTTATTGGTAGGTTTACGACCATAGTGACTTGAAACCCTCGTTCATGTAGCAAATAGCATGCGCACGTTACAATCCTTTATAACCGTTATGTAAACGATTTGGTTTAAAGAAGCAGTTGATCCAACTTTATAGATCTCGAGTACTAATTGGCCTACGACTTGTTTATTGCGAACTAATGGACAAGATCTTGTTTTTTGTCATCATACTAGGCATAATGCGACTTGATGGATGCGACCTTGAAATGTTACCTACCTTATAATCTAACATTCATCTTGTACGAGTTCAAAATAACAACCTGATCATTTTTTATGATTTTATCATAAATAGGTCAGTTTTGACACCTCAAATAAAGTGTCTATCGTTGTAATAGTAACACATGCTTAATACATATCTATATATACCTCCTTAACATTAATAATAAAGGATCTCACACTATTAGAATACAAAAAATTTACGTCAATTTTTAACCGACATAAAATATTAAGTTAGTCATATGTGTTAACTGATTTTAAATATTAAGTCAGTCCGAAGTGTCAACCGACTTAAAATTTTTAAGTTGATCATACATATCAATCAATTTAAACTTTCATAATTCTTAAACATATTTTTGATTATTTTTTACTAACCTCGTGCACGTTTTAAATCACCATATAACATGAGAAAAATAACAATAATATGTTTTAAAGGGTTTTTAAAACAATTTATTCGTTTAAAACCTTGATATTAATACTTAAGAATTAATTATAACAAAAATAACTTACATATAATGCATATATTTAAATTTAACTTAATTATAATATCATTAAATATTATAAGCAAATATATATGTACATGGTATATTAAATATAAAATTAGATATATGCATTATTATATGTGTGATTATTTACAAGATAAGTATGTAATAATAAGATATCTATGATATTTCATTCATAAGATTTTTCTTTTGATTATTCTTACGACTTTCTAATTTGGAGCATATGTTTCGCCTATTTTTCTTGTAATCTTTAAAAATTTATATATCATAACTCATTTTGCTTCAATTAAAGAATTAAATATATTTAAATTAAAAATAATAATTTAAAATCAAGAATATATATATATTGAAAGATTAATATATTAATTATTTAATATGTATATATGCAACATGTACCTTTATGTTCTTATGGCCTCAAATGACAACGGTTAAAAAATCGACATAAACTATGCACAATATTGAATCTAAGATATTTGAGACCAATAAGTGAGCATATCAAATAGTACCTAACGAGTACTAAGATTCCTTAAAAAATAATTCATATGTTAACATCTTGAATTCATTAAAAATTAACCTCTAAGTTAAAAGAGTACGTTATTTAAAGAGATTATCACATTTTTAATTGATATGTTGATATTTGAGATAATCTCGTTTATAAATTTCATAATGAAATAATCAAATAAAATTGAATTTTTTTGCCATAAAACCTACAAAAAAGAGGTATACATAGTTTATAGTTTCGAACATCTTTATTATTCAATCTATAATTCATTGTATTAATAAAATTCATTATTTATATTCATTTTTACATACCAAAACATTATCATATATTTTAAATAAGTTTACCAGAATAAATTTTAAAGGGTTTATAAATTTTATATATATATATATATATATTTACATGAAATTAGTTAAAATAAATAGATAAAAAATATATATAAATAATTAATAAAACATTATATATATAAGAAAGATTATTTAAAAAAATGAACTTTAAATTCATGAAAATAAAATAAAAATATAAAAACATGAATAATAAGCACAAAATAGTTTATAAAAAAAACTTATAAGAATTAAACAAGTAAAAAAATTAAAGAAAAATATTTGATAATTGAGAAATTGACATTAAGTGGTTTCATTTCTAAGTTCATAGAGAAATATTCACCTTTTTTTAACTATCGAAGAAAAACAAAGATTACATCTATAACAAAGAATGTGAACATGTTTTTAAGTCCTTCAAAGAATACATGAGAAGAGCACTCCTTTTAACAAATCCTATCATTGGTGAGATTTTATATCTTTATATGGTTTTCACAGATAAAGCGTCGAATGTCATACTTATGGTTGATAGAGTGGGAAAACAATGCCTAGTATACTATGCGATTTTCCTAATGGAAGAATAAAAGTAACATTCTTTAAAAAAGGTGGGTTTACGATAAGAACAACCTCAAGAAAATTAACACACTATTTGGGGGCTCATGAAGTGATTGTTCTTACCTCCAATCCATTAAAAAATATTGTAGATAAGTTAGACCAATCTAGTCAACTTTCTTAGATAACCATTAAATTGAATAAATTTGAAATACAATACAAACCATTGTCGTATAAGTCACTTAATTTTTAAAATTAATACACTTATATGTCCTTTGCAAAAGTTATGTGAATAAAATATCAAAATGACACATTTTTAATAACCAATAGGATAATTTTTCTCGAATAATAAATATATTTTTATAAATTATTCATATATATTTTTTAAATAACTAAAATAAATAATTATTTTAAAAATGATTAATTTTATCTCTTAAAAAATTATGCTAAAATTTTCAAATAAAATTCTACTATCCTTTTTATAAAAAATAAAAAAATTATCTTATCCTATTAAATAACAATAATTTAAAGTATATTTTAACTATAAATAACATACTAATACAACCTTTTATACTATCACAAATATCATGCATGACGAAATTGGACACTAACCTACTGATGACACTCATAAGTTCTGTTGGTTTTGACTAATGAAATCCGGAAAATCTCATTTGTGATATATATATATACGTAGTTTTCGTTAAAAAACATTTATTTTGGGTTGGAACTTTAAAAACTGACAAATATTTTAAAATATATATTATATGTTAAATAATATGTTATTTACTAATTGAATAAAAAATTAAATAAAAAATATTAATAAATTGATTATAAAATTATTTATTAATAAAATATTAATTAAACTGTATAATATAAATTAATGTATGTACCATAAAAATCATTTTGATATATTAAAGGAACTTGCAATATGAGTATTTGTTTATTATTAATTTTGACTATTCTTATTATTAGAGTTATATTTGTTATTATCATAATAAGGTTTTTAATTTCAAAAATACATAATTATTGAGTTATAAGTATAAATTTTAAATTATTAAAAAATTAGTTTTTTTTAATATAGAAATATCAATTCTGAGAGCAATATGGGTATTTATTAAACCCATCTTCCTCAAAAAAAATTAATCCTAAGTCGAAGTGGGAAGAGGCCTTTTTCTCTTTGCAAAGATGGTGGGTGAGATTGACATTATTCTTACACACTGATTTGGGAATTGTGATTGCTGAATCACTTTGTTTTGTGTCCTCATTTTCAATTTTGCACCCTTTTGATATGAGTTTCAGCCACATCTATTTGCCTTTCTAGTCTTATACTAAATAAATAACAAATCGATTTCCTTCTGTCTGGTTTGTTATGTATTTTTGTTTCTGACCTAACCAAACCCAACTCATTCACCCTCCTCTGCCTCTCATTCCTAAATATTCAACTTCTATTTTTGATTGGTTATTCTGAGATTACCTCTTTTTTGCCTTAAGTTTAGATAATAGTCCTCGTCTCCTCGTCTCCTTTTCTTTTCCAGGTAAGCATTTCCTATCTTTCTCTTTGAGTTGACTTGAGAATCGTAATATCTGGGTGTGATTATTTTGTCGATCTCAGATTCCTCTGTTGTTCCAGATTACAATATCTGACTTAGGGCTATTTCAAATAGCTTCGGTTTGTTTCAAGCTCTTGACTTTCTTTAGCTTGCGTTTTTGGGCAAAATAATTTCGGTAAGAATATTATCTTCCTAAATAATTTTTCTATAGTTGAATATGCAAAATGAGTATAATGGAAAACTATTTTTTTGTTCACTTTATAGGAGGGTAGGATTTAGAAAGAAAAAACAGAAACATTTGAGTTTTGTAACGAATTCAAAATGCTAGTGATGCGGAATGTGACTAATTGTATGATAAAAGTGTCAGTGCTTCCATTGCATGATATCACATAGTGTCCCTTATTGGAAAAATGGTTTTAATATTATGTAATTATGCGAAAATGAGCCCTTATTAGTGTTATTTTTGGCTATGACACTTTAAGTCCCGTAATTATGAAATGTGGCACCTGCTTCTCTATTAGTCCTATGTAAATAGTAGCACTAAAGTGCTCAATTTCACAATGTCCCTGACCTAAGTGCTTAAGCTAAAAATAAGAGGAATAAAATGCCCATTTTCAATAACTATGGTACATGTAGTGTAAATCATCCCTTTGTTATTCACATTTTGTCAAAGCTTCATAAATTGTATGCCATTGATTTATTTATTTCTTCTTCTCTTAGTGTGATTTTTCTTTTTTATATATGCTATCATTCTCTGCAATTTTTATCAAAGATCTACTAGTTAAGACTCAGTTTTAAGAGTTATTCTGCTGAACATCAACATATGTCAAGTTGATGTTCTGCAGAATAAATTCTTATTGCAGTTGATGACCATTCAGTTTCTTGTTTTCTGAATTTATTATTGGCTCCAAGATTTGGAGTTGATTCTTGAACAACCCCTTTTCTACTTTTCAACTTCAGATTTTATAGAAATTCATATGATAGCTTGATATTTTAAATGACATAATCAAACTTTTGATATAGGAATTTCTTTGGTTTGTTCAATCCCACAAATGCAAATTAGTGTCTATGGTCTGTTAGCCACAATGAATTTTGAGCTGAGAAGGTCGCTGACATTTAAATTAAAGCTATGAGCCTATGATGTCTTCTGCTTTTGTTGATTCTCAGACCTGCTGTAAGTTGTAAATTGGTAACATGTTTGACTATTATCTTTCAAGGGTTCATAACCCTTGAACCATCTTTAGATGTAACATCAATACGAGTAAGGAGGGAACACTCGTTTCTGATATGCTCAAAACTATCTGAACTTTTTGAGTGCATATACATTACTTGCATCTTTATTTTGTGCTCCATACATTGTTGCTTCCTATATAGTTTTGTGTGTGATAAAATGCCCTTTAGGCCCTGCCATTAAGATGGATGAAACATTATTATAAAAATTTATTTGTCATATGACTATCTGTACTAATCTTAGCTTTGTTAAGCTCAATGTAAAGTTCATTTAGACCTGACTGAGACTCATTCAATCTATCAATCACTGTATAAGTTCTGTTATCATGCATGTTTATGAGAAAGGGTCTGACCATAATTGTTCTTAGCCTGACCTGGTAGGGTCAGGCTCAGTAGATATCTTACATAATCTGGACAGGTTAATCAAACTGCACTAATTTTCATAATTCCAGAATTTGGGGAAGTTTCAAAAATTTTGTTTCATCATCTTCAATTTCAAACATTATGCATAGTCTCTTAAATTTTTAGATAAATGTCAGAATTTGTATGACAAAGTTAACTATTAAGAGTTTTTCTGCAGTATTTTCAAGCAACAATGGTCTAATTGTCAAACTTTATCCTGTAGATGGCTGACGTAGCAAAGGATCTTGCTTCTGGTACCATTGGAGGGGCAGCACAGTTGATAGTTGGACACCCATTCGATACCATAAAGGTTAAACTCCAAAGTCAGCCTGCTCCACTCCCTGGCCAGTCTCCCAAATTTTCCGGTGCTATCGATGCTGTTAGGCAAACATTAGCTGCTGAAGGCGCTGGTGGTTTGTACAAAGGTATGGGAGCTCCACTTGCCACTGTTGCAGCCTTGAATGCTGTCCTCTTCACAGTGAGAGGTCAAATGGAATCATTGTTGAGATCAGAACCTGGTACCCCACTTACAATTAACCAGCAAGTCATCTGTGGTGGTGGCGCAGGAGTTGCTGTCTCTGTTCTAGCTTGCCCTACTGAGTTAATAAAGTGCAGGTTAGTTTCATTGGACTATTTTTCTTTGTTATACCTTCAACCTTATGACACACAATTAATGGCCTAATTTCCTCCTATGCCCCCATTTGCTTACCATATTCTTGAATGGTGTGTTTAACATGTTTATCCATTCTTCATCATCTGCTGATAAGACTTGTTACATGGCAATCTAAAATGACCTGTTAACCAGACACAAACACAACGTAACAAAAAAAAATTCTAGTCATATTTGAGCGCTGATTGTTGTATGGTTTTATTGATAAACTATAATAAATAAATAATAATAATATGATAAAACATGTATTATTTTATCATGTATTAGCAACACAAAAAACACGACACGAACATGTTATGTTATCTGACACGATATGCCATACAGATTGCAAGCGCAAAGTGTGTTGGGAAGTTCAGGCTCAGTTGGTGTAGCTGTGGTGAGATATGGCGGGCCAGTTGATGTGGCGAAGCATGTCCTCCAGTCAGGAGGGGGAATGAGGGGTCTGTTCAAGGGCCTGGTTCCAACAATGGCACGTGAAGTACCTGGTAATGCTGCAATGTTTGGTGTGTATGAAGCACTGAAGCAATACTTTGCTGGAGGACAGGACACTTCGAGTTTGGGAAGAAGCTCTCTAATTGTGGCTGGAGGCCTAGCTGGAGCTTCCTTCTGGTTATCTGTCTATCCTACTGATGTCGTGAAGAGTGTGATTCAAGTGGATGATTACAAAAATCCCAAGTACTCCAGTTCGATCGATGCTTTCAAAAAGATCATTGCTTCAGAGGGTGTCAAGGGCCTTTATAAGGGATTTGGACCAGCAATGGCTCGAAGTGTTCCTGCTAATGCTGCTTGCTTCTTAGCATATGAGGTTACAAGGTCTAGTTTGGGATAACATTTCAAGCAAATACAAGATAAACACATTCTTTTACACAACTTTTGTGCTAAAGATTCGATTGAATGTTAACAGTTGTCTTCGTTTCATTAGTGATAATGTTTTTTGTAGTATTGATTTCGCAATTTTATTTTTATTTTATATTCAAAGGGGAGAGAACTTTCATAAACAAAATCAAAATAAGACAAATCTAATTCATATTTATCAAACATAATTAAAGAATTAGAAAAATAAAATAACAAATTAAAACAAAAAAATGAACAGGGATTTCATCTTCAATAGCCATTGTGGCTACCCGAGAACTCCAAGAACAAAATTACTAACAGCAGATGCTTCTAAAGAAGTTTACGAAACTCACCAACACAATACACCATGGCATTAGATATAAGTAGACATTTAAAAGCTTAAAAATTCATACAAATATTATCATCCAAAATGAAACCAACAAAAGTATCACAACTAACATCCAATTATCAAGTTAGAAAATGGGAAATTATCACGTTAGAAAATGTGGTTACCCATGAGACTTCTCTTACAAAAAAATCTGTACTAAGCAAGATAAAACTAAACTCATTATACTAATCCTTCCAAAGCTAGCTTTGCCTAAAAAAGTTGCCTGTATTACACATCTTTCTCTCGTTACCATTACCAACTATCAAAATCATAAAGCTTTTAACGAGAGCCCCACTCAACAAACATGATTCATATAATAGTAGTAGCAGATTACTTAGCCACATGATTGTTCCCTCCTTTACCAACCACATTAGGGTCATTCTTCTTCTTATCAATATTCCAATATGTCCTAAACTGAAATCCAACCCAATTCTTAACCAATCCGTCAATAACTCCATGAACAAGATGCCAACCCTTCATCTTCTTAGACAATCTCATTCATTAAACTAGCACCAGAATTAGATCACAAGTCATACTATCAATCCCCTTGACATGGTTTGTGACCTTCACATTTGTTCTGGTAAGCAGCCATACACCTAATGGAACAGATTTTACCCAAAATTCAATGCACAACACTTTACCTATATCATAAAGTTGTATCTCATTTGTTATCAAGTGATGCTTATACAATTTTTTTTTTCCTTTTGAAGTATTTAACATGATTTTTTTATTTTCTATAATACGGAGTACTGGTTTGTAAACAGTAATTGTATGTCACATAATATAACAAACTAATGCATTACCTGTAAAATACAGTAGAACGAACCAAATATAACGCTTCTTAGTGAAAAACAAAACAAAATCACTTCAACACTCTCAGCTATTTTTTTTTTCAATATTAATGAAATATTTTTAAGAAAGATATATCTTAAAAATTTAGGTCTAATTCTGAAATCAAAAACCAACTTTTAAGTTAGAGGATTATCTAAACTTATAAGCACCATTGATGCCTAACTCTTAACTGATGTAAAACTTAACATCCCCCTTTTACATTAATAGAGGTAAGTCCTGGTCGGTACGGGATGAGTCTGGATTTATGGTACTTAAGTGCATCGCTAGTCATCTGAACGCCGATGGAGGCCAAAAGTCTAGCTTTAATACTATCTTAAAAACCCAAACTTAAATTTAAATACAAAAATCAGCTTTTGAGTTCGAAAATTGTCCAGATTTATAAACAACGTTGTTGATTAACTCTTAACCAATGTGAGACTTAACAATATAAATTTATAATTCTAAATATTTTTTTAGATCACTTATTTCTCACAATTTTCTTTTCTTTTTTCTTGGTATCTCTCTAAAACAGTATATAAAAATTTCTCCAAATTAGCTTTATTTTGGCAGCAAAATCGAGAGAGAGAGAGAATGGAAGATACAACACCATCTTAGTCGGTACACGGTACTCGGGTTGGGTTTCCTAAAATGTCATATTTCATATTTGTTTCTGTTGTACAATGGGACATATAATATAAAATATAAAAATATTTATTAAAATATAAAAATAATATTAACCGAGCGTTTCTTCGAAGCAGAATGAACGATGATATTTATATAACTAAAATTACTACCAAATCAAATTCTATTACACAATTTAAAATTTATCATTAAATTATAATATTTAAAAATCTTCAAATATTACTATATATATTAAAGATAACTTTTAACTTTAAAGAAAATTAAAAATAAATATTATTTAATAATATTTCTATAATACCGTTAAAATTGAGTGATATTTTTTATTTTAGTTTATAATATAAAATATAATAATAGTAATAGTATTAAAATAAATTAAAAATGAAAATAATAATTTTATAATTTTATTTTAATATAATTTTATAAAACATAATAATTTGTAAAATAAATAAATTTACGTAAATCATTTATTTATATATATATATATATATATATATATATATATATATATATATTTATACGCCCACTTTATTAATTAAAAGTGAATTATTTATTTGATTATCATAAATTAAATATAGTAAAGTAGTTATTTTTATTTTCTAGAAATGATCTAGAGTTTAATTTTAATTAAATTCAATAACATAAAAATAATACAATATTTTTTAGTTTATATTTAATGTGAAAATAATAGTAAAATTAACAAATTTAATTAGTTTATAAAAATATAAAAATTAAAATTAGATTTTAAGAATATTTATGGATTCTTGACTTGAATTAAATATTTATTTATTTATTTTTAATAAATTATTTAATTATTATATATATATATTATTTTTTTAAATGTGATAAGGAATTCTTTAATTATCCTAACCATACTAAAAAGTAAATTTTTAATTAAGACATTACCAAAAAAAAATCTTTCTAAATTTAAAAAATTTATTTATTTATTTATTCATCAATAAATAAATATCAACAATAAAAGAAAAAATTTAAATAATGTAAAACGAATAGAAATATTTTAAAAAAATTAATGACGAGAGAGAGGGAGAGACACGAGTTGTAGAAAAATCTAGAAAATTAGATTAATTTTTAATATTATTTTTTTAATTTATATTTAAATAAATTTTTATATTCCCATGTATTTACGTAATTAGTGTAAATTTTTATTTTTTAATTATAAAAAATATGTAAATAAGTAAACATGTATTTTACTTTATTATTATTTTTAAATTATATTTTATTAATTTAAAAAAACAAAAAAAATATGTTAGTGATAATTAATGAAAAGATTAACGCCTTTAATGATAGAGTTATTTATAATAATGTATCTAATTTTGATATTATTAGAGACATTTTTTAAAAATATTAATATTATTTATCAAGAAAAGACAAACTTGATAAGTGGAATTATAAATTCATATAAGAGTTTAGTGAAATGTATGATATAATTTATTAATTTTTAAAACTTATCTTATTTTATATATTTTAATTTTTATTGAGATGTGAGGGTAATTGGATAGTATTAATTGAAATAAATTATTTATCTTTAATAAATTTAAATCAGATAATTAAAAATATAAAAATATATAATATATGATTATTTTTAATGTAATTATAATAGATATAATATATATTTAAAGTTAATATTAAAATCTAAATAAAAAATTACATATTAACTAATTAAAAATAATAAATAAAATACAACCTATACAAATCACTTTACAGAGTTAGTAGTGATTTTTTCCCATTTCATTTATTAGTGCTCTATTTTGTTTGCTTCAGCTTTGCTTAGAAATGGAATCAAGTAGCTCATCAGGCAGGCACTAGTACCAAGACATCTGGGGACAATTCCAACTCCAGCCAAGGATCCAAAGTGGAATCGTCTTTCTCTTTATCCAGTTTTAACAGTACTAGTACTATTGCCAGCATTGTAAATAGACCAATATCCCAACCAACCCCATTCTCTTACCGTGCCTGAAATTGAGGTTCGTAATATTAAAATATCATTCTTAGTGCATTCTATTCTTTTTTATGTACATTTTATTTGAAGATTGGTAGAGTATTAAAAAAAATGTTACAGCAATTTTACATAAAATTTATAAATGAATTATCTACTACTTTCTTAAAACAGTAAGGAACGTACCATAATAAATGTTTTACATTCGTGAAGATAAAGAGATGAACATTTAGAAAATATTATGGAAGGAATTTTTATTACTTATATATATAGAGCAAACTTACAAGGCTTGAGATTTTCACCCTGATTGAAAATATATCTTTAATAAATAATCTTAGATGATAATATTGTTAAAATTTAAATTGTTATTGATATAATAATAATTAATTAATTGATAATTTTATTCAATAATATTGATACTAATAGATAATTAATGATAGATATAAAATAGATATTATATATATTTTTATTATTACAATAATAATAAAAATAAAAATTATAATATTATTAGTCATAATTCTACTAAATATCCTCATTATTTTTAAATACTTGTTGAATGAACTTTTATTTTGTTAAGTTTAAGCCCAATCCTTAGTCTAATCCATTTTAGCAAGCCCAATCAGAGTACAATACTACAATTCATTGGCTCTTTTTGTAAGCAGGTGACTGACTTCATGGAAAGTGTTATTTACATTCAATACGGTAAAATAGATAAAAATAAAAAGTTATTAATTAGAAATTATATTTTAAATAATAAAAAAATTATTAATTTATGAACAACATTCTTTTATTATTAATTGGACTTTTATAATCATGTGAATGAATATTATATTTAAAATTATTTTAATTATTTTAATATATATATTTTTATTTTTTAAAATATATTTTTTAATTACTAATTAAACATGTTATTTTTATTCCGATTAAATACATATGCACCTTTTTCCTCCAAGCCCATAGTATATAGGAACTTCATAAAATTTAACTCGTATTTGTTACATTAATATTCTTTTTTAACTTATTAAAAACTCCTAATTATTGCTTCCATTTTGAGCTCATTTATATGTTTTTTTTTTCTTTGATAAATAACTTATTTATATGTTTATTGTGCTTGTGTTGTGAATTCTAACAACATTAACTTTGTTTAAAGTTCATCATCCATTAATTTAATGGTAAAAATAATACTTAATTATAAACTTAACAATGGAAAAGCCTTAAATGTAGTGATTTATAATCTTAAATTGTGTTGCTTCAAATATTGTAAATACAATTATTTAAATTTAAAAAATATACAATTATACCTTGTGTTTATTGCAAATACATCCCTTTAACTTCACATATTTTATTGATTTTCTTCCAAAAACCTCTCCTTTCTTGAATAATTAAGAATTAATGATAAGAATGGGTATAATTGTTATTTTTAAAACATATTGGATCTTTTTGTTGTTTCAAAAAATCTAAAGAGAATTATTTATAATTAACTCTATTTATAGTTCGGCATAATAGTAGTTTTTATTTTTATTTTTTGGAAATAAATATTTTGTCTTCATGAAAACAAAACTGAAGAATAATAATTAAATGCTTATATTGATGGTTGAAGAAGTTGTGTACAAGTTGATGCCAGTACTTTGATGCGGCCATCATGGCGCAGTGGATGATGACAATAACATTATTATTTGCTGCTTTTTTTCAGCTCAGCTTTATATTAATTCTTCTACTTTGCCACTAGCTATAATAGTCTAATTAAGTTTGCTTCACCAATATTTCTTTACACTGCTTTTTAAATATTCCATTGTATTATTTTATATATAAATAAAAGTCAACAAATCATATTCAATTTACAATTTGTTTTCCATGTTATTAACATCTAGTTTTATATATTATTAGTCGTTGAAAAATATTATTTATCATTAAGAAGAGGCTAGATGTGTATTGGTCATTATAAACTTTTTTTTTTTAATAAATTTTTAACTTTGTGTTATAAATTTACATTAATACTGATAACCACCTAAGTCAAAAACATAATAGTAAATTATTATTATTTTTTTTTTTTAGGAAACACCAAATAGAGAGCAGCATTCTGATGTCCCAGAGCAGAAAAAATATAAAGTCCAACAAGAATGAAAGGTTTCACAAAAATGGAAAGAAAGCTGCTCCAAGTTGGCCCCACTTCAAACTTTTAGGCTGCTAAACTAATCCCAAACCTATGTGACTGGTTCGAATCAAAAATAAGTATTTTTTAAATCTCAAAAATTAATGTGGCTTGAAATGGCCACCTGTCATTATTAATGTAGCTAACTCTGATGGCAAAGCAATGATATAAAAAAATATATATATCATCGTTATTTATATAAATTATTTTTTAATTATTAATATAAATTTAATTTAATTTTTTAAAATATAATAATAATTATATCATTGATTTAATTATCTTATAACTAAAATTATTTATTATATTGATTTATCGACATAATAAATATATATATATATGAATATATTATTTCGAAATAGATTGGGACGATTATCCCAAATGGGACAAGGATGGTATCTTGGTAACCTACTAATCTTGACAATGTTACAAAAAATTTCTTATTTATAGTTATTTTTGGGTTATTGTTTTTTTTCTTTTTCTTTTTTTCAAGTTTCTAATTTTTTAGGTAAACGGTCGTAATAATTGTTTTGATTCAGCTTTTGGTGTTAATTAATTTTTATTTAACCACTGTTATTTTATCATTTTAAATTTTAATTGTTAAAAAATATTAATTAAAAATAAATTTTAATATTTTATATTATTTAATTATATTCATAATTTACACGTCAAAAATATCTAGAGATCGAGGAATAAGTATATATATTTTATCAAGCTTCAATATTTGTAGGATGAAATAGATAAAAAAAAATTGAATTAGTTGTGTCAGGAAGAAATACATTAAAAGACTAAAAAATTTTTTTTAATGAATTTTACTATTTTTCTTTTACCAAAAAATAAAATAAAAATATCAGTAGGTATTGAAAATTAATGGCATGTCTGCCTGAATCATCAAAAATGAATGACATGAAAAAATATAATTTTATAATCTTAAAATTATAAGTAAACACATTTATTTTTTTAAAAAATGTGCTTGAGTGCTTTCAGCAAGTTTTGCTGTATATTTATCCTAAACCTACCCAAAAAAGAAAAAAAAAAAAAAGTGGTCTTCTATGTCGTAACGGCTTTCAAAGCTTGTAATCAATTCTAGCAGGGTAAGTCAGTACGCATGCAGTCTCCAAGTCCAAACTGCTTACATTATATTTATTTGTTTTTGGGTTAAATTAATTTGGACATAAATTGCTATGGACAGAAACTTTGTTACGACATCATATCGGTGGTTTTTTTCTCCGATAACAACACGTACGTAGGTACTACTTTTTTAAGGGGCCTTATATCTATCTAGCTAGTCTATCCTATACTTATCAAATACTTTTTTTTTTTCTTTCTCTTTTTCCCCACCGTAAAGAAAAAGCTGCTTTTGAACCACAAACCGAAAACGAAACTTAAAATACGAGATTGTGAAGAAGACAATAAGTAATTAATAGTCATATTAAGTGGTCGTTGATTTCTTAAGATTAATTGTATTTTCTTTATCAACATGTAGTCAAAGTTAAAATAAAGATAGGAAGTTTGTTTTTTTTTAATTAAAATACAATTTAATATGTTAAATTTGATATATAATATAAATGATATTTATTAATCGAACTCATTAAATTATATTAAATAATAAATTATAATATATTTATGATTCTTAAAATTACTTTAACTTCTAATTATATAGTAATAAATGTTTAAATATAATCTTCGTGCCATTGAAGCAAGATATCTAAAAGTTTATAAAATGAATTGTGGATATTATTAGCTGGATCACTTGTATAATAATGAGTTGGACATTATCTTCTATTTAACTTGTTTTGTTTTCTGTGTTTCCTGTTAAAGGGAACTAGGCAATAAGGCAAGTTAAATGCTTAATAAATTATGGGTGAAGGAGCATAAGTGTTTTATAATTTTCAAGTGGTTCACAAAAGTTTTGATGTTTTTTTTTAAATATAAATATTAGTTTTAAATCGATCATTAATAATTTTTTCTTCAAAAAATAATAATATACCAATCAAATGATCAGGGCACTTTAAAATTAAAAATTAATAAAGAAAAAACAAATAATTAATTCTTAATCATCTTCGATATATCCCCAACCCAACTAGCTCCTTCATTAATATAATAATTCAGCAAATAATTTAATAATTATATTTTAGCAAATAATATAGTAATTAATTCTGTTTTAGCTAATAATATAATATTTCTCGTTCCAGAGTGCATCAATGAGCTTTTACAAATTGGGATTAAGATACGAGGCCTAACTAGCTAGGAATAAGATGCATGCATGGATACTACCATTAGTATTCTTCATTTTGTTTATTAATTTGTAGCTGTATTTGTTGGGGAAATATTACGAAAGGGGTTGGTTTAGGGGTTGGGAATGATGGTTGTGAGATAACAAAGTATATTATGGATTAGTCGGATATTTTTTTATTAATTTATAATTATAAAAATGTTTTCTAAAATGTGATCGGTATGTAAAACATATACTTACTTTCGCCAAAAAAATAAAATAAAATTTATCAATGATTAACTTAATTATACCAATGTATAATTTTCTTTTGAAAACAAATATGACTATCGTATATTATTTCATAATTATAATTTTTTTTTATATATTTTTATTGAAAATTATAAGAAAATTAATATAATTCCCTCATAAAGTATGGTTATAAGAGAATGTGGGTAAAGCTCGCTCCCTCTCATAGTTTGAAATTAAAATAATTAATAATTATGTATTTTAGAGTGAATTGTGTCAATTAAAAAAAGAAAGAAAAAACCTAATTAATTTGGACACTTTCCCTATACTTTGATTTATTCTTAAAAAAAAAAGGAAAAAACATTAATACGAAGGAAAGAACTAAAAAAAACATGTTTAGCAAAAAAAAAAGTAAATAAAATAAAAAACTTAAATCGGTAAATCAAGCTCTCTCTATCATTGTTTGTCATACAAGAATCCGCTATTAAAATTATTAAAAAAGTATGAAAAACTCTATTCACCTTTACACATTACCAATCTTATTTGTTTGTCTTAAATTTATTATAAATTTAATTTATTTATCTTAATTAATGTACCTCAAAAACTGTGTTGACACAAACGATAAAAATTAATAACAAATATGCTCCGGATAAATAAAAAGGGTTCAAAAAGTATTTCTTAATGAAATTATGTTTAAAAGTGTTAAAAGGTCGTGTCTGGCTTGAACGATTAAATAGAGAAAAATTATTAATTACATAGCATATTTTTTTTCATAAATAAAAATTTTTTAATTTTTTTATAGGGTGTATATATGTTTTTTTTTTCGTATAATGTAAAAATAATAACTTTTTCGTTTGATCAAAATGTTATGTATATATATATTTTTTATAATATAAAAAACATACAATTTCTTTTAGATATATAGAGTTATTAGTGAAAGATTTGACAACTTGATCCGAATGAAGAAAAAACAAACAAACAAATAAATAAATTAGACAATTTTATATTCTTAACCATAAAAAATTATTTGGTGATTTTACAATTACGTCTGCTTCTTTTTTTTTATATTACCAAATATAATAGGAATGACTTTCCTTCAATAATGTTTCTTTTAGTATAGGTATTTTAATCGAAAATAATTAAAATTACATTTATTCTTAAAAATCTAATAATTTTTGTTCAAAAATAATCATATCTAATAAGGTGTAAGATTAGAATAGTTATTAAAATATTAAAATTTTGGTTAATTAAAATTGAATATAGTTATTATTTTATATAAATATAATTTTAATAATAAAACATACAATGATTTTATATAATTTGATTATGCAATTTTATTTATTTTTACTTTATATATTTTTTATTTTACTAACAAATATGTAATAAATACTTAGATATAATAATTAATTGTGTCGAATATTTTAAATAATATAATAAAATAAAAATAAAATAAACATTTAATTATTTAAATTAAAAATATTTTTAAATAAATGTTAAAAATAATAAATATGATTAAACTATTTAAAAATTATTACAATTAAATTCATTATTAATAGTTATTAACCAAATATATATAAAATTAACGTGAAATGATTATGATTATTACTATAATTATTTTCATAATTTCCCCCTTCTTAACTTCATTATTGTTATTATTATTATTTTTGTGATAAATTTTGATTAATCTTTATATTTGTATAATATTATTTTATCATATTATCTTATCAATTATCACCCTAATATAACACAATTATAAAGCTGAAATCAGTTAAATCAAGCCAGTTGTATATGGATTCAGAAAAAAAAAAAGAAAAAAAAACCAGTTGTATATGTTATTATCACAAAATAATAATAATAATATTTGCAAAGTTTATTAAAATGATGGGAGATAATATTAAAATGTAAAGTTTATTACCATACATAACGAGGCCTTCTTGAATCTTGCCCTTTTATATTCTCGTTTTTATACAAAATATTTCTTTTAGATATATTATTAACCAAATAATATGAACTTTTAAGTATATTGAAAATTGAAATATTATATTTTCTCAAATATTATTAAATATTATTTCATTTTAATTTGTAATTTTTTTATTAAATATAAGAAATATTACATATAAGAGATTCAAATTTGTATTTATGATGTTAGAATGAAAAATTATACCAATAGAACCACAACCTAATATCTATAAAACAATCTAATTTAAATTTTGTTTCTAATTTTTGTATGATTAAATTGTCTATATATTTTTGTTTTAATCTCCTCAAACTGAGTTTACTCCGTGTTGAAACCAAAATTAATAGATCTTGACGATCTAAATACAAAATGAGACTAAAGTAATTTTATTAAAATATATAAAAATTAATTTATTACTGAAAAAACAACTAATTGGCTACTAGCTAGCAAAAGGACAAAAATACGGACCTCCAAAAGAAAAAGTAAGTAATCATATTTTGAACAAATAATAATATAAAATAATATACCAGCAAAAGGTAAGTCTAAAAATAAATCAATTTATTACTCTTAAAAGTGATTTTTTAAAAAAATATTCCTAGGTTCATAATTTTAGATTTATTAGTATATTTTCATCTTTATTTTCTTCTCATTTTTATCTATTTTCTATTTTCTTATCATCTTTCTTTAAATAACTACATGAATTACCGAAAAAGTTTATTCACAGTAAATTAAATATTTTTTAAAATAATAATAATTTTTTTAATTTATTTAAATTTAAAATACATGAATAATCAGTCACATATAATTAATCAGCATATTATAATATAAATATTATTTTAAATCATTTTGATATTAAGTATTGTATTCAGTATTCACTTCTATGAAGAATTTTTTCTTTAATTATCTGAATTATTTGATTAAATATAATAATGGAGATAATTTTTATAGAAAAAAGCTCACTATTTGATAAAAAAAGATTTAAAGAAGAAAAATGATTGGAAACAAAAATTTAGAGAGATAAAAGAAAAGAATAGTAAGTAAATTAAATATTAAATGACTCCCTCTCTAGTTAAATCTAATATATTTTTGGCTTAATTGCATATTTTAAATCTTAAATTTAAGTTTTTAAATTATTTTTTTTACGATTCATTATTTAAATATTTTAATTTATACATTTAGTTTCTTAAAAAAAATTCGACCATTTAATCCTTAAATTTTTTAATTTTTACACTTAATTTTTGAATTTTGATTTTATCCTTAAATTAAAAATATTAAATTAAAAATTGATTAGGGACAAAATAAATAATTATGATGTAAGTGTATAAATTAAAAAATTTAAAAATCAAAGAGTAAAATTTAAAGACTAAATTATTAAAAAAATGTAAAAATTTCGGTATATATTTGAACAAAGTTTAATACCTGAATATGCACCTAATCCTATGTTTTTTAGATGACTAGATCTATATTTTTATTTTTGGCTCAACATATTAGATAGAACTTATAAACTGAGTAGAGTCTTAATGTTAAAAAATTAGATGCATGAGTATCCAGAAGATAATTATAATATAGAAAAAAATATAATTATCTTATAAAGTTTTTGGTCTTTTTTTTTTCTGCTTGAGTGACGCATGTATTATAATTATTGCAATATTGTCAGTAATATACTCCATCTTATAATATAATCCTATTGGTTTTTAATATAATTATCGCAATGCAAGTATATTACCTAAATCCACCTATTTATTTTTTTTGTTTTGTTGTTACTTCAAATAATAATAAGTTATAATGAAATGGTATAAAAATTTTAGGTACATTTTTATAATAAGTAATCATGTACTAATAATCTTACTTCATCGTCCCATCAAAATAGCTTAGCCGGATATGGTTGTTTGTAGTTGTTTAATTATTATTAAAACAGAGAATATTTATATTATGATAACTTAAATTATTATAAACATAATTATATTTTATTAATATAAGTGTTATTAAGTTTATGTTTTAATAGTTTATTTATTTATGTTTTTGTTAAGAATTACTACTCATACGATCTGTTATAAAGAGAGCCGAAGAAATAGAGTCAAAATAAACCCCAAACAAGCACAACTAGATGGACACAAGTTTTCATTTCCCATTTTGACCCCAATAAACTTCAAAATTCATAGGCGATATATCGAATAAACCCCATCCTCCTTTTTTTCTGTTTCAGGCAATGGAGAGAGGCGAGAGCTCCATGGAAGACCCAGACAACGAAGAAACCAATCCAACTCAACATCATCTAACCGTCCCATCCGGGTTGACTCAGGACGAGTTCAACGAGCTGAACCCGTCTGTTTTAGAGTTCCACACCTACCAAGTGGGTCGAGGCCAATGCTCTACCTTACTCGCCCAACGTATCCACGCGCCGCTACAAACCGTCTGGTCCATCGTCCGACGATTTGACAACCCACAAATCTACAAGCACTTCATCAGGAGTTGTACGGTCGAGGAAGGGTTTCAAATGACCGTGGGTTGCACCAGAGACGTCAATGTCGTTTCCGGTTTGCCAGCTGCCACGAGTACCGAGAGGCTCGATTTATTGGACGATGGCCGACACGTTACCGGTTTCACTATTACAGGAGGTGAGCATCGACTTAGAAATTATCGCTCCGTCACGACAGTGCATGGGTTCGAGCGTGACGGGAAGATCTGGACCGTTGTTTTGGAATCGTACATGGTGGATGTGCCGGAAGGCAATACCGAGGAGGATACGCGTCTCTTTGCTGATACCGTTGTCAAGTTGAATCTCCAGAAGCTAGCGAGTATCGCCGAAGGAATGACTACGTGACGGCGACGGTATGTGAAAAAAAAGGAAGATTCACAGTTACGTGGGTGTTAAAAAAAAAATTTCCTTTTCTTTTCTTCTCTCTTCTCTCAGATGTTTTCTTACCTTTTTTTGGGTTTGAGTGTTTGTTTTGTTGATGCTTTGGAAATCATCAAAATTAAAAAGGTGCTTGAGCTGCAAGAGTTTGAAATCTTGAACTGGAATTAAGGTACAATGTATTATGAGCATTACAGTCAATTAATGCACATGTAAAGATGCCAAGTTGAGGACTTAATTTGATGTTGATTTCCTCTTGTGATTTTACTGAGTTTCGAAACCACAAATAATATTTTTGCTTTTTTTTTAAGGGTGATCTTATTACGAGATTTTAAAAATACAGAATAATATTTTATTTTTAAAAATTTTAAGGCAAAATATTTAATTATTTTTATTGTTTTATGTTCTCAAAATATATATATAACACATTCTTAGTAGAAATGATAAAATTCCCGACAAGTTTTAATAACCGCAGCTAATAATAGGATGGGATTGGTTTTTGAAATAAATTTTGGTTCGATTTCTTTTATTTAAAGTTTTAGGTTCAATTTTGATTTAAGTGGTGTGGTGGCATAATACGATTTAATGTCTGAAATTATGAATTAATATTTTATATATTATTTTAAATTAAAAAATGTTGTAATTTATTTTTTTGAGCTCAAAAAATAACCATTATTTATACCCCTATTAATTTTAATTTTAATTTTAAATATAATATAATATAATATTTCTATTTTCTTTTCTATTTCGAATAAACATTCTATTACTCTTTTTCATCCCGTTTACATTCTCTCTCTTTTTCTTTTTAAATAATGACATCCATAATTATTAATCCTTAGCTTTTTTAGCCTTAGCCGTTATTTTTTTTAAATGAAACGATTTATTACTTATTATTTTAACCATTAAACAATTTAGTTTGTAGCTCTTTTCATTTGCTTATATATTTATGTACTCTCTAACTTAAGATGTAATAATTTGATATTTAATTTTTTAAATTATGTAATTTAATCTTTCATATTTTTAAGTTTAATAAATTTAGTACAAAATTTTAACTTTTTTTTAAGTTTGAATTAACTATCACAAGTATCACACACTATATTAATAATTAAATTATGTATTTTAAAATATATCTATAACTAAATGAATTAAAAAGTTAAGTTTTTTAATAATTAATTATAATATTGTTATATCCCTTCAATTATAATTTAAGTTAAATTTGTTATGGAATAAATTATAATATCTTAATGATTAAATATATACAAAAGTCTTTACCATCATTTGTTATTGATTGTTTCAAAATTTATTTTTTAAAAAGTAAGGGTTAAATTGTTTCACTTAAAATATTAGATAGTAAGAGAAATTATACATTATCCCATAAATACATGATATGGATTTTTTTATTAATTTTACTGGTTAATGTTTTAGAAAACTAATGTACAGGTGTGTTTTTTTATAAAAAAATTATTGTAATTATCCTTCACCATATTAACCTCGGTCATTATTACATCATGAATGATCTATGATTAATGTATAATTTTTTTAGATATTAAAGTATTTCATAATTAAAAATATGAATTAAATTATTTCATTTTAAAAAATAGTAATTAAATTATTTTTTATCATAAAAAAAATAAGAACTAAAAATGTATTTAACTCTATTTCTAATTTAAGAACATCTATTCCACTAATTAATACTTGTGAATATTTGGATTTTAATTGTATTATTTCCCTTTTATTTGATTTATTGATTCCATTTTTTTTATTCATTGAAAATGCCATTCAATAATCTCTCTTCGATAAAAGAACATGATTAATCACAACCATTAATTGTCTTCTCACGCCCAACTGAAAATAAAATAAAATAAAAAATACCCATGTTTGAATATCAGTCCTTGAAATGCACTAAAGAAATGTGGAATCTATGCTTTTGATTAAACATTGGAATTGGACTAAATCCAATTAAGAATATAATTTCCTTTACCTAAGACATCTTTAAATTTTTTTTATTTAATTTGATTAGAATCAAGTTAAATTGCCTAAAGCTAAAGCCCTACCGGCAGGATATATATATTTTAACCTAGAAAATAGGGTTTGATCGTAGAATCTTTGGAGGTGTAATTTTTATTTTAAGATAACAAAAATATTTTTTTTTCTCATAGAAGTTAGTAATTAATCATTTGTTAACTTGTTTTATTATAGTTTTTTTAGCCACTGTATACTATATAGTATTACTATATATTTATATAATGGAACAAACTGTGTACAAACAAACAAAAATAAAATTGTTTAAAATAGTTTAAGAACTTAAAATGGGTATTAAATTAAGAAAAAAATATTTTTTGATCTTAAAATGAAAATAACACCCTCATGGATAGAACAAATAAAAAAAAATACATATATTCTAAAACATAATAATACTATAATTTTTTATAAATGATCATTAAAACATTAATTAAATATGTGAGTAATGTATTCATTAAAAAAACAAATATTAATATCGTTAACTTAGAAAACATTTGTTTATCTTATAAGTAAAAGACAATATGTTAATAATGGATAAAGTTATCAAATGAATTGAATTGATTAAATATAAACCAATAATATTTCAATTCATGAAAATTTTATTATAATATTATAAAGAATAAAAAATAATTCATGTAAAACTTATAACAAAATTATCATTTTTATAATATTAAACTTATATAACTAGATAATATTTAATATTCAAATAATTTAAATAAATAAATTTTAATTTTAATATCGTTCAATTCAACGACGTTCAAAACGAAAATATGTAACATAATTTTTTTAATAGTTAAAATATATAAAATGAACAAATAGTATTATTTAACGAAAATATATAACATAATTTTTTTAATAGTTAAAATATATAAACTGAACAAATAGTATTATTTAGTGATTATAAATTTTAAATATGTTATTTTTATTATTTTATTTGAATCAATACAAGCTCATGTCATTTTTAAATAAATTAAGATGATTAATTTACAAATTGTGTCATTTATATTTATTTTATTTAAAATAAGATAAATAGATAAAAATATAAAAAATTTGTTTATGGACAAAAAAATATTATTTTATAACATTTTCAAAGCGGCATTTGGATAAGTATTTGTTGACTTGATATTTATTAAATGGACTTGTTAGGTGCTTATAAGTTGTGATTTAATTTATTTGAGTTCAGGATATAAATAAATTATAAATTATTAATTTATTAATACATTTATTAATCATAAGTTTAGTAAACTGTTGATTTAAAACAATTATTTAAGATTAGTATAATACTTCAATTCATGACTTCTTACATTGGGTATTTTAATAGTTTTATTTTTAAATTTTTAAATATGGTACAAAACTTTAAGATTGACAATTAGTCTAACAAACTCATGTGAGTAAACTTTATATTACAAAATAAGATTAATATTAACTTTTAATTGATAATTGATTTACATTATTTTATTTTATCCTTTAAAATTAAGTCACGTTGCATACATGTGACTTCTTTCTTAATTTTCCACTGTGTTCCATATTGATTATCAAAGCTATTAAAATACTATAATAGAAAAGTAAAAATAAAAATAAAATATTCCATTTGCTATAAATAAGATACAAGTGATGCTCTTCTTTCTCTCCTCCTCTTTTAAATATCCTCCCCTTTTTTAATTTAAAAAAAACATTTAAATTTTAAATTTTATTAATTAAATAAAGAATTGTCATCATAATTACAAACCATTCTAACTATATCCTCTTTTTTTATTAAAAGTTGAATGGAGGTAAGGATAGAAGAATAATGACCAGTCCCTCCAAACCACAAAATTAATGGTACCAAAAAATAATCATTATTTTTAAAACATATATGACATATTATTTATATCAGCATTAGGTACACATTTTCTTAAAAATGTAGTATATATATATAATTATAAAGCAAAATTATTTTAAATATAATTATTATAATAATATGAAATATGGGTTTTTTTTATATATAAAATAACTCATTTCATTAAAATATAAAATATATAATGCATAAGTAAGAATATGAATCTTTGAAAACCATAACTACAAAAAGATGTAATCAATATATATATACCAATAGAAAAAATCATCTAAAGGTAGATGTAGTTCAAGAGATATAAAGATTCGATGACAAATTCTCATTTTTGAAACATTTTCCTGTTTCTTCCACTAATTATTCCTTTAATTTCAAGTATGGCTTCTTCAATCAATATATTGATAAATTTTGAGTAGATGATCTTGCATAACCAATAAACTCAAAAACAAAACACAAAATCAAATTAGATCTAGTAATCATAGGATCAATATAACATAACAAACCACTAAATTATATATTGCCATATATTATTTATAAATAAGTTAAATTTAAGATACTAGATAGGGAGTTCTTAAAACAAGAGACTATTTTCTACCAAAGAGAGGACGAAAAAGAGATAAGTAGGGGAAAGAAATTAGAGAGAGCAAGAGAGCGTATAAAATTTGGGTGTGAGATACACATAATTTCTTAAAAAAATAGTATATTATTAAAAAGTTAAAATTAATATGAATATAATTATTATAAGAATACGAAAACTGTTAAATAGGCATAATTTCAAAAATAAATAATTTTATTATTTAATTTTTTAACATATAATAAATTATAATTAATATCATTTATGTTGTTATTAGTACTTAAAAGAGAGTGGTGTTAGATTTATGAAAAAAAATTACATATCTTTAATGAAATTACATTTTTATTGCATCTTATTCAAAAATAAAATTATGTAATTTTAAATATTTATAAATCTTATTTAATTTAATAACAAAATTTAAATTTAAAAATCAAAATAAAATTGACATGAAAGAATATGTATCCCATTACATAAGATAATTTTACATATAATATATGCATGCGAAACATAATTATCTTTAAGTTTTTATTTTATAAAAAAAAATAAAAAATATAATAAATGAAAATAAGATAAAAGACTAATATCAAATTGTATTTAATATTTTATTCCATTGAGTTAAAAAGAACATTTCATAGCATAGGAGTATTAATATATGATAAAATAAAATTATTTTTATTTTTTATTTTTATAAAATAAATATAAAAATTACATACAATTTATTATATTTATGATTTTATCTCGTTAAATAAAAATAAAATATAGAGGAGAGAGATTGTGTATAAAACAAGAAGAATATCTTGGAAAGCCCGATAAAGGAAATCCTGCAAACGAGCCTCCATTTCCGGTAGGTTTCCATTGATCATGCTTCTTATATTAAAATATTTACTTCGTTTAATAAAAAAATTAATTTTAATTTGTAAAACATATATTATAATCATAATTAATATAATAATTTTATTTATTAAATATAATTACATAAATTTTATTTTATTTAAAAATAATAATATACACGTCAATTCACCTAAAATTTGAGCTCTTTATTAAACGACAATGGCTATTAATATTGCCAATCACGCACCCACTTTTATCAAAATATTATTTGTTTGATAATGTCATAATTTAATTTTTTCTGACATAAAATAAAAGATAGAAAAATGATCATTCAAGTCTAGTTAAAGTCATTGATGTTATTTAATATCCTTATTTATTAAAAAATTGCTGTTGGTAAAAAAAGAGCAATTGAAGAGCAATTTATCTTTTTTAAGAATATTTTATTATTAAAATTAAAAAATTCATATCACATACGAGATTAATTAAGGGTAAGAATGACATTGAAATAAGAAGTATTTATTTTAAAAAAAAAAATTGCATTAAAATAAAACAAATAGCCTTACATTTTTATGTCTCTCTTTCTTCAATTCTCATTTGAATCTAAAGCTAAAAACACATCTTTCACTGGCAATATATGTTGATCTAATTTAAAAAAAAAATGTTTATAAGGATCGATATAAGATAATATCATTATCTTATTATTAATTATTTTATTTATATTTTACTAGCCTTATAATTTATCTTATATATAACTAGAATTTGACTTAAATATAATTATTGATGCTATGATTTTAAATTTATTGTTCTTGAATTTTAATTATGCAAAACATTTTGTAATTTTGAAGCAATAATTTTATAATTGTGTATTCAATTAAAATGTGATATAATTTTAATAATTTTAATAATAAATATTATTATTAGTATTAAATATTCGTATTATTTTTAGTATTAAATGTAATCAAACAATACAATTAATTTATATTTTATTAATAAGTCTAACAACTAAAGACAATTTAAAATAAACAGATTAATTAGAGAAAGAGTCAAATTAATATAATATAATAAAATTAGTTGGAATTAAAACCTAGATAAAATAATTAAAGAAAAAGGTGGTAGAAGATAAATGAATTTCTTTAAATGATTTATAAGTCTTTAAAAAAATTTATCCTAAAATATTATGTCATATAATTAAATTATTTTTTCTAAATAAATGATATTTTTTAAATAAAAAATATTAAATGATTTTAAGAAGCTTAAAATTTTTTTATGAGTTTTACCATTAGGTCAGCATTTACAATATGGGTAGTTGTTGTTGATGCAATTTTCAAACCAATTACATCGGTTTATGTTTATGGCTAGATTTTTGTAAGAATGTCTCGTGTTTTAGATATTTTACAACTAGTATATTTAATTATATATATCATTCATAACAATCAATAATTCATTATATATTAATTCTTTAAAAAAATCATATATTATTGTCTTAGGCCCCATTTTGCCATTTTGGTGATTCAAGCATGTCATGTAGGCCACATTTTGAAGAAAACCGTTGGATTAAAATCATCTAGTCAACTTCACCAAAAACTATAAGTACGTTTCTATTGTGGTCCACTACTAATCTATTATCTCTCTTCGTGAGATATTTAGAGGAATTCTATAAATGTGAGTTTTTTTATCGGATATTTTTATATAATTCTAATCGTAATAATATTTATTATTATAATAAATTTTTATTAATAATAATTTTATTTATTAAAATATAATTAATAATACGAGTATAATTTATTATTTATATATTTTTATTATATGCGATTATATTATTACATTAATAATAATATTTTATATCATTTTTAATTTATTATAGATTTTTAAATAGAATATAGATGATGTAGAGCCGTTGAGATTGGATTGAAGTAGAAGATTTAGATTTATGACTAATGTTGCCTAAGTATTATTGATCGGCGATAAAAGTTATAAGGGCACTACCGTCAAAATCTGAAAGTCAGCTTGTTTGTTGAATGTTGAGCTTTCAGGGAAACTTTTTTTATTTATTTAAATTATATAAAATAATTAATACTTATAATTATAATAATAACAAATCAAACCATACTAAATATAACTAAATTAAATAAATTTTAACATTCAATTTTTTTAAATAATAAAAATATATAAATTGAATATAATAAATTTTAAATACATTATTTTTAATGTTTTTACCATAGTTTTGAGAGATAAATATATATATATATATTTTTTTTGCTAAAGATTAGAGAGATGAATATAACTTATGAGAAAGAGATTCAAATAATTAGGATCTATTTATATTTTTAATTTTTCTTTTTATATCTTATATGATTTTTTATCTCTCTCTCTCTTACGACGGTAGTACGTGTTATCGCAGTAGATAAATTATACTCAACTTTCAGGTTAATTGGGACGTATTTATTTATTTTTTATATCTAATAATTGGGACGTATATATTTAATATAGTATGTTAGGTGTAATCGAAGCTACTAGAACAAATTCACATGTCCCACCTATTATTATATTATTTTTATTATGAACACCCTAAGAAATGTGTTGACTCTACTAACATCGATTGTCATACCTTCTTATTTACTATTATTTTTTTAAATAAAATATATAATATATATTCATAATTTGTAATTTAAATTTCAAATATTCTAACTATTTATATTTAGTTGATAATTATTTGTATTCAATTATGATGGTGCAGACCTTAAATTTATTGTTGATTGAGATTATTTGATACATAATGCCAATTTTTCATTTCGTAATATTGTTGAATATTTTAATGTGTGGTTTAGAATAACCATAAAGTTGTAGGATAAGTCGCAGGGTGATTGAGTGTACGATACACTTCCTCACATCAATATTTAAAAAAAATTAACATTTTGCAATAATCAAATAAACATGCCTTTTATTAATAAAATTATCTATTATTATATGTAAGTCAATAAAAAATATTTTTTTTAATCACCATGAAATATTTTTAAATATTATTTTAATATCTCTTATCATTTTTCAGTAATATATAATTTACATATTTAATGTAACGAAATTCATATCTCGTGCATATATGGATACAGTACTCCACGTAACATCAATAAATTTATACCACAAACAAATTTAGCTCTTAGCATTATTATATATGTGCACTTTTTTTCTTTCTTCTTTAGCACTCATTTTCTTTCTTGTGATCGAAGCTTCAATACATGCCGACATGTATTGAAGCTAATTTTTATGGTTGGACATGTATTGAAGCTAATTCTTATGATTAGAATATAATTAGCAAGGTAAGTATGTAATTAATTTACACTCTTCGACGAGCATTATGTATTTCTTATCCGATTTCTTTTGAGTTCTTATTATATTTTATAAAGCATATATTAATTGCTTGGCTTGAAGAGACACAGTCATCTTGTTCAAGGTTGCTCTAAAACTACCATTATCATTCGTTATAGTCTCACAGGACTATTAGAGGTTTTTGTAGTCTGTGATTCCTTTTGGATAACTTCTCTACTTTCTAGCAACTTTGGATTGATAGGTACTCCACCGTGGTGATAATACAATACGATATTGGTATTATGTCGGTTTTTTGATGCAACAATTTATCAAAAACCGACACAAAACATAATTTAAGTCGGTTAAAAGCAACAATAATAGCTAATTTTAATTTAATGAGTTTAAATTTCACATGTATATGAGGAATTTTTTTGTGTCTTTTATATCGTTTATATGCATAATTAAGGATCATGGATTATCATCTATATATTTATGTAACATGAAAATCAATTAAATTGAAGAGAAAAAGAAGAAACTAAAGACTTTGCTCTGTACCTTGCAAAATAGGTTAAATTACATAAATGATCACTATTGTTTTTTTTTTTATACTTTGGTTCTTTATAATTTTTGCTTATTATTTATTCCATTTATTTTTTAATTTTTCTATAAATGAGGTGCATGCTAGCTAATTCTTAAGTTGATCGATCTCATATTTGTTTTAATCAAGGCATGTTTAATAAGGATTTTAATTTATGATTTGTGATTATTTTGTATAAATAATCATAAATATATTTGATAGTAATTAATTTTATTTGTGATTTTCAGAAAAAAAAAATTAAAAATATCAATATGAGTAGTACGTTAATGTTTTATAATTTATGAATATTCTTTAAAATTTTAGAGAATTAAGAAATTCTTCTGTTATAAATTATAAATTTCATGTTTGAATAATTTATTTTTCAATATTTATTACTAAAAAATCATAAAACTTGATTTACTTCGTATAAAAATATTTAATAGAAATAAAAATAAAAAACACAATTAGATACTTATTTACCTTTTTTTTAAATTTATAAACTCTAAATTTTATATATAATTCCTTAAAAAGTACCAAAATAAAAAGTAGTATAAAAATTTAAAATTAATTGTTACCAAATATGTTACAAGGAAATGTAATGGTTTCAAAATTAAGACTTTTTTTTTCAACAAAGTCAAAAGATTATATTAATACATGAGGAAATGATGCTCCAAAGTAGAACAATTAAAGAGAAAATACACAGATATATATATATATATATATATATATATATATATATATATATATATATATATATATATATATAATAAAATTCAGTCAATACCATATACAACAAAAACGCAATAAGATCCATGTTTAATAAGCATGTGAGCTTAAACCAATTTCATTAAGCTCAAAATGTTTTGCAGCTTGCTTCACTACGTGGATAATGATTAGCTTATAAATCAAACTTAACAAAAATATGTTATAATTTACTAGTATTCTGCTACCACCTAAGTTGAAATGTTATGAAAAGTTGAAATGAATAAAATTGCCTCTTTTGCATAAACACGAGCCAATGCCAACTAGTGATAAATAGGGTGACTCATTTTATTTAAAGTTAATTTAATTATTTTATAAGTTGAAAAAATCAGGTTAATTTAATTTATAAATTTAAATGAGTTAGTTCATTACCTCATGAGTAAATCGTTAGTTTATTTAATAATACGTAATATAGATGAATATATATGTCTGATATTTTTATTAAAATTGTTAGAGTACTTGTTTAGAGATGAAAATAATATAATTAGTTTAATTTTACTTTATAATTGATGTAATACTTTTCTAGTTAATTAATTTTCTCATGTTTGTATTATTATAGATATGAGAATCTTTTGTGAGTCTTGTTAATTTAAATTTTGTTCACCTATCTTAAATTGCATAAGTGATTTCATATAGGTTCATTTGTACTTTCGTCCTAAAAATTAATAAGAATGAAAGTTAAATTTAAAATAAAATTATCAAAGAAAAAATCAACGATGATAATATTATAACAAAAAATTACTTATATAAATATATTATATTTTTAAATAAAAATATTAATAATAATTAAATTTTAAAATGAATTTTTTTTCTCATTAATTGTAATTTTTCAACTGTTAAGTAATCAAGTTTTATTCGTGTATTATTTAGTTGATGAAAAAATAATATTTTAATAAAAAATTATTAAAATAATTATTTTCTCAAGATGATAAATTATAAAATATTTTTTCAAATTTTAGGAACTAAATGCATATTAATGTTTAGTCTGAGGAAATTGGGTAAACTTATATCTAAATTTTATAATTTATAACTTAAATGAACATTAAAATTATTCGAATTAATATGATCTATTATATATGTAGATTAATTTGCACAATATGTTAAATGATATTTTTCACTATCATAAATGATTTTTACAAACTACAAATTTACATTACTCAAATTTTAGATGCATACTTGTATAATAGTATGTAAATTAACTTTAGAAAGGAATAAGTAATTTTGATATAAAAAAAATGATTTATTAAATAATTTCATTGAAGATGTTAAAAAAGCAATAGACTCATTTAATTATTATGTATGTAGTCGATTATAAGTTTTGATTGATCGAGGAAAAAATATTTTAAAAAAATTATAAATAAATATAAAAAATATTATATTTTAATTAACGTTGATTTAATTGGATTTATATGAATTTAAAAATGTCAATCTTTATTGGATCTAGTATACATTAAAGGTTTTAAAATTTTTAATCTAATGTATTCATCCTATAAAAATCATTTATAATTATTCACTTGTATAAATCGATTAAATAAATAAATATTTTTATACAAATTATCTAACTTTGCTTTATATATTTATGTGTCCCTAAATTTGTATTTTTTTTAAATATTTTATTGTCGTAGATTCAATAAATAAATATTTTTTAAAATGCTTGGCTGCATGAAGTCATCCTCGTAAAAGCAAGTATTGTCAATTGATAAAGATACACTAATGCACCTTAGTTGATATTGTTGCCGAGTAATACCGTATCAAATCCTTAACATTATTTTATATCAAATTTTGTATTAAATTTTTATTTCTTTCTATTTCGTAACACCGAATATTACATTCAAAGGTTTATTCTTTTATAAAATAAAATATTATTTTTATTAAATAAAAAATTACATTAAATATTATACCAAAACTTATATTTAGTAATTTTTATTATATAATTAATTTTAATTTATTATATGTAATAAAAAATAAAAAAAAATAGTGCATGAATAATGTTTGTGTAAAATTTTGTTTGTACAAAATTGGAGTAATTTTATATCAAATTTTACACAATTTAATATTTTAATGTAAGGTTGGAGATGCATTAACGTGTAGCATTGAAGGGACGTGGTTGAGTCCTACCAATATTGTTTGCGTTTTCCTCAGATGGATTTAAAAAAGGGATAGAATTAAATACATGTTTATTGAAAATTTTGATACTTCTGTGGGAAAACAATCGATTAATTGTTGCTAGAAAATCAAAAAAAGAAGAAATGATAATCTTTAAGTATTGGATAAGCTATATATATACAATGGTATAGAAACGCAACTTCTTCTTTCTTGAATGCCTGAATGATTGTTTTCTGATAAGAGGTGATGCAGTTCAGAGCACTTGCAAGTTGTAAGAACTTAATGAATGAAGTGATTGGAAGGATATGAATGAATGATTGAAATTACACGAAATGACTACCTACATATTTACAATGATATTAATTTTAATATAATATATTATATATATTTTTTAAATCTACCATTTAACCTAACATATAGTTAACACCAAGAGAAGAGACATGTTAGTGCAATTTAGATTTCTAAGAAAAAGTTTAAGTTTTTTAAAAACATTAATCTTTTTATTTTCAAAATTATTTTAAATACATATCATATCATATATAAATTTACGTTGATGGGTAAATTAGGATCACAAAATTAGAAAAGAAATGGGTGAGTTTTGGGTTTTAGGATATTTTGGTCTAGACTTTAGATCACGTGAAGAGCACTAAATACTAATTAATATAATGTCTCGTGTATATCCCATCACAATAAACTCTTGATAAATGAAAATGACTTGCCCATTTTTAGTGGTCTAAAAGCCCATGTTAGTTTACGTGCAACTTGACAACATGACAATTAAAGAAAGATTAAAAAAACACAAAGAGATATGGTGGGGTTCTTGTTTTTGTACTGTAAAAAAGCTACAAATGCTAGCTTCAGGGTAATAAGTTTCATCTAAGAAACTTTGCCTCGTTTTAATTTATGGCGCTATCTTTTAGGTATGTCTTATTGGTTCATTTGTGAGAGATTGTTGGCCATCATTTTAAAGGGATCCAATTTGAAACTTGGTGTTCGACAAGGCATTGTTGTGGGGTTTTAATTTTTATTTTTTCGTCTTTTGAGGAAAGTATTTGTGTTATATATATATATATAATAAGTGAATGTCATAATATATTGATTAAATGTTAAAATTGTATTTATTTATTTTATTAAATTTTAATTTTATATTTTATATTTTATTTAGGTAATATTATTATCAGAATAAATTTTATTAATATTAAAGTAATATTTAACATAAATACATATATATACTCGTGGTTTGTATAAACATTTCTATTATCACTTAAATTTATATTTAATATCACTAATATTTATAAATAGTTAATGATTAACTTTCTATCCAATTAGATATATTTTTTTATAGTTCCAATATCAAATTATCATTATCTGTTTTATAATAAGATTGTTATTTCTTACATTATTTAATGATAAATATTTAAGTTTTATATCAATATATTATCTTATTTTTATAATTTTCTTATATTAATGTTCATAAAGTCTTCTTACTAGTTTCTTTATATTTATTTTCTTATTTATCAGTTTTATAAATATTATAAATAATTATTTAATCATTTAAGATTCTTCATTGACTTAGAATTATAATTATCATATCTGAATTTAATAGGTTTATCTCAATCTTTCCTTCAATTGTTAATCTTTTTTTGTTACACATAATATATCTCAATTTATCATATCTTAATACCCTCGTGATAATTGTGAAGTCTTTGTATTCGTACATAATATGTTGCAAAAATTAAACTTACTAAAAAATAGAAAAAGATTAATTACATTTCATTTTATTCATAATATTAATAATTATTACAATTATAAAAGTCAATTATGAACTTTAAATATATTATTAACGCTCATAGTTTCTAAATATATAATTATTAGATGAACATTTTTTAGAGTAAAGATGTTGTTATTCCTAAAGTTATATCCAACTAATAAAAATAAGAATTACTTTTATAAGATAAGGAATTCTTATTTACGATAGTGAGAAATCATTGTTTTACTCTTACTTTAATAATTTAGTTAACTTTTTATTGTGTCATTTTTTATTGATAGTCCTTTTGAAGACATAGACAATGATACATCTTCATCTTCTCAATCTCTAATCTCTAATTCAATAAATATATTTGCGATCCTTAGTAAATTGTGGCATAAAACTAAATTAACTTTCTTATTTCATAACAAATTTTTAGATTATTACTCTTAAAGTTTGTTTCAAATGTACCGATTTTCTCATAATCTTCTTCAGTAAGGAACATATTGCTATAAAAAGTGATTATAACTTTAATAGTCGAGTAATTTACCTTAATTTCAAATAAATTATAATTTTTTCTAAGTTCATTATAAATTTGACTTAACATTTATTCTCTTAAAATATAGAATTCATTTATATTTAGTTCTTTTTCTAAAAGTACCATTAGTTTTGGTAACTTATTAGTATGAGAAACCCCTAATTTGATAAAATGGTAGAGACTAACACAATCTTCTTCATTTCATTCTATAAATAAACTGAAAAATCAGATATATATATATGCTTGTCACCTATTTTTATATTTTTCCTAAAGCTCTTGCTAGTCTTTTTAAAATTTTTAAGAAAATAATTTAATTTTTTAAAATTAATTACTGGATATAGGTTCTCAATTAAACACACACGAAAAACTTTATGAACAAAAATTAGATAAACTCCTTTAAGAATATTAAATTTACTGATTGTAGGGAATTATTTTTCTACAGTGTAAAATTTCATATATTCGATATATTCATAAGTAGATTTTTTGGCTAAGTTATAGAGACTAACCCATTATGGTTTACTTAAATTCCTATATTGGTATTTTTCATCTTCAATAACCAATGTATTATTGGATGATGTTTTCTTAAATAGTATTGGTGGTCGCACTATTTTTACTGTTCTTGTGAGAGACATTTCTCTTAATAGTATTGATGATTGTATTATCTTTCTTAGGATTTTCATCTTGCTTGGTAACGATAGTTGTTATTGTAATATTATAGAGTAATTTTTAACTATATTTTCTAGAGTTATTAGCTTTGTTACTATATAGTTGACATAACTACCTTCAGTTTCTATTATATTAGTAAAAACACTACGAATTATTTCACTAAATCTGATGATAAGTTTACTTGTTGTAAATTTCTGACTTTATATCATTATAGATCACATAAATCTTTTTCTATTTTTTTAGCCCAACTAAGTATTTTTTTTCTTTTTATAGATGTTATTCTCTTTGGAACTGTTAGGTTCTTCATTTTCATTTTAAATTCTTTTTTCAAAAGTTTTACCTTCCTTAGAATGAATCTTTGATGAAGATTCATTATTAGAGTTTTTGGACTCTAATAATCATTTTAAACTATTAAATTCTTCCTATTTAAATCATATCTTCAAAAGAGACTTCTTTAGGTATAAAACTTTGGATTTTTTTTGAAGAATTCTTATCTATTTTTCCTTTATCTTGACCTTGATATCAAGATGTTCTATTCCTACAAGAACAAAAAAATTTAAAGGTATTAATTCTCTTTCAAAGGCATCTATTAAACTATTTGTATTTCCTAGAAGATGTTCAACATTAAAATTGTAGTGGTTAAATTAGAGGTGTCCAAAAACTGGATCGAATCGAATTAAACTGAAAAATTGGACTGGTCTAAACAGTTTTATAAATCAAACAGTTCGATTCAATTTATATTAATTAAAATCTTCTTTCAAACGATCTGATCCGGTTATAAATAAAATATTAAATTTTCTATAGCACTTCTCACAAACTATTGATTAAATTTCTTATATTTTAATCAAAGGTATATCATTAGGTGTATTATATTTATGTATTATTTACTAGACCAAACTGTTAATCAAATCGAACTAAGTCATTCGGTTCAATACTTTTAATAACTAAATGGTTCAATCCAGTTAATTTTTTTAACTTAAAACTAAACTTAACCATATTGTGGACACCCGTAGGTTAAATCATTATTTCCAACTGACTAATCTTTCTTATTATAATCACTTGTAATACTAGTTCTCAAAATATAGTCAAAATTCTTGTTATTAGTTCTCACAATGAATCTGAAACTTATCATATATATTATAAAAATTTTAATAGCTTTTATGACCATTATGTATTCCTTTTCATTACTATGATAATTTAATTCTAGATCACGAAAGGATTCTGATGTATATCTACAAAGATATTAATCTTTGTCATCTACGTTTTCTTTTAAAACAACTTTCTACTATTCATGTGAAGGATCTATTTCAATTATCATTTTATCATCTGAACTTTGATGGTATAAGGTTGGTAAAATTTTTACATGTGCTTTTAACTCATCCATATACAAAGTATCTTGTTCTATCTATTTCCAAATATGATATTTTTTCAATTTTTTTTGTAAAAGTTTTTGCATTTCTGTATGTTTCTTAATGTATGCTTAGCATACGTCAAACATTCTAAGTATCTTTTTAATTGATTTTTGTTTTTTAGTTTACCAAGAAATCCTCAAATATTATTTAGTATATGAGGTTGTAGATTATATTTTTTATTTTTTATTTCTAACTATAAATACTTAATATTTTGTTGAGCAATTTATGTTTTCTTCTTAGACAATACTATGTCTTTTTTCCTACATTCTTGTAGAATATTAATAATATTCAAATAATATTTATTTAATTAATTATTGATAACTAAAATATCATTTATGTAAACACAACAAATATTTTGTAATTTCTTAAATATGTTGTCCATATACCTTTAAAAGATACTTGGAGCTTGTTTAATTCAAATGGTGTAATAGTCTATTGGAATTGTCCTTAGGGACAACTAAATGTTGTTAGTTTTTTAGATTCATCATCCAGTCTTATTTGACAAAATCTATTTTTACAATCAAAACTTGAAAAATATATTTTTCATTTAATTAATGATAATAACTCTTCTTTCTTTAGAATAAGTTATTCATCGTCAATAGTTTCTTTTATTCAATGTTTTGAAGTTTATTATCATTCTTTTTTTTGTCTTTTTTTTCAATTTCTTTTTCAACTAAGAATGTTTGACTAGAGTGTGGTGAATTACTTGATATTAATACTTTTAGTTTCGAAAATTCTTGAATTTGTTTTTCAAACTCAATCTTATCTTATAGAGTATATATCATAGGTTTTACTCTAATGAATTTATTATGATATCTTAATTTTATGTTAGTAATCATTTTAGATTTATTTACTTTTGCATCTAAAGGATTTTCTGAGTTTATTATTTTTAATAATTTTCTAATACCTATTAAGGCTTTATCTATAGGATTTTATTAAAAAAAGTATTTTGTTTCTCTCTTATATCGTATAAAATATTTTCTAAATAAGGTTTTTGTTATTACTTTGTATTTGTCTCATCACTTTTTTTCTTTTTATGTTATTGTATAAAATTTGTGTTTAATACAGTCAAATTTTTTCTTATATTTGACACGTAAATGATTTCAGCATCTAATATTATAAAACTTGTTTTATCTAAATATTATGTAAAATATTGATACATGTTTAGAAAATTATTTTTTTATTATTAAATCAATTCATGTTTCTTGGTGATACATGGTAGAAATATGAAATTTTTCTCATTATATCTGTATCTTTTAAGACTTTATTAATATTTAATGTATTATTATTAACAATTCTTACAATAAAATATTTTGATGTTTATTTTCAAAGTTCCTCTATGAATACATATTTATGAGCTATACACATATTAGCTCTTATATCTATATATGCATATAGATGTGACCTTGTGTAAACTTTGAATTTCAATCATACTTTAATATAAGTACCGTTTAGATTTGTAATACTATACAAATCATTCATCTTATGTTGAAGAATATTCATATTTCGAATCAATTATTTCTTTTTTAATTTTTTAATAGATAAATACTACATATATCATCTGATTCTTCTATTGGTTCTACATGTATCATCTATGTCTAATTCTTATATTAGTTCTAATAATATCTTAAATGCTTCTTTTAAGATTTTTAATTTATGTGAAAAGTCATTCATTAGTGTAAAGTCATTTTCTTATTGAAGGTCCAATATCTATATTTATTTTTTCATAATGGGTAATAATTTTTATAATTTTATCTTATTTGTTTATATTTATGTATTTCTTAACATTTAATGCTTATTTAATTATTAAGACTTTTTATTCTTCTTATTAAAATATCTAGTATATTTTTTCTATTTTTTTATTTAATCATTTTGTTATAGTTATATGTAACATTATAGATAATTTTTTTAAAAATATTTTCTTATAAATTTTTTACATAGAGTGTATTAATTTATGATAATATATTTTATATTCACGAATAAAGATGCTACAACTTATGCCAAAAATAGCCATAAAAACCTTTTTACAGTGTTTCAAAAAATGTCTTTTATCGCCGTGCCTCAAAAGATACTACTCATTTGTGACATTTTATAAATGTCAAAAACAATGCCAGAATTACCTCTACCAAAAGGTAATGTATATAGTTAGGGGAATTTCTGAAATGTCATAATAGAGAATTTGTAGCATTTCTGAAATGCTACAAACACAATCATCTATGACGTTTTTTAAATGCGAATAAAAATGCCACAATTCACTGTTACGTGCTAAGTATATGATTAAGGACATTTCTAAAATGCTTGAATTGAGAATTTGTTACATTTCTAAAATGCTACAAATGATAATATTTGTAGCATTTGTTAAAGGTAAATGAAAATGCCACAATTTACTAACACCAGGAAATATGATTAACGTCAATTATAAAACGACAAAAATAGTTCTTATTGATATTATTAAATTACTAAGAATAATATATTTTTACATTTGAAAAAGTTCATGAATAAAGTTATTTTGACACATAAAATATCATTTTTATATATTTATTGGCAAAAAAAGGCTTTATTTATAATATATTATAATGCATTTCAAGACATTCTTTTTACAATTTAAACGTCAAATTCAATTTCATTTCGAAAGTGATCACAAACAATATTTTTTTAATCCTGAAATCAAGTTTGAGAAAAATTAGTTTTCACACCTATATATATTGTATTGATTTGAATTTATTGAAAATTAAAATAAAATGCATATAGGATTTTAAATACAATTAAATTATTCTGTTTCAAAATAAAATAAAAACAAAAGCTATTAATATAATACAAAATGTAAAATGTTCAGCAACAGTTTTCAACTAAAAGTACATGCCATAATCAAAATATATACTACAAGCAAAATGCATTTTCAACTAAATTTTCATAAAGATGCAAATAGTTAATTTGCTAATTCTATGTATTTTGTTGGCCGGACAATGGTACTTGACATAGCATCATTAAGGACATGAAATTCAAAAATAGCTCAAAATAAAGCAGTATTTCCTACAATTGTGCTTGTCAACCAAGCCTTCCAACAATCTGGACCAAATATCATGTGGTGTACCTTATACAAAGGATCAGTTGAGGCAACTCTTCCTTTACCCAATTTTCAACCAATCCAATAAATTACACATCTTATTGTCAACATTCATTGCTTACTGCGCATTAGCATTAGAATGTGGCTGTAAAATTAAAAAAAAAATTTATTGATTAATGTTTACAATCCTTGAAAGTCAACTTCAATAAAATAAATAATTAAAAATAAATTCACATAATCACATTATATGGAGAGGTTTAGCAGAATGATTGATTGTTCTTTCTTTTGTTCCATTTAAAAGTGTGCATCGAATCGAAATCGTTGATTTCTTATTCATCCGATCGGATTGAAACATCCTAATCCGCAACCGATCTGATCACTTTTCAAATCCGATCCGTAATTTATTTGAATTTGATCGATTGAATCCAAACAATCTGTAACCTATTCGAATTGCATCGGTTGAATCCGACCAATAAACTTAATTAACTTTATTTTTGATATTTTTAAATAAAAAATTTAAATTTTCACATAACATAAACTTATTTGAGCTAAAAAAAACCTTAAAATATAACTAATATAAGAATGATCAATGAGAATATGACTAATATATAAAATATAAATATATATTTAAGTATTTTTGATCGGATCGAATGGGATTGGATGATACATAGTAAAATCTGTCATTCGATCCGAACTTAACAGATTGAATTTTTTTTCATCCAGTCTAATCCGATGGTCGGATCAAAACCGTAAAAAAATTAACAGATCGAATTAGATTGATCGAATTAATCAGATGATCGGATTTTTTACACACCCCTAGTTCGACTTTGTGCTTGACTCTAGGTAGCTTTTAATAAAAAATTAATAAAATGTAAATCGAAAAATTTAATACAAATAACATCATAATTATGTTCCTAGTCAAAGTACATCATATACATTATATTTTTATTATACTATACTAATTTCTCCCTTTCAAACTACAAACTGAATGGATAAAACAAAACAAAAATGTTAGCCAAATGAAATCCTTCCAAAGTAATACTACTTATATTCAGTAAATTATTTTGTATTTATCAAACCATATTAAAGGAGCAATCAAACAAAGAAAGTCAATGAAACGTATAAATGCTAGAGTTGGGGTTGAGGCAATTTGCAACAACTTGAGAATAGGGGTGCCTTGTGCATTCTATCAAAAGAGCTCTTCCATCAACACACAAGGTGCATTAGTTACACAAAAAGGTCCAAAAACAGAATAAGACCCAATAGCATCTGTGAGAAATGCAGAATACTAAGTGTATTTTCAGGCATATTATGGACACTAACTTTTATTATACTACACTAATGTATCCCTTTCAAACTACAAACCAAATGGATAAGCCAAAACAAAGTAGTAGCTTCCATATAATTTTCATAAATGCACAATAAGCATTTGCTATGGTAAGTATAAAATTGTTTGAAAGCTAAATATCAGTTTTGAATTACCGGATTTGCTGCCATAGGATTAAGTAGTAGCTTTTGCATTTCAATGACTTTTTTGTTCAAATCATTTACTTGATTCATTTCAGCTTGAAAAGTGGAATTATTTTGTGCTTGCATAGATACTACTGTGGACGTAACTCCAAATCCAAGCCCTAGCTTGCACTCGACCATTACATTATGAACTTAAAGCACGAGTTAGAGCATCATTTTTCAAAATTTTCTCATCTTCTGTGAAGAACCATCATTCATAGCAATCTTTTCACTCTCCACTGCAACTTGTTTCTAAACATATTGACAAGCATACATTAATACAACAAATAACACCATTTTTTATTTATACAAATATTAAAATTATGCAAAGCTTATACCATTTTTCTCTACGACACTTTCATTGGCTGGCTGGTTCTCCATTTTTTTTTTTGTATCCACAAGTCCACACATCAACTCTATTTACTGTAGAATGTTTTTCCCTTTCCTAAAATCAAAACTGGAAAGATAAGGTGGTGGTGATGGAATCTCAAGCTTTGAAGCTGCAAATTCCTCAAAGATTAGGCAGAAAAAATGGAAATTAATAAGGACCATGCACAGAGGATACCCATTAGACATGTAAAGTCTTAAACCTAACAAAATAAAAACTAGGGGCACATTTAAGTTCAAAGAATTAAATTATGGTGTTTACACCTAGTATTCAATGTTCCAGTAAGGTGTTCTTTTCAATTCAAAGCACAAAAAAGAAACTGTAAAACTGAAAAAATGGAAAGAAAAAAAATATTTTGTCCTGTTATTAGAAATAGAAACAACATTAATACTATAACATTTATCTTAATACCTTGAGTAGTAATTTGCATTTATGAGAAAGCCCAAAAGGACAAAAGTAGAGGATTTCTTATTACCAATCCATCAAACCCGAGAATTGTTTTTGACAAAAAAGATTAACACGTATAGTGAGTTTCATTAATCAAAAGAATATTCACTTAATTTGTGATGAAATATATACAACAACTATCTTCAACCAGCTCGACATAAGCATATAAAAGATAATACAAGATAATGACATTACTTATTGTAAAAGAGCCTTAATCCATATGGTATATGATTTAGAGTAGGCATTTTGTATTCATACAATTGAAAGTTGGACAATCAAAGTTTTCTCTCAAAATACACTTGTCAGGAAAGGAGCTGTATCAGACTAATAACCAGCACTAGTTTGGCATCTCTGGTCGATGTGAGACTCAACACTCCCCCTCACATCAAATAGGAACACCGCAAAGATCGATTCCACCGAACAAGGACACAGTATGACCGAAGAACTGTGAGGTGAGCGAGAGGGGACTCACCGACCAGAGACCTGTTTTGATACCAAATTGAAAACTGGGCAACCAAAACTTTCCCTCAAAACATGCTTGTCAGGAAAGGGGTTACACTAGACTAATAACCAACACTAGGTTAGCATCTCTGGTCGATGTGGGACTCAACACATACAACAATGCATTTGCAAATTGTGCACGCAAAGTGTCAAGTTTTGGATTTGTTTCTTCACAAACTCAACATATGATTGCCTTTCCCAAAATGTTTCTTTTTAGTGTTACTCCTATGACCATCAAGAGGCATAGGTAGTAAATACTTTGGGAACACTAGCTATTGTGTGAACAAATTTTGCGTAACTCATACCAATTTTATTGGATTTGGGTTTTGGTTTTGGTTTTTGCAATTTTAATGGAGAGCATTTTAGTCATGACTAGCTCTCAAAGTTTTCACATATTAGTTGATTATATGTAAATCAATATACAGTGCCCTTTCGACCTGATATGTGCGTGGCAGTTTGGTCTCGCTGCATTGCTTGAATTTTTTTACTCTTTTTTCTCATCAAAGATAGCGAGAAATTATTTTAACAATAAAATCAATGGTTCAATTGCAAAATACAAATTACAACACAAACCTGAAATTCAGTAGTAGAACATCTTTTTTTGACAAATTCTGCCCATTATTCCACAGACTTCATATCCTGTGGTTTTAACCTCAAGAATGCATCAAAGTCCTTTGCAATGTCAACTTTCTTAGCTAAGTTTCTAATTTTTGCACTTATTTTTTATTTTAAATTCCTCCAATTCTTTCCCAATAATCGTAAAATAATTTTTTTTACAAAATTTACCCACTGGGTATTGTTGCTGCAATGCAAAGGAAATTTATTTTTAAAATTTATTAATTAAGAAATTCATATATCGTGAAAATGTTTATAAATGTTTTAGAATACCTGAACACAAATCCAAAGTCTTGATTTTAAATAAGGTTGCACCTTGGGCCATGTTGGCAGAGTAATTGGTATTGCTTGTTTTACTAAACAACCAATGAAAGATCAAAGTTCTGAAGATTCCTTGCTCACTGGTTGTCCTTTTGCATTGAATCGAATATGTTTTGTTGTCCCTTTGCACTGAATCGAATATGTTTTGTTGTCATATCAATTCGACAGATACTATCAATTATAAAAAGGCCCTTATGTCATCTTTTTAGGAGAAGATGCAAGGGGTGATCCAAGATTATTGTCATCAATTGTTTCATTTCCATGATCTTCAGTTTCAAGGTCATGACTTTCATTACCACCACTAAAAATTTCAACAATGACATCACTTTTCTTTCTTTTGTTATTAGAAGCCTTTTCAAGAGACTGTAAGACCAAATAAAAAAATATGTTATCATCGGATACATACATATCTAAAATATGTTTTCATATGTTGCTTGATTTTCAGATTCCGAGTTGTGAGACAAATTTACTTCATCAGCAGCACTTGGTCTTTTTTGCAATTTCATTGGTCTTGCTTCTCGTTTTAGAAGACTTTTTGTACATGTACAATTTAAAAAATAGAACCTTGTTATAAATTTCATTCATGATAATTTTTTGAAAATAATTCAATAATAAAAAAATAAAACTTACATTACTTGTATTATCCTTCACATTTTTAAAAAACTTATATATGACGTATACATATAATTATTGATCAAATAAATATATGAACTGAACATAAATATATAAAATCAATTCTAACAATAAAATACATAACATTATAATCTCTTTAAATACATTAAAGAATCAATTACAATATATTTAATTGTGTGTGATCAAGATATTTGGTAGTTCGCATGTAATCAAAATCAAGCCTTAGTGTTCTTACATGATACTACTCTAAGCCTATTTTTATATCAATAATATTTAGATGCGTTAATTGATCCAATGATATAGAAATAGATTCAAACTTGAATCTCAGCTAACATTTATCAATCTTCAAGCATTAGCATAATCTAACCTTTGAATGGAACCCAGCACCTAGAAAAACAAACTTCCACCTGTGCACAAATACTTATAACAATTCAATAATCTGAAATAATAAAAAGCAACTTGATTACACAATAGGATAGAATATGAAACTATACACTTTACATATGAAAATATGAGAAATTTATGCAATAATAATAATAATAATCTCAAGTCCTAAAAGAAAACTATTAAAAATTCAAAATAAATAATTATATGAATTCAAAACTTACTAACGTTCTTTGTAAGGTACCTTTTTTCTCAATAAAATTTACAAAACACTTATTAGCCACTGATCCAAAACGCAAAGAACAAGGATATAAAGGTCTATAAAGAATAAATATAAAATCATTAAAATTTTAAACTAATATCTTCTTCTTTCTATGATACAAACTATATGAGAATTTCATTAAAATCCTTCCTTTTATGATGGAAATGTTCATCATTTCAACCACATCAAGAGTGGATGTATCTTGTGTTGCATGTGGTATATATTCACTTTCATGAGATTCAAGATCATGAAATTGTTGTGATTGATTAAAAATAATATTAGGTTTGTTAGTCAAAATAAGAGGTGCCTAATTTAGAAGAAAATTTATGAAAGATGGTTTACCATATTGTCAAAGATAGAGGTGTCTAACTTTGTTTGAATAAAGAATAAGAAAATTAGGTAGCCTAATTTTATTGAATGAAAAAATATTTGGCATACGAAATGAGAACTTGAAGGTTATAAATATGACTTCATTTCTTCATTATCAATCATCCCAAAAATAGAGAAAAACTTATATGAAAAGTTTTTGAGTTGAGAAAATTCTCTTGGGCTTGTAATTACTCTTGTCTTTTGGGTGTGTGAGAAAATTACTGAGAGTGTGGTTATAACAATTTTCCACATAGTGAATTTTTCTCTGGTTGTCTTTTGACAATGAAAGTGGTTTTTCTCTAATTTGGAGTTTCCACTATAATTCTTGTGTTGTGTATTATCTATTTCTCTGTTATTTGATATTCTGCTAAGGATGATCTTGGGATGGGGAATTTGTGATTATATCATTTGATCCAAAATTTCCTAACAACTAGTAACAGAGCCAATTTCAAATAAAGAAGGAGAAATGTCAGGAGTCAAGATTAACATTGAGAAATTTGATGGGAGAATCAATTTTGGCTTATGTCAAGTACAAGTTAAAGATTTGTTAATCCAATATGGGTTACACAAGGCGTTAAAAGGGGAAACCAGCCCTTGTTATTGGTATTGAGTCCAGTAAAACCAATATAAGTGATGAAGATTGGGAAGATCTTGATCTAAGAGCTACAAGTGCAATTCGGCTTTGTTTGGCCAAAAATATTCTTGCAAATGTGCATGGAATATCTATGGCCAAAGAACTCTGGGAAAAGCTTGAAGAATTGTATCAGGCAAAAGGCGTTTCAAATCGAGTGTATTTGAAAGAGCAGTTTCATACTTTGCGTATAAATGAAGAAACTATTATGTCTGACCATCTCAGTGTTCTCAATGGTATTGTCTCTGAACTAGAAACCATTGGAGTTAAACTTGATGATGAAGATATAGCTTTAAGGCTCATATGGTCTCTTCCATCTTCTTATGATCACATGAAACCTATCTTGATTCATGGAAAGGAGAAAATAATTTTTTCAGAAGTTACTAGCAAGTTGTTTTCTGAAGAAAAAAGGCTAAGTGGTGGAAGAAATGTTTCGCCTGAAAACTTAGCATTGGTAGCTGATAACCGAAAGAAAAATAATTTCATGAAAAAGAAGATAATGTGCTGGGGGTGTGGACAATCTGAGCACCTCAAAATAAATTGTCCAAAGGGTGAAGCTGATTCGGCAATAAGCTCAAATATCGACGGTGACGCTAATAGTATGTCTGTTTTCAAAGACTATAGTAATGCTCTTTGAAAAGAGCGTGTACATCCTTATGGCATGTCGCTAGTCTCTAAGTATTGTCATGAAAGAGGGTGTGTTACTGGTAACGGGTCCACAAGTTTGCACACATGCATTGGCTTGGTATAGATGCAAGGTGTGTGGTGGAAAGGATGTCGATGGCTGATGAACTCTCGGGAAAACCAAGTGTGAGAGTTGCACCATAAATTGGTGATTAATTCTAAGTGGGTATACTCTTTATGGTGGAGTATGATAATTCTCAGTGTAGAGAATTATGACTGTTGGAATAGACAATGTTATAGTAGTAACTATGTTTATTTTTAATCAAGGTGGAGATTTTTGTGATTGATTAAAAATAATATTAGGTTTGTTAGTCAAAATAAGAGGTGCCTAATTTAGAAGAAAATTCATGGAAGATGGCTTAGCATATTGTCAAAGATGAAAGTACCTAACCTTGTTTGAATAAAGAATAAGAAAATTAGGTAGCCTAATTTTGTTGAATGAAGAAATGTTTGACATATGAAATGAGAACTTGAAGGCTATAAATATGACTTCATTTCTTCATTATTAATCATCCCAAAAATAGAGAAAAACTTATATGAAAAGTTTTTGAGTAAGAGAATTTTGTGGAAAAATTCTCTTGGGCTTGTAATTACTCTTATCTTTTGGGTGTGTGAGAAAATTATTGAGAGTATGGTTGTAACAATTTTACACATAGTGAATTTTTCTCTGGTTGTCTTTTGACAACGAAAGTGGTTTTTCTCTAATTTGGAGTTTCTACTATAATTCTTGTGTTGTGTATTATCTATTTCTCTGTTATTTGATATTCTGCTAAGGAAGATCTTGGGATGGAGAATTTGTGATTATACCATTTGATGCAAAATTTTCTAACAAAAATCCCTTTGGTGATGCTTTTAGAACAACATGCCACAATGAATCCTCATTTTTCCTATAATAGAATACTTGTTTGGCTTGGGATGCAAAATGAATGGGTCATTTTCATGTTGTGATTGTCCTTCTCCTAGATTTACCATTGTAAACCCGTCTTCAACTTTTATCCCATTTGTAAGATTTGTCCAATCACACTTAAATATAAAGATTTAAAATGTGTGGTCATCAAGTAAAATTATGTTCTTTAAAATCCTATAGTAAGTGATCTTCGTAACTACTTGATTGTTATCTTTTGTACTAGATCTACAACTAGTTTTTTGCTTCAATGCATACACCACTATATTGGGTGGACTTCTTACTTTCTTTTGTATGGAAATGAATACCATGAATAATAAATCCAACGTGAGACATTACATAATTTCTTAATCTATATAACTTCTTAATCTATATGCAAGTCAATTCAACGTGTCAATAATATCATTTGATTACACTTTAATTTGTTTATTTTAAATAGATAATTTAGAAGTTAAATTAGCTATATATTGAACAAACAATTTATAAGTTAATAATATGTATAACACACTTCGCTTTAAGACCTTGTCACTTAACCGATAGCAAAATGTCTCTTGGTGCCTCTTTTGCAATAAAATTTGGCTCCTTGATTGAGCAAGTCTCTTGTCTAAGGCCTTCAATTCCATCATATGCTACCTAGAATAGGAAATATAGTTAACCCATTACTGATATATGTAACATTCGAAACATATTTTCCTATTAACTTAATGCGAATAATCTAGTCACTGATGATAGGGCTCAACCTCTGCACCATTAAAGAGAACATAACATTGAGCCATTTTTTTCGTATCATTTTCCATATAAATCTGTTTGCCTTTAAAAATTGGACGCCTTTCTAATACACTTTCATTTCTAAATCTTCATTACATTGAGGGCGATTTCCTATTGAACTTGCTTCCTTTATATAACTATTACAAAATCTTACACTCTCTTCGACTAAATAACATTCAGCCATACATCTCATTAGATCATAGTTTTATATTTTACGTATATATTAAAAATTAAAATTAAAACCATCTCTCAAAAGAATACATCATCCGATATTGTATTGGATCACACCGTTAGACTTCAAGACCTATATGAATTGTAAAGTGAATGATTATGTCAAAAAAATGATGGATGAGAAGACATTTCCAACAAGCACAATGTCTCAACAATTTTGTCTTCCAATCCATCTAATTTGCTGCAATCAGCTACTGTTTGATATATTTCAGAAAAATATACACTAAGTCGAAATAATGCATTTCTTGGTCCTTTCTGTAGAAGTCCTTCAATTGCAACAGACAATACTTGTTACATTAAAATATGATAATCATGGGACTCGAATCCCATTTCTTTTCCTTCATCTACTGAAACACAATTCATGATATTAGACCCTTACCCATCAGGAAACTTTAAAATCTACCAACCGCTAACAAAAGGTTTTCTTCTCTTTCTTATAAAGTGTATGCATGGTAGGAGACAAAAATAACTTAGACCCTTTTTCTTTAGGATATAGTACAAGTCTAATATTTAGAAATTGCAAATCTCTACAAGATTTTAACCCATCTTTTGATTTTCCCTTATGTTTAATAACGTGCTTCCAATACTATCACAAACATTCTTTTTTACGTGCATTACATTTAAGTAATGATATATAATCAATGCCTACATATTATGAATCGAATTAAGATAAAGAAAAATAATTACCAAATATGCTAGTAATTCTATTAAAAATAAAAAATTTATAAGAGAAATTAATAATTACTTTAAGATGAGATAAACGCATCCTCCAATATGGTAAATAAAAAAAATATTAATTTCTTCTTCCAAGAACTCTTACTGTCTTTTTTCTTTTCTTTCCCGTGGGCTTTTTCCCCCGATCATTGATTACATATTTTAGATCATCTAAAACTTCTTGACTAGTCAATTGTTTAGGTTTCCCTGCTATAACTTCATGCCCATTAAACCAACTCTTTTAAGTACGATAAGAATGATTAATAGGAAGAAACCTTTTATGCTCCATGTATACATGCTTTTTACTATGCGGTAGCCACAGTGAACAAGTGTTAGTTCCGTATACAGGAAAAGCTTTTTTACCTTTTGTAGTACATCCTGCAAGATTACCATAAGCTGGAAAATCATTTATTGCCCACATCAAAATACCTCATAAATTGAAAGTAGTTTTACTAAATACATCATAAGCATCCCCCCATTATGCCACAATTCCTTTAAGTCCTCAATAAATGGCTCTAGATCCACATATATGCAATTCCCTAGTTGTTTTGGACCTGGGATTAATAAAGATAGCATTAAATTTTCCTTTGACATGCAAAGAATTTCTCTCTGACATGCAAAGCAATGGAGGGAGATTATAGGTTATCAATATTACAGGCCAAAAATTACATATAGAGCTAAGATTAGAAAAAGGGTTGAAACCATTAGTTGCAAGGTCAAGTCTAAGGTCTCGTCTCTAAAGCAGAGTCCGGTCACTTCTTGCCAATTGTATGCCATGTTAGAGAATCAACTGGATGTCGCATCTTCCGATCATTGCTCTTATGATTAGAATGCCAAATTAATCGTTCAATCATTTGACTTGACTGAAACATCCTCTTACATCGTGGTATTATTGGAAAATAATGTAACACCTTTGCAAAAACCCCTTTTTAAACCTTTTTTGTGCGTTTATTAACTTTCCATCGCGATTCTCCACATTTTGCTCCTCTTTTTGAATAAACATCAACCATCTCGTACCCAAGATCAAATGTTTCCATAAGTTTTTTTTGTTAAATAAGATGAATCAAGAAGAATGTTGTGTTCAAGTAACATATCCTGTATTTCTATAAACCCCTTGTCGAATAGACTATGTGAAACTTTATTCTTAAACAAAACAAAAGTTACTAATAACTTTGTATACTTACTACATCTAGGATATAGTTGATATTCCACATTCTCTAAGTGTTATCTACAATCATTTTCTTTTATTTGTTGATCAACCAGTTCTTTTAGCTCAAATTGGTCATGCTTATCTTTATACATCCTATATGTATCGCTCATCTCAACTTCAATAGCAACATTCATCACAAAACTTAGGACTTCACGATGAAGGACCCAATCTTTATATAAAGGATTCATTATACTAAATACTAGATGCTCATAAGCTATATTAACATTATAATAATGACAGTTTTCACATTTAGCTCAAGGACATATGATCTTGCCTATAAACCCAGTATTTGCTCTAATTGTGTTTAAAAACTTTTGTGCTCGATCTCTTCTCTTTAGAATATCTACAATGCAACAACATTCATGACATAAATAATTTTTGAATAAGCTAATATATTTAAATTAAAATAACCTTGAATGATTCACCCATGATTTATCTATGAATTCTGACTTGTTAGCTTATAACCTGTTATGAAATTTAACTATAACTAACCTAGTGCAAAAGTAAAATATAGTTAAAAGGTTAATAACCAATTAAAGACTCGTCAGAAAGGTGGACTAAATTAGTCCTTTTTCAAGACTAAATTAGTCCTAGATAGCCAAAGCACTAGCATTACAAATGTTTTATATGTATGGGATCCATATATATTGTTTTATAATTTATATATATATTGTTTTGTATGACACACTAGCATTACAAATGTTTTATATGTATGGGATCCATATATATTGTTTTATAATTTATATATATATTGTTTTGTATGACACCTAACGGTACAAATAGCTTATGGTTTTAAACGTATCATAGGACTAGCTAAAAGGTTAATAACCTAATGTTGTGTGTGGAGACAATAAAGGGTGAGTTCTCATCAATCTTTAAGCCTTCAGCAGAGAAATTAGAAGAATAACATGTGCCTTTCTGCATCAAATGTAGTCTTATAATGAGCTTACTTGTAGCTAGGTTAATGTTGAGAATTTCATAGTAAAACACTTCAACAGACAAGAACTGAAGGGTGCTATTATTATAGTAAACCCTGTACCGAGGGTTCCCACAGTTGTCATTTGTACTAAAAGGTTAAGGAACAACAAAAGTACCACATTTTGAGCAAGAATTAAAAGTAGAAACATAAACACCCAAAATAAGCAAAGAAAAGGTAATAACTATCTTCATTTTCATTGTTGCTAAGTAGTTGACAAGTCTACTATAGCTGATTATGGATTGCTTTTAATTTATTTGTGATGATTATGGATTGCTTTTAACCATGACAATCCACCCAAAATATGCTCATAAAGACTTTATCTGAACTTCCTACCAACTTTGAGCAATAAACAACAGTATCCACAATTTACATGCATAACAATTATACTTCATTTTTCGTTTCATTTTGATGTTTATACTTTGTTGTATTACAAATTCATAATATTTAGTACTGTAATTCAATCGGTTTAACGTGAATTCTTAAGTATATCAAACAATTCAAATAGTTTAACATAAAACATTTTAAAACTTATAAAGTTTCAAATAGTTCATGTAGTTCAAACTTGTTCATCTTGAGCTCTATCTTCCTTTTTGTTATTGCAACTTTTTTTATTGTGACCTGATTCCTTATAATATCTACATGTAAATATCATACCAAATTTTCTATATTTGTCCATATGTTAATTAGGGCCTCTTACCATATCTTATTTCTTCTTTTCATTACTTGTTCTGCCACTTGGTACTCTCAGTCTGAGAGAATTTATGTGTTTTTCATCTTCTTGAATTGATGTAACAAATCAAAGCTTTTAAATTGGGACTGGATAAATCATAGGACTGCAAGGCATAAACAATTTGGACTATAAGGCATTATGACTTCTATTAGTTTCTTAATGGGTAATTACTAAATTAGACCAATGTGTACAATTTTTACAAAAATTATAAACATACATATAAATGAAATAAAATTTATAATTAATAAGAAATTCTTCATGTGAGACTCTAGATAGGAAGTCATAAGAAGATATAATTTATGATATTAAAGCAAAGGCTTACCAAGAAGCAATATTTGCTACATGGGATGGAGACCCATACTCTTTTAACTTAGTGCAAACTAATAGTCATGGTTACAAACCTAGGAAAGTCATCAAAAGAGTATGAACTCCGACCACAGCTCTAGTTGGAAATGGAATTGACAACAATTAATCATTAGGTTATTGGCCTGTATAATGTACCAATCATATTACCAAACCTGTTTCCTTTTGCAATTGAAATTTAACACTTTTCCTTTGGGTTAGCAATTCACTTCGTTAATCCCTGGACAAATGTATTCTTTAAAAAATCTCAAATCACCCAACACCAATGATAAAACTAGAAATAATTTACACACTCATCAGCCACTCATCACAAATAAATTAAAAATAATCCATAATCATGATAATTTTGAAATATTCTCGCAATAATCACAATCTATTCAAAATATGCTCACAAAGACTTCATCTGAACTTCCTACCAACTTTGAGCAATAAACAGCAATATCATTATTGATAATACTTCAGCATTTAACAATAGTAATGCATATTCATTATCGTAATTGATTCTGAAACATAAAGATACCTGTCTAACTAAATGAATTCAAAGATCCCATCCTTATCTCTCACTTCTTTAAGAAAGAAAAATAGAAGAAGCCTATTTCTCACAAAACTTCCTTAAAAATAGGATTGAAAATACAGTGTGTGCTAGACAGACTTCCACTATCGAAGTCCAAAACAAAGAAAACAATAGTTATAAAATAGAGTCAACTAAGTCTCTCCTTTGCTTTTATTCTAAAAACACATGATAGTAAACAACAAAAATCGGCTAATTAATGAAATAATTCCAGCAATTAATAACAATTCAAACTTAAAACCCTCAAACAATAAACATGAACAGTTATACTACCAACTTGCAAATCAAAGCAAAACACATCGAGAGGCAATCAAGTAGAGAATGAATACAAGAATCGTGCAATATTACCAAATTGCAACAAAATTAGTTTTAAAGAGGAATAAATGGGACCATTGTGAAGTAAAAAGTGAAAATTTCAAGAGGGTTTGTTTAGAAAAAACTATAATGCTGGTGCTTATATATGGACTATTTTATATGTATGGTACCAAATCTTACATAGATATGTAAAATAGAGAGACTAACCCAAATCGTACTTTGGCTAAATCAGGTTTTAATGAATGGTGCTCTTTAATTCATCTTCATCGACGCGAGAAAGTGTCTCTGGTTCATCTTTATCGACGCAAGAAATCTGGTGCCTCTGATTGAGTCACGAGAAATATGACCCTCTGGTTGCCTCTGGTTCTTCGCGAGCCTCTGGTTTTTGTTGCCTCAGTTAGTCACACGCAATTAACTCGAGAAATAACCCTCTGGTTCTTCACGACCCTCTGATTCTTCGAGAGTGGCCTCTAGATTTTTTGGTTGCCTTAGAGTCGCGCACAAAAGGACAACATGAATGTAAAATAAAATATTAAATACCAAATACCAAATACCAAATACCCATGGGATGGATCAGATTCAGCGGGACAATAAATTTTTGCTACCAAAATGCAATAGGGCATGAATAAAATGCCATTAAAAGGCAAAAGACGGGATTGATATTTGTTTTGGCATTTTAATTCAAAAATAAAGAGCACTATTATTTTTAATTTATTACAAGTGGCATTTTTTAACAAAATTCTATATTAAAAAAATCTATAAAAATGTACTTTTTTGTAGTGATATTTTTATATTTCTTAAATATTATTTGGTTTCCTCAATTTCATTTTTATTGGATTCAGTAATATGTTTATTTTTATCTTTTCTAATAAATTTCTTACATATTTTGTTTATTACAATATCTAAATATTTTCTATATATGAGAGCATTTTCTTATATTTGTAAATGTTATTATTTTGTTAAATTTTTATATTTTTTATCATTTTTTAAGTTACTAAGACTCTACAATTTGAAAGTTTTTATTGTGTGTTTAAATAAATTTGTATGATTATACTCATACTACTAAACCATTCATCTAAGACTTTTTTCTTATTTATTATACAATCTAGTTTTAAAATGTCAATTTTATAAAATTCATTAAGTTTGAATTCTGATAGAATAGTTAATATCTCTAGTTTTCTAATATAATCTTTATTTCATTTTAGGTTATCTTTTTCTTCTACAAAGACATCAGGTTTTTTCTGATTTTTACCTATTTTTTTATTCTCTATGGGGTTAGATGTTTCTTCTTGATTAAAATTTCGTAATGAAATTGGTTTCATATGATTTTTTAAGATCATAATTTTTTAATTCTGAATCAATTTTCTTGATTATTGTCATATTATCTTCATCTTTGTTTTTACAAAGTTTTTCATCTTAATGTCTTCTTAGCTCTTCATCTGTTAGGGTTAACAAATTACCTAATTTTTTTATGTCCCTATTCGTAGGGTTTATAAACTGTTCTTCTTTATTTTTGGATTTTTTCTCATTTTTTTTCTCATTTACAATTATCAATGCATATAATCTCCTAATTGGTTATTCTTTTAATCTTATAAATGAATTAAACTTGTAACCTATGATTTTATTGTCTTTGTATGTGTTATTTATATTCTTTCTTAATTTTATAAGTTCCTTATATATGTCTTATTATAGTTTTTTATTATTAATATATTCTTTTATTTCTTATCAGAGTTCTTTTATGTTTCATTTATGTATGTAAGGATTTGATGCTTCATTCTTATATTATATTCATTTTTTCTACTAAAAGAATTAAAATTTTCATTATTGTTATTTAGTTTTTTGATATGCTTGTTAGAATTTCATTAAAATCTAATTCTATATTTTGTAATTTATTTTTGAACATTATTGAGATAACAATAGTATCATTTTCTTCATGATATTACGTTAAAAACTAATGCTTTCATTATTTTAACTTTTTGTATTAGATCTGTAACTTCTCTTTCTTTGTTATAAGTTTTTTCTTTAGAATCTATAAACGTAAACCTTGGAACATTATTATTTTTTATTAAATTAATTTTTCTTTCTAGTATCACAGGTTTTTCTTGAACATATAAGTTTCATTCTTTTGGTATTTTAAAGTCTGTTAATGTTTTTTATTTTATTATTTGTTCAATTTCTTGAATTTTTTTATCTATTTCTATGAATTTATTTTATTTATATATTGAATTATTATGATTGTTCATTAATGAATATCATGTTATGTAGCGTACTGAAAATTGATGATTATCTTCTCTCATTTCATCTTCTCTTTCAAATTTATAGGTAAAACTTAACACTTGATTTATGTTATTATCAATAGTATTAATAACAAACATAGGATATGCTGTAAATTTTAATTTTTAGTAACTTAAGTTTCTATGAATCATTCATAATAAAACATCTTTTTTATTTATTATTCTATTATCTAGTAATGTTAGTTTGATTGGTGTATCAATTCTTTATCTAAATGTGATTTTATTAACATTTGGATTCTTCTTAAATAGATGTATTTAATTTTTCTTTTGTCCTTATGAAAGATTTTTGATAGTTTATATACAATTATTTATCGATTAATGGTATATTATATATTCATTTTATATTTATAATAATAATATTCATTTTAATACATGTAATATTATTATTGTGATAAGTGTGAATATATGTACAAATTTATATGTATTTAGTATTTTATTTTTATTTTTGAGATAAATATACCTTAATATTAGTTTCCAATAAGTTTATTTAGGCTTAAAAGGTTAGGGTATTATATAGTAGAATATATTTTCATACAAATATTTTCTAAAAACATCCATATCCACAAAAGCGGATGTCTTTAGCAAATGTGGATGAAGCGATATATATATATATATATATATATATTCCTCTTTTTGTATTTGACCGGAAGAGTACTACCACCCTTAAAACACACACCCGAGCCAAAACATAATTTTGATGTATTTTGATAATTTTAAAATAAATATTAATAATATTTCTATAAAATATTTTTTTAAAATATAAATAAATATATCTATATAAAATAGTTAATGAAGAAATTTTTTACGTTATTTATAAATTTAATTTATGTAAAAATCTTTAAAAATAGATGTGTTCTTTATGGATCACATAATATTTGGTAGGTTCTGCACCAAAGATCCAACATCGCCACTCTTTATCATGAGAAAATAGTTAATATCATGGACGTATAGATAGCAGTTGATATACACGTGATGAAGGTATATATCATGCATTTTACCTGCCCACGAGATTGACCAATAACGAACTTAGAATTTATATTTAGAAGGAATATTATATATATAATAAAATGCAATATTGTATATTTATTAGTTATTATTATTTTTAATTAAAAAATATGTTATATGTTTAAATTATTAAGTTTTTAGTGAGATATTAAGTATTAAAAATCTAAAATTTATTGCACGGTTTCATTTTCTATATATAATTTATTTATAATTTTATAAATATTATATCTCAAAATTTATTTATCGAAGTTGAGATGGGACACGTGTCCTTCATCGTTATTATGTATACCCGTCTCTATAATTGATGTAAGTATTATTTATAATCAAAATTAAAATTGATGAAACAAAATATCAATAATTAAAAGTCATGTTTTAAATAATAATAAAAACATTGTCTTATTAATAATATTCTTTTATTGATTGTTAGATACTAAATACTAACTCATAAATCCTAAACATATTATATTTATGATTATTTTAATTTTTTTAATATATATATATATATATATTATTTTTAAAATTGTATTTTTAATTACTAAAAAAATGCTATTTTTTTTTCTTTTTTTGATGTTATATGAAAAATCATACTATATCATTCCATGGTGAAGGGTTTTGGGAGTCACTTTATTTTTGTCAAGTATGGATGTTAAAATTTTCCATAAGTTAGGGTAATTGTGGGTAATAATCGAACGGGTTAAATTTTAAGTGGTAAATTTAAAGAAGAGGTTATTCAACCATTTACTAAATATTTTCAGTAGATAGGCTAGGTCGAGTATATAGGTCTTGGAGCGGGTTGGGCATTGGAGTTTTATTAAATATTATATTTTTTACATATATAAATAAAAAAATTTATAATTTAGTATTTACAAAGAAAAATAAAATAAAATATATTAAATATCTATAACATATATATATATTTATTTTATAAATATTTTTTATTAAAATTTTATATTTTTAGACAATTTTAAACTAAAAAAATTGAAATTTAATTTTTAGAACTCTGGATAAGTATCTCTGATAATAATTCTCTATTAATACTTAGTTTCAGTTTCAATTTTAAATATAATATAATATTTTGATTTTAATTTTTGGTAAAACATCAACTAATTTTGTTTCACCCCATTAACATTCCTACCTGAACACTTTAATTACTTTTACTTTTACAATGAATGCAAGTCAAAATCTCGACATTTTAATCACTTTTGAACAATAAAATATTGTTTTATTACTCAAAAAATATAACATAAGAATAAAGTTAATTTAATAAAAGTAAAATTTTTATTTTATTTTAACAATTTAAAATTAAATTTAACGGTACAATATATTTTTTATTTTCTATTTGGTCAACTATTTTTGTAAAATTTATATTTGATGGATTTTTTTGTATTACGTTTTCTGTAGGTATGGTGTTTAGATCAAAATTATAGACTTTGTAATATTAAAAATAAGAGTTACACATATCATAAAATTATAAGATCAATGTTACTAGAATCATATATACGTAGGGATGGGCACGGGGACAGATTTGAATATAACCGTTCTTGAATCGAATTATAAAATCTGTCTCCGAAATCGCCCGAAAACCGTTGTAGTTTGAGGACAATTTTTTACCCGTGGTTAACAATTCGAGACAATTATTAAAAAAAACTAATTTTCAAAATCCTATTCAATTGAGCTCCTTTTAGCAATGCAATCCACCTAAAACAAATGGTTGATATTGAATTTGTTATCTCAATTTGTTATTTAAATTTGTTATTTTGAGTTTATGATAAAAAATTTAACATTTAATAATATATATTTCTATGAATCTAGATAAGATTAAATACATATCAACAAGAAACACAAGATATAAATAAAATAGAGTATTATCACAAATACCCCTGAGGTTTTATGTTTCTTCAAAATTACTCTTAAGCTTTATTTAATATCAAAAATGCCCATGAACGTTATCAGCGTTATATCTCCGTTTAACATTAGGGGCAACATGGTAATCTCACCCTTATACATATATCACTCCCACGGGATAAAAAATCAAAAATACCCCCGAGGTTTTCAATATCTTCAGAAATACCCTTAACGTTTTAAAAAAACTACAATAGCCCTAAGGTTTAAGGTATCTTCAAAAATATCCTTATTATTTAACAGAAGTATCAAAAAGCCATGAAAAATCACATCAATATCTGAAAAATTCTTTTCTACCCCTACCTATATAGCTTTTTTAATATTATCGTTAAAAATATTATCGCAAATATCCTTGAGGTTTTACTTTTCTTCAAAAATACTCCTATTATAATAATTAATTTAACTTTATAAAAAATATCTCTGCTATAATAATTAATTTAACTTCATTAAAAATACCCTTGCTACAATAATTAATTTAACTTCATTAAAAATGCCCCTCGTATAATGTTTAATTTATCTTCATCAAAAATACCCCTATTTCTCAATAACATGATATAAAATATTTTTCAAAAATATTTAACTTGATATTGTGTGCTTTATTAACTTAATTTATCTTTAGGGGTATTTTTGAAAAATATTTTATATCGTGTTATTGAGAAGTAGGGGTATTTTTCATGAAAATAAATTAAATATTGTAATAGGGGAATTTTTGATGAAATTAAATTAATTATTATAGCAGGGGTATTTTTGATGAAGTTAAATTAATTATTATAGCAGAGGTATTTTTGATAAAGTTAAATTAATTATTATAACAGGGGTATTTTTGAAGAAAAACAAAACCTTAAGGGTATTTGTGATAATGTTCTCAACAGTAATATTCAAAAAGCTATATAGGCATGGGTATAAAAGTCTTTTCAGATATTGATGTGATTTTTCACAATTTTTTTATGTTTCTGTTAAATAATAAGGGCATTTTTGAAGATACTTTAAACCTCAGGGGTATTGTAGTTTTTATTTTAAACGTTAAGGGTATTTTTGAAGATATTGAAAACCTCGGGGGTATTTTTGATTTTTTTCCAAATAAAATATTATAAACTAATACAAATATTGAAAACTAATTAAATAAATTTAAGAAAACTTCAATTATAATAAATCAAAACTTCTTTCTTCTAATTATTCACCGATTGTATGCGTTTCATGCAAAAATCAAACATATAAAATCACATTTATAAACCAAAATAATAAATTGATTAATCAATAATGTAAATTTTTTACCTCAACATCATCTTCTGCAATATTAATAGTGGAAGCGGATGAACCAGGAGATAACATATCTGAATAAATTATAAAATATTTGAATACATAATTAAATAATTAATATATAATACATAAAATAAGTGTTAATATAATATAATATGTACAAGTATTAAAAATATAGACTTATACCTTGTTTATGAATATTAGCCCATAATCAATCTTGAGTACACATCAAAGCTTTCAATGTGTTTTATTTGAGTCTACTACGATGTTTGCTTACTACTTTACCACTTGTATTAAATACAGATTCTGAAGTAACTGTGGTGACCGGAATAACCAAGATATCTCTAGCCATATCATGCATTATTGGATACTTATATTTATTACACTTCCACCAAGACAATATATCAAACCCTTCATCCAGAATTTCTACATTAGCCTCCTCTAAATAAGAGTCTAACTCAGATTTCAAATATTCAGCTTTATTTTGCATTAATTTCCATTGTTTATACTCATTTATACCACTAGGATTAAGAACACTAGTACCTTTTGAACTTTGAGATGTATTGGAACGTGTTGAAAATTCCATTTGTCGATTCTCTTCTAAAATTCGTTTATTTCGGTATATATTTATCAAATCATAACACTTTGTTCTCACCTTTTCAATTTCAAAAATGACATTCTCTCCATATATTCTTGGGAAATAGAATTCGAGATAATTCATCTTAAATCTAGGATCCAAAACAACTCCTATAGTCATGATAATATTAACTTCTTGCCAATACTTATCAAATTTTACAAGCATGTTTGACGCCATTCCCTTGACCAAATCATCCTCATCATTAATCCAATTATATAATGATAATTTGATACCATAAATATGAGGAAATAACATGTTTATGGTGAGATAGTTGGAACCAGAAATCAATTCAATAACCTTGTAAAATACTTATAACTTATCACAAATTGTACTTGCCATTTTCCAATCCAATGCATCAGGAATACTATTATAATTCTTATCCAATTGTTTTAAACGAGGAAACATTTTCTCATAAAATAATGCATTTTTAAGCATTAAAAAAGTAGAATTTTAACGAGTTTGACAATCAAGAGATAAATTCTTATAAGAAGACTTTATCTCTTGAGATGCAATTTTTTTAAATTTTTCCTCCCTCTTTTGTGTTGCTGTCCAATATGCAACACTATCTCTAACTTTAACAATGCATTGAAAAATTAGATTTAACCCATATTTCACTACCAAGTTTAATATGTGAGTAGCACAACGCATGTGAAAAATATCTCCATACAATAACATTGAAGTTCTATCTAATGAATCTAACAGATCAAGTAGTATTTAATCATTAGTAGAACAATTATCTAAAGTTAAGGTTGAAATCTTACGATCAATGTTTCAATCCAAAAAATAACTCATTCATTCTTGACCAATAACTGCAGCATTATGTGGAGCAGGAACATATATAAATCTTAAAAAAAATTATATAGTAATAATAAAATTGTTATATGCAATCATTTAATATATCAAATCTCTAAAAAAATATTTAATAGGAATTGTATAAATTTCAACAATAAACTTAAAAATTACCTTATTATTTTACTGTGCAAACACCAATTGTCATCAATGAAATGACAAGTTACAACCATGAATCCTTTGTTCTAATTTTCAAACTTCCATATATCACTCGTGATTGCAACACGACTTTTATTATTCTCCAACATATCCATCATTTTTTTTCTCAACATCATAAATCTTTATAATGTTTCTCTTAACTGTCGCCCGAGAAATAGGCTTCTATATTGGTTGTAATGAATGTGAATACTCCCTAAATCCATGGTGCTCAACAATACTAAGAGGATACTCATGTAGAATTATCATCTTTGCACATTTATAACGAGAAACTTGAGAATCAAAATTCCAATGTCCTAATTCAATTATATCTTTTTTCTTGTTAGGATTTAACAATGATTGACCGATACCCCTTTCTTACCGTTCGAATGGACAACCTTTTGTATGTGCTTTCAAATGAGATGTCTCATTCCTTGTATCACCTCCTAACCATTTTTCGCAATAATTACATATTGCCTTCCATATCCCATTAATTTTCTTCCTATCAAAATGAGCCCATGCTTCAGACTTTAATTTAGTATTCCCATCTTCTTTCTCACTACATTCATTTGATGATTGACTTTGTGTATTTTCAGGTGAAGATGTTGATGTAAGGAGAGAAACATTTGTATGTTGATTGGCACTTAAAGTTCCACCACTTGTTACCTCCACATTAAGTTCATTGTCATTTACTCCTTGAGATGATTATGGTGAAAAATTTTGAAAAAATTACTTTCAAAATTTAAATTCATATATAAAAAATATATACATATACTTTCTATTATCTCACGTTACCTTTTCAAGATATTCACTTGTCATGATATTTAAAGTCTTTGTCTTCTTCACAAACCTCTAACTCTACAAGACATGATAAAAAATTATTATCATACTATATTCCATATTCAATATGAATTGATAATAAGATTTTACTATATATACTATGAATTGATAAAAAAGTAGCACTAATCTCACAACATGGAGGTCCATACACAAAACAAAGTAGTCACTTTATTTCATATACTGAATTTTCTCAACAGATCATGCTACTTTACATACATAAAATCGAAAAAAAAAAATTTGCTACACAAGATATTCAAATTTAAATCTTCATCACACAAACCTCATTAATTAAGCCTATGATTCAAGTGTCATCGCTGGATAGTCTTGATATGATAACCTCTAATACCAGTAATCCTTATCTTGGTACGTGGTTGCATGATTAGATCATAATCATTACCAAACCAAATCATAAGGAGTAGGACTAGATGACATATGTGGAGATGTTTAAAGCTAAAAGCCTAAAACCTCAAACCTCCATTACTACGATGATACACAGCTAACTGTAAATTATAGCTTTTCATGTTTTATGTGAGAAGTCATAAGTTCTATTTTGTAAAATATGCATTCTGTAAAAGAAGTACTCCATGAAAATAGATGAACCAAGTTTTGAACCTATAGAAGAAAGAGAATGTTACCATGCAACGAGTAAAGCTACCGAACAAGCTCAAATTCTAAAATACATGATGGTGCATAATATATAAAAGAATATGAATATCAATGGAAAAGAAATATCAATAATTACTTCAGCAATCAGATATAAGTTAGTCATATTTCAACATCTACAAATAGATGTTCATGTTTCAGAAACAATACTGAAATGAAAAAAACATAGTTTCTTAAAGTTCTACAAAGTCTTCCACCATAACAATAGCACCATGCTTCTATTTCTTTGGCATTTAAATATATCGATTTGGAACCTTCAAAATACCTTATAGACAAGTAAACACTTAAACAATCATAGTCCTCAACACCAATTATAAGTTTTTCCATAAGCAGTGAACAACGATGGCTGGCACTATGAATGGCGACGGTTGGTGCTGTGAGCGGCGACGACTGGTGTTGTGAACGACAACGACGCGGTGTTATGAATGGACTGGTGACGACTGACGACGACGCGACACTGTGAGAGAACTAAGTAGATCTACAGATGGAAGAAAAATGAGAGAAAATGAGAATAGGGATGGCCAGATGGGCTCTGAGAGATTAAGAAAAAAAAGAGGCACTGAGACTTGAGAGTAGGGATGGGCATAAATTAGGTTTATATATTAGGTTAAAAATAAATAAATTTTAATTAATATATAATTTATTTAAATAAATATAATTAATTTCGAGTACGAGTGAGTACAGTTTTGAGTATAACTGTAATCGAACTGTACTCGCTCCTTTATGTTTGGTTTTTACCTGAAATCGAACCCATCCCCGAAATTACATGGTTAAAAACCGAACCGTTGGTGCGGTTATCCACAGATAACCGAACCCGCGGTTTTTTTGCCCATCCCTACATATATGAGCTCTCTTAAGTTCTCCATCGTCAAAGATCACACGGATGGTGCAACCACTACCTCGATTCCAAAAAACACAATATATCGTTAAATTGTATTTATTAAAAAATACATTTTATTTGGTAAAATTATTTTTGAAACTATATATATTTTCTCCATTTTCACGCACGCCCATTTCTCTTATTTAAGAGACTTTGGGGTTGTTAGGAATGACAACTTTGCAACATACTAAAACTCTCTAAACTAGATTGAATGTAACTCGATGCTTATTCAATTATAACTCTGACAATTATATAGCCTCAAATTCTAACAAACTAAGCTGAAAAACATGTGTGCTTTAACAGAAATCAAAACTAATTCAAAGCATAAACTTATTTTTAGAATGAAATTCTTGTGTTGCTTGTCATTAAAGCAATCGGTACAAACAACCTGTGAAGCTTTAAAGTAAGGTAGACCATGCACCATTTCCTTGAAATGTAATGTCCTCAAGCGTCCATACCTCTGGTGCTACAAGTGTGTCAAATTTGAGGAACTTGTATGAAACCATTCTTCTAATCAAGAAGGAGATCACGTAGAGGCTAAAGCTTCATTCAGGATGGTGCACATATGATTATCACTTATCAGGGTGTACACAATAAGCCCTCTTTGTGGATGGTAAATGTTGCATGCTCAATCTTAGATCATGATTGCCAAACTTTTTTTCTATAGTTTCCCAATGCTCAAAAGATTGTTCCTAAGATTTGGAATATAATACACATCTCTAACAACAAAGGCAGCACCATTGAACACTAGTTTTACACTTCCCTTCCTAGCCACACTCATTCTAGTGTTATTTCCAAGCTTGAATAAATGCATAAAACTAACATCCAAACTCAAAAATATACCTTGACCACCACAAATATGATTTGAGCATCCATAATCTAGGAACCAAGCATCGCTCTTCTTTATCACATGCATCTGCACATACGACATTAGGAGCAGCTCATTTTCTTTATTAAGCTACGCATAATTGGCCTCTTTATTTCACTTTGAACATTCATACTAAAACTGTCCAAGATTATGACACTCAAAAGCATTCTACTATTTCTCTATTGAAAGACGGTCGTCCTTTCCCTCGACCTCTTCCTTTAAGAGTCATTCTCCCCCGACCTCTAGTGCCAGCTTGATCTTCAATCTTTAGGACTTGATCTTCTTCTTCTTCTTGATTCAGCCTGTGGAACTTCTGCTCATGAACCACAAGTGAACTCTGCAGCTCATTAATTAAGAGGGTGTCTATGTCCTTCGACTCCTCGATAGATATTACTATATGAGTGAATCTCTTAGTCAACGTTCTTAATATCTTCTCTACCACTTTGGAATCCAGTATGGTTTCACCATTGCTCCTCATTTTGTTTTCCATAGCCATGACCCTAGTGAAATATTCAATGATTGTCTCATTTTTCTTCATCTCTAACACCTCAAAGTCTCTTCTTAAAGCTTGAAGAAAAGATCTCTTAACTCAAGCATTCCCACCAAAATTCTTCTTCAATGAATCCTAAATAGCCTTTGAGTTGTGTCTGTCCAAAATTTGCTTGAAAGTGACTTTGTCAATGGCTTGGTGCAAGTAGTGCTTCACCTTGTGATCCTTGATCCTTGCATCATCGAATACCAATAGTTATGCATGTGTCAATCCTATTCCAACATTTGGTTCATTGAAACCATTCTCTATAAGGCTCCAAAATCCCTTCGATCTGAGGAAGTTTTCCATCAACTCCCCCAATATGATCATAGTAGATGCCATTGAAGTGAAGGATTTTTGTTAAACTCTTATCCTCACTCATCTCTCTCTGTGTGTTTCCCTATCTATGTTGCGACGTTACTATATTCTCAGGCCTACTGGGTACGCATTAGCCAAATCATCCACTTACATAGTTACTCCTTTAAAAGAAGCACAATTTGTTTGACAATTTGTAAAGCAGCGACGATAGAGAAAAAGTAGCAAAACTATATAAAGTACGACAAAAAAAAAATCAACAGAAAGCATGACAAAAAAGCATAGAGAAGGATGGTAACTTTTTTCGATGACATAAAGACCCAATCGATAGTGGTTATACCTTTTCCAATGGAACAGAGGCACAATCGATGTCAGCTTTTGGTATGTATGGTTAAGAAGAAGAAAAAAAACTTAGGGCAGCAGAAAAATTTTTTTCTTCTTATTTTTCTATCTGATACCATTTTGTTAGAAATAAGAACTTTGTAACACACTGGAACTCTCTAAACTTAATTGAATGCAATCTAATACTTTCAATTGTAACTCTAGCTATTATATAGCCTTATATTCTAATAAACTAAGCTGAAAACATGCATGTTTTAACAAAAATAAAAACTAATTCAAAGCATAACCTAACCTTAAAGATCATGTCTTTATTTAATTGAATAACAAACTTTAAAAACTTAACAATGCTCTTCAAGGTAAGATGTGATTGGAAATCATATATTTTACATAAATTTAATTTTAATATAATTCAAATCATATTTTGTTGATTTTCAATATAAAAACCATACGAATAAATAATTAATGTGAACAATAAAAAAAGAACATGTAATATTCTTTGTATAGGGTGCAGGTAAATTATATATATATTAAAATAATTTTAAATAAAAATAAAGATATATATTACTGTTTAAATTTAAATTTTATTAAAGATAATTATTTAACTAAAAGGATAATAAAATTAAAAATATAATATTTTAATAGACATATCATCTTCTTCTTTTTTACCAACTAAAGTTATGTATTAACTAAAAAAAAGATTTTTATAATATTAATGAGTTTATTTGTTTAACAAATATATCATTATTTTAAGTGAATACATTAATTTTTGATACATACATACGTGTATATATATATATATTATTGTGTCCAAATATTATTGTTAATTTTTTAATTATTGTATAATATTAATTCTAAACATGTTATAAAATTTAAAAAAAAAGTATAACAATTCACATATAAATCATATGGGTTTTAGTAGTTGTTATTGTCAAAGTTTATAAAAATTATAGATTTTTTAATCCCCAAAAGTTAACCCAATAAGTAAATACATATACAATTATTATAAATTTTAATATAACATTGTACTTGCTTAACACAAGACATTATTTTTAACATTTTTCTCAAAGTATGGTTATTTGTTTCTTGTAAAGCATATTACTTTGTATTTTTTAGCCTATTTTATTTTATTTGAATCATTTATCTCTTTTTATTTTTACAAGACTCATTCGAATTATTTTTGTGAGATACGATCCAAAGTTTTTAGACCCAATCGACAAAATCTCTTATACAATATGAAAATTTATAAGAATCATAAATTTTTTAATCTTAAAATGTTAAACCAATAGATAAAGACACTCACCATCTTTATAAACTCTAATATAACATTATTCTTAATAGTTATTATATATTAGAACATGTAAACAAAATAATTTTAAATTCATATATGTTATAGCATTTATATTTAAAACATTTTTTTATCATATGTATCCTATGTTAAACCTAAAATATACTATCGAATTATTATGTTTGTATTGTTTATACAATCAAACTAATTTTCATCTAATTTTTACTATTGAACTGTTAAAATATTTCATTCATATTATTCCATCACTTTTTAATCCACTAGCTTATTAAAAATAAGAAACAAAAATTAATAAATCAATAAAATTCATTTTTCCTTATAAAATTCATTTTTCCTTGTCTTCCTTATAAATTCTTAATAAACAATCATCCTATGATAATTAATAACATGTCTCGTCTTCATTACTACGAACCTCCGTTACTTCAACTTTATTTCTTGAATTCTAATGTTGTTATCTCTATCTTATAATTTTTATCATTAACATGTTTCAATTTCTTTTTAGTCTTTCTATATCACCTTCAAATTCAAATTGACACACTTTAAGATCTAAAGAGCCATTAATTGAATAAGATTATAGGCTTTTGGAATCAATGCATCCATCTCTAGGTCCTTTTCCATGATTTTTAGCCGATGAATATACACACTTACAATATTTATTTAAGTAAGGTAAATAATTACAAATGGGCAAATAAAAAAAACCCTACCAATAGGACAACACCTACCATAATAAGATTAATTAACTTTAAAATAAATTTTCAATTGCACTTTCTCTTCATAACCATGGAGATACAAACATTATAGAAGTTATAGAAACAACAAGACACTATATAGAGCGACAAGCTTCAACCCTTTTGTTAATAGAGAAAGATTTTTTCAGTGTTGATTCATTTATCAAAAAGCAAGTTACTAGAGATTTATGTTAAAGTGGTTTAATTTGGATTTCAACTTGAAATATAAAGCCCTAAAAGAGATCAAAATGTGTTAATGACAAAAACGATAAAGTTAACATAACAAGTGTATAATTCAAGAAATAAGTTATAGCAACGGAGGATCGCACCAATATAGAAGAGAAAGATTAAAAATTGTCATAAAAGAGTTCTTTATTAAAGAATTTGTGAGAAAGACGATGATAAATGAATTTTATTGATTTTTTAATTTTTTTTAATGTACCAATAGATGAAAAAATGATGAAGTAGTATAAATGAAATATTTTAATAATTGATGGTAAAATTGAAATAAAAATTACTTTAATGATACAAATAATACAAATATGATAGTTGATAATATATTTGTAGGTTTATCCTACGTCTTAGTAATACAAAATTGAACAATTATCTATTTTATTTTTCTTTCTATTTTTGTTATATGATTTATTTGCTTAATTAACTTCATTTGTTAACTTCCTACATATTATATGTTTTTTTTACTTCACACAAAACAAGGTATTATATTTTTTTAATTATACAAAATATGCATTATATTTTTGAATATGTAATAAAATATGTTTTTTTATATTATATTATATTATAATATATATATATATATGTATATATATAGTGTATATATAGTGCATGAAAGATGATAAAAATAAATTTTTATGTGTAAAAGAGTTATCCAATGTATTTAATTTTTTTTATAATTAGTTATATTTAATTTATTGTTAAATAAAAATATTATTAATAAATATTATTTTTTCTAATAAATATTTATTAGAATTGAATTTTTTAAATCATAAAATATTTATATCATAATTTAATATTAATAAAATCCGCTTTACAAATTTGCTACCGATAAATATATTTTTAAAGTATAATAATGATAATTAATTTGAGTGTTTAACGTCAAATAAAGAAGTCGGACTGATAAAAAATAAAAAGAAATAAAGAAGTTGGAGTAGAAACTAGAAACCGGTGGGCAAAAAGGAAACCCTCGAAAATTTTCAATTAGTAATAATATCACTAGATTTAATTAATATTAATGCTAAAATAAATATTATACTATTAAAACCCTAAAAGAATTTAAACCCTAGTTAAATATAATTTTCTGCCTCCGCCTCATTTTCAGTTTTATTAATTGGATTTCTACACTCTCAGTCTCTGTCACCCTCGCTCTCATTAAGCAAGTTTCTAGTGATGATTCACTAACCGAGAGAGAAAGAGGGCCTGCATTTTTCTCAGAATACAAACAACCTCGAGAAAACTATAATTCTTGGTAATTTATTGGAAATGGATCCACGCGAAGCACAAACACCGCCATCAGGCCCGCCTAATATGATGATTGGCCAAGCGGCGTACCCGATTGGCATGCCCAATGCCAATGCTTCGTCCATGATGAGCCCTAATTCCGCAGGCGGTATCCATACGGCCTCGATGATGAATGCTGGTGGGGTTAGTGGTGGCCTATTTCCTTTCAACTCTGTGAACCAGCCACCGGCGACCAAATCGTTGGAGTCGTCGGGCAACAACCCCTACGATGGATCTCCTTCGTTGAGACCATGTGGTAGTGGTGGTATGAGTGGGTTTAATATGGATTCTGGGTCCAAGAAGAAGAGGGGTCGGCCGAGGAAGTACTCACCGGACGGAAGCATTGCCCTGGGTCTCACACCAACCCCCATTTCAGCTCTGACACCAGCTGGGCATGGCGATTCGAGTGGCACACCGTCCTCGGAGCAGAATCAGTCCAAGAAGAATAGGGGAAGGCCACCGAGCTCGGGAAAAAAGCAAATGGACGCATTGGGTATTTGTTTTATTGTCTTAGAATTTGAATTCTTTATTTAACAGGGATGCATGTTAATTTTTTTCCCCTATTGGGTTGATTTGTTGGTAGTATGCTAAATCGGAATTTGGGTTTCTTACTTTCTCTTTTTCTTTCCTCTGTGTGTGGCAGGAGCTGGAGGCGTTGGTTTTACTCCTCATGTGATTATGATCAATGCCAATGAGGTGTGCGAGTTCTCTGGTTTAATTGCATAATATAATCCCTTCTTCCGCATAGATTTTTATTTTTAATCTCAGGAAAAAATACTTTGTTTTTCATACAAAGTAAAAATGTGTTCTGTAAAAAATATTTAGTTTTCGTTAAAAAAACATGTGCTGCATGCCATGTTTTTTTTTCCTTTCCATAATGTAAACGACATATTTTTTAGGAAATGTTAAAAGTGAAACTAGGTGAATAAATGGGTCATATATGAATTGGAGTGTTATTATATTCACTTATTTCTAATAATGTTCTGTTTTTCCTTTGTAATCTTTGAAATGGTTTTGTTGTTTTTACTTGATGGAAATTGTTCAAAGTTGTGACTTGTGATGTGATAATGCCTTACTGCCCAAAGGTCACTGGAAGTGGAAAGCTTGGTTTATGATTAGAGTCTACCCTTCAGTTATTTCATTTTATTTGGTTGTTCAGTCTATTGTATTTCTGATTAACCATGACAGAATTTCTTAAATTGACATCCAAGTGTTATTTTTAGTTCATATATACTGAACATTTTGCTTCATTAAATGAATGCCTTTATGCTTAGGTTTATGATTAGATGCTAAATACTATTATATATTTTTTCCTCTGTTTTGAATGTTCTTTATGATCATCAAGATTTTACAGTTTACATATAGCATTTGGTTTTCAGATGTCAGATCTTATTTTATAAATTTTCAGCTCCTTTTTGCTTTGTGTTATCCGCGAAATATTTATTCATATTGAAATTTCTTTTGAACTCCACTTCCCCTTATGGTTGCAGGATATTGCTTCTAAGCTTGTGTCCTTCTCAAAGGAAGGCCCGCGTACGGTTGTGATTCTTTCGGCAACTGGTGCAGTCTGCAACGTCACCCTTCTTCGCCAACAAACATCTGGTGGTACTGTGTTTTGTGAGGTAGCCTTTATATCTTTCCAAATGCCTTTTACTTTTAAAAACTATTTTTCATTTTAGGCTTAGACAGAGAAGCTGAATTACTCATTTTCAAAGTATCAATGTGAAGGAGAGCTAATTCAGTCCCAGTTTATTGGGAACCTAACCTCTAACTAGTACCTTTATGCAAGGTTTGTCAAATTTTTCACAGAAATAAAGATCCCAATTGTAGTCTTTTCTACTTCAGAGACCTTCAAGATTATTACCAATTCTGGAAGATTGGATAGAATCTTTGTTTTTCGTATTTAAAATGGTCTATTGTTCAGGAATACTGGTTTTGGAATTACTATATTTGTCATTTAAAGTAGAACAGATGCCAATACTTTGTGAATTGCTGTTTGAGTTTTAGTCTTTGAGATGCTAATGGTTTCCTCACGTCAGACAAATACTTGTTTGTACATTACAGAAGTCTGTAGTGGTTAAAGAAGCAAGGCATTTAGTTTTGTGAAAAAAATATTTCCATCGTTTATTCACATGAGAATGACATTTATTTAGATGTGAATTATCACATTGGGATGTCATGCTTGACATTGAATGCTGGTGTCTTAATGTACTGATAATGATTTGTTTGTTTGTTTTTTTTTTTAAATCCAACTTAAAGATTGGATTCATGCAAATGAAGCTTCACCAGTTTTCTATTTGCTTTTTTCCCCCTCCCTTTGATCTTAGTTGTTTACATAGAATAGAAGTAATATGTTGTGTTCTTTATATTCTATTTATGATTTTTTAGAAGTGAAAAAATAGGGTGTTTTTGTTGATGGGTGGAATGAACTTTGTTGCTTACCCAAAACTTTTACCTGAGTTGGTGGTGGTGTTGATGTTTTTTTTCCTTAATTTTTTTATAAGTTTGGATAATAAGTTATTGACTATGGTGGTTGATCTTGTTGTCGAGTGTAGTGGATAAGACTTCCCTCTCCTTAATTTGATCTAAAACTATGTATCCTTAATTTGTTGTATATAATCTGCCGAATCAATTGAGAAATATAAGAGAAACTACTGTGTAATAGAAGCACGTGATTGATCATCCTAGCTTGTTGAGTTTTAGAAATATGGTTTGGCAAAAGATGATTACTCTAAGTTATCATCATTAAGAAAAGAATGCAAGTACTTTTCAAAATCTGATATAGAATTAAGGTGTTAATGATTTTTAATATAAATTTGAGTGTCTAAATTTGTATTTGCACTGTCGGACCCAGCCATGGCAATATGGAATTTATTATTGATTAATTATCTTGATACTTTCTGCCAATATTATATTTTGAAATGAGTACTATTATCAGTTTTCTTGGATGTTAATGAATAATAGGTGGGCATATGCTGAAGTTCTGCATGTATGATGAGGATCTTTCAAAGAATCATGTTGCTGCATGCATCTCTATTGTGCCCGTAGTAAAAAAAATTCAATTAGTAAAGCAGATATATTTAAAACTTTAATGGTAGTAGACTTCTATGCTTTTAAGAGTTTTTTCCCCCACACCTTATAAGAGCTGAAGTATGGTATTAGCAGTTGGAAATTAGTTTAGAATGGTTGTTCTAGGCTGTCAGCTAAGTATTTGAGAATCTTAAGCATACTGCGTCCTCGGTACGGTCACTAGACTCTAGATCCCCAGGGAATTTCTTCTTTGTGTTCTTGATGAAATTTTATTGGAAGTGGCTGCAGCTTTTTTTTAATGACTCGGGTGGCTTTCAATTTATGTTGCTTTTAGTTGTAGCTAGAAATATTTTCCAGATTCTTAAATACAATGAAAGGAAGCATTCAATTAGTCAAAGACTCATGTTTTGCATTTGCTGCTTAGTTTCATCTCGTTTTTGTGACAATTGGCATATATTAAACTTGTATGCGTGTTTGCATATACTTAGATTACTTCATGGCCAGTTCCAAAATGCCACTGGAAGCTGTGCATTAGTGAATGACCTTATTGCTTTGTTCAATTGTCGGGCTCCAACCATAAGAAGTGATTGTTCTCTTTCCGCCATTCCATGCATCACTTTCTTTCTATGATTTTCATGTACGGATATTTGACAATGTGCAACCGTATCTTGATGTAACTTGTCATACTTAGCAGCAAAAAAAGATGATATAACTTGTCTTTTTGGCATATATTTATGTAAGACCCAAATAACATTTAAGTGGAAGTGAATTGTTAGCCCATCTTATAACAGCTTTAAGTTTTTAAGATAGTTGGTTGATTACTCTTCTCTAACAATTTATAATATCAAGAAAAGAGATGGCTATTTCTTTGTCCAAAAAAAAAAAAAAAAATTCCTTATACTATCAAGAAAGAGAGGGCCTTTTTTATTTTCTGTGTGCATTTCTTTCTTTTGTCACAGGTTTTCCTTTTCTTTTCAGGGTCGATTTGAGATCATTTCTTTGACGGGTTCCTTCTTTCCTGCTGAAAATAATGGTTGCAATGGCAACAGGGCAAGTGGTTTATGCATATCACTTGCGGGATCTGATGGGCGAGTTTTGGGTGGTGGGGTTTATGGACCACTAACAGCTGCAATGCCAGTGCAGGTATCACTCTTACTCTTAATAGCTCATCTGGATGGGTTAGCAAATAATTTGCCATTCTTTTCTTATCCAACTAAAATCTGTGCTACCAGGTCATCGTGGGTAGCTTTATTGCAGAAGGGAAAAAATCAAACGCCAATGCCCTAAAATCTGTGTCCTCTTCACAGTCTCCTCAAATGATCAACTTTGGCACTCCTGTGACAGCAGCTAGCCCTCCTTCACAAGGAGGCTCCAGTGATTCATCCAACGAGGATGGTAGCAGCCCTCTCAACAGAGGTAGTGGGATATTCAATAATTCCAATCAGCAGATTCATAACATGCAGATGTATCCATCTATTATGGGCTGGTCAGATTCAACACTAAAGATGCATCCCTAATAACAAATCTGTTCGAGTATTGACTTTGCTTATCGTTCACTGGGTCAACAGGTTCATTTCAATCGTTCACATGCATCATCCAAATACATCCTAGTTCTTATAGGCCGAGCTTTCAACTTATTCTGAAGTTAATAGCTTTTTCTCTACTTATCATCCCTTTTTAACCCACATTTTTTTTCCTTTTAAGTGAAATCAGAACCCACAGTTTAATCTTCTTTTGTTGATAGCTGCTGAGGATAGGTTTGTCATTAGCTAACTTTACTTTCTTTGTTATCGTTCCTCCATTTCTTTAGAAAATTTTAGCATTTTGTGAATGTTCTTATTTTAGGAGTGTTAAATCTTATAACAGTTCATGTCTCTTAACAAACAACAGAGTAATTTTTGACATAATTAGTAGATGCATCAAAAACACTTGCCACCAAGACGCTTATATATTTGGCGTAATGCATTGTTAAAATAAATTTTCCTAACAACGAGAAGTACAAAGACTTTTGTTTAATTTTCACAGTAATGTATATTCATGGCTGGCCAAAAAAAAACCCCCTCTTTTTCAGTTCTGAATTAAGCCTAATCACATCGACGAGACACAAGCCAGTGACCAACTTCATGTTTTAATTCTTTTACATTTGGGGCTAGAACTTGAAGTTTCGTTCTCAAAATTTTACTAAAGGCTACGCTTGTCTTATTTCGCTAACAGCATGTATTCTATGATAACTTATACTCCATGAATGAAGATAAGTTTGGTCTGTTTTGTAATTCAAGTTCTAGTTTGTAAACTAAGTTTTAAAAATGCGTCATAATTATTTATATTTTCAAGTTATTTAATTTAGAACTAGATCTATTTTTATACATGTTTTATTTTTTTGAAAACAAGAAAAAAGGGGTTTCGAAAACTATATTCTAAGTTCATTTTTTCTTTTATTTTTAGATCTTAAATATTTTTTTTTGAGGTAAAGAGGGAATGAAAGAAGAAAATATTATTTTTTTATTTTATTTTCATGAATGAATTAGAAAATATAAAGTTCCTTAGCTAATTATATTTTGTTCTATGTAACCTTTCAGAAAGTTTCAGAAAGTTTGAGATGAAATTATATATATTAAAAAGATTAAAATAATTTTAAATATAATCTTCACTTACGTCAACATTAAATCTCTATCGATCAACTTGATCATAAATAATACATATATCAGTCTCGAATTCTTTTGCCTTATTTACCGGTCTTAAATGTTTCTTGGACAGCACTAGTGCACTACTTCAGTTCAGGGAAGGGTAATGCTTTCAGTTTGAATTATATGTATTCTCCTTTTTTAGTTGCAAAGTTAGACCAGATTACTTAGGTCTCTCTATTCAAGTAAATTGAAATTTCGAAAAGCAAGTATAGATCTTTTTTCATGCAATTAAAAAGCGAGTAAATCAAAATTTTGAAAGATTAGCGACATACAAAATGATGAATATTGTAACTAATTGCTGGATATTTAAGAGATGATACTATTTATCTATTTGATATTATATTCTATTCTTCGGGCCTTATCTCTTTAATTAATTAAATACTAAGTGCACATAACTTTCAAATTAATACACAAGTCAACAAGTATGGCATACCATTTTACAATAAATACATAGCTTATCTATCTTTATTGTCACTTTTGCCTTCTTTTGATACACGTCACTCTGCAAGAGCTAATGGACAAATTAGCTCTCATTGGCTATACAATATGTACTTTTTTATATTATGCAAATTGAAATGGGTTAGTCATCGATGTTATTAGAAAGTTAAGGGCGCTAAAAATAGATTTATATATTAACACAAACAATTATTATACTTATATTTATAAATAATTATATTACTCACAAATTTATAATATTTTTTAAACTAAATGATAATTTGATATGATTCAAATATATGACTTGAAATAAGAAAAAGGATAAATTTTATCGTCATATCATTAATCGAATTAGATGCGATCATAATTAAATATTAAATTACATTACATCTAAATGTGTTTTATGTCATTGAATCATAACTAATTTAATTAAAATAATAAATTTCAAATATATGCTAGTTTGCCTCGGAGAATGTCTTTATTTATGGCACATCACATAAATTACTTTAAGAATTGATCATTTCTCTTTAAAAGATTAGAATTTTCATAATGGTGCACTACGTGAATTTATTACCATCATATCCAACTCCAATACCTTATAGAAATTAATGAATGATACGACTTATGCATAAAATAATAGTTGACATACTTGAAAATATTAATTTTCTAACATACTTTTAAAACGACGGGTTAGGCTAATTAATGAAATGTTGTCTAAAAGATAATTATATTCATTAATTTTTAAAAATTCTTTTTTATATATCAAAAAAATACTTATATGTGATTTGAACACGTGACTTTCAACTAACATATGTGTGATTCTAACTAACGTACTAATAGATGAATCACTAATTTTTAAAAACTCACTAATTAATTGAAAGCACGTTGCAAGACCTCTCTCCCTCTATCAATGTTAATTGGGAGAAGCACACATTGAAAGCATTATATTCGTATAATGAAGTGCTCTAATAACTAATTAGGAAGCCAACACAATATTCCTTACTTTAATTAAAATATTAATAAGCACAAAATTAGAGATTTTGCTTCTATTATATTAAAGTGCGGCAGCATGTTGTCTGTTGAGTGTTGATCACTTATCTAAAGCACTTATTTGGATAAACACTTTAATTAAGTGGACTGTATTAAAGTCGATTGACAATTCACTGAAGTTTTAATATATTCTAGGCAAAGCATTGGGACATAATGACCTTAATTGTTTCTAGGCAAAGCATTGGGACATTATGACCTTAATTGTTTCTAGGCAAAGCATTGGGACATAACCTTTCGGTATGTTATAATGGTAAACGGCTATGTATGATAATTAAGGATGCATTTTATAAGAATTTTACTTTATAATTTTTTATTAATTTCAAAAAAATTTTAGTCACAAATGTTGATAACAATTTTAAATTTGATTTTTTTTAGCTTTACTAAAAACTTTAAAAATATATATTTTAATAAGAGATTTTTTTAATTTCTCCAAATATTTTTTTTTCAAGTCCCATAATTTTGTATGGGTAAATTTTGAATGAAAAAGATTAAAAATATAGATAATAGTAAAAACAATTCTTAATTCTTTAGACGTGAAAAACAAAATAAAAAGCGTGACCAAAAAAATTATAAGTGCCTTATTTTATTTTATTTTTATCTAAAAGAACCAGTTATACATTAATTGCTCATTGCTTTTTACTAAATTAAAATAAAAAATTAATTATTTGGTAAAAATAGATCAAAAATCGTTATAGACAAAAGTATTTCCTAAGTTTCTACTTCTTAGCTATACAGTGGAACATTATTTATTACTTTTGTAATATTGTTTATGTGTTATTCAATGCCAATGAGATGCACATTAAATGCAATGTAGATTATTATGCATGTATGAGTATAAAATATTTTCATTTTTAAAAACTCTACATCATTAAATTGTATATTGAAATATTGAAATATTTCTGTTTTTTTTTTTTTGCATAAAAAAATACCAATTCCTATAAATAATAGAATTTAAATCGAGTGTAAAATAGGCACTTGGCCAGCACTTGGATTTATTTATACCGGGGACTACTTCAAATGAATTAATCCAAAACGAGCCCATGTATGTCATATAGATTAATTAGTATTAATTGCTCTAATTAAATGTCTTAAATCTGCATGAGATCCATGCATATATAAAACAAAATGCAGTGTTCCTATGAAGACAACATAATGTATATTCTCCATATTAATACTGAAAAAATAAGAATTTTTTATTAAAAATTATTATGCAATTTTACGTGTCTGAGTTATTATACGTCAAATTCTTAATTTTGTGTTTAATATTAATTGATTAGAGCATAATTTTGGACTCAAATACTTAAATAAACTATACTTACATATGCAAAGAAAAAAAAACTAGAGTAAGATTTCAAATTTTTCGGATATAATTTTTACGAAAATATTGAAAATATTATTGTTATTAACAAAAACTTTTAAAAAATTACAAAAATTATAGAAATTTTATCAAAATTATAATTTTTTTTATAAAATATCAAAATAATTAATTACTTAAAATTTTAAACTAATTTTTTATTTAATGTATTTTTAAATAAAATAATATTTATATTAACCAATAAATTAGTAAATTAATTAAAATATTATAGTTAGATTAAATAATTAAAAAGTTTGAAATAATTAAATAAATTATCTAATTATATTAATTAATATAAATAAATAAATCTTAAAACATGAAAAGAAATTTCATTAATTTTTTTAAGGAAGATAATTAACCTTAGCCTTCAATTAAATCTATATGTTATAAAATTAATATAAAATAATAAAAAATAAAACATGCATATAACGATTACCACAATTACTAAACATCAAACTTATTAAAACTAATGAATTTTAATACCAATCTTGAGTATGTATAAGAAGACTTATAATAGCTATGAAATGTAACATCTATCATAATATATTATTTTACTCTTACATAATTCACGTTATAAAAGTGAAAAAAAATTGAATTAAAAAAATCAATTAGTACGTTTAACACAAGAGAACGAAGAAACGTGTAGAAAAAGAAAAAAAAGAGAAAAATAAATCAAAAAGTTGATTATTTTAAAATTATATAAATATTTTAATGATATTTTAGTTACAATATCTATAATATATATGATATTTAAAATAATACTTTGATAATGTTCTAGATAACATACAATAATTTAATTAAAAAGTATGAATATCATATATTTATACTATGATGTATAAAATAACAATATTATCGTTATAATATCAAAGATATCATTGATTTTTTTTATCCTTTCTCACTGCCCCCTATAAGAAATATATATAAATTAAAATATAAAAAAGCTAAGGAAAAAAATTTTTAGGCATAATCAAGTAAATGAATGTATATTAATATATACATATAACACATATATAAATTATGTATAATTAATATATTATTTTAAATCCAATTAGTACGAAATATTTAGGTCCCTGCTATAAAAACATGCTTTTTGTGAGCTTTAAGCATCATACCTTTATTAATAGATCATACAATAATTAAACTCAGCAATTCCTGAGGAGACGTGTATAAACTTGCAAAGGGATACTCCTGTTCTCCCAGACTTGGTACTTCAACCCACAAATAGAAGTTAATTTAGAGTAAAATGTTTTATTTTTTGAAAATGTATATATAGGTTAAATTTCTTGTCAATAAAGACAAAGCTTATATCTTCCGGCCAACTAATATAATATTATGCACAAAAACTGAATTGGAATGGCCCATAAAAACCAGGATTTTCCTCTAATCCCAGAAAGACATTAAATTAATGACGATACAGATGCATAATTATTGATTTATACTGATCACGTAATCCATTAGGGAATTTTATAAATAAATAAAAAACTTAATTAAATAAGTAAATGCATTTTACATTCTTAATTCTCTTTTCGACTCTGCCTTCTGTATCAGTGTTCTGATGACAAAAATATTTGTAAATATGCATTATAAACCTTGCAAGTTATGCGAGGTAAATGTATTTAAAATGGTAAAATTTTAGCCGATCTGATCACCATTTTTTACTAACATTTTGATTTTTTTACTTTATTCTTATTTTTATGAATTGTTAGAAATTATTCATTATTTTTTAATTATGTGTCAAATTAGTACCCAGATTAATATAATTTTATTTTTATAAAAATATAAATATCTAATAATTAATAGAAAAATAAATAAATGTAATTGATAATGAACAACAACTAATTAAGAAAGAGAAATTATACACTATTCATATGATGTGGTAATCTACACTAATATTATTGATAATTGATTTAGAAAAGTATAAGAGGTTGTGCTTTATAAAAAAAAATATTGCAATTAATTACCTTTCTGCCCATTGACATGAGATACCTATCATAAATACTCCATCACTACATTATAATTTCTCAGTTACATATTTTCAAATTACTAAAAATACTAGATCTCTATATAATTTGGTAGAAAAATAAAACTATCTGCGTGGAATTAATTAAGTACTTATGTTTCCCAGAAGAAGCAAATTTAAGGAAGCCAGCTTCGAAATGAATGGAAGTTATGGGTGTTGTTGAGTTACGAATGCATATAAAATTAAAGAACACTGATGATATTCTCTTATAAAAAAGTAAAAAAAAAACCCGGCCCTTTGATCTTGTTTATTTATTATTTCATGAAAACAATGCAGAGAGAAGAAGATTGACTCTTTTTTCCCAAATATTACCAGATTTTCCTTAAAACTTTTCTATAATGCAACAAAAAGAGCAAGCAATAATTAATCTATATATGTTCCTTAAAACTTTTCCTTAGGTTTTTCATGCCAGTATGAATTACATAAACAGTTTGTTTCAAACTTAAAATCTCCAAAAACAAAGATTAGAGAGTTTCATACATCATATATATAATTAACTGATTATAACCAGAATCCAAGAGAGGCAAATTAATAAATCAAAGAAAGAAAGAAAAAAAAAACAAGAACAGAAGAACTAGAACATCAAACAGTACTAACAGCAGAATAGCAGATCAAGAGAAATTAACATGGCCAGACTATTATATATCTATGTCTATACATAAATATCCAGTAGTCCATGGAATTAATTTTCATAACTGACCTTTTTATAAGAAAAAACTCTCAATAAACTAGCAGCAGCCTCTCCACAAAGCTAGCTAGCGAAAGAAGTAACAACCCCATGATCCAAACAAAAACAAAACCCATTGAAGATTTTCATCAAAAAGGTGGACGAACCCCAGAATTTGCAGCCCAACCATCAACAGGTAACTGAACATTTGACATATTAAGTGGCAAATTAAAGAAGGGAAGTCCAGGATTAGATGGATCAGCAAAAGGGCTATTATTACTACCACCACCACAACCTTGAGTCTGTACTGATTGTAACTGTTCTTCCTCATCAAGAGGCAATCTCTCATACGCAACGTTCGTAAACGAAGAGGCGATAACAATAACAGGACCAGTAGCAATCAATTCACCCACAACACTACCTCCCACAACTTGACCTTGTCCACCTCCTAAAAATATAGTCAAGCTTGTAGCTCCTGGAGGTGCTGGCGGTGGTAAAAATGACCCAGAAAGTGATAATATCTCGAACCTTCCATGAAGAGTAACTACAGATCCAGAAGCTGCTGGTTGTCTTAAACTCACATTCGTTACCGTCCCACTCCCACTCAATATACAGATCCCTCTCTGTCTACGCCGAGCATAAGCTGCTACACTATCGAAAACATCACATCCGTTTCCGATTTCAAGAATATGAGCTCTTAAAGTGTTTGCACTTTCTCTCGTAATGATTATGGGTGCTTTTTCTTTGTTTTTTGACCCTGGTGGACGACCTCGTGGCCGGCGACTTGAATTGTCCCCGGCCACGAGATCAAAACCTTGATTAGAGTTATGGTCGTTTTCGGCAGAGAATTGGCTACCTCTATTGGTATCGTCTTCCGAATCGTTGAGTTGTGGTCTTTGAAGAAGTAAGTCAGACCTGTGAAGTTGATGATGATGAACGTAGCCTAAATCCAAACCAGCCATGGATAGACAAACACTTAAAAAGGAACAGAAAACAAGGAAAGAAAATATATTCAATTTTTTTCCCCTTTATCTTATGAATATAAATATAAAACTATATATGAGAGAATTAAAAAAATGAAGTACAACTGTTTTGTAATTTGCTTTTGTTTATTTTATGGAAGTGGAAAATGCATCGAAAAAGATGGGAGAGACAAAGAGAGAAGCTCTATATATATAACTCTAATTATAAGAATTGAAAAGGAGAGATTAAGAAGAAGAAGAAGAAGAAGAAGAAAAGAAAAAGGGATATAATTATAAAAGAGAAGAACAAGGATCGAGTGCAGAGAAGAGATTCAAAGGCGAGGAGCCGAGGTGAAGCTGGAGAGAAGAGAGAGAATAAAAAGACTCAAAACGCACTCGTGATTTCTTTCTCTCTCCAAAAGTTTTTATCTATGCTTATTTTTTAGTTTAAAATTAATTTTAAATTATCTAAATCATTTATTTTAATAAAAAAAACTCTATCGATAATGAACTCTATTTTTTGGTTTTCTGATTTCTAAAAATGAAAACAAAATTCAAAAACTTGTTTAGTGTTCGATTACTTTATACTATTTTTTGATTTTATATTCTTAATTTTAAATTATAGTTTCTGAATAATAAAAAATGAGGTGGATGGTAATCAATAATCATACTAGAAAAGGAGGACCTAGCTAGGGTGGGGTTGGGTATTTTTAATTTGAAAGCAGAAAACTATTTTTGAAATACATTTTAAAATTTAACAAATAAAATTCATTTCTAACTTTAAAAAAAATTAAAAAGAGAAAATTATCACACAATTCTCTCAAATTAAGTTTATTATGTATTTAATCCCTCGTATTCAAAAATACATTAAGTGAAAAATAGATAATATTATTTTAATAATTTTTTATCAAGATATTATTAATATAAAAAAACTCAAACTATTTGTTCTAATATTTAGTTAATATCTTTATTCTTATTTAATATTCTACTCATTTTTATTTTAAAATTAAAAATTAAAATATATATATATATATTTGTATTTGAATTATTTTATGTTAAACTATTATTATTTTTTATTTTTTTCTTAAATAATTTTTATATTAAGTTTCACTTTAGACATATTAATGACTTAATTTTATCGTGTTTTAATTATTTAATAAAATAAAATTATTTATTAATAATTGTCACATTTTCTCAAAGTTTAGAAACTGAAAATTTTTCTTTTAAAATTTGAAAAAATAAACAACATCGACTTCATAAATAAGGAAACTTTTGTAACCCATCTCCCATTTAAAAATACAAACAGTTACATCGAAATACTAAATTTAAAAAGAAAAAAATTGTTATGTTACAAAAATATCCCCTAACAATTCTTAATTTGTTCTTGTAATGATATGAAAAATTGTTAATTTTTAAATTATATGGTTTGTATGCAACTTAAATTAAATTAAGATAGAATGTTATTCAAAATAATAAGTAGTATTTATTTTTGTATGACTCGATTCTTCTATCTGTATAGGATTATCGGTACTTTTTTTTTTAACCAAATTAGTGTTTTCTTTATATGTTATTAAAGAATTTATCATGAAGATGCTACAACGTCGCTTGACAATAATTGTTAATTTGCTAACATATTATTTAAAAGATTAATAGTTTCCCTCAAATCATACATAAAATGTCTTAGTTTTGAATTGACACCTAACATAGAAAAGTTGGACTTATATGTAAAATGGTTAATCTATTAGATTATTATATTTATTCTTATTTTTTGCAATTTAAAGTTAATGTTTCACTTTTTCACATGGAGTTGATATTTGCTACTTTATAGTATGTGGTATAATTGTTCATACTTAATATTTAATATTTTATATTATAACATTTTGTTCATAGTCATTGCATTGATAAAAAAAATTATTTATTATTTATAAAATATAGATGATGTAATATTTTAATAGCATATTTTTATAGTAAAATCATTTTTAAGAATGTATTCTAATATAAGTACAACGTTAAAATATTGATAGATTAGAAATATATATATATATATATATAACTTATTTTTTTTAATAATTAATAAATTATTATATTATCAAAATAATTTTTTTATTTTTAATCCATTTTATATAAAAAAAATTGTTACAATATATCACGTACATTGAAAATTGATTTATTAACATTATATTTATATGACTGTGATTCTGTGTTGCAACTGCTATAAAAACAAATATAGAATTTTTAATTATTATAACTATAGTTTATTTTGCTCTATTAGTAACAAATTTTCATATGTTAACTATGTTTTATCTATTGAGGGTTAAAATTTGTAAGATTTATAGAAAGAGAAATTTGAATAAATAAAAAATTTAAAATTTATAGATCTTTTATTATATATATATATATATTATATAAAAAAAATATACGTTATAATTTGTCAAAATCATACAAAAATAAAAAATAAAAATATTTTAAATTTAAGATTGATCACACCACCATAGTTCGCTCTGATCTTTCAATACCCAAAATCTTAGATGTAGGTAGACTGTAGGAATAGAAAAATTGTCTTGAGATGATTAATATGATGACTAGCTCGAATAGTTAGTTAATCAGATTTCAGAGTCATATGTCTAAACAGTAAGAATGAAAAATAAATATTTAATTATTGGATTAGGAGGGCTCACTGAACAGAAGAGGATCCCGGAGAAAAAGTCTAGTTTAAAAATAATAGCGTTGGTGTGACTAAATGATAAACATTAGATGTAAAAAAATAATATATAAATATATTTATATTTGTGGGTGGGATTAGATGGGGCAGATTTGGCATGGTTTCGTGGGATTGGACTTTGGGTTGTTTAAGAAAACCTAACCATGGTTAAATAGTAAGTTGACCAGGTTTAGTTAATCTAATTGGTCTTCAAAACGCGAGAGTGATGACAATTGTACGTGTTATTAAAAATTAATATTTTCTAGAATTAATAATTTACAAGACAAGAAATAGAAGAGGAGACAAGTGGGAATGGTGGCTAAGGCGGATGGGTCCCAGAAAAGCTGTTGTCGTCTTCCTCATCTTTTAGCCGCTTTATTTGCCAACTACTACTCTTCCTTATGATCTGTCTCATGATTATTTATTTCCGGCATATGTGTTACTACGATTATAATTGAAGTATTAAATTCTACTGTAATAGTACTGTGATGAATTTCTGGGATATTTTTATTTTTAGATTTTTAACTGATTCATTTTAATATTATTTTTTTAATGTTATGTATAAAAAAACACCTTCAACGACTTATATATTGAAATAATTTAATTTTTAAATTTTAGAAAGATTAAACATTTTAGTCATTAAATTTTACTAAGATAAATTACTTTAAAGAATCAAAAACATAAATTTAATAACCTTAATGTCAGTAAAACCATGGGCTTCTATTTCTTATGCTACTGTTATTGCATGGCCCTTGCACCTTTGCATATAAATTCCGTGGTTCTGACTATTATAAGAGATTTGTACTTTCTCGAGAATTATTCACTCTCTTATTGCCTGTTGTATCTGAATAAAAATGAATTTTTCATAAAATGAAAACTAGATATTTTGAGAAGAATAAGGTTTTTTATTACTCTTTTGAAAATTATATTATAAAATAATCTTATTATTGCTAAATGCTTGCTATATTTTTTATAAAAAAAAATTATAGTTTTAATATTTACCATAAAATATTTATAAAAAAAAAGTTAGAAACGGAGAAAAATTTATATATGATAAATAGTTGAATTAATAAATAGTGTATCACCCATAAAAAATTTATAAAAAAAAGTGAATAAAATGATTATCCATATCACCAATTAACCTAACTTTATCATTAATGAATTGTTATTATTAACATTTTTTTAATAGTGTTTCTTGCTATTTAAAAACAGTCTAATTCAAGAAGTGTTATACGTAATTTTTGTAGTTCATTTTCCACTAATTACACTTTTATTCTCTTTATCAAATATTTAATACTCGTATTTTAAAAAAAAGAAATAATTGCACTGCTTTTTATATTCATTGACTTAAGAGCTCCATGTCTATCACTTACGATCAATAATTTATCATCTTTTGTTTTATCGGTTCATTCTTTAAAAAATATTAATAGAGCCCGAGCTTCAAATTTCATTACAAAATAATTGAACTTTGGTGTTTTTTTTTTCATAAAACAATATTATTTAATTTTATCATTAAAATTTAAAAAAATTAATATTATAATATTTTATTTAAAACTTGAATGAAATAAAAAATATTATATATTATCTTAATACTCATATATTTAGTAATTTTTAAATAATATAATTTAATTATTATTTTTTGTCAAACAAAATATATTATTTAATCATTATTTTTTAAATAATTTTTACTTAAAAATAAAATATAATATTAAAATTATTATTTTTCTAAATAGGATTTAAGGTTTGGGATTTAGGGATTTAGGGTTATATTTGTGAGTTTAGAGTATAGAGTATAGGATATAAAGTTGAGGGTTTAGGTTATATTTGTGGGTTAAGATTTAAGGTTAAAATTATTATTTTTTAAATAAGTTTTAGGATTTAGTGTTTTGGATTTTAGGATTTAGGGTTATATTTATGGGTTAAAATTTAGGTTTATGTTTAAAATTATTGCTTTTCTAAATAGGGTTTATGTTTTAAGGTTTTAGATTTAAGATTTAAGATTATATTTAAAATTGGAATAAAATTGGAACAAAAATTTAAAAGGAAATGAAATCATGAATCTAAAGGGAAGAAAAAAATTATTATTATTTCTCTTTTAAGAATTCATTAAATTATATTATCATTTTTTAACATAATTAAACATAAAGTTTGAACAAATTAATTTTAATTTCAGTTCGTTAGTGGGAAAATACCTTTAAAATTTTGTGGTGCCATTTTTTTTATTGTAAAACAATTTATCTTTCTTTTTCTTTTTTTAATAAAAAACCACGAATCTTTCGTTCATACAAATCCTGAGTTTACGGAGCTTACAAGCTCGTGGTGCGATTTTTTTTTTAACAAAAGTTTATTAAGCTGAAAAAAGAAATATGATAAAATTTATTTTTTTATTTTTAAATTCTTATAAAACTATCACCAAAAATTAATGCTTATTACATAAATACTATCCAATAAATGTCCAGAAAAATTTCAACAATCATAATGTGTAATTTCTTTGTCAAATTTAACACATTGTATTCACGTAACAAGAAGTAAAATTCAATGATAGTTATGTAAAGATTGAGATATTAGTGATATTTTAGTAAAATTTGTCATAGTTTTTTTTAAAGAAATATTTCATTCTTTCAAACAAAAAATACAAAAATACTTAAGTCAATAAAATAAAAATACATTAAATTATCATAAAAGTAAATAAAAATCTCTATAACACGATTCAAGCTTTATTCCTTACTCTTTCAATTCACCAAACATATATATCTTACCATTGATAAGAGAAAAAATACAAAAATATATAAATATATATATATATATATATATATATCTAAATTTAGAGATAAATAAATCAAAACATAACAAAATATATCTAAAATTACAACTTAACAAAACATGTCTAAAATCACAACTAGATCGAAATCTATATGAAAGAAAAATCACACTAAGTCAAAATATAATTATAATTAATACATATATTATAATTTGTATTTATTGAAATAAATTAAATGAAATTTACGATCTATAAAAGATATAACTTTTACAATATGAAAATCTCTACGATAAAAATAATAAAAGATTAAGTTTTTCTAAGAAGAAAGAAAGAAAGGCGGTTAAGTTTTTTTGAGGTATACACAACGCTCGGGATGTTATAGTTTATATGAATTAGGTCCATAGTTACAGGGTATATCTTGCTATTTCTATATATATCTATATCAAGTAATAAATAAAAATTTTATTCAACTCATATATATATATAAACCAAGTGCATCTAAACATTTCTATGGTTTAAGATCTAGTATAGTAGTACGGAATTAATGGATACAGCCAAGAGAATCTGTTGGCTGAACTGAATATGCCATTATATTTATATATTCAGCAAAAAAAGGAAAAAAAATCTATCAAATTGTCTTTATATAACAATAAGCCACTAATATATATATACTTAAAGTGTGTATATATATAGGAATAATAGGATGTGAGTTTAAGTTAAATTTAAGTAGATGTATTAGTGTGTAATATTTTATTTTTATAAAAGAAAAAACTAGTTTTTAAGTTTTTTTTTTTTTTTTTTTCAAAAGAATTGTAATCAAGATAACTTCTATAACCTGGGAAAAAGATACGCCATCAATTGCCATGTTGCGGTGATTTAGCAAAAATGGCTGCTACGTCTTAATTTAATTTTAAACAAAGCTAAAGAAAATAACAAACATTTAAAATCTTCTGGTAATTTCTTTAAAATTATTTAAGAATATGATTGGAAACGATTGAAACCAGAGTAAATGAACTTAGGAAAGATCCAAAGCTAGAAAGTCATGTGTGCAAGTTTGTGATACAAGAGATCTAAAAGTCATAGATCAGACAATTGGTCATAATAAGATAAAATCTAAATAGAAGAGAGCTATAATTTCTTGCATTTAATAATTGACCTTGACTTACCAACCATAATTGATAAAATATATAAATATTATAACTTGTTAAATGACGGTGAAAACAGGGTATTAAATATGCATGTATGATGTATTATTGTAGTTTTTGTAGGTAGTGTTATTACCATGGTTATTTTTATTAATGTTAAAATAAAGTTTACATTTTTAAAAAATTTGGACATTAAATTATTTTGATTTTAATATTTATTTTTATAGAAATATGAATTCCCTTCTATATTGAGAACTGATATTTTTAGAGTAAAAATACTAATTTAAAATTTATTTACATAATTTAATAATTAATAATTAAGTGTTTTTAAAATTAAAAACTTTTTTGGTTGAATCTTAAAGGTTTATCCCAATTCATTTATTATTTTTATAACATATTATTATTATTATTTATTAGTTTTTAAAAGAATAAATTATATTAATTTTAAATATTATATCATTATATATTTTGAATAATGATATTAATAATGTTATAGTAAAATATATAAATTATCTACTATATTTTTATTATTAATTATTTATTTTAATACTCGTAAATTTATTCTAAACATAGGATTACTTTATATTATTTATTCTTTTATTAATTATTAATTACTTGTATTTTTAAAAAAAATAATTACAATATTTTAAATTTTAAAGAAAAATATTTTTATACCTTGCTTAAATTTTATTGGCTAATTCACTTTAAACAACACATAATCATTTACTCTATTAAGAACCAACAAGTGTGTCATATAGTTGGAGACTACAAGTTTTATGAACCCCTTAAATTCCGGGTGCTTTAGTCTCTCTCTCTCTCTCTCTCTCTCTCTGAGTTTTCTATATGACTCTACTTGCTATTTTTACCTGCTCTCTTGTACAGTACTGACGTGTATTCACATCATATATCCTTGACAAAACCTATACTTTCTCAACATAAAGATACTAATTAATCCTCTACTGATTTAATAATAAAATCTTACTGTTTTTACATAACGTTAGGTTTGTAGTTCATGACAAATAATTCTTTTTCTTATAAGTTTAAACTATCTTAAATATTGTTTAATTATTAACATATTTATGATGATTTGATTAAAAAATAGCTTTTTTTCTTCATCTCAACTCAATTGTGGGAATTTAATTGAATTATAAAAATCAAAATAACTATTTAAAAAAAATCAAAATCTGTTTCCAATATTTCATCTATAAATTGGAAAGAAAAAAAAGGTAATCTTAGAGGGCCAGGGTGGATTCAGAAGGAAAGTGCGTGGCTTTGGACGTAAGCTAGTAGCTTCTTACTTTCTTTTTCTTTTTTCTTTTACTTTTTCATCAAAACCTAATAGCTTGTTAAGGTTATGTTTTAAAATATTATTAATATGTTATAAATTTATCATAATTACCATTAATATGGCCATTTTTTTATATTATTAAATGATGTGTGTGAATCTTGCTTTGCATGAATCTCACTACAATCGCCAATAATATTCTAATATATAGGTTTTTTTTTATATATTTTATTATTATATTGATTTCAGTCATGTTAAACATTTACCCCGAATTTTAGGCCATTCAAGCAGATACAGACTGGGTTTTGCCCTGTAAAAAGTCTGAAACAGAAGACAGCTAGACCTTTCACTATCCATTAGCTGAATAGAATATTATTTTATATAACTTGGTGGACAAATGTATTAATTAATAAACAAATATGGTAAAGTGGGATGTAAACGGTTTAGAAGTAACGTAATTTATACTAAATAAACATATTTATTCCATAATTATCGAATTATGTACACTAAATCATATAATTTTTTAAAATAATTATTTTAGTACAATCATCTATGAGTTAATTATTATTAATCATATTATTATAAAAAATAAATATTTTTACTCATATAATTATTAAAATTAATATTTTTAATCTATCAATAGTATTAAAATTAAATACTTATAATCTTATAATATCTAATTTTCATAAATAATAACACTATATGTGTATGATTTAAAAATTATAGGATAAAAAAACTAATTTACACATGATAATAAAACTATTGGGGTATTTTTTAAAAAAATATATGATCTCTATACTCAATACAATAACTAATTATTAAATTAATTAAATTAAATAATTATGTGAATTTTGATACGGTGTAATTTATTGTATTATTTAAAGATATCGTGATTCTTTTTTTAACAAATATTTGTAATTGTTAATATATTATTAAGATGAAATATATACCAGAATAATAATATATTTATTTTATGATAATAAATATTCTTATTGTATATTTTTTGTATAGATATAATTTTGGTTGTAAATTCATATTATAAATAATAAAAAATTGTACTATTGTGTATAACTTTAACTTATTAGAATGTGTGCATTGTTTGATACTTAGTTTAATTTATCTTAATTATTAATTATAAAATTATGTGTTATTTTTTTATTAAATTTAAAAATATATATTATATTTTATTTTAATAATATAAAATAAATAAAATATTAATTTAAATACATTTTTATAATGAAATATATATATATATATATAAATAAAATATATATATATATATATATATATATATATATATATATATAAACAATTAGGAGTTCAAATAACCCATAATCATTAAATTACACTTTATTACGAGAAATTAATAAGTGATCAGTCAAAAAGTGTTTCCTTTGTAAAATAGAATTTGAAATTTTATATATTCATTACAATGTGTTTATTTAAATAATAACATTCATTTCTACATATATATAATGAGTTATTGTTTATTATTTTTAAGTTATTATTAAAGAATATATTATTTTAAAAAATAAAGAATATACTTATTATTTGATTGGATTCAAGTATAATGAACGGATCACTTAATTGAAGATAACGATTGAGGGAGGGGTAATAAAATATGCTATTCATAATTAACCTTCATCAACTATATTCATTTTATATATATATATATTAAATATTAAATAATTATTTTATAAATTTTATAAAATAATTTTAAATTTTATTAATTTAAAATAACAAGTCATAATAGGAATAGCTCAAATTTGTAAATAATTATACAATTATTTGGATAGATTTTGTTTGAAAGGACATATATAGGGTCATAATCATCAACAAGTCAATAGAGCTTTTGGATTATTGGTTGTGATTTGATATCTCTTTATCTCTCTTAGATTCCGATTACCTCCTCTTTGTTTGTATTTATATATTGATGTGACATGCCTCGGGGGCTTGTCTTTCTGTGACATGCCTCAAATTTCGTTATTACAACTTTAATAAGCTTAATTATTTGGGTTAAAAACACATCTATTTGTATTTATAAAAAATCTAAATTATAACTTTAAAAATTAATATTTTTCGAAATAAAAATACTAATATTTAAATAATTAAATATTTTATCTAATAATTTAATACTTTATAATTTTTAAAATAAAAATAATTATTTTATAAAATTTTGAATAAAATTATTCATATATTTAAGAATAATAAGTATTATTATTATTATTATTTTAATTATTATATAATTTATTTAAAATTATTATTTTCTTATCAATTATTAACATTTAAAATAATTATTATTATCTTAAAAATTATTTAAAATATTATTTATATGCTCAAATTTTATAAATAATAATACAATACTATAATTTTAATTAAAATAAATCTAAAAATAATTCTTTAAATGTTTTAATAAATTATGAGTAACACGTGTGTTTGTGATTAATAATATAAATATCTTAGATGATAGTTGTTGTAACATTATGACAATTAATATTGAATTTAATTATATTATAGAGAGAGGTGTAGGTATCTTACATTAAGATATTGTATCAATTAATCATTTATATTATAAAATATATTATTTAATTTTTTATATTTTGTAAAATATATTAAAGAATAATAAATTTTATTATATATTTAATGTTTTAATAGTTTTTATGATAAAATATTATTATTTATTTCAAATTTTAATAGTTTTTATGATCAATACCATATAAAAAGTAATTTTTATCCTCTATTTATTTAGAAATAAAATAAAATATTAAAAATAATATTATTTTATTTAAAATATTAATAAAAATTAATTTTTATCATTTTTTGATATATTTTTACAAAAATAAAATATAAATATTACTTTTTTTAATGGATTAAATGACTTATTTCAATTAATGCCAGAGATTATAAATAGTTTTATAATATAGTAATGATAAGATTAATAATTAAAATATTATGTAATTTGTTTAGTATTACTCATTTTACAAAGACAGCATAGAATGAGTCCGTTTGTTACTTTGTAGGTTTAATAGAGCTTTTCATGGGCTGCACGGGTTATGTATCTCTCTGTATATAGTTAAAGCTTGCAAAGATTTGCCGTGAGCCACTTTATGTTAAACAAAGATATACATTAAATCACATTATTTTATAATATTGTTCATTTGATCTTATATATCTATCACATGATCACTCATAGTTTACTTGGTTTAAATTATTTACTTCAAAAATTACTATTATATATATATATTGATGATTTAAACTCTATATAGATAGTCTAATTTACCAAAATTATATTTTAGTTTTTTCCAAATTTTAAGATATATTTTTGAATTACTTTAATTTTCCTAAAGTTTCGGTTAGTTACAAATAAAAACTTTAAATTTTAGAGAAAAAAACAATTTAAAATCCTAAAATATAATGTATATATTATATATAATTAAAATAGATTAAAATAATATCATTTATATTTAAGTGATAAGTTTTTTTACAAAGAAAAAAGATCACTTTAAATATTTTACATTTAACTCTGGTTAATTTGATACCATTTAAGTTATTGATTCAAGTCAATGATGAATTATTTTCATTATAATAAGTTTTAAGTATACTATTTTATATAATTTAAAAATATTATAATTTATATTTATATGTTTTACTTTTAATTATAGTTAAAAAACACGTATTGTTTACGTTAGTAAGAAAAAAATATGATAGGAAATATATATTTTTTAATTTTTAAAATAGTTAAAAATAAAAATATATATATATAATAATATTTTATTATGTAATTAAATATTTAAAATAAATTGCAAAAGACAAAGACTTTGGACTTTTGAAAGTAATAAAAAAAATGTGGTGTATACTTCGCATTTGTTATTTTTAATTCAATCTGAATTTACTTTTTATTTTTATATTTTCAAAATACCAAGACGTTATTAGACTAAACTCTGAATTTTTTTACCTACCTTTTCACCCATGCAGTAAAAATGCCCCCAATATTTGTTGAAAATAATCCCATGCTATGGCTCGTGTAACATTGTTATTATTTTTACCATTTCCACCAATAAAATTTAATTATACTTGTGCAACAGATTTTTATCTTGGCCGAACATTATAATTTTATCATAAAATATAACTTATTTTTAATTTATTGATATATTTTTCCTAGCAATTTAATATTATATATATTATTTTTATATTAATTAGTTACTTATTATTGGTGTCAATGTTAAATTATGATATGATAAATTACCTTGAACTATTAAATAGTAACATCGTGAATTATTTATGGAGAAGAGTTAATCTCCATGACAATTTAATTTATGTATTAATTAAAATATTTAATTATATATAATTTATTACATAGTGTATCAAATATAAAAAAAAACTTAAAGTAATAAATTTTAGGTAAATCAAAATTTTCAATAAAATACCTTTTATTTTTTATTTTTGACAACCCTCTATTTTCAATGCAATAAAAAAATGCATTCAATTTTTTTAAAGGGCCCCTATAGTTGATACTAGATAGCACTCGTCAAATTGCGAATCTTCCTAGTAATTTCGTCTATAGCTAAATTTCAAACATGTAAAATTTTGTCGAATTAAGCATACAAGACACGTTATCATCTTGAAACTATCAATGAGCACATATTAATTGGCGATAACCAAGGATATTACAGCGGTAGCGCATCTTTGGATGCCAACTAACCCATTAACTCTTTTAATTAATTCACGTCGTCGTGAATCAAAAGTTCCCACAATCAATTATTATTTTATTATTATTATAAAAATATTTCATTGATAATAATTATTGAAATATAATTAATATTAAAAATAAATATATATTTTGTATATTTTTATTACAATAATAACCAAAAATTTTATAACAATATCATAAAATCTTCATGAGATTTAATATATCTTTACATATGATCTTGATATTTGTAAAAAAATTTAAAATATTCATATATTTTATGGTTAATATGATTGATGTATTCAAATCTAATAGTATTAATTTTTACATTCATTTTTATTCCTAATACGTCAAAATTTCAATCAATATGACATTAATGCAAGTGTTATATAAGTTATTAGAACCTTTATAAGTTATATGTATTGAATGTACATTTTTTCCTATTCATAATATACAAATAAGTTTTTTTTTTACATACATTGAACTTATAATCTTCAAAAAATTAGTATCTAAATATTAAATTGTTGAATTCCTTTTCTTATACTATTGTATGTTTTTTATTAAGATAGATTTTAAATGTCTTTGAAACATGATTATCTATTATGCTTATGACAACTTTAAATAATTGTATAGACATTTAATAGGAAGTTAAACTTTCTAAATTTTTCAATATAAATTTCATAATTCTCATATTTAAAATAATCATTTAAGGCTAAATTATAACCTTTATCAAATTATTCTAATATAATTAATCTTTTATCTTTTCTTTTAATTTCTTTTAAATTTGGAACTAGTTGTTTATTCTTATAATTATTAAAAATAATTTTTTATTTTCCTTTCTATTTTTATCTTCTTGTTTATGAGTATTATAACTTGATATAAACAAATATCTAAGATTCAAGATTCTTAACTAACTTAAATTTATAATTATTATACCTGAATTTAATGGATCTACCACGTTCTTTTCTTATGTTTATCTCTTTTAGTTATACCGAGTATACCTCGGTTTTGCTCAAACCTCAACAACCTCCTCATAATGGTGAGTCTTATGCATTCGCATATAGATTATGTTCAATTTTTGACATATTAGGAAAGAGTAACCGAACTCTATTTTATTCATAAAATAAAAATTATTACACACTTAAAGCTAACTAAGAACTTGAAGGGATTCTTAGCCACTCATTACTAAGTATATCATCACTGGTTTGAGTTTTCTAGATAGAAAGGATTTTCTATGCTATAGTTTATGTGTTTTTCAAGAGTATTGTGCTATGGTTTTTGTGTGTCTTTCAAACGAAAACAAGAGTTCTTTTTATAGTACAAAGAAATCTTGTTTACAAGACTCGATTTACTATTTTCTCCTTGCTTAATAATTCGTCTGTTTTTCTTCTTTAAATGGTAGCCATTGTTTTTTTCCTTGGCATGTGCTTTCAACTGAGATATGGGTATACATCTTTATTTTTATTTTTTCAACTTCTGTTGACAGTTCCTTTCTTCATTCTTCTTTGTCATTTTTTTCCTACAGTTTTTTTGATGACTTTGATGATTATATATCTTTGTCTTTTCAATATTTGATTCAATAGATGCATATGTGATCTTTGGTAGCTTTTCTAGAACAGAAGTAAAATATCTTCCTTGTTTCTTGACCAATTTCTTAGTTGTTTATGCTAATCTCAATAGAGTTATCAACTTTTCTAAGTTCATAGTAAATTTGGTCTAACATTTGACCTCTTACTACACAAATTTCTTCTATGTTAAATTCTTTTTTTCTAGAACCGCCCTTGGTTTGGGAACTTCTCTGTTTGTATTTGAAATTACTATTTTGATGATATGGTAGGGAGTGATACATCCTTTCTCATTCTAGTCCATTAGTGAATTATAAAATCTCGTATTAACAAGCTTGTCACCTACTTTATTCTTTTTTCTAAAGTTTTTGGTTACTCTTTTGATGTTTTCTGAAAAATAATTTAATTCATTTAAATTAATTCCTAGATATATGTTTTCTATTAGTTCTACATAGAAAATCTTTGTAAACAAATGTTGGTTCAATTTCTTCTAAAATATTGAATTTACTTCCTATAGGAAATTTCTTATCTGTAATTTAGAACTTCATATCTTCAATATGTTTCAGAGTAGGTTTCCTGGCCAAGTTATAGAGACTCACCCATTGTTGTTTTCTCAGGTTTCTATATTGGTCATTCTCATCTTCAAAGTTTAATGAATTTTTAGGGGATGTTTCCCTAAATAGCATTGAATGTTTTACTATCTTTGATATCTATGGGAAAAATTCTTCTCTAAATAGTACTGGATGCCTTACTACTTTTCCCATATTTGTCACTCTACTTGGTGCTGTTGGTTGTCATTGTAATACTATTGAATAATTTCTTGCTATATCCTTTGTAGTTATCATTTTTAGTGTTTTGTAATTGACATAACTGACTCCAACTTTTATTCTGTTGGTAAAAGATCTATAAGTTACTCCAGTAATTCCTAAATATAGATTTAGTAGCTTTTATCCAATTCTTATAAAATTCTTAGTTTTGGGCCATTATTAACCACATAACTGCCTTCAACTTTTATTTAAGAGATTTTACTCTCTTTGGAATTGTTGGGTTCATCTTTTCATTTTGAATTCATTATTTAGAAGTTTCACCTTCTTTAGATTGAATTTTTAATAAAGATTCCTCTTTTGAGTTTTTGGACTCTAAGAGTTATCTTGAACAATTAAGTTCTTCCTGTTTATTTCTTGTATCCACAAGAGACTTATCGAGGTATAACAACACGAGTTGTTCCTGTAGGATTTTTATCTCCTTTTCCTTTATCTTAATCTTGATAACAAGATTTTTCATTTTAAAAAATATAAAAATAGTTAGAGATGATAATTCTCTCGTAAGAGTATCTGCAAAATTATTCTTATTTTCTGGAAGTTGTTAAACATCAAAACTGTAATGGTTAAACCATTATTGTCATCTCACTAATCTTCTATGTTTGTAATCATCTCGAATATTAGTTCTTAAGAAATAACCAAAATTATTGTTATATATTCTAACAAAGAATCTAGAACTTACAAAATATATTACAAGTTTCTTAATTGTTCTTTTAACTGCTAAATATTTTTTTAACTATGATAATTTAATTCTAAACTTTGAAAAGATTCTGATATATATATCTACAAAGATATTTATTTTTGTCATCTACTTTTTTTTAGAATTATTCCCCAATATTCTTATGAAGCATTTGTTTCAATTATACTTTTATTATCTCACCCTAGATGGTATGAATTTGACATTTTTTTTTACTTTTGCTTTTACTTTATCCATATACAAAGTATCTTATTTTGTCCATTTTTAGATATAATTTTTTTTGTAAAGGTTTTATTTTTTCTACAAGTTTCTTAATATATTGTAAAGGTTTTATTATTTTCACAAGTTTATTGATACATGCTTATGCATATATCAAAATCCTAAAAATATTTTTAATTGATTTTTTGTCTTTTAATTCACTAAGAAAATCTTGAATGTTGATATATAGAATTGTCAATTATGTTTTTCATTTTCAATTTCCAACCATAAATACTTATTTTTTTGCTAAACAAGTGTTGTTTTCTTTTAAAAAAGTACAATCTCTTCTTTCCTACATTCTTCTAGAATATTAATAATATTTAAATAATATTTTCTTAATTTATTATTGAAAACTAAAATATCATATATATAGACACAAATTTTGTTTGTAATTTTTTGAAGATGTTATCCATATATCTTTGAAAGATACCTGGAACTTGTTTTAGTTCAAATGGTATAAGAGTCCATTGGAATTGTACTTAAGGGAAATTAAATGCCGATAATTTTTGAGATTCTTCGTTAAGTCTTATTTGCTAAAATCTACTTTTCTAATTAAAACTTGAAAAATATTTCTTTTTTTAATGACAATAATTCTTATTTATTTGGAATAAAGTATATATCATTAATGATTTTTTTATTCAATATTTTGAAATTTATTATCCTTCTCTTTTTTTCAACTAGGAATGCTGGACTAAAGTGAGATGAATTACTTGATATTATGACTTTTAATTTCAAAAGTTTTTAAATTTATTTTAGAGTATAAATCATGGATATAACTCTTATAACCTTATTAGGTAATCTTAATTTTATGCTGGTAATCGTCTTAGATTTATTTATTTTTTTATTCAAAGGATTTTTTGAACTTATTCTTTTTAATAATTTTTTTATTCGTGTTAAAGCTTTATATTCATGTATTTCATTGAGAAAAGAGTTTTTTTCTCTTATATATCTAATAAAATATTTTTTAAATAAAATTTTTGTTGTCTTATCTCACCATATTTTTGCTTTTTATGTTATTGCATAAAAGTTGAGTTTGATACAGTTAAATCTTTTCTTATTTTTGATATATAAATGGTTTCATCATGTAATATTGTTAGAGTTATTTTGTCTAAATATTATATAAAAGGTTGATATAAATTTAAGAAATTATTTTTTAATAATAAATCAACTCTTCTTTCATATTGATATATGATACGAATATGAAATTTTTCTCCTCTTATCATTATATCCTTTCTTTTAAAACATTATTAAGATTTATTATAGTATTATTAGTAATTTTTACAATTAAATCTTTTGGTGTATGTTTTCATATACATGTAGATAATGGCTTACATAACCTTTGAATTTTAGTCCTATTTGATATAGGTACTATTTGAATTTGTAATACTATATAAATTATTCATCTTCTGTTAATAAGTACTCATATTCTTAGTGTTTATATTCTAAGTGTGTTATATTCTCCTTAGTTTCTTCTAATAGATAAACATTGTAAGTATTATTTATATCTTATTTCTCATTTAGTTATAATTATATTTTAAAAGTTTCTTATAATTCTTCATTAGCTAGTGTTAATAAACTAACAAATTTTTCTATATTCCTATTTTTGGGGGATTATTATCATAAATACCCCTAAGATTTTATGTTTATTCAAAATTACCCCTGAATTTTATTTAATATCAAAAATGTCCACAAACGTTGTCAGCGTTATATTTTCGTTTAACATTAAGGGTAAAATGGTAATTTCACCACTATACATATATCATTCCTGTGAGAAAAAAATCAAAAATACCCCCAAGGTTTTCAATATCTTCAGTAATACCCTTAATGTTTTAAAAAAACTACAATACCCTTAAGGTTTAAGATATCTTCAAAAATACCCTTATTATTTAACATAAGCATAAAAAAGTTGTAAAAAATTATATCAATATCAGAAAAAAAAATTTCTACCTCTACCTATATAGTTTTTTGAATATTGCCGTTGAGAATATTATCGCAAATATCCCTTAATGTTTTATTTTTCTTTAAAAATACCTATGCTATAATAATTAATTTAACTTTATAAAAAATACCTCTACTATAATAATTAATTTAAGTTCATCAAAAATGTCCCTACTATACTCCTATTTCTCAATAACACGATATAAAATATTTTCCAAAAATATTTAACTTGATATTGTGTGCTTTGTTAACTTAATTTATCTTCATGTATATTTTTGAAAAATATTTTATATCTTGTTATTGAGAATTAGATATATTTTTTATGAAGATAAATTAAATATTATAGTAGAGACATTTTTGATGAAGTTAAATTAATTATTGTAGCATGGGTATTTTTGATGAAGTTAAATTAATTATTGTAGCATGAGTATTTTTGATGAAGTTAAATTAATTATTATAGCAGAGGTATTTTTGAAGTAAAGAAAAACTTGAAGGGTATTTGCGATAATATTCTGAACGGTAATATTTAAAAAACTATATAGGCAGGGGTAGAAAAGAATTTTCAAATATTGATGTGATTTTTCAAGGCTTTTTATGCTTCTGTTAAATAATAAAGGCATTTTTGAAGATATTTTAAATCTCAGGGGTATTGTAGTTTTTTTATTAAACGTTAAGAGTATTTATGAAGATATTGAAAATCTTAGGGGTATTTTTGATTTTTCCCCATTTTTGGGGTTCATAAACTTTTCCTCTAATTCTTTTCTATATTATATTAAATTAAAATTTTATCATTTTCATTAAAATTTTCTTCTCTCATTTTTAGGAATCAGGGAACGTGATCTCCTAAATGGTTTTATTTTTAGTCCTTATATGGGATCATATTTATGACATATAATATCATTATTTCTATGTATGTTATATATATAGTTTTTTAGTTCTGTAAATTACATATTTATATCTTTTTGAAGTTTATTATAATCACATTACTTTATTTCTTTGAATAATTTTTTTTTTGTGTTCTATTATACCTTGTAGGTATTTCGTGTTTACTTCCTATATTAAATCCATTTCTTCTGTTAAAAGTTTCAAGCTTCCAATAATGTTACTTGGTTTTTTGCTACGCCTACTAGGCTTCAATTTATTTTTAAATTATTTTTAAACATTATTATTTTCCTAAGATAACTTATGAACTACTACCTTTATTACTTTATCTTCGTCTTTTAATTTTTTAATTTTTTTTGTTAGAGATTTTTCCTTCATGATCTATAAAGTTAGATTTTAGTATATTATTGTTTTTAACAATATTTCATTTTTTTCCTGTTATTAGAGGTTTTTCCTTGATATCTAAATCTGTTAATATTTCTAGTTTTATTATTTTTAAAATTTCGTGAAAGGTTTTATCTAGTTATATAAATTCATTTTGTTCATGTATCATTCATAATAAATCATATTTCCTATTTATTATTATGTTATCTAATAATGTTATTTTTATTGGTGTATTTATTCATTCTATTAAATGAGTTTGTATTAATATTTAAATTCCTTCTAAAGAAATGTATCTAATTTTTTCTTTATTCGAGGAATTTTAGATAGTTTATTAAATATAGTTTACTTATCAATTAATAGTATATTATATCTTCTTTTAGTATTTGGAATATTAATATTAATTTCGTTATTACTTATTCCATAACAAATTATGTCTTTACTTGAGAATAATTTATTTAGAGATGAAAATGATGGGTCATTAAATCCATCTATTTTTTAAGATTTAATTTAATTTTTATTTTTTTTATTTTTTATGAAAATTATCCTGTGATTTCTTATATTTTTAATTATATTATTCTTTGGTTTATTATTTCTTCTTTTATTTTAAATATGTTATTATTTATTTTTATTAAATTTAACGTCCGTCATGTTTGGATGATATTTTTAAAATTTTAAAAAATATTTTTAAAAATATCTTAAAATTTGAGAATATTTTTAATATTTATTATAATAGTATAATATTTTAACAACAACATATAATTACATTTTGGTGATAATGCAATCCTAGAAACTAGCAGCAAATATCACAACGGCTCCATGCAACATCCACTAGGACAAAATCCTTAATTGTTATAAGATAATACTCATTCAATATTGAAAAACTACATATACGCATTGAATTTCAGACGGACCCATAGAGGAACTTGCAGGTAATTTTATTGTCAGAATTGTTTTTATAATTGGAAGAGTAAAATTTTTATTTTTAAAAAAATTTTATTATTAAATCATGTGTATAAATTTTACATTATTTTGGTGTTAGTTTTTTCTATTCTAAAAATATTAATTTTTAGTTTAAAAATAACTTAAATCTTTTATGAATATTTATGAATCTCAACTAATTTGATATGAAGATCTATCACCATTAGTACAGATAAAATTAGTCTTGAATATTACCTTCCATTCGTGTTGCTTTCAAATATCAACCTCACTTTTAATATGTATGTTATATATTAATTATCTATTTATTAATAAAATATACAGAAATATATAATAATATATAATATAAGATGTTATTTATTATTCTTAAAATATTTTTTTTATTAATTAAATTATTATTACACTTTTTTTAAAATTACATTAATTTTAAATTTTATTAATATTGATACTATCTCATTATATACTCTAATAATAATAAATAATTTTTTGTATTATATAACAGTGGAATGGAGTTGATTTCGAGTGGTTTTCATTAATTTAAAAAGTGAATACTTTATGCGTTACGTTTAAATCTTTAATCGATATATGAAAGATTTGAATATTGGAAATGGAAACATTTATCAACATCATAATTTTTTCAGACCACAATCAATCATCATAATATAGATTAATTTTGAAAAATATTATTTATAGTTTAGACTTTTGTTATCTATTTCTCGACAAATTTTAAATTCTTAAAAATTGGATATCATAGTCACAGTACAAAAAAAGTACAATGTAAAAACTGTCCTATTTTATTTTAGTAATTTATTGTTTTTTAAAGGCATTTAAGTTATTTTTTTAATTAAATAAAGAAAACATATTTAAATTTTAGTTAATAATAATAAAAGTGAAAAAATTATTACTTAAACCAAAAGTAAATTCTTTAAAAAAAAACTAGTAAATAATGATTTGTACTTTTTAGTATTATGAATATGATATTCAAGGTAGATCTCCAATTTTTCAAGAATTTAAAATTGGTCAAGAAATAGATAACAAAAGTCTAAACAACTATAGTGATGTTACTTTTCTAAATAAAAAGTACCGAAAATTTATTTTTTAAAACCAAGAATTTTTTGTTAGAGAATAAATAAAGTCAAAGAGATAGAACCTTTCAGTAAGTACATAATTAGGCAAATAGTTCAAAGTGAGTACATTGCACATTTTGTATTTTCCTTCTATATATCGTTTTTATCCCTCTTCCTGCAACATTCCTGAACACTTTTTCAATCGTTTATTCAGAGAATACCAACCGCTCCAACCACCATCACCTCAAACTCACGTTTAAAACGTCTTCAAAATTAGATAATATATATATATATATAATTATATATAAATAAATAATTTTATCAATTCATTTAAATTAAAAAAAATTATCTGATCTCTTTCTATAAAAAAATCGAATCTAAATTAAAAATTATATAATATATTCGAATTCCGTTATATCTAATTCGAACAAAATTATTACTAAATTATAAATAAATATATATTTTATAATATATTATATTTAAATATTATGTATATTATAATTATATTGAATTATTATTTTAACTTAAAAAATAAATATAAATATTTATAATAATTTAATAGTTATTAAAAAAATTTATTTTTTAATTGTAATTACAAATAATAATATTTATTACATAAATATTAATTTAATTTATATATATTTATGTTCAAAAACCGTCGGTTTTAAAAGCAAGTGTTAAAAACTAAGTTGTTTAAAACTGGCATACATTTTTAAACAAAAAGAAGATATGTTGGAAACGAATCCATAGTTAAAATTAGCTAATGCGAGTGGTCAATGTTAAGAAATTGACCTTTAAGAAAACCAAACCCATATATGGCTAAACCGTAGCTAATCACGTGACAAATTAAGGTGAAAAAGAAAGGAAGAGAGAGAGACAGAGATAAAGCCGTAGTTAAAAGCTCTACACCCAAGCCACAAAAAAGCAAATTAAGGAAATTATATCAAGTTTTATTAATTGCTTAATCATTTAGCATAAATAATGCACTATGAATAGTACTAAAACATTAAAACAACATGTTTTAACTTTTCATTTAAACAATAAAAAAAAAACTTTAAGTTTACCTTTTCATCGAACAGGATGGATATAAATATAATTTAATTTAAACTACTCCTGTTTGCCTTTAATATCAAAAACTCTTAAAATATATATAAATAATAAATTAAAGTTCAATAGACAGATGATCAAAACCAGGATTTAATTTACTTGTTGCACAGCTTATCACACCCTTTTTTTTCTTCTTAATTATAGGCAGGAAAAAACAAAAAAATAAATAAATAAAATATACATTGTTTAGCCAATTAAGCAAGTAAGCAACGAGCATATTAGATAAAAGCTATATGTGTATTCCGATGAAAAGAACTTGAAACCTATCACCATTACATTGACAAACACATCAAAATTATTTATCTTTTTGAAAAATGTTTAAGCTAGAGCCAACTTGTAAACACCAATATTATATTAAATAAATAAATTATTTAATTGTACCTTTCAAGATTACCCTACTTACAACCTTTAAAAAATATTAATTGTTAAATACAACCATTACCGAATAGATACCCCTGTTACTTAAAAACGCTAATTAATCATAAAGAAAAAGTTAAAGATCACGGGTGACACATGTGTGTGATTATGACCTAATTGTCGTTTTATTATTGTATGCATGCCTTTTTCTTTTTTTCTCTCGTTCAAGTTGAATGACCAATAATGATTGTTTTTAGGTAGGAAGGATTAGTTGCTAAATTATTTTAATTTTATATTAGCATTAAATTAATAAATAAAATTTAATATTTAATCGATAATTTAATTAAAAAAAATATTAATATTTAAAATAGAATTATCAATCCATTTTTTTAAGTATATATACTATAACTCTTGAAAATGAGTAAACCATTAATAAAAAAAATAATTTAAATCTTTTATTAATTATAATAAATATTTATAAAGTAGATATTAAAGAATTATAATATAAGTTATTTTAATTTTTGAATTTATATAAAAATTTAACTAAAAATAAATGATCATAACATATACTAACCTATAAAACCAAAAAAATAAACATATATATTAATAATTTTTTTTTTGTATTTTTAAAACCGAAATCAACGAACTTATAACATAAAAATCGTTTTGATCATTCTGTTTGATTTCGATTGAATGGGTTGGTTTTTTTGGTTATTATGTTAAGTTTGAAAATTACACGTTTTATAAAAAGGGATACATTATTCATTTGTTATCAACAACTCACACCGATTTAGTCTCTTGTTATATAATTTTGGTTTAAGTCTAATTAAACAACAAAGTTAAAACTTTGACAAAAATATAGTGTGTTTAGCACTTGATAACAATCGTGACTTGTCATCTGGACAATATTTAGCTTATTCTTACCATGTAATATTTTTTTTTCAATTATCACGTGTTGGACCAATCACTACTCAAACACCAGGAATTAAAGTAACAGAACAAGCCAGAAAAGATTGAAAGAAAAACATAAATAAATAATTAAGCTTAATTAGTCATCAAATGTTCCGTATAATTGAATGATTATAATTTATCTAGTGATATAATGATAAGATTTATCATTTTATTTTCCTAATCATGATTAGGTTCGAACACACCCCAGATATCATTAGTTAAAAAAACAGAGAGGGATATCAAAAACGAAAGCAAAGGAAATAAGGAAGGGAACATAGAGGAATGTCATTGCTTGCATCTTTTTTGGGCCACGTTTGCCAATTGAGAATAAAATAAAACAGAACTGGACTGAAGATTAATTAGATAAAAGAAGGAATCAAAAATAGATGGAGCTATTACATTTAAAATGTTAATAATTTACTAACATTTTTTTGAAGCTAGAATAAATAGGAAATTGAATTACGTTAAAAGGAAACGAAAATGATGAATTGGGATGAATGAAATAAAATTTACATTATTTTCATATTATATAAATTTATAATATAAAACAGTCGGAATAATTTAGTTTTGTATATTATTGAATAAATTATTTCATATGGTATATAAAGTTGATAATATTTTCAAAAAATTTTCATTAATGACAACTTTTTTTAACATTAATAACAATAAAATACATAATTAATAAATTTTTATCGTGAGAATAACAAAAATAAATGTGAAAATATCATTATTCTATATAAAATATATTTATATTTTTTTTAGAAATCAAAACATACAATTTATCTCTACTTAGCATGTAAATAATAAAAAAATACACATAATAATAAAATAATAAAAATACTTTAAAATAAATAAAATATTAAGAGTTGTTTTCGTGTAATTATTTTTTATTTTTGACCTATTATCAATTTATGATCAAACTTAACACGTGTTTAGATATGAAATTCATTTCTAATTTGAACAAATGTTAAAAAGTAATAATATCCAAAGTTAAAAATTGTCAATATATCGATGGCTATCTGTCGTAAGAGTTGTTCAGCTCGAATAATATTTTTACTTTTTGAAGACATGTATCAAACAAAACAATTATGAAAATATATTCAAAAATAAGTAGGAGGCATTAAAACGAAAGAATAACTTAAAAAACAATATTCTTGAATATTAACTATAAAAATTTATAATATAAAAATTATAAAAAAATATATAAAATATTTAGTTTCAATGCAATGTTTTTGTCGTAAATATAACTAAGAATAATTAAATATTTAAGGTGTCATACATGAAACAATGTTATTTGGTTTGATCACTCGAATCAAGTTCGGAATTAGGATTACAGTGTTTGGTTTATCACTGAAATGAAATGGAAAAAACAATAAATTACCTTAATACCCCTACATTTAGTAACATTCAAATAATGTCATTTAATTACTATTTTTTCGTCAGACAAAATACATTATTGAAATCATTATCTTTCTAAATAATTATTACTTAATTAAAAAATATATATTATTAAAATTATTATTTTTCTAAATAAGATTTAGGGTTTTGAGGTTATATTTGTGGGTTAAAGTTTATGATTAAAATTATTATTTTTCTAAAAAGGGTTTAGGGTTTTAGAATTTGGGATTTTGGATTTAGGGTTTAGGGTTTAGGATTTGAAATTTGGGGTTTAGGGTTTAGGATTTTAGGTTTTAGAGTTTAAGGTTTTGGGATTTAGGGTTTAGGGTTTTTAGGTTTAGGGTTTGGGGATTTGGGGTTTTGGGTTTTGGGATTTTGGGTTTAAGGTTTAGGGTTTTAGGATTTGGATTTAGGGTTTAGGGTTTTAGGTTTTGGGTTTGAGTTTAGGGTTATATTTGGGATGAGGATAAAATTGAAAAAAAAAGTTTAGATAGGAATGAAATCATGATTCTTAAAAGGGGAAAATGAATTGTGATTTCTTCTCATTTAATAATCGATTTCATTCTGTCCCCCTATTATGTCCAACCAAACACACAAAATAAAAGAAATCAATCATGATTCCTTTACATTCCCTTCAACCAAATATCACCTAAGTGAAGTTATTTGACACTTTTTTTCTTCTTAACATTTTTTTTATTTAACATTTTTTTGACAATGATTTTTTTTGTTAAAGTATATACAAACAACACTTTTTATAACTAAAGAGTCATTTTTCTTTTATTAATAAACTTAAACCATTAAATTTTATTACTTAATTAATCACAATATATCATGTCATTATACAATAGTCATTGACATTTATTATCAATATATAACTTCATACAATAGTTTACTCACTTTGAAAGTTTTTATTTTTATTTTTAGAAGGTTTTACTATATAAATTTTATTGTTTATTTCGCGCTTTTCATCATGTATATGAGAAAATATTAAATTTATTAATTTTTATTTTAAATATTTTAAAATTTTAGAAACAAATTACGTTGGGTAACTCATTTTTAATTTATATTATCTAAATTTTAAAATTAAAAAAGTCACTTTTGGAATTCAATTTATATTTTTTTATATATTGACATTAAAAATTAATAACTTAATCATATTAAATATACTCAAATTGATTAAAGAGCAAAATTTGAATAAAATTATTCAAAAATAAGTTTGAAATCATAAAAAATTGAAAAATTGAAAATTATAAATACTAATTCATTATCAAAAAAGAAATATCTATTTTTCAATTTCTTTTCAAAATTAAAAATTACTGATTGGTTATCATATAGTTTTATGTTTTTCCTAAAATATTTTAAAATTGAAAATTTAATTCCAAAACTAAGAAATTAAAAATTAAAATGATTATAAAACATTACATAAATGTTTAAAATAATATAAATTAGTTTAATAAAAAATTAAATGAGTTATCCAAGATTTATCATACTTAACTCACGTATAATTGAGTCGAGTTCAGTTAGCTCATTTTAAAATTAAATAAATCGAGTTTGAACGAGTTCAACCAACATAGCTTATTTAACACATCAAATTCTAATTAATATATTATTTTTTTCCACAAATATAAGTCCAAAGTTGAAGTAAACAAGTAGAGAAGAAAAATAATTAAATTCGTCGTTGTACGCTAGCTTCTCTACATCTCACGATACAAGCTACGACGATTATGGTTATCAAAATTCTTTAGGTTTGGATAACGACGAGTAGCAATAGAATGACTTCGATTTTAGATAGTAAATTTTAATTTGATTTTTGGGTTCATTTTTGGTTTTGGGGTGGGGTAATCCAACCCTAATATTTGAAATTATAAATTTATATTTTATTAAATATTATTTTTCATATATGTAGAGATAAACATTTATAGTTTAATATTTATGAAGAAAAAATCAAATATATTAAATATATTTAAAACATTATTATTTTTAATTTGTAAATTTTATTTTATTAAAATTTCATGTTTTTGAACAATTTTAAACTAAAAATACGTTAAATTTTAATTTTTGAACTCTGAACGGATATGTGTTACTTGATAGTGATTCCAGGTATTAATATCCATTGGTTTTGTTTTTGTTTTTGAATATAATATAAAATTTTGTTTCTATTTTAGGTAAAATACTACTTGATCTTGTTTCACTCCATTGACATTCTTAACAACGAATCATATTGATGGATCACTAATGAAATGATACAAACGACTATAAGGTAGGCCTGACTTCATACCCAAGAAACCAAGTGGGCATTTGGAAAATTTCTAATTTATTGTCTAATGGACCTTTAGCCCAATCTTAATGGGTCAGAACTTTTGACCCAATTCTTTTAAAAAACCAATTTTATATGTTGCTTGAAGTTTATGATTTCTCTTAAAATAGTCAAGGATTTCAACTTCTTCTTTCTAAAATTTTACCTTAAAAAATCACTTATTATTAAGATAACTACCTATTATGATGTATAAAGCTACTGCAGTGAGTAGAGAGAGCTACTATATAATTAGTGTAAAAGTCATCATGTTAAATTTATAGTTTGTGCATATGAAAAATAAATTAAAAAGATTACACAAAAATGATATGTTTGTAAAAAATGTACTTGGCATGCACAAAAGAAAGAACCAAAAGAGATTAATAAATAAATAATCATGCATCTCATTAATAAAATAAAATTTTAAATCCTTTTCTCGGAAGATATATTTTATTTTGTGATTTTGAAGACTCAATTGAGATTTAACATGAAAGGTTACACTTTTTTTTCTTCTTTTGATTCCTTCATGGTTAATCATAATTCAATTAATTTGTATATTAGTAGAGTTCAAACATGCATAATATTTTTAAGTAAATTTCAATATGTCATTATATATATTAAGTATGTTACTTGCTTATCTATACAATAAATAATCAAAATTTGAATCATAACGAGTTCTCACTTGATTTGTATTTGTTTATGATTAAATGAGTTTATTATCTTATGTGACTATTTATGAAAACTAAAAAAAATCTGATTTTAATTTTTTTACTTATATCTTCTCCTTATTTATTCAATATGTAAATGGTTTTATATTTAGAGTGTCACAGTACTTAGGAAGAATTTATATTTCATTATACCTTAACTTTAAAGAAAGTTTAGCTTCGTAATATCTTTGCATATATATTTTTCAATTGTTTGTTACATGTGTAATTTCTCCTAATTGTTTTGATCTTTTCGTATGTCAAAAAGAGTGAGAGTAATTAATATTATTTTTTTCTCTTGTTTCATATTGTTATGCATATAGGAGGAGAGAATGCTTGTAAGGGGAGAATGCTTTGCATTGTTTTCTTTTATGTTGAGTAGAATTTATATGAATGCATGCATTGCATTATTTCTCTCTACTACAATTCACTTATTTTTATGTAAATTGAACTAGTATATAATAAAACTTTCAAGCCAAATTGTGGTATACCTTATCTATGTGGTTTCAATGACATATAAGCTTGTCGAATTACACCAAAGATGTATTTATTGAATCATAGGATATTTCTAACATAAAATCTAGGATATCAAAGTAATTTTATTTTACTCTCATGAGTGTCATGTAATGAGAGAGAGCTTTTATCATACAAAAATAAAAAACGAGGAGTTTGTGAAAACTATAAGTGTTAGTTATTTTCGTGGATAAATTTTTTACCTGTAAACTTGTTTTTAACTTGTTATCAAGTTTATCAATAAAAGTTGAACAAATACTCAAGTTTCGGATAGTCGTAATTCAGGTATATCTTTTATAACTATCATATTTAGTATTTTACCATGCATTCAATAACATATGTTCACAACATTTAAAATTATTTTTGTTGTTAAAATATTTATTTAAACTTGAATTAATTTATAAAATTATCACTTAATTTTTTTCTTAAATGAGTTTCAATATTTGTAAGATGTGTTTCAAAATTAATTTATTATTTTATTGAGACTTTTAATAAATTTTAAATAATTAAACAAAAAAAAATTAATCCTAATATTATTAATTTATTATTATCTTCTATATTACGGTTGAATGATTGCGTGCCAAAATCATCGAAGAAAATTCATTTTCATCGGCATCATCAATTGCCAAAGGAAAAAAAAAGGAGTGGCTGCAGAGGGGCTTCGGTGATAATATATATTAATATACATTTTGAAAATTGGTAATAATATATATTAAAATATAACTGATGATATTATCAATTAATTTATTTCATATATTCGTATATATATTTTATTTTATTTTTTGAAAATTTGAATCAAATAATTTTATTTATTAACAGGATTATTTGATTTAATTATTAAATTTTAAAATAATATATTTATTAAATTTTTACTTAATATTTTTACTATAGAATTTATTAATTTATTTAATTTGATTTATTTTATATATATATTAAATTATGTAGTTAGAGCTATTTAATTTTAAATACACACATATACACTTGTGTTTTCTGTACTAACCTTAATTACATATTGATTTATTAACGTGTCTTATTGATGGAAAAATAATTAAAACTTTAGTCTACATATCGCTCATGTTAGTTTGAAAAACTATGAAATTAGAGTAAAGACTCGTAAGTAAATTATATTAAAACAATATCATAGGATATATAGCATAAAATCGAGTTTGTATTTGTACATTTGATTTTTTATAGTGAAAATGTTAGGTAATCCAATTTCCTTTTAGATCATAGTTATAACCGAGGTTATTTTCATCTTTAATATCGCATATTATTTTTATTTTTCACACTTTACTATTTACATGATTGCATATGTGATCATTTTATTCATGTTAAGAAATTATAATTTAATAAAATTTAAAATAATCTATTTATCCCCTCTAAACTTATTAGGTCTATATTTTAGATCTCTGAAGATTAAAACTAAAAAAATGAATATGAGTGAGAGAGAATGACATACTAAAAATGTTGAGATTGTAGTTGAATAAAGAAAATTAAAATTAAAATGAAAATTCTAAACTCAATTAGTAAAATCTTGTACAAGTCATATGATAAGTTTAATTAAAAATTACTCAATAATTGAATCTTAAATTATATAACTAAATGACTCAAATGATTTAACTTATACTCAAAATTAAACATATTTTTTAAAAATAAAACTTATTTAAACACATATTAAATAGTATTAATCCATGGTTCAAAACTTTTCTTAAAGTCATCGAAAACATATCATGATTTATCATTATTACAATAATCATTAAAATTATTAGAACTTTAATGATTTTTATGTTTTTAAATGTATATATAAAAAGTAATATTTTTGAACATATGGTCAAAAATAATGAGAGTCTAAAAGGAAAAATATCCATTACCTTTTAAAAAATATGTACTTTAGTCACTTATTTTTTTTAAATGTGTACTATAAGTTATTTTTACTTATTTGTAAGATGCATATAAGTTTATTTTAGGTTAATCATTTCAATGTGACTACAATTTAGATATATAAGCGTTATTTGTTATAACAAATAAGAGTTAAATTTTATCATGAATGAAAATAATGAGTTATTGATTTTTGAATTAAAAATAAATATTTTTTTTTATAAATTTAACAATTATTTATGATGTTTCATTACTTTTTTATATCTAGATAGTAACTAAATTAAAATAATTAAATTAAAATATATTTATGTATACCTTTAAAATAAGTAAGAATCTTTGGTATACTTTTTTAAAAAGTTAAAGACTTGCAGATATTACAAATTATATTGAAAGGTCTTACAAAACTTCAAATTCGCCAAAAAAAAAAGAAAAAAAAAATTATTACAAAACTTAGAAAACATTTTAAGGATATACAATTTTTTTGAAAATTAAAATCAAGATGCAACTCATGTAAAATTTGACATTTACGAATCTCTTTAGGGGTCAAAAAGAACATAATAATGTTCTTCCTAAAAGCATTTCCTTCTAAAATCATTTTGACATAAATCATAAGAAAATAGATCGTTCTTCTTCTTTTGACTATAAACCCGTAACTTGAATCTCAATTCTAATTTTATATCATGATTAAAGACACTTAGCTTCTTTTATGCTGTATTTCTTATATGGTCGAAAGATAAACAATATGAAGTTCTGTTATGAGCCTTTGAGAACCCTCAATCCCCAATTCACAGCATAGATTCTTTAATGCTATCTGTATGCAGGTTTAAATCAAAAATTGAAAAAAAATTGTGTTCAGTTAATAAAATATTTATTTATCATAAATTAGTTAACGTAATATTATTGATAAATATAATTTAACTTAAATAAACATATCTAAAACGAAACTATCTAATAAACTATTGTAACGTAATTATAATAAAGTACTAGTAGTACATAGATTCAAATTTTGTCCCCTCCGGTCATCCACCTTCCTCTCTTTTCTTTCTTCTTCTGCAAGGTACTTGCGAGTAAAATTTGGAAAAAAGATTGAGACAAGATGGTTGACTTGAAATAATAAATAACATATAAAATGCTGAGTTTAGAACATGGTGAAATGTGATGAGCAGAGGACCGGACAAGATGGGATTTGAAAAGTAATGCAAGTGTGAGAGAGAGGCTTCTGGTTTAGTTAGGCTTGGATGGTCGGATTCCTTCTCACCATTTTAGTAATAGATGCATTTTCCATCCCATTAGTTTTTTATTATCGTTATTTTACTATATTTTTGCATGACATGTCACTGAGGGGAAGGAAAAAAACAAATTATCAATAATTTACAACAAAATTAACAATTCCAGTCATATTAATTAGGTCAAATTAGATGGAATACATCATTTAACAAATCTAAACAAGGAAATAAACAACTTTTAACTTTTTTTTATTACTAAAAATATATAAAATAATTTAAAAAAAAAATTAAAACAAAGACAAAGGCTTCAGATCAAATTAACATTCACTACATGTGATCTTCTCAAGCACAAAACGTAAGGAGCTCTCGTTTGCAAAAATATCATTACGCAACTAAAGGATCGTTCTAAGCACCTATAAATGATGCATATCCAAGAGCATTTATCAAGGCTCCATTACAAAAAAAAAATATCTGAAAATTGCCAGACTACTAAATTTCACAGTCGCATTTAGTACAAGAGTACCACGAAAGATGACAAACTAGCATCGCAACTTCACAAGTGTACTAAACATTGAACTTTATCTTCTTCGGGGCAGACTGGACACTACCTACCTGCAGAACAAAATCACGAATGAGACTCAATAAACTCAAGCTAAACCATGCAGCTGGGTTAGCTTCTTTAGCTATAAAAAGTAATTTGGTTATCACTTTTGAGATTTTTTTTAATTGAGGATTATGGCAGTTATTGGTGCCCGTAGCTGCTTACAATTTCTGGACACTCATAATCAATACCAGCAGCCTCTATCCTCTTTCTGCGTTTTGCAACTCGCTTAAGGATTTTATCAACCATCTTTTTGTGCCCTTCTAATGTTCTTTCCTGAACAAATTTTAACAGAACACTCAAAGTTAGAGATAACAAACTTGCAAGGTTTAGTATATACATCAAAATAAAACAACCAACAAGAGATTATATTGCCCAGTTGAATACCTTATTCTGTCGCTTTGTCTCTAGCTGCACCCAATCTAATGGCTTGTACCGGTAATTACGGCCTTTCCACCTTCATAAATAATTGAACGTGAAAATGAAATTACGAGCAAATACACATCTGTAGCAACAACTAAATTGAATGGCATGAGATAGACTGATTTTCCTATTCTCCCCAACCCAATTCCATATCCAATAATACATTTCTAATGCCCTTGTCATGGATTGGATTTATGATTTTATCGAGAAAACAGAACAGCACACTAAATAGGTTGTGTGCATCTTATCTCCATACTTCTTCTCAATTGATTTAACAAACGAAAATTAACAGTCGAGCACTGAAGACACATGACCTCAAAGAAAGCAACAGAAAATTCAGCCAAATTATGTTTACACTGCATTATTGCTATAGACAGATAAATTTAAAATATAGTGAAAACAAAATTTGATTAGCCTACATGTTTGGATGAACACGCTCCGGAGGAACAAGATGAACTTGCAAAAGGTGTTCATATAGCAAGTAGTTATGCATGGTATCAGCAACAATTTTCGCAACCTGCAAAACAAAATAAATGTTACTACAAAGGGTACTTTTCAAGAAGAGACTCAGCAGTACTAACTACTAAGCTGTGTATAAGAATATAAAAACGAGTCCAACCCCAGGATCTTGAAACTCGATGAAGCCATAATGTTTTGACTTTCCCGTCTGTCAGAAATAAAATTAGTGAATCAGAACAAACTGAACATTGAAATAGCTAAAAGTAATAAAAAAATCAATCGCAACAATATATAAATCATGAGAGAACAATGCTCGATTATGAAGTCTGAAATAAGATGTAATAATTCTGAAATTATGATGTAAGGAATACATAATGCCTCATTCAAAAGATTAAAACAATATAATCACTATAATTAGAATTTGGTCCAAGTTAACCTTTTTGTTCCGTGCAATTCTTAATCTCTTGATTGCCCCAAACTGGCTGAAGAACCCTGCACAGATAAACCAATTAGAATGAAAAAATCAAAGATTATAGAAGGTCTACAGAATGTATGCCAATTCAAGACAGCACTGCAATGAACAGAATTATAAAGTTCATCGACACTTATATGCTTTTATACGCTGTAGCATCTAAACATAAATAATGTACAACATACCTTCCATTTCCTTTTCGTAAAATCCATGTGCTATCCGACCAATATATACAACTTTTGCACAACCTTCTGCTGGCTTTTGCTCAGGAATTTTATGACCAGGACCACTCTCTAATGGCTTTAATGTGAATAAAAGACTAAAATGAGAAATTAAATATACACAGATATTGATACTGATGGAGAAACTTAATAATAAAGTACCGTGTAAACATTCGTGATAAATTTACCAAAAAATCTGTAGATTCTATCTTGCGACTGGTAATCAATGACTGGGGGGAAGCTTTGTTCAATTTCTTCTTCAATGTTTGATTTGCTTTAGCCCCCATCTTAAAAACCAGCTGAAAGATAAATATATTATTTTCAGCAAAGGTAATCTTTTTAATTCGAAGAGGACTATATAATTAGGAAAACAATGAATGTAAACTAAGCTACAATATCATTTATTCCCGAAAAAGAAAAAGAGAACAAAATTTTGATAGTAAAATAGAGATAAAGTTGTTAGATATGAAGTTTTATGATTATCTGCAAAAAAAGGAAGCTAGTTCTATTAGTCAATGTCCCTTAAATCAATCATCCATCTCTATTTATAGGATTAATGAAGTTATAAAATATAAAAAAAGTATACAAACAAGCAAACATAAAAGACACCAAAGAAGATGATGCAGAACTTAGAATTCCAACTTTTATAAACAAAAGATGATCTGGTAAACGAAATATCTTAAGAAACCAACTTTTAGAAATATTATTCTTCGGTTAAAGGTTATTGGATAATAGGTTACATGGAATGAGTAGGCTAATATTGAATATGATGATATGAAAAATTATAACTCAAATATATGTCATATAAGCTTAGGATAAATTAAATTGACCAAATAACCATTCATCAACAGAGCAATGAACTCATTCTAATGAGGCATAACAATGCTTCTTTTGCAAATTAAACATAAATACCTCAATCTCAAGTCTCTAAACTGAACTGTTTCTAGTTCTTGGCGTAAAATAAAATAAAATCTTTCCGACAAAAAAATCTCTGAAGTGTTTCTAGTCCTCAGGATATGGGATTGAGAACCCATTATTCAAATAAACCAAAAACAAGCAAATCACAACAAAAAAGAGGCAAAAACAAATATGGAAATAGGAATTTCAATAAGTTCAGCTTCAGAGGAAAACGAAATGCACCAGATTTTGTGTTTAATATGAGAAACCAAAGCCTGAGGACGAATTTGCAGAAAACGAAGTAGAAGAAGAAGAGACCGGCGTAAGAGAATTTTACCTTAGGGTTCGGCGTGAAAACGGAGTAGAAGGATTGGCGTAAGAGAGCGTAAGAGAACTTTATATTAGGTTCGGCGTATTGAAATAAGCTTAGGATAAATTAAATTGACCAAATAACCATTCATCGGCAATGAAATCAGTCTAATGAGGCATGACAACGTTTTGCCTAAAATTAATAAAATTGAAAAAATAATAATGGTTTTTGCAATAATAAAAAACAATGAATTTTTTTTTTCTTTGGTACACGAATATAAAAATCTTTGAATAATTATTCTAAAAAACAAAAAAATATATATTTTAAGATGTATATTCTCTAAATATACAGACTTTTCCTTGCTACATGAATATATTATCTTAAAGTTTTTTTCATTTTTTTTATAGAAAATAATATTTTAAATTTAAATTGATATAATCTATCATGAAAAACCATTTACAAAATACATATTTTAGAAAAAAGAAGAAAAAAAAAGGTTTTCTTCGGTATGCATTTTTTTTAGGTTTTATTTTTCATATATATATATATCTTTTTAAGTTAAAATATTAACTATTTAAATAATCTTATTATCTTATTATTATAATAACAATATATATATATATATATCATTTTTTTATTTTAAATAATGTTATACAACTTTTTTACTTTAATTAAACATACTAATATTATTATAGAATAACATGTTTTACATTATCTATGATTTTTTCTATAAATAAAAGTATTATGATTTTATCTTATTTATTTTAAAACTTTTTTACCCGTTATTATTATTATTTTTATTCTCTGATATTTATAGGTTATTTTTTAATGCATAACTATCATACAAAAATTTATAGATTTTATCTTTGATAAAAACTAATTTGTACTCATAAAAACTCATGAATAGTTTATATTACATTAAGTAATAAGATAAATAATTATTTATTTTAGTAAATAAAAACGATATATTTTATTTATCTTAATTTTTTTAATATTTATGAGAATGTCATTATTGTTCACATGTTTTCTTCTTCTTCTTTTTTGATTTTGTTTTTCTTCTTTTTATTTTATTCGTCTTTAAATGTGTTTTGTTTGAATAGGATTTTTATAAACCCTATTCAAATTATTTTAATATTTTTTAATAATTTGATAACTATTTTGTTAAATTATTAATCATGTAATGTCCTAATTTTTTATTTTAATATACATGTATAAAATAATGTAAAAATTAATCAATATCATCATTTTTAGCAAAAATGTTATTTTTTATTTATACTACACATACAGTCCATTTATACTTTTTTACTGTATATAAAGTTAATATGTAAAACAATAGTGTATTTTGTTAGATAGTGATGTATAAACCAATTACGCATAAATCATTAATGTATAGTTACATAATTATATTTAATTTTAATTTATTAATTATAAAATGATGTAAAGATTATAATAATTTAATTAATTTTATTATAAATGCTTATTTGAAAATATGTTTGGTATTTTTTTAACATAGGTACGTGTTATATTTAAAATTCAAAAGTAAGTAATGTTTTGTTTCAAATAAATTTATCTTTAAAAATAAAAAAAATATTAAATCAAGGCAACCCATGTAGTCCGTAAAATAAAGAAAATAATATTTTATATGATCCATATCAATATTATCCCTTCCCTCGAATCCAATTTTTTTTGTATAGTTTTGTTGATTATAGTTTCAAAAATTATATATATATATATATTGAGTGAGAAAGATATATATATTTATTTAGATAAAAAATTTATTTATTTTTTGATTTATAAATAAATTTTGTTGAGATGTAGTTTCATTTTATTGATTTAATTGTTATTATAATTTTTGTTTGAATAAATAAAATTTATTTTTTAAAAAATACATAAAATTAAGAAAATATTAAAATAAAAAATTTTAAGTGTTAGTTAATTATTGTGCATTTTTTTGCCAACTATGAAACATAATTAAAAATTAAATAAATAGTTATATTTTTATTAAATATTAATTATAAACAAAAAAATGTAAATAAAACTAAAAAAATAAAAGATGAATATATAAAATTATTCAATCGAATTTGTTACGAAGTAACATGATATACGTAAATATTATAAAATAAAGTTATAATTTACTTTTAAATCATATCATAAATAAGATTTAATAATATATTTTTAATTATTTTATGAAAAAATTTAAAATAAAATGAAATTTTTATATTTATCTGCATGTTTATTTTTAAATTAATCAAATACATATACAATATAAAATTTAAATATAAAATATGTTTTAAACCACAATTATGAGTTATCATTTTTTAAAATCTCAGTTAAATAAAAAGAAAGAGTCAATGTTAAGAAATAACTAAAAAGAAAAATCCATGAATTTACTTATAGTCAAAGATTATTCTGTATATTTTTCCTTAAATAAGAATATAACATGATGGCATATAATTAAACATATGATTATTTTTGTATTTGATATCTTTTAAATTTAAAAAAAATATTATATTTTTCAAATATATATTTAATAGACATTATGAAAAAATTCGAGCCCATTTGTACCTAAGATTGTCTCCCACATTTGTCTATAAAACAACCTATTCATTAACAAGAATAACATATTTTTATATAAAATGTATCAAAAATTTATCACAATAGTCACTCTAAGAATATGAAAAATACATAAATAGGAGCATGATTTGATTTTGAAAAATAAGTTATAATAGAGATGATAATAATTAGTATATATTTTTATATAAATAATAAGGTATTATTTTACTTTTCATAATAATAATAAATTTAATATAAATGACTCATAATTCAAGATAAGTTAGTCACTAATATTAATTTTACTTCATATTTAACATAATTTGTCTAATGATATGATAGATAATACTTTTATAGGAAATAATACATGTATAAATATTTTAAGAATATAATTATTTTATTAACATTTAAATATATATATATATATACAAAATTTAAATAGGAAAAATAGAAATCATAATCGAGGTCTGTGTATTACACAGTGTCTTTAAGATAATTTTTTTGTTCATCGTGTATGTTTTAAAATGACGGAAACTTATCTCCCAATATACAATAATTAAATAATAATATAAAACAGAACTCTATATAAAAAATATAAAACAAAAATAAAAACAACACATATATATATACATTTTCTACCTCATATTATTTATTTTTTCCTTATTCTCTTTTATTCTCAGCTCTTTTCCTTTCTTTTTCTCTTCGTTTCTCTATTTTTTTTCTTCTTATTTCTATTTTTTTTATATTTATAGAAAAATTATACAGAAACGAGAGTTGAGAATTGATATTTAAGTAGAAAAACGGAAACTAAAATTAAAGTAGAAAAACAAGTAGAGAAACATAAGAGCAACAAAATAAATTAATTTTTTAGATAAATTGAAAAAATAAAAATCGGAGTCAACAAAAAATTAAAAATTGAATTGAAAATTAAATTTTTTATTGAAGTTTTTAACAAAATTTTCTAATCTATTTCAAGTTAAAAGTGTTAATTATATCAAATATTATGTTTAATATTCAAAATTTATCTTTTAATCCTTTTTTTCTCTAATACTTATTTATAATTAATAAATTTTATTAGTAAATAATTTATTTATGTATTTAAATTTATTTATTTATATGTATGAACCAAAAATCTTAAAAGTTTGACCCAAGTTGCTATCTCATCTTCCTTCCAAAGCCTCTTAGTATTTTACTTTATCTTAGATGGGACACGATATGTTGAAAATCAACACCAATATAATAATTAAAGATGTAGAGAAATAAATGAAGTAGTTGAAAGATGTAGAGAAATAAATGAAGTAGTTGAAAGATGTAGAGAAATAAATGAAGTGGTTGAATGATGAATAAATAAGGTATTTGAAGGTTGTAGGAAAGAGAAGCGTGTAGATAATATTTGTGTGGTTAGGATTATTTATTAGTTTTATATTTTGTGTGATATAGATTGCACAATTAGGACTATAAATAACCTATCTTGCATTTAGTTTAATCATTCCATAAAAAACAAATAAGTCTTTGTATTCTTAGTTTGAGTGTGAGTTGAGAGTTTTCTCTTTGAGTGTGAGTTGAGAGTTTTCTCTTTGAGTGTGAGTTGAGAGTTTTCTCTTTGAGTGCTTGTATTTTTCTTCAATTTGTGAGTTGTCTTTAAAAGGTGTTATAGTGGGTATAATACAAATAGTTTGTTTACTTGTTTGGATCTAATATTAAAAAATTGAGAGTTATGTATTATAAATTTTATTCAACACGATATCCCTTTTTCATTAGAATAATTTTTCTCTTCTATTTGTTGCTTCAAATAAAACACTTATTTATGATTCTTTAATTAGATCTTATTTTAGGATAATTTTTTATTTATATATTAACCTATGATGATTTATTTTATTTATGTTTTTTAGAGTTTAAATCTTTATATATATTTGATGTATCAAAGATTTTAAAAGTTATAATAACTAATATATTAATTAAATAATAAAATATTCAGTTGAAAAATGTTTTTATAACAAATGTAACTATAAAAACTCATATTTTTTTCATGTATTAATAAATGTATTTAATTAAAGATGGATGAGTTTTGACCTAAATTACGTCTTTGATTTTTATTAATAAACTTTAACTTATATATTTTAAAAAAAACATAAACTAAAAAACTTATAATTTAAATATAATTCTCCATTATCGCCTTATCTATTATTAATGTATAAAGTTTCGGAGATAATAATAAATATATTTAATAAGAAAATTTTATTATTAGAAAAATATTATTCATTTATTATTATATGAAAAATATTAAAAATAAGAGTATTTATTTTTATAGATTTGAAAATTATTCATGAAATATAATTATTTTTTATCAATTCAAATGCTAATTATGGGTGATTCATTTATTAATTAGTTTATAATATTTATTATCTACTATTTTAAAGATTTAATCACGTTTATTTAATAAAATTATCCTATAGCAATATTTTTCTTAAATAACTCATCACATATCCATTGCATGAGACTATTCAAAATCAAGCTTTTTGTTTTTTGTTTTTTTTACTTTTTTGCCTCATTCAAAATATCTGTCAATGCATTGCAAGCAATTCGACACGAGCTTATAACAATCTTATTATTGATACTTGAATAAAAAGAAATTTAATATATATTATATATTTAAAATATATCTTAAATCAATGATATAATATTAATATAAGTGTAATTTCTTCAGTAAATAATAAAATGGTGCAACATCAATAAAAATTTATCAACAAATAATAGCAAATAACATAATCTCACACTTTTGACAAAAAAGAAAAGAAAAGAAAGGAGTGGATATATTTAAATTATCTATATCTTTATTTGAATATTCTTTTTAATTATTATTTTTAATTAAAATATATCTTAATTGAGATAAATTAAATAAATTATTAATATATATTTTAATTAATTTTAATAATAATTTATATATTTTAATCATCTTAATAAATTGATTGAGATATAAAAATAAGAATATAAATATTAAAAAAATACCAATTTCAGAAAAGACAACAAAAATCGAACTAGATAAAATAACAGGTATTATTAAAATATTATTTTTATTTTATAATTTTTTTTTTATTAATTTTAAATTTTATTCGTTATTATATATTCAATAATTTCTCCCTTCCAGTGCCCAGTGCCCAGTGCCCAGTGCCAATGTTTCGCAAACGCAACATAATCCTTATCTCTAATTCTGGTCCTCTTTAGCTTCTCTCTCACGCCAAAATTTGGTTGGTTTTGCTATAAAATTATGATAGATTTGAATGAATTTTAAGATTTTTTAAAAATTTAGATATACTTATAAGTATCTTTAATTAAAATTTATGTGCGTTAATTATTCATTTTTTTAAATATTAGATATTCAAAATATCTATCACAAATAATATATTCTCATAAGATTTTTAAACATTTCTTATAACTATTTTTATTATTTTCTTTTTTTTTCCTCTCTTTTTCCTTTTTTCCCCTCCAACTATGGACTCCTTTTTCCTCTGTTGAAACACTAATTCAAGATTTAATTTTTTAAATAACACTGTATAAAATTATTAATAAATCTAATATTAATAAAATATAAATCGATTTATAACTAATTATTTACGTATTAATCTTAAATGAATAATTTTTTAATAGATAATAAATATTAAGAATCTCACCATAATAATTTATACCTTTATTTTTATAAAAACTCTTATATTTTATAAGTTTTATTAAAATTTTAAATAAAATATATAATAATATATTGAGAATTTTTATAATTATAAATTTTTTATTAATAAATTATAAAATAATTAAAATTATAACAAAAAAATGTGTGTATAATAAAAATCCTAAAATATTATAAAAATTAATTAAAAAAAGTATTATAATTATATTTAAATTTATACAGAATTTTTAAAAATTTAATAAAGTATATATATTTAGATCTTTAAAAATCTATTAAAATATATAAAATTTTTTAGAATTTAAAATCGATTGTGTTTTAATTAAATACACATTATTATATATAATCTTTGAAAGTTTAATAAAATATATATTTACGTATTTAAAATCTACTAAAATCAATATATATTTTAAAATGTTAAATCTATCAAAATATGTCTAATATACTCTGTACAAAAAAGTCATAAATTTATGCTAAAAGTTTATCCAAAAGTTCAATAGAATCACTTATCGCAGGTGACTTATTTAATGTTTAAATAATATATTTTTTCATATATTTATAAATAATATTTATCATTATTTTAATTATATTATTAAAATAAATATAATAATAATAATATTTTTATTAAGTTCAATTTTCATTAAACTTGATAACTGACTGCAATAATTATTTAAGATTTTTCACATGCCTTAATTTTCGTGAGACACGTAGTAGGTTTGTTAGTTCAACGTTTGACATTATTCATGTGTTGAAATCGCTTGTACGATATCAAATTATGTTATGCAGTGTTTCGCCTATTGGTCTATGTTTTGATATTGAAAATGCTATGCATAAATTTTAGTGTGGTTTTACATGTGACAGGAGAAAAATTCATTAAAAGTCCTTGCAATATTTGTGTGAAATTCGAGAAGTTGGTGGTTGCATATCCTGTGACTTAGTGCTTTTAATTTGACTATAATAGCCAAATAATGTTAAGTATTATGAAGTTTTCTAACTTTTTATTAGCACAAGTTAATAAAATTTGAAAATTTTAATTGAGTTTCCTATTTATCAATATTAATTCTTCGTTCTTTTTGTTGGGCACAGCGGGTAAAAATAAAATGAATTCAACAGAGTAGAATAATGACACCAAAATTTAACGTGTGGCTTTTAATTTGAATTAAGTCCAGGACAAACTCGAAAAAATATTTCTTCCACTAATAAATTAATGGGTACAAAATGAAACAATCTGACAAATTGAGATAAATCCAAAATAGTGTCACACAGTGTTTCCCAAACTCACTATTTTGTCACCCTTTTAGAAAAATATCCCACGATATTTTCTAAGATATTCTTTCTCACTTTCTTACACACAACACTATTTTTCTTCAAAGGAAATTGTTCCTTTGGCTTTGCTTTCTTCTCTTTTGTTTTGGTGTGTTGGTGTCTCAAGGCAAAGACATTGCCTATTTATAGGAAAAAATTGCATATCAATGTTAGTTACCTCTATTGTTGTTACACCTACCATTTGTGGTTGCTACCATTGGTGGTTGCATCACCATTTGTAGTTACACCTTACCATTTATGGTTGCAATTCTTACCAATTGTGGTTGCACCTAACATTTGTTGTTTTTCTTCCTCTTAAATGTAGGAAGGACTTACAAATCTCCCCTCATACGTATTAGAGAATCCAGCGAATCAAGACTGAGCGGTATTCAAAATTTTGTCTTGGGAGAATTTTCGTCAACATGTCGATCCATTTTCTTCTCGTATGGATCTTCTCAAGTTGTAATAGCTTCTTCTCGATTACATCCATTAATCCGGTGATATCTCACGTCAATATGTTTTGATCTTGAATGAAAGGAGGCATTCTTTCCAAGATGGATAGCTATTCGACTATCACAAAATAGCCGATAATTGTCTTGTTGCAACCCAAGTTCTTTCAAGAACTTTTTCATCCATGCAGCTCTTTACATGCTTCTTGCTATATAAACTAACGCTTCCGGTAGTGGGCGGTGCAACACATTTTGTAACTTTGCCGTGACACACGCCTCCTGCCGCAAATGTAATCGGTAACCTGAAGTGATTTTCTAGAATCCACATCACCATATCTGCATCGTATCCAATTAACATAGGTTTGTCATTTCCAAAATATAGGCATATTTTGGAAGAACCTCGAAGATACTGAAAATCCATTTCTATGACACGATGTTCCTTTCCAGGATTTGAAAGGAATCTACTCACAATTCCAACTGCGTATGAGTGATATCGGCCGTGTACAAACCATGGCATACATTAGACTTCCAAGCTAACTGACATATGGAACCTCTTCCATCTCTTCCTTCTCTTTGTACGTAGAAGGGCTTTGCTTAGAACTTAGCTTAAAGTGATTAGCGAAGAGGACAACTAAACTTTAGCCTTATCCATATGAAATATTTGAAGTACTTTCTCAATGTACTTCTCTGTGACAACCATAATTTCTTGGCGTTTACGTCTCTAATAATAGTCATGCCAAGAATGCAGCTTTCGGCCCAAGTCTTTCATGGCAAAAGACTTACTCAATAACGTTTTCAAGTTGTTGATTCTACAAATATTTAGACAATCAACATATCATCCACATAAAGCAAAAGAATAATGAAATCATCATCGGAGAATTTACGCCTGAAAAACACAATGGTGCAGTAGTCTTTTTTGTAGCCATATGCTCCCCATACGTACTCAAACTTGTGAGCCATTTTGGTGCCCGTTTTTAAGCGTGAGACTTTTCTTCAATTTGCGCATACTCTTCTTTTCCCTTTCTTTGAAAACCCTCTGGTTGCTCCATGTATATCTCTTCTTCCAAGTCACCATGTAGGAAGCGGTTTTGACATCCATTTGCTCAACTTCCAAGTCAAGACTTGATGCTAACCCTAGCGATGCGAATGGATGTCATTTTAGCACAACCTGGAGAGAAAATCTCGTCAAAGTCAACACCTTTTCTTTGAATCCTTTAACAACCGATCGGCTTTGTATCGCAGGCGGAACTGTGTCACCATTCATGCTTCACCACTGAACACCCATTTATTTTTCAAGGCCTTCTTCCCTTTGGGCAGCAAATCGGCTCAAAGGTTTTGTTCTCGTAAGGACTTCATCTCGTCTTGCGTGGCTTGATCCATTTTTGTTTGGATTCATCATCCATAGCCTCTTCGTAACTCTCAGGTTCTCCCCCATCAGTGAAAGTAACATACTCATCTGGAGGATATGAGATAGAAGGTCGTCTCACTCTATCACTTCTTCTCAGTGGAACAGGAGAAGCCGCAGGTGTTGGTACTGGATAATGAACATCATTATTTCCCTCGTCTTGAACCAACTTCATGGGGGCATCATCTTCGCGAGGTGGATAAACACGGTCTTCATCTCCAAACTTGTCTTGGCACTGATGGTGGAGGAATTAATTCCAAATGCGATGAGTCACCATTGGAATTAGGAACATCTTTCTTCATTTTGTTAATATCTTCAATGGTGCAAGTCTTGACAACAAATACAACATCACTACGACAAGTCTCTTTGCAACGGATCGTAAAATCTATAGCCAAATTGATCTTGACCGTAGCCAATAAAAATACCTTTGTCTTGTTTTGGCATCAAGTTTGGATCTCTCAAATCCTTAGGGATATGAACAAATGCTTTGCAGCCAAACACTTCATGAGATGATCATAGGAAACATCTTTCACGACCACACTTTATCTGGAACATCCATCTTAAGAGAGTACGGGGTGAAAGATTCAACACATGTCTGCTTGTGAGTATGGTTTCACCAAAAATTTTTAGGCAACTTTGCATGTGAAGTAGACATCTAACTCTCTCCATCAAAGTTCTGTTCATCCTACCGGCTAAGCCATTCAAACTGCGGTGTCTTTGGAGGTGTCATCGATGCCTAATACCATGCTTTTGCAATAAGCATGGAAAGGTCTGTGTATTCTTCACCATTGTCCGTCCGGATGCACTTCAACTTCTTTCCAAATCTGTCTCTCAGCCGAGGCATGAAATTCTTTGAAGACATCTAGCACACGATCCTTTGTCTTTAGAAGATATACCCACGTCTTCCTTGAATGATCATCAATGAAAGTCTGAAAAGTATTGAGCACCACCAAGTGACTTTGGCATTGGTCCACACAAATACGAATGAATTAGATCTAAAATATTATTCATTCTCGGAAGGAAGGAAGCTCTTGAAAGCAACCCTTTATTTTGTTTTCTGCTAGACAATGAACACATTTCTCCAAATGTACTTCATCCATTCCGAGGCAATATCTTCTTTTTAGCTAGACTTGTCAAACCTTTTTCACCTACGTGATTGAGTCTCTTATGCCATAATTTACTTGTCTTTCTACATGGCATTTATTGTGTCGGTGGAGAGCTTTGCTTGCATTATATACGAGTTGTATGCTTCTCACCTCTAGCCACTACTAAGGAGCCTTTTGTAAGTTTCCATTTGTCATAAATGAAGGAGGCTGCAATATCCTTCATTTGTGAGCTTCGCATGAGAGATCAAATTCAGCGCATATACGGAATATGCCCGACATCCTTGAGAAATAGTACGGTTAGTTCTGTTTCCAAGCAAACGTCTCCTCTGCCTACTACCTTTGACAGGCCTTCATTTCCCATTCTAACAACACCAAAACTTCCAGGTGTGTATGATGAGAAAAATTCTCTACGCGATGTAGCGTGAATTGTAGCACCACTATCAATCACCCAGCTGGTCTCGTGTGATGCAAGATTGACAAAATCTTCATCATAAACGATATTGAACTCGTCTATGGTATTTGTTTGCTCATCATCACTGCTGTCATCTTTCTTCATTACTTTGCCTTTGTTCGTTTCTTGTTCCTTCTTGAACACTCGGCAAAATTTCTTAATGTGACCCTTCCTCTGCAGGTGATGGCATTCAACATTGGCAAATTTATTTGATTTGCCTCGCTTTATACAGGGTTTTTGTTCTTTGTACGGTCTCCTTCCTCCCAGACTGTGATAAGGGCTTGTTCTTACGAATCTCTTTCCTTGTTTTGTTTCTCATATGAGAACAAAGCTTACAACAACTTCAAACTCCATCTTGTCTTTTTGCATAAATCGAGTTGTTGTGATATGATTATATGATGAGGGTAGTGATGCCATGACATCACAGGCTTTCTCTTCATCGCCAAAACTCACATTAAATCTTGCTAAATGAGAAAGCTTCTTTGTTGAAATTGCTATCATGTTGCATCATGCTCACATTATCTTCTTCCCATCTGATATAGCTCCTTCCACAAATAAAATTTATTGGCAAGGTTCTTTGACATGTACACGTTTTCTAGAGTCTCCCATGTTTCTTTAGCGGTCTTGCAATTTTTTGATTCAATATTTTGCAAGACCTTGGCCCGAAGAAGATTTAGACGGATTGTACTAAGTGCAATCTCATCTATTTCCTCCCATTGTTCCTCGGTGGCCAGTTGCTACCTTCTTTTCTTTCTGAACGCCTTATGGACCTTCTGTTGAATGAGAATATCCTTCATCCTCCTTTGCCATAAAGAGAAATTATTATTGCCATTAAATTTCTCAATATCTACCTTCTGGCTTGACATTTTTTTTTTCTCGCTGTGTTTCTTTTTCTGCAAATAAATACGCCTGGATCTAATAAAATCTTTTCGATGGGCGGTCGGTCACTAGGCCGCAACCACGAGCGTATTAAGAATTTTACTAGACCGAAGCTCGATACATTGTTAGACACGTCGGGTAAAAATAAAATGAATTCAACAGAGTAGAATAATGACACCAAAATTTAACGTGGTTCACCCTTTTAATTTGGGCTAAGTCCACGGGACAAACTCCGAAAAATATTTCTTCCACTAATAAATTAATGGGTACAAAATGAGAGACAATACAACAAATTGAGATAAATCCAAAATAGTGTCACACAAGTGTTTCCCAAACTCACTATTTTGTCACTCCCCTTTTAGAAAAATATCCCAATATTTTTCTAAGATATTCTTTCTCACTTTCTTACACACAACACTATTTTTCTTCAAAGGAAATTGTTCCTTTGGCTTTGCTTTGCTTCTCTTCTTGTTTTGGTGTGTTGGTGTATCTCTAAGGCAAAGACATTGCCTATTTATAGGAAAAATTGCATATCAATGTTAGTTACACCTACCATTGTTGGTTGCACCTACCATTTGTGGTTGCACCTACCATTGGTGGTTACATCTACCATTTGTAGTTACACCTACCATTTATGGTTGCACCTACCATTGGTGGTTGCACTTACCAATTGTGGTTGCACCTAACATTTGTGTTTTCTTCCTCTTAAATGTAGGAGGGACTTACACTTTTGAGCATGTAGGGATTTATTTTATTTGTCGGAGATCATTGAAGTGTTTAATAAGACCATTAGGTATATGTTTGAGATAATCCTTGATTAAATTAACCTACATTATTTTAAGCTCATAACTTTTAGATTAAATGGTATTGAATAAGTGAACAAGCTCATTAATTATGATAAAGATTATTAAGATGTACAACGAATTTGACAATTATTTTATAAGAAATATGTTAAGATGATATTGAATATGTCAATTATTCTTTCACGAGATAATTGATTCACTCATTTGGTATTATAACTTATATGTTAAATATTAAATTCATTTTGTATATTTGATAGCATGCTAGGTGTTGGATAAAAAATCATAGGTTTTAAGTTGAATCTAATAAAAAAGCACTCGTGTGTAAGATCAAAGCTCCCCTTGAGGTACATTTTATTTGACGTTGTTTACACGATTCTCTTGATGTTAAATGTACACTATAATGCAAAGACGTTGTGTTATTGATAATAATAATTACCCATTATTTAACGAAATAATATAAATAATTTCTCATTTATTATTTTGATAATAATTACCCATTATTTAACGAAATAATATAAATAATTTCTCATTTATTATTTTGATGTCATAAAATTAATCATATTTTAACTACTATATATCACTAGTTTAACTTTTATTGATTTGATAGAGGTTATTTTTTGGATTTTTATCTATCTTTTGTTAAGTGGGTTAGTATTAAAAGTGATTGTAATTTGTTACTATCAAATGTTATTTGTATTATTAGGAAGATTTGAAAAATAATAAATGAGGTATTCAAGCATACAACATTTGAAGCATTTATCATTTTTTAGTTAATGAATTTTAACATTGTTAAAGTTGATTTAGCTTTTGACTAACATTATTGGTTTCTTAGACATTATTTGTGCTAATATCTATGTTATAATTATTTTATATTGTGAAGAGTATAGAGAGATAAAAAAAAGAATAATTTAATGTTGTATTTGTGTGATTTAAAATGTACATAGAGAAACTTATTTATAAGGTTGTAACAAGTGTAGTACAAATGTAGTACAAGTGAAATAATAAGTGTAGTACAAGTGAAATAATGAAAGTGTAATACAAGTATAGTACAAGTGAGGGATTGATTATGAATAATAGGCATGAGAACACGATTGATGGTATAAACAGCGTAAGAGTTACTTCACCCCAAAAACATTCAAGACAGGAATTAGAAATGAGGAGAGTGCAGACAGTATTAAGAATATGTCTATGTTTTTGCTTATCTTTTTCATTTTGTTGAGATGTGTCATGACAAGAATATTGAAAAAAAGTCTCATTTTGTCGAAGAAAATTTAAAAAAATTATTTCTTTATATTCCATAGCATTATCAGCTCAAAGTACTTTGATATTGTGAGAAAATTGAGTTTTAATCATTTGGGCAAAATCATAATAAATTTTGGATAATTCAGATCTATGTTTTATGAGAAAAATCCATGTGAATCTTGAATAATCATTAATAAAAATGACAAAGTAAACACATCCCCCCATAGTAGGATGTGGAGATGGATCCCAAACATCAGAATGAATTAAGTCAAAAGGGAAGACATAAGTAGAATCACTTTTATTAAAACATAAAACAGGTTGTTTTCCCAATTGACAAGACAAATAATTTACAATATCAGAAAATAGAAACATATCCTAATTTACCAGAAAATACTAAGGGACAAAGATGTCCTATAGACGTATGGCCTAGACGAGCATGCCATAGGTTGATATGAGTAGTAGAAGTAGCAATAGAAGTATGAGGAGAATTGGGTAGATGAAGGTTGATAAGTTCAATAGTCGCCCAACCTTATGGCCTATTCCAATGATCTATCCTATCTGTGGATCCTGCACATGACAACCAGAAGAGAAAAAAGTAATAGTAAGACCAATTTCACATAATTGACCAACAAAGATAAGATTTAGAGTAAGGTTGAGAATATGAAAGGTGTTAGAAAGTGATATAGAAGATGTGGAAACTTGTCCTATAGCATTAACATGCATATGTGATTCATTAGCATTTTGAATTAAAGGTTTGGAGATGAAAGATTGTTGGGAGAGAAGATGTGAGTATCATGAGTCATATAGTTACAACAAGTAGAATCAAAATACCATAAAGATTTACCTGATGTGATAGACAAGACAGTAGGAAGAGGATTGCTAGATTTTGAGAGAATATGTTTAAGAACACCATTAAGTTCTTGAGTGGAGAAGGTAAATTTGTCATGATTATCCTCAGAAGCAACAACAGTGATAGATGAATTACTAGTTTTACCTGAAGCATGTTGAGAGGGATTTCGAAAGCAATCTTTGTGAAAGTATTCTAGACCCTTCTTGTGACAATATATACATACCCGAATGGGATATGTAAGAAGCTCATGATTGGGGTTGTGGTAATAGGCACAACCTTGATGTTTGAAGCCCTATTTTGAACATCCTTTAGGGTAATAAGAAGAGGTGGCAAAAATAGAATTTTTATGATGAACTTTGAAAACCCACATTCGAGTTTCTTCATAGTGAAGCTCGATCACAACAGTATCTAAGGATGGAAAAGGACTCCGATGGAGTAAGGAAGTCTGAACAGGTTCAAATCGATTATGGAGAGTCATGAGAAAAATAACAAGACGATGATGATTACGATAAGTTGCAAACATCTCAACATCAATCTTGTTCATCCAAGTTGGTTCAAAGAGAGCGAGTTAATCCCAAATAGTATGCATTTCAGAGAGAAATTGGTTAATGGTTTGACTTTGGCATTTGGTATGAAAAGTTGTTAGAATTGATATTGGTTGACCAAATCTGTTGTAGTGAAGTGAGCGTCAAGAAATTCTCAAACTTATTTGGCAGTGTCAAAATGCCCAAATTCACCATGGATGAAGGGTAAGGTGGTGTTATGGAACCAGATAATAATTTGATGATGTTTACTCTCCCAGTCTTCAAATCGATCAGCAAATAAGAAGTTGTTTTTAGTGGTTTCTTGTATGTGTATAGAGATATCACTAGTTATGAAATGTCATAACTTACGTCATTTCAAGAAACTTTTCATTGCTTGTGCCCAGGTTAAGTAATTAGTATCATCAATGGTGGTAGAGATTGATTTTGAGACATCATTTCAATCTATTTTAACGAAATAATGGAGGAAATATAAAGCAAATATATAAAAACAGTATAAAGGAGCGTATATAGGTAAAAAATATCCTTAAAAATGAAAATAGGAGTCAAAAACAAGCTTGAAATGGGTTTGTGAAGAGATAAGCAAAAAATTGGGTGAATCGGGTCTGAATAAACTGAGGTTGTTGAACTGGATTGAGGTGAGTCGGGTTGGAGTGAATCAGGTTGAGGTGAGCCGGGTTGAGGGTGAATCGAGTTGGGGTGAATCGAGTTGGGGTGAGTTGGGTTTACTGTGATGAAGAGATGTGAAATTTTGATAGAAATTCTAGAGGTATATGAGAGGCTTTGATACCATGTGAAGAGTATAGAGAGATAAGAAGAAAAAATGATTTAATGTTGCATTGATGTGATTTAAAATGTACATAGAGAACCTTATTTATAGGGTTGTAACAAGTGTAATATAAGTGTAATACAAGTAAAATAGTGAAAGTATATTATAAGTAAAATATAAGATTAATATAAATGAATTATAATATGAATTATAATTTAATATATATATATATATATCTTAGTTACTGATTAAGTTAAGGCTTACATGGTTGTTTTATCTAATAAAAAAATAAAGACGTTATTCACGTGTTTATAACATGTTTACGTTCTAATAGTTAATTTTATTCAACTGGTTATTAGTCGATGTCATCTTAACTATTTTTCTTGAGCGTTTGCACGTGCTACTAGCTTCATTCTCCAAATGCTTATCGCCAGCAACTATTTGCATCTGGTCCGTTCCCGCGAAACCAATTTTATACTTAAGGATATTTTTTGATTTGATAAAAACATTGATTAATGTTTGGATTATATAAATATATACTTAAATTTATATCAATGTTAATTATAGTGTGATAGTAGATAACTTTAAAAATAATAAAATTACGTCATCTTAATATTCATAGAGAAATACTATTGATTGATAGGAGCTACTTAATGGTTTTTAGTTACGTTTTTACGAAGGAATTTAATTTTTTAATAAAAAATATTAATGTTATAATAATTAAATATTTTAGAATTTTTAAAAACAAAAATATTACATTAATATTAGTAAAATTTGTTTTAAAAATAGAACTATCCTTTTATTACTAGCTAATACATTAAGTAATATTTTTGGTTAATTATAATGTCTTATCACTTAATACATATATAATTTTTAATAATGTATTACTTTTTGCATGAATCTTTGCTTAAATTTTTAATAATATAGTTTTATAATCATATATACAGTTGTATAATTAAATATATATATGAATAAAATGCGAATCTTATCGATTATTTGTTAAAAATGAATGTGTATGCATAATAATTGTTCATTATATGAACTTTTTTAGTTGACAACCGTGGACATATTAAATCTATTATTATGAGACAGTCCGAACTAGATGTAAAAAAATAATGTTATTTTAATAAATAATAAGATATACGATTCCAAAATTAAATTAAGATTATAACACAGCCTCTTTACTACTTTATGATAAATATATATCTTATAATAGATAAATTAATTTTATAAAACAAGTTATTTTTCCCGAAAACAATTGTGAGCACGATAGTAACATATTTAATATATGTGTAATTCTATATAATATATTTGATGTATTAAAATTATTTAAGTAAATAAATTTATGATAATTAATTAAATTTATAATATGTAAATGATATTAAATGATATAATATATATGTAAATTGTTTTACTTGATCGATAAGAATATTTCTGCTTTTAATTAAGTGGACGCAACTACTTGTATTCCAAATATAGAAACATTTTCTATTAAAGTGAATAAACTCTTTAAGGAATAACTTGGAACTCCACCCTCAATTATCTGATAAAAAATAAAAATAAAAATATGGCGCATTATAAGAACATAAGGAAATGCCACCTCACCTCTCCAAAAAGAGAAAGTCATTAAATAACACAAGACAAACAAAAAAGGTTAATGAATTTTCAGTTTGCCTCTACCAGAAGAAGACCCACACGACACGTACAGCAAAGAAAAACGCTGGAATAGAATAGCTTCTGACTTTATATAGTCTATATACAAGGCAATGGAGCAACTACTGACTACTGAGAGAAGTAACAGGCGTTTTGTGAGTTTGCAATTCGGTATATAAACATTGTGGTGGTTTTTGTTCTCCTTCACATGTTCATAGGCCTTAATCTTTCTCTCTCTTGATGATGATGGAAAAGAAGAGGAGGGTCAAGTTTAAGTCTATTAAGGAGCTCTATGCTTTGACCCCAAAGGCAAGTTCTAATCTTTTTCTGTTTTTGGTGGTGACCCTTTTGTTTTTGATGTCTAATTCGTAATGGGTATTGTTCTAAGGGATACAATAATTTATTTTTGATCTATATTTTCCCGGGGGTTTTCCGTTATTTTTTGCCTAACTTATTTGTATTCGATCCTCTGCTTTTGTATTTAATTTAAGAACACGACTACAATTGCTTTGCGATTTTCGTTAATGATATTCACTAGTCGTTAACTTGCTGGTTGGTTTATAATTTCTGAAAGAGCATTTATATATATTACAATCACAATTATCAATGACCTGGTCGTTTATCATCGGATATAGTTATTTAGTCGTTAACTTGCTGGTTGGTTTATCATGGTTGAAACAAATACGTGAAAATAATGTAGGAACAATATTACCGATAATTTGAAATGAACTGTTTGGGTTGAGTCGCGAACTAGATCGTTTTTTTTAAGATGTTTCGCGGCTCTATTCAAAATTATGCAAGTAAATATATCTTCGTCGTCCCCAGAATAAAACAGTCTAAAATATTTGTTTTCTATCTCGAAACTTCACTGTACTAATGAAAACCGAAATACTACACTTATAAAATTTTGTTGTATGAAAAATTCAAAAATAATTTATGATTTTTTTTCTTTTTGAGAGCTTTTTCTTAGTAAGAGATATTTGCAAATTGATGTATTGAAAAAGTAACGATCGTTTTATGAAAGGAAAAATAACGGTCATTTTTTGAGTAAAGAAGAATAACGATCACTTGATGAATATTTCTGAGTAAAAAGAAAAATAACGGCTATTTTCTGAGTAAAAAAAAAATGACCACCCATGCACACGCACACACACTTGGACTCGGCTCGGCACGGCACGGCACAGCACGACTGGTCTGACAGACGGACGGCGGCGACGACGACTCGTGCATGCGTATGATATCACATTTGTCTAAGTCTTCTCCCCTTTCACAAAAATGAGTGCCCCTTGGGTCTAAACCCAATAGCTAATCCTTTTCTATTTATACATCTCCTAAATGATGTAAAATAGCAATGTGGGATAAGGTAAAAAATTGGCATAATTTGTTTTATAAAAATTCACTTTTTTTCAACAATCCTCACTTGAATTTTATATAAAAATAATTTTCATCGAGCAACCGATCAATTAAAAGTATAAGATTGTGCATAAGTAAAAGGTGTCTATCAACTTGAATCTTTGCATAGTGTTGATGTTTTAGAATATACTAGAATAACTCTTAGTTTTAAACTCTATCTCTAACAGCATTACACACACAAACTTTCCAAGGTGTAGTTCAAAAAGCCCGTACTTTACGGTCATTCAAGTGTATCCCAATATAGTGAGTGTTCTAGTAAATTTTGCCCAAAATTTTTTCATAAGAAGCAGCCATACTTGTACATTCACATAGGTGAGTATATCAAGAGCATTCCTTTGTCTATGTAGTCCACTCCACATAGAGTATAAAACTCATTAAGAGTTTAATAATCAACTCATCCTTTTCTATCGCTTCACGACTTTATGCTTCTAACAATATAGAATGAGACTTCAAAATAACATGGTTCTTCTCATATCACTTCATGACTTGTTATTACCCATTGAGCTTATTTCTTGGGATATCCAGTCTATAAGTTGGGTTACCATCACGAGTGACTCTTCATTCTAAGTGCATCAGCCTCATTCTTTTCGAGGTTTTGAAAACCTTCTCTCTCGGTAATCCTTTCGTCAAAGGATCAGCCAAATTTTCATCAGAACGTACATGATCCATTCTTACAGCTCCTGTATAGAGAAATTCTCTAATAGTACTATGCTTCTGACGTATCTATCGTCTCTTGCTGTTGTAGTAACGGTTTTGAATCTTTCACTAGTAGTAGCTAATGCTATCATTTCAGACTCCATTGTAGATTGAGCCAATATTGTCTGTTTCTTAGAGTTCCAAGAAACAACTCCACTAGCTATGCTAAATATATAGCCGCTAGTTGCTTTGGAGTCTTCTGATAAAGTGTTCCAATCAGCATCATTGTATCCTTCTAGAACAACGGGAAACTTTTTATAATGTAATCCAAGGTTCATAGTTCTCTTAAGGTATCTCATAACCCTTTCAATAGCATTCCAATGCTCTATACTAGGTCTATTAGTAAACCTACATAGTAGTCCCACAATATAAGCTATGTCTGGTCTAGTGCAGTTAGTAGCATAACGTAAGCTATCAATGATGCTCGCATACTCAGTTTGTTTAGCACCGTCTCCGGTGTTCTTGAACAACTTTACACTAGGATTATAAGGAGTACATGCAGGTTTGTACTTAAAGTAATTATATTTCTTTAAGATCTTCTCAATGTAATGAGATTGATATAGAGAAATTTCCTTTTCAGATCTAGTAATCTTTATACTAAGGATTACACTCGCTTCTCCGAGATCTTTCATATCAAAGTTAGCACTTAACAAAGTGTTCACATTATTCATAACATGAATGTTTGTACCAAAAATAAGCATGTCATCTACATATAAACATATAATAGAGTAAATGTTATTTTCTAATTTATAATAAATGCATTTGTCACTTTCATTTATTTTGAACCCATATAAGATAACTAGATTATCAAATTTTTCATGCCATTGCTTAGGTGCTTGTTTTAGATCATAAAAGGGATTTATCTAGTTTATAAACTTTATGTTCTTTACCTAGGACAACAAAACCTTTAGGTTGGTCCATATAAATTTCTTCTTTTAAATCATCATTTAAGAAAGCAGTTTTGACATCCATTTGGTACACTACTAAATCATGGATAGCAGCATGAGAGAAAAATACACGTATGAAAGTTATTCGTGTGACTGGTGAAAAGGTATCAAAGAAATTTACATTTTCTCTTTGCCTATATCCTTTGACTACAAGACAAGCTTTTTATTTTTCAATAGTACCATCGGGTTTTAATTTCTTCTTTAGTATCCATTTACATCATATAGTTTTGCAACCAGGAGGCAAGTCAATTAAATTCCAAGTTCTATTATACTCAAGAAAGCCAATTTCATTATTTATAGCTTCTTCCCATAAGTTGGCATCTAAAGAAGAAAATGCTTCTTTAAGAGTTTGGGGATCTTCCTCTAAGGTATAAGCATAAAAATTAGACCCAAAATCCTTAAGGGTTCAAGCTCGTTTACTTCTCTTGATTTCAGTGTTTAATTCCTCATTTTGTTCACTAGTTTTAGTTATGGGTAAACTACCAGAAGACGAGCCCCCACTATTTTTTAATTTAAAGGGAAACCTATGTTCATAGAAGTCAACATCATTTGATTCTATAACCACATGATCATTTCAGTCATAGAATTTATAAGCTTTACTATTCACAACATATCCTATGAATACACATTCATATGCTCTACTAGCAAGTTTATTTCTTTTAGGATCAGGGATCCTAATATATGCTCAACAACGGACGGTCGGACGGACGGCAGTGGCGGTGCACGCGTGTGGTATCATATTTGCCTAGGTTCTCTCCCCTTACACAAAAGTAGGTGCCCCTTAGGACCCAAACCCAATACTCAATCATTTTCTATTTATATATTTTTTAAGTGATGTAAAATAATAATGTAAGACAAGGCAAAAAATTGGCATTATTTGTTGTATAAAAATTCACTTTTTTCCGACGAAAACTGTGCCAGGTCTGTTGTGATGCTATGTGTGTGATCAGTTCAAAGTTTATTATTAATTTGTCGTGTGATGGTCAGAGTTTCAAGTTTTTTTATTCACTCTGTTGGTCATTGAGATATAAAGGAAAATACTGCTTTTGTTATTTATCTTATACCTTGAGGATTGTTTACGGACATCTAAATAACGAAGCAACTTCAGTTTTTTGTGTTTGATTGTAAACTTGGAAACATTCTGACTTGAATTAAAATTGGTTTCCTTTATATTTGAGCCTCATATTTTGGTATCATTGGCATTGAAGATAGTCACTGTAATTGGATTAATTTTTATTTTCATTTAATTTTATTTAATTTTGGGGTTTAGGCACTGATATTGGAATTTAAATTGCTGTTTAGATAATGGTTGTGTGCAGTACGGATGGCTGTTCAATGCCTGCTGGTGGAGCAGACTGCGCTTGCTGGAACAAGGTGAGGAAATCAAACCATATAATTTGGTTTAATTTAATTTTGTGTTTCTTCATTTGTTAGATTCCCACAATCCGAGTGAATAGTTTCAATAGGGCTGAAATGTTTTAGGTATAAATGAGACAGATCTTTGTATCTAAGTGATCATTTTTGTGGTTTACTTTTTGATACAGTACATAATACTCAATTTTACTTCTAATTCACCTGTTCAAACCATATCATATATGATTAGATCTAAAATAAGTAATCGTTTTAAATTTGTAATCTTGAAAGAAAATGTAAATACCTGTTAGTTTGGTGGATATATCAACTGGTTATTAAGTGGAACAAATGTTCAATTTACTTTGTAATTATAATAAACTGTGTTTTCTTATCCTGTAAGTTTGGTTCATGTTGTGTTAACTTCTTAATATGTTTGAAGTGGCCGTTGGCAAAAGATATCATTTTAGTTTTAATGTTGTATCTTTAGTTATTTAGAATTGTGTTTATGAAAGTGTGTATATGGTGTTTTTTTTAACCTCGCTAAGCACCTTCAGTAAATATTTTGCTTTGATTCATCAGATCTTTTCTTATCTGATTGATCTATCCATTAAAATTGATTACATTAACCTTATAGGACAACTTTTATGTTATTTTTGAAAGATCTATATAACTCTCAATTTAGTCCTGTAGTTAAAATTTAGAGGCTTTCTGAATCAGATTTTGCGGATCCCTTTTTCTTATAGTATTAATGACTTATGTGTTAGGTGTCACCAAGCCCAGAAAGACAATGTCACCACATATCCTTGGGTGTTAAGCTTCGAAATAGAGAAGAATCCAGGACGTACAACGTGGGCACTTTACCTGACTCAACTTGCATGCATATCGAACGAGTGGCATCAGTAACAGGCATGAAGATTGATGAGCTATCACTTGGTGGAACCTTTAAAGAAAAGGCAGGTAGCCAGTGCTCTGTCATTGGTACCAATCTTTCATCTCCTTCATCAAGTAGTACACACAAGAGAAGGCATGGCACAAGTAGTGTGACAAGTGACTTTCTCAATACGTGTTCTAGTCAAGGTTTGCTCTCTGAAAATTCAGTAAGTAAAGCTACCATGAGGGCATCTAGTGATTCTGAAGATTTTGATATGCTTGTAAGTTTAGATGCCAACCGCTCTGTTAGCGAACCTTGTGCTTATTCCAAGTCTGCAGTTTTCCGCCAGAATCAAATGTTCTCAAATCAGGCTAGGGTGAAAAAGGCATTGTGTGGTGGTTTGGTTGCAGGAAACAACTTTTGTGCTATTGAGGAGGATGTTGATAATCAATTTGCACATCATCATCTTCCTGTAAGTGATTTTAACAAAGTACTGAACAATAATACTAGGTGGAAAGTGCGCTGTGGTAAAGAATCTTTACAACAAGCAGAGGTTTTTTCACACAAATCAATTGAATCGGAAATGTCTTCAATGACTGACTTTTATGGTAACACTGTCTCACAAAAGGTACGCCATTTAACACCCCTTAGAGGGGTCCCCTCATTAACTTGTGTGAATTAAGAATTTACATCAAAACTTTTGAATTTTTTGGTACATTTCCTCTCTTTATTATTCAGTGGCCTCCTGAGCAATCAGAGGAACAAGTGGAATCAACGTTAACTAAAACAAAAACCCTTGGGGTTGGTCTTGCACATGATACAAACAACCGTGATGAACCTGCAAAAGCTAATCCCAACTTGGATGATAAGGCTTCTGCTATTAAAGCAGTAAATGGTGTCAATCAGAAAGTTTTATGTGAAAGATCCAGTGTAGATATTCATGATCATGAAGACTGTTTGCAATCTAAGGATACATTACTATACTCTGATAAACCCGCACAAGTTGTTTATGACTTGAATGATTTAGCTTTAGCTGCTGCAATCAGTCATTCAGATCAAAAGGACTGCAATGGAAAGTCTAATGCGCTCAATTATGCTGATGGGTCAGACAGGTTGGATAATAAAGTAAGTCTTGTTTTCTTCTTGGAATACTGCTACTAAATTCAGTTGTGGTTCTGATTCACCGCATTTGTCCCAACATATTATAGTTTTGTTTCCTTTTTAGTCTCAGGTTATTTTGAGTGCCTATAAACGGAGGCATCTTATTTTTCTCGAAATTAGTATGTTTCCCTTAATTTTTCTTTTCCCACTTTTATGGACCTATACTCACATCAAGTGACACTACAATATTGGTTGACATTGTTTGCTGTGAAAAAGTGGTAGTAACTTGATCAAATTAGACCTGCTGAACTAATTATCCATATTTTCATATGTGTTAACCAATATGGTGCCTAAAATTGTTCGTCCATACTGAGAATAAGGAATGCTTGGATTAGAATTGCAGTAACTACTTCAGTGCTAAAGTATGATAGATCTTGCATCAAGTTCAAGCTCTCTCTTTTATTAATGATTTCTGTCCATGTTTCTTGTAGACTTGTCTTGATTATGTTCTTGTATCAGTATTTATTTTGCTTCTTTGTTATATCAAAAGCAGATTAGGGTTTGTGCTATCTGCGGGCATGAGGATCAAATGGAAACAGATGCTACATACAGCATGTGCAATGATGGGGCACTACAGATGTACATAACAAGTCTTATGAATTTTTTAAGTATTCATTTATGTATTATTGTTGTTGAGAGAACTAGCATATCTTTGCACCATCTTTCCTTTTATACGGGCCAATATACTGATCTATCTTGTTCTATGGACCAGATTTCGCATGCATATAAAGTCAGACAAAGTTTTTGAGGGTGATTGGATGTGTGACAAATGCAAGCTTATGCAAAAATTTAATAATGAGAGGCAGGATGAATCTGCAGCAAAGTTCTCAGAAGAGCCATCCTTGAACAAATTATGTCAACACTCCAGAAATTTTGGTGCTTGCAATTTTGGGAACATTTTGGAATCCAGCCCTTCAGGGTCAGGGGTTGAGGAAAATGGAAAAACAGCTGGCTTCGCTTCATGCTTAGCTGTTAAGAGATCTGTTGGGACTTCGAAAGTGATGCAAGCAAACAAAAAAAGGGCATTTGAAACGAACGTACAATTGCCTCAGGTTTTTAGTCTCAAAAGAACTGCACCATGTTATAATAAGTTATGCTATTCTAATCAAGAAAACAAAAAGGTGCATAATGCAACTTCTTGTGACAGATCGTCTGAAAGTACTATAAGTAGTGCACAAAAAAATGTTCCAGGTAAATCGAGCATATCATCTTAGATGTTCTGAGGTATATTTGTTATGTAACTTGGATAGAATACCTGTTATTTCTATTTAGAATGTCGTAGTTCATTTTATAAAATATGTTCTAAATTTGGAACTACTACTTTGTAGGTTCTGTATACAAGTCAGAATCATTCAACAGTATGCACTCCAAAAAGGAAGGCAAACCCTACTATGTTAATGATTTTCAGGAACTTAAAATGTTGAATAATCCTAATTCACCCTATTCAAATGGTAATGATTCAATGGCTATAGTGCTCTCTCTCTTTGAAGAATTTAAGCATTTGGAGCACACAAGTGAAGAGAATTTAACTCAGAAGATATGCCCAAGCATCAACCCTTTGACAAAACCACTAGTTGGTTCTGGTGTTCATCAATCAAGGTGTGACCAAAAAATTGAATGCAGTGCAAAAACAAAGGATGGTGATGACAAGTTAGGTAATGCATCTGAGGAAACAAACTATGTTGCCAAAGAAGGCCCAAAAGTAGCTTTTGTCATCAAAGAAAATAATGCCAAATTTAGAAGAGAAAAAAATTATGATACTTCAAGGGAAGGTTACTTGAATGCTACATATGTTTTTGGTGGAAGGCCTTACTTAAGAAGCTTCACATATCTACTTCCCGCCATTCCAAGTCATGATTTTGTTTGGAAGTATGTCACCTTTTGTATTTTCTTATGCAATATTGTTGTCTTTCATGGTGCTGTTTTTATACTTTGCATTGCTATGTTAAAATCTCTAATGCATATAATGCTCACATTTCAAACAGAGGTGGATTCGAAATATGGAAAAATGGAATATTTCCAAAGCCTTGTGATGGAATTCAAGCACACTTGTCAACATTAGCTTGCTCTAAAGTTATTGATGTGGTGACCAAACTTCCGCAGAAAATTCTTGTGGAGGAAGTGCCTCGGCTAAGCATATGGCCAACTCAAGTCCCAGTAGATTACACCACAGAAGAAAACATTTGCCTCTACTTTTTTGCTGAAGGCTTTGAAAGGTTTGTTTGGGTTGTCTTCTATATATTGTGGACTTGTGGTTGTCCTCACATGTCCTCATCTAAAATCTGCTTTATGCATACAGCTACGAGAGAAACTACAAGATCTTGTTGGAATGTTTGGTCAATAATGACTTGGCTCTCAAAGCGAAAATGGATGGGTTTGAACTGTTAATATTTACATCTAATTGTCTTCCCGACAATCTTCCGTGTAAATATTGATCTTCACTTTCTGAATATTATGAAGACTGATTTTTATAATCATAATCATGAAAATGCTTTTTTCTTCCCTGCATTTTCTCCAATATGCGTAATGATTATATTTCCTGTTGGCAGGTTGGAATACATCTTTGTTTTTTTGGGGCATGTTAAGGGAAAGACAAGCTACCTGTTCTGAACAGCCACAGCTTTCTGGATTGTGGGTACCAGTTCATTGTACCACGGTAATGCAAATTTTATAAGCAATTTTAATGGATTAGCAAAGCTATTTATATTCTTTTCGCGCTACTTGTTATTAATGTATGCCTTCTGCAATATTAATACAATATTTATCCTTCCTCATACTGTTTTTATGATATATGCTGGTAAAATACTATGCATTATGATAAACTAAACCTTTTTGATATGCAGATCAAGAGCATGCATGGCACAGAAGGAAATACAAAAGAAGATTAGAGATGTGTAGATTATAAATGCTTCAATAGAATAAAATACATAATTTACTTGCATAATCCCCCTTGTTCCAAGTATCAATTGGTCAATAAGAAAAAAAATATACTTTTAAATTTTTTGTAACTTAAATGGGAAAATATAAGAAGAATTCACTTGCTGCCAAAAAATAAATTTTTATGATGATCTCATGCACATTTTTTAACTTTATGAATTTCGAAGATGTAATGGGGTTATAATTGCATGTACTTAATTTCTTACTGAATTAGTACAGTTATCTCGTTGAAATGTTGCATGTTTGAAAATGAATTTGGAAGGAGTCCATTACAATGCTAATGGATACTTATGTTCACATCTTTTTGTTTTTTTTAACCTGCAGACGGGAAAAGAAGCACCTGAGCAGAGTCAGGAAATGTACAAGACAAATCTGGAAGATCCCGAAGAGTGGTGCACGAATGGCATGAAGGTTCAGGTAAAGCCTGACTGCAAGAGAGTCAAAAAGTGTTATAATAAAACGCCTGAATGTCCCGGCTTTGGATATTCCAATGCTAAAGAAGCTTTACAACACAATGAAACCTTAGAGACCTGTTCATCCTATATAGAAAAGCAAGTACTTACATCAGATTGCAAGTATCAGTCCACATATGCTATTCCAAACCTGGAGCTTTCACTGAGATCTGTAAACAAATCACCGATACTGGGAGATGTGTCCTTCTCTCATAGTGTAAGGAACAAAAACGAAAACAAAGCATATGGATTTACAAATGCTAATACTATAGAACACCATGAAATCAGTGTATGTGTCTCCTCTGGAGAGAAGCAAGTACATATGGCGCGGAATGAGAATCAATCTAGGTATGTCATTCCAAATCTTGAGCTTTCACTGGGACCTGCAAACACATCAACACCACTGGGAGATGTGCTTTCATCGTGCAACTGTAAAGAGAAGCAAATACATACTCCTTGCTACAGTGATCTATCATCATTCGTCGTTCCAAATCTTGAGCTTTCGCTAGGACCGAAAAAATATGTACTTTTGTCCCCTGGTGTGGTTGAATACAAAGATAAAGAAGCCAATTGTAGGTCGATGAACTTCAAGAGCAACAATACTTTGTCTCCAGCTCTTACTCTCACAATCGCGCCACCACTTGCAAAGAGTGACAATGACGGGTGATGAAGCATGAATTTCATTAAAACAGCAGTTGACGGTGGACCATTATTTTTGCGTTCTTGTTGCACTGCAAGTTCTAAATTATAGAGAAGTGAGACTTACATTTTTTCTTCTTCTATTAGTTATACGATGTTTAATGCAGGTGCTCCCCCAACAAAAAAGTTTCTCCTAGGCTAATACAGTTTTAAGTAGCATACAAGATGACAGTGATCATCATGAATCAATAAAAAAATAAACTTTATATTTTGCTTAGTTAAAGAGGATGTTCTAGTTGCCAATCTTCATTCCTATAAGTTCTGTGTTTTTGATAGTTAAAAAGGACTTCTTCAAGTTTGCTAATAACATGTCAACAACTTTGCAACTAGATAATTACTCTCTCTAATTATTACTTTATTACAATATCTCTCTGGGTTATTTGATTTTTCTATCAATTTTTTATTTTTTTAAAAATGTTTTCTGAAATGGTTGCTCTATGAAGAATGAAAATGTTGTTTTTATTGTTAAGTACATCTGATGGGGTATTTGTAACTTTCACTCTTTATAAGATCATAAGGCATTACAACATTTTCATGAAAAGAGAGTAAATAAGGCAGAAGAAGAAGAAGAGACATGAAAGAGTGAAGATTTTCCAAACCTAAATGAAAATTTAATCGCCCTTGGAAGCTTCACAGCAAGGGGGGAGAGAGAGAAGTCAATTGATAAAAAATTATTCGATTGCCAATAAAATCTATTGATATATTAATTATATTTCTAACACGTAATTTACTACAATTATCATAAAAGTCACTAAATAATTTAAAATATTCCAACAAAAATAATTGTATTTTCAGATAAATTTTAGATAAGAAAAACACAAATATGAATTTACTATTTTTTTAATATTATCTAATAAGGATACACAATTATTATTTTGCTAAAATATAAAGGTGATATTTTTAATAAGTTCTAAATAAAAATATAAAAACGTTATATTTATTATAAAAATACAGTATAAATTTATTCTCTATACTATTATAAATTTTTTTATTTAAAATATTTAACTTAAATTTTAAAATATATATACATACATACATATATGTCTTTATTATAAAATATAATAATATTTTTATCTAAAATTATATTAAGTGTATATATAGTATAAAATAGATAGATAGATATTATATAATGTTAAGTGTGTATATATATAATTTATATAAATAGATATCACTTATTTTTTTCAAAATTCTTTATTTAAATTTTTAAGCCAAACATCATGTGTCTTCTAATACAATAATGAATGCTTGACAAATATTTTAAAAAATATTTTTTAGTATGAATTATGTGAGCATACAAATATTAGGGGGGAAAAAAAGTTATAACAAAAAAAATTAATAAAAACATGTGAAGCTGAAACACGTGCTGGGAAGCCACACACGAAATGCAAAACAAACACCATTTTGGTTCTGGTTCGCTGACTGCAGCTTTGCGACTTTATTGAAAGTAAGCATAAGAGAGAATCAACGCATAAACTGCTAAGTATCTCTCTTATCTATCAGCTCCATTTAGAAATTAAGAAACGAGAAACAAAAACAGAGGATTTTAGATGGTGGTGTTAGCAACATATTCGGATTCACAGGTCTCGAACCGAAACCACCAGATCTGATAGCGTCAAAGTAGTAAGCTGTAATTCTTCATTTGATCCATTTGATTTGGTACTTCATCCGCTTGTATCAGACATGCCGGTGGCTGCTTCGGCCGTTTACTTCTTGAACCTCCGAGGTGATGTTCTTATCAATCGCCTCTATCGTGACGATGTCGGGTAATTTATTTTCCTGAAATCTCATCATGTAGACTCTATTTTTTTTAATTTATGAATTTCTTTTTTCTCTTATGGATTTGGATTCTGTATGTTCTTCTTGAAATTGGGTTGTGTATAGATTGTCGCTGCGATCAAAAGTGTTTTTGAGATACGGCTATTATTGTCAGTGTCTGGGCTTCGGAGAGGCTGATACGCTGCGTTTAGTGTGCGTCCTGCCTTGCTGGACTCTAATACCGTGTCAAAATTCATTTTATTGGTCATTTTGCAACCTAAAATTTTCTTATCATACGGCAATGTATTATTGTTATTTTTATAAATACTGGTGGGGAAATTGTGGTTTAATTTGGTAAAAGAGTGTTACTGGTGCTTGAGGTTGTAGCAAATTTGAAGACTTTTGGGGTTTCATGGTTTATAGACTGCTGTTAATCATTGACTAGATTAGAGCTTATTTTGAAGACATTGGTTATTGACGATGCGGTTGCTCTTGTTTAGTGTACTTCTGAATTTATGCTCTGGTTCTTATTTCCTGTAATTTTCTGTTACTTTCGTGTCTTTCATACGAAGTCTTATATCCATGAGAGGACCAAAAAATTTAGGTACTAAGTCCGAGGCAGTCTATTTGCCTTGCTTGTAATCAGTTAGTGGTTTTAGTAAAATTGTTACTCATTAAGAGAGAGAAAGAGAGGGGGGGGGGATGTTGGGGAATCTATTCTCAAGCTACGCATGAATTCTGCTGTCAAATTTTCCATAGCTATTAAAGTGTACTTGCCAGACTTTCCAAAGACTTGGTTAAATATATTTTTATTTTTTCGATTTCTCTGTTTAGTTTATTTTTGTATGTACTTTTTATCTAAATCCTTTCAGGGGCAACATGGTTGATGCTTTCCGGATGCATATAATGCAAACAAAAGAGCTTGGTACATGCCCTGTTCGGCAAATAGGTGGATGCTCTTTCTTTTACATGAGAATTAGCAATGTATACATTGTGATTGTTGTCAGCAGCAATGCGAATGTAGCTTGTGCGTTCAAATTTGTTGTTGAGGTAATAATCTCACTCTTACACTTTTGTATTCCCTGACAGTGTTAAAATTTTACCTCTATTATTGATAATAATGGGGCCAGCTTTGATTTTGTTATACAGCTATTATCAATAACTCCAGTGATCTTGAAAGATTTCCAATTTAATAGTCAAAATTATCAGTTCTAGCAATTTCCATTTTCAGTAAGAAATTTATCAGTATAGAACGTAGTTAAGTAGCCCCTGGCTCAAAAATTGTGTACCTCTAATTATATATTATTAGCTGAACAGTTTATGCAAAGTATGTTGTTTGGATTTCTGGAAATATGTTTATTTAAGTGGTATTTAAGATGAACTTATTTACTTATCATATAATCTGTTAAGTTCACTAGAAGGAAATATATTTATAACCACTGGAAGAACCTGTGTGGGTGAAGTCAGTCATTTGGCTACTCTGGTATTGCCTTTGGTCAAGTGTCCTTTTAGTGTAACGATCACATCCCATATCTCAGGCTGAAGAGTTGAACTTCTAAGATGTTTAAAGAGAAGAGAATCTTATTCTTGTAGCTCTAGTGATAGAAACGTCTTCCACTACAAATTTTCTTCTGAGGAAATTTGATATTATCAAACTATTAAATTTAGTAGCTGACAGAGCTGTTCTGTTTGCAGGCTGTTAATCTTTTCAAATCTTATTTTGGTGGGGCTTTTGATGAAGATGCTATTCGCAATAACTTTGTTCTCATCTATGAGCTGTTGGATGGTATGTAACTAAGCAGAACTGGACTTACTTCCTTGGAGCGTTATATAAAATTGTAAATTAATATCTATTAGGGAATCAATATAATGTTTTAACATGATATGATGAACAAAAATTACCACATTGATCATTACAAATAAAAGACAACTGTACTGTTTGTTATGAGTCTGAATGTCTAACCTTAGTTGCATGGAGTTAATTGGTGCTGACATGAATATTGTTTATTTTATTTTTCTGAAACTCTGTATATGCTGTTTATTAATACATGTGAGGAACCCTGTCTTTTACATGTAGCTATTTTTTTTTGAAGCAAAGTTATAAATATATATTGCTTCATACCTTGAAATTGCAGAAATTATGGATTTTGGTTATCCACAAAATCTTTCTCCAGAAATTTTGAAGTTGTACATTACTCAGGAAGGTGTGCGCTCACCCTTCTCATCCAAGGTATGAGGTATCTGGTTTTATGTTTTTCACTACATATGCTTTCCTGAAGATCTAGAGTGTTTTGGCATTCATCCAGGACTTGCATATTTCATTTTATTGTTCTCAGTGTATGTATCACTTAATTAGTTTCTAATCAACTATTTGTTCTTGTTTCAACATTTGAAAATAGCCTACCGATAAACCTGTTCCTAATGCAACCCTACAAGTAACTGGTGCTGTTGGGTGGCGGAGAGAGGGTCTTGCATACAAGAAAAATGAGGTGATTTATGTCCTGCCTGGATCACTTGTTAAATGTTAATGTTCTTGCAGTTTGACATTCAATCATTTCAGGTGTTTCTGGATATCGTGGAAAGTGTGAATCTTCTTATGTCCTCTAAAGGTTAAAACTGGTTTCAAAAATCTTTTAAATGAATGTCTTCTATTTTATCATCAGATTGACAGTTTGGTATTTACAGGTAGCGTTCTGCGTTGTGATGTTACTGGGAAGATCGTAATGAAGTGCTTTCTTTCTGGAATGCCTGACTTGAAGTTGGGTTTGAATGATAAACTTGGCCTCGAGAAGGAGTCACAACTTAAATCCCGTCCTACCAAAAGGTATTGTGCATCTGTAACTCTGTCTCTGTGATTTTCGTGTTTGTTGATTATACTTTTGTATTATCATCAACCTTTTTAAAGATTGATTACCTTCCTCCCCCTCCTTCAGTGTTAGTCTGTTATTTTACTCTGTAGTTTGACTTATTTGTGTTATTTTTGACGCATGTTTAACAAACTGGCATTAGTGTGCAGTCAGCCTATGATTGATGTGCACTGTCTTTTCTTTTATTACAACTGAATGCTGACAATATACATATTTCTAGAGAAGCTTTTCATGGATACAAATAATTTGTTTCTTCATTGTTCGATAGCTTACTATTTATGGAATAAGCTGTTTCTAAGGATTGTAGTTCTCTTTTATTGGAAAAATGTAATAAAGTAGGATTGAAAAAGATTGTGGAAATGTTACAAAGGTGTGATGTTGGAGCAGTGCTTTGGATAATTTGGAGAGAAATGAATAAACGGATTTCTTAGGAGCAGAATTGCAGGTTTTTGTGGGAAAGGTCCCTTAATTTCTTTATGGGGGTAGTCTCAAAAGAGTTTCAAAGCGATTCTGTCTTCATTTTTATGGAATTGGGAGGCTTGTGCAGTTCAAGGCTGTAGCTTTATTTTATTTTATTTTATTTTTACTGTTGTCTTGGTGTATATAATTTTATTTCTTTCCTATAAAAAAGATATCTCATTCTGCTAAATTTTATTCTCATTCTCTAGTCTTGATGTACCTTTGGAAACATTTTTCTTTGTAGTGGCAAAACTATTGAGCTTGATGATGTTACCTTCCATCAATGTGTGAACTTAACAAGGTTTAATGCAGAGAAGACTGTTAGTTTTGTGCCACCCGATGGTGAATTTGAGTTGATGAAGTAAGCTACTGATTGCCTTTCATGGTTTTTTTTCATGTGTGAATGTTAAAAACTTCGTTAATTTTCAATGTATACATAACTAGTTCCTACTGATATGATAATGTGTTTATCTTGTAATTTTAATTTTTTGAGTCTTTGCAGATAATGTTAATATTTACCAAGACTACTTTTGTTTCAATGTTGACATAAAAGCAAATTTAGTAGTCCAATATACTTATAAGCATGGATCAAAATATCAATATATTCTCTATATATCTCCGTTTTTCACAGTTATGAGAGGATATTGATATAGAAAATGTTAGAAATATTGTCGATATTTTCAATTAGTAAAATGGTCTTTTAGCATTTTTCCTCAAAATGGTATATATAAGTGATTGCTAGCAATGCTATTGTCATCTTTTATGAGTAGATTTGTTCACTCTTATCATTTTGTGCAGGTACCGAATTACTGAAGGTGTGAATCTCCCGTTCAGAGTGCTACCTACCATTAAGGAACTTGGTAGAACACGCATGGAAGTGAATGTTAAGGTTTGTGGCTTTTTCATCTTATGTTGCATTTTCTTAATGTTTATTGTCTTGCTATTAATTTATATTTTCTTATTTTTCAGGTGAAGAGTGTTTTTGGTGCAAAAATGTTTGCTCTTGGGGTTGTCATTAAAGTCCCTGTACCCAAACAGACGGCAAAAACAAGTTTCCAAGTTACAGCTGGCCGTGCAAAATATAATGCAGCTATTGACTGCATTGTTTGGAAGTGAGCTTTTCTAGGGCTATGACTTTTATCAACTAGGAAATTTAAATTTCAAAATCCATTTATTGAGGATTCTGGGCTTGTAAATGCCTGGTGTCTCCCAATTTACTTGATTGAGAGAAGCTTATGTATATATTATGAGAATTGCAAAGGTTGTAGGTCTTCCCAGTCTTTAAGTTGTTCAGGACTGCTGATAATTTTTTTCCCTGGAAACCTAAACTAACTCAAATAATGGTGGATTTCAATTATCAAGACAAACTGTCATTTCTTGTGATAGAGAAAAAGTTGCATAATGTTATAAGCTTTCTCATAAATAATAAGAACTTCAGATTCTAGTTGTGATTTGTAAATCAAAAAGATGTCTCGATGGTCAGGCTAGCTCCCTCTTAGTTGGTACGGGACGAGTTTGCATAGGTGGCAGTGCCATATTGTCTGTATTCATTGACATACAAGGATATGAAATCCTGCTTTATGCTATTGGCATTCTTAGGAATTTTGATGTATCCTTCATGTTACCTTTACTATATCTTGGGTTATTGAACTCGAAGTCATTGCATTTTAAACAGTGAACTTTATCATATACAAGTATGGTTTAGTGATTATTTTCATTTCGTTTATTCTTACCTCTCATTTTTGTTGTAAGGTTCTTTCATATAGTTTTTACTTTTCCTTAATTTTTTGGTTGAGCATGGTGCTGTTGCTTGATTTTATGTAATTTTGATTTTCTAGGATAAGAAAATTTCCTGGACAAACCGAGCCAACAATGAGTGCAGAAGTTGAGCTGATTTCCACCATGGCAGAAAAGAAGTCATGGACAAGACCACCTATTCAGATGGAGTTTCAGGTGCCTGATTAACTCATTTTCACATTCCAGTAGTACTTTCTGCAGAATTGGACATTTTCCCCTAACTTTCTCATCAAATTTGGCACATGTTAATAAAAGGCTACATTATACACTTGTAAACTTGTGCAGCTTATTTGTGCGTAGGTTTTTTATTTTTTATTTTGCTGCAAGTATGGGTTTCTTAGTAGCCAAAACTACATGTTTAATGTATCTGTGCATACCATTCTCTTGCACTTAAGAATTACCAGAACCACACTTGTAAACTTAGGCAAATTCGGGAACTTCTAGCAGCTGATAATTTTAACCTCACTTTGGAGATTCTGCGATAATTCTTTTCATTTTTTATCGAATACTCAGAAGCTTGTCAACGACGGGAGGTAACACCAATCTTGTATGATTCTGGATATGTTAGACAATCTAAATTTTATATTAGAAAACTACCTACAATTTAAATGACATTCAGTTAAAGCTAAAAACTTCTTTTATATTTTTGTTGCATATACCCTTTTAACATGAATATTAATATACCTCATTTAATTATTCTATGTCCAGGTTCCAATGTTTACGGCATCTGGTTTGCGTGTACGATTTCTCAAGGTAATACCTCAATGAACACTCTCATCGGGTAAAAGTCTTACCATGTACCATAACTCTTTGAAAATGTATAGATTAGTATCAAAATTATACAGAGGTATACCATTAGTACCTTACTTTATAAAGGGGTACATTATTAGTTTTTTTTTTTGAAAATGTTGTTTAAAAAATGTGAAATGGAATGCACGTAAGAATCGGCAATGATAAATAGTAAGTTTGCCATTTAAAAAAAAACCTTATTCATTAATGTTTGTAATGGTTAAACTTGATCAAACTTGTGTTTTTATGATCATTTTGGATAAATTGTACTTATTTGAAAACAATAGGAATTTTGGTGTACCTCTAGAAAATATAGTACTTTTTTGTACATTTCTTAGAGCTATGGTACCACTCGGTACACAACCTCTCCCCATCCGTCCCTCCCTATTTTCTTGTCTCAGGTAATATAGCTTCAGTTCATTGCATGTCCATAGGTATGGGAGAAGAGTGGGTACAACACAGTTGAGTGGGTTCGTTACATCACAAAAGGTGGTTCTTACGAAATTAGATGCTGAGAGTTGAATTAGCTGATGCAAAACTCAAGCTTTGGAACGAGAATGGAGATTTACTGTTTGATATTCATTCAATAGTGTGAAGAAATCACAAGGTTTGCCTTGTTATGAAGTTGAAATTTTTAGGTATTCTTTCGAAGTGTTGTGTCAATAGTATTATTTGCATGAAATTTTATATTTGGTATGTTGTAAATGCCAGTCGATTTTTCACTATTCCTGATAAACAGATATTTCAATTTTCTATGAGACGCCTAATCCTTTGCAGTTTGCCCAAAACCTGCATTGTAATGATGAACTTTGTAGTGAAGAATGGTGAGGAATGCTGAATGGAGGAGATAATTTGATCTGTGTCCTGAAGTTTTTTACCCCCTTCCCAAATCCAAAACATTTTATTTGACTTGCGTAATTTTTGATGGTAAACATCTTATGGTGAATATATATATATTATTGGGGATGGCGTTGTCGTTATTTTTTTTTCTGTATACCATCCTATGAGAATTAGCTCATCATATGGCCAAATTTGCTCTAAGCAGTGACGACCTTCTAGCTTTAGTTGGAAGAAGCTCCCCTATCTCCAATTATTGTGCATGATGTAAACTCTGTTATCCAAGTTCATAAATCCTTCCACCTCTATACTTAAAAAAAAAAGCGAGTTAATGATATTATCTTAATTATTTTTGTTAATGTTACAATAAAAGTGTGAAATGACTTTTATAATACTATAATTAATTACCTTTTAATATAGGTTAAATTATCATTAATAAAAAATAATTGTGACAATAATAATGAGTTGTGAAAATATTGTCACGAATTGTTGAAATTCTTTGTATGCAATTTAAAATGAGCTATTTCTATGCTAAATCAATTTAGTGATTTTTAAGAGTAATAAAAAAAAGTTGAATGGGACTTTATGTCTTATAATTATCTAAAAAAACATTTTATTTTTGAAATTTTTGAGTTGAGTATGTGAAATCTCATAATTTATAAAAATAAAAATAAAAAATACATTATTAATCCTATTTGTAAAATCTTGTTTAAAAACTAATGATAAAGATCATGTGATACACATGTAATTTTATTCTCAAAAGTACATGTAAGATAAAATAAGTTTCCACTTTTCTAATATTTCCCAACAATTTTCCCTTTCTTATGCTCTATAAAACAACCTACAATACCCTTTCTTTAGAGCATTATTTATTCTAAGTTTTTTCTAAAACTCCGAACAAATATCATTGTTTTTGCCTGTTTTCTATTCTAATCTCTCATATATTGAAATTAACAATATTCTCTCGTAAATTTTAACCCTTTATAGTGATAAGACATAACAACACTATTAAAATCTTTGTGATAATCAATATATATAAACACAATAAATACTTGAATTGAGAGTAGTGAGTGAGAGTGATAAAAAAAATGAGTTTGTTGAGATAAAAACAATGAAAAAAAGAGAACATAAAAGAGATAAGACCTATATGATTCTATTATGTCTATTTCCTTTTTCTTTTGACACTCTTAATGATAGGAAGTAAAAAGATATTATTTAATTATCTCATATTTTAATCTATCCTATATTTTTAACATAATTATCTAATGTGTCAACCTTTTAAGAGCTAATTTGGTCCATTAATGAAATGATAAGACTTGTAATGCTTGAGACAACAATTTTAAAAACCAAGTGCATTTATAAATACAATTTAAAGACTAATAATGCACTTACATAAAAATAAAAAATAAAAAAGTGTAAAAATCAACATGTTTAGCTTTACAGATACTCTAATTTAGAAGGAAATCTTACATACAACATGTATACTCATTATTATCAGTCATTGATATCGTCTACACTTCGAATACCTTTTCTTTTTTAATAGAAATGAAGAGTTACGATTACTCTGCTTTACCACGTGTCTATTCCCCCATTGTATGCAAGATTCTCTGCTAATTTAGGCTGCTTGTTTGGTCTCCAGTTTAGAAAGAAATTATTATTTTCTCTATTGCTTCTTGAGTTCTCCTGCATGTACTCGCAAAGCTTTTCATTTCATGTACTACATGTAGGGCTCCAATACTTCATTCATGAGAATTGTAGAGTATATGATTAAAATGGAAAAGAAATGAGGCAACGTGGAAGCTGAGTATACTTACAACATTGGTTACAAGAACATTGTACAATTTTTAGACAGAGCACCTACTTTTTAAAATCTGATATTCACATAAAGAAGAATGGCTTCTTTTGTTTAATTTCCTTTTCCTGCTATTCCACTGATGTCAATGGGTTCATCAACTACCCAAACCTACCAATCAACATTAAGTCATTTCATCGAGTTCCATCACCTGGGGGAAGCCAAAGAGAAACTTAGTAAGGATGAAAATATTTCAGCTGGTAGAATTTAGTTTAATCATATTTTCTCAAGACAATACTGTTTTCTACAACATGGTCACATATAACCCGCTTCCTTCCCCCCACCCCCACCAAAAAAATCCCAATAGTATACTAAAACCACCACTGTGCGTGTACCATCCTGCCATATTTGCATGCTGCCTTCATAGAATATTAAGCATTTTGCATAAATCTTTATCAAATGGTATTAGAATGAATCATCAAAATAACAGAAAATATCAAAACTGTAGAAGGTTTAACAATATATAGAGAAGAAAACTTTGTATGGTGAGTTCTTGTGTGTTGAAGGAATGAGATAAATTACCTTGCCACAAACAGGACAGCAGTCACTTCTCTCCATCCACTCATAAATACAACCAAGGTGAAAATGATGAGAGCATTTTGTCATTATTTTAGGGTTTTCTGAAGTGTACTCTGCATAAAAGGATGAATAAAATGTGTCAACTATCAAGTATTTTAACAATCAATGGGGAAAAATCTTAATATTAGTTGCTGTATCTAAACAACATGAACTACAAAGTGAAATGATAAATTACCTTCAAGACATGTAGGGCAGACATCCTCATCTTCCGGTGATGTGTAAATGTTCCCTACTCCAGTCATAGTTTTGGCCGATGAGAGTCTTACTGATGTCTTAGAACGGTGTTCCTTTGTTCCATCTTCACGAGCAGATTCATTCCATTTTCCTCCCTTACTCAAAGATTCATCTGAGTCAATATCACCTCTCAAAGGTTCTGATTCCTCGTGTGAGTAACTTGAGCCTTTCTCCCTCCTTGAAATCAATCCATCCCGTTGCAAGCGAAAATATCTGGGGTCTGCATCATAAGGCAAGGGCCTTGGAGGAGAGCGGTACATGTCTGGTAAAGAGTTGTCAAGAGACGCTACAGAAGTCATAGATGCTGCCCCCTGAATTGGTGAAGAAACTGAATGCACTTCCTCTCTTTGAAAGAGTGAGGCATACTAAAGAGAAAAGGAGAAAGGGAAAAGAAAAACAAAAAGATATAAGAAAAAGTTAGCTACCATCTACATTCTCATCATGCTTTCCTCTCTCTCTCTCTCTCTCTCTCTCTCATGACACTCTTTAAATAGATTCTAGAAATAATGGCATGGTAAAAGCAACTATATCCACAATGTTCGGTATCAACAGAAATCATATGTGGTGACCAAATTGGTGATAAGGAAAATAAACATGCATCTGCAGATAACCTATGCTTGATGATGCGACCAGAAAATCTGAATCCTCCAATCATGTGGCACTAACTAAATTTGCAAGGTTCCTCCTATGTATAAAAGACTGATCAGGAGAAAAGAACATAAAATGTAAATGAATGCAGAATCAGTTCATTCTTAATGAATAAATTGACATACCACATTTAAGAAGTTCTGAACAAAGCAACTAAGACATATACAGTTCCTATATATGGAACTGTTTGGATTAACATAATCTTCAAAATCATCAACATTGAAGCAGCAGCAAACAGAACCCATTGTGTCAGCTTCAAACTTCTTATTTCATTATGAACCCGCCACAGAATTTCTCAAGTCAAAGATAGAGCACAATTGAGCTATAGGAACGCATTAAAGAAGTAAGCTCTAGAAGAATGCATCCACCTCAATAAAGAGAGAGGATTTGAAGCTCGCAGAAGAGCTACACCCTCTGCAAACCAGTACCCTCCCTTTTCTCAAAATGAATGTCAAGTGCCTTCTTTGTTCCGATTAATAACCTTAACATGTATTTTTTTTCACCTGTAAAAATGTATATGGTTATTCTAAACGATCACAATAACGGGAGAGAGAACCATATAAGGTTATCCTTGCCCCTAAATGAATCCATAAACTAAATAAACTAAATAAAAACACATACTATACACTCTGACTGGTTGAAAGTGTACCTAGCTTTACATTAATTTTTTCTGCTATTGCTAGTTTGACACTCTTAAATAGAAAACAATAATTATTTCCAAATCCTCGGAGAAATGTATCTTCAGACACTAACTTAATTAGAGCTTCCAGGTCATAACCTTCCATGGAATTTAACAAACTGCACAAAAATATTCCACAAACGACAAAGTAGAGGATGCGATCGTCATTTGACAAAGTTTTGTTCCTACTTTCTCATAAAAGCGATACAGTTTCAGGCCTCTCTTTCAAATTGGTGAGGGTTATTTTCTAATTTAACCAACATACTAATCCATAATTGACATTTTTCCCTTATATGATCATTTAAATAAAGATATCCAGTTAGACATAAAACTCTTCTTTTGGAGATACCACCGATCGTTTATAAACTATTCAACTAAGACAAAGATCAAGCAAAATAAACAACAAAGCAATAAACCCCAATAGCAAAAATCAAATTTTGCAGCAAAAATAGCTCCGTAAAACAAAACCCACATCCATTCCTCTACCAACCTTAGTTGCAATAAGAAAATTCTAATGACTATAAAAAGTAAAATAAGAAAACAATCGATGATCTAGGGGGAGAGAGAGAGAGAGAGAGAACACCTTGTAAAAACTAGAAAGTGGAAGAAGAAATGAGAGACACAGATAATTGATGTTTGGTAAGTGGAAAAGGACAGATGAACCAAGAAGATGGTAATGAAGTGGGTAGTAGAATTGATATATTCAGTTATTTTGCTCCAAAAAAATCGATTTATATAAATGGGGTTTATAAATTATGAGTTTCTTATGGTAATTGAGTTTAATTTCAGGCGAAAAAAGCAATAAATATGCGGAACTAAAGGCTAAAGCGACCATCCCTCTGCTTTTTTCTCTTTCTTTGTGCCGGTGGGTGGAATAATTTATCCTTATATTATTTATTTTATTTTCTATTAGGAAAATTAGGATGTGAATCACTGAGTGATATATTATTATTTTTATGCTTCCTATCTTATCTCAAATTATTATTTTTATGCTTCCTATCTTATCTCAAATTTATTTTAAATATAAATTAATAAATTTAACACCAAATTATCATAAAAATTATAAATATACTATTTTAATTATATTGAATAATAAAAATAACATTCAAATATAATTAATTATACTAATATATTAATGTTGTGATAAATCTATCATTAAATCACTTATTTAAAAATATAACGTAATGATATATTTATACCACTAATTATATTCAAGTATTATTTTTATCATTTAATAAAATTAGATATTTAGATGGTACGTGATGGAGGAGGGTTAATCCCTCTATGTCCAGCGGTACGGGACTCACTCCACGTGGTATAAACTATCCACATTGGTTCATAATTACGAGTTTAACGGGTCTTTAGTCATGATTCGACAGTTTATGAGATCTCATAACTTTACTTCTAAGAAGAAATCCCAAAACACATCATACCATGGAAGATATGACATCCCTTATAAGTACATTACCACTTAACTTCTCAAGCAACGTGTGATATGTGAAAATACACTACTATATACCCCACTTAAGGAGTCTTACATTCTCATAAGAACGTAAGCTTACATGGCTCAATAAGGTCATGACTCTGATACTAACTGATGCAAGGGGTTTTAGAGATAAAATAAAGAATTGTTGGAAAAGAAAAGAAAGAAGAAGAAACAAGGGGTTAGGGATAAACAAATAACATGTTATCATTTCATAAACATCTCATATCAATTCATTATCAAAAGTTGCTATAATATAGAAAATAAGAGAGCTTATAGTAAATTAATAGGCTACAAATTCACGGGATTTAAAACATTCAACAATAAAATAACAATATAGTAAATAGGTTAAATTAGTAATTCCATTAGCATTAGTTCCTAACTCAGAAACTCCATCTTTGAAAGAACTCAATTCCAACTAGTTCCATAAAGCAAAATACGAAAGAATAAGAACTTTTTTTAGCCTTCTTAATAAAGAAAACCTTATGAAGTTCAACTTGTAGTAAAAGCAATGATAGTAAAGTAGACTTTGAACCTTGACTAGGTAACATACTATCCTATTTAAAATGTAAGTGCAAAAATACGTAAGTAGAAACTTTAAATAATTTTACAATAAAATAATCAAATGATGCAACAAAATGGTCACAAAAACATGTTTGAGATTTAAAAAAAAATGACAGAAACAATCAATAAAAGTAATTAAATCATAATTAGCATGCACATTTAAATCAGATGAAGTAATACAAGAAAGAACAATGGATAGAGAAGTGATTGTTTTAATATAATGGTGTTTTAGAAGAGAACTCAATATACTTAGATTATGCATAATTAGGATTTTTGGTATGGGAGGTAGAGGAGTACCAAGTATGTTTTCCTTAACAATATACTTCTCTTTTGGTTTAAGTGGACGAAGACTTAAAATGCCAAGAAATTTGGGAGTTTCTCTTTTGGTAATTTTGAACTTGATTTCTTTTCCAAAGAAAATAACTCTATCATTTTACCATTTTATGAGAAACTAAAACTATTTCTTTCAAATAATGGACTATGCGTATATGTTTTTGTCAAGGTTTACCAAGAACAACGTCACATTCATTGGACTCTCTCACGTTACAATTTATCTTATCTATATAGAAATTTTCAATTAAAATTGAGACTCTACAAAAGTCATTAAGATGAGGGTGTGTTTCTAACTTATAAACCGAAAGCATTTACAATACTTTTGGACACAGAATTATCGATTCATTCAATGTCAATAATGATATCACGTACTTTTTATTGATGGTGCATATAATCCTAAAAATAGGAAGTGTTTTGGGTAGTTTTGATAGTTGGGTTGTTGTTTTGGGTTTTGAGGTAGAGACTTTGGTAGGTTTTGCTTGACACTTGTTAAGACTCTTAGCAAATGGTTATTTTTTTTATCTTGGGGCATGAGAGAATCTACTCTCATAAGGATTAGTTCGAAATATTTTATTTCTATATTGGGATAAGAACTTTTGAGTTAATAAGTATTTCATTTTTTATTAAATTTAAATTTGTTCTTTAGCAAAAGACAATCTATCATTTTAAATTTGAAATCAAAGTTCTTTAATATACACACTTAACTTATTTTGAACATAAGATACATTTAAATTCATATAGATCATAATAATCAAATACATATATAATTTTATCAATTTAATTTAATAAAGTTTTAATATTCATTATATTATCATATAAAAATGCACAAGATTTTTGAGGTGAGATATAGGGTATTTGGTAGGAAATTTTAAAAAGGTAGATAACTAATACAAAATTATTAAAATTAACAACTATAATATAACAAGCAAACACAATTCGAGTAAGAGACTTTAGAGATATACTCAACAAAATTAAGCGTAGATCACTCTTCCAAGTAGTCAGTAGTAATAGTCGAAGGCTAATTTTGTCAATTTCCAAACTGGGAAGTCTTTGAATCAACTCAAATATATCCACAAACTCAAAGTGCCTAAAATCTTATTACCCAATCAAACTAATATTTAAATAAAATGGTTATTTAAATTGAAATGGGTATATGGAATGGGATTCAAAAGCTGAGTTAGAATGACATTTGATTGCTAGTGTTGGGGAATGAAGCAAGTTCATTGGTGGGTTGCAATGAGAAGAATAGGTGTTCTGAGGGTGTGCGATGGGCGATTGATGGATGCTATATGTAGTTTGTGTATCACATCGGGGTTCTGATGTCAAAAGATGATGAAAGAGTTGCAACGTTGTCGAGTTGATGAGAAGTTATGTTTGAGACTTTTTTTTCTTTTTTTTGAAATTATGAGATATGATAGGAAAAGAGATAGAAATGGGTATAGAAAAAAAGTATAGAAAGAAATCAGGATGAAAAATAAGAAAAATAATCAGAGAAAGGGAACGAAATCAAGGAAGATAGAGTTAAATGGAGATGGTTGAAGTAAATAAGGGTGATTCGATGACTAATTGGGCAATTTTTCTAGGTTTTTGATATATATCTATATATCAGAAGAGGGAAGGAAAAATAGATAGAAATACGCAGAGAAGATAGGGAAAATTAGGACAAAGAAAATTACATCGGAGCAAAATAGTGAGTACGTGATACAAGAATACTAGCTTTGATTCATAAATATGAATTTAACGGATCCTCGACCATGACTCGATAGTTCAGTAGGATATTACGGTTTTACTTTTAGAGAAAAATTTCAAAACGTGTCATATCATGTAAGAGAAAACACTCATTATAAACACATCATTACTTGGCTTTCGAAGCAATATGAAATATGTGCATACACACTGCATCATATACCCCTCATTTACTTAGTCTTACATTCTCATAAGAATGCAAACCTACATGGCTCAGTAGAGTCATGGGTCTAATATCAACTGAATGAACTGATGTAAGAGGCTCATTCCCTCTATGTATAATGAGGTAAAACCTACTTCATGTAGTATGCGATTATCCGCTTTGATAAATATAGATTACAATCTGTGCATAATAACTAAAATTTAATTTAATGTTGCTTTTCTTTTATAGTGATTTTAAACATATTTTATTATGTTTCAATTTATTTTGTTTCTAGATTTAGACATAGAAATTAGATCGTGGATTTAGATATTTTTATAATTCAAAATTTGAAATTTTCAATACATAAAAATTTTAAGCCGGATATAAATAATAATTGGAAACTACTTTTCATTCACACTTTCTCATAGTACTATTTTATTCCAAATTTGAAAACTTAAATAACTATTTTTTTTTAATTCATAAGTTCAAAATGATAGTTACATTTTTTGACGAAAATTAATTAAGTGTAAATAAAAGTTCTCTAGATGGTAAATAAACTATAATTAATCACATAATATATGAGAAAATAATTACACACCTGAGCTAGGTTTTTATTTTTTATTTTTTAAAAACATCATTGCATTACGGAGAGACATTTTATAGGTTATACATGTATCAATCGAATTTAATGTATTTAATAAATTTATAGATTAAAGTTATCTCATCTTATCCAATTTAAAATTGTCCATAATGAATTCATATTTATTATAAATAATTATGGTTATTATAGAGTTTTTTTTTAAATAACATCTATAAGTTTAGTTGTACTCGTGTCTATGTGTTGACTTTTAATATACAAAAACATGATATCTATTTATTTTACTTCGTGTGTCTATCTTCTTTTGTGTATAGTTACTGCGAATCAGAAATACATACACCCATATAGTTAGATATACTTTGTGTGCAAGCATGTTTACACACACCATGTGATTAGTTTTCGTATTGTGCATGCTAAGTGGAGTGTCTCACCGACTTTATCACTTGTGTTTTTAGTTTGCTTCAGGTGCGGGAATTTATGACTTTTTAGTACCTCGTCACCAAGCTTGCCACCATCCGTTGCGAGGTGGTTGGTGAGGTTGTTGGTGAAGTGGAAAATATGAATTCTATAAATATCAATATTTCTTCTTATTTGGTATTTAGAAAAATGTAGTAAATCTCTGTCAAATTGACATCTCATTTTTTTTATTTCCGGATCCTTAGTACCTTGAGTTTTGTTCGATATTAGTGATCTGTGACTATGTGATCTAAACTATGCTTATGAGTAGTTAGTACTCAAGACGATGTTAGTGAGTGAGTTTTTATATGTAGAGCCATATGTCAGCTTGTAGTTTCCCTCGTGCAACTTTTTCTCATTGACTTTACATGTTATTGGTCTTCAATTATTGATCACATCACTTTAGTTAGTGTTGGCTTTGGAGGTGAGTTGGGTTTGTGTATCATACCAAATCATTGCAGAAGCAGTAAGCGAGAGCAAGAATAGGCAATCATGGCAGCTTCTTGATTGATAGAGGTATTTAGATTTATATTTTTCCATCAAGTTGTATTTGTTTATTATTTTTAGTGAATTATTTATTATTGAATGATTGCCTTAAGAAATCCGATGATGTTATCACATAGATAGGTTTTCTATGTAGGTTTACCTTGTTATATTTGATGTTTGTATACTTGAATGTGTGGTTAGTATAATTAGAGTTTAAATAATGTATATTCTTACACACTGAAGTTTAAACTTTGATTAGAAAGCTTTTAATATTTATCATATGCTTTCTATTTATTAAATTTTATATTTACTACTTTATAATACTTCCTGACTTTGTTTATATGTACTGGAGCTATGCTTATCTCCCTGTGATATTCGTGTTTGAGTTGAGTCTTTAAGGAATCAGTATCTCCTAAGCTTGATTATGTATCACTCTTAAGGAATCAATATCTCCTAAGCTTGATTATGTATCGGGTCTCGGACTCCAGCAATGGTGTTATACATGAGCAATATGTTAGTTAGTATATTTTGAGTTTCTATCATTTATGTTCTAACATATTAGATATAGATTCTGATTAGAGAGCACATTTTTTATACATTGAAGCATGCTTTCTTTCCTTTTTATGTAACATGACTATAACTTTTTAATCATTACTTATAATATATTAAATTAATCTACCTGTTTTCTAATTAGTTTATATTGCTTATTTGTTATATGCATGTGAGTTTGGTATGAGTCTCTAGAGAATCTATATCTCCTTATTCTAGTTGTATCCCAAGTGTCAGACTCTTTAATTAGTTTGCTTTGTTTAGTTTGATAGCATATTGTGAGAGTACACTCATCATTTACCAAATATATTCTCACATATGAAGTCTTGAAGTAATTGAAAATCTTTTATTGTTTAGTATGCATTCATGTCTCATATGCATTGTGTTGATTGTTATGTATGCTTTATGTTAGTCTAGACATGAGACTTTGATGCACACTGTTACTAGTGTGTATACTGCAGATTGTAGACTTTGTATCTGTTAAATGTTTTAGCCATTTGTTGAATTGAGTATATTATTATGTAATTTTCTTAATTCACATTCGTGAGATTGGCTTGATTGAATTAATATAAAGCTCGTGAAAAGATTCCATGGGTTGTATCTGTTAAATGTTTTAGCTATTTGTTGAATTGAGTATATTATGATGTATTTTTACTATGTAATTTTCTTAATTCACGTTCGTGAGATTGGCTTGGCCGAATTAATATAAAGTTTGCAAAAAGATTTCATGCTTTGGCATCTACATTCTTCGTCTAGGTCCCGATTACCTATTTGAATCAGAAAAATAATTGACATTTGCCTAGTTATTTCTACGTATGGGTGTATCTTCAACATCTATTTTAATAAATCAATTAATTTTTCATAATTATTAATAATTTCTTTCAAAACTAATAGTTTTAAATCAAACTAAATAGACCAAAATATCTTTATTTCATAACTTTAATAAAATGAAATCAAGATACGACCTCATCATTTCTCCAACGTATGTAATATGTTATCTACGGAGCTTCAGTGTATATAATATATTATATACAAAGCTATGATATACATGATATATTACTTACAAAGATAAATATAGATATAACATATTATAAATAAAAATACAGATAAATGTAATATGTTTCGTAGAAAACAATCAAATAAAAAGAAAACACAAAATAATCATTCACCTAGTACTTTTAGAAAAGATCATCACGACTTAACCAATTTATTCCCAACATAAATGATTATTGAACTAAAAAATAGTTGACAAAAAAACTATGAGAATACAACTATAATTCAAAAATATGAATAATTAATGAAAAAATGGAACAATCTGGGCATAGAAAGATTTAACGATTTTCTTCACCATGATGACTATCGACACTAGTCTTTCACCAACGAAGAATGCCATCCTTCACTACGACGATCGACTATTGTACCACAAGGATTGTACACAACTCTATTCCATGCATGACTACTAAAATAGCAAAAATGCAACGAGTATCAAAGGACCAAGATAGTGGTGTGAACAGTATAGGTATATGACGTGTTATTAAAACCATTAAATCTAACCCCATGAATTAATAACATAGTTAAACCAAGTGTTACCATTGAGATCGACATGAAATAGTGCAAGAAAATCTAAGCCATCTTCAAGAAATTTTGATATCGGTAGCCATGGAAGTAGAAAATGCATCAAAGTTATTCTTCATATTTTTGATTAGTTGGTGGCAATGAATTCTTTCATTGTATAGGTTGGAGTGTAGAATAATTTACTTGTTGATAGACTATTAATGGCAAAGTGAGTCATCGTCAATGCAAAAAAAGAGCGCTCATTGAGGAAGGAGATGAAATGTAAAATGAGAGAGAAAGGGAAACATGAAGGCAAAAAGACCCATTTGATGTTCTAAAGAGCAAAAAGGGAAATTTGATGTTTATTTGTTGGGAAAATCGGGTATATTTTCCCTATTCTAAGTAGTTACTATTCACTTATGATTTAAATGAATAGAACTTAAACTAACCCGACAAAATAATGCTATTGGAAATATAATGTTAAAATAAACTAAAACAGATATTGAAACAGAAATATTAAAGCAGAAAAATAATAACACCAAAAATTTAACGAGGTTCGGTATTAATGTTACCTAGGTCCTCGAGCGTTGTTGATCACTTCTACTATCTCCAAATGGATGAACTCTAAATTACAACTAATTGGGCAAAATTGAGCTAATCAATTACCCTTACAGGAAAATTTACAAATTTTGGGATGTTTACAAATGGTGAAGAAGGGTTTTATTTATAGCCCCAAATCCAACACTCATCTCCATTCCTAACCAATGTGGGACTTTTCTAATTTGCTCACTAAGGAGCTATATAACAAATCTCCACCTTAGCAACTTAGTGATTTTAAATGATTTTTTCAATTACTAGATCAGCGACGCTAGTACCAATTCAGATTTGTAGGATGTTAATCAAGTCCAGACAATGTTTGAACTTGATTACTGTTACCACCTTGGTTATCATATCTGTGGGATTCTCTGTCGTACTAATCTTCAGAACTAATACTCCACCTTCTTCAATAATCACTCGTATGAAATGATAACGAATGCCAATATGCTTTGTACGTGCATGGTAGACTTGGTTCTTCGCTAAATGAATAGCACTCTGACTATCACAAAACACCTTAATATGTTTTTGACCAACTCCCAAGTCTTCAAGCAAACCTCGTAACCAAATAGCTTCCTTCATAGCCTCTGTAACTGTCATATACTCTGTCTCTGTAGTAGACAAAGCAACTGTGGACTACAAGGTAGACTTCCAACTAACTGGTGCTCTAGCAAGAGTAAACACATAACCAGTAGTTGACCGACGCTTATCTAAATCTCCTACATAGTCGGAATCACAATATCTGACTGCACATTGACCAATGGTATTATCCTACTGAAATACTAAACCAACATCTATAGTATTTATAATATACCGTAGAATCCATTTCACAGCCAACCAATGTCCTTTACTAGGATCATACATGTACCTGCTTACATCACCAATCGCACGTGAAATGTCAGGTCTTATACACACCATTGCATACATCAAGCTACCAACTGCATTTGCATATGGTACCTTTGCCATATATTCTCGTTCTGCATCATTCTTAGGAGATAATTGAGCACTGAGCTTGAATTGAGGAACTAGCAGAGTACTTATAGGTTTTGTTTGTTCATTCATACCAAAATGTTGTAGTATCTGCTTCAAATATTGACTCTGGGTCAAACTAAGCTTCCCTTTCTTCCTATCTCTACTTATCTCTATATCGAGAATCTTCTTGGCTTCTCCCAAATCTTTCATCTCGAACTCCTGACTTAGTTTAGCCTTCAACTTCTCAATTTCTGCTTGGCTCTTCGATGCAATCAACATATCATCGACGTATAATAGGAGATAGATGAAAGACTCATTTTGTAGCTTGCAAAAATACACACAATGATCATGTGTGCTTCTGGTGTACTTCTACTACAATATAAACTGATCAAATCGTTTGTACCACTGCCTTGGAGATTGCTTCAATCCATACAATGATTTGTTCAACTTACAAATCCATACAATGATTTGTTCAACTTACAAATCCATACAATGATTTGTTCAACTTACAAATCCAATTCTCTTTACCAGCAACATTAAACCCTTATGGCTGAGACATATAGATTTCCTCTTCTAAGTCACCGTGTAGAAATGCGGTTTTCACATCAAGTTGAACTAGTTCCAAATCAAACTGTGCTACCAAGGCCAACAAAATTCTAATGGAGGAATGTTTTACAACTGGAAAAAATACCTCATTATAATCAATTCCCTCCTTCTGAGCATAGCCCTTAACCACCAACCTTGCCTTGTAACGAATATCATCTTTGTTAGGAAATCCATCTTTCTTTGCATACACCCATTTGCATCCAATTGCCTTCTTTTCCTTAGGTAGTTGTGTCAACTTCCATGTTTTATTCTTCTAAAGGGATAAAAGTTCTTCATCCATGGCTTCCTTCCATCTTTCAACTTCAGGGCTTTTGATTTCTTTTTTATATATGGAAGGAACATCATCATGCACAATTGAAAGTGCACAGGGCACCATATTCTTAAGTTGAGCAGGTAGGTCTTCAAAATCCTTATATCGAGCAGGTATCTTGACATTTTGTCATCGTGGCCTATCAACTACAGTTTCTTCTTGTTGCTGTGGAGGTTCTTGGGTTAAAACTTCTTCATCTGATTCATCTTCTATCAATAGAGGATCAACTTTTGTCTTATCTTCACTAACTGGATTAACAATTTTGCTTTCAAACTCCACCTGTTTCGGAGTTTCCTCCATCTGCTCTAAAATGTCATCAATCTTCTTAGTTACCTTTCTCAACAATGCAGATTCATCAAAGGTAACATCTATGCTAAAGACTATCTTTTTTTATTTCAAGGCAACATATTCGATATCCCTTAGAACTAGAAGGGATCCCCAAAAAAATGACTTTCTTGGCTCTTGGGTCCAACTTTGATTCCGTTACATGGTAGTATGAAATTGAACCAAACACATGTAAGAAATAGTAATCTCTAACAGGTTTTTCAGACCATACCTCCATAGGTGTTTTGCCTTCAAGAGTAGACGATGGTAGACGGTTGACGGTTGACGAGATGACATGCATATGTCATAGCCTCAGCCCAATATTGCTTGCCTAAACCAGCATTTGACAACATACACTGAACCTTTTCCAGTAAAGTCTGGTTCATACGTTCTGCAACTCCATTTTGTTGTGATGTTTTTCGAATAGTGAAGTGTCGCACTATCCCTTCTTCTTCACAAACTTTCATAAATGGATCGTTTATGTACTCAGTGCCATTATCAGACTTCAGAGGCTTGATCTTTTTACCAGTCTGAGTTTCAATCATCTTCTTCCATTTGATAAAAATCCCCAACACTTCATCCTTCTTCTTCATGAGATACACCCAAACCCTTCTGGAGAAGTCATCAACAAAAGTGACATAATAATGTTTACCACTCATAGATGAAGATCTTGTTGGCCCCCATACATCAGTATGGATGTAATCCAAAATGCCCTTTGTATTATGGAGAGCAATGCCAAAGCTTACTCTTTTTTGCTTCCCCAATACACAATGCTCACAGAATTCCAACTTGTCGGTTCTCGTACCTTTTAACAGGCTTTGCTTTACTAGAATCTGCAAAGCTTTTTCACCAGCATGTCCTAAACGCATATGCCACAGCTTGGTAGTTTCTAAATCTCTTTCTTCTTCTGAAACTGCTGTTGATGCTATCCCAATAACCGTACTACCAAGATAGTAGTACAAGTTATTCTTTCGAACACCTTTTATCGCCACAAGTGCTCTAGAAGTAACCTCTAATGCCTCATTTTGTATGGTCATAGTGAAGCCTTTTGATTCTAAGACTCCCACAACAATGAGATTCTTCTTCATATCTGGAACATAATGAACATCTGTCAAGACCCTGGTTGAACCATCTTGATTCTTCAAACAAATTGTATTGATTCCTAAAACTTTGTATGGATAATCATTACCCATGAAAACAACTCCACCGTCTAGTTCTTCAAAGTTAAAAAACCACTCCTTGTTAGGAGACATATGAAAAGTACATGTTGAATCAAAAATCCAATCATCAGGATGAGATGATGTTGACGAACCAACCAATGCAAAATCTGAATTTGAATTGCTTTCAGCTACACATGCATCAGATTGCACAACTTTTCCTTTCTTTTGCAACTTCGGACAATTTTTCTTCCAATGGCCTTTCTCATGACAAAAAGCACATTCATCTTTACCAAGTCTTCCTTTTGATATAGATCTACCTCTCCTTCCTTTCTGTTGTGTTTGCGGACGTCCTATTATAGACAATGCCTCTACTGCTTCATTCCTGCTTTCTCTTTTATCTTTCTTTCTAATTTCATAACTATACAAAGCAGTACAAACTTCCTCAAAAGACAATTTATCCTTCCCAATGAGTAAGCTCGTAATAAGATGGTCAAACTCATCAGAAAGGGAGGCTAACAACATCAAGGCTAAAGCTTCATCTTTAAAAGTTTCATCCATATTTTACAAATCTGCTACTAATTGATTAAAATCAGTAATGTGGTTGTTTATTGTAGTACCTGGAAGGTATTCAAACCAGAACAACTTCTTCTTCAAATAGAGCCGATTTTGTCCACTCTTTTTCATGAACTTGTTCTCCAACACCTTCCACAACTTACATGCGGATGTCTCCTTCATGAACGTGTACTTTTTTTCTCTTGAGAGACACGAACGGATTGTACCACATGCCAATCGGTTGATATTTTTCCACTCTACTTCATCTGTTTCATCTGGTTTCTCTTCTTCAATGGCGATGTCTAGACCTTGTTGAAACAGAGCATCTAGAACTTCGCCTTGCCACATGCCGAAATGACCGGTTCTATTAAACTTCTCCACCTCGAACCTTGCATTCATCACCATAGTTCTGCTTGACGTGGATGATTGGCCTTTGTTTGAAAGAAAATTTTCTTTCGTCATTTCTTCAAATTACAACAACTAGCAACTATATTCCAATAGCAAACAAACAGAATACAAACAAATTCCTAGGTAGAAAACCTTCGACTTTGATACCAAATGTTTGGAAAATCGGGTATATTTTTCCTATTCTAAGTAGTTACTATTTACTTATGATTTAAATGAATAAAACTCAAACTAACCCGACAAAATAATACTATTAGAAATATAATGTTAAAATAAATTAAAACAGATATTGAAACATAAATATTAAAGCAGAAAAATAATAACATCAAAAATTTAACGAGGTTCGGTATAAATGTTACCTAGGTTCTCGAGCGTCGTTGATCACTTCCACTGTCTCTAAATGGATGAACTCCAAATTACAACTAATTGGGCAAAATTGAGCTAATCAATTACCCTTACAAAAAAGATGAAGATTTACACTTTTTGAGATGTTTACAAATGGTGAAAGAAGACTTTATTTATAGTCCCAAATCTAACACCCATCTTCATTCCTAACTAATGTAAGACTTTTTTAATTTACTCACAAAAGAGCTATATAACATTATCATAAACAACATTAGACAACGATATTAGGGAAAAATATAATATATGAAACAGGTAATGCCTACGTGAGTATTGCTTGCATTCTTATTTTTAGATAATCTTTTGAAAATTAGATTTTTTTATTTTATAAATAAAATTTATTATGTTATAAATAGATAATTATGTATTTTTTTTAATTGTTAATTTAGTTTGTAATTTTTTAATTTATTGATAAAAATAAATTTATATTTATATTTATATATAATAATTTAAAAATAAATAATTGATAGTTTCGAATAAGGAATTTATATTCATTTTGGTGTATAATTTTTATAATTTTTTAAATTTTTTTTATTGATAATGAAAATGTCATTGATATATTCTTAAAATTTAATTATTAATATTTTTTTATTATCATATTGAATTTAATTAATTAGAATAAAAATGTTGTCAACTAGTCTCATTATTTTAAAAAATAGTAATTAATTAAAGAAAAATATTTTAATTTAATAATTTTTATTAAAATATTATTTTAATTAATATTTTAATATAGAAATAATATAATATTTTTTATTAATATTTTTTTAAAGTTTAAAGAATAACTAATACTACTTATTTAAGAGACCTCGTACTTCCCAGTTTGAACTCTGTTAAGGGTTAAAAATTTATTTATTTAATTTTTTTTTGGGAAGAATTAAGGGTTAACAATTACACAATGCATTTTGATTTAGGTTCAAGTGCGTCTTGGCGCTTTTGTTTTTTTGAAGACAGAGTGATAATTTGACAGTGTCGTAATTCCGACGATAGGTACAGGCAGTCGACACCCAGTTTGTGACCCACGTACGGACCCCAGGCAAACATATTCATTCTACTTCTAGCCGGACATTCCTAGTCTCTTAATCTATTAGATCTACTCGTCATCATCATTCTAGGGTTTCTTTCTCTAATTCCCAAATCTCTCATTCCTATATCAATATACGTACATATTGATTTTCTATTTGACATACCAACAGGTACTCAACTATGCTCATATTTAAAAATTACAACTTGCAGTTAATTATGGGACAAAAGTGTCATAAAAAATGCTCTTATTCTTAAAACAAAACAAAAAAAATAGAAAATTCAATAAATATTGGTACAACTAAACACCTTCTAAACTTTTTTTTTAAAGAGTGGTACTACGAAGATGAGTAATATTAATCGAAGAATCTAACTAATCAACTTAAACATACAATAATAAAAATTTAAGATTCAAAATTAATTTGGATAAAATTAGATATGATTAATTAAATTTATTTGTTAAATTATAATCCTTCTTTTTATATGCAATTTTCAGGTTACCTAAACTTTTGAGTTGTTTGGTAGAAGTAACATACATTTGGTGCTTCTAGTTTGCAGTTCACTGATTTTTTCCATGAATGCATAAAACTTGATGGGTCATGCTATAAAAGCAAGTCATATTTGTCATTCTTGCTCAGATTCAACACGTTATTTTCTTAAAAGAAAGTTTTGAAATGTCTTGGTTTCTAATTACGTTCTATTTCTATCTCATTCTTATATTTAGTTGTATTTCAGATGCTAGCCATGAGAATTATAAGCTTCCTTCTGCAATTGTTGTTGGTACTGTATATTGTGATACATGTTTTCAAAAGGATTTTTCAAAGAGTAGCCACTTCATTTCAGGTTCATTTTAAATTCTAAATATTTACTTTTGGTCACAATTATAAATCAAAATTTTATTATAATTTAGATTTAGATTCGAGCTTAGGACAAAGATGGTGGGGGTGGGGAGTCATACTACGGAGACCAAAAATTTGATAAAATCAACTTTATGGAGATAATTCATGGTTCTGGTTAATGTGTTCATGCAGGTGCGACTGTTGAAGTAGAATGCAAAGAAAATGGGAATTCAAAACAGAGGTTTCGAAAAGAAGTGAAAACGGATAAGAATGGAGAATTCAAAGTTCATTTGCCTTTCACTTTGAGCAAACATGTCAATAAAATTGAAGGGTGTTATGTGAAATTGATAAAGAGTAGTGAACCACACTGTGCTATAGCCTCATTAGCCAAGTCATCTTCACTCAATCTCAAGTCAATAAAGCAAGGAATGCATATATTCTCAGCTGGGTTTTTCACATTTAAGCCTCAAAAGCAACCAAAATTATGTCATGAAAAACCAAATGTTCATAATTTGGAAGAGCTTAATTTTAAGAAAGTTCCTTTAGATTTGACTGATTATGAGTCATTTGCACCACCAGTTCAAGACACAGTTGTGCCTTATAATATTCCCTCTTTACCTAAATTGCCTGAACTTCCATCATTACCAAAATTACCTCCTCTTCCATCCCTCCCTGACTTTCCAAGAGGACCAACATTACCTAGTATTCCTGGAAAGTCTCTGCCTTTACCATTTGTATCTCCATTTTCGGCTCGACCGGGATTTTTCTTCCCCCCTAACTCTAAGCCTCACCCTTTTCAACCACCTAATTCAATTCTTCCTCAAAACCCATTGGAGCCACCTTCACCACTTATCCCTAATGACCCTAATCCAGTTGATCCAAACCTACCTCCTTTGATTAGAAACCAATTTCAGCCTCCACTGGCAGAATTGACTCATTTGCCATCTATACCAGTTTTAACTCCATCATCATCATCACAACTATCTTTTACATTGTCTATTCCTTCATTTCCATTCCCATCTTCACACCCTAACCATGTAAGCCTTCCTGCTTCATCTTCAAAGCAAACTTTCCCTTGATAAAAGGTTTGACATTTCACTAAGAAATACCTAGTTTCATTTCCCCATCTAAATATCATTTGGTAAAAAAAGGAAAAGAAGAAGATGATGATGATATATCACGTGTAATTTACTTAAATTATTAGTTTCTATTAGTGAATAAATTTTAATGTAAATTGTATTGTTATAATGCATCATTTTCTTTTAAAAAAAAGTCGAGTTTGAAATTTATTAATGTTTTATACCATGTTATTCTTCTAATTTTTTAAGATGTATAATTTAATCTATAATATTTTAAGATTTAGAAGTTTTTCAATTCAATAATTTTTGAGAAAAAAATAAATACTAAATTTTAAAATATAATGAACCAAATTATTCATTTTAAAATATTAGAGACTAAATTTTATTTTGAGATAAAGTTTATATAGGAAAAGAATATAAAAACATTTGTTAATTATGAAGTAGATTTGTGTAATAAATTAAAAGGTTAAAGTTGTGTGTTATTATCAAATATGAATCATGTTTGCAGTAAATGTTGCTTTCATTAAATTTCTAAAAAAATGTTTACATGTAATCCATAAACTCTACAAAAATGAGAATGTTAGCTAGCAATGTTTATTGATGTCAAATGATTTGAATGTTCTTGCCGCTACCATAATAACAAGGCTAAGATACCTGTTTTATTAATACTCGTAGATCAAACTGCAATTGCTAATATCAATTTTGTATAATAAAAATGAAGATGTGAGTTCATTTTCCTTTCTTATATTAACTTAACACACTCTTAGAACTACAAAGTTCATAAGTTCTAACTGTCAACTGGATTTAGTCATGGCAGCATTAACACGTTTCTTACTTTCACTGGTATAACATTAAAGTCGTATTTTTTATTCCTAATCCCACCATATAATACTAATTAAGTTTATTGCTATCTCAAACAAATTTAAAAAATAAGAATATACCATATTCATTATTCCACTTCGCGTTTCTTTCATGAAATACAACATAAGGGATAATATTATTTATATTATATTCTTTTCACTTTTTCCTTGAGAAATCTACATTGCTTACTTCATTCTTAAGTTTGGCTCTATATAAATGAAAAACGATTCGCAAACTAGTCTTCAAAGAAAAAAATTCACGGACACTACTCTTAAGGATCAAAAATTCTTCATGCAAAAATGGAGTTCACTGCACAATCAAACACTAAGATCTTCAACACAGACTTTTGTTTGCTCTTAGCAAATAAAGTTCTACTGAAAGAAGCCATAAAAGGCTCCAATTTTGTTGCCTCTCCTTTATCACTACATGTTATACTTAGCTTAATAACTTGTGGGTCAAAAGAAAAAGCTTTTACAATTTTTGAGATCAACAAGGGTTAGTGATCTAAATCTCTTATCTTCAGAGATTATCAAACTCACATCTTCAGTTGATCATGAGAATAATCAAAGAGGTCCATTGTTGTCCTTTGTTAATGGTATTTGGTTGGACAAGCGTTTCAATCTGAAGCCATCTTTTGAAGAGACTGTAAATATTTCTTACAAGGCTCAGCTCCAAAATGTTGATTTTAAAAACAAGGTATATTCTAGATCTTTTTTTATGCTAAATGTTTGCCGTAATCTTATGTTTTCTTTATTGAAGCGAATCTGTTTGAGGAAATGCCATATAGACTTTTATTTCTTTTGAATGAACTATTGAAAGATATTGCCCATACACCTCTATTAGAGGTGGCTAAGCAAGTGTTCGTTTCCACAAGTGAGCGAAGTTTGAATCTCCCATCTCCGTTTATAAAGTTGGTTAGTTCACACCCAATGGGTGCTTATCGTTTGGGAAAGAAAAAAAAAACTATTGGAAGATATTATTCATGTTATCATTCAAATTAACCGATTTCAAGAAGTTGTGAACTTAAAAGAAGTAGATATAATCCTATAATCATGAAGTAAGTTGTTCAAGAATTGGACTCATAAAATCTTTTGGGGGCCCTTTTAGAGTTTTGGCGGAAAATGTCAAGATTGCATTACTGAACCTGCACAAAACTCTTGTACTTGGGGGGAAAAACCTCAAATTTGGATCAATTTTCGCTAAAACTAAGCAATTTTGGACCTTAAAATAAATTAAACTATTTTTGAGAATATATTTAGTGAGTTATTTATGAATCATTGTTTCAATTTTCTGTTGTAACGGTATAGCTTGTTTTTATGGTTTTTTGTCACTGAAGGTTAATGAAGTGTTACAAGAAGTGAATGCATGGACTGAAGAAGCAACCCAAGGGGCTAATAAAGGAACTCCTCCCACCTGGTTCTTTGAGCAGTGACACTGGACTTGTTCTTGCAAATGCATTGTACTTCAAAGGAGCTTGGGATCGAAGGTTCAATCCATCCAAGACGAAACCAAAAGAATTTCACCTTCTTAATGGGCAAACAATTAAAGTCCCCTTCATGACAACTGCAAACAGTGTAAAACACTTTTATGGGCTCTTTGATGGTTACAAGGTACTTGAAATTCCCTACCAAAGAGGCAACACTACTCAAGATTCCCTGAAATTTTCCATGTACTTCTTTCTTCCAAGTGAGAAAAATGGACTGCCCAACTTAATCCAAAAGCTCAATTCTGAACCCAGTTTCTTCAACCAACCACTTTATTTGAGATCAGAGGAGCTTAATGATTTTTGGATTCCAAAATTTAAGTTCTCATTCCAGTTTGAAGCTTCAAAGGCTATGCAAGAAATGGGACTTAAACAACCTTTCATGAATAATGGGGAGCTCACAGAAATGGTTGATGATAATGAAAGTGGCAGTGAAATCTATGTTTCAAATATATTTCACAAATCATTTGTTGAAGTAAATGAAGAGGGAACTGAAGCAGCTGCTAGTACTGCTGCTGTAATAAGAAAAGTACAATGTCTTTCACTTGGTCCTCCTCCAAGTTTTGTGGCTGATCATCCTTTCTTGTTTGTGATAAGAGAACAGACTCAAAGAATTGTTTTCTTTATTGGAGCTGTGATCAACCCAGCACTGAATGCTTAAAAATGTTGGTGATGTTATCTTATGCCTATAGTTTATGGAATAAATTGAGTATAATTTGAAGTATTAAATAAAAGCTATAGCTGCTTATTATAATGAAAGGTTCAGAATAAATAAACACTTACCTTTTCAAAAAAGCACTGCAATTTGCGGCCGTTTCTGTTCAATATCTTTGATATATGATATACTATATATTCATTAAGAACTCACAGGCCCAAGAACTACTATGTCTCTAGGTTGTTAGAAAAATGTTAACACATTCAATAAGATTGATAATGTATTAATAAATACATATTTTTATTGATATTTTATCAATATAAGATTTATTTATTTTTACTTTTCTACGGTTCCTCTCCCAAACAAAATCACTTGATTTCTTTAAATCTCTCTTGAACTTTGATCTTGACTCACTTTATTTGCCCCATAATTAAGGGTCTTTCACACAGGGTCTTTTAAGTTAAACATCTCCTCTTAAACTTTACTTTAACTTATCATTTTGTTCAAGATTTCAAGGTTATTCAAGTTCAACCACTTTATTTATGGAATGGGCCAAAGGTTATATAGAATTTCATTTAAAGCCTAATAAGATCAAATTTCACCAATCGACATAAGAAAACAACCATATGTTATGATATCATTTGATAGATCTAAGAACTTTCATGGGTTTCTACAAGGTAATGAGTTTCCATCCTAAAAGGTTAACCGATTGAGTAGGGTTAGCTCATATGCTCATTCTCCTATTGATATTTTATTAATATAATGTAATAAATAATATATGAACAAATAAGTTAAAAATAAATATATTATTCTAAATTAACAATACATAAATACAAATATATATAAATTATATATAGAAAATTTAAATAACATAAAATAGAAATTGAGTATAAAAATGACAAAGGTCCGTGTATCACATAGTATTCTTAAAATAATTTTTTCGCTCATCATAATTGTTTGAAAATTCCAAAAACTTATTTCTCGTGATATAACAGTCAACTAATAGCAAATATACACTACTATTTGCTACTCCTATAAACTTTCAAGTGCCTAAACTTTATTAGAATAAACTTAACTCTAAATCTATAATAAAAAAATTGATAATTTTTTTTTATCTAAGAGAAATTAAAAGGAATTAATAAAAAAAAAAGAAATGATTGTGTATGAAATCATAGGAAGGTTAAAAGCAATTAAAAAAATGAAAACATTTTTTTGTATGAAACCATCTTATTTTTCATTATTGAGAAAGAAAATGATTAAAATTAAATTTCATTCTAAAATAATTCCAACAATCCCATGTTAATAAAAATTGACATAATTTTTATTAAGGAACGATTCAAATCATATTTGATACGTATAAGTTCAACAATCTAAAACCTGTATAGGATAGGTATGTGTTAATCTTTGAACCTTCTTTTATGAGAGTATATTTACCTTATTGATTAATAAATATACTTGATGTCCTTGAACTGTTATGCCGTTTATGTAATTGATGAAATACTTCACACATGAGTCTTTTTTGATACAATTCAATTTTCACTATTATGTTGTTTTGATTATAAATATAAGCTTGATTATATGAGAGTTTTTATAGCTCTACACAATTTCCTTTCGAAGTGGCCACACTCTTCTCTAACATAAGTGATCTCTTATCTAAAAGAGTAACCAACATACTCTACTTAGTGTTTTTTTCGTAAGAATCATTAAAAGCTTTAGCTTATCCTATATTTTACGGGTATTACTATTTTCATCAAAGGAATAGCCTTGAGGATAAACCCCCACATTAATCTCACTAAGTCTTTAAAACTAGGTTATTCCTTTTAACCTAGATATTGGGAACTTCAATCAACTAGGTTAGGTTTCCTTTACATATCCTTATTCATTCATGAGTTTCAGTTTCATTCCACTCTATGACTTATCAACTAAATCTCGATTTAATTCTTTAGTTAACATATCCATTATATTATCCTTTGATTTCACATAATAAATAGAGATAACCTAGTTGAGAGTACTTGTCTAATGGTATTATGTCTACAACGTATATATTAAGACTTACCATTATATATATAATTTTGTTCCCTACCAATAGCCGATTGACTATCACAACGAATGCATATTGCAGGCACGTGCTTCACCTATATAAGAATATCCTATAAGAAATTATGTAGCCATTCAATTTCTTTGCCATATTTATCCAAAGCGATTAACTCAAATTCCATCGTGGATCTAACAATACACCATCTAGTGTAAACACATATCCACTGATAGACTTCGAGTCTTTCATGTCAGATATCTAGTTTGTATAACTATAGCCTTCTAATACAACTAGATATCTTGTGTAGTGTAGTTTGTCTAAGTAGTCTTGTGATACATTTCTAATGATCAGATCCTGGATTGTTGCTATATCTATTTATTTTACTTACAGTGTAACCTATATCCCTTCTTATACAATTCATCAAGTATATAAGACTTCTTAGTACTCTAGAGTTTTCAGGTGACACACTCTCATTTCCATTCTTAGATACATGTAAATTTACGTTTACTTGTTCTAACAATTTTAAAATCACCATTATTGAATTTCTCAAGTATTTTGTCAACATAATGACATTGACTTAGAATTAGACCGATTGATATCTTTGATATCTTAATTCCCAAAATTAAATCAATAGGTCCCATATCTTTCATGTCAAACCTTGAATTTAATATATGCTTAGTGGATTTGATCATTTTATCATTACTATCCACAATTAGCATGTCATCAACGTAAAGACACAAGATGATATACCTATATTCAATGTCCATGACATATACACATTTGTCACATTTGTTGATTTTAAACTCATTTGTTCTCATGACATTATCAAACTTTTCGTGTCATTATTTTAGCGTTTATTTTAAGCTATATAACAACTTTACTAATTTATAGAAATTTCCTTCTTGCCTTAAGTCAGAAAAACCCTTAAGTTATTCCATGTAGATTTCTTCATCTAACTCTCCATTTAAAAAGGTTATCTTTACATCCAATTTGATATACTTTAAGATTCCATAAAGCTTCAATAACAACTATCATCCTTATATATGTTATTTTTGTCATAGGAGAATAAGTATCAAAATAATCAAGGTTGTGTCATTGTTTGTATCCCTTAATTACAAGCTTACTTTTCTACTTTTCAATTGATCCATCTGGTTTACATTTTCTCTTGAAAATCCACTTGAATCCTAGTATTTTACTACTTAGAGGTAAATCAATTAGTTTTCAAGTGTCCCGGCCCCCGGTCATCTTTCTTCTAGCTTTTAGATTTTACAGAATAGACTCAATTTCATTATTAATGTCATTTTTTTATAGAGGATCTTCAGAAGAGTTCACAACATGTTCATAGATTTGAGGTTCACTTTCTAACAAGTTGATCAAAAAATCTAGAACATAGGAAATTTTTGTCCTAACTCCCTTGCTACGTCTAGGTTCAACCTCAATGTCTTGTACAAGTTCTTTGTCTTGACTATCTTCAATCATAGTTTCAAAATTTTGTTTAAACAAACTTGATTCCCCTTGAGATTTACTTAGAAATCCATATTCAAAGAACGATGCATTTCTTGATTCCATTATCGTACTCTTGTGTATATTTGGGATCTTTGACTTATGCACAAGAAAATGATAAATACTACTATTTTGTGCATATCCAATAAGAGATGTAATATATCATTTTTGGATTTATCTTCACCTTCTTAGGTATAGGTATGGATACTTTAGTAAAACATTCCCACACTTTAAACATTTATAGGATGATATCATTGCTTTAAATAATTTATACGGATTCTTATGTACCATTTTTCAGGGTACCTTTTAAAAGATAATTAGTTGACAAAATAGCTTCTTTTATAAGTTCTGTGGTAACAGAGACTTAATAGCATTGCATTAATAATTTTTTTCCAAAGTGTGAATCTTATGTTCAGTAATACTATTTTGTTTATGTGAATAAGGGATTGTGATTTCATGTATGATTCCATTTTATTCACAAAATTCACCAAAAGATGCTTCATACTCACCATCCCGATCACTTCACAGTACGCTGATTTTCTTGTTAAGTTATTTTTCAACGTCTGTTTTATAAAAAATAAATTTATCTATAACTTTATATTTTCTTTTAAGGAAATACACATAACAATATTTTTTACTATTATCAACAAAAGTAATAAAGTACATTTTTCCCCAACTTGTTTGAAGAAATTTCTAATCATATAAATCATTGTGGATTAAATCAAAGGATTCAATGTTACTTTCAATTGAATAGAACAATGGTTCATTTGGAATCAATTTAAAAGCACATATATAATCCAAGTTAATTAATCTATGTAATATATCACAATTAACATGACTTAATCTACCATACCATAAAATTGAAAGTTTCAAGCAAGTAAGCTGAAGAATTAACTTTATAAATTTTTTTTGGGCATTATAGTTGTAACATTTAGCTTAAAAAATCCATTACATATATATCCATTGTCCACAAATATACCCTTTTTGGTTAACACGATCTTATCTTACTCAAAAATAATTCTAAAGCCATGCTTATTCAATAATGAACCAGATATAAAGTTCTTGCAAATCTCAAGCACAAACAACACATTGTTCAAAGTCAAATCCTTTCCAAAGGTCATCTTCAGTACTACTCTTCCTTGCCTTTCAATAGTAGAAATAACAGAGTTTTCAATAATTAGCTTATCTCTATCCTTTACATGTTTGAAAGTGGTAAATAGCTCATTGTATGAGCAAACATGCCTAATCATACTAATATCAATCCACCATTCCTTTTGTTTTTGACCCTATCAGGTTTACCTCAAAGATGACTATACAAGAGTCAATGCCAAAGAGATCCTGAGTGATGTTGCCATCCATATTTTCCCCACGGTTCCTGTTTCTCTTTGAAAACTTGTAATTTGGTGCTTAATGCCCTATACTTTGATAGTTAATGCAAGTTATCCTGAAGATTGACTTCTTAAAAGTTTCTTCTTTATATCTTAACTTAAAACCCTTACCTAATTTTCCCTTGCCCTTATACTTATTGTGCTTGGAGCTTTAATCATGTTCCACCATATTAGCCTTTGATATTGATGAGATATACCATCTTTTAAAAGAAATCTTGTTGTCTTACTCCACCTTAATTCTAATTAAGTCATTCGAGACATTTTTCTTCGCTTATGCTTAAAGTAGACTTTGAACTCTATCCATAGAGGAACAACTTTTCAGTAATATATACAAATTGGAAGGTCTCACTCAGTACCATCTCTTCATTATGCATCTCTCTTAAGATATCTTGGAATTCACATACTTGACTGCATAGTAATTTAGAGTCTACCATCTTATAATCAAGAAAGTGACCGACCAAAATTTTTTTGGCATCGATATTTTTCATTTCACAATTTTGATCCAATGACTTCTACTCATCTTTTCATTATTGGACTCACTGTACAATGAGTCAGTTAGTTATCTAAAACATAGTTTTGACACAGGTAATCATAATATTTTCATGCTTCGATAACACTAGCAGACTAAAAATCATACTCACTATCAGGTTGATTGGGAGCTTCTTTGATAAAAAAATATTGTTAGATTTAATGTGGTAAGATAGAATATCAACATACTCATCCATCTTTTGAAATTTAAATTATTAAATTTCTTCGATCTTTTGACAATAACATGATTCAAAAGAGCCAAAATCAATAATATTGGGATAATTCCATAAATCACATATTATCTCATTATTTGATTCACATTATAACCACAGAAGACTATAAATATTAACAATTGAGTTCTCAATTTGAAAATTAGAATTCTCATTTGAATATGACAAGAAGAGGAATTAAAAGAAAAGAAAGAAAGAAATGGAAATGCTTTTTATGAAACCTTAGGAAGGATAAAAGGAATTAAAAAACCAAAACGACGGTTTAAATTAAATTTCATATATAAAATTTATTTGTTGTCACTTCTTAACAAAAAGAATTAGAACAATGGCTGTTATTATCAAGGTATATTTGACGAGTTAATCATGAAGGAATTGTCAAGAAAAAATCGAAAGAAAAATTTATAGTCTATTTTTTTCTTCAAAAATGCTTAAACTATAGTTATTATGCTGAATAAATATATACTAAAGTAAATAATGATCTACTTTAATTTTGAAACTAAGTTCCTAAATTTAAAATTTTAGAAATATTTTGTCAATTTAAATCTCCAAGTAAACTCAACTATTTGAATTGTCAAAATTATAAAAAGAAAAACTAATTTGTGTAATACAATTTTTGTAAAAAAATACTCTTTCCCCTCTCCCGTCAAAAAAATGTTATTTTGTGGTTTAGAAATTAAAATTTTAAAAATAAAAAGTAAAATTTAAAGTTATATTAATTAATATATATAAATATTTTATTATAATTTTAATAAAATTAAGGAATAAATGGTACAACATTCAATTAGTTATCCACTAGTTAAAATTTTATGTTTTTTTTTAATTATGAATAGAATTTGGAAAAGAAGATTTTATTATAAATAATTACTGAAATAGTTTTTTTTTTAATTTCAAAGGAAAACATTAAAACTGAATTATTAGATTATGATATCACTTCTTTAAAAATTAATAAAATAAATTATAAAAGAAAAACTGATAAATCTAAACAGTTAATTACAAAAAGTTGATAGATATCTATAGTAATTCACCCTAAAAGTAAAATGTATTTATAATAAAAATAAGATGGTATATTGAAAAAAAAAACTTTTAACCAATTTAACGTATGAAAAAAAATGCGTAAATTTGTTTTACTGTCTTGATTTTACTATTTTTGAAAAGATATATCTACTCCTATGATGTGGTAGATATATTTTAACAATGCTTCAATTGATAGTAAGGAGAGTACAAACCAAATACAAATTAAAAATTATAAGAAAGCATTATAAATATTTACAAATTAAAACAAAATATATAGTTTAGAAGACGGGTAACGATTTAATTGAATAACAGTCATTAAGTTATTGAGCATTTATTTAAATACTTTAAAGGAACAATATTAATGTAGTTGTATATCATGAAATAACCATACAGTCTTCTTCTTTGATTGAGTACTAAGATTATAAAACTTTTATAATTTTTTTTTTATAATTTTGATTTTATCAGTGCATGTTTATTAGAACCTGCAATATACGTAGAATACATGCAAAAGATGGCAAGTACAATTGTTAATACTAACAAGTTGCCAATAATGGCAAGAAAAATTACATTAGGACATAAAATAGTATAACTACTCGTTTATTTTACTAACAAAAAATCATTAAAGGTTAAAGTTGATTATAGTTTTTTTTTTAACTTTTGATTATATAATTGAGGAATTAAATTAATTTTTTTATGAATAATTATGATCTATCATGAAAAGTTGGTTTTATATTTTTGAAGATAATATAAAAAAATATTTATTTTTTATTAAAAAGTAATAATAAAAAATAGCTTTAAAGAATTTTTTTTGATAATTTGTTGGAAATATTTTATTTTGAACGTAATTGTAAGTAAATAATAAATTATTTGATAATCATAATAAGTAGAAAAAATTATAAATCGAAGAAAACAATTTTTTAATAATAAAAAACAGTTTTTGTGAAATTAAAATTAAAAAAATGATTTTTAATTAAAATAAATAGAGTTAGTTTTTAGAAGTTAGAAAACATTAGTTTTTGAAACTGGAAAAACATTATCAAGAATTTAGAAGTAATTATTTGTATAATTATGAATTGGGATAGATAAAATTCAAATCTGTGTATGTATGTTAAGAAAATATATAAAAATTGTTAGTGATTTGATATAATTAAAAATTAATTGTATATTTGTCGACATATTTGTGTTATATATTATAATTTAATCAATTATTTCTATAAGAATAATCTTATTATTTTGAATAACAATGTAAATTTTGAATAAATTATTAACAACTTAATCTTCACAAATTATAGTTAATTTTTGTTTTTGTTTTTGAATGAACTGCAATTTGTTTAGAAAAATGAAAGAAAATAAATAAAATTAAAATTATTTCAAAGAATTTTAAAATGAGTCAATTTAAAAAAGAAATTAAAAAAGTAGTTATTGACTTATTAGCAATTTTGAAGTAGTCAGATAATTATTATTTTGCATTTATGTGTGGTTTTTCTCTCTTTTTTTTTCTTTACAATAATACACTTGTATGTGGTTACTTTGAAAATGAGTACTTTATATATTAAAAAAATTGAACGCAGAGTAAGAACAAAGAATTAGAAGAATACACATATAATTTAAATTAATTAAAAATATGGATATATCATGCAAAGAAAATCAAGAAATGGATATCAAAAACGATTATAATAATCCAATAATATAGTATTACATTTTAACCTAATAAAAATAATTGTTTTTGAGACAATTTTAAAAAAATTGAGAAAAGAGTTAACTTATTTTCAAAATTAAAGTTTGATCATAATTATCCCTTTTTCTGTTTTGTTTTTTAGGGGATAAAGGGAGGATGAAGGGATCAAGTTCCTTACCAACTACCCTATCTATTTTTATTTGTTTTGAATATTATTAAACCTAATCTTCTTCGATCATTAAAGCAAAAAATCCGACTATGATAAGTTTTAAGAAATTAGTTAATCAATATGACAAACTGTCGTAGAAATGAAAACTTGTCAATAAAACGAAGGTGATTTAATCAATGAGAAAGATACCTTACTCATTACAAACAAATACACTATAAGATTGAACTATATTCGTGTTTCTATCAATCATATACGTTGGAGTTCATCTATTCTGATTAATATATCATAAAAAAATAACCATTTATACTAGACATAAAAGGAATTCAAAAACAATATAAAAAACATGATCCACTATTTTTTATAGTTAAAATTGTAATGTTTAAAAAAAAAATTGATCATATTTTTAAAGAATGAAAAAAGATATGTGAAAATACAATTATTTAAAATATATTGTAATCAAATGAAAAAAATTGATCTTTATTTGGTATCATCCAACCGATAAGAAGGCGGGCATGATCTGTTTTTTGATTATCTAAATTCATCTTCAACTATCTTAGGGGAACAACCTAGATACAATGATCTGATTATAACGACTTTTTGTTATAATACACCTCGAATAAATTACCTTCTATTATAATAATGATACATATTTTTTCTATTTTTATATACAACTCATTAATAATATTAATAAAAGATTTTAATTTATACCTCGTTAGTTTCTCTCTAAAAATCCTAACATATTAACAATTACCTCAACAATCTTTATTTAAGAAACATAGATTAGAGAAACACTTTAATCATATTTTGGAGACATTACCATGTACAAAAACTCATTCTTTCGAGAGAGTGAGAGAGAAAAATATTACTCATAGTTTGCTTCACAGATCTAAACCGGATCCATGAATCTATACGTACTCAACAATAATCTAAGTAAATTGCAACCTATTGGTTTCCATCTGATTTTGAGTAAAACAGATTAGAGCGGCCATTTCTTTGGCAAGTAAATTCCCTCTCAATGAAGGGACAAATGGAGGAATTGTAAAGAGGATAAAAGCGATCCACAACCCATCTTTCTTTGTATAAATCACATTGATTTGCACCATTTACTGGGTGGTTTCGAAGAAGAAGAAAAAATACACCTCGCCAGGAGAGAAAAAAAAAAGTCTTGTTGAGTTTGGCACAATCCAGAGGCTTTCAAATACATGCATATCGTGTTCATGTTGCTAATAGATCAAGTGGAACCCCATAATTGTTGGTCCATTGCAAGTCTAAAGAAGACGATTTGGGCATTCATAATCTCACTGTTAATGGTGAATTTGCTTGGAAGTTGAAAGAAAATATTTGAAGAACTACTCTTTTTTGGTGTTGCACAAGCACTGTCCAAATTTACTTACCATCTTTCTTGGTGTTGATTGAACTATTTTTTCAATAAATAGCATGGGTTGCCTCTCTTGTAATGTAGAGAGGTTCGAACGTGTCTTTGATAAGAAATTTCATTTATTAAATCAAGACACAGGCATATTAAGTATCATTATGCATGGTTTTGGTGTAATTTAATGGTTTTTTTTCTTTCTTTGATTATTTTAATAAGTACATTCCTTTTATACTAGTTTTATTAATTATGCATTTAGACACAAAAATATTGTCATCCAACAATACACATGTTTGATTAATTTTAAAAAAAATGTTTTATTAAAATAAAAATAAAAACATATCCAAAGCTTATAAATTTGTGATAAAAATATTGATAAAATTACGTCAAATAATACTTTTAAAATTTATTATAATAAAAATAATATCTAATAAGCTTTTTTTCTCTCTTCTTTTCTTATCCGATAAAAAATTAATTTGTCTCTTTGTAATTTTTAATCTAAAAATTTGCATAATATTTTTTTGTGAGAATACAAGATATTCTATCATTTTTATACAATAGATGTTTTATTTTCGTTATTTTTAAATTGAATGTTTAGTTTTATAATTTTAAAAAATATGTATTTTAATTCTAAAAATTTAAAACTATACAACATGTTATTTACATAATTTTTGAGATTAAAATTGCATATATTTAATAATAAAGTTCACGTATTTTTTTAAATTATAAAATTAATGCCTTTTATTTAAAGTTATAGAAATAAAACTTGATTTTACTGAAAGTAGAGCTCTCCTCCCACGGTCTTTTTAAAGGAAAAACATATTAAAATACTATTATATCATTTAATATTATTTACGTATTATAAATTTAATAATTTTTTGAATTTTAATAAAATCTACTCTCTACTAATACCCGTGCCATATATAGTCTCTCTTTGGACGGTCCACACTTGTTATAACCGCTCCAATTCAATATGGGTCCAATGACGCCGTCTTCTTTCTCCATATAATATTCGTCCACAGTTTTACACGATCATTGTATACTTGTAAACCCTAGCTCCACCTATGGATTCTACTGCGCTTTTAGATCTGCAATTCATGGTTGTTTGGTATTTTGTAATTGAAGATTACCAGCTTTCTATGTTCCATCAATTTTGTTAATTTTTCTCTCTCTATAATTTCCCTCATTTATATATGTGCTTGTGTTTTGGTATATATTTGACAAAGATATTGAATTTCTCATCTAGGGTTCAGAAATGACGCTTCTAAACCTAGTGGACTTCTTAAGGTTTATTTTCTCTTCTTTCCTTTATATTTCTAGCATCTACCATTTGTCCATGTTGTGATATTCTTTTCTCCTATCTCTGTAATATTACATGTTATATGAAACCTTTTTTTTCGCGCGTGTTTGAATTTTGGCATTGTAAAGCTTGCAAATTTAGAATCTAACTAGATAAATCTAAATGATCTAAAAGAAATTACGCTAGAAATGACCTAATTTTCATATTTGATTTGGTCGTTTTTGTTTTACTTGCATGGTCGTAGCATGTTTATGACGGATTGAGTTGCAGGTATAGAGTTTGTTAAGTATGCATACGAAATTATGAATAATGTATATAGCATCCAATTAGATTATACACATAGTATCTTCATGAGGAATCGGCTGGTTTTTGCTTTCTTTGTGTTAACAAAATGGTATGAACTAAAGTTTTTCCTTATTTGAATGAAGTTCCTAGTAGCGGATTTCTGTAGCCAAGGGTTTCTTTAAATTTTGGTGAGATTTAATACAACATTCATTTTAATTTGCATGATATTTTCATCTATCATAACTAGTAATGGGATTAGAAACTCCTGAGAGGTTTCCTATTATGAAGTTTTATTAGATAATGAACTTTAAATTGCGAGATTGAGATTGTTTGTGGCGTTCTTAGATTTTCTTGCCTTAATTTAAAATGATAAATCATGGTTAATGTCTATGTTATCTAGACTCTTCATATTTCGTGAAGTACCCATGTCTAAGCAACTTGATGTGGACATGGGTGTGGATACTCGAACAATTCAATTTAATGTAAATTTACAAAAAAAAATTAGAAAAATTAGTGTATTTGACACCTGGATATGTATCCAAAATTTATTACTCTTTGTGTCCTAAAATAGTTCGAGTAACATAGGTTAACGTAGTAGTCTCACGGTGATGTGGTTGTTAAAACTTATTTCACTTTCATTCTATTCACATTTTGAACCAGTAGCTTTAAATTTTATTCTCCACTTGAAAGAATGGATTTAAAAAATATTAGTAATTTATTATAAATGGATCTCGCTATTTAGAGAAGTGACAAACATTAACGGATGTCATTTTTGAGGCTATTTTTTAATTTTTTTTCATCACGATGGTCATGTCATCTCTGCTTTAATTATATTTATGACAACTAGTTAAGTTAAACTTCAAACAAAGTTTTTATTTATGCCACGTCTTTGGTTTCCTTTTATTGAACTGTGATGTCTTCATTTCTCTATTTGGCTAGCATAAAAAATGCAGCTTACTTGAGAGAAAAAGGTCCCAGCTGTTAGAATATATGGGAACTGTGTAGATATGCTTGTTGATTTATTCTTTTGCAAATTATTTGCCATCATTGGCCTTAACATGTCTCTCTGCAGCTTCCTTCATCCTATTTTGTACATCTAAGACAAGACTTTCATTCTTATTTCCTTGCAGTCTAAAGCTTTTCCGAGGCATCCATACGCTTTCCAGCATGCTTCGCGGTGAGGCATTCAGGTCATATTTTGAGGCTTGGTGTCAAGTGTCCTTATTGAGGCTTACATCACTCGGAATGAAGCATGCCCTCCAAGGCACATCGCTGTGACATGTATTAAGTAGTTTTATGTTTTCTTCAACTCATTTTGATTTTATATGGATCTCATGCTTAATTTCATTATTTGAACTTACTATGATGTTCATAAATTATAGGGATGCTTGATATTTCGTGGTTGCTACTGTTATTGCTTCTTTCTAAGTGCTTATTTCATGTTTATATGTGCGTCATATTAAAATTGAGGTTAATAACTCACTTCAATGGTGAAAATTGTCTTGAGATTTTTAGAAACGTGGCGCATGGTTGGCCTTGTGAAAAGAAATCGTTTCATGTCATAATTCATAAAATTACCTTTTGGACATTGTTTGTGTCAAATAACTCCATCTTGTTTAATACATTTTTCTTACATACTGGATTGCAGCTTCTAAATATTATTTATTAATGGCACCGAGAATTGAAATTTTGCACTTAGAACTTTGAAAGGATACACGTATGAGGTTTTAGCAAAATTTTGTATTTGACTATAATTCTGCTTCAATATATGGATTTTCTTGGAAGGTAATTTTTTTTAGCATAATGTTTGATGTTGTACTTGGAGCAAGACTTTGAAACAACTATTGATTTTATTATTATATTAAAATTGAGAGGTGTGATCATTTAAATACTTTAAGGTGGTGAGATGTGTGATCTTGCTCGGATCAGTTGGACGTGTAACAGTAAAATTTCCACCATGTTTAATATCATTAGAGTGCTAGTGAACCTTCAACTTGCATGTCATTTTCCAATCTGCTTTATGGTTTTCCTAAATCTTTTTTCTTAATTGAGTCTGTTTGAAGTAATTTAAGTTTATATGAGTTATTATATGCTTTTGCTCTTGTATTTTGAGTCTTTTTTGTTTAAGTAGTTTATATGTTATTTGTAGACCACCCTATTGTAGAATTTGAATGCTGAATCTTGTCTTATTTTAATGTATTGTGCCATGTTTTATAGCCCAGGCCCCAGAGCTCTGAATTTCAAAGTCTCCAAAATAGATTTTGTTACTTGAGTAGAAAAGCTAATAATAAGCTTTTGTAACAGGTAATTCCAATTTCCAACTAGGAATTCAGATGCTTAAAATGTATCATCGGGAACCAGATATTTAGTACAGAGATAATTTTGTCAAAACTTCTCAGCCTGGCTCAATGCAACAAGCACCATGGACTGCAAAAGATGCTTGGGCCCCACCATCAAGTAGTACTAGATTGCAAACAGAAGTGAAAAATCTGAGCATATTTGGCAATAGTTGACAGAACAAATGAGAAGTTCGTGCTGACATGGTAGATATGCTTTCATTGTGATGTTGAAACATCAATCAATTGGTACACAATTGTTGACCATGTCATGTTCATAGACAAGTGATCTGGAGAGTTGGTAAAAGCAGAAACTGGTCTGGCTGTGTTTCACAATTAAAACACATTTGAGAAACGCCACAAAAAACAAAAAAAAAAGTTGTGTCGTTCTATGTAAGCTTACCAAAATATCACAAGATGGATTGACTGTTAGGTTCCATGTGTGTGGTGCTAGTATATCAAGCGAGCTTACAGAATGATCAAGCAGCTTACTTCTCAGTTTGAGGAAAATGCCTTTTCACTATTTAGGATAATTAGTAAGGAAGAAGGCATGACAATCATTAAAGGAAAAATAGGGGGAGGGAGTAAAAGATTGTCACACATGTCCGGTATGCAAAAGAAAGTACTTAGCTATGGAGTATCACAAATGCCTACAAAAGTTTCCCCTCTCCAAGCAACAATAGATTTACCCCTCTTGTATACTCTCTGCATCTATAGTCCTATGAAACTTCCCCTATCTGCAAGTAACCTTCAAGTTAAAAGCTTTCTCTTCTAATTGTCTGGCCAACCTTCTATCATGTATTGTTGTTCTCTTCCTTTTTCACTTTTGCTACTGCCTGATGTTGGGGCTCAAGTTTCTCTTATTTTACATGGTTATTGATTGCTTCATGGAGTTACTTTGAGTGCTTTGCTAAAGTCCTCTGTAGTAAATATCTGGTGCCCAGTGATATTGAAAGCCTGTGAGGTGACTTGCACTATTTGCATCAGCTTGGACAATTCTTCTACTGTAAAGCCTGTATTTCTGAAATAAGACAAGTTTCCATCGTAATCAGCCGCCTCCATAAAAAAACATCATGGAGAATTACCTAGTCCACTGTCAGTAAATGGAATCTAAATTGACTAATTTGACACCTGAAGATGTGATAAAACAATGTGGCCATTGTTATGCTAAGTTGCAAGCATTGATGGAGCAAGCATCAGGTAAAGTTTGCAAACATCAACAGGATTCTTTACATGTTTGTCAGTCCTTTCTCAATTACTTTTCATTTTTGTTTTAGTTTAGTGTATTGCTGGAGTTTAACATCTAAATTATATACTCATTATTAACTTGCTTGAGTGAGCATAAATACTAATGCTTACTGGTTCGAATTATCAATTAGAAATATGTATATTGTTACTAATCCTATTAAGCCTTGATTTTAAATGAATTGCATGGAGTCCAGACTCCATTCTGCTACATGTGTTCAATTATGTACGGTATGTATTTCACATTGAGTCATGGTTAGGGATCCCCATTTGTTCATCATGAGACATGTGAGTGCAGGGGAAATAGTAATAACGTGGTTTACCAAAAATGTTTTATTTTTCTGTCAAGTAAATAAGAATAACTTGATCAGTGATACTCAATAAATAAATGAATGTCTAAATTGATTAGTTCTTGGTCTAGAGCCCACAAAATATTTTTACAGGTGTTTTGTGTTTGGGAAAAAATTGGCCAAAAATTTCGTGTTTTTGTTATGCACCCTCATGTACAAGGTATGTGCAAGTACAACTATGCGCAGGCTGTACACGGCTAATCTAAAAAGTAGGTACAATTATGTACATGCAGTGTGTAGATTATATCCCCGATTTTGAGACATTTTCAGCTAAATATCCCTAACCCCTATTTAGGACCAGAAATGATACAGTTTTTGCAACTAATAATTGTAGGGATAACAACACCTAAAACTTGTTATGAAAAATAATGAAAAAAAAAGTAATGCTTGATTTGAAATATTAAACTAACCTGTAGATGACTTTTGACTTGATCATTGGTTAGGTCCTCAATGTTCATTATCTTTCTAATATGTTTTGGTGTTGCCACTGCATGTCCAACGAATAGCATAATAATAAAGATATGTTCATAATAGTGACAAATTCACAGCAAAATTTATGCATGTTTTCTGAGTTTCAATATCAACTGCCTGTGGAAGCTATCAAACTATTTGTATTTAGATTAGATGCAGAGTTGCTAATAAACATAGGTACACCTTGTGGACCTCCAAGCATATGCAGAGCCATTTCAAACTTTGCATGAAGCTCAGGTGTCCAATGTCTTCTGTTATTCCAGGTAGTTGAGTCTGAATCTGTATTTATGCCGCTGCAATCCTCAGTTTTAATTCTTGGAATATTGGCTTTATGAGTTTCAAGGGACAGAATCGAGCCTTGATTGATCTCCTTCCCCTTTCGATGTTCATTGTATTTATATGACTGAAAGGTTTTCAGAAGAAAATCTTTATTGTTAAGAAAGTGTTTTTATTCTCTTTCTGTTTAATCAGAACTCAATTAATTTAATCCAATGTTAAATACAAAAAATAAAGTTTTAAATTGGTGTTTTGTTTTGTTTTAGGTTGTAGAACCTGAATTGTATAGTCAAGAGGGTGGTTCCTCAGAGGTATAGAAGAGCTTTCGGTCAGATCTTTTCCTTGTGTAATGTAATTCTTATAGAACTTCTTGGATTGCTCTTGCTCACAAGTCCTCTGCTCTGTCCTAAATTCAGAAAGACTCATCTCTATGTTCTTTATTTCCTTCTTTATTACTTTAATGGCTACACCACATGAGAAATTTCTTAAGGCATAAATTTCAAGTTTTCCAATGAACCAAAAAAAAAAAAAAAGAGAGAATGGTTGAGGAAATAGGAGATTCAAAACTATGCAGGCATGAAATGAATCAATGACTCACCGTCCGTTAGTAGAATCATACACTGGGGTAGTTCACTTTTAAAACGCTCAACCCTTGATAGCTCTTCTATGTACTTTTCCAAATAGACATTCAAAATTGTTATTTTCTGAGAGGCATCGTCAATATTTGCAAGGTCAAAGAAAATGTTGGTTATTGTTTCTGGGACATAAGAGGATCTCAAACTCAAGCTGAGGTCAAGCCGATCAGAAGCCATTCTCTAAGGTATTGTTTTACTTTCTGGTATCTTTAGAATCAAATTGGTTTCTGAATTCTGAATCTCTCAACAGTGTGAGATATTGTGTTCACTCTTGATATGTTTATAAATGGAGTCTGAAAGTAGAATCCAGAATTCAAGAAAATCTTAGAAAGGTATGGTCATTTAAGACACATTAGATTACATTTTATTACTGTCATGCTTTTTATCAGATTTTGACAACTAAATGTGTGTTTGATGTACTATATTAGATAGGTTAAGTATATTCAAATTAGTCGTAATTGTAATGAATTGCATTATGACTTTGTAAAGTGTTTAATGACAATAAGTAAAATATTGTTTGATAAAATTGATAATAAATATTTTGATAAAATAATTTATATTTAAAATAATATGTAATTTTTTATATAGTTTTCTTATATAACAAAAATAATTACATTATAAAAATTTATTTAAATCAATATTTAATTAATAAAAAATCTACCTAGATTTTCAAAAATAATAAATACAATCATCAATTTTAGAAAATGGATAATCATATCCCCTTAATTATTATTTTATTACAAAATCTCCTCCCAAATTTCATGACTTCTATTTATTTTTTGGCAAATACCTCTTGAAAAAATTTGAAATATTGACAAGAGGGGTGTTATTGTTATTTTTCAAACATGTAGGTTTTTTTTGTTGTTTCATGAAACGTAAAGGGAGGTATTTGTAAGTGATACCTAATTAATTTATTATATGTTTTTTACATTTAATTTTCTTTTTAATTTTGAATGAAAGAAAAAATTTAAACACATAATTTTATAATTGAAAAATTCAGAAAAAATAAGGATGATTTGATAATGGTTTTGTAATTGACTCTTATTTATTATATTTTTCTTACGTTTATTTATTTTTAATTTAGGGTGAAAGAAAAAGTCAAAATACATAATTTTATAATTAAAAATTTAGAAAAAATAAGTGTGATTTTATAACGGTTTTGATTAATAATTAATGATTTTATATTTTTAATGAATTACTATAAAAATAAGAAGGGTTTTATAAATCTTTTAAAAAAGTTTTTTTAATTAGATTTTTAATTTATTATGTTTTCCATTTTTATCAAATATTTTTGGAGGGTAAATGAAGTCTTTAGTAATTTTTATATGTATAAATATTGCAATAAAATGATTAAAAAATTTAAATTTTTTAAATAATAACTAAAATAAATTAGAAAACAAAATAGTTGATTTTTTTTTAAGTTAAGTAACAATTATCATTAAATATATTGGTCATTATTTTATAAAAAAATAAAAAATTATAAAATTAATTTTTTGACGAAAATTATAAATTAGAGTCACTATCAATCATTTCTTAAGTTAATTGTATATTATGATTTAGATTTATGCCTCTGGTAATACAATTTTTTTTATATAACATAATATTATTTCATAACAAATATGCCACTTACAGGAAGGCTGCTTATTGATTGAATTAAAATATAAAATATTTACCACAAATTACTCTGCCAAAAAAAGAAATCATTTTGCAGATTTTAGTAAAGAATTTGTGATTTATTGTTGGAAAAGTGTATTTAAAGTCTTAATCAATCATATTACTTTTTTTTTCTATTCAAAGAATCTGATAAACTTTCATGTATTAGGAAAAATGTTATCTAGGTCCAGGCGCCCATATCTATTTTTGTGAGAAATTATACATTATTTTAAAAGTAAATGATATATTTTTTATTAATATTATTGATTGATGTAAAAAGATAATGGGCTGTTGTGCTTTTCTAAAAAATTATTAAGCTTATCTTTTTTATTTTTTTAGGAGATAAAAAGAAAAAATAACATTATTGATAAAAAAAATATACATACAAATTAAATAACACCTCGATGATAATTTCTCCTATTTTGCTAAGGTAAAATCTGTTTTGGAAACTCCGCCTCATCTCTGTCTGTTCTGAATTGATTATCAGAATCTGATGTCATGTGAACGGTTCACTTTTTTCTCATACATGTATAAAAAGTACTTCGACAAAAAGTGGAAAATGTCGTAACCGTAAAATGGATTATTAAAAAGATGACTTTTATATTATAAATTGTGATATAAATATAATTACTATTATAGATAATTTTAGTAGTTAAAATTATATTATTTATTTTTAATTTATAACTAATTGTTAGGAATGTAAAGTAGATTGTTTTATCTTATTTTATATATTATTTAATATTTTTAATGTATTAATGATGTAATATTGTTTTATTTTATTTTGAATATCCTCTTATGTTATTTCATTTCATTTATATTATATTTAACGGATTTAATTTTAGATATATGTATAATTTTTCTTAAAGTTTACATTATAAATTATCATTTATTATATTTTATTATTATTATTATTATATTTTTACTTGTCTTATTTGGATTAATTTAAAATAAATAAAAATCTTAATTAGTACTTTTGAAAATTTAGTGAGATAAGATGAGATGTGTTAAAAATTAATGTATTGTCTTATGAATTTCATTAATATCTCATTTTAATTTACACCTTTATTAAATTATAGTAATATAATTTATAATAAAGAGATTTTTTTATTAAAAATAGTTCTTTATTTTGAGAAGAAGGCCAATTATATATATGGTAAAATTAAAACCTTTATTTTTATGTGGTTGTAAGATAGTATTTGTTATTTTAATAGTATAATGATTTTATTTTTATATTATTTTTTATCCAGATTATTGAGCTGGTATTTCATTTAAAATATATAAATTAATTTTTTATTTAATTAAGTGATATTTAAAAGTTATTTTAAAATAATCAATTAATTAATTATCTAAAAATATTATTTGAATATCGTATGTGTATCAGCGTATGTAAAATATTTTTAATTAAGTGATAAATTGTATTAAATTGATAATTTTTTTTAGTAAAAAGAGTATAAAAATAAAATCATATTATTAAGATATTGAATACTGAAATGCAATCCCATAAATGTTAAAAGTTACAATCAACGTTAAATTATTTTAGAATGGAGTTTATTTTTTAATAACAGAATGTTCATTGTGACTTTTATTTTAAATTTTAATATTTTTAGAAGTAAAAAAGAAACATTTGAATGATTTTCTATTGAAATTCTTTTCTTTCTTATTTTGCCCCTAAATAATTAAATATTGACATAAAAACCTTTCTTTCTTGATTGATAGAAAAATAATAATTATGTAATTTGTTTTTGGTTGATTTCTTTTTCAAATTTCAAAGTAGACACCATTGACAAAAATTAACTATTATTTAATCTAGAAACCACCTAACCTGTACGGTAGGGCTACCATCTGAAAATTGATTTTAAATTTTAATAATTATTTAATAAAAATAATATAATTGATAAATATAAAATTTAAAATAATATTTTAAATTATGTATAAAAAATAAAATTTAATTATATGTATAAAATGTACTGTATGTATATAAATATTTAATTGTTTAAAGAAATATTAAAAAAATTCAACCATTTATAAAAGAGAATGATTGATTTAAATAATAATATTGTAAAAATAGAGAGTAACTTTTTGATGAAATTTAATGTTTAAATGGAATGATATTTATGTTTAATTTTCTTGTTTTTTTATTTTAAAAATATAATTTGACATGAAAATTATAAATAATGTTTTATAGTGTGATTAAATTATAAATAGTAATAAATTCTTTGAAATTAACAATTTCAACATAAATATACTTATTTAAATGTGTATTTATTATAACCATATTAGGTGTTAATTATTACTTTACTCATGGTCCCTTTGGGCTTCGTTAGGAATTTTTATTTGTGTGCGCGTCTTTTTAATAACATTTTCAATAGAGGATTCAAAACTAAAAGAATGAATTATACAAATTTTAAATAAATTAAGACATGCATAATAAGATAAATTTGTGAGATTATTACATTAATGTTATCTTTTCTAGTTGTGTTACTTGATTTAGATAATAAAGAATTTATTTAAATGTAATTTAATTTTAATAAAGATTTAATCATAATTTCATAATCAAATGGTAAGTATAAAGTGTTTTATTCAAAAGCATTAGTTCAAGTCTTGGTATTATTATTATTTGCATTATATTTAAGAATTTAATTTTTAAATTCATTATATAAATTTAAAAACCTTGATAGTATCATTACGTATAAATCGTGCTTTAAAATCTAATTTTTTTAAATTTATTAACTTAAAAGTGATGATGATTATGACAATCAAATCATAACTTTTTAGATGTAAGAATTTAATTCGTACATAAGTTAGATAAAAACTTATTCATAATTTTATAGTCAAATAGTAAGCGTAAGTGTAGATTGTTACATTCAAAAACATAAGGTTAAGTCTTAATATTGTCATTATACATATTATATTTAAATTTTTTTAATTCACAGTATAAATTTAAGAGTCTTGATGTTATTGTTATGTATAAATGGTGTTTTGAAAACCCCATTATTAAATTTATTAACTTTATAAACAATTGGTAAATATTGAACAATTTATTCAAGTATAAGTTTGAGTCTTAAAATTGTCAATATACATATTTTATCCATTAAAAAAAGGTCAAATAAAAAAAATGTGATAGCTTAGACGATTAAGACTAGGAAAGTTGAACTTTTAATTCTCATTCTTTTATATCTAAATCTAATAGTAATAGAAATAGAAATAAAATACTTTTGAATTTTATTTATATAACTTTTATGTAATTTTTTTTAAATACAGAAATAATTTCAATAGATGATAAGGAGAGGTCTAAATACAAGACAAATAAAGAGAATAAAGTGTCAAACCATATCTTCTAACAAAAAGGCCAAAAGTTGGAGAGTTAAGTTGGTAACCCAATCAAGTGGTAACGATCAAGTCTTAGAGTTACGAGCAATCTAATTTGCAACTTTATTGGCCATGTCTTACATGTACTTGTACATTTGGAACATCTCCCATACCTCTTTTTAAGTTAATTATTATGCTTGATAATTCTATAGGTCGATTAAAACATCATTGTTAAGAAATCAATTAGTAGTTTCGAATCACTTGTTAGTTGAAAGTCGATGCAGTTGTAGCTCTAGACTAAATTCAATGCATAAAGAGTCGTTAAACATTTAGTATTCAAGGTTGAGTTGCTAGTAAAATAGAATGTGTGTTAAATACAATATTTTCATTTTGATATATTTCCACGATTTTGATGTTACATTGTTTTGAACCTGTATTCCATGAGTCATCATAATTAATAACGTTACAATGTACAGGTGGAAAAATCCAAAAAGCGAGCATTATCTTAGGCAATGAGGTTAGGGGTTTGGAAATCTTCAAAATGGTGTAAAACCTAATATTCTCGACAACTAGTGATTGCCGGTGTATTAGTCTCGATTGGGTTGAGTTGATTGGGTTGAGTGGTGTCTGTTCAAAGACTTAAGCACATCTATGTCTTCAAATAAACCATAAGTGATAAACTAGATAAGCTTGGGTATCTTCACCAAAGTGTTGTTATTCCATTTTACTTATCCAAAACAATAATTAACTTTTAGTGGACTTGATAAACCAATGAGAACGAACGGAGAAAGGGCTTACGAACCAAACTGCACATATCCATTGGCATTGCAAGAATATATGTTGCAAGGATTCCACAACATGGGTAAGTATGATAGTTGATCATGTTTCTTTTATAAAGTGGTTATCTTGTAGCAAGAGCGTGGTTAAACAATTTCTACATGAAGACACGAAGCTTTAGAGACATATGCACTCTCCAAATCTATCTCCATATATTTTTATATTCTAAGCAGAAGGCCTGATGACTCCTTGCTCAAGTGCGTAGTCCTAATGGATCTTGTGGTAATAACTTTTAATGCTAAAAGTCACATTAGTAGTGTGTAATCAAATAAACTTATCCTTAACATTATCTTAATCTTGAGAGAATTTGAACAATTCTGTCACAGAAAAGCTTCTTAAGCATGCTCAAGTTTCAATCATTGCTTGCATTATGAAGTAGGTCAGAAAGAAATTGGATAGAATGGTTTGCGTACGTCATGACAGGAACGTAACCAGATAGTCATTTATCTTTCCACACTCTAATATGTGAATCATTGTCAACATGCGTTTAACATATCTAAATAGAATATTCCCTCCATACATTAAACTTTTCCATACCTATGATGAAACATGTGTAGCCTGAACATCCCGGAAAGAGGAATTTGTTGAATAAAAATCCTGTAAAACTCGTGCCCATAATGCATTGGGAGTATGAAGAAAACGCCAAGTCAATTTAACTAAGAAAGTATTTTAAAGATTGACATGGTAAACGAGGGACATATTTGTAGGATCAATTTTAATAGGACTTCTTAATCAGCTTGGGATAAGGATCGACACTTCTACCCTTTTAGGCGGTGGTGCACACCTTTCAGAATATTGGAGAAAAAAATGCTTACACTTATTTCCCCCCCAACGAAACATCAAGGTCTTCCAAGATTTGAAGTTGTAATTGTTGAAGGGTATTAGCGTTAAAAATCAATGACAATTTGATGTTGATAAATTGTCCCGATCCATGCAGTAGTCAGAGATGATTCTCATTAGTATACTATGCTCATCTGTATGAGAGCACAAGAATAATATGTATATGAATATAAATAAGATGTGATACAAATAAATAACATGGAAGACGTTAGGCGTGAATATATCATTAGAAAAGTATGTTAATAATAACAGTAGCATCAATAACAATAGTTATAAAAGCAAGACAATAATAATCATTGTAACAATAGTATTAAAAGGAATATATTGTTATAAAAGCAAGACAATAATAATCATTGTAACAATAGTATTAAAAGGAATATTGATAATATTAATAGTATAAAAACGAATAATGTTAGTAGTAATGGAGGGTAGAAAAACATTAGAAAAAAATAATAATATTAATAATTGTAAAAAAGATAATACAGACGATGATGAAAATAATATTGATAGTTATAATAATAATAATAATAATAATAATAATAAGAGGGGTAGTAGTAATAGTTATAACGGTAGGAGAAATTATGATAAAAATGAGAATAATATTGAAAATAATGAAAGTAGTGAGATACTAATGACATCAATAGTAATAATAATAATAATATTAATGGTAATAAGATCGATTGTAATATAAGAAATTGTAAAGTAATGACAGTAAATTAGTGATAACAATACTTGTGATACCTAGTGAAAATAGAATTAGTTACAATGATAATAAGAAGAATAATAATAAAAAAGTTGATAATAATAAGAATAAATAATATTAATATAATAATGACCAGTAATATTAACAATAAGAACATTTATTGAAGCAAAATAATGATAATAGTAATATTAACATTTAGTATTAATTGAACTAATATGGATAGTGTTAAATAATAATAACGAGGACTACGATAACGATCATGTTAGTAGTAATAATAAAAAGAATAATAATAATAATAATGGTATTTAAAATATCCAAAATAATAGTAATAAGAATAAAAATTAAAATATTAATAAACTGAAGAATAATAACTTATATTATAATAATAATAATAATAAATAATTTAGTTGTAATACTAGTTATAATAATAGTAATAATATTAAATTTAATAATAATACTAATAGTGATATATAGTAATAATGATGATAATAATAAAAGAAATAATAAGAAAACACTAATAATGATAATAGCAATAGAAGTAGTGGCAATAATTGTAGTACAAAGATGATGATGACGATAGAAGATACACAAAAAGTGGTAATAATGATCCAAGCAAATAAAATTAACAGTAACAACAGGTAATAATATTGATTATAATACTACTAATAAATAATAGTGACGACTATAATAATATTGATAAAGACAATAACCATTATAATAATAATAAGAAGAAGAGTTGTAATAGTAATAGTAATAATGATCATAAAAATAACTAGAAATGAATATATTAATATGTATAGAAACTTGAGTTAATATCAACAAAGAAAAGATAATCCGTATGTAAATAGGTGTAGAATTTGTTAACAATGGCAGTTAAGCCTTAAACCCCTTAATAATCCCTCTACAAATTTGTTAAGTGTAGTAGAAAGTAGATCGTCAACCAAAATAAATAGGTAAGGAAATAATAAATCTTCTTGTCTAAGGCTACAAGATAGGTTAAAAGATTTTAATTCTCCGTTAAGTATGATGAAGTACTCTACTGTTGTAACACATTGCATAAGTAATTGAACCCATTTAACTGCAAAACTCATTTTATGTAAAAATCCCACTCAATTATGTTATAAGCTTTGCTCATATCTGTTTTTAAGGCAACTTCATAAAAGTGTTTCTGTTCTTAAAAGGTTGAAAGTCTTTTGGGCAACATTAATATTATCATGTATGAACTTATATTTTACAAATACATTTTGATTATCAAAAATAACAGTCTTTAGAAAAGACTTGAACTTGAGAACTAAAGGTTGGGAAAATATCTCGTAACTAAAATTGTATAAATTTATAGGTTCGAAATCTTGAACCATCTATACATTTACCTTTTTATCAAATAAGAATGTTTTTTTTTTTTTGTTAAAATGCCTCCAGAGATATCACATGTTAAAAAACTAATAACCATATTAAATGTCATCTCGACATAGGTCCCAAAAATGTTGATAAAATTTGTCATGAAAACCATGAACAAAGGAGAATACTACTTCTTATACTTCTAATCAAAAGATTAGTTTTATAAAAGAATCATTCATATTGGGAGATAACATGGACTTAAAAGAGAATCATTCATGATGGGAGATAACATGGACTTACTTTATAAAGGATAATGGAGAACTCTCGTTCACCAAAACTAGTAAATAAAGTTGAGAAATATAAAAAAGAATTCGTTAATCATTTTGGACTCCGATATTATCTAACTATTATTTACTTTATTTTCACCCATAAAATTTTATTATGTCTCCTCATTTGAAGAATTGTAAGATGAAAAAGTGAGTGTTATGATGCTCCTATTTTAACCAATTCTTCCTGGAACATTGTGCTCAAAATATTTCTTCAAATTGCCATAATTTATTAAGTTCATCCAATAGTTAAAATCGCCTCTCTATTGGAAATATCTGAACGTAGAGATAGACTTTGGATACTCTTTTTTTTTAACACTGAAATTTTTCTACGTGGATTGTTTGATCTATCTTTTGCCCATTTTTTAGTAATTAGATTCATATTATATAGTTTTTTTTCCATTAAATTCATGCTACATAATCACTTTTGGTTTTCTACCAAGAAGCATGAATAGTGTCAATATAACTAGAATTCAGTAGCCATTTTAGTTCCAACACAAATCACTTTTTATGTGGTACAGTTGTTGGGTTCTAAAGAAGTAAAAGTGGAGAGTGATTGCTGTCAATTGCAGAGAGTTCCTCTACTAATAATTTGAGGAATATGTTAAAAGAGAGTAAGGGAGACAAATGCCTTATCCATTTTAACTTTCACAAATACATTCTCATCTCTTTTATTTGACCAAGTAAAAAACTCACAAACTGAGGGAATATCAATGAAATTACATGAGTTTTTAAACTGTGAATTCCATAAGGTACCATTGGACCCATCTCATGATAATTTGTTGTAGGCTTAAGTTATTTCACTCATTGCCAATGGAAAAAGGTTGGGAATTTTCTGCCTGCATTCAAGGACCGCGAACATCCATCACAACATGAGGTCTATCACCAATATCACGAGTACTAGATGAGCGTTTTTCATGTCTAAGACTACCGCATGAGAAGCAGAATGATGGAAGCCGCACATACTGAAAATTTACCCATATTGTCAGGGTATTCCTAGTTGTTGGCCAAAGTCCAAGAATAATGGGCATGGACAAGTCTATACGTGCGCCAAGTTTGTTGATCATTGGAAGCACATCCCACTCTAAAGGGAGGCCATGGAATTCAATCAGAAGGAAACAAATGAAAAATAAAAAATGCTTGAGATGGCCTAAGACCTACATCGTAAGAGAAGGAGCAGACTGTCATTGAAGCACCAATGGCCTCTATAGTTAACCCTTAAGAAATCCTCTTCAGAGAAGAAAACAAATAGATAAAACCCATCATTTAAATCTCTTGCCTTCATACCATATTGTAGTGCCCATGCCTTTAGAAAGACCGATAATATTGTGGTAAAATTAAAATTGTGATATATTTACAAACGATCATAGTAAACCCATTGATAAGATGCTTCTTATTCAGACCTAACTAAATCATCCAAAGCAAGACTCGTATCCATTACTATACAAATTTAGTAGTAGACTGCAGAAACCTAAAAGAAAACAAATTATAGCAAAAGGAAAATGGATATATATATATATATATATAGTGGTGAAGAAATAGAAGGTAGTGCTTAAATAGACAAAAAATCCTAATATGCACAAATTATTTTGCTATTTAAATGACAACATGAGTTCGTGACATATTACAGGGTAGAACATGGGGGAATAGCATCCCACAGCTGTTAGAGCCAAGAGAGCAAGTAATGCTCTAGCACAAAAAAAACTTCTCCACTAAAAACCAAGGCTTGGTTTCTTTGGGACAATTGAAATTTTAGATTTTTATTATCCAAAAGTAGTTGATTTTCCTATTAATTATTTGGACCACATGTATTGAGTAATAATACATATTTCCAGAAAATTTCCATAAACACCAAAAGGAAGCTATAAATTTTTCCTTAGTTTTCATTTGATTTATCATTTTCCACACTTGCCCTTGAAACAGAATAACCCAGCCTTTATGTATTTGCCTTTAAGAATATTTGTTATGAAGTTGGTTTTTTTGTAACTGCTACTGCCTGCAGTATCGCATTTAAGAATGTTGGTAAACATGTGTAGAGAAAAATTAGCGTTTCACTTTTTTTTTCTTCGAGTATTTTTGTCACTTCTTACGGAATAAAAATGTAAAATATTTCATTAATTCTATCTTATATCTTATTTAATATTTTAAATAATTTTATAGTTTAAAATTATTCTTCTTATTTAAATCTTATTTTATCTCATAATTCTAATATTCTTTACTTAATATATATATAATATCTTATTATTTTTCTTTATATTAGATAATTAGGTTTTATTTTTCTCATTTTTATTTTACTTGTCTTATTTAGGTGAGATATCTTAACTTGTATCATCACGTTATCATTTCAACTTATAAAAAAATTAAATAAAATTAAATAAAATGAATTTTTAAAATTATTGGTTTGTATAGATGATTAAATGAGTGAATTTAATATTTTTTAAGAGTAGTTTACTACATTTAATTTAAGTATTTTTTTAGAATTTTTTTTGAAAATTTATATTTTTTAATTAATTTGACAAAAATTATAATCATATTTATTTTTTACAGTTTATTATGAACTATTTTTATTATTAATTTTTTTTTATAGAAATATTACTGTACTTTTCGAAAATATAAATAGAAACAGCAAAAGCTCGGCTGTGAGAATTGAGGAAGCCGATGAAATCAGACAAAATAAGTGGAAACAATGACGGAATTGAGGGAATGTGACAAAATACTTCTTTCGGTGGCAACTTTCAATTATATGATATTATTAATTTGGGATATAATTGAAAGCATTTTATCACTAGTAAAAAAGCTCATTTTTTCAACAATTTTTTAAGAATATATTAAAATGTTATTTTTCTTTACATATTTATATTATTTATTTATTATTTTCTCGTTTTTTCTCATTTATAAGTTAAAAAAGTTTTTTCTTAATTTTTTTTATTTTACTTTATTTTTAATTATTATTATTTATTTTTAATTTTAACTTTATTTTAATTCCATTATTTAAAAAAATATAATAACAGTAATATTATTTTTTATAGAATTTGATTTCTATAATTATTACAATTCTACTTTTATGACTTAATTATTTTATCTTTATTAGTTATTATAAAAATTTAAGTACTTTTCAGTTTTTTTTTGAAGAAGATATATAGTTTTATATCAAATAAATAAAAAATTATACCATTAAAATTTAAACTTAAATCTATAATAATAAAACTATAAAATTATATTACTTAATTTACAAACCAATCCTACCTACCGGATAGTTTGGTATTAAGCAATTGGGAATCCACTAATAAAAGTTTTCTATTGATGATAATGATTTTTACTATTTTTTTCACAATAAGTTTACTCACCTTATTGATAATACTATTTTTTTTTTGTTAGTAAAATGCTTTCCAAAGGGATAATAGTCCCATTTTATCACTTAAATTGCATTATTAGTTGTATAACTATTATCATAATTGTGATATTTATCTAAACAAACAGGAGTCACTTCTCCGGCCATAATTAAGGTAACTTTTTTCCAAAAAAATTGAAACTATAAAAATAAAAATAAAAATAAAAAATCGAGATATTTAAATTACATTTAATCATCACGAAAATGCTCAAAAATCATCCGTAAATTGTACCACTTTTTTCTTCGATTTAAGTTTTACACACGTATTTAATAATTTTTGATGCCACAACTTTAAATATACACTTTAATAAACTAACATACGAATTGATAAGTACACTGTAATACGATTGCAATTTGCAAGTTATTAAAGTTTTTGAATTTTCGTGTATGATGCATCAAAGCATAAGAAAACCCATTTAAAAATTTAATTTGAAAGTGGCTCGTATCTATTTTGCTTAGAATTTTAAATAATATTAGGACAACATGCTTTGTAACATTTTATTTAAGATGATTCGATCAATTCATTTAAATAAATAAATTTGATATTATCCGTCAGATTAAATTAATAAATTTTACGATCAGATCGAATTCAGATTAAAAATTATACAATCTATTCATATTCAAATTGAATTTAAATTAATAGATTTTATAATATATTGTATCCGATTAAGATCAAATTATTATTAAATTATAAATAAATACATATTTTATTTTATAATATATTATATTTAAATATTATATATACTATAATTATTATTTTCATAATTGTACAGATATAGTTTTTATTTTTTGTTGCGACTATAAATAATAATATTGTTATAAAAGTATGAATTTAAAATTTAAATTTGTGTATGTATTGTTTTATATATGACAATAATTCATAAATAAATTTTAATATTAATTTAACTTTATCTTATCTGAACAAAATTGATTTATTTAAATTCAGATCAATTATATCATTCTATCAAATTCAGATTAAAAATCTTCAAATTCATTCGAATAATATCAAATTCAAATTGAGTTACTCATCCAGTTTTACTTATAAATGTAATGCTCTAAGTTAATGACATTTAATGTAACTCATGAAGATATATTTTTTTAATTAAAGATACTCTGTGCTCGTGCAAATCCGTGAGAACATCAAAAATAACTCTATAATTTTTTTTTTTATAATTGTATGTTATTATCTGGCATATACTTTTACTTATAAATGTAATGCTCTAAGTTAATGACATTTAATGTAAGTCATGAAGATATATATTTTTAATTAAAGATACTCTGTGTTCGTGCAAATCTGTGAGAACATCAAAAATAACTCTATAACTTATTTTATTTTTATAATTGTATGTTATTATCTGGCATATATATATATATATATCAATGATTCAATTTAATAAATATATAATAATATTAATTATTAAATAATAATAATTATTTTAAATTTTTTACTTTATTTAAAAAATGTAAATATTTAAATATAAAATTTTAAATTATTATTACTATAATTTAAAAATTGATTTTAAAATACTTTATAAATGGTGCATAAATACTGTTAAAATAAATAATTGATTAGTTTGTTACTTCGATGATGAATACACATAATTTATTAATTTATGAGTAATATAATTAAAATATATTATAAATATGAATGATTTATTATAATATTAATAATAATTACTTAAATTTATTCGATAAATTAGTTAAATATAACATAATATATAAATTTATTTTAATATTTTTATTATATAAGAAGTTAAATCCAACATAAATGATAAACATGACTTGATTAAATTTAATCAATAGTTTTTGTTTAAAAATAATTTATATTAACTAATTATTTTTTAATTAATACGAGATATGATATAATCTTGATATGAAAATTATTAATTCAATAAAAATATAATATGTTTATAAATGAATTGACGAAACAATCACTAAATGAATAATAATAAATTGTAACTTAACGTAATATAAATAATTTTATTATATAAAATAACTATTTAAAAAATATATTTATTATATGACATTCTATTATTTATTGGTGTAAAAAAAATTTAAAAAAATATTTATTATATGAATATTTTGGAATTCATTATTGTAAAAAAGTATCTATTATATTAATATTTTGATATTTATTAGAATAAAAATTAAAAAAACAGAATTATATAACAAATATAATAAAATAAAATTATTTTAATTTTAAGACTGTCTAATTTAAAAACTTTATATGTTGTAATCGAGTTTAGCTTCCAATTGCCCTAATTAAGTCTAGTGGTAAAGGCGACGCATAATATTTTATTGGTTGTATGTTTATATTTTTTTCTGGTAATTTAAAATAATAAACTATCGAGTATGTATTATACTTTATACATTTCAAATTAGATTATATATTGAAAAAAATATTGATAATTAATTAAATTATTTTTAATATAACAAGAAAAATATTTTTTCTACTGCTGTTATTATTATTATTATTCCTTTTTCTTCTTTTAATACTAGCCTTCTTTTTACCTTGTTCTTTACATTTTCTTTCAAAAGTAATTTGTTTATTTTATTTTTGTAAAAAAGTGGTTGCAAAATATATTTTTTAAGCAATAAATATTTTGAAAAAAATTATATATTTTCTGAACTTATCCCATCCGATGTAATTAAAATGAAATATTACGCTAAATGCGATCAATTTATTCACATAAGAGTAATTTAGATCAAAATGGAATTATGGGTTAGATTAAAATGAATGATTATTGTTTTTTAAATTATATTTATTTTTTTAAAATTCATTGATTTTCTTTGTATATAAATATAGAAATATAATTAATTCATTTGAAATGAGTATTATGTTTTGTAAAAATAATATAAATTTATATTCATGTTAGGTAAGAAGTTAAATTTTTTTAAAATTAAATCATTTTTATTTTATTTTTAAAATAATTTAACAAATATTATGTTATAATTAAAACAAATATAAATATAAATTTATACGTGAACTTCCAATATTTATATAATATTTAGTTTATATTTTGAGTCGATATAAGTGAGTATTGGGATACAATGAGTTTTCGGGGTGATATGCTAACTATTATCCGATCTAATTGGCGAAGTCGGTAATTATCAATTTATTATCCACTACACACGTGGCACAACAAGCGTTCGGGTAGTTTCGGATCTTGCGCTGAAATCGAATTTTTTAAACAAAAATTATTTCGATTTGGGTCCCCCAATTAAACCCCTCCGCTTCTAGCGAAAGGGAGCTAAGAATGTTTACGAACGGGAGGTAACTGTGAGACTCAACTGACATGAAATTTTAACGCATCTGTAAATCAATCTCAGCCTTTAGATATCTCTTCCTTTGGAATCTGCACCGTTCATTTTAACGGCGGTGGCTCTTCCCCTAGGCTCTGCTGTCCGATTCCTGATCTCTCCGTCTCCGTTGAGTCTGACTCCGCCGTTTATCCGATTCGCATCTCTTCCTTTTTAGCGTTTTAGTAGAAGTACGGTAATTTTTCTTGAATTTAGTTCGTTTGGATAATCACCGAATGCATGTTCTTATCTATCCTCAAGTGGGATTGACATTTATTATTGAATTTCATCTATTTTTTGATGTTATTGAACAAGATTTTGAATTTTTAGAAAATATGGCGTTAGTAATGGGTAGAAATGCATGGTTAAACAAACGCATTCATTCTGATTTTGGAGTAAGGTTTTCGTATTTGCTTGCTCATTCATAAATTTAATTCAAAGGAGATGCAAGTATCTTCCTTTAGAAATAACTGATATATTCCTTTTGTAAATTTTTATTTTCTCTCGATTTTTTTTCCTTGGGCTAATGATCATTCTACACTCCAAACTATTTTACCTACTAAAAGTTAAAATTTTCTCAAACTGCGTTATATTTATATTTCTACCGCAACTAGAAGAGGTACTAATGGTTAATGTTTTGAGGTCTCGTTTATTTAGGGCTTTTTTCTTTTTCTTTTTTTATGCAAAGTATGTTGCTAAATAGTCGATTGAAGCTGTTTTTAATATAGGTCTGTTGAATGGTAATAGCTTATTGCAAATATTTAGAAATAAGATCAGATTGGCTGCCCAAGTTGAGAAGATGAACCTATGAACCATTTCAGCACTGTGTATGATTTTTGTATGATATTTCAATTTTTGGACCGTTTAAATCGCAATTTGGTTTTCTCAAGATGGTTTGCTATAGCTTGAGTCTGTACTCTTTACATGTATAGATCATGCAGTACGTGGAGAAATTTAGTTCATAATTTCTGGACTAAATCTGCTGGTTGTTTGGATAGAAAAAGTTCCCTCCTCCCCTAGGAGTGGTATTCATTAGCTGTTCTCTTGCCTTGTTATGTATTCATAATAGTTGGGAATATCAAAGATCCAAGAACATAAAATAAAAAAGAATCAATTATAACTTTAAATTCTTTTTGTATAGGTGCACTCTTTAAAAATAAGAGGGGCTAAGATGCTGTTATACGCCGTAAAAAGGATAGATTAGAGAGCTTTAAGTCATTTGTAGAATTCTTTTTTCAGAAGAAGAAAAAGAAAAGGAAAAAGAAGTCTTTATGTCCTGTCATTTTCCATTTATTTTATTTTTAACTTGTTTCTTTCGAGTTTGAAGAAAAATTCAGGAGGGAGCAATTCTAAAACCACTCTGTAAATGTTTAACGTGTTTTCTTACATTTTCTTGCTACCATTTGTACTGAAGCGAATGAACTGATTTTAAAGGTGATATATTTTGTTTTCTTCGAATGATGTGTTTTGGGTGGAAGGAAAAATCTGAATTTTAACAATAAGTGCAACAAAAGTGTTTCATTTTTTACACTTGGTACTTCTTGAATAACTATTTTTTATACAGTATTTTATTGATTTTATTCTTTCCAAATGGCCAGGAGTCTCCGGTTACCTTCCCAATGTAGCAAATGCTTTAATTGGGTGGCTATCAAATGTAGCAATTTTACTCACTTTCTACCTTATTCATAGTCAAAGCTGTGACAGTGTTAGAAATGCCGAAGCGCATAGAATTCAACTTGATTGGATTATGATTGACTGTAATACAACTATCTGTCACCTGCGATTAGTGCCAGCTCCTGAGTTTGGCGTCTGCTTCAGAGATAATCTCTCTGCTGCCGCTGCCACTACTGCTGGCGTTGGACTTTTCCACTTCTCTGCTTGCTTTCATGTCTCATGACATGGACAAACCTGTGCATAACCAGATGGCATTTGCAACCATGAAAGGACCTTTTCATGGTGACTACTCTTTGAATAAGAACTTGGAAAGAAAACCCTCTGGAAAGAGGCGTGTATTTGTGCAGACCGAAACTGGCTTTGTTTTGGGTATAGATTTGGACAGAAGTGACAATGCCCATACAGTGAAGAGGAAATTGCAGGTTGCCCTTCATGTTCCAACTGAAGAGAGATCGTTGATGTGTGGCGATATGGTTTTGAAGAATGACCTGAGCGTTGTTAGAAATGATTCTCCACTTCTTCTCACTAGGAACTACTTGCACAGAAGCTCATCTAGCCCATGTCTCTCACCTATTGGGAAGGATCTTCAACAGAGGGACCAAAATGGTCCGATTGAGATATTGGGGCTCTCAAATCAATATGCTAGAACAAGAGAACTGGTTATGGATATTATGAAGGCAATAAAAAATGGTATTGATCCAATTCCTGTTCGTAGTGGTCTTGGAGGTGCATATTTTTTTAGAAACTGCCAGGGTGAAAACATTGCTATTGTCAAACCAACAGATGAGGAACCTTATGCCCCAAATAACCCGAAAGGTTTTATTGGCAATGCTCTTGGGCGACCTGGTCTAAAACGCTCGGTGCGGGTTGGTGAAACTGGTTTCCGAGAAGTTGCAGCTTACCTTCTTGACCATGATGGCTTTGCTAATGTGCCCTCTACTGCTCTTGTTATGGTCACTCATCCAATATTTAATATTAATGATGGAGTCAAGGGTAATATGCATAAAACTGGGAAGCATGTTAGCAAAATTGCATCAATGCAGCACTTTGTTCCTCATGATTTTGATGCTAGTGATCATGGGCCTTCTAGCTTTCCTGTTGCTGCAGTACACAGAATAGGGATTCTTGATATCCGTATTTTAAACACAGACAGGCATGCAGGGAACCTTCTGGTTAGGAAGCTTGGTGCAGTGGAGAATTACGGCAAAGTGGAGCTTATTCCAATTGATCACGGCTTTTGTCTCCCAGAAAGCTTGGAGGACCCCTATTTTGAGTGGGTCCATTGGCCACAGGCATCAATTCCTTTCTCAGAGGATGAACTTGAGTACATAGATAATCTCGACCCTTTCCGAGACTCTGACATGCTTAGAATGGAGCTGCCTATGATTCATGAAGCATGCCTGAGGGTCTTTGTTGTATGCACAATTTTACTGAAGGAAGCAGCAGCTTTTGGTCTTTGTCTTGCTGAGATTGGTGAGATGATGAGTAGAGAGTTTCGATGTCACGAGGATGAGCCAAGTGAATTTGAGCTAATATGCATGGAGGCAAGGAAAAGGTTGGAGGAAGAAATGTGCAATTTTGAGGCAAATGTAGCAGACAAGGAGGAGTTTCAATTTAATATAGACTATGAGGAAGAACATCTGAATTTGACTTCAAATATGGAACAGAATTCGGGAAATGAAATAGCTTTGCATTTTAGAGAAAGGGGTGGAAATGGAACAAATCTACTTTTTAAAGTGGACGAAGAAACTGAAGAAAAAGAGGTTGATAAAGCTACTCTGAATGCAGATGAATATGGTGGCATAGGAGAGACTCATGTTTCAAAACTCTCCATGTCCATGAAAAACATCACTTTTGGTAAGACGATCCGGCAACGTGCGGGTGGGATGCAAAAGAGCCGGTATCTAGTTGGTATATCCTCTGGAAATAAGATTGTGAATGAGCACCTTCCTTCGAGCAGCAGTTTTGTGAAGCTTGGAGATATGAATGGAGAGGAATGGATGCGGTTTCTTGATAACTTCCAGAGATTGCTCTACCCTGCTTTTTATAATCGCAAAGCAGTGTGTTTGGGGCAGGGGCAGAGGCAGAGGCTGAGACTTGGTACTTCGTGCCAGTTCTGAGCAGATATCAGTCATCTGACGAAACAAAGAATTCCAAGCTTTGTAGAGCAAAGGTCAGGGGCAATAGATCTTATTGTTTGTAGGGGAAAGATGGTGGGATTGCAGTAGGGAATAATACTCTTGGCCGATAGCTTTGTCATCCTTCAATGGAGGACTGGAAAATGTTCTTGTTTCTGTTTTTTATGTGGACGTGTCTCTGTTGGATTGTTTCTCTTCTTTTTTTGCTCTCTTTTTTTTTCCACTCTTCCTGCTTTTTAATCAGTGGTTGGAGAGAAGAACCTATGCATGTATATCTCATAAAGTTGGAGATGTCATCTCTGACCATGATTTTCTGCTTAACTTAATCACCGTGGTATTTTATATTGTGATTGAGCTTTATGCTTTCAACCTTTTCGATATTTTTGTAAAATTAAATTGTTGATATATCTATAAATATCAATGTTTTAATTATAATAATGTGTATTAGACACGTCTTCAGTATGAAAAAAAAAATATCTTTGATGTCTGTGTTCACAAAAGCTGCAGTTAAACTTCACATTACCAATAAGTGCTTAATTTGCAGTACTTGATTACGCCTGTTTCTACTTCTAAGCAAAATAAAACAAGGCAAAACTACTTTTTATAGTTGCTTTGCAGATGTTCAAAACACAACAAAAGAAATTAAGTACTAAACTGTTGAGGTTTATGACCTACATCCAGATGTCATCTATTAATCAATGCCATGGTCATGGTTGTTAATGGGTGGCTTGGGACGATTCGATCCCTTATAATCTGTGTTCATTAGATTCACAATTTCTTCGGCTGCATCAAGAAGTCTTCTTGCTGCTTCTTTCTCAAAACTACTTTCTTGTATTACCTGTGTTTTGTGTATTTCAAGAGGTCTTCATTGTTTCTTGGACTTCTCAATTGCTGTTTGTCATTTGTACTGATTTTATATATTTTTTACAATTAACATAATAATTTTTCATCCTATACAATTATATAAATTAAATTATACTTATCAATAATATATTACACCATATTACTTATTATTTATTATAAATTTATGATAAATAGATTTTTTTCTTTATTTTATTAATTTTATATAACGTTTCAAGTCATATTTTAAAAAAAAATTAATTGTATACAATTTTTCTTCCTTTTAACTTAAAAAATATATGTTTTGAAGTGAATGAGTCGTATAAAAGTCGGATAGAGGAAAAAACAATGGAAGACCTGCGAGCTCAAATTTTCTTGAGATTGCCCGAGGAAATTGGTCGAAACTTTCCCTTACTTTCCTGCAAAAATAAGAGAGTTGGAAATTAATGTCTTAAAGTTGAATATAAAAGATCTCCGACCATTCCTACTTACTTTTGGACAAGTATTGTTTGATTTATTTATTTTTAATCTAACTTCTTAATTGTTGACTATGTACATGGTGTTGTAAGATAAAGTAAAGAAAAATGTCAATTTTCACGTTGTATCCAAAACGTCTTAAATCCATTTAAAATTCACAATTTTATCGAGAATTAACATCTGAATTTTTTCCTTTTTGTAATTGACTCCTTGTTTTCTTGTCTAAGCTCTTTGTATTCTACCGTCTTCTTTCGTTCAAGTCCTATTCTCTTTGTGATATATAGCATTGATAATATATCATCAAAATCTTATCTTCGAATCACATTGAAAAAAAATAGTTATAATTATAGTGTTTAAATTCTATGCAATATTAAAAATGGATCAAATTCAAAAATAATATTCCTTTTCTTCATAAGAATCATCTGTTTTGAACATATCATGTTTCTACTTGTTTGTAAATTCGATTAATTAGCTTAAAATACAAAATATTTGTGATTAATGTTTAAGCAGAAAGCAATATGTTTATATATATATATATATATATACCTTGATGAGCATAAGCACATAAGTTGTTAACGCCATCTAATAACACAGAGAGCCCTAAAACAAAGCTTGTATACATTATGGTCAGCTTTATTATTATATATCTTATAGTTATAGCTAAATAAGTATATATTGGGATCCAATTAGAGTAGTATTTAGAGAGAGAAAATATGAAGAGTAAACTGTGGTTTTTATAGAGTATACAAACTTCAAACCCAAGTCAAACTAGTTAGGGTTCTGTGACCTATTGGTATTTTAATCATTAAGTTTTATAAAGGAAAAGAGGGACCAAAAAGGAGAAATTGCAATATATATATATATATATAACTAGTTAGGGTTCTGTGACCTATTGGTATTTTAATCATTAAGTTTTATAAAGGAAAAGAGGGACCAAAAAGGAGAAATTGCAATATATATATATATATATATATATATTATCGTTTTTTATATAAATAATTTTAACAAAAGATTTTAAAAAATTATTTTAATTATTTTATAAATATTTAAGAGTTGTACCACAACATTGTTCTTGTCCTTCTAAGCAGCTTTATACACTTTTCTAATTAGAATATTTAATAAATGTGTGGAAATTCCAAATAAAAATTACAATTATTAAGTAACTCTGCTTAATTTAGCATTTTTCATTTTAGAAGATATATCATTTATTTCATGGATTTCATTTTTTAAAAGAGAGATATGTCTCGTTAATTAAGTTAAATATTCATAATTATAAATATAATAGCTCTCTTAATTAGTTTCATTTTTAAACACACTAAAACAAGTTTAGAGATTTATGTGGTTAGATAATGCAGGTCAATCCCAACAATGGTCTAAGTCAGAGATTCTGTCTTTTGTGATTCGATATTATTAATTTAATTATTAAAATTAAAGACTTTGATCGGTAGACAAATCAACTTGTTTCTCCTTGATAGATTTTACGGTAAATATGGTTGTGATTTTTTAACATAAAAAACAATAAAAAAATTCTTGTTTTTTTGATAAAATTTTAGATTATTATTATTAAAATGTGTTTCAAAATTATTAATATTCTCGCAATCTTCTTCAATGAATATCATATTGGTATATGAAGTGATTATAATTTTACTAATTGAGTAATTTACCTAATTTCAAAAGAATTATTAATTTTTTAGAATTCGTAATAAATTTGACTTAGCATCTATCCTCTTAGAATGCATAGTTCATCTGTATTAAATTACTTTTTTGAAAGCTTCATTGGTTTTGAAACTTTTCTATTAGTATTATAAATTTTTAATTTGATAAAATGATAGTGATTAATACAACTTTCTTCATTTCAGTCCATAAATGAATTAAAAAATCTGAGATAAATAAGTTTGTTAACTACTTTGATCTTCTTCTTGAAGTTCTTGATATCTTTCTTGTAATTTTTGAAAAAATAATTTAATTCATTTAAATTAATTCTTTGATATAGGTTCTCAAACCTACATGTAAAGTTTTATAAACAAAAATTTGATCAGTTCTTTCAAAAACATTAAACTTATTACCTACATGGAATTTTTTCTATGGTATAAAATTACATATCTTCGATATGTTACTGAGTAGATATTATGACTAAGTTGTAGAGGTTCAATAATTTTGGTTTACTTAGATTCTTCTAGTAGTCTTTTTCATCTTAATTTAATGATCAACGTATTTTTGGAAGATGTTTTCCTCAATAGTACTGATAGTCGTACTATCTATACTCTTTCTATGATATGCATTTCTTTGAATAGTACTAATGGTCATAATATCTTTTCTAGGACCTTTAATTTTCTTGGTTGTAATGATTATTATTGTAATAATGTAGAATAATTTTTAACTATATCTTCAAAAGTTAATAGTTTTGGTACTCTATAATTTGTATAACTGCTATCAGTTTCTATTCTATTAGTGAAAACTTTATGAGTTATTTTACTAAATTCAATAATAGTTTTTTTGCTTTAGATCAGTTGTTATAAATTCTTAGTTATGGACCATTATAAACCACACAAATCTTTTTCTAATCTTTTTTCCTACTTTTTTAGTCCAATTAAGCTTCTTTTTTATTTTTAAATGTGTTACTCTCTTTTGAATTGTTAAGTTCTTCTTTCTCATTTTGAATATCTTTATAATTTTTACTTTTCTTATAATTAATCTTTAAGATGGATTTCTCTTTAGAGTTTTTGGATTCTAATGTTGGTTTTGAATAGTTAAATTCTCCCTGTTTAATTTATTTATTCAAAAGAGATTTCTCTTGGTATAAAACCCCGAGTTATTCGTAAAGGATTCTTATATCTTTTTTTTTATCTTGATCTTGATATCAAGATATTTCATTCTTAAAAGAACAAAAATAGTTAAATGTATTAATTCTCTTGTAGGGTACTTGTTAAAATATTCCTCAATATTCATGTGAATCATCTGTTTCAATTATCATTTTATAATCTAGACCTTAATAGTATAAAGTTGGTAAAATTTTTATATGTACTTTTATCTTATCCATGTTCGAAGTATCTTGTTCTGTCAATTTCCAAACATGATCTTTTTTTCAATTTTATTTGTCGCATTTTTATAACTTTCTTTATGTATGCTTCAAAATACATTAAACATTAAGAATCTTTATAATTTATTTTTTTCTTTTAATTAACAAGAAAATCCTTGAATGTTATTTAGTACATGAGAGTATAGATTATGTCTTTCATCTTTAATTTCTAACTCTAAATACTTAATCTTTTGCTGAGCAATTATTATTTTCTTATAAGAAAGTACAATATTTTATTTCCTATATTCTTGTAGAATATTAATAATATCCTAATAATATTTATTTAATACATTACTAAAAACTAAAAATATTATATATGTAAACACAACTTTGTAATTTCTTAAAGATATGGTCCATATACTTTTGAAAAATACCTAGAGCTTGTTTTAATCTAAATGGCAACAGTCCATTGAAATTATCCTTAGGGGTAACTAAATGCCATTAGTTTTTAAAATTTCTTATCAAGTCTTATTTTTCAAAATTCACTTTTGTAATCAAAGCTTGAGAAATATTTCTTACATTTTATTAATGATAATAATTCTTATTTATTTAGAATAAAGTATCTATTATCAATGATTTCTTTATTAAATGCTTTAAAGTATTATCATTCTCTTTTTTTCTATTATTTTTTCAACTTCTTTTTCTACTAAGAATAATGAACTAGAGTACCTTTTAATTTCAAAAGTTTTTGAATTTTTGAATTTATTTCTCAAATTCAATTATGTCTTCTAAAGTATAAATCATAGATTTTACTCTTATGATTTTATTAAGATCTCTTAATTTTATGTTAACAAATATTTTAAATTTATTTACATTTGAATCCAAGAGATTTTATGAACTTACTGTTTTTAATAATTTTTTATACCTATTAAGGTTTTATCTTCCTAGATTTTATTAAGAAAAGAGTTTTGTTTATCTTTTATATATAATACAATGTATTCTAAATAAGGTTTTTGTTTGTGCTTTGTGTCTATCTCATCACGTTTTTACTTTGTATGTTATTACATAAAAGTTAGGTTTGATACAGTCAAATATTTTCTTATTTTGATACATAAATAGTTTTATTATCTAATATTGTAAGACTTATTTTATTTAAATATTGTGTAAAAAGTATATATGAGTTTAAAAATTATTTTCTATTAATAAATCAATACTTGTTTCTTATTGATATATGGTATGAATATGAAAGTTTTCTTCTCCTATCATTATATATGCATATTTTATGATTTTATTAAAATTTATTGTAATATTATTAATAATTCTTATAATTAAATCTTTTGGTATTTATTTTCAGAGTTTATCTGAAAATACATATTTACTAACTACACATATACTACCTTATGTATCTATATATGCATGTAAATAATAACTTATGTAACATTTGAATTTCAATCCTATCTTAATATAATTACTATTTGGATTTGTAATACTATACAAATATTTTATTTTCTAACGAGGAATATTCATATTCTAAATCAGTTATTTCTTCCTCGATTTCTTCTAATAGATAAATAATACAAGTATTATCTATATTTGATTCCTCCATTAGTTGTAATTCCATCTAAAAAACTTTTGCTAAGATTTTTGTTTTTTGTAAAAATTCATTTTTAAAATCTTTTTTATGTTGGAGCCTGTTAGAGTATTCATTAGTGTAATGTCATTCTTCATTGTATATATAACATCTATATTTATTTTTCTCTAATAGGAAATAATTTTTATTTTCTGGTGGCTTATATCTTTTTCTTTTAAAATATATTTTTCTATAAGGTTCTTTGTTATGCATTCTCTTATATTTTTGAAAGTCATGTTTTTTAAATTTATATCTTTTAAATGTTTTGTGTTTTTTTATTTTTTTATACTTTTACTTGTAGGATTTTATGTTACATTTATATTTCTTTAGTATCCTAAAATATTTTGTATAACAACAGATTTTATTATTTTTTCTCATTTGTTTATATTCATGTCTTTTTTGACATTTAATTATTATCTAATTTTTAAGAATTTTTATTCTTCGTACTAAGGTGTCTGGTATTATTTTTCTATTTCTTTTATTTCATCATTTTATATAATATTCTAGGTAATTTTTGAAAAAAAAGTCCTTGTAAGTTTCTTTCATAGAAAGCAGTAACTTGTAATAATACATTTCATATTCACAAATAAATAAATCTATATAATACATACTAATATTTTCATGTTTTTTAAATGAAATTTATCGTCCTCAATTTCATTCTTACTAGATTTAGTGATATATTTTTCTTTATCTTCTTCAATAAATTTCTCATATATTTCATTTACTATAATATCTAAATATTTCTTACTTATGAAAGCATTCTCCTACATTTGTAAATTTTATTATTCTATTAAATTTATAAACTAAATTTTAACATTAAGATATCATTTTATGAGCTATTAAGATTCTATGAGTTGAAGGATTTGATTGTGTGGTTGAAAAAGTTTGTATAATTACATTCATATCACTAGACCATCCGTCTTAAGTTTTTTTCCGTCTCTTATACATTCTAAATCTAAAATATCAAATTTATAATTTTCATAAAGTTTAAATTCTTGAGGGATACTATCTTAGTGTCACAATATAATCATTCTTTTATTTTGAGTTGTTGTTTCATTTGTAAGGAAGATCATGTTCCTTTGGTTTTTACCTATTTCTTTTTTCCCTTGTATGGATCAGATGTTTCTTCTTGATAATGAACTTGCAATGAAATTGGTTTCATATGATTTTTTGAGATAATGTTTTATAGTTTAGAAACAATTTCACTAATTATTGTTATATTATCTTCTTCTTTGTTTGTATAAATTTTTTCATCATAATATCTTTCTAATTCTTCATATGTTAATGCTAACAAACTAACTAGTTTTTATGTCCCTGTTTTCAGGATCCATAAACTTTATTCTAATTATTTTCTATATTTCATTAATCTAAAATTATAATTTTTCTTTATCTTTAAATTTTTGTCTCATTCTTTATTTTTTCATTATTAGGTATCAATACATTTGATCTCCTATATAGTTATTCCTTTAATCGTACAAATTGATTAAATTTATAACTTATAATTTTATTATTTCTAGATATGTTATTTATATCTATTCTTAATTCTGTAAATTTCTTATGTATGTCTTATTGTAGGTTTTTATTATAACCCTATTTTCTTATTTATTTTAAGATTTTTTTTGTTATATTTATGTCTCATAAGGACTTGATATTTGATTTTTATATTATATTCATTTCTTCTGCTAAAATAATTAAAACTTTCATTACTATTATTTAGTTTTTTGATATGTTTACTAAGCATCCATTAAGATTTAATTATATATCTTGTAGTATATTTTTGAACATTATTAGGATAATAATATCATTTTATTCCTAGTATTATGTCATAACCTAATACTTTTATTATTTTAACTTCTTATTTTAGATTTATTGTCTTTCTTTCTTTATTTGTTAAAAGATTCTCGTTCAATATCTATAAATGTAACCTTTAATACATTACTTTTCTTGTTAAATTACTTTCTCTTCCTATAATCAAAAGTTTTTCCTTAATATTTAGGTTATATTTTCTAATATCAAAATCTGTTAATATTTTTGGTTTTATTATTTGTCTAATTTTTTGAATTTTATTTATTTATTTTTATAAATTCATTTTGTCCAAATATTGAACTATTATGGCTATTTATTAATGAATACCTATTATATAATATATTGAAAATAAATGATTTTCTTCTTTCATTAAATATTCTCTTTTAAATTAATAAGATAAATTTAATACTTGATTTAAATTATTATCATTAATATTAATGACAAACTTATGATATATTGTGGATTTTAATTTTTGACATCCTAGGTTTTCATGGATCATTCATAATAATATATTTTTTTATTTACTATTTAATTATCTAATAATTTTTATTTTATTTTTGTATCAATTCATTCTCTAAAATATGTTCTTATTAATATTTGGTTTACTCTTTTTACATCTTTAATATTAATATTCATTTTTTTTATTTTTAAAATTTTTTTCATTAATTATTATTTATTGGTAAAAACTTGACTTGTTTCTATTTTTATTATTTTTGATTTTATATTATCTCTTACTTTATATATATATATATATAATATTATTATTTATTTTTATTAATTTTAATTTTTGTTAAATATTTATAATATTTTAAAAATTTTAAAATAATTTTAAATTTTTTTGAAAATATTATTGATATTATCCACAAAAGCAGAAAAAGGGTTGTCTGAGCGTGAACCTGAGCATCCCAATTGGCATAAAATTGAGAGCTTGGCAGGATATTGGCAAGTGATTATTGTTACACATGTAATTCCTAAAAATATTTTATTAATAATAATTTCATTTAATAATAATAATATTAAAATATAATTAATATTATAAGTAAAATAAATATTTTATATATTTTTATTATAATAATAATAAAAATCATAATAATATTTTTACTTATAAATAATTAAACAAATTAATATATGTGAGTTTAGGGTTTGTAACGAGCTTAGAACACAAGGGCGTGATCTCCAACTTTGCAGTGGCTTTCTCCTTGGGATCTGTTGCTTTGTTACCCTAATTCAATCTCAATAAATTAGTCAACTGTCTACAAATATATTATTAGAATAATATAATAAATATTACAATTAATAATAAATTTTATTTAAATAAATATATTTTTTATAATTAAATTTTAAAAATTATTCTAAAATATCATTGATTTTAATTTATTTTTTTATACTATCAAAACTTTATAATTATTACAAAATACAACTAAACTTTTTTTTCACTTTCATATCATTAAATTTTACAAAATGTAAAAAAATAAAAAAATAAAATCGATATTGATCTGTTAACAAGAAGTTACATCATATTTTAATGATATTTTTGTTACATACAAAGTTTAATAGTGTATGAAAATAATAAAAAAAATTGATAATATTTTTGTAATATTTATAAAGTTTAATAATATAAAATTAATAAATTAAAATTTGATAATATTTTTATAACCCTAAAGTTTGATGATAAAAGAATCTATTTAATCATTGTACTGTATATTATATTAAGAGAACTTCAAACTAAAATTATCTCTTATAAATTTTAAGATTATTTAATTTAAATATAAAGTTAATTTTTGCAAGTTAGGGTTAGGTCAGAGAGTTTATCTTTCTATTTTAGGGCATAAATGCCTGAATTTTTTTCTTTATTTAATTATTATTTATAGAATGATATTAAGCCCTTTGATGCTGACCTTAATTAAGCTTGAAGTCACTAAATACTCACCTTAATATATGAATATATATATGTTGTGACTGCAAGTAAATTTTTGCATTTTAAAAATTTTTTTGTTTAATTTTTACAATGTATTTAAAACTTGTGTGATATAATAACTTTTAAATAATAATAATGATTATAATTTTTTGGGTTAGAGATCCATTGTTAAGTTATAACTTTTTAAATAAAAAGCACGTATGTATAGAAAATGTATAAGATAAACATTCTTAATAAAACTACAATTTTGAAATTGTTTTTAATTTTAAAATACTTGTAATATTGATGAGATATCTGTTAGGAGAGTAAACTTAACAATATTATAAGTATTTTTACTTAGTTTAATATTTTATGAAATTTAAAATATGTCATTCTCAATTCATGTTAAACAATACATGAATAATCACTCCAAAATATAATTGATGTACTTTGGCATGTTTAACGACGACTCCTTTTACCAATGTTTTGTCCTTAATTAATTCTTGCAATGTAATTATTCACACTTCACAAATAATCTATCATTATTTTAAAATATAAAAATAATAATCTACCCAAAATAAGATAAAACACAAATTTATAAAGATAAAATGTTATTATTATAAAAATATTTCATGATAATTTTATTCAACAATAATAATATTAATATATTTTAATCATCAAAAACATCAAGTGATACGAGATTTTAGATAACAATAAAAATTTTATGGATAATAAACATCAATCATTATAAAATGTATTAGTTTATGAATAGGAAAAACCATCTAAATTTAAACATGTATTTCATATAGATAAAAATGCATAAAATTATTTGAATATTATTAGTGAAAGTATAAATTCTATAATGGTCATGTTAAGAAGTTGGTTAAAAATGTTAAAAAAATATCAAATATTTGATCCAAATCACTTAAAAAAGAAACTAGATATTTTAGAATTTAATATGAAAAAAATTGAAAATAAATTAATCCATATAAAAAAAATTTAAAATCTTGATCTTAAATTAGAAACTAAAAATTAGATAGCATTCTTATTAGAAAAAATAGATGAAAATATATATTATTAACATGATATGAATAATCCTGGAAGTAATATACCACCGAGATTATTTTATGGAATTAAAAAACTTAAAACTTTTAAGACTTATAAATATAATAAAACATAATATAATAACGTTATCTAAATCCTTGATTATTAGAGACATCTTTATTAAGATCCAATATTAAAAATAGAAGAAAGAATGATTAATAAAACAAATTCAAGAAACATTTCTTGAATATGAATCCTTATTATTACATTTTAAATATGAAATAAACTTATTACCCTATAATGATGAATTCACGTCCAAATTCAATTCAGAATTTGACACTCCATATGCATCCAATGTAATGAACGAAAAAAATTTTAAATATTCGTAAAAAGAAAAAAAACTTGAAAAACCATTACAATAATTCTTAAATCAAGAAGAATTTGAAGAATACTTAAAAAGAATTAAAAATGAAAACTTTATTGATATGAATAAAACTTTATCTAGTAGAACAAAATAAAAAGAAGAAGCAATTCCTCCTTATATTAGGAGAAATAATTTAGGTAAACAAATGATAGTTTGTAAAATGATAAAATGTACATTTTATATAGTTTGTAATATGTTTGGTTTTTATAGTTATATCTTTTAAACAAGTGTGGGGTTTTTTAATCATTCAACTTTTAAAGAAAAGGAAAATTTGTTTGGTTTATGCGGACAAGTTCACCTGCTATGCCTCTAACTTCATAAAGTTAATTTTCATTAGGCGTTAGTTATTGCTTCTTGAATATATTCATAATCAACCACCTTGCTTATTTTCTTTATTAAGTATTAAATACTTGTTTTTTTTAATATTTATTATATTAATTTTATATTTCATTATCTGGAGTACTATTTCATCAAATCAAAACAAGGAACAAGGAAGGGTGCCTGAAATAATCTCACTAACCAAGGGAGAAAAAAATATCATACAAACATGATAAATCTAAAAAACAACTAATTAGTTTTTTACAAATGTATAATTACTCCAAACCTTCCATCTAACTATTAAAAAGCATAACCAGATGCGACACATACAATTCCAATTTCACAAAATCCGCGACATGAAACAAAAAGAAATTCAATTCTTTCGAAGATATCTAGGACTGCTATCATCACCCACTCACCACATGCTACCACGGTACTTGAGTGTGTACGGACTGCTCCCTAACGTTCTGAAATGGCTAATGCACATTCTGCCTCCCTTTACCACTGTGATCCATATGGGTCAAATCGAAAAAGCGCCCTCACTTAACACTCAATGGCAAGAACCCTATTCTGTCTTTAGCCTAAATGATTCTAACAGGACAACAATAGTGTTTTAATCTTCCACATGAAGTGTTTAATCCCCATCCAATGCCATTCAACAAGAGGTAACATAATGGTACTTTTGAAACTTTTTAATAATTTGTAATGGTGGTATCATCTTAATAATATGATCTAGTGATTAAGGCATTAACAAAACTTTGGATATACAGAGCTTTCTGTTCTTATAGTTTTTAATAGTATACAGGAGTTGGGAGGAGGGAATGACATGTCACAGCTTTTTCCCACATGATATACAATCATTTAAGACTAAAAACTGCTATCCTTTCTGCATTACAAAGCCCCATTACAATGTCATGCACCATTTGGATGTGAACAATCTAGACAACAAAAACTATACTGGGGTGCGTTCGAATCGATAAAAGCTTCAACTGTTAGCAGATAACAATGTAAAGAGAGCTTACATGTCAACAAGATCAAGTGGGGAAGTCAAAATTAAATGATGACAGAAAATGAAAACTCGTCGTAATTATCTAACCATTGATTGGAATCAACATAGCAAGGCAAAATTTTATACTCAGAAGATGGAAGCGTCAAACCTTGGTTCATAGAAACAAACCTGGCTGTTATATGACTGAAGAGCACATCCGGCAATCCAAGACCACAATTTTTTATCCACATCATAAATCAGACCCTTCCCTTGGTTCCAAGAAGTAAAGCAGATTAAGTTATCCTGTCCAAAACACTCGAATCTCTCAGCCGATAACCTTAACAATGCTCGAAAATATTTTGGTGGCATCCTACTGATCTCCACCCACATAGTCTTTGTGAGATCCAGCTCCCAAATTCTCATGCTCTGAAGAGTACTGTATAGACCGATTCTTCCAACCAAAAAGAGACGCTTCTGTGTGCCAGCAACCAAATATCCATCTAGTAGAGACCGTGGGAACTTAGCAGGAATGTGTTCCCAGTATCCAGTGTCCAGCCGACACATCATCAAGCCAAGCGGTGAAAGGGTTTCCATATACAACCTAGAGTCACAATATGCCATCTTGGAAGAGCTAAGGTTAAATGCAGGCATTATCTGGTGAATGGACCAACTGTCAAGCTTCGAGTTATATACTTCTGTGGGCAATGAATTGTCACCATAGATATCACTGGTGACTATAACTTTGAAGGACCTATCATTTCGATCAACTACCATGATCAGCTGTCTTTGCTGATTATAATGCATATTTGGCAAAATCCGCCAAGTTTGTGTAAGGGGATTGCAAACTAAGGTTTTGAAAGCCAGCCCATCAAACCCAGAAAAGCAAACAAGTCCACCAGAAGAACCAACCAACCAAAACGCCCACTGTGGTAAAAATGTGAATGGAATCCTAAACCAAGTCTTCATAGGCAAGCTGAAGACAGAACATTGAAGAGTCTGCGAGTTCTTCCAAAATGTGAGAAGGCAGGGCCCATGAGATGGCACTTGGGAGTGAAATTTTAGAAAACTACTATCATGATGAATTGAATTCCAGCGTTTACAAACACAGCGGAGCCGGAATATTATAAAAGGTGGAACCCTTGCTAATATCTCATTCAACAAGTCCTCAGGCAACAATGCCCAAATTTTATCTTCCATTTGAACATCTGCATGTGTAGCTTTAGTAAATGTAGTAACTGTTTCCTCGTCTAATCCCCGTGGTTTAGTCTTAATCGCCTTCTGCCTAGAAGGGCTAGTGTTTCTTGATCCAACACGACCTAATGGACTTGTGTTCCTCGACCCACCACCTCTTAGAGGCGACACTTGCTTTGGACACCTATCATCTTCTCGAGAAACCCCACTTCTTGTTGACTTAGGACTTGATATTACAGGCCCAGATTCTGAAGATTCTCCAATATCCATGGAAGTCAAGTTTTCTAGCAGCACATTAACCTAATATCAGTTTTTAGGTTCTGACTACAAGCTACCATTCATGTGGGACAACTTTTTAGTCTAAACACTGGTTTCGATCATCAAAAAAGGAAGACCCATGAATGCAAAACCTCAAATTTGAAAGCATCGTTGAGTTGAATTAACATTATAATTCATATCAGAAACCCTAAACCTTGGCCAGATCCAAGTAAGATAACCTATGCAAAATTACATAACTACCGATAACTTCTCTACAAATTGATTTCAAAACTAGAGCTTTAAAGGCTTCAAAAATTACCTTCCTATACATAAAGAACCTTCGGAAAGTGTTTGGTGGGGAAGCTTGTTGGAGAACTCGGTGAAGTGAATTCCGACACGGATACGAGAGAAAGATCAAACGTCAAGATCCTCTTTTTCTTATTTGTCACTATTTTTATTTTATATTTCCTGTCAAGAGATAGAAATTTTATTAAAAAAAATACAATTTAATACTTTAAACATCAATTATACACTATAATTATACACAATGCACAAATTAAAAATAAAACTAACAAAATAACTGACATAAACAATATATACAATCAACAACAATTTCATTCCTTAACAATCTTATTTGACACTGTTTGAAAACAAGGATAATATATAAAAATTGTTACAAAAGTGTATGGAATGACTAACCTTCAAATCTTTGGATGTCGCGTTTAAAAAATAAATAAAATAATACTATTAAAATTTAAAATAAAAATAATACATTTTAATTATTAAAAAATAACAATCATTTCATTTTAAATAATTATTTAATTAAATATTATATAAATTAAAATACAATCATTTAAACTTATTAAATATTAAATAAAATTTAATTAAATTTTATTCAATATTATTATTTTTTAATAATTTAAAAAAAAAATTATGAAACTCAAACTAGTATCAGCAAACAAAACTCCCACTTAGCCTAAAAATATACCATATATTAAAAAATATATACACATTAAAAAACTCATAAATTTTAAGGAAAAAATACAATCATGTCATATATTTGTTGTAAAACTTATATTTACATCATATAATTACTCTTTACTAAAATTAAATTTAATTATTATTTTTATTTAATTTTTTTAACAAATCATATATATATATACATCTATAACTATTCAGCTCAAAATTTAAGAAAGTTATTACAATCGTTGAATTAAATTTATATTTTTATTTACTTTCCCTAATATTATTTAGTGGATATTGATATTGTTTTATAAAATTATATATTACGCATCAAAGTTTAATAAAAATTATAAAAAATAATATTTTTAAAAATTATGATAATAAAAATAATACTGAATGAGTTTAATTAAATGACTTCAACATTAAACGATTATAAATAATTATAGTTTAATTTAAATGGAGGTGATAATGTATCACATTTATTTTTAATGATAAAAATGTACGAGTTAAATATAAATGCTACAATTTTTGTTATTTTTCTTAAAAAATAAAAATATTATTTTTAAAATTTAATCATAAAAATAATATTACTTATATTTACCTTATATATTTTTATTATTAAAAAAATATGAAACATAATTTTATTTTAAATGTTGTTTAAATTAAATTATATCTATTTACATTTATTAAATGTTAATATATTTTAATTAGATATTATATTATATATTATTTATGTTTTCATCTTTCAAATTAACCGATTATAAATTTTATATCAAAAAAATCATATATATATATACGCGATAACTGTTCAACTCAAAATCTCGTTGAATTAAATATAAGAAAGTTATTACAATCGTTGAATTAAAGTTAGGTAAGTATGAATATGTATTTTTGTATACTTTGACTAATATTAATTAATGGATATTGATATCGTTTTATAAAATAAAATTATATATTATACATTAAAATTTAATAAAATTATAAAAAATATAATATTTAAAATTTTTAATTATAAAAATAATATTACTTATATTTATTTTATATATTTTATATATTTTTATTATTAAACAATATGATATATAATTTTATTTTTAAGATTGTTAAATTAAATTATGTCTATTTAGATATTATATTAATATTATTAAAATGTTATTTTATTGTATTTTCTCTTTAAAGAAAGCAGTTGCCCAACGAGTGGGGAAAAAAAGAAAACCGCAGCTCGCTTTCGTTTTGCCCTAGCTGACTGGCCGAGCCCCAATTCGAAAATTCCTGGACTCTCTATTTGGCCCTCTGCGTCCCAGTTTCCTTCATCTCGGGATCGGGTATCTAACAAACCATTGCCGAATTGCTGCTATCAGCCGTTACACTCCCGTATTTTCTGAGATTTTTTTTAAGTTTCCTACCAAACGACGGTCGCAAACCGTTTTACTGGTGAGAAATCAGATTGTGGCCTTTATTTTGTTTATTTCGCGCATTGACGCTTATTTCTGTGTGATTTTCAATATTATTTATACGCTTTTCCGCATTGTATCGATTATGAACTCTGCTATATTTTGTTACTGCCGTGCTTATTGTTTGAAACTATATTCTCCTTTGATTGATAACATTCAAAATTTTATTTAATTTGATAATTATTTGCTTTATCTTTGTTCACTTTACAGTCACCTCTTAGAAATAACTTAACAGTTTTTGTAGTTTGTATTATATGTTTGCAGCTGATTGCCTCATGATGCAGATGGTTTAAAAGAATCTACTCAAGTTTCTCTCTCGTTTCTATTTAATTGGCATGTCTTTCATTGCGATCATGGAATGGTCTTTTATTGCTTTCACTTTTATTGGTTGTTGACGAGAGTGTTCTGGAATTCAGGAGCTCAATTTTAGTTAACATTCTATTAGATGGCAATCAGATCGGACCAGGATATTGATGATGATTTTAGTGAACTTTACAAGGAGTATACTGGCCCTCTAGGATCTAAAGCCAGCGATATACAAGATAACGAAAAAACAAGCAAAAGGTTTCATGAAGGATCTGATGATGAAGTGGAAACTCGTGATCCCAATGCTGTACCAACCGATTTTACTAGCAGGGAAGCGAAGGTCTGGGAGGCTAAGTCAAAAGCTACTGAAAGGAATTGGAAGAAAAGGAAGGAAGAAGAAATGATCTGCAAGTTATGTGGAGAGTCTGGTCATTTTACTCAGGTATTCTTTGAGTTTATGAATAATTGGAAACACTAATACATGTGTATAACTCTTTTCCTGAAGTTCAGTGAAATGTTTGTAAATTAGTTTCCATACAGCAAGAAATATGAACAGAAGGAACCATTAAGAAAAAAAATGTGAAGAATGCATTAAGCATAGTGTTTAATTAAAATTGGCACCACTTTTGACTCATAAACTTTCTATCTACAACAACAATTCTTCTAGGAATTGATTTTGTTGAACATAAGGAACCATTAAGAAAAGGAATGTGAAGAATGCATGAAGCATAGTGTTTGATTAGAATTAGCACCACTTTTGACTCATAAACTTTCTATCTACAAGAACAAGTATTTTAGGAATTGATTTTGTTTGATCATTAAATTTTTCCAGGGTGCGATCTATTATTGTCAAGATTTTTCATATGCATGCTCTCCTGCATATGCGAACAAAGTGCAGGGAAGGGGAATCTTTAATTGATCAGAAAGAGTCAATATGCTTTCACCTTTTCCTGCCAACAGTTATTTTAATTTTCTTGGTTGTTTTTGATAACACGATTTTTAAGGGACAAGGCCCATTTTGTTCCTCTAACTTTATTAACTTGCCCATTTTAGTCCCCTAATTTTATTAACTCGCTCACTTTAGTCTCCGAACTTTTAATTAGGCCAATTTAGTTACCTAACTGTATTAGCTCTCCCATATTGGTCCACTAACTTTTAGTCGGGCTGATTTAATCCCCTAACCTTTTCAAATCGGATCAATCAAGTATTATTTTTTAAATTGGTGTTAAGTCAACATAAAAAGTTTCACGTGAGAGTTACTTGACCAGTTGGTATTCTTAAGCCATCGTTTCTTGCCTCCACCTACAACATATACCATTTTCATGCCTATTTCTAAGAAACCTCCAATAAGGGCCATAAAACTCCATTAATCATGAAAATTTTATAGTCTCTAAATCTTCAAAACTCAGTTTTCAGAATCGAAAAAATATGAAAGGCATGGATATTGAAGATTCAAAAAACTGGGCTTTGAAGATTTAGTAGAAAATTCACACTAGTATATGTTGCGGGTGGACGCAAGAGATGATGGCTTCACGAGTATTCTATGGTAATGTAACTCTCACATGGTAATACTTGATTGGTCCAATTTGGAAAAGTTAGGAGCTAAATGAATCCAATTAAAAGTAAGGGGATCAAATTGGGGGAGTTGATATATTTAGGTGACTAAATCGGTCCAATTAAAAGTTAGTGGACTAAATTGGGAGAGTTAGGGATTAAATTTTTCCAATTAAAATTTATGGGACTATATTGTGTCTTTTCCCTTTTCTAAATAATCATTTTCATCAAATATTTATTTTAAATATCAAATCAAGCTCAATTTTTTTAAGCAAATACTAATAGAATATGAGTATAAATTAGACTTTTGAAATAATTATAATTATTTTACTTTTTAAGAAAATGAAAACAGTTATTGAATGGTTCAGATTTATAGTTTTAGAAAACATAAAACTGCTATCAAACTGGTTTATGTTATAAAATAAAAAAATTAGTAAAAAGAAAATTGGTTTCAAAATGGAGAAAATAAAAACGTGGAAAACATTTGACAAGTCTTCACTTCACTAAAAAGTTATACATTAGTTCCCTTGTTTTAGGTAGTACCCCATTAGTCTTCCATTTATTTAAAAAGTACATGTAAGTTCAATTTTATTTCATTAGGAAAAGGGGGGAAAGCATCTGCACTAAGCTAAGAGGGATATAATAGTTATTTTTCTTTCCTATCAAAAAATAATCCCTATTATAAATTTTCACTCACTTTTTCACCTACCCTTATATGGTTCCACGTAGTGCAATTATCTAGAAAAATAAATTACTTCACAATTTTTCAAAATAATTATACCATATGTCACGATATAAGTGATATGGTTGCAAAAGTATGCGTAAATTTATGTGTTCTTAGCTTTTCTTATTTTATTAAATGATAACACCTACCCTTTATAAAACACACACGTGACAAGCATGTGCAAGAAATTGAACTTATGTGTACCTTTTCATAAAATAAGGGACCTAGAATGTACCTCCTAAAATAAAGGGACTAAAGTGTATCTTTTTTATGAACAAAGGTACATGGGCATACCCACCCCCAAACAAAAACATTATCAAACTGGTGCTAACTTTTCCTCCCAAATGATATATCGTTTTCATAGTTCTGCGTGCAGTATGAAGTTTTAAGTGGAAAAGAAACATTTAGTTTTTGTTTTTAAAATATTTATAGGGTTGCCCATCCACTCTTGGAGCAAGCCGGAAGTCTCAGGATTTCTTTGAAAGAGTACCTGCAAGAGAAAGGCATGTAAAATCACTTTTCACTGAAAAAGTGATAAGCAAGATAGAAAAGGATATTTGCTGCAAAATTAGGATGGAGGAGAAATTCATCATTGTCAGTGGCAAGGATAGGTTAATTTTGAAAAAAGGTGTGGATGCTGTGCGCAAGGTAATTGAGGAAGGTGGTGATCGTAGAGGTTCTTCTAGTTCTCACATATCTAGGTCTAGGTCACCTGAGAGAAGCCCTCTTGGTCCTCAGTCGCAACTCTCTGATCCTCAAAGATCTCACTCTGCTCCTCGGAGTGAATTTCACTTACAGCAGAGTTTCCCCAAGCCAGACAAGGTTTTCCAAGACCGTGTGCGTGATAATCTGCAGAAATTTTCAAGGGATTCTCCACAAGGTAGGGACAGTATAGGAGGATATGTTTACGGCGTGCATAGAAAGCTGGTAATTCCATGTTCATTGCTTGTAGGCTCCTGCAGAATTTTCTGTGTGTGCCTCTGTAAATATTGTCTTCCTTTTGAATTCTTTAATTGACGTTGCTTTTTGTTTATTAATTGTTTGCAGCAAGAGGTAAGTTCTATGTTCAAGCATTTTATGTTTACAGTTCTGAAGTAACTGTCCTGAGTGGGTCTGAATTGATCAGGTTGTCTCCATATTTTACTAAGTTTATCTGAGCTTTTTGCATTGAATGGTTCAGTGTGAATATAAGATAGTATGTTGAGTTAACCAACCATATATGTTGGAATCTAAAACCAAGTGTTTAACATACTCTTTATTTTATGAAGTCTATGGTAATGAAGGAGCTAGAGGCCGTGCAAGCCATTCAAAATCTCCAGCACACCTACATAACTTAAGCAACTCATATAATTCATTTGAAAGTCATAATAAATCATTGGATGCTTATAGAACGGATGGATGGAATTCTGAGCATAGAGGATCTGATTTACAATCAGGTCATCAACTTGATCATCCTTTCTTGCCTCAGACATTAGAGGAATTAGAGATGGAATTTACAAGGGATGCCACGGAACTTGAAAGAATTCGAAACAAGGAAGAAGATGAAGAAATTCATAGGCATCGTGAGGTATGATCTACTTTATGATACGGGTGAGGTGTTGAAACTAAACCTTTAATGAGACATTAGCTTTTAAGGCAACTATCATCTAGTTGAAATTGACTGTTTATAGAGGAAGTGGAATTTTCTTCTTATTTTTTATTTGCTGAACTGAAATTCACGAGTCTGAGTCTTGATAAAATTTGTGATCTCACACACCCACAACTGCATGACATAATGTGCACGGATATTATTTCTGACATGGTTTAGAACATTACCATTCTTATTTATGGTATTGTTACTTGAGGGATCATGAATCACATTTTAGATTTACAAAAGTTTAGTGTTTTCCTGAAAGATAGGCTTGCTGAGCCTTGCTTAAGCTTGAAGCTGAATATCAGAAAGGAGAACCTCGTAGCTTGTTTGAGTATTACCTGCCAAAAAAGAGAGAGCAACTAAGGCCAATAAACATGTGTTAGAACTGTTGAACATGCCATTAGTTATTGAACTGCCTCCCAAAGAAAAAGAGAAACGAGAACTGTATTTCCTGGTTTTAGATTGAGGGAACATAACATTGTAAAACACCTCATCATCAGCTGCTGCTTGCATTCTTTAGTTTAAAGTTTTCTGGTGTCTGATTTTTGTTTTATGGATATAAGGCTATTAGGGAGATCAGAGAAAGCTACATGAAGAAACTTGCTATGATGAATAGCATGCATACAAGACAGTGGGAGGAGTTCCTTCAACTTGATGCTCAGAAGCGTCAACAACAGTTAAATCAGAAAATGGCCACTTCAGGTTATGGTGGTTTTAAACAGCAAGCTTTTTCTGACCATGATGGCTTCATGGTAAATCCCCAATATGCTGGGTCCAAGCTAGCCATGGATTCAAGAAACAGATCCTCAAACCCTCTGGAAAATTATACTTCAAGGCCTCGTGATAATTTTGGTGATATCCATCGCCAGAGGTGTGAAGATTATGGGAAACCTTACAATCCGTACTGAATCAGTGTTCTCAAATTATGATAGGTAAGTTGGCTTCTTCTGCAGGAAACTGAGATTTTCTTCTTCTTCTTTCCTTTTTTTTTGGGGGAGGGGGGGGGGGGGGGGGATCGCAAGGAACTGAGAATTTGTTAGATGGTCTGTCTTATACTTTGCCCATTGATTTAACATCTCACAATCTGCCTTTGTACACATGGTAAGGTGCACAATATCTTTAAGGTTGTGAATTTAGAATCTTTAGAAAACTTGTCTATCTGCAGTTAACAAGCAATGTAGCTGGGATTTAATTGTGATGAATCTCAGGAATTTTGTGGGGTAGAGTAGCAAATGCGGAGTTGGTTTTGTGGCTATTTCATTTTTCTTATTTGGATTAAATTTCATGGTAAAAAGTTTCAGGGCTGGGTCCGATAGACATACTGCAAAGAGGAGCTCCTACCTGGTTGGTTTGTTTATGGTTTTGGATTTAACAATGGAAAATGGTGCCAGATTAACTTGATGGTACATTCAGTTCCTTTTCATTTCAGTATGTTAAGTGCATACGATATGAATTTCTTTGTTATAAAGAAGTGAGAACGGGGTTTGTTTTCAATAGCGGTACTTGCAAAGTTAGTGGCTCCATGATCGATATCGTTTAAGCTATTTTCGTTTAGTTGGCAATAATTTTATTCCCCAAGTACTGTAATGTTTATCAGTGTTTTGGTGCAAATTTGTATACATTCAAAGGCACAACTTTTAGGCTATGTTTCGTAATTTAAGTAACATTTGCTACTGTTTCGCTTTTGATGGTATTATTTACGTCATGGAATGTATGTAGTACGTTGGCATGTTGATAAAACTCTTTTTTACTTTATCAATTGAGCAAATACTGGAGAGCCTTCGCTGGTTGGAAGCATCATGGAGACTATAAATAAAGAACAGTGTTTATGACCATTGGTGTAGGTTAGTAAATGTATGTGTGTATATGTATATACATTTTTTTTGGGTGGACTGCTAGCCTGCTAGGGCAGTTTTGGTTAGTGATAGTCATTTTTATTTTTAGAAATACTTGAGTGGTAAATTAGAGTAATGATATTGTCACAATTTTTATTTTTTTCTGTTATCACAACAATAAAAGTGTTTGAATTTTTAATTTTATCCCTATAATTAATTATATTTTATTATCATTTTTTTTTGGATAAAATTATCATTTAAAAAATAGTTGTGGCAGTGAAAAGTGATAAATTCAATTTTGTTAATATCGCTATCCTTATTAGGAAAAATGTTCAATTGTTGTGACATTAATTTTTCTATGTGGAAATAGGAATTTTTTATTTTTATTTTTTTTCTCGGTGCACATAATATATGGAATTATGGATTTTCTTTTAAGGGTGAGTGAGAAGTCTCTTAATTATGTTAAAGAAAAATATTGTAGTTATGTTAATTTTTTTTATAGCATTTTATTTTTATAAAATGGATATTGATTATTTTTTTTTATTTTATATATTTAATTGTTATTGATATATTAATTTATAGATTGTTTTTAGTAATAAACAAAAATATTATAAAATTGATAATAAAAAAAATAATCCCGTTACTTTTTTTATAATAAAATAACTTAATTGTTAAAAAATAAAATAAAGAAATAAAATTGATTTAACGAACATAAATAAAGTAGTAGTTGTATTTGTGTATTAAGCCTTTAACAATTAGAAGTGATAATTAGGATATGATCTCTCTTTAGTTCATAATTCATAAGTTTATTTCATCTTTATATTATTTTTTAGTAGATTAAAAGGATGATATAGAATTTGTCCTAATTGAGTTAAAATGAGATAAGAAAAATAATAAAAATATAAAATATAAATAATTATAAGCCTTTGCTTTAAATATGAAAAGATTTAAAAGAGACAGTATCAATTTAAACTTAAGAACCATTATAAATATTAAATGATGATGTACGAATTCATTTGTTATCTCTACTAACAACTAACACCAAGAAACACCTCGCAAGCCACAAGAAAAAAAGGTTTAACAAAGTATGACGGACCTCTTCATAAATATATTATCCTTAACACCGCGATTCCAGATCTTACGTACAGTGTACAAGATAAATTCCATTGTCTATTCCGTAATTAACTAAAAGACAACAATTAAAAATGAAACAAATATTTCTAAATTTTCAATGTTTACTGTTCTAGATCTCTAAAAAGAAAACTAAAAAAAATAGCAAACAATTGTTAACAACTGTACCAATTTCCTTAGTCCTTACAACTAAAAATAAAAATTATTGAGGCGCATCAAATTTTATCAGAGATATCATCCATTGTTAATAATTATACATTGAAATAATAAAATTAGATAGTTTGGTACATCATTCTGTTATTAATTATTAATTAAATATATATATTTTTAAAGATTATATTAATTTTAAATATTATTTACACAAAGTATCACATTATATATATATTCACGTATTAAAATTTAATTAATATTGATTAACAAATAATTTTATAATTATTTGTTAATTTAAAAATCTAATTAATAACTGAGATTGCTCTGGCATGACAGCCATTACTTTTGATGTATACATTAGAGCTAAATTTTGTTTCATTCCTTTCTCGCGTGCCTGAAAATCCTCCTCTTTCTATCAATAACTCGAAACCCAACTCACTGAGCTAGTGAAAATCAACATCTCTGACTTTCTTACTGGCCAAACATCGCCTCAGACTAATTAAATTTTGATCTGGTTATACGTCAATTCCTTTTATCATACTAATTTCTATTATCTGATTTCGGATTCAACTACTCTGCTACGACCGGAGATGGGGGCCGTAACGTCATTGATGGCGGCCAAGTTCGCGTTCTTCCCGCCAAACCCGCCGTCGTACACTTTGGAGGTGGAGGATGTAACTGGGAAATTGAGGATGACGGAGATAGGTGCGAAAGAAAACGTCGACGTTTTGAAGCTCAGCACCAAAAGAGGAAACGACATCGTTGCGGTTTACATCAAGAATCCTTCTGCTTCACTCACTCTACTCTATTCGCACGGTAACGCTGCTGATCTGGGTCAGATGTACGAGCTGTTCAGTGAGCTCAGTACTCACCTCCGAGTAAACCTGTTGGGGTCAGTCGTTTTAGAATGTCTATCTAATCTTTTGTTATTATAGGTCTATTTATAACTTGTGTAGGTTGCTCAACTTTTTGTTTTCCTTTGATTTTTCTGTTTTATTTTACAGTTATGATTATTCGGGATATGGAAAATCTACTGGAAAGGTAAACGATTCAGATTTCTTTTTTGATTTATTTTTTGCTGAATTCTATAAAGTTAATGCAACTATTTTTGAGGTGTTATTCATGAGACCAATCAGATTTTTTAAAGAAAAAGTTACAATAATCTTCAATTTCATTGTACTAGAAGATCAACAATGACATACTTATGAATAACTTCTTAACAAGGTGAATGTGATCGGTAAGAAATATAAAGGAGTAACGAATGACGCCTGAAAATCTGTAACTGGTTAGTTTGATTCAGTTAAGTGAAAACATTTATTTGCTAATAAAAGATTCTAAATTTAGGATGTGTACTTAGTGAGGTGAATGCCCTTAACTCCCATTAATTAGTTTTAAATTGCTTAATTTGGACCAGATCTATTAAATGCTGCAAAAGAAACAGCTCAATGTCTCTTTCATTACTGTAAAGTAATAAACATGCTTCTAATAGAATTGTATCTATTTCTCTGTTAAAAGTTGAGTCTGTTGGTTTGCTAACTTTTCCTACAAAAGGCTCGTTCCTTTTCTTTTTTTTTATGTTCTCAATTTTTTGAATTTAGATTATTTAATGTTGTTAGGTAACTAATCCAATTTCTAGCCTAATTTTGGAGCTTAAAAAAATATATTTAAAAAAAATTTATGTTTTCAAATTTCAAAACGTCCACAATTATATTTTAAAACCATTCTCCATCAAATAGAAAAATTGAGTGTTAAATAGAAAGTAAAAAAAGAAAACTACATTTTTATCTAAGGAGTTTATATTTTCTTAACAAATGGATTAGAAAATATAAAACTAGTTTCAAACAAAGAAAATTGAATTTGAAAACTGACAACTAAAAGATCAGAGTGATGTATTGTACTCTCCCATCTCTGCCTTTAGTTCTTTTCAGTAGCCGAAATAATTGAGTGGATAGAAGATTGTTGAAGGGATATGCATATATTTTCTTTTCTTGGACAGCCGAGTGAGCAGAATACATATGCTGACATAGAAGCCGCGTATAGATGTCTCCTGGAGAAGTACGGTGCAAAAGAGGATGACATTATCTTATATGGGCAATCAGTTGGCAGTGGACCTACTGTAGATCTAGCTATCCGTTCACCGAGATTGAGAGCCGTTGTTCTGCATAGTCCTATCATGTCTGGGGTTCGAGTCATGTACCCAGTCAAGCGAACATACTGGTTTGACATTTATAAGGTTTTGTTCTTTGATTGCTATGTATGATTTGTTTTTCATTTCTTTCAACTTAAAAAATAAAAAAATAAAAAAACTCTCTAGTAACTACTAACTTTTGGGTTTATCTGTGTGTGGTGCAGAACATTGATAAAATGCCCTTTGTCAACTGTCCAGTCCTTGTGATTCATGTAAGTACTTTAGAGCTAATGCATATGATATGCACTATAATGCATGCTGATATGGTGCTACTTGTTTAACTCTAAGATATGAAAGATGCACCCATCACTTACCTTGTTGAGTCTTCACTAATTTCAGTTGTCAGTGGTCTGTTTTTCTTTACTTGTCAAGCCGAATATTCTCTTCAACCTGCAGAAACTGTACTTATTTAATAATGGTTTTTGTAGCACTGTTGTTTCCTGAAATGCTGAATTGGAAGGAATTTTACGGGTAAAAATAGTAAAATACCTTCCAGGGGGTTTTAGAGGATAAGAGGCTCATATACAATTAGGATTAGAAATTATGTGCTGTAGCTTGAGGTCTTTAAAGAGTTGTCTAGCTCAATGTAGCAGTTAAACTAAACTAATGTCTCAAACCTATATCTTGTGGGTATAGATGAGCATATTTGTTATAATCATGACTATTTAATAGCCATTCTTTTTACGGAGACTGTACAAATCTCTTGTTCTAAAAATGTCATTTTTTGTGACAATTTGGTCCTATAATTATAAAAAATTGACTGCATAAGAACAATGACCATTTTTACATTTTTTTATTTTTTTTTTCTTCAATTTTTTCGGTTATAGCTTATTTAAGTTAAAAGAGTTTATATCTAATACTGTTGTAAAACAAAAAAAAATTAAATGTGTTTGTATGGTCACTTTTTAATAATAATATGACTAAATTATCACAAAATATAAATACAAGAGCTAAGTGTCATTTTGGCAATAAGTATGGGATCCTGAATGTATTTTTCTCTTCTTTTTAAACATAAACCGAGATTTTGCAGCATTTAAATGATAAGTTACAGTTTGTGTAAGTTTTAAGTTTTGTTTTTCCCGCGCCTTGCCTGCAGGGAACTGCAGATGATGTTGTGGATTGGTCCCATGGTAAGCAACTTTGGGAACTTTGTAAGGAGAAGTATGAACCTTTATGGATTGAAGGAGGGAATCATTGTGACTTGGAATTATATCCTCAGTATATAAAACATCTCAAGAAGTTTGTGTCAACAGTTGAGAAATATCCACATCTGAGAAATGCGTCTGGGCCATTTACAGATCAACTAGAAAATGCTAGGAACAGCACAGATTGTAGAGATCAGGTGGAGAAGTCTAGACCAAGCACAGACCAGAGAGAGATGCCTAGGCATAGCACAGACAGAAGAGACAAGTCTATAGCTAGCACCGATAAGAAGGAGAAATCCAGAAAAAGTATAGATCATCCTGAGCAAGGAAGAAATAGTGTGGACCAATCGGACAAAGCAAGAAATAGTATCGACAGGTGAGTTGGCAATGATTTCCCTTCCCCTTATTGTGTTCCTTATTTGTGAGAAGTGATCTTGTTTGATGTAGCATATATTTCTTTGTCCCAAGTGATGAGATGAACATTTCTTGGCAGATTCGGCAACATGTTTAGATCGGTCGGGTTGTGCAATATCCATTGTTTCAAGTCCACAGAAACCATTGTGTGAAGAAGTGAAGGTATAATTTGATAGATTTTGTACAAGTTATTATTTGATTGGTTGGGGGATTTTTCGGGGAAAGAGAATAAAGGGATGTGGTTAATGGTGCAAAGAGCTAATGATCCACTTAACAATTTAAATCTAAATCTATATTGATCCTGCCAACTTAATAAAATTTGGCTTATCAGTAATACTGAATAAGTAATTAATTAGAATGGTGCGAATTTTAACCTCATAACAATTCACGTTTATTTTTCTTAAATTTTGCTTGAATTGAAGGGAACAAGTCGAGTTCATGTTCAAGAAAGGAAGGAAGTTATCTTAATGCTAACCGTGATCAAACTCAGACCTTAGGTTGGGCGCCTCACAACCAGGTTTTGGTGCCAATGCACTTCAACAACGTGGACTATCAAAATGAATTTTTAAATTATTCTTCTATGAGTATTTATGTTGTAATCGAATTGTAATCTAGATGTGAATATATATATATTTTTTGGGTCATAATGGTGTTTGAAAATCAAGAACTTCAAACTTCAAACTCCAGCAAAGATAAGTGCAGCGACCATCTTCATTATCTCAGTGGTGAACTAAATTGTACTTCAGTACTAACTAATTCTAAGTGTTAATATAATATAAGATGAAGAGCCGTTGTAGTACCTTAAATTAGGTTATATAAGTCGTTTGGTATTGTAGTTTAGAAAAAAAAACGTTTTTTGTGTTATTTAAAAAAAATGATGAGGATAGACAAAATCATTTTTTAAGTTTTTTTAAAATTATATTTATCACGTTATTTGTACATGATTTGATTTTATTAATAGGAGTTAGAATTATTATTTTAATGACTATTTTTGTCATTTAATGATAATTTGAGATCTTATCTCAAGTTTGGTTGATTTAAATTGAATAAAATAAAATTTTTTTCGATTTTATATTTAGTTGAGTTGAGAAGTGAGAATAGAATGAAATCGATTTCTAAAAAAGAATGAATCAAAATTCTTTCTTCTCTCTTAAGAAATTATGATTTTATTCTTATTTTAATTTTATCACAACTCTAAATATAATCCTAAATCTCAAATTCTTAAATCATACATCATATTTAGAAAAATAATAATTTTAATTCTAAATCTTAACCCACAAATATAACCCTAAATCTCAAATCTTAAACATTAGTTCGAAAGGTTGACCTATTCGGGAATCTCCGGATCTACGCTTATTTTCAACTCCCCGAAGCATTTCGTCGCTTATTACGCCCTTCCTCGTCTCTGGGTGCCTAGGTATCCACCGTAAGCCTTTCCTCGTTTGAACCTCGCCCTTAACTTTTTAACTTTAAGGCTATGTCATCCCCTAAGGTGCTGCTAAATGGAAGGATCTTATCAACGTCCATGAATGATAAATCATAGCATAGATCGAACTGCCGAATCGGAAAATTGGGTGCTATCGTATAGCTTTTTTAATCCTAAATTTTAACTCATAAATATAACCCTAAATTTTATTTAGAAAAATAATAATTTTAATTTTAAATCTTAACCCACAAATATAACCCTAAATCTCAAATCTTAAACATTATTTAGAAAAATAATAATTTTAACCCTAAACCTTAACTCATAAATATAAGTCTAATCTCTAAATCCTAAACCTTATTTAGAAAAATAATAATTTTAACCATAAACCTTAACCCACAAATCCAAAATCCCAAAACCCTAAACACTATTTGTAAAATTAATAATTTTAACCTTAAACCTTAACCTATAAATATAACCCTAAACCTCAAATCCCAAAACCCTATTTAGAAAAATAATAATTTTAACCCTAAATTTTAACCTACAAATATAATCATAAACCCTAAACCTCAAATTCTTAACTTCTAAACTCTAAATCCCAAAATCATAAATTCTAAATCCTAAATCCAAAACCTCAAAACCTTAAGCCTTATTAAGAAAAATAATAATTTTAATAATATATTTTATTTTCAAGTAATAATTATTTAAAAAATAATGATTTAAATAATGTATCTTGTTTGACGAAAAAATAATAATTAAATAATATTATTTAAAGTTTATAAGGTAATATATAATATTTTTCATTTTATTCTAATCGTAAACAAAACAATATAATATTGATTTTTTCTTTAATTTCAGTGATCAAATCAAACAAAACTGTTTACTTCTTATTCCATTCAGATTTTGATTCTGATTTCATTATTTGCACTAAACGTCGCTTTAACCTTAATGTATTATTTATTTTTAATTTTAATTTCTATTTTATTCTCATAAAAATAATAATATTTTAAATACATTAAATAAAATAATAATATTTTAAATATATTGTATCAAATAATAGTATTTTATTATAAATTTAAGTAAAATTTGACTTTTTATCCATCCATATTTCCTTTTGCAATAACAGCGTAAAAAGATTAATTCTAAGCAGTGGGACACTTTTTGGCTACTATTTCCCCGATAATATAAACATTTACACTCACACATCAATGTTTTAATTAAGTGTGGGATCATTTGCTTATTATTTTTAGTTAAATAAAATTTAACGGAGGAGATTTATTTTCGGAAATCTAAACGTTCAAAATGTAAGGGTGTATTTAAATTTTTTTAATAGTAATTATATAATTCATATATTCATACTTAGTATTTAACAAACATTTATTTTACATCTTCGTTTAGAATGACACATTGTTTTTACGGAGAATATTATGTTACTTAATCTTGATTTTTCGTTTTCGATATTAGTCTTAGCTGTTATGTTTTTAACTTTTAAATAATATAATTTATTTATCATTTTTTAAAACTTATATTCTTAAAATTTTAAATTATATAAATTAGGGTATGTTCGAATGAAGTCTTGAGGTACTTTTATTAAAAATTATTTTAAGAAAAACTTCTAAATATTTGAGATGAAATATTAAAAATAATTTAGAGTAGCTTTTCAATAATTATTTTTAAAATAAAATATACATCCAAAAAACTACTTCGTATTATTTGCTTATTATAAAAATGCCTTATAATTGTTCTAATATTAATTTACTTTTTATCAAATTTAATTTTTTTTACTGCACCTATGTGATAAGTTTATTATTTGTTTTGAATAAAAACAAATATTTGTGTTGTTTCTTAACTTAAATATAAATATAGGATAATTTTTCTCACCCATATATTCATCTATAATGATTTATATGATATTTATGTGTGTATTTGTATTTTATTATCAATCTAAATCTATAGTATCGAATACCATAAATATTATAATATGATATTAAGATTTTGTATTTTTCTAAAACGTTACGTACATTAGTTAGAATAACCAAACAATTTATTTAATAACCTTATAATAGAGAAAAAGATAAAGGATTAATATTTTATTTATGTGTTTAAAAGAAATTTAGTTTTGATTTTTTAGTTTAGATTTAAAATCTTATATTTTAATTATATTTAATCACTTAACATAAAAATAATAACATTTTAATATAAAAAACTTTAGAATAATATAATTTATCCATAATAGACACAATTTTTTATAACTAATGAATTGAATAACATTATTCCTAGACTAAACAATATAAATTATTTAATTTAAAGAATTTTTATGTTATTTTTTTAAAAGAATTAATGAAACATAAAAAAAAATAACATTTTTAAAACTTATAACAATAAAAATAACTTATACTCCTCTTAATTTAAGGAAAAAAAATTTATTATAGATTTTAATGATGTTATTTTAAGTAATTTTTTAAAATTTTAGTTATATTTATGTTATTAAATTAAAAATAAATTTAAACATTGGTTATTTCTTGGGTCTCTGAAAATGATGCAAATTTCATTATAAAAAACACATGTAATCATATCTTGCTATCTAAACTCATTATAAGTACCACTTATCCTCTAAGTCAAACTTCCATTCTAGAATATCTTTTTTCTTGGCCACATTTATGGTATCTTAAAGTGTCTAATTGTGTCAAACTATATCGTGGAATGTTATTCATAATATCTTTCTACATAAGTGAGCCTATAACAATAAAAAGTGTTAGATATATGTAACATATATAAAAAAGATTTTGATACTAAACTCCACGTTTTGGTTAGGTGTGAACTTTCTTAAAAGGTATAAAAGACCAATAATCTTGTTTTAGATCATAGTGATACACCATCAACAAAACTTGGATTGCCTATCAAATGGCTCTCCTTGATAAAGTTGATGTGATGTTGTTCTTTTGTATTTTATTGGCTGTATGAAAGGTTATAAATAATAAGTCGAAAACTCATTCAAGTTCATCAATTGGTGGAGTTCTCTAAGTTTAACATATCTACACATACAGATATAGTAGGTATACCAAATCAGATTGGTTCCCATTATGGCAACATCTACATCTATCTATTTACATTTATATAAATTTTTGCATACCATAAAAAATATATTTATTTTGTAGGTTTAAAATTACGATGTATATATATATTAAAAGTAATTATTTGAAAATCAATTTAGAAGGTGTTACGTCAACGAGAGTTGAGATTGTTGGGTTTGGATGTGTACTTCCAAAACATTTGGATGATGTAGTAAGAATAATCGTAGCAAGAAAATCGTCATAATGTCATTGCATGCAGTCGAGTTTTGAACAATATAATATGTTTTCTGTTTAATATAAACATTAATGTTGTGTTTGGTTGGAGGAATAGAAAAGAATCAGAATTGATTTCTTTCACTTGTGTGTGTTGGCTGGATTGAAAAATGAGTCAGGAATGGAATCGATTCCTAAAGAAGAAATAATTACAATTCCTTCTCCTCCTTTAGGAATCATGATTTCATTTTCATCTCAATTTTTTTTCAATTTTATCCAAACTTCAAATATAACCCTAAACTCTAATCATAAATCTCAAAACTCAAAACCCAAAACCTAAAACCCTAATCCTTAAATCCCCAAATTCTAAACCCTAAATCCTAAATCTCAAAACCCAAAACCCAAAATCCTCAAACCTAAAATCCAAATCCTAAATCTTAAATCCTAAACCTTAAACCCCAAACCTCAAATCTCAAATCCCAAAACCCAAAACCCAAAACCTTAAACTCCAAACCCTAAATCCCAAAACCCAAAACCCAAAACCTAAAATCCTAAACCCTAAACCCTAAACCCTAAACCCTAAATCCCTAAACCCTAAACCTTAAACCTTAAACCCTAAAACCTAAATCCCAAAACCTAAATCCCAAATCTCTAAACCCTAAATCCCAAATCTTAAACCTTAAACCCTATTTAGAAAAAAAATAATTTTAACCGTAAACTTTAACCTATAAATATAACCCTAAATCCTAAACTTTAAATCCCAAATCCTTAAATTCTTAAATCCCAAATCCCAAACTTCAAAATCCTAAACCTTATTTAGGAAAATAGTAATTTTAATAATATATATATTTTTTAAGTAATAATTATTTAGAAAAATAATGATTTCAATTGAAAGTTTGTAAAATATGGACCTCATTAACCTAGAGGGGGGTGAATAGGTTATTTTTAATTTTTATCAATTTATAATTTAATAATCTAAACAAAGCGGCCAAGTATGTAATCGTGTATAAGAGTAAAGTACGGAAATTATAACACACGATATTTTTAGGTAGAAACAATCTAGACCACAACAATGACCTAAGAGGAAAACCACCGGTCCACCAGACCACCTAACTTTCCACTATGAAAATCAAATGTTCAAGTACAACTCGGTCTTATGCTACCCTCTATAGGATACTGTCACAATGTACTTTACTTACGAGCCCCTGCTCTATTTTCACAGTTTCAAAAATTAGCGTGAACGATTTCCAGACCAACGTTCCAATAAGCTTCTTGCTAATTAGATCGTTCACAAATCAACTGCAAAAAGATTAGCACAAAAAAACACAAGTGCCCGTGTGTGTTCTAAAACGGATTTAATAATTAATAATCCTAACTAGATGATTTAAAACAAATGTCATTTAAACCAAATCAACTAGAATATTTTAGAGCAAAAAGATTACGAATAATTTCAGTAAAAATAACTTCTTTAAAATTTAATAATTAAATCAAATAATCATGATCGTTTATAAAATTATTTAATCTAAATACCTAAAAATCAAACAAAAAAGAATTAAATTAATTAATATAAATAAAAAGTATATATATATATTAATTACCTTTTCTCCTTTAGTGTGCAACCTTTGTTTTGTTGCCTAATATGATTTCTTGAAGAAGTATTACTCTAAAGAATATTAATTAATCTCAACATCTCATTATATTAGCCCATCACACTTAAGATCACTTTTAAAGAAAATTAATTAATCTGTGGTAGATGTGCTACTCCTCGGTTTTTATTTGCATCAACCTTTTTGTTTTTTTCATACAGTTTTCGTTTCTCCTCTTTCGGTAGCTTTTCTTCTATTTTATTTTCACGCACACTTTAACCCTAATATATCTATATATATATATAGATAATAATAATACTTAATAGTATTAGGGTTAAATGTATTTTGGGTTTAATTTTTCAAAGCCTATTAAAACACATCTTAAAAATATTAAGACACATAAAAAATATTTAAATACCAAAAATAATTTTAGATTTATGAACATGTGTTATTAAATGTATGAATGTAATCCTATGTGTCGTAATTATAAAAAAACATACCTGAAGTACGAATATCTGAAACTTGAACATTTATTCGATTTTTCTTGATAAACTTGATAGCAGGTCTAAAAATAAATTTACAAGTAAATACTTTGTCCACGAAAATAGCCAACACTAATAGTCCTTACATCAATTGTATTTTATCTAATAAAAAAAATAATTAAATAATATTATTTAAACTTTACTGAATATAAGGATATTAAGGTAATTTATAGTTTTGTTTCTTATTTGACAAATCAAATATTATAATATTGATTCCTTTTTTTGATTCCAAGGATCAAACAAAACAATATTGTTTCATTTTCATTCTATTCAATTATCATTTCGATTTCGATTTTATTATGTGAACTAAACGTCACCTAATTTTTAAAGAATGATGTTGGAATTCGATTTCCTACTAAAAAAATATCTCTTATTAGGATTTAATTACAAGTATACTCATTATTTGATATCTTCTACCGTTATTTCTGTGTCATTATTATTTTTTGTGTCATTATTGTCATAAATTTTTCAATTTGAATATTTATTATTTAGCTAAGTTTGAATTTGAATATCAAAATTTTATTAATTAAATTGAAGGACTCACTTAGTAACATTTTGTAAATAATATGCAACTTTAAATTAATTAAATGGCTCATCTCTTTTAGAAGAAAAAAAATTTATTAGTATATATGCTAACATATAATATTAATATTTATTAATAATAATAATTATATCTGATGAACCAAAATAATAATTTTAAAATCTTCTCTTCATATCCATTTGTTCACTTTTAGTGTCATTCTACCGTTACAAACATAAAAATCAATGTATATTTTAACTACATTTTTATTTTTTATCGGTTTTGTAAAATTTTTAAGTTCTTTTCGTAATTGAAAAAAAAAATGCTATAATATTTAACTATTATATCATTTATTGCTTCAAATTATTATAATGATTGATATATTATATTCATTCTTTTACCTATAGAGAACAAAAAAAACGATAAAAAAATCTATATAAAATAAAAAAAATTAATTAAAAAAATTGATATTTTTAATTATATAATTAAAAAATTACTTTAAAATTGAAATTTTTTCTCTTCAAATAAATTTTATAATTATGTTAAAAATTATTATTAATAAAATAATATTATATTATTAAAAAATTTAACAAAATAGTGATTAAGTTTGAAATATTTTTATATATTATAATTATAATTAATACGATAATTTTATTGTATGTAATTATATAAGTTAAATTTATAATAAGATGATATATTCATTTTTGATATGATTTTGTAATTTTATTTTTCACTTTTACACTAATAAATAATTTTTAATAAGTTATCACAAAAAAATAAAATAATTTATTAAAAAGAAAAATTGCTCAAACGGCGATCTCCTTCGTAGCAGAACTAGAACTCCACAAATTTGGAGGATCTACTCTCTTCCCCACATCAGTGTCTCCATTTTTCAAGCTTTCACTACGTGGTTATAGGCTTAGCTCAATTTTTGTTTCGATTAAACTCTGCTCAATATAGGGTTTGGAGTTAGGGCGCTAAGCGAATGCGAACCGCGAAGACGAAGACACTTGGGAAGTAAGGAGGTAGAGAAATAATTCGAAACTAATACACAGAAAATGAAGGCAGGGAGTGCCGCAAAGCTGATCGTGGATGCCCTGCTTCAGCGGTTCCTTCCCCTCGCACGTCGTCGCATCGAGACCGCTCAAGCTCAGGTCTGATTTGTATTCTTTTTCTTCCAAATTTCATTGCTACCTTTCAGAATTATTTTGCTACTATTGGGATCTATACGTTTGTTATTTTTCATTTTGGAAGAGTTGGTGACTACTTACTTCTTACCGTTTCCCTAGTTCAACCACTCCTTTTCTCCCAGAAATATGCCTCCAAATATTCAGAATTGTAACTTTACTCTGATAAGGGACAGTTACAGGCGTTCTATCTAATTAGAATATTTAACTTAATCTAATGAGTCCTAAGAAAATAATTATCATAAATGCAAGGACTGCTATTCTGTTTATGTAATGCACTGGACATGCCAAGTACAGATTCAATGTGGTTAATGTTTTCCTGTATGAGGGTTCAATGTGGTTAATGTTTGCCCAGGGTTCAATGCGGTGGTCAGGATTGTTATGTATTCCACCATGCTTAATGTTATAAAGTGATGTACATAAGTAAAAAAAATTATAGCTGTTATTGTTTGTGTTGGAGAGATTTTGTGAGATATGTGTATGCTTTTTAGTATCTACTTAGTATTGTAAGGCATACTGGAGTCAATACTTGTTTGCTTCAAAGGCTGACTATTTTTGATCCCAGTGCACATTCTCTCTCTCTTTCTCTAGGACATGTTTGTGCAGTTAATCACATAAAGCTAGTAGCCTAGTATCTGTTAAGAGTAGATCAATGACTTGTACGCTTTATGAACTATTCACTTTTGAATGTGACCATTTGGTTCCTACATTTCTTAATCTAGATCCAAGAAAATCTGATGTAGTCCAATTTTCTACTTTTTGTGGTTAATTTATAGGATGGGCAGTACCTTCGACCATCAGATCCTGCATACGAGCAAGTATTGGATTCCTTGGCTATGGTTGCAAGACATACACCAGTACCTCTTTTAGAAGCTCTTTTGAGATGGAGAGAAAGGTGACTCACTCCTATTTCGTTACTTGTTTGCCTCTAAGTTCACTGTTACACAGATGATGTGACAACAATCACATCGTGCTTGAATTCTGTTTTTAGAATTAATGAGTTAAGTTACGGTGATACTTATTCCAAACATTGTCTACCTACATTCATGTTCGTATATATGGATTCCTTGCTTTGACATTGCGGATCAGTTTTACTTCTAAGGAAACACGTCACAATTTTCCTTTTGAAGTCTTTATATCAAGGGTGAAGAATTTATTGTGTTTATATGTTTGCATATGCATTTGCCACACTAGGAGACAAGGTAAGAATATTACCCAAAAAAAAAAAAGGAATTGAGGGCCTATTTTTCTTGACAAATGGGGAAGGCTAGAAGACATCATATCTTGTAACCTTTCTAGTATGCCATTATTTATTTGAGTTATTTCATTTGAGACTGATCTGGTTCTTCTTAATTTGAAGCATTAAAAACATTTTTGTGTAAATGAATTCCTTTCTTTATTGGGCATGCTTATGGTTGAAGTCTTGCAAGCATGATATTTCAGCCTCTTTTTGGAAACTTAAACCATTGAGATTGTGTTATCAATCCTGTCATATAACCATCTTTCATGATTAAGTATTTGAAATGATACTTGTTTTTTTTTCCTTCTTTTTATTTATTTATAAAAATCATAGAACTTGAGAACATAAATGGCATAACTAAGTTACATGATTCTGTTCTCTTTACTGTTCTTTTAATATGCACCTTTTTTTTTTCTTTTTGGGAATAACCCATTGCAGTGAGTCACCAAAAGGTGCAAATGATGCATCTACATTCCAAAGAAAGGTATGTATTAAGATGAGTGGTGTAGGAAGGAGTTTTTGAGAAAGTATGTATTAAGATAAGTGTGTGTATGCAGGAGTTTTTGTTGTGTATTATGCTTGTCAAGAAATACTATCTTATTCTCTCATTTGAACCTTTGGTCTAATATTGAATTATGGTCAAAATATGTGCGCATGCACACACAAGAAGGAAAGAAAAAGAGAAATAGGTGTATCATTTTCTTGGTTTCACTTTATTTTCTTACTGCTGATGTCTGGAAATCTATTTGAGAGAACTAAAATAAGTCTTTTACTTTATCCTAGGCTCAGACATTAATATGATATGAAATACTTAAATTTTTAGAAGGTATATCTTTATTGAATGATATTCTTGATCTACGTTGTTTTTCATGATATTCTTGATCTATGTTGTTTTTCATGATCTCTAACCGAGTCTCACGCCTTCTCTTACACTGCGAAATAAATCAATAACTATTATTGTGTTAATGATTGGTAATTGTTTTTCAAGAAAGAAGGCACTAGAGGCAAGGCCCAGAGAGATTAGAAAATACTACGTCATCTAGGTATTGGAAAGAAGTATATGATGTACTTCCAGAGTGGGAGCCCTATTAATATAATCGCACAGAAAAAAAAGATTCATGATCAGATTTTAGGTTACTTTTAGTTCCATAGGGTTGGCCAATCAAATCTTGTTTGCAAGAGGCTAACATAAAAAGTGGGATGAAAATAAACTGGTCTCTTTGAGTGTTAGTAAGATTGCAACTGTATATTTTTCTTATAAGACAAGTGCTTTTACAAATTTAACGATTCATTCTTATGTACACAGCTTGCGGTGGAGTGCATTTTTTGCTCGGCATGTATTCGCTTTGTGGAATGCTGTCCACAGGAGGGACTCACTGGTTAGGTTTTTGTGCTATCCTTTTGTTTGCTATCTAAATTATTTTTTCTTAAAATTCTGTCAAATAAAATGGTATTGTCTTTGTGCAGAAAAGCTTTGGTCTGGTCTTGAAAACTTTGTCTTTGACTGGCTAATCAATGCAGACAGGTGAGGCTGCTGATGATGTTATGTGAACATCTAGGCTTACATGTCAATTTGAAATTTTACAATTCTAGGAAGTATAAAAAGAGAAACCCCCTATATTACTTTGGACTCAGGAAAACTATATTATTTGTAATTGTGTATTGGAGTATTTCTGTTGCTTAGTTCAAAGCTTACCTTTTGAAGTTTTGATGACTGGCACTTATCTATATATCATGACCATATAAAATCCTCCTGTTGGTTGTATGCTCCCTTTGCAGGGTTGTTAGTCAGGTTGAATATCCATCACTAGTTGATCTACGTGGTCTGCTTTTGGATTTAGTTGCTCAACTCTTGGGTGCCTTATCTCGTATCAGGTAGGTACTAGTTCCAAATAAAAAATTGAAATTGGTTGTAATGTTAATACTACTCTAAATACTTTGATTATCCTCAGATGGTTTTGACTGAGAATTTGTGCTGGAAAAAATGAAAATTAAAATGTTTTTAACTTCTTAAATATTATATGTATTGAATGCTGTTTATTTTTGGTATTTACTCTTTTGTTGCATTATTGGATGGATTTTCACTTATTATGCATCTGTCCCAAGTTTTTCTTGTGGGGATACATTAATGTCTTTTTTAGCCCACTACGTTAGAAGGCAAGATGCCATAATCTGATGAGAAAATTTGCCTTTTTTTTTTCTTTGAAATGATTTTTCTATGTTTTTTGTTTAATCTCTTTTTTGGGGAAGGCTTCCATTCTACCGTCAGTCTTGTTCATTATATTTATACATTTAGTATCATTTTTTTTATTATAAACCACATAACATAAAGTTTTTTTTTCATATGGTATTACATTTTTCTCTGACCCCTGGCTTAGTGGTCTCCTCAAAATCCAGGGGCGTTCTTTTTATAGATTGCAAAGGGGGAGAATAATGTTGTTTAGAATTTGTTTTCTTCTGAGCAGACTGTCAAGGTTTGTATAAATTCTAATATTGGTTGAATATAGGAAAGTACAGTTTAATAAAAAATATATATAGGAAAGTACAGTTTAATAAAAAATATATATAGGAAAGTATAGTTTAATAAAAAATATGAAGTTTACGATATTCCTATTTTTTATATTTATTTTGCTTGGAGATAAAATCTTACTACTTGGAGGCCAAGTTTTGAACACATATTTAATCACCTGCATACCATTAATTTTCTCATACTACTTTGATAAATATTAATTAATTCATTGTTATCCCCTGCCCAAAAAAAAAAAACTCATTTATTTTTCTCAAATCCTAAATCACTATCATTTTCTCTCATTATGCTGCCCTTATTGTCATGATGTATCAAGTTCAGTCAGCTGACTTTACCATATGATGGGATATGGATTGTATGTATATATATTTTCACCTCTTAACCAATAAAAGAACTAAAAGTTTTGATGCTTTGCCTTTTCTTTCACAGGTTCAGCTCGGTGACGGAGCGTTTTTTCATGGAACTCAATACCCGTCGGATTGATACTAGTGTGACCCGAAGTGAAACACTTAGTATCATCAATGGAATGCGCTACTTAAAGTTAGGGGTATGTGCGAACTTATTTATTTTATAGAAAATTTGGTTGGACGTCTTGTTACAATTCTGCTATTTGCAGGTTAAAACTGAGGGTGGATTGAATGCATCAGCCTCTTTTGTGGCAAAAGCAAATCCTCTAAATCGTGCTCCACAAAAACGCAAAAGTGAGCTTCATCATGCACTGTGCAACATGCTTTCTAACATCTTGGCACCTTTGGCTGATGGTGCAAAGAGCCAGTGGCCACCTTTGGGTGTTGAGCCTGCACTTACTCTATGGTTTGAAGCTGTGGGAAGAATAAGAGTACAACTCATGCATTGGATGGAGAGACAAAGCAAGCATATTGCTGTATGTTCTTCCAGGATTATCTATACTTGTTTTGTATTTTTAGATAAGAAAAATGCTGTTGCTAGTAGTTTAATATCATAAAAATATTTTCTTTTTGAGATAACCTTTCAGTCTAGTATTCATAAAGTATTTTTTTTAAAAAGGAAATCTTAAAGTTTGCATATTGTATTTTTTGGTTATTTTAATGAATGCATAGTATAGTTGATTCTTTCATGAAATATTAAAACAATTTATGTTATATTTTTTCATGGAGAGGAGCACAATCCTCTTCATCCTTATGCCCGCCCTATAAAATTGGAAGTTTTGTATAAAATATAGTATCGCATTATTTCTCATGGCTGGGAATTCGTCACACTTCTTCTATTTGATTGTTTTACTGTATTTTCTTAATATATATCCGTTAAAGATGTTGAAATAGTTTTACCCATAATTTTCTCTCATTGTTAAGTTTTTGTTGCATCAATTCATTTAACCTCCCACACCTATCTTGTTTGTTCATAGATGTAGAGCTCACATTCATAGTTCTCCGTGTTAGGTTGGTTATCCTTTGGTGACACTTCTTCTCTGTCTTGGGGATCCCCAAATATTCAATAACAACTTGAGCAATCACATGGAGCAACTCTACAAGCTTCTTAGAGTGAGTTCCAGAATTAAATTTTGAGTCTGGAAGAGAAGGTTTAAATGGTTATTTGTTCTTTTCTCCCAGATTTAAATCATGCTTTCTACTTGTCTTGTCATCTTGCTTTGTTAAGGGCATGGGCCACTTTATTTTATAGTTCAAATGATATTTGAACCTTATGGTCTTCCACTTTAGGTGTTAACTTAAATAACATTATGTGGTTTAATCATTCAGGACAAGACCCATCGATTTATGGCCTTGGACTGTCTTCATCGAGTTTTGAGGTTCTACTTGAGTGTTCATGCTGCAAACCATGCTCCAAATCGTATATGGGACTACTTGGATAGTGTGACCTCACAACTCTTAACAGTCCTGAGAAAAGGAATGCTTACACAAGATGTCCAACATGATAAACTTGTTGAGCTCTGTGTTACCATAGCTGAGCACAATGTTGATTTTGCCATGAACCATATGATATTAGAACTACTGAAGCCAGATAGTCCCAGCGAAGCAAAGGTTATTGGTCTTCGTTCCTTACTTGCAATTGTAATGTCACCTTCAAGCCAGCATGTTGGCTTGGAAAAATTCAAAGGTGCATAGTCGTCTCTGTGTTCTGAATGATGAATATCTGATCCAGAGTTTCGCCTTTATTTACTGGAGATTTTATAAATAATATGTTGCAATTGTGCTGGCAGGTCATGACATTGGTCACTACATGCCAAAAGTGAAGTCTGCAATTGATTCAATTTTGAGATCTTGTCATAGAACTTACAGTCAGGCTCTTTTGACTTCTTCAAGAACAACTATAGGTAACTTCTCAGCTTCTGGGCTCCACTTTTTGAATCAACCAAACTTGTGGTATATTATACCTTGGATTCTGAGGAACTTAAGTTATTATTATTATTTTTTCAATTGACCTGTTGGACTTGTATCCTATGATTTAGGTATGATCTGGCTAACGGTGAATCCTAAATTTGTGGATCACTTGGCCATCATACAGACAGTCAAGCCATCTGCTGCGGAGCTTGGCTGTCAACATTTTCAATCAATTATAGGTTTTTGGAACCTGAGGATGAAGTTACTGCTCTTTTCTTTTTCTTCTTCTTTCACAAAAGTTAATTATTTGTGTTTCTCTACTTACCAAGTGAAATGGACATACATGAGGATTCCTGATAATAAGAAAGATGAATAGTTATATCATTGATGCATTAATGAGATATAAAATGGATTCTTTGATTTTCCAGAAGCTGTAACCAAGGAAAAGTCTCAAGGATATCTGTTCCGGTCTGTGCTAAAATGCATACCGTACCTGATAGAAGAGGTTGGCCGAAGTGATAAAATCACTGAAATAATACCTCAACATGGCATTAGTATTGATCCCGGTGTCCGTGAGGAAGCAGTGCAGGTACTGAACCGGATCGTAAGCTACCTTCCCCATCGTCGCTTTGCAGTTATGAGGGGGATGTCAAATTTCATATTACGACTTCCTGATGAATTCCCTCTTCTCATTCAAACTTCATTGGGGCGCCTGCTAGAACTCATGCGTTTTTGGAGAGCTTGTCTGATTGATGACCGGCTGCAATTTGATGCTCAAGACGCAATTCGTGTGGGGCAAGCAAATGAGAAACTCAAGAGGTCTTCTTTCCATCAATCAGAAGTTATTGAGTTTCGTGCATCAGAGATAGATGCTGTTGGTCTTATTTTCCTTAGTTCTGTGGACAGCCAAATCAGGCATACTGCTTTAGAGTTATTGCGTTGTGTACGTGCCTTAAGGAATGACATACGAGACCTCACAGTGCGTGAGCAGCCAGACCATAGCTTGAGATATGAAGCTGAACCAATATTTTTAATTGATGTTCTAGAAGAACATGGGGTAGGATAATTTCACCCTTAATTGTCTTGCATTTATTTTTCCTCAAAAAATTCAAGGATTCATCATCTATCTTATGAAAAGAATTTGTTCTATTGCATTGTGAATATTTTTCTTCTTTTAATTTACAGGACGACATTGTCCAAAGCTGCTACTGGGATTCTGGACGTCCCTTTGATTTGAGGCGAGAATCTGACGCAATTCCTCCTGACGTGACTCTTCAATCTATCATATTTGAGAGTCCTGACAAGAACAGATGGGCAAGATGTCTTAGTGAGCTTGTCAAATATGCGGCGGAGCTTTGCCCAAGCTCTGTCCAGGAAGCAAAGTAAGTGTATTTTTTCTCTCCTTTTGTAGGATATTTGTGCTTTACTCACTTATCTTCAGTCTTGATGTATTTCTATACCAATACCTTTCTCTAGTGTCTTCTTGTGGTTCAGCTAGTGGGAAAATAAAAATTGAACATTCATAATTAGTGCAGAATGTTTGCATACAATGAAGGGTTTGTGGTGATTGGTAACCTAATTAGTGGCTAATGCCTCCAGGGTATTTTTTTAGTTCTTTCAGTGATTATTAGATACCTGGTGCAAGGTTATTATGTAGGTTATCAAGGGAGGTGCAATGGTGCAGTGCTGTTGCTATTAAGTTATGTACACATTTTTGTTTCATTTGCTTTTAAATTTATATTTTGCTGCCTGATTCTTCTTGTTGGCTTCAACCCTTCAATTGCAAGTGTTTCAGTCATTATGTTTTCTAGCCTTCCAGGTGAATCTGCCTTTTATCATATGGGGGAAAAAAAACTAATCTGTGGTTGTGGCAACTAATTTTTTTTTATTCAGAATAGAGGTGATGCAACGGCTTGCCCATATCACACCTGTTGAGTTGGGTGACAAAGCTCACCAACCACAAGATGCAGACAACAAACTGGATCAGTGGCTTATGTATGCAATGTTCCTATGTTCATGTCCTCCTGTTGGTAGGGAAGTTGGTGACTCACCAGCAAAAAGAGATATTTACCATCTCATTTTTCCTTCATTGAAATCTGGATCTGAGATGCCCATTGTAAGTACTTGTTTTAACCATTTTTTTTAAATGAAATTCGTCTTGTAAAGATGGTCAGTCGGACGAGTAGTGATATTTTATACTAAGCATATTTTACATCAATAGGAATTGACTAGATCCATCTACGTTGCTCTACATATCTGTCCTGATCCAAAGACAATTGTTTGTGAAAATGTATTTCTGTGTTTATGGATGTTTTTTGCAGTAAATAATTACAATATTTATAGGAAGGTAGGGTGATTGCACAAGTTCCATACTTATTCTAAAATTGATACTAGGTTCTGTACCTATTTTTAATGACAATTTAGTTATATTATTATTAAAAAGTGATCATACAATGAAGAATGACCATTTTTTTTCAATGTTTTTATTTATTGTTTCTTTAATTATTTCCTTTGTAGCCTATTTAAGTTAAAATAGTCTTTATCTAATGTAACTGAAAAAAATAAAAAGATGAAATGAATTTTTTTTGTCAATGTTAGTCACTTTTTAATATTAATAAGATTAAACTATCACAAAATATAAGTATAAGATTTAAGTGTCATTTTTGCAATAATTAAGTGATCATAATGGTACTTTTCTCTTACAGGAAAGATCATGTCTAAAAGATGGGAAAAATATCCTAATTATGACTGAAATATTAAAAGAATAAAATCTCCTAATGAAGTAAAAAAATATTCTAGTAATGTCCTTAATATAAGCTAACCAATAAACAATCAAACCAAATCAATCTTCTATATTTACTCTTGAGATTTCAACAGTTTTCATTCCTGATAATAGGAATCGACTAGATTCAATGACGTGGCTCTACATATCTGTCCTGACCCAAAAAAAAAAATCATTTTTTGATCATAAATTGACTTATTATAATATATTATGTGTGTATATTCATGCATGCATTCTTGCTCTGGTTACATTGTGGTAATTGGCAAGGATCTCGTTAATTTGTTGGTATCTGATATTCTGATTTCACTGATTATATAAGCTGTAAAGTATAGGAAACATGAATGATGATGCATCCAATCTAAGGGTTCTTGGGTTAGATAATTTTGAAAGGGTATTTATTCTTCCTAGTGTAATATCACTGTCCATTGATTTGCTATTATATTCTCTATTGATGGTGGGTACATGAAATTCAAATCTCGAATTGTTTAAAACCTATGCTAAGTGTTTCTTTGGGGGTTTCAACCTGCCAAACCAATCTTTAAGCTTATCTTCACATAATTTCATTTTCTGCCAGTATGAATACAATGCTGCTAAGCTGGCAAAGTTTGATTTGGTGGTTTTACATTTACTTTCCATATGAATGTTACTTGACATTGAGTAATAATTGTGGATGTCATGATTTTATCCTTTTTATATGTTTGGGAGGCGGGGGAGGACAATGAATGATCTGGAACCCATATAACATATTTGAAAATTAAAAACCTTTATTTTAGAAGTATTTTTTTTTGTGCGTGTGTGTGAGATAAAAATGTTTGTGGTAGTTTGATGTAGTTAAATTCAAAAAAATGTTTTGGAATTTGATAAGAAATAACTTCATACGTTTGGTTATGTATATACTTCCTGATTTATTTTTGTTGTTGGACGTATTTTGCACTCTAGCAAGCTGCAACCATGGCTCTTGGCCACTCCCATATAGAGGCTTGTGAAACCATGTTCAGTGAGCTTACTTCTTTTATAGACGAGATTTCCCCGGAGACAGAGGGAAAGACTAAGTGGAAGGTACGCTTATAATTCAATGTTAAAATGTCCTTGTTTGATTAATGATACTAACGATTCATATTAAGCATAGCAAAATCATTCCAAAATTTATTTAGTGAACTATTTATTTCTTTGTGAATAGGGATGTCAATTTGTCCGGTAAAAATCGAAGTAAGAATAGAAATCTATGGAGAAACTTCGATTTTGACATTGGTGGGGAATGCCCCTTGGGGATGAGGTGGAATTGAGTATTACCATCCCCTTCCCGCCCATCCCCCGAATCCTGTTTTCTTATTACTTTTTTTGAACATATTATTATTTGTAAAATTTTATAGTTATATAAAATGAATTTTGAACAAAAATAATATTTTTATCAATAATTAAATACTTTAATCATGATTTGGACAAGGCAGGACATATCATTATCCATTTTTATTAGAATCGGTTTAGTGCAAAAAGGGGCAATTCAGGGCACCATTCAAGTGCCCAATTTTTCCTGTTACTTTCCTCTAGGTTATCACTTAATCAATTCTGACTTTCAGTATTTTGCGCATTATGTGGTTAAAGGTAATCTACAAACCACACCAAATATTTTTGAATCTTTAATATATTATTGATTGTAAATATTCTTGAATAATTTTTTTTATTAAGAATCTTTAAATTTTTTAAATTTACCATTAAAATTCTTGGGTCATGAAGGGTTTTCTTTGGTCAATGAGATTTGTGCAGAATATTTTCATAAGTTTTATTTTCTTGAAAGTTTACCCCCAAAAATTCTTGAAAAGTCACAATAATAGCTTTTAGCACTACAAATGTCAATTAGTTGCTTTGTATCACTGTTAGTAACAACACATCTACATTGTGTAACTTTATTTAATTTATAACCTTTAACACTTTAATTAGTTTATCAAATTTATGAACATGCATGTCAATACTAATATATCTACATTTCTAAATTGGTTTAGGAACTATTATTTGATGATTCTTGGGTTGGATTGTATTTGGAAGAAAAGCGTTGATGTATGATAGCGTGTCACAATTATGAATTTAGATACGAAGTCATAATTTCATCTGATTCATTACACATTTGAAAGAATCCTTATAATTTACCCAATTGAGACAAATTTGAAGGATTGAAGAAAAATAAGTTGACAACTAATTTAATTTTTGTAAACTAGCGTTTTTTCAAATTATTATGCAATTAATATTTTCATTTGAAAAATGCAAAAAAAATGCAAAAAAAAAACATAAAATGGAAAAAGAAAATTAAAGCCAACGAGTTGGGTTTTTTTGACTCGTGGATATTGCCCGAACCTGAATATCTTGTAGCGGTTCAGTTCAAACTGCCCCACAAGTCAGTTCGCTTCGGTTTGGATTTGATCCGAACTGAACCATTGCTATCTCTACTTGAGGCGGACAGTTTCAACTGCTTTTTTGTCATTTTGAGGCTGAAGGGAAAGCATTCTATGTGGCTATTATGTGCGTCCATGTTTTATAATTGAAGCAAAGGATACTAAATCGAGCCAATTAGGAGACATATTGGAAATTCGGTCATTATTTGCCAGGGCTTGGCACTCATTTTGATGGTTGGTGATCTTGTGATGTCTTTGTTTTAGCAAATCTAATGATTCTTTGAATGGTCAAATCTGGATATTTTATATCATGCATCTCAATGTTATCCTTTGTGCTTGGGCAACCAAAATGAAGTGAGGACTTAAAGAGACTTTCTTAGCTTGTACCAAGTTTTTTATTTGGTTTCTCTACCTTACTGTGTAGCACACTTTGATGTTAAAAAGAGAAAATTACTAATGCGTGAATAAGTTAAACCAAAACATTCCTTTTCTGAAATAAAAAAAAGAGATGAAGTCAGACATTTTTTTAACATGGATTTCATTAAGCATGGCTGATGGAATAAGCCTTCTGTGGATGCAGAATCAAAAAGCCCGCCGTGAAGAGCTCCGTATCCACATTGCAAATATATATCGTACTGTTTCTGAGAATATCTGGCCCGGTATGCTGTCTCGTAAAGCAGTTATCCGTCTACACTATCTGAAGTTTATAGATGAGACAACAAGACAGATATTAACAGCATCTGCTGAGAATTTCCAAGAGATGCAGCCTCTCCGATTTGCACTTGCATCTGTTCTAAGATCGTTAGCTCCTGAATTTGTTGAATCAAAATCAGAGAAATTTGATGTGAGAACTAGAAAGAGACTGTTTGATCTTCTTCTTTCATGGTGTGATGATACAAGTAGTACCTGGGGTCAGGATGGTGTTAGTGACTATCGACGTGAAGTAGAACGTTACAAGTCCTCTCAACATGCTCGGTCAAAAGATTCTGTAGACAAAATATCATTTGATAAAGAACTGAGTGAACAGATTGAGGCAATCCAGTGGGCTTCCATGAATGCTATGGCTTCCCTCTTATATGGGCCTTGCTTTGATGACAATGCAAGGAAGATGAGTGGTCGGGTTATATCATGGATCAACAGTTTATTCATTGAGCTTCCACCAAGAGCTCCATATGGTTACTCCCCAGATCCTAGAACTCCGTCATATTCCAAGTACACTGGAGAGGGGGGTCGTGGTACTGCCGGTCGTGATAGGCATAAGGGTGGCCATCATCGTGTTGCTTTGGCCAAATTAGCTTTGAAGAACCTTCTACTCACAAACTTGGATCTCTTTCCTGCTTGTATTGATCAGGTAATAATTTCGTCCTTTAGACCTCTGTGTGTTTGCTTTATGAATGGGTTGGAAGCCTCTGAATATGGAACCCTTCAAGTACCTCTGTGTGTTTGCTTTATGAATGGATTGGAAGCCTCTGAATATGGAACCCTTCAAGTATATATTTGTCTACTTGAGACCTAACCAATTTTTTATTTTTATCAGTGTTACTACTCAGATGCTGCTATAGCTGATGGATATTTTAGTGTGCTGGCTGAAGTCTACATGCGCCAAGAGATACCAAAATGTGAAATCCAAAGACTCTTGAGCCTTATCCTCTACAAGGTAGTAGATCCGTCAAGACAGATTCGTGATGATGCCCTTCAGATGCTGGAGACACTTTCTGTTCGCGAGTGGGCTGAGGATGGAATTGAGGGCTCAGGAAGCTATCGAGCTGCAGTTGTTGGTAATCTTCCTGATTCATACCAACAATTCCAGTACAAGCTCTCATGTAAACTTGCCAAAGATCACCCTGAATTGAGCCAGCTTCTCTGTGAGGAGATTATGCAGAGGCAACTTGATGCTGTTGATATAATTGCACAACATCAAGTATTAACATGCATGGCTCCATGGATTGAGAACCTTAATTTCTGGAAACTCAAGGACTTAGGTTGGAGTGAAAGGTTGCTAAAGAGCCTTTACTATGTTACATCGCGGCACGGAGACCAGTTTCCTGATGAAATCGAGAAACTTTGGAGCACAATTGCTAGCAAACCAAGGAACATCAGTCCTGTATTGGATTTTCTGATCACAAAGGGGATTGAAGATTTTGATGCAAATGCATCTGCAGAAATAAGCGGTGCATTTGCTACATATTTCTCGGTTGCAAAGCGGGTGAGCTTATATCTAGCGCGGATATGTCCCCAGCGCACAATTGATCACCTAGTGTATCAATTGGCTCAGCGGATGTTAGAGGATAGTGTGGAACCAATTGGACCAACTGCAAATAAGAATGATGGCTTCATCTTGGAATTTTCCCAAGCGCCTGTAATGCCCCAAATTTCTTCTGTTGTGGACAGCCAGCCCCATATGTCACCGTTACTTGTCCGGGGTTCCCTTGATGGTCCATTAAGGAATGCCAGTGGAAGCCTCAGCTGGCGAGCTGCAGGTGTGACAGGCCGAAGTGTATCAGGCCCATTAAGTCCAATGCCTCACGAGTTGAATATTGTTCCTGTAAATGCAGGGAGATCAGGCCAGCTAATTCCAGGATTGGTTAATATGTCAGGGCCGTTAATGGGTGTTAGAACTTCAACTGGAAGTTTGCGTAGTCGCCATGTATCCAGGGATAGTGGAGATTACTTTATAGACACTCCAAACTCTGGCGAAGATCATTCTGGAGCTGGTATGCATGGTGTTAGCGCCAAGGAACTTCAGTCAGCATTGCAGGGTCATCAGCAACACTCCTTGACTCATGCAGATATAGCATTGATTCTACTTGCTGAAATTGCATATGAGAATGACGAAGACTTTCGAGAGCATCTTCCTTTGCTCTTTCATGTCACTTTTGTTTCGATGGATAGTTCAGAAGATATTGTGCTAGAGCACTGCCAGCATTTGCTTGTCAATCTGCTTTACTCTCTTGCTGGAAGACACTTGGAGCTGTATGAGGTGGAAAACAGTGATGGGGAAAACAAACAACAGGTCGTGAGCCTGATAAAATATGTCCAGTCAAAGCGAGGAAGCATGATGTGGGAGAACGAAGACCCCACTGTTGTGAGAACTGAGCTTCCAAGTGCAGCTCTTTTGTCTGCATTGGTTCAGAGTATGGTGGATGCTATTTTTTTCCAAGGAGATCTACGTGAGACTTGGGGAGTTGAGGCACTCAAATGGGCTATGGAATGCACATCAAGACATCTTGCTTGTCGCTCACATCAAATCTACCGTGCATTACGACCTAGTGTCACAAGTGACACCTGTGTCTTGCTCCTCCGTTGCCTTCATAGATGCCTAGGAAATCCAGTGCCTCCAGTTTTGGGATTCATTATGGAAATCTTAATGACCTTACAAGTGATGGTGGAAAATATGGAACCAGAAAAGGTCATACTCTATCCCCAACTCTTTTGGGGGTGTGTGGCCATGATGCACACAGATTTTGTTCATGTATACTGTCAGGTGCTTGAGCTCTTCTCACGCGTGATTGACCGCTTATCATTCCGTGACCGGACGACAGAAACTGTGCTTCTTTCAAGCATGCCCAGAGATGAGCTTGATACTGGTGGTGACCTTGGGGATTTCCATCGTTTGGAATCTAGGAGTGGTTACGAGCTGACGCCATCGGGGGGACATTTGCCAGCATTTGAAGGAGTGCAACCTCTCGTGCTTAAAGGACTCATGTCTTCTGTTAGTCATGGTGTTTCTATTGAGGTCCTTGCTCGGATCACTGTGCATTCATGTGATTCTATATTTGGAGAAGAAGAAACAAGACTCTTAATGCACATCTCTGGATTGCTTCCCTGGTTATGTTTGCAGCTTTGCAAAGATCCTGTGATGGGACCTACTTCACCACTCCAACAACAGTACCAGAAGGCTTGTTCTGTTGCAGCAAACATCTCAGTATGGTGTCGAGCCAAATCATTGGATGGATTAGCTACCGTTTTTATGGCATACTCTTGCGGTGAATTCAAAAGCATTGATAACGTCCTTGCTAGCGTCTCGCCTTTATTATGCAATGAGTGGTTTCCGAAGCATTCGGCATTGGCTTTTGGACACTTACTACGACTTTTAGAGAAAGGACCGTGTGAATACCAGCGTGTGATACTGCTCATGCTTAAGGCTCTACTCCAGCACACTCCTATGGACGCCGCCCAAAGTCCACACATGTATGCAATTGTTTCTCAGCTGGTGGAAAGCACTTTGTGTTGGGAAGCACTCAGTGTACTGGAAGCTCTTATGCAAAGTTGTAGCTCATTAACCAGCTCTCATCCTCACGAGCCTGGGTCTTTCGAAAATGGCATTTCTGGGGCTGAAGAGAAGATTCTTGTTCCTCAGACCTCTTTCAAGGCTCGTAGTGGCCAGTTGCAGTATGGCATGGGAGCAGCATTTGGAACAGGTTCCATGCTCCCACAAGGGGGCTTGACTGAGCCAGGAGTGTCTCCTAGAGAAGTGGCTCTTCAGAACACACGTCTCATTCTTGGTCGTGTACTTGACAGCTGTCCATTGGGAAGGAGAAGGGATTACAAAAGGCTGGTGCCGTTTGTCACCAGTATCGGTAACCCGTGAAATGTGTTTCATTTATTAAACACTGTATCTCATTGGATGGAAAGCTCCATTGCTCAAGACTAATATTGTAAATATGTATTGTAGTTGGAATGTTGATTGGTGTAATTGCTGTATAGTCTATATAGGGATCTAGGACACTTCCTTGTCGTGTTGAGTTTCATCCGTGGTTATTTATTTTAAGCGATAAATGCAGTGAGATTGGTTCAAGTTATTAGTTTTTTTTTAATTATAAATAAATAACTTGGTTTAAAATAATTTTTATATAAAATATGTGAATATAAGTTAAAAAATACGAATAAATACGATATGAATATGTTCACCCCATTGAGTAGTGACTACCAAGTGATCAATCAACTCCATTAATTGCTTATTTCTTTGCTACTTTATGGTAGAAAAACATACCTATGCCCTTCCTTGGGATTGATATTTAGAGTTATCATAGTTAATCATTAGTATTTTTATGTCTTGTATTATTAAAATGTTTTGTTTTTATATTTTAATCATATTTTCAAATTAATGCAGTAGTGATTCACAAGATTGACAACGGGACGGGATTGGGATCCCTTCTTTTTAGTATTTATCCTTCATTCTCAATCAAAATCTTTTTGGGACATGTTGATAATCCCGAACGAAGACCTCTAATGAAAAACAAAAATTCAAGTAATATTTAAAAAAAAATTATTTTTATTATAAAAAGAAAATTATAAAAAAATTAAGTAATTATAAAAAAATTAAGTCAATAATAAATATTTATAATTAAAAAATAAAATTTTGAACTAATAAATAATATTTACATGAAATAGAAAAAATAAAATATATATAACAATAATTATATAATTATTTAAATTAAACAACATTAAAAAGTCTTGTTAAATTTAGTTTGAAATAATAAGAATGTTTCATAAGATTTTAGATTTTAAAATTTAAATAAATAGTTTAGATAATTTTTATACAAGAAAAATTATTAATGTTTTAATAGAATAAAAAAACATAACTTAAAGATGAATTATAAGATTTTAAATTTTTAGAATTTAAATAAATAGTTTAAATAATTTTTATAAAAGAAAAATTATTAATGTTTTAATAGAATAAAAATACAATTTAAAGATGAAATATAAAATATTTATAATTAGTTTGGGTTTAAATTTAGTTAAATCTATTAAAAAAATTATATATTTATTAAAATAAAATATATAATTTTGGGGGATGGGATGAAAAACATAGTTTGAGAACATAAGAGGAGGAATGTAATATCTATTCTTACTACATCTCATATTATAAAATATAAGTTTTTGTTCTGTATTTTTTATTTTATTGTCTTTATCCTTATCTTAAATAGGATAGTCCATACTGAAATTTATCCCATCAAGAAAAATTAACGATCTTAATAGTTCCTTTTATTTACTTTAGGTACATAAATAATCTAATTTTATGTTTTAAATTAAAATTTTATAACATGTTTGATACATATGATTTTAGTGAATGGTACATGTGTAGTGAAAAGAAATGCCATAAATAATAAAAAATCATTTTAACCCCTTTTATTATTCCAAAGAGTTAGAAACCCATTTGAGATAACATATCACAATTAAACCCTACATTCTTCGATGTTTACTTGTTACAGTTGTTGACAGAAAACTAGTTACACATGTTTTTGGTTTGGTAGGGGAATTGATAACAGTTTTTAATGGCGGTTTAAACTGGCAGGATTTAATCATGGGAGAAACCCATATGATTTTGGTAGGATGATGTTTTAATGACACAATTTAATTTTTATTAAAATTACTTGTGTCAAGGATGTAATAAAATCTCCAATTTTAAAAATAAATTAAACCAATTGTAAGAATTAAACATCAAAGAAGATAGGGTTTTATCGTGATTTGGTATCCCAATTGGGTTCTCTTACACTATAGAATAATAATAGGGGCTAAAATAAATTTTTATTTACTTTAGTTTTTGTTTTGTTTATTAACATGTATATCTTTTAAAGATACAAATACCTTGATTAAAATCATATGTGTCAAGCATGTAATAAAATTCTTAATTTTAAATATGAAATATCATCATTTGTGTACCTTAAAGTATATAGTGTGAATATTATTGTATTAATTTAAGAATATGAATCCAAATAAGTATCTATTAATTAAAAATAATACCATTAAAAATTAAAATAATTATAACTATTTTAGCCATTTAAAATAGAATTTGTTCTTTTTTTTAATTAAAATTGACTATGTTTATTCTACATGTTAAATTAATGATGAGTATTTGTAAAAATTTAATAAAAATAAAGACAATAAAAAAATTGTGATTATATTTCCTACTAAATAAAAAAATAAATTAAGTGATAAATATTTATAATCATTAAAATAAAAATATATTAATTAAATTTTTAACCTTATAATTAATAATAATTTTATGTCATTATTTTTGAATAATGATCTTATTAATACAAAGTTTCCACTAACAACTGATAATATTTATTCAAAAATTATAATAACTAACAATCATTAAAATAAAAATATATTAATTAAATTTTTAACCTTATAATTAATAATAATTTTATGTCATATTTTTTGAATAATGATCTTATTAATACAAAGTTTCCACTAACAACTGATAATATTTATTCAAAAATTATAATAACTACGTAATTTTAATTTTTAATTTTTAATTTTATGTTATTTTATTAATATTTTTAACCTCAATGGATTAGTTATTGAATAGCGTTCAATATCCTAATTAATATATTAATATTCTTCCTTATATATATTTTTAAAATACTAATATGTCTTTCGATTAATGATACTTCTTTTACCCATTAACTTAGTATCATCAATTAAAATAGTATTTTAATTTAATTAATGATATATCTTTTAATTATTATATTTTTTATTGTTTTTATTTTTTCTCACATATATAATTGTTTAATTTTACATGTTGTGTAAATATGATCAATTTTAATTAAAAACTATTAAAATAAAAAATTTAATAACATAAAATAAAAAAATACACTATAGCTAAGAGAGTACCCAAAGTCCCGAACCCCCTTCCTCTCCTTTTATTTCATTCTCAGTGGTCTTTCTTATTTGCCATGGAGATAAATATGTTATTGTAAAAATATTTTTATATATTATAATTATATCATAATTAAAATTAATATAATATTTTTTATTAAATATAATTATATAAATTTAACTGTATTTATTAATAATATTACTTATAATTTACAGTAAAATTATGATGGATAATTTTTTTAATCAAATAAAATTACCTTGTGTTTTAGCAAAACAAAAATAAATAAAATAAATAAAGTTATTGTGTTTGCACAAACACGGAGTTTTTTCCTACCTATTTGAATAAAAAATATCAAAACCCCACCACCACTAATAATTCACTTTTATTACAATCTTAAATCTTATTGGATATGGGACATGTGGTTCAAAATTATTTTCCATGTCAGCTGCCCAATATTAAATTATACAATCAGATCCGTATGCCATATTTTATTATTAGAAATATTAAATTAATTATGATTGATTAAAAAGAAGGAGAAAGAATCGGTGATTAACTAGTAGTGGACTATGTTAATGAAAAGTCTGTTTAGATTAAAGAAATACCAGCCAAAAATTATGATGCGCTGTTAGATTCTTAATTATTACTACTTATTTATTTATTTATTCTTTTTTTTGTCCATTATTACTACTAATTTTAGTCAGCAACTTTTTTGTGTTGTTGCGACCATAGCCTCAAGTTTTTTTAGGCTTCAATACTTTTGTAGGTGTAAATTAACGTATGTATTATGCTGAATGATTAACTAATCTTTGTATTTTTCTGTGTTTATTAGATAGTTATTAAATCATTAACATATTTATTAGATAGTTATTAAATCATTAATATATTTATTAGATAGTTATTAAATCATTAACATATTTATTAGATAATTTTTATAAAATGTAGATAATCTATAGATATTTGTACGAAAAAATAATAATACAAAAAAAAATATAAAGTTAATTCTAATTCATTTATTACTCATATTTTACATTTAAAATGACTCTCAAAAATTAAAAATTAAAATAAGATATAATCTTTACACTTTATTTCCCTTTAATTATGAAATGAGACTCTAAACTCTTCTATTATTTACAATTACTCATATTGAATTAAAAATAAGAGAATCAAAGCCCACCATTCTCATGATTTTACAAAAGATTCTAATAAATTCTTTTTATGGTAGCATGACGAAAGAAAAAAATTATCACTTTTGACAAAAATGCATCTACTTTTTACTTTATTGCATTTTGTTACTACTAGAGTCACCATTTGCAGTCTCTAGTCGTGATTAGGATGGTAAGTTGACTAAATATGTGGTGTTAATTTTTGGTAATTTTATTATATGATTGATCGTTATTGTTTGTTTATGACACAAACGTTAATTTTGATTCACTTTTAAAAAAAAATTATAATTAAAATATTAAATTTTATTTGATAACATTCAAACAAAAAATAGGAGTGCATCAATATAATAAAGGATAAAAATCTCACAAAAATAATAATAATAAATAATGATAATCATAACCATTAATACATTGTTAATTAGAAATCAATTATGTTAGTCAAAATTTAAGATAAACGTAAGGCAATCACGTCTAACCACATCAACAAGCTGGGATACCTAGCACACACCATTAATTAATTAACAGAGAGGTAGGTAGGTCGAACTATGGGTAGATTAAGGATTTATAGGTCTTCCCAAACATCAATAACATGTCCTCTATTTACAGACCATTGAGTGCCAACTACTAACACATGACGTGCATCCAAAAAATTCCTCCATGCCTATGACGGAGAACTAGCTAACACTAACATTGAAAAAAATCCAGATCTAAAATAATAGTGTTTGAAGGCTTACATGAATAAGAATTCAAGATTTTTGATTATATCTAATAGAGTCCTACATCGCTCAGGAAAGTCAACAATGTGCTAGTTATAAGTCTGAGTGGTCCCTTTCTTGATAAACACGTTTTGAGGAAAAACTTTGGTTGTCCAGCTTTCAATTTGGTATCAGAGCAGGTCCCTGGGGGTCTCGATGTGCCCGCTCCCCTGAGTTTCCCAGTGTCTGGTTGCTATGCCGACCGGGTATCGGTCTTTGCGGTGTCCCCATCCGATGTGAGGGGGAGTGTTGGAGTCCCACATCGCCCAGGGAAGCCAGCAATGTGCTGGTTATAAGTCTGGGTGGCCCCTTTCCTAATAAGCGCGTTTTGAGGGAAAACTTTGGTTGCCCAACTTTCAATTTGGTATCAGAGCAGGTTCCTGGGGGTCCCGATGTGCCCGCTCCCCTGAGTTCCTCGATATCTGGTTGCTGTGCTGGCCGGGTATCGGTCTTTGCGGTGTCCCCGTCCGATGTGAGGGGGAGTGTTGGAGTCCCACATCGCCCAGGGAAGCCAACAATGTGCTGGTTATAAGTCTGGGTGGCCTCTTTCCTGATAAGCGCGTTTTGAGGGAAACATTGGGCTGCCCAGCTTTCAATTTGGTATCAGAGCAGGTCCCTGGGGGTCCCGATGTGCCCGCTCCCCTGAGTTCCCCGGTGTCTGGTTGCTGTGCCGACCGGGTATCGGTCTTTGCGGTGTCCTCGTCTGATGTGAGGGGGAGTGTTGGAGTCCCACATCGCCCAGGAAAGCCAGCAATGTGCTGGTTATAAGTCAGGGTGGCCCCTTTCTTGATAAGCACATTTTGAGGGAAAGCTTTGGTTGCCCAGCTTTCAATTTGGTATCAGAACAGGTCCTTAGGGGTCCCGATGTGCCCGCTCCCCTGAGTTCCCCGGTGTCTGGTTGCTGTGCCGGCCGAGTATCGGTCTTTGCGGTGTCCCCGTCCGATATGAGGGGGAGTGTTGGAGTCCCACATCGCCTAGGGAAACCATCAATGTGCTGGTTATAAGTCTGGTGGTACCCTTTCTTGATTAGCGCATTTTGAGGTAAAGCTTTGGTTGCCCAGCTTTCAAAATGGTATCAGAGCAGGTTCCTGAGGGTCCCGATATGCCCGTTCCCCTGAGTTCCCCGGTGTCTGGTTGCTGTGCCGGCCAGGTATCGGTTTTTGCGGTGTCTCCGTCCGATGTGAGGGGGAGTGTTGGAGTCCCATATCACCCAAAAAAGCCAACAATGTGTTGGTTATAAGTCTGGGTAGCCCCTTTTCTAATAAGCACGTTTTGAGAAAAACATTGAGCTGTCTAACTAATAAATATTGGTTAGTGACCATAGCCAGGTTAAATATCTTAAGATTTTTGAATACCAAACCCCAACCTCCTTCCGAGCACATATTCTATGCTAAGCCAGTCAATGAATCTTTCGATGATTGTTGCTTGTACACACCACCGGTACTTTTGAGTAGTATCTTCCAAATCATGACATAAGTTTACAAAGTATTGCATGGTAATTAAATTGGGCAGTGGCAAAGACTATTGACTTTAAGAGGATACTTACTAACAAGAAAGAGAAATTTGCATAATTAACCAATATTGCTAAAATTTTGCATGGATATGATCAGATATATATGTACGTAATTAATTTGTGCTTTCTTTGATCTACCGAATAATATAGAAAAGATCAATATATTTATCAAATCCAATTATACAAGAAATACTTAATTAAACATTGTTAAATCTCATCTCTGTTGGCAGGGTCTATGTTTGAATTAAAAGTAAACACTTGCTTTTTGATAATTATTGATTACCTGACCTGAACAGACCCATAAATCCACAAGATCATATTATGCAAGTGATGAATTTCCCTTAAGGTAACTTAATTTGACAGAAAACTAGATAATCATCTAGCTATAAAAATAAAAATTAGAAGGTGAGAAACTATTGGGCTAGTCCTACGTACTAAATATCAAGCCATAGATAATTTTGTTTGAAGACCCCAATTAATATGGCTCCTCATTTAACGTACAAGAGTAAGTAATAATGGGGATACAAGCCATAATCCATTGATTCTAGCTACTACTCACAAAACTCTAATCTCCTCCTCATCACAGTTCCTAAAAAACTACAATCTAGTTACCTGATCATAAATTTTGCTCGATCATGTTAAGATTCAAAGTTAAGTATTGTTGTTTATCTATCTTTTACACTTTATGATATAAAATAACTCATATGGTGCTTAGATTTAAGATTTAATTCAATTTAATATGGATTTATAAGTTATTATTATTATATATATATATATTATGAATATGTGCTTGTATAGGTAGTAAGATTAAATTAATTTAAAAATTTGAAAATAAAAATTTACATCGTAGTTCATTTTTTCAAAGTAAACATTTTAGTTTATTATTTTTTTAATTTTTACACTTTAAAACCTTACTTTTTATTATTATAATTTAGTTATTTTATTATGTAATGTTATACTTTAATCCCTGCATTTCTTTCTTTATGTATTTGGTCTCAAATACATATGTTTCCACATTTTTCAATAATGAAAAACCTTTCTTCGATGTCTATATTTGACTTCAATCAAATCCAGTTGTCCAAATATAGTCAAATTGTATTTATTTTTTCTTTAAATAATTGTTTTTAAACATTGGAGGAGTTATTAGTTACGTTTGGGACAAGGATCTAGTATGTAGAATATTTTTGATTTAATTGTATGAAATAAATTTTATTCATATATTAATATTTATTTTTAAATTTTTGAGAAAAAAACTATATATTTATTTTTATTATAATGTAAATAAACATGTTTATTAAGTTATACAAAAATAAATATAACGAAGATGTTAAAAGTAAAATTAATTAAATAATTTAATATATTAAAAATTATAAGAATTATATATCTTTGACATTTAAATGCTACGAAGTACGAACGATTAACCTTTTTAAAAAAAACTAGATTCTATTTTTGTTAGGAAATCTAAATTTTAGGCATATAGAAATAGAAAATCATTAAACATATTACTTGTAATTTTAAAAAAATAAGTTTGAGACATCTCACAAATTAAGAAACAATCAATTTGTACTATATATTGATAAATTTACTCATCTAATCTTCAAAATCCTTCTATTTTTACGAGGTTAAATAAAATATATAATATTTTTTTATATTAAATTATAATTGATGTAGTTTAAACTTTTAACGAATGGATTTTACTATAATGTTATTCATCTTTTACAATTTACGGAAAAAAATTGGGATAAATATGCTTTTTAATTATTTTTACTTGATTTTCTTAAAACTTTTCTCCATTTTAATATTTTTGATGTATATATCTTTAAGAACGCTAGCAATATTCATTCATATACTCTTTCAATTTTTTCATTAAAATATTTTTTTTTTGTAAAAATAAAAATAAAAATCACAAAAAATAACATCTATAAAATTTATAATAATAAAAATAATATTAAACAAGATTTAATTAAAATACGTTCAATATTAAACATGTTTAAATGATTATAGTTTAATTTTAAAAAAAATTAATCTTTAATGTAAAATTCTGTGTTTAAAATATATGAGTTTAACATAAATGATGTTTTTGTGATTATAAATTTTAAATATAATATTTTTAGTGTTTTTTCAATTAAATTTTTTTTTTGAAAACTTCACCTCAATAAAGAAATTGAGAGTCTATAAACAAGTGTATTTATCATTCCTCATAACTTTAAACAAGTGAGTTGGTGGTATGTTAGAAAATGAGATGTCTGAGGGTGATTTGATAATTTCACACGCATTTTAACTTTTTTTTGAGTTTATAAAACTTAGTTGGTTTTTATAATAAAACTTTGTCTAAATAAATAGAGAGTGGTCTAAAGCGTGCACATATTTTAATTGAATTATAGTGTCATTTTTAATTAATAGATTATGTGGGATGTTGCAAGCAATAAATTATAAGCGGTTTAAAATATTTAAAATACATTATGAAAAATTATTGCCTAGATAAAAAAAAAATAGCATCTTACTTCAAATCTCCATTACGAGCCAAACAAAAACAATGATAAAATTTGCTATCATTTCATATTTTTTTTAAAAAAATTAAAATATAAATATTATTTATAAAGAAAAAAATTTGAAAATATATATAAAATTATTGGGAAAAAAAGTGTTACAGATTATAAGGAGTGTTTATTCATGCAGGTTAAGTTCATTTTTATGTGACTCAAATTAACTCAATCAAACCTTCGTTAAATGACAAACAAAAACAATGATAAAATTTGTTATTATTGTAAACATTTTTTTAATTAAATTAATTTAAATATAATATAAATCAAATTTAATTAGTATCATAAATTATTAACCTTAATTCAAATATAAAATTATAATGTCTCAAATTTATCATATTTTTTATAATTTTTTTATCTAATTAAAATAATAAAATATTTGAATCAATTTGATGCATTCTAATAACGTTATATATAGAAAAAATTAAAAATTAAAAATTTCAAAGTTATTAATATATTATAAAAAATGAAGAAAACATTATGATTAATAATAATATAATATATTTATAAAAATAGTGAAGAATAATAAAATTTAAGTTATTTTGAATAATAAATAAATCAATAAATTCACCATAAATAATTTATATAAAATAATTTTTAAATTATAATAAATATAATGTTTAAATGAAATTTATAAATACTTTTTTAATTAGTCACTTTTTTTTAATAAGATATTATATATTTTTTAATAAGTAAATAATCAAAAAATAAAAAATTCTAATAAAATAATAAAAAAATTTATCAAAGTTTTGATGATATAAACTAACATATTTAACATATAAAAAATATTAATAATATATAAAAATAATTATAATTTTTACTTTATTTTTGTATTATCAGTTGGTTCTAATCTAACATTAATCCAATTCAAATTTTTTCGTATTATTTTGACTAATACAAATTAAATATAAATTAAATATATTCGTGTTAAGTTTGAATTTACAAGTTATAATATTATGTGATAAAATATATATTAGTTTTATAATTATTAAATCAATCTATACAATTTAAAAAAAATTAATCAATTTAATCTATTATTAAACATTAAAATTATCAAAATTAATCTATGAATATAGCATGACTTATATAAGATAATTGAGAAAATGTTAATTTTTGTACATTTACTACATAATTATTTAATATATTATAGATATATCTGTTAAATTTTTAATATATTAATATAAATTAAAATAAATTAATTAATTTTTATAAATTACAATAATCAAATATATATTCTTATTTTTTTTAAAATTTAAATATTAATAAAATATCAATTACATTTTATAAAAAAAACTTTAAATTTTAAAAACTAAACTGTTAATTTTAAAAATAACTGAAGTATTATTGCCTATCACCCTCAAATTACTACCCTTCTTTTATTGGTCCCATATTCAGTTTTGACTCCCACACCCTCACATAAATAAAATGAATTGTTATCGTTTAAATTAAAAAAAATAAAATTATTCAGTCTTTATTAGGAAACGTACAACGGACTATGTCAATATTATGTTCCTTCCAATTCCATACTGGTTTAATTCTTCTCTCTTTAATTTTTTTTATCGTTAATTCGTTAATGTCGTACTTCCCTTCTCTCTCTCCTTTTGATTTCTATTCTAACCAACTTATTTACATTTGACCAAATATAAAAAAGTAATATGATTAACCATATATTATTTTTGCAACGGAAAAATAAAAATGTAAACCCAAAAGTAATCCCAATTAAAATGATACCCTCGTACTCTTTTAAATTAAAATAATATATTATTTTTATTATTATAAATTATAAAAATATTAATTAGAATATTTTTAGATATTTTTCAGATATACACAAAAGTTAAGTATCATTTTGTAATAATTTATTGAACTCGTAGTATATCAAAAAAACTAATTATATTATACAAATAAATAAAAACTAATAAATACATTATGTGTATTCACGAACCAATGAAGACAAAGTTCTGTTTCTTGACGTAGACGTCATGGGACACCATTTTTCATCATCGTTTGGATTTTCAAAGCTCCATAATCGAAAGGCAACAACTTTGTACTAGAATAGCTCTGCCGGAGAAGAAAACAAAGAACACCCACCTTTTTTTTCTATTAAAGATGGAGTCTTATGCCTTTATCTTCATAATTTTATAATTCTCCACTCTTTCTTTGCGTGCATATTTCTTCTTCGTCTTTGATTTTTTCCACCTCCTTCTATTTATAAACCAGATCTCGGGAATCGAACACATTATCTGCTTCCTCATTCTCAAGTCTCCCTTTATTCTTGAATTTTAATCTTCAACTCTGTTGCTCTGTCTCTGGTTTGATTTTGCGTTGTTTCTTGAAGGATAATTGGGTTTTTAGAATTTAGCTATTTCGGAACAGGGTTTTGAGTTATCTTTGTTAACTTAGACCCACAAAGTCCTTCATCCATTTAATCTTATTTTGAAGAATTGCATAAGATTCTGGTGTTCTCACTTTTGGTTTTCGAATTTCGGTTGGGTTTAATTGCTGAAGACCCAAATCGTTTCCATTTCATAGTTATTTGCTAGGAATTGCCCCAGATCTAGTACTTCACTAAAAGTTGAACCTTTTTTCGGATAAAGTTTTGAGATACTAAAGATGACGATTACAAACCTGGCACCAAAGAAGGAGAGGAAGTCTAGAAGGAACAAAGCAGTTTTGAATGAAAATGCTCCTTTGTTGCCTAAAAAGAAAGAAAATGATGCTGGATTTGATGAGTTTAATGGAGCCTCGTTTACTGGGGCTGTATTCAATTTATCTACCACTATTGTTGGTGCTGGGATTATGGCTTTGCCTGCAACTATGAAAGTTTTGGGTCTTTTTCTTGGGGTTACTGTGATCATCTTTATGGCATTTCTGACAGATGCTTCAATTGAATTGATACTTAGGTTTAGCAGAGCTGGAAAAACTCTTACTTATGGAGGTCTTATGGGAGATGCCTTTGGGAAATTCGGGAAAATTCTGTTGCAGATAAGTGTTTTAATCAACAACATTGGTGTACTCATTGTATACATGATTATTATTGGTAAGATTTCATATACTATAAAGATCTCATGAAGATGCAAGGTTATGTTCTTTATTTCTTGTTTTAGAAACTGCTTAACCATGTTTATGAAGTGAAGATTTGTACTTGCCTGACCATGTTTTATTGTTTTATGGTATTTTTGAAGGGGATGTGCTCTCTGGAACATCTTCTAGTGGAATTCACCACGCCGGTGTTCTTGAGGGGTGGTTCGGAGAACACTGGTGGAATGGGCGTACCTTTGTTCTTATTGTCACCACACTTTGTATATTTGCTCCATTGGCAAGTCTTAAGCGAATTGGTGAGTTTTGTCCCATGACTTGAAGTTGAATGACTTCAATTGTGATTATGCTCTGCTCTTATTGCTCATTTTCATTTCTTGAATTACTATTTTCAATTTCATTTTGCATAGGAGCCAATATATTGGAATTTCTTTTAGTTGCATCATCCATGGCTAAATCAAAGTACCGGAAATACTAATTGCTAATTTATGGTTGCAGATTCACTGAGTTACACATCTGCTTTATCAGTTGCCCTGGCAGTTGTATTTCTTGTTATTACTATTGGAATTTCAATAGTTAAGTTGATCAGTGGAGGTGTTTCGATGCCTAGACTTCTACCTGATATCACCAACTTGTCATCATTCTTCCAGCTTTTCACAGCAGTCCCTGTTCTTGTTACTGCATACATCTGCCACTATAATGGTATGCACATTGTTTAATGACATTACCTCAATGGGTAGCATAAACTGATCTTAGATAATACTTCTTGTTCTTCCCTCTTCATTAATTTGTTGGAAAACTGTGCTTGTGATTTTGAAAAGGAAAAAAAAATGACATACTTGCATATCACTTTTTCTTTCTATCAACTTCAACAGTGAAAGCAGCCAATAGTTTCATTGAATCTAACTGGCGATAATTGGCCTAGCATGTTTTATCTACAACTTCCAAGCAATTGGGGCACTTTCTGATTCTGATTTGTGCGCACAAATATGATCTTTTTGTTTCTGGTTTAAGTCACCTTTACTCTGTAATTGGATAACATTGCAAAACTTCTGTAAAAGTTCAGGACATGTAGCTACTGATTTGATGGATTTGTTTATTTGGTTATACTGGATGGTTAAACCATTATGAGAATTGATGTTTGTGCAAATATGTTGCCATTAGTTCTGTTCAGTCTGTGAAGTTCATTAAAAATTTGCGAGGTCTGGAATAGCAGCAGAAAATCGAGCTACTAGAGAATTTTATCAACTATATTATATGATTTTCTTATGTGGTTTTGAGGCACTCCTAGTTTAATTTCCCAAATGCGAAGGTCTTCTTTTTCCCTTCATGTTTAGATGATCTTTAACACTCTTAAATTAGGGTATGCTGCTGATTCTTTTAAGTCATTTGCAGTTCACAACATAGATAATGAGCTTGAGGACTCAACACAGATAAAAGCTGTGGTGCGAACTTCACTTGCTATGTGCTCATCTGTTTACATAACAATAAGCATATTTGCTTTCCTTCTTTTTGGTGATGGAACCCTTGACGATGTACTTGCCAACTTTGACACTGATCTTGGGATTCCATATAGTTCCCTTCTCAATGATGCTGTTCGTGTAAGCTATGTTGCCCACCTTATGCTTGTGTTTCCAGTTGTCTTCTATCCGTTGCGGCTCAACATGGATGGTCTACTCTTTCCCTCAGCAAGGGCTTTAGTTCTGGATAATAAGAGATTTGCACTGATCACCACAGGGCTCCTTTCTCTTATCTTCATCGGTGCAAATTTCATACCCAGCATTTGGGATGCTTTCCAATTCACCGGAGCCACTGCTGCCGTCTGCCTCGGTTTCATTTTTCCAGCTGCAATTACTCTCAAGTAAGTATTTTTAGTCCATAGGTTTGTTTGTTTCTGCTTTTGAAACCTTGTAAAAGCACTCCTGAAAACAAAAAGTGTTTAAAGACCAAACATGGAAAATATTGTTAGAAGCGTTTTCTGTTTTCTGAAAGAACATTTTGTGCTTCCTGAAACCATTAATATCAGCAACCACAGTTAACATAAGCATAAACAAATGGACTCTTAAAAGGCCAAAACTTGTGACTATGGATATGCAAACTGCCCTTTAGTCTTGAATACGTTAGTTATTAGCAATTGATGTTTCAGAAACGTCAAAAGTAGTAACTAGACTCTACAAGAAGGCTTATGCCAATTGCTTATTTTATCTTGAATTTTTTTTAATGGAATTGAAACTGATTTTTTACTTGTTCATTGATAAATAGGGATCGGCACAATATAGCAACAAGGAAAGACAAGATTTTTAGCATTTGTATGATAGCTCTTGCTGTGTTCTCAAACGTGGTGGCCATTTACAGTGATGCCTATGCATTATTTAAGAAAAATTCATCGTCTCCTGCGTGATTTGTCACGCCGCTTGCCATTAATAAGAGCTTGCAAGGAAGTCTGGCTCCTATACGCAACAAAGTGATTATTTGGATGAATCATATGATGTAATATACTAGAGTTTATTGTTTTCTAAGAGGGTTCAACCAGTTGAATAAGAGCACTCTTGCGGTCTTGCCCTGTGTGAAAAAACAGACTTGTAAACAAGTGTTAAAGTGCATGTGTTTGAGATGAGTTCGTAAGTAATACATTGCACTTTGCAGAACAAAACCGTCGGTTTTTCTTTTTAATTATTTAAACATTATTATCATATTTTTGCCAGTTAGTTGCGACTCATCTCTACATCTCGGTGTGTATATGTTGGAGAATTGGTAGCAGATCAATGTAAATGGCTAATCTGACAAGCGATTTTATGATTATAGAGCCGCCAACTTTATTCATACAAAGGCAGATTTGAAAGCTATACGAGCTCTTGGCTCGATTTTTAACAAAATATATATATATATATATTTACAAATATGATTAAGTTATGCTAGATATGAAAGATCGATTTTGAAAAATTAAATAGGTATATTTTTATACATTTGAATATAATTTTTATTATTTAAATCAAATAAATATTAATGAGTCAATAATTAAATATTAATTATTTATAATTATATTATTAGTCAAAACTCTCAAATAGGTCATGATAAATAAAAGATGCACACATAGGTGAATGTTTAAACTCCTTGACTTAACATTCAAATTCTCTTAAACTACTTCTAATTTTAGTTTTTTCTTCTTCTTCGAAAATTAACTTAAATATCGGATACTATACGACATTCACTAATATTGTCATTTCAAACTTGATTTTTTAGTGATTTTTATGTTTAAACTCATTTATTTTAATAATTTATATTAATATTTAAGAAGTAGTCTTTTTTTAATTTTTTTTTTGGTTCAAACATCAGATATTGCAAGTTAAATAAAATTATGCTTACCATTTATAATATTATTCGTTGAAAATAATAAGGAAATATAATAGAGAAATTACAAGTAAAAACGAAAAAAAAAACAGGGGACCAGATTCCTCTTTACCATGGAGTGTGTGCTAACTAATTTACCACCGATAAAATTAGTACACATCAAGTGTTTTTAGCTGAAATATGATTAAATATGACACGTGAGCCGTAGTTATTAAAATAAAAAAATTTAAAATGTTTTTAATTAATGTATGAGGTTGAATTTAATGAAATTTAAGTATTTATATGAGCTAAATGTCTATTATAGAGTATCTAATGTATAATTATCATAACTATTCACATTATATTAATTTATCAATAAATGTAACCGAAAAGAAAAGTAAATTCAGAAATTTAGATCTCGTCTCAACTCTAGTATGTACGATGGAAAATCTCATGAAAAGAAAAATCAGTAAGAAGCGTAAAACATGATTAAATAGTTTAATTATATAGTATAATTTTTTTTACATGATATATATATTATTATTTTTATTTATAAAAAATATATTTTTATATGTCAAATAAAATGCACATATATTTTTATATATAAATATAATACAAAAATTATTTTTTAAAAAATTAAAAATAAAATTATATAAATAATTAAATCATATAAAAATTTAATTATAAATAAACAGTCCATCCACGTTTCAACATTTGAGAGATTTTGTTTTTGGACCATGGCTCAGATTTCGATTTCCGACTTTGAACCCGTTTATGAAACCCTAGATCCCAATACACCCTTGTCTTCCGACCTCGATTACCATACGCATAACAATCCATTTGCCTCCAGCTCCCTCATTCGCTCTCCCATTTCCCTAGTCGATGTCGTAGGTCCCGAGATCTGCGATTCTGATTGCTTCTCAGGGAACGATTCCGATTCCGAACGCGACATGGATTGTTTCATGACCGATCTCGTCGAGCATCGCACCTCGGAGCAAACCAACAGTTGTGATGGTAGAGGTATGGTTTCTGCTTCGTCTGTGAATGAATTGGGCATTGGGTCTTTTGATGCGGGTGATGATGGTGGCTTGGCTTTAGGTCTTGGTTATGATACGTTGGGTTATGTGCATGAAATTGATGAATTTTCGTGTCTGCAAGGTGTTAATGATAATGAAATTCGTGTTGTTGAGTTAGATTTAGAATCGGATTCAGATAATGGGGTTGATGGGGTTGTGGAATTTGATTCTGGGCCTGATAATCAGGATTCAAATTATTCGGTCGATCATGCCAATGATACCCTTAGGTGGGATAGTTTCCCTTTGGAGGATGAGCGACCTCTTGAAGGAGATTTTGATTGGGAGGAAGTTGGGGGGAGAGAAAACGAGAGAGAAAATTTTACTGTGGTTGAAGAAATGTCTGTGGCATCTGGATTTTCTACTGAAGAAGATCTACCGCCAGAAGAAGCTGTGCAAAACCTTGAATGGGAAGTTCTGTTGGCTGTCAACAGTTTTGGGAGGAATGCAGAATTACAACGTTATGTTGATGGTGCTTCCCATTTGGCTGCTCAAGATGATTATGTTTATGATGTGGAGTATGATACTCTCTTTGGACAAGTCATTGAAAGTGAGAATGCTTTCAAGGGTAGCCCACCGGCTGCAAAAAGGGTTGTTGAAACTCTTCCTTTTGTTGAATTAACAGTGGAGGAATTACAGGAAGATGAATTGGTTTGTGCAGTTTGTAAGGACAATATATTGTTGGAGGAGAAGGTTAGGAGGTTACCTTGTCGTCACTATTACCATGGAGACTGCATTGTACCCTGGTTAGGCATTCGAAATACTTGTCCCGTCTGTAGGTACGAGTTGCCAACAGATGATCCAGATTATGAACGGAGGAAGAGTCGACGGAGCCGCTCTGCTCTGTCAAGGAATCCAGAGTATGGAGAAAACGTTTTTTAGTTATTTGCTTACGTTATATGGTTGTCAATATTCTATCTCTATGCTGTGTATATAGAGATTTTTGGATGGTAACTGATTTCTATTTAATGATATAGTTAAAATGAACTAATTAATTGTTTCGGTAAGCTGTATAGCTTTTGGGATTGGTGTGGATTCTGTATGATGTTTATTCAGGTCCTGAGTTTAATTTAAGTCCTAACTTTTCTATGCATGAAGAGTGATAATAATTATGATTGAAAGATGATAGCCTTGTCATTCGTTTTCTTTTAGCTCATTTAATCTTCTTTTTCTTATTTGTGCTATATATGTGAAAGTAGCAGAGTTATTCATAAGCTACTTGCATGCGTGAGTTGAATCATGTTGCTGCTAATCGACTTATTTATTTACAAGGTTTTTTTATTCTAATAATTAATGAGTTGTGGGAACTGTATATGTTTATTTTTTAAATATCTGCCCTGGGTGATCATAATTTTTATACAAGGACCATGAATCAACTCTTCAGGATTCTGCAAGGCTATTGTTCTAGATATGCATATCATTGAATTTTCTATGTAAATCCTTCATTCAGATAACAGATTAAATAGTTGTAGACTACATATTTGGGATTTCTATCCGAACTCTAACATTATAATAAGCCATTTTAGACTTTCTTATAAGATCAATGGTGCTGCTATTGCTATACCAGGAGCCAGTTTTCTGGTGTATTGATCAAGTGCACAATCAGTTTCTTCTACCAAAATTTGTTACCCTTTGTCTGTAAACTCTTTAAACCAACACTGGTGTGATTTTTCCACAGTTAAAGCTGCAAATTAAAGTCAGATTCTTATTTTTTATTGCTTTTTGTGGTCAGCATATATTACAAACGAGTTCATAGTCTTTTTTCCTCTTCAACTTGGGTGTGACTCGAATATATGAAGAGATTGGTTCTATGTTTTTAATTGGACATTTCAAACCTTGGAAATAATGTAGCTCGTTACTAGAGACTAGAGAGCGTGCTTTGTATGAACGTAGGTTTTGTCTTATCTCTTTGAAGATGATGTGAGCAGTTGGCTTCGTCCCATTTAATATGTTGGGAGAAAGTGTAGATAATGTCAAATATGCCTTTCTAGCGTTACCTTTATAAAACCTAAATCCAACTTTCTTAAACTGCCGTAAGAATTCATATATCAATGGTTTACACAAAAATTCTTAAAGAACATCTCAAACCCTGCACCCCTTTTTAAATCTCTACAAAAGAAGAATATCTACATTCATGCCAATTACCAAGTCAAGAACACGAAGAAGTACAAAAAGATTAAGCAAGATCAGAAAAGTTAGCAATTGTGTTCCTTTGTTTTGTTTTTTTAAGGTGCAGTTTAATTTCTCCTTTTGTTTTACAACAATTAACCAAAGGTCTCTTAATTCTTAAAAATGTGTATATAAGTTAAATGTGTACCGAGGAAAAAAAGAGAGTTAAATGTGTACTAAAAATGATTTAAAAAAAAAAATTTTTAGCACATGTTTATTTTAATATAATATCCTTTTATTTAGTGCTGAAAAATACATATTATACTCCGATACATCTCACGATTTACTTGCATTCATAATTGACCAAAGTTTTGTAACGTCGAAATCAGACATGAAGGATTTGTGATGCATTACTAAAAAGTAAAAAAATTAAAATGCACATTTTTAAAAAGATAGCATGTTAGAGTATTTTTCATGTAAGAAAATATAATCCAAAATCACTAGATTTTAGATAATATTATTATTTTTAACTAAAATCATTTGGAGATGAAGCTTATCACTAGACACCTTAAAATAATTTTGATAAAAATAAAATTCGTAATAAGATATTGATTGGATGTTGAAAGATATTTATCTAGTGTAACTAACATCTAGTATTGTGTAAGGCTTAACATGATAAAGTAATGTCTTATTATAATAGTGATAAATCTTATATTATAGTGATTTTTGTAAAAAAAAAATAAAATAAATCATTGACCTAGTATGAAAATATATTGGTGTGATGGGAGAAGATTTATCACAAAACAATACTTTATTATAAGAGTGATAACTCTTACATCATGATCAATTTTAGTTAAAAATTAAATCTAATTCAAATAACCTATTAGTTTTGCAAATCATTTATGTTTTTTTCTTCTTTAATTATTGACTTACCAATGTTAGGGTTAAAAGGGTCATAGATTTGTAAGATATTTAAAAAATATTTTTTTATCACAACTTAATCCATATAACACATAATAAAATAAACTGTTATTTTTTTAAAAATTAATGAATTAAACTTTCTTAAATACTCTTAAATTAAGTGTTTCTAATAAAATAGTTAGCGAAACTCTTATAAATTAAATCAGGGAAGTTGAAATATGAATGGTTCAAAAGTGTTTCAAATTAATTGTGTCAACTAATATAACTATGCAATTTTGCTTTTACAATTGTAACCAGTAATAATTATATTGAAATACTAGAAAACAAAAGGGCAATTAATGCCTTTCAAATTCACAACTATCATATTTTTAAAGCTAAAGAAATCAAGCTTAATTTTGCACTGCAATATTATTTTATCTTTAGTTTGGTGCCAAAAGAATGTTACTGTATCATATACTGTAATCAAAATGAGAGTGTTGGATTTCTAAGAATCAATTTAAGCTCTTGTAATTCTTCCACTACCTTTCAATTAATTTTTTCTAACTATACATTGAGCTTACATCAGCTCTGCTTTTTGTTTTTGGTTTCTTTTGCTAAAGTATGTCTAAAAAAGTTAATAACTTATTTAAAGGAAATAAATAATTAATGAAAAAAAATTGTCATTTTCGTTAATGGAGGAAGTTCTATGGCTCTTGTAGTGTCCATATAGGCAATCAAAGAAAGCATTGAGTTTCTCTTGACCCTTGGTAATCACCTTAATTGTTTCCGTTCAAGATTTCTCAAAAAATAAACAGGAATTTCAGAAATATTTCATTTTCAAGGAACAAGAGGACATAATTATTACTAACAATTCATTTCGGTTTTGAAAAAAATTTACATAGAATGTTGCAGACCTCTCATCATCTTATTTATTAATTATTTTTTTAAAGATATATACAATAAGTATTAAAAATAACACTTAAATTTCATATTTATTTTTAAAATAAGTATAAAATTCAAACTTTATTTTTAAAATAAGTATAATATCTTTAAACACTCTCCCTATTTTCTATTATCATGTTATTTTCTAAGTAATTAAATTTATTAAATATATAAACCGAGAGTGTTCCTTAACTTTTTTTAAATAACTACACATATATATAAGGTAATTGGGATTCAAATATATATCTTTCAAATTTCTAAATAAATTTTAGGATAACTTATTTTAAATGTTCTTTGTATTAAAATATTTATATAAATTAATTCCTTACATTATAAAATATAATATTTACTTACTTATATTATCTAAAATATATTAAAGAATTACAAATTTTACTATTCAATCAATATTAATTACTTACTTATATTATAAAATATATTACTTACTTCCTTACAACAATTTTAACTATTTATTTAATATTTTAATATTTTTTATAATAAAATAACATAATGAATTATCCGTTTAATTTAATATAAAAAATATCTGTTACATTTTTCTCTATTTCGTTAAACCAAAGGTCCTTGATATAAATCATCAATTAATTAAGGCAAATAATATGGTGTAATAATGGGCAATATATCATATTTGAAGGGAAAAAACAAAACAAATATAGTACAATATTAAAAAAAAAATCACTAGTTCCTATTAAAAAAAAAACATTTGAAGTTAAAGATTTGATTTCTACAGTTTCACTGTACTGAATCACAAATTTAATTGCTTCAAATGAGGCCTGGGAGAAACTTTTGAATCAAGAGTGGATTAATGTCTTAAAATAAAACAGAATTGCCTAAGCATGGATAATGATGATATATCAGAGCATGCAAGATTATGAAAATAATTAAATTTATATAATATTTCTTTTCATGATGTCACTTAGCAATATTAAAGAGGTTCATGACAAAAAATTTCAATCATTTATTTTTTTGGATAACCTAAGACGATAGTAGCATTAGCAGCCCTAATGACATGCATAATTATTATTAACAACCAAACTGATTGTAATTACTAATTAATTAAGTGCTTAGCTCTCAGATTATAAATTTATTGATAATAAATAGTGGCGCATAACGATATTGATATAATTAGATTTATTATTATCATATTAACTTTTCATTGAAAACATTTTTATATAATGATAATAGTAATGAACTGTAACTAATGGTAGGAAATTATTAAAATTATCATGAAAATATCATTCTTTAAAATAATAACAATGAAACTGCTTTCTAAGCAAGAAATATAATTTGAATATGTGACATAAAATAAAAAAATAAAAAACATTATCTTCAAACCAAATTCACCGACCCTTTTACAATTTATTTAACACGTCCGCAAAGTATATATATATCCATTTGTATGAATACTCAGTAGTCTTTCTCAATTTATATGATCCACCAAATATTATTTTATAATTTATGGCATCTTATAACTTTATAATTTAACAAATTATTTTATTTTTTTAATACATTTTGGGACAGGGATTTGAACTAGAGATTCTATGAACAAAATGTCAAGATTTTATTAAATTTATAAATAATTACATTTTTGGTTGTAGTTCATATAGTTATTTAACAGTAAGAAAATCATCTCTCTTTTATTTTAAGTGACAAATTTTGTTACATTAAAAATATAATTTGAATTTCATAATCTCGATTATCCTTTGGTAAGATGTATATATATCTCTAATATATCTGTGTAATCACTCCTCCTAAAATAATTAACATCCTACACTACACCCACAGCCCACACTCTTGGTGGGATAAATTTTGTAAGTAATTGTACAAATTTCAAATGAAATTGGTATCCGAGTTGCATATTTTACATTGATGTGAATGTCATGTCAAATACTTCTACAGAGATCTGATTTATTTTAAATTTATATTTTTTTTATGAAGGCAGGATTCTATGTGCACCATTTTAAAAATCTTTTGGGGGTAAAATTTTAATTTAGGTTAATTAATATAAAGTTAGCAAGAATCTAAAAGGTTGGCTCTTAACACATAGACTATCAAATTAGAGATTTATACTTTAATTCCAGGCATTCTAGTCAAATTGATAATTCATTTGGTGAAGAATTGAAGATTAATTGTATAAATAATTATATTATTATTATAATTGATGTGATAGTTAATTATAAATTAAAATAATAATTTTTATTATTTTAATCAATAATTATCTAATGCATCAATTGTGATTATATCTATATAAAAAATATTCTTAAATATTTCACGTGATTATATCTATATAAAAAATATTCTTAAATATTTCACTTTTTAATGTTAAAGTGACACAAAAAAATCATAATAATCAGTATCAAGAGTGTAAAAAATAAAAATAAAAACTAAGTATAATTTTTTTTAATATTATCACAATTATATTGGTATAAAAAAATTAAATCTTATTATTTTACCAATAATTATCTTTCTATTTGTTGTAGAATTGCTCAACTAATAAAATCAGTTGGCTACTACTACTTGCTTCTTAGTGCAAAAGTGACACAATATAATGCCTAGAACGAACCATTGATTTCATAGCTACTAATAAATCAAAACAACCGAGATCAAAGTCAAGTACTGTTAAATATATTTATTATAATTTGATGTGGTTGATGAGTCATTAACACCTTAAAAATACAATTGTTCTGTTAAATAAATCATACTTTGCAATTTGCATACTTCTTTTATCTTCCTTTTTCTCAATGATGTCACAAGGTCCCAAGTTGGGTTAGGATTAATCTTAAAATTAACAGTAATATTTATCACAAATTTAAGAGCATTATAAATGATACTGTGTTATTTGTGAATACAATTAAGACTACACGCAATTGAAAACTGCCACATCCTCTGTGTTTATAAATGTAGTTGTGATCTCTTGAAGTGAAATCCACAAGAACTTGACAATGGCACGCCAATTTAAGATTGATTTCTTGCACCCATTTTTCTTCACTGTTTTCATTTGCTACAGATTTCCTTCCTCAAAGTAATTATACTCCCCACAGTAATAATTCTCTCTCTCTCTCTCTCTCTCTCTGATGTAAGCAAAAGTTAGTCCTGAAAAAATGATTATCCACTAATATATCCAAGTTGTACTCTAATGGATATAAGAGCATCATATATTGTAGTTGTTATTACATTTTCAAGTACAACATAAATACCACTGTGTGAATGCGATGCTACAAAGCCAATTGCTTTATATCATAATAACAAAATCCGCCCATTGTTATTTATCACACTAATAAAATCAATCAAATATCATAAATTTAAATCTTATTTAATATAAAAAGAGAATAAATATGTAATTGATTATTAATAATGATTACTAATTCAATTTTTTTATACTTTTAATTTATCAAGAACACAATTAATATAGAAAAATCTAGTTCAATATGTTATCAATTATATTGTCTATCAAACTTTTTTTTATCCTAATCTAACCAATACCCACATATTGTAAACTAGTGATAAAGTGTTTATATATATATATAAAGCTATAAAAAGCCTCATTTGCGTAACACTTTACCCGTTCCAACACTAACGTAACCATCAAACTCCTCCAAATTCCTCACAAAGTTCTGAAAATCATTCACTCAAAACTCTGAAACATGCAGCCTGGTGACATTACAGGTCTCCATTGTCTGCATCCTTCAAATTCATCTCCCTATCCAATTCATTTTAGCATAACTGAAAGCAACCTAACTACAAATACATGTACATTTCAACATGATAACAGACTCACTAGCCCAATCTACAATTTCCAAGTCCCTTCTCAAGTTCAAGAATTCAATCCACAGTCCCCATGTTTAACCAGCAACAACTCAACTTCCGACGAAGCTGACAATCACCAACTCAGTGTCATCAATGATAGAAAACAAAGAAGAATGATATCAAACAGAGAGTCTGCTCGCAGGTCACGTATGCGCAAACAAAAACACTTGGATGAGTTGTGGTCACAGGTGGTTTGGCTAAGAAATGAGAATCATCAACTGTTACATAAGCTTAATCATGTGTCAGAAAACCATGACAAGGTTCTTCAAGAGAATGCTCAGCTCAAAGAGGAAACTTCTGGTCTTCGTCAAATTCTTACCGACATGTAACTTTATAGTCCTTATAATAGCTTGAGGGATCTGGAGGATGTGCTCTGCAACACAGAACATATGAGAGCTGATTCTACAAACCAATCTATTACAACTTCTATATATAGATTTTCTTGGTTAAGATAGTGGAAGAGTGTTTTATTTCAATTTTATATCTATGAGTACTCTTTTGTTTTTGTTTGGTATAGAAACCAAACAATCCTCCCCTCCTTTTTAAGTTGTATGCTATCTAACAAAATTGCCAATAACATGTTTGAGGCTTGAGCATTGCAAACATATAAGATTTTTCTCATTCTAGCTATAAGCCCTATAAGACTTAACTCTTCTGAGTTCTGATTGCATAATCTTTTAAGATGACTTAGGACTCCAAGAGAATGTCCATTAAGATCAGTGGAAGTAGATAATAACAAACCTGTTAAAACTGTTTTGTATGTAAATAAATCAATTAATGGTATGTGGTTATGATTCAATTGTACATTTGTACTGCGGAATAAAGAAGAATAAATTGTAATGGGTGGAGGAAGTTGGACATGACACAGAAATAAAGGTGTTTCAGTGGATGTATGGTTCTTAATATATTTACTAATAAAAGGAGGGGAAAAAAAAGAATCCGAGAAAGCAATCCATTAAAATGCCCAAGTATTTTTCATGGCTTTTTAGAGCTTCCTTCGACTGAAGTCATTGGGTTCACTATAACAATCTCAGTTTATAAATAGTTTTCATATCAGCACGTAGTAGAGACTTTTGACAGAGCAGAGAATTGCAAGTGTTTAGTTTTGTATGGTGCATAGAACAACACTGTAAAGAAGTGATAGATGTACAAAAATATTGTTGATTTTTCTCTTAAAAACTCAATCCAAACAACTTTTGACATGATATTAGAACTAAAAGTCATGTATTTAAACCTCATTAATTGCAAGTGTTTAATATGTATGATGTATAGAACCAATTTTTATAGGTGAGTGATAAATGTATAAAAACAATATTAATTCTTCTCCTAATAACATAAGCTTTTAGGAAGTTGTTTCGAGCAAACTTCTAAAGCAAGGATCTCATTAGAACTCTATCATGTTTTACATGATTTACTGGTAAGTTCCCTTTCGCCTCTAATTTAATAGCAAGCAGGACAAATATGGGCAATAAAGCTTTTTGGTAAAGACCAAACAAGGCCCTGTACCTTCTAACAACTACAAGTATCAGGAGAGTATAATATATATAGGACAGCTAGTGCTAAGTGGTGGTATCAACTTCTTTCTAAAAGCTAAAAATGACTTGAAAACTATTTCTTTTAGACGCATGACGAGCAATACATCAAGATAGAGTTTCTGACTTCACAGTCCCCGTCTAATAATAAAGAGTTTCAATCGGTGTATTCTTCTTTAAATATTGTTTGTTTCCTCTACTTCTGTTTATCATGACATATATGACATGGTCGTGAAATGTTAGTGTACAAGCAATAAGACATGCACATGAATTTAAGTACTAAAGACTATAATTTGGTAAAAAATTATAGAAAATTGATAAAAATGAGTGTATCGTAGAAAATATAGTAAGAACAAATAAATTAAGAATAAATATTGTATCGTCTTAAATTAAAATTATATAAATATAAATATATATAAATTATAAATACAAAATTTAAATGATATCAAATATAAATTAAGTAAAGGATGAGATTCATGTATCATACGATGTCATTAAGATAATTTTTTCTACGCATTATGAGTGTTTGAGAATTCCAAAAAAATATCTTGTAAGATACAACGATCAATTAGTAGCAAATATATACCACTATTTACTATTCTAATAAACTTTTATGTGTTTAAACTCTTTGTGAAAGAATCTAACTCTAAATGAGAATTCAAAAAATTTCTATGATTTTTCTTTCTCTTATTTCTTTTATTTTTTCTCCTTTACAATAGAGCTACAAGTTATCTATTTATAGATGAAACTTAAAGAAAAATTGAGCAAAAATCCGTTAAAAAGAAATATCAAAACAGTTTTGAATATTAATTCTAAAATTAAAGAAAAGGAAGAAACAATTTGTAAATTTAATTTCAACTAAACATTATCGTTTCTCTCAATTTGAGAGATAAACGTATTTTCATTCAAAAATTTCAACAATCTCTCACATGAATAAAAAATGATGAAGTTTTCAAAAATAACGACTCAAATCAAATTTGACACTAATACATAATTCAACGGTTCGAAACATACATAGAATAAATAGGTGTTACCATTTGAACCTTCTCTTATGAAAATATATTTACCTTACTGGCTGACCATTAGACGCAAAGTCCTTGAATTATTCTTCCGTTTATATAAGCGATGTCATACTTCACATATAAGTCTCTCTTGACACAATTCAATTTTCACTGTTATATTCGTTTTGGCCAACATATGTTTGGTTCCGTGAGAGTTTCTGAAGAATTGAGCCTTACATAATTATATTTCGAAGTAGCTCCACTTCTCTCTCACATAGGTGGTATCTTATCTATAAGATTAATCTGTAAAGAATAACCCGCAATACTTCATTTGATATTCTCTTCATAAAAATCATTAAAAGCCTTAGCTCAACCTATATCTTACTAGTATCACTATTTTTATCATAAGAATAGACTTTAATGTAAACCCCTATAGTAATCTCACTAAGACTTTACAACTAGGTTATCCTTTTGAACCTAGAACTTAAGATCCCCAATCAATTAGATTGGGTTTCCTTTGCAATCCTTATTCCTTCATTGGTTTTAGTTTCATTCCACTCGATAACTTATCACCTAACTCTCGATTTAACCCTTTGGTTAACGGATCTACTATGTTATCCTTTGATTTTATATAGTCAATAGAAATAACCCTAGTTAAGAGTAACTATCTAATGTTATTGTGTCTATGACATAAATGCTTAGACTTACCCTTATACATATTGCTCTATACCCTGTCACTAGCTGATTAACTATCATAATGAATGCATATTACAGGCATAGGTTTCACACATTTAGAAATATCCTCTAAGAAATTACATATCCATTCAACTTCTTTGTCACATTTATCCAAATTGATGAACATAGATTCTATCGTTAATCTAGCAATGCCAAATTGTTTAGAGGAATTCTATAAAATAACTACACCACTCAATGTAAACACATATCCACTAGTAGACTTTAAGTCTTTCATGTCAGATATCCATTTTACATCATTCTATCTTTTTAATACAACTAGATATTTTATGTACTATAATTCATAACTATGTATGTATCTTAAGTATCTAAGTAGTTTTGTAATACTTTTTTTAATGATAAGATCCTAGATTACTTCTATCGATGTTTTTACAATTCCAAAATTACCATTATTGAATTTCTCAAGTATCTTGTCAACGTAATAACATTGACTTAGAGTGAGATCGCTTGATATCCTCAATATATTAATTTTTAGAATTATATCAGCAAGTTCCATATCTTTCTTATCAAACTTAGAATTCAATATAATCTTAGTGGATTTGATTATTTAATCATTATTACCTATAATTAACATGTTATCAACTTAAAGATACAAGATGATGTAATCATCCTTAGTATCCTTAACATAACCATCTTGATCCTGACTATCTTCATTTGTAGTCTCATGAGTTCTTTTAAATAAACTTCACCCCCCTTATGACATACGAGCAACAATATGTTCAAAGAACAACAAGTTTCTTGATTCTGTTATCAACATCTTGTGTGATCTTTAATACATGCACCAAAAATTGATAAGCATTGATATGATATGCATATCCAATAAAATGTCATCTATTGTTTTAAGACTTATCGTCAATTTCTTAGGTATAGACATGGTCATTTTTGTAAAACGTTCTTACACTCATAAGTATTTGTAGGAATCACCATTCCTTTAAATAACTCATAAGGTGTCTCATGTTTTTCCTTTTAGGATACCTTACTAAAAGATAATTAACCAACAACATGACTTTCTCCCAAAGTTTTGAGGTAACCCATAACTTAATAGTATTGCATTTATTATTTCTATCAAAGTGCGATCTTTAACGTTTAATACAAAATTATGGTTTCATGCATAATTCTATGTTGTGCATAAAGTTCACCAAACAATGCTTCATACTTACCACCACAATCACTTCACAAAATCTTGATTTTTTTGTTGAATTAATTCTCAACTTCAACTTTATAAAGAATAAATTTCTTTATAACTTTATTTTTAATTTTATGCAAATATACGTAACAATATTTAATGCAATCACTGACAAAAGTAACGAAATACCTATTGTCACCCTTTATTCAAACAAATTTCAAATCATATAGAACACTACGAATCAAATTAAGGTGTTTCATGCTCTTCTCAATTGATGGAAAATATGACATAATCATTTTACCTCTATACAAGTCTCATACTTATGTTTGGAATCAATTTGTAAAAAAGGTATATAATCTATGTTATTTAACCGGCACATGTGAACTAATCTTTCATTCCATAAGTTAGAAGACGAACAAATATGTAGACAAATTAATAATTTTAATACAAAAATTCCATTCTTGATCAATATGACTTTACTAGACTCAACATTCCATTATTGGTTTCATGTACGATACGTTGTTTAGAGTATCTCTCTTCCAGATGTCATCTTTACAATAACTTTTCTTACCTTCAATCATAAAGGTTGTAGAGTTTCTCATTCATAATCTCTCTTAAGTCTTAAATGATTTAAAAGAAGTGAATAACACATTATCTAAGCATACGTGTCTAATAATATCAATGATGATATATCATTCTTTTGAGTTAAACTCAATTAAATTTACATAAAAAGACAATTGTCAACATATTTATATCAAAACCAACGTAACAATATCATCTATCACATTTGTTGTAATCTAGAAAATACATTAATGTTTTTTACACTAATAACCAAAATGAGTCAAAATTAAATTATTAAAATACAACAATAATTTTAAAAAATTAATTTAATTTAACAATTAACTTTTTCAACAATGAAAATTTAATTTTTCTATAACCCAATTCTAATTCTAATTTAATAAATATGAAACCCAAAATACATTTATAAAAATAAATATTTTAAATTCAATTATATGAAATTTACTGTTTTGTAAATATATGTATTTTTTTTGTAAATATAAAATTGACCGGTTTTGTTATTTTCAAAATATCAAATATTTGGTAAATGTAAAATTTATTTAAATTTTTCTATTTCTCAACAATGAAATATCCATCTTCAATGAAAACAAAAAAAATAATTAATTCTTAAATTTATTTATTTTATATAACGAAATTAAATATTACAAAATTTATTATTTTATACATATGAATTCACATTATTTTATATACTTATTAAATTATAATATTTCATCAATTACGAAACTATAATTTATAAAATATAAATTCTTTCAAAAAAAATTCAACTTTCAATACCTCAGTATCAAAATACCCTTAACAAATCTGTTACAAATTTTGATCTATAAAGTTTATTTCATAATCATAAATAAGCAATCATAAAACATGAAAATTCATGTACACATTATATATAATTTATCAAATTAAATTAAAAAAGAATTTTCTAAAAAATAAATAAATCAAATAATACCATTTGAATTGAATAAAAAAAAGTGACATATGACATAACCCACTCAGTGAGGTATCTAATCAAATGGATAGACAAATTCAATACTAATCATGATAACCACCACCATAATTTCAATATGCTGTACTTTGATCATGAGTCCAAAATATAAAATGATGTATATAACCAAACAAGTTTTATGAGACATAAATTTCTCATATCATTCTACTAATAAAAAAGTGCTATTTTAATATAAATTTAAAATTATAATATCAGATAAGTTATAACAATAATTTACGATTAATATAATTTTCCATCAAAAATGGACAAACCTATATATACCATAAGTCATTAAATTACATTTATGCAAAATCACAACAATTGTTTACAACAATATATTATCCAAATTAAATAAAAAGAAAATTAAGGTTGTCAACTATAGCAGAAATAACAAGAAGTCTAAAAAAAATGCAAAATCAAAGAAGCAATAAGCATGATTAAGCAAATTAAATAAAAATTAAGCAAAGAGTACATCAAAATAAACAACAAAAATTACTCTTGATGATTTATTAACTCACGCATATGTACTCGAATATATTAACATGCAGCATAATAAGCAATATAATTAAATATGCAGTGACCATATTATTACAAATTTAATACACATTAAACAGCTTATATTACATAATTATATCAGTTTGGATAAACAAACTGATAACACATAATAAATAAAAGAATCTGCAAAACCGATATAGATGATTAATAAGAAAATGATCATGAATATGAAATAAGCAGTATGGATGAAACATGAAATAAAACCTGAAAAGCAATACTAAAAAAAGTGTGAAAATATATAGCAGTAAGTATAAATCAAAGAAGTACTGTATAACAGCAAAATAAATAAGAAAGCAGAAACAGTTCTAGAAGACGGTAAACACCACTTACGATAGATATACTATCTCAAAATAAGTTAAATGGTTAATACCTATTTATCATATAAAGGTTTTAAAATGTAACTTTATATTTGTGTTAAATTTGATTTGAGTCGTTTTTTTTAGAACTATTATTTTTCATTTATGTGAAAAAGAATGTTGGAATTTCGGAACCAAAAAAATAAAAATCTTTCAAATTGGGAGAAACAATAATGTTTAATTGAAATTAAATTTATAAACCGTTTCTTCCTTATCTTTAACTCCTTCTATAAAACATGTTTTCAAGTTATAAAAAATATATATACTTATGTCGTGTAAGAATAATTAAAAATAAAGTTTTATTTATAAATAAGTTATTATATGCAACAAAAACAAATTTTATTTAACTAGATTTTCTATTAGCAATAATATAAATCATCAGTTTACAAAAATAATATCTCATGCATCGATCATCTCTCTCCATCTTTCAATAACTAATACTCAAAAAGCGCTTTTTGAAACATAAACACTACTTTCTATATTTAGGAGTGAGCTAGCTAGAATGCGCTTTTTATGTTCATGACCACCTAGAAGTGTTTTTGTTTTGGATAGTTAGACCCTTTTGAAAATCATTATCAACGGGAACTAAAAGCTTTTCTTTCGGTTAACCGCTCAAGTTAAGCTATGCTAATGTAAAGTAGTGATTAATTAAGAAAGATAACAGAAACAGGGCAGCGGATCAAAAGTAATTTTAGTAAATATTGAAACAAAAAATTTAAGGTTTTAAGAGAAAAATTATTTATATATATTTATCACTCAGCTTAAATACTTATAATTTAAGAAAATTTAATTTTAATATTATATTAAAAATAGTTAGAAAATTAACTCTATTGAAATTAATTAACATATATTTTATAATATTATAAAAAATTAAGTTGAAATGTTGTTAACTAATAATATGATGATAAAATATATTTTTATTTTATGTTTAATTTATATATTTAATTTGCACAAGCATTTGCTAAAAAAAATTAAAGAGATATCAAAAGCGTGCATTAAATATAATATTTAAAATTTGTGGTAGAAACGCATGATGTATAGTATTACTGTATAAAGTTTGGTGGGAACGAACTTAGGAAGCCAAAAACTGAAAGGGTGGAAAACTAATGGCATACTTTTTAAAGTCAAATATGTTATTTAAGAAAGAAACGATAGATAATAATAAAATTAATTTTCTAATTAAAAAATTTATTTTAAACTTAAACAAAATTTTTTTAATAAAACTTAAATAATATTTTTATTTTCTAATATAAAAAATATTATATAAATTTAATCGAACAATTTATTAAAAAAATTTAAATAAAAAAAAATATTATTTAATTATATATAATAAAAAATTACCTTTATTTTTATTACCATCCCTTTTACAAGTAAAAACACTTAAAAAATATTTGTTTTTAAATGTAGTAGTAGGTAATTGATGGGACGACCCATTACCCAAACTGTAATTATCATCCTATTGGCAACTTGGCATAATGGCATGACATGGTCTTTCTCACTGAAAGAAATGAGCCCACTTGGCACTTGCTTGACAACTATCACAATGAGTCCTAATCTATTTAATTATTTCACATGGAAAACCGAATTATACAATAGCACAAAAACACACTTTAATAATTACAACATCGATAGAAAGAGGTATTATTTATTAACGTGTGGTGTGTTAAAAGTTTTTTACTTTGTAGTAGATTTTTTATATTATAAAAAATAATATTTAATATAAAAGGTAATAAGAATGATAAATTTTATTATTAATTTTATATTTTAAAATTTTATGTCAAAAATTTAATTATTTATTTAATATTTTAATAATGTCTATGATAAAATATTATAATAGAAAATTATTTTTATTCTTTATTTATTTATTAATAAAATAAAATATTATTTATTTTTAAAATATTAATAAAAATAAATTTTATCTATTTTTTACAAAAGTAATTAATCGAATAATAATTTTTTCTAAAAAACTAAAAAATCTCTTTATATGCAACATTTTTCTTTATTTATTATATAAATTATATCCCACAAAAATCATATTATTTTCCAAATGAAAAATTACATTAATTTTAAATTTAAATTAACATTTATTACAAGTCATCCATACTCAAGTAATTTCTTGGCAGAACAGAGCACTGACCCATCTCACCCCAGATCTAACTTAACAATTAACACCATCACTTCCTCTGATTCTGAGCTCTGTTTGCTTATAGTTCTACACAGAAGCCAAATAATACTCTTTTTTTCTTCTTCGGGTTTTTTATATTGAATTATTACAAGTGATTGAAGGTAGCTGAGATTCTTGTTCGCTCCAATGGCGGTCGCCATCCGGGGAGGCCGAGGCGGGTATGGTATTCGGAGCTTCTTCTCATATCGGATCTTTGTTTCAGCCATTTTTTCCCTCCTCTTCATTGCCACGCTCTCCGTTCTCCTTACAACCAATCCTTCCACACCTCACCATGATACTGTAAGTTCCTCCATTGCTGTTCTTTTTATTTATTTTTCCCATGTATACAAAACCCAGATGGAAATTGTCTAAAACCTAATTAATTATTTTGAAATTCGTACAATACCCAGATGAAAATTTGTTAACGTTATGGGAACCCCATAATAGATTTTGATATTGTACAAAACCCACGTAGCAACCTTGAAAATAGATCAAACTCACTTACCAATTTTCAGGCTTGAATGCAAATTGTGTGACGATTTGAATATTGGATGCAGGCACTTCCGACTACCGGGAATGCGTACGTCGATAGAACCTTTCTGGCTTTGAAATCTGACCCGTTAAAAACCAGATTAGATTTGGTGTACAGGCAAGCTAATGATCATATGACTTTATTGAATGCTTATGCCGCTTATGCAAGGAAGCTTAAGCTTGACATATCTAGACAGATGAAGTTATTTGATGATTTGACTAAGAATATCTCGGATCTTCAAATGAAATCTAGTTACAGGACTGCTTTGTTTGATACAGAAGGTCCAGTTGATGAGGAGGTTTTGCGGCAGTTTGAAAAGGATGTGAAGGATAAGGTGAAAACTGCCCGGTTAATGATTGCAGAGTCCAAGGAGAATTATGATAATCAGCTGAAGATCCAGAAGTTGAAGGATACAATTTTTGCAGTTAATGAGTTGCTTATTAAAGCAAAGAAGAATGGTGCATTTGCAAGCTTGATTGCTGCAAAATCAATCCCAAAAAGTTTGCATTGTTTGGCAATGAAACTGGTAGAAGAAAGAGTTACACATCCAGAGAAGTACAAGGACAAGGAGCCGGACCCTGAGTTTGAGGACCCAAGTTTATTCCATTATGCAATTTTCTCGGATAATGTGATAACTGTGTCAGTGGTGGTGAGATCTGTGGTGAAAAATGCGGCAGAACCCTGGAAACATGTTTTCCATGTGGTTACTAATAGGATGAATATTGCAGCAATGAAGGTCTGGTTTAAAATGAGGCCAGTTCAAGGAGGCGCATATGTGGAGGTCAAGGCAGTCGAGGACTTTAATTTTTTGAAACCATCATATGTACCGGTGCTGAAGCAAATTGAGTCAGCAAATTCACAGAAGGTTAGCTCTGATAATCAGGGAGAAAATGCTACCAAGGATGCAAACAACATTAAACTTGGTAACACCAAGCAGTTGTCAATGTTAAACCATTTGAAGTTCTATTTGCCAGAGATGTATCCAAAATTGCACAAAATTCTGTTATTGGAGGATGATATTGTTGTTCAGAAAGACTTGACGGGATTATGGACAATTGATTTGGATGGAAAGGTAAATGGGGCTGTTGAAACCTGTTTTGGGACCTTCCACAGATATTCACATTATTTGAATTTCTCTCACCCACTAATCAAGGAAAAATTCAACCCTAAGGCTTGTGCTTGGGCTTACGGTATGAATATATTTGATCTGGATGCTTGGAGGCGTGAGAAATGCACAGAGCAATACCACTACTGGCAGAACTTGGTATGTGTTTGTGTCAATATTGTTTTTTCTACTTCACGCTTGTATCCATTGGGTGAAATAGGATATTTTACTTCTCAACATTACAGAGTCATTTTATTTTGTTTAAACGGAAAGGCAAAGTTACCATAAAGTGGCTAACTTAGTGACAACTCTTTTAAACACCCTTCTTTTACTATTACAGAAATGTCCACTTTAGGCCCTAAATAGCCCATTTTTGGACATATGGCTGAAAATGTTCCAAAATCACGGTATAATCTGCGTACAGCTTCTACATAGTTGTAGATAACTTGTATACAAGTATGTACGTAGCAAAAAAGAGGATTCTGGGATTCCAGAATACCAGAAATATATATAGTATTGTAGCTGGATGGACCTATAAAGTTCTATCTGTCATTATTTACATGGTAAAAGAAAATACGATTCATTTAATTCTCGTTGTTTAATTAACAGAATGAGGATTGGACGTTGTGGAATTTGGGGACAATTCCACCTGGCTTGATCACATTTTACTCAGCAACTAAGTCACTTGACAGATCTTGGCATGTACTTGGTCTTGGATACAATCCCAGTATTAGCATGGACGAAATAAAAAATGCTGCAGTAATTCATTATAGTGGATTTATGAAACCTTGGCTTGACATTGCATTGAACCAATACAAGAGTCTTTGGACAAAATACGTTGACAGTGATATGGAATTTGTGCAGTTATGCAATTTTGGCTTCTAGACAAACAAATTCACTGCTTGAGTTCATCAGGTAATACAGAAAAAGAAAAATAGCCGAGTTTCCGGCAATTATCGTTCAGGTTCTACTCGTTTTTACATGATTATGAATCCTTCGTTAGTTGTAACATGCAGAGCAAAGCTCAGTTGATTTCCTTTTTTTTCTTTTTGATAGAAATGTTTTCTGATGATAATTTTTTCTTTAATATCCGTTGTAATGTCATCATGGATTATAAATACTAGATTGGACAATTTATACACTAATGAATTTTTTTTTAGATCTTTTGTTGAACGTGTTGAGCTTTTGTATCATGACTTATATTGTTATATTGTTAGATGATACATCTCTCATCAACTTAAGTGCCGATTGCACCATTTTCATACTTTGTAGCTAGTCGTTAATGGTAATTTCTCTACATCATAATTAAGATTCCATTTTCCATATATTATGCTTTTCGTGCCACTGTATAAACACTAAAAATATTATTATTTACTGAAGCATTTTTGTGGATACGATGTTCTAAACAAATTAAATCTCTAATTAGTATATTCTTATTTTGTCAAGTCAAGCCTAGGACTAGAACTTGTGAAAATTTATTCATCTCTTGAGGTTCTAGAAGCTAAAATAACCAAAATTTATGAAAGGAAAAAAAATGCCATCATAAACTCATACCTTATAGGGAATATTCTACTGTTTCTACCTTAATTTCGTAATTCTTTTTTATGAATATCTTCCTTGAAAAATATTTTAACAAACCCCTAAAAAGTATGCTACTTTTTTTGTTTTTTGTTTTTTTCCTTCCCATTTTATTCAATTGCAAAGAAATTACATGCAATTGATCCTTTATAATTGAGAATTTTTACAAAATATCATTAAAATATTGATAAAGTTATCATAGTCTTCATTTCCGATTGAGGTAACTTCATCGATATTCAACCAAACTTCAAGTCAATAAAAAGGTCAACGATTGGTCAATTTTGATGAACGAACCATGAACAACAATCATCTAGTATAGTTTATTATATATAATACACATAATTAATTTTACTATCTTAACAAACTATCATTGTTTAGATTAAAGTTAACTATTACTCATTTACTTTAAATAAGTTAATATATAGGTTTTTAAAATGTACTATTCGATCCTCAAGTTTTTAAAATTTTATACATAAATTCATAAATTTTAATTTGTGTGATTTAATATTTAAAATTTTAAAACTCACACATACATCCTAAATTTTTTATTCATAAATATATATATATTTTAATAATTAAGTTAAGATTTATGAATAAAATTTTAAAAGCTTTAGGATTAAATTGTAGGATTTAAATATTTTTGGGATCTATGTGTAGTTTTAAAATCTTAATGATCAAATTATACATTTTAAACGTTTAAAAACCTATGCATAAGTTTTGTTAAATTTTGTTAAGTGATGTGCAGTTAAGCCTATTTTTATTGATTTTTTTTAAATAAAAATATTATCTTTTCATTGGAAAAATAATAAAATAATGTTCTTAAAATTTATAACCATAAAATATCATCTTTTATATTTAATTCATATATTTTTACTATTAAAAAAAATTTGACACATCATTTTATATTGAATATTGTTTAATTGGATACTGTTTATTTTTAAATTATAGTCATTTAGATCATTTAATGTTTAATTTTATCTAACTAAATCCTATTGAATTATATTTAAGTGATATTTTTGTTATTATAAATTTTAATTTTTTTTTTGTAATTTTTCAAAATTGTTTTAAAAAGAACCTTAAATGTAAAGTAACTTAATTCATCATACATATCTAATTTAATGGTTTCTTTTCTTACACATTGTTTCCAGCATATAAAAGGCTTAAAAATTGATATTTTAAGGGAAAAAACTTACTAAAAAATTATTCAAACAAATCATGTATTCATATTTATTGTTTTTAAACGTAAAATGGTATATTATGTATTTTTTTATGTACACTTATCCATGTTAATTAAAATATTAAGATTTAATCATACTACATCATTTTTATTATAAATAGAATTTTATTTTTAAATCTTTTTATGCTGTGTATGTATATATATGTATATATTTTTTTCATATCTAAAAATACTATATACATGTGTGTGTTTTTTATAATATAAAAAATAAATAAAAGTAAAATCAGTGAATGAATAATATGAAAACCACGAATAAATAGAAATCAATAGTTACCCTTTAGAAAATTTGATAAATAAGTTTTAATATTTTGTGAGTTTACCTAGGTAAAGTTATAATTGTTATATATATATATCTTTTATACAAATAAAAGTAAAATCAGTGAATGAGTGAATCATTTGCAAATCACAAGGAAATAGAAATCAGTAGTAACCTTTTAAAAAAATTGATAAATAAGTTATAATTTTTTGTGAGATTACATACGCCAAGTTATAATTGTTGTGGTTGTTTTATTTTTAATTAAAATAATTAATTTTTTTTTAATATAATAAATTATCAATTTTTTTCAGTAAAAAAAAGAAAGATTTATTTTATGAATTAGTGACCTATTAGAGAAAATATTTATTATTATATCGTATTTTAGATTAATAAAATTAAATATTAATATAATTTTTTTAAAAAAATAAATATGTAATAAAAGATGAAAGGTATACATAAGGTAAATTACGTACGCCATATATATATATATATATATATGATGTGTACAGAGCGTATTCCTTACACCTACCCAATCTCAGTGACGGATTGTATATACATATATTGTTGCAGTTACCCAATTACACTATTTGCTACGAAACCGAGATCTTCGATTCAAAGAAGAAAGGGGACTTCAAGTTTCAGGTTAGAATTTGTTTTCCCGTCTGATTTGTCACCGAGCAATCACCGTAAATGTAATGTAAGAAAAAACAATGATTCTTTGCTTGGAATTTAAAATTTTATTACTCAATATCTAAAAATTATTTAAAGTTTGAGTTTTATTTCATCTTTTATTTTTTTAATTTGAGTTTATGATTGTTATTGAGATATTATTCAAAATTTGTATTAAAAATACTTTTATTTTTGAATGTGAGGTGTCTGAAGAAATCAATGTTTGAAGAAATAATCAGAGGAAGAAATAAACGTTTCATTCATTTATTTTCTTGATTTGTATTGGATATTTACATTGTCTATATAGACAAATACTAATTACTATTTCACCAACCACCATGATTGAATTGTATGATTTACAGCTTGATTGGTAGGCGCCGTGTATATTGGAAAAAATGTTTGGCGTCGGTACAGTGATTGTTGAATTGTGTTTGTAGTGTTTGTTGAATTCAACACTCCCCCTCAAGTTGGTGCATAGATGTCTTTCATGCCCAACTTGTCTGAAACTTCTGTGAATACTCGATATGAGACTGCTTTAGTGAGGATGTCAGCCAATTGATCTTCTGACTTGATTTTTGGCAATTCCAATGAATTTTCTTCTAACTTTTCTTTAATAAAAATCATCAACTTCAACATGTTTTGTACGATCGTGTTGAAGGATTATCTTGTAATATCACATGCTGCTTTATTGTCACAAAATAATTTAATTGATTTTTTCGCAGGATATGTCAAATCTTTTAAGAGAGATTGTAACCACAAGGCCTCACAAAGTCCAAGTGCCATTCCTGCGTATTCACCTCTGGCGCTTGAGCAGCCACTGACATGTTGTTTCTTACTTCTCCATGTTACAAGATTTCCCTACAAAAGTGAAGTAACTTTGATGTAGATCGCCTATCATTTATTGATCCAAATTTCAATCAAAGATCAAGATATACTTCAATTCTAGAAAACTCTGAGTTCTTAGTGAACAATACTCCTTTTCCACGAGCAGACTTTAAATATCTCAAAACACGAATAACTCCATTCATATGTTGTTCTCCAGGATTATGCATAAATTGGCTGACAATACTTAAAGCATAGGCAAGGTCTGGTCTTGTGTGTGCCAAATACATCAACCTTCCAACAAGCCTTTGGTATCTTTCTTTATTTGTTGGAACTTGATCAACCTTGATACATAACTTTAATCCTTCCTCTACTGGTGTATTAGCTGGTTGACATGCTGACATACCGGTTTCTTTTAATAAATCTAAGGCATACTTTCTTTGAGATAAGAAGATTCCTTCTGTTGATCGAGAAACCTCAATCCCAAGAAAATATTTTAAGGAACCAAGGTCTTTCATTTCAAATTCTTTGGACAAGTAAGTTTGTAGCGCTTTCCTTTCTTCAAGATCATTTCCTGTTACTATCATATCATCAACATATACAATAAGTGCAGTGATCTTACCATACCCTTTTTTTAGAAATAAAGTATGGTCTGAATTGCTTTGTTTGTAGCCAAATGCCTTCATTGACCTTGTGAACCTGCCAAACCATGCTCTTGGGGATTGTTTCAATCCATACAGTGATTTTTTTAATTTGCACACCTTTTCTCCATGGATTGTGGATTTATTGATTCCTGGTGGTAAATCCATGTAGACTTCTTCAATTAAATCTCCATGTAGAAAGGCATTTTTTACATCAAACTGATATAATGGCCAATCTAAATTTGCAGCTAGAGATACCAAGACCCGAACAGTGTTAATTTTGGCTACAGGTGCAAATGTTTCTGTATAGTCGATCCCATATGTTTGAGTGTATCCTTTTGCCACCAATCTTGCTTTATATCGTTCAATCGTACCATCTGCTTGATATTTTACTGAAAAAATCCATCGACATCCAACAATTTTCTTTGTTGGTGGACGATCGACAAGCTCCCAAGTTCTATTTATTTCTAAAGATTTTAGTTCTTCATTCATAGCATCTTTCCATTTTTGGTCAGCTAAAGCTTCCTGCACACTGTTAGGAATAGATACAGCAGATAATTGATTCACAAATGATACGTTTGATTTTGACAAACGATGTTTAGACATATAGTTACTCATGGGATATTTGACTTTACTAGAAATCTCAGGTTCATACATGGCTTTAGGAATACCTCATTGGGACGTGATGGAAGTATTTTTCTGGTTGTTACAATAGTTGGAACATCCTCTGCAAACGATTGGTTAGGTATATCAGTAGCTTGTGGAGGAGGAATCTCGTACTCATTTAGTGGTAGTAAGGAACTTCCTTGATGATCTTGAAATTGATGAGGACTTGATTCCATTTCCCTTGAGTCTTTTCTATATTGAGAGTTATTACCATCTGAATTCAAGTTATTTGTATTTTCCTCACATATAATTTGTCTTTCTTCATAAGGAAGCAATTTATATGTAAGGGTTTGAATTTCAGCATGGTTGTACTCCCCCTGAAATTCAGGTGTAGAGGAGAAATACATTGTATCTTCATGAAAAATAACATCCATAGTAGTAATCATTTGTTTTGTAGGAGGATGGTAACACCGATACCCTTTTTGTTGTATGGCATATCCCATAAAAACACAACGTATTGCTCGTGGATCCAACTTGCTACGTTGTTGTTTATGTAGGTGTACAAATGCCACACAACCAAAGACACGAGGAGGTAGATTGGGAACATTTGGTGCAACAATTGCTTCAGTGATGGCTTGTAGTGGTGTTTGGAAGTTAATGGGACTGGAAGGTACCCGATTGATTAAATATGCAGCAGAAGTAATTGCTTCTCCCCAATAAGATAATGACATATTAGCTTGATCAATGAGGCACGGACAACTTCCAACAAGTGTCGATTTTTTCTTTCTCGCAACTCCATTTTGTTGAGGTGTATCAACACAAGTAGTTTGATGAATAATGCCTTCGATTGAAGATATTCTTGAAGCTCAGAACTTTTATATTCTCCTCCATTATCACTTCTTAGAACTTGGATCTGTGTTTTATATTGAGTACGAACCATTTTATGAAATTTTCTAAATAAGAAGTTTACCTCACTTTTAGATTTCATTAAACAGACCCAAGTCATTCTACTAAAATCATCAATAAATGTAACAAACCAACGTGATCCTCCCAACGTAGAGACTTTGGAAGGACCCCATACATCAGAATGTATAACCATAAACGGAGATGGACTTTTATTTAAGGTTACAGGAAATGAGGAACAATGACTTTTTGCTAGTTCACAGACATCACACTTTAAAGTAGAAAGATCTAAGCTCAAAAATAAACTTGGAAATAATTTTTTCAAATATCCAAAAGAAGCATGACCCAATCTCCTATGCCATAGCCATATATTTGATTCATCCTTGTTAGATCCAGTTGCTACCAATGCATGATTTGTTGAATCCAAGTCCAAATAATACAGGTTTCCTCGCCTAACACCACGACCAATCGTTTGCTTTGTTTGAATGTCCTTGAACACACAAAAGTCAGGCCAAAAAATAACAAAACAAGATAAAGCAGTGGTTATTTGAGAAATAGATATAAGGTTATACTCTAAAGAGGGAACAACTAGTACTGAGTCTAAATTCAAAGTATTAGTGAGAGACAAAGATCTTTCCCCAATGATTGGGGTTGTGTTACCATTGGCAGTGCAAACAGTTTTGTGTGAGGATGGTTTTGAGATTTGTCTAGAATCGAATGTCATATGATCAGTTGCACCTGAATCAATTATCCATGTATTATTAAAAACAGGAGAAAAAACTTTAAGCATCTTACCAACATGTGTTGAGGAGGTTGCAACATGATCCTTTGTTGTTTCAGCAATGGTGGCAGTAGACATCTGTTGTGGATTTTTCTTCCGAGAGTCACGGTTGTGATCCCACCAGTTAGGATATCCCACCAGTTCAAAACATCGTTCTTTTGTATGACCCTTTTGATGACAATGGGTACATTTAAATGATGATTTATCAGTCACCTTTCGTTCTTGCTGATTGGAAAAAGAACGATTTTTAGATATCATGGCGGAAGCGTCAACATCTCTAGATTTTTCCTTCAATGAGATTCGACGTACTACTTCCCGTCGAATCAAGGAATAACAACCTTCTAAATCTGAAATAGTTTCTTTTCGCAAAATTTCGCCACGAACCTGCTCAAACTCATCATCTAATCCAGCAAGGAAAATATGTATCCTTAGTCTTTCAACAGACTCTTGATATGATATTAGATCATGAGGGTCTTTCATGCCCACGTTATCACGATGCTCTAGCTCTTGGAAACTTTCGCTTAACTCTCCATAATAGTCTGAAAGTGATTTTCCATTTTGTCTAGAAGTAAAGGCTTTTTGGTTTAAGACAAATACCTGTAATTCATCACTTCCATCATAGAATGCTTTAGCCAAAGCACCCCAAATTTCAAGAGCAGTAGGTATGCGTAAATATCGCTTCATGATTTCTGGACTCATTGACATAAGTAGCCATCTCTTCACTTTTTGATTTTCTGCATACCACTTGTTATAATTGTTTGATGTTTTTTCGGGTTGCAAATTTTTGTCATGAATATAAGAGAGTTTTTCTCTCTCTGCAATATGCATTTCTATTATTTGAGACCAAACATCATAATTAGTCTCATTAAGAACAATTCCAGCATTAAACACACCTTCAGACTGAACAGATTGTACAACAACTGGATTTGATTGCTCCATAGGTAATGAAATTATACCCTCTGTCATGATATTATGGTAACCAAACTAGAAAATGGTGTAATAATTTTAGGGCTAAAGAATATTTTTTTTTTGTGTGTTTTTAATATATATTTATACTAAACCGGATAAAAACCATAAAACCGATTCAAATTTGGTTTAAAAAACTTGAAAACATGAACCGGACGGGTGTTAGAAATCCAGAACCGGAAAAAAAAACGGGTTCAGACATTTAAAATAGACCGAACCGGCCAAAAATATGGGAACTGTGAACAACCGAGAAAACCGGGTTCAACCGAACCGCTGGCCGGACCAACCTGAGCCGAACCGAGGTGACCTGAGCCGAGCCAAGGCGCGGACCGGCTACGCCCTCGAGCCGGACCGAGCCGCGCTGTGCCGAGCCGAACCGGCCGAACCGAACCGAACCGGATGACACGTCATCATCTTCAACCTCCAGACGGCGCGTGGGGCGCGTGGAAAAACTTACCCTCCACTTCAGGCGGCGCGTGAGAGCGCGTGGAAGGTTTTTCTGCTACTCTGTTTTTACCAAAATGTTCAGAATTGTGTTTAGAGTAATCTGGTAAAATTAGGTGGGAGAAATATTGCTTAAAATTGATGTTTGTAATTAATATTTGTAAGGGTGTTTGAATGAAAATTTTTTTCAGTAGAAAAAAAATATTTTCAGAGAAAGAAATCTCTATTTTAGAGAACAAGAGTTTCAAATTTGTATAAAGCAACGACTTGGCTTTGATACCATGAAGAAATCAATGTTTGAAGAAATAATCAGAGGAAGAAATAAACGTTTCATTCATTTATTTTCTTGATTTGTATCGGATATTTACATTGTTTATATAGACAAATACTAATTACTATTTCACCAACCACCATGATTGAATTGTATGATTTACAGCTTGATTGGTAGGCGCCGTGTATATTGGAAAAAATATTTGGCGTCGGTGCAGTGATTGTTGAATTGTGTTTGCAGTGTTTGTTGAATTCAACAGTGTCTGTATGTGTAAATGATATTTATTTTTAAAATTAAAACAGCAATTGCGAGCCTCTGGAGTCTGGAATATTATTCAAAAATTGTATTAAAAAACACTTGTAGAAACACATATCTTTATTATTATTATTTTTTTCAAAAATAAAAAAACTATTTTCAAATCCTATACCAAACAAACCTCAATGAAGTCAGTATTTTTTTTATAAATAAAATAGTTTTAAGTTTAATTTTTTCATGCCTTGGATTTCATTTAGAATGCTAATCTGGGTTTGCTTTTTTGTGTATTTTTAGTGAATATAGTCTCACATTTACTTGAATTTCAGAATGGTTTATCATACTTATACTGCTATGTCGGGTTTCTTATGCATTTGTATGCTAATCTGATCATAGTTGCATGTTGTCTTCGTACCAGGGGTTGTACTGAATCTAAGTGATATTTTAGGTTTTTGTTTTTATTTTGGATGTTTATCTTCTTCAAAAAAAAAAAATGTTGTAAATGGAAGTGTTAAGTCTCACATTGGCTAAGAGTAAGGCAGTAGTGCTGCTTATAAGTCTGGGCAACCCTCTAACCCACAAGCTGACTTTTGGGTTCAGAGTTAGGCCTGGGTTTCTAAGATGGTATCAAAGCTAAGCTCTTAGCTTCCTCGTACTCTCATTGGCCCTCGTGCCGTAAATCCGGACCGTGCCGTAAATCCAGACTCTAGCCGATGTGGAGGGGGGATGTTAAGTCCCACATTGGTTAAGAGTAAGGCAGCAGTGCTGCTTATAAATCTGGGCAACCCTCTAACCCACAAGCTGACTTTTGGGTTCAGAGTTAGGCCTGGGTTTCTAAGATGGTATCAAAGCTAAGCTCTTAGCTTCCTCGTACTCTCATTGGCCCTCGTGCCGTAAATCCGGACCGTGCCGTAAATCCGGACTCTAGCCGATGTGGAGGGGGGATGTTAAGTCCCACATTGGTTAAGTGTAAGGCAGCAGTGCTGCTTATAAATCTGGGCAATCCTTTAACTCACAAGGTGACTTTTGGGTTCAGAGTTAGGCCTGGGTTTCTAAGAGGAAGATTGGTCTTCTGCAATTTAAAATTTTTGCAAAACTATTTTTAAGTCCTTAATATTCATCTTATCCATGCTTTTAGAGGCATTATAGTAGACCTGTAGTGCAAATCACATATTATGTTATTATTAATTTGGCTTAACCATTTTATCAGTCTCCCTCAAACTTTTTAAGACGTCAATAGGTCCTAATTTGACAATTGACATACATGCATGTTAATTGAACTCATTAGCGCTTTAATGGGTTAATTTTTAGGACAAACTCACAAAAAAGACTCGAGTTATTCCAATATTCGCAATTTACTTTGAACTATCCATATTTGACAGTCTTAATGCACTATTCATGATTTTTTCTTTTTTCTTTTTTTGGTTGTTGCAAATTTCACCGGTTACTACTAGTGTGTATTTTCTACATGTGCATATTGCATTAGAAATTTGGTTACATTACCACCCCACTTGTGTCTCAAAACTTTACCAAACTTAGATTGTGAATTTCCTACAACTTAATTACATTGTGAAATAGTCTCAAATTTAAGACTACTTTGGGTGATTATCGTAATTTTGAATCCATATTAACCTTAAAAGTTAAATTTGCATGATAATAGTCAATTGGTATCTATATGTGAAATTTTAAAAGTTTAAGGACTAAACCATATGAATTAAACTTTTGGGGACCTCTTGATCAAATTTGAGTAGCAATAAAATAGTTCAGCCGATTATTTTTCCTCTTAAACTTTTCAGATATCTTCTGTTTCTGGGGTATCGTCTATGAAGTTGGTCTCAATGACAATTGCAAATGTTGGCCAGGAAAAAAATGGCTGCACCTCTAAATTTGACAAGAATTGGACTTGCTGGTCTGGCTGTCATGGGCCAAAATTTGGCTCTCAACATTGCAGAGAAAGGATTCCCAATTTCCGTATACAATAGAACTACCTCCAAAGTTGATGAGACCGTTGAAAGAGCTAAACAGGAAGGTAATCTTCCTGTATTTGGCTTTCATGACCCTGAATCTTTTGTTAACTCGATTCAAAAGCCCCGGGTTATAATAATGCTTGTCAAAGCTGGGGGCGCCTGTTGACCAAACTATAAAGACCCTGTCTGCATACATGGAGAAAGGAGATTGCATAATTGATGGTGGTAATGAGTGGTATGAAAACACTGAGAGGAGGGAGAAAGCAACAGCTGAACTGGGTCTTCTTTACCTTGGAATGGGAGTTTCAGGTGGTGAAGAGGGTGCTCGACATGGGCCTTCTTTGATGCCAGGAGGATCATTTGAGGCTTACAAATACATTGAGGACATTCTTCTTAAAGTGGCAGCCCAAGTTCCAGATAGTGGCCCTTGTGTTACCTATATTGGCAAAGGAGGTTCGGGTAATTTTGTTAAGATGGTTCATAATGGAATTGAATATGGTGATATGCAGCTGATTGCAGAAGCTTATGATGTACTGAAATCAGTTGGGAAGTTGTCAAATGAAACTCCAAAGGGAATTTTCAGAATGGAACAAAGGAGAGCTTCTTAGCTTCTTGATTGAGATATCTGCAGATATTTTTAGAATTAAGGATGATAAGGGAGATGGACATTTGGTTGACAAAGTTTTGGATAAGACAGGGATGAAGGGTACCGGTAAATGGACGGTACAACAAGCTGCTGAACTATCAGTTGCAGCTCCAACAATTGCATCATCTTTGGATGCAAGGTTCCTTAGTGGTTTAAAGGAGGAAAGAGTTGAAGCTGCCAAGGTCTTCAAAGCTGGAAACTTTGGCGATATCTTGACTGACCGAGTTGTCGACAAGGAGAAGTTGATAGATGATGTGAGAAAAGCTCTTTATGCATCGAAAATATGTAGTTATGCACAGGGCATGAATTTGATTTGTGCAAAGAGTATCGAGAAGGGATGGGACTTAAAGTTGGGAGAGTTAGCTAGGATATGGAAAGGAGGATGCATTATTAGAGCTGTATTTTTGGACAGGATCAAAAAAGCATATGCCAGAAATTCCAATCTTGCAAATCTTCTTGTGGATCCTGAGTTTGCAAAGGAGATCATTGAGCGGCAATCCGCCTGGCGAAGGATTGTTTGTCTTGCCATCAACTCTGGTATCAGCACCCCTGGTATGCCCTCCAGTCTTGCTTATTTTGACACTTATAGAAGGGAAAGATTGCCGGCAAATTTGGTGCAAGCTCAGCGAGATTACTTTGGTGCCCATACATATGAACGAGTTGACATACCAGGATCTTTCCATTCTGAATGGTTCAAGATTGGTCAACAGTCAAAGAACTAAGTTCACTTACTGTGTAATTATCTTAAACATAACTTTCCTTCCTATTAATAATTTCTGCCGAGGACTTGTGTTTGGCAGATCTTTACTCAACTCTATCAGAGAAAACTTGTGAAAAATCCTAAAATTTCTCGTATGGAATCATTAATCATTGGGGTTTTTCTCGGGTTTGCTTCTTCTTGTTGTTGTGCTCTATTATATATGCTGTTCTTATACTGGTATTTCCAAAGGTTAACATGAATTCTATTGAAAGCTCCCATTTTGTTGTCTTGGAAGACCTTTATTATGTGATGAGTTTATTGCTGTAAAATATTATATAATGATAGACGATGAAGGATCTCAAATGAAGTTTCCTTTATCGTGTTTTGTGCTTGTTCTAAAACCAGCTGCATTACTAATACTGGTAGTGCATCACTTAATGAATATACATGCATTCAATTGGATCACTAAAGTTTCTTAGTTTGATGATATTGAATATGTATTTGTTTTCTAGTTCTTGTGACAGGCATGTGAGGACAATTGTAATTTCCAAAGTTACATATCAGTTTAGTTTTAACAAACATTTCAAATGCAATGGCATATGGATGACAACGAGACAGTAGTAGCGGTTAAATGGATTTTGTCCAACTTCCAGAATTTGATGGTTTTATTTATTTTAACTTGGAAATATATATATATTAGGCAAATATTCTTGTTTGATTTGTAGAGACGGTTCCTATTAAAAAAATGTAGAGATGGCAGTATGCAAGTGGTAGGCAGGAATACAGGAAGAAAGTGTAAAATAACATAGCTAACACCAAATTTTCAAGAACTTTACTATTTAATTTTTAGGTATGGTTTATAAATGTTACAAAAACATTACGCATTATTTAGTTAATGAAAGTTAAGTTTTTTTTTTATCATATTAACCCCAAATCAATTTGAACTATAAATTTAAACAAATCATGAAGATATGATGATAGTTTTGTTGGTGACTTAAAATCTATCGGTAGAAATGTCAATTTTTTTATCTAAATTACGATGGTAATATTTTATAATATTTATAGTTAAAATTAATAACTATAGAATAGTAAGTTTATTATTATTTTTTTAAATTTATTAATTAATGTTTTATATTTATAAAATTTGATTTAATTTGTATTTTTATGATCATCTAATACTAAATTATATTATACTTTAAAAAGAAAAATGCTTCTCATGCACCTTAAAAAAAATATAATATTGAATCGGTACCTAACTCTAATTTCAATATCCAATTAAAATTTAGGGGGGAGAAGAAATTTACGATTGCCCAGGAAAGAATATTAAGACATAATTTAGATTAGATACGATAAAATCTTTCTGCAAATTATTTCCCTTCCAGATGCAGATGCAGAGAACCTAGTTGTATCATGATCTTTTTATCAACTTTAATGCTTAACTGGGTCTAGGATGAGCCAATAATTGAAGCACTTTTTTTTTTCCTTTTAATATAAAGCTTTAGTGTGACAATCGTGTCATCTTTGGGTGCTGATTTCATGTTAGTTTTTCAGAAATTGCCACCTCCGTTTACTCTGTTATTTGTTTTTTCTGTTGTCTGCGTAATGCAGGCTTATACTCTCTGTCAGTCATTTTTTCCCCCCCAAATCCTGGGCTTCTTCTGTCTTTTATTGGCACATCAAAAGGTAAGTGGGTTTTTTAAAAATTATAAATTTTTAAAATTTATAATTATAAAATAAAATAGATATATTTTTATTTATATTATTTTATATCAAATATTGTTTAAATTATTATAAATTTTAAAAGTTATTTTTATAATTTTTTATTTGAATGCGTTTTTTTTTTCAAAGAAGATTTAGATGTTTGTAATAATAATTTTATTATCTTGAAAATATTACTCTGGCTTAGCTTTTTGGCTACAGAAACAGATTACACGAATCATCAAAATTATTCTGTCAGACTGTCCATTAAAAAATGCTTTTGTAATTGGCTTTTGTCTTTTGTATGTTGGTCGGTTTTCTTTACAGCACCATGCCTTCTGTTCATTCATACTTGCCTTATGTTCTGTGTATTACGTATATAAATACATTTAGTTAAATTTCAAAGACAGAATTTAGGACATAATTATCTGAAAAACCGAACCATGAAAGACGTTGAAAACTATTAAAACAAAACCTAAAGATTTATTTGTTTCTTAAGTTTCTCTGCTCTAACGGAAAGATTTTACAAAATAAAGACTTAATTAATTTAAATAATTTAATTTTAATTTAATAACTTAATAAAACAGTAAATTCTGTAATCACGTATAAAAATAAAATAATAACATAACATATTTTTAGGTTTTTAACCGTTCCAAATTACAATAAAATAGAATAACAAGATTAAGGATATATTTGATTTTTTGGCCATGATAACGTGTAGAGGTATCAAATGAGCTAGAGTTAGCTTATTTTAGTTTACAAAAATTTAGTTATAATTTAATTTATCTAAATTTTATATAAGTTAAAATAATTTAAATTTAACATTTCATTAGTTGTTTTATTTTCATTTTTGAAAAAAGTATATTATTTTTTAAATTTTACCATAATAATAATAATATTATTATTTTTTAATCAAATTTTTTTCTTATTAAATGTGATCTCGAGGTAATATTTAATTAATTAAACGAGTTTAATTTATTTAAAATTAATTAATCAAAATTAGTGAATATTAAGTAACTCATTTAACACTACATGTAATTATTTATGATATAAAATATATATTTTTATTTTATTTAAGATCACTTTTTTACAATGAAACAAACAAAACTAAAAAAACTCAAGAAATTAGGTAAAATAAAATCTTTAAAATTTATAATAATAAAAATAATATTTTAAATCAAATTAGACCGAGTTTAAAGTGAATTAATATAAATGTTCTTAATTTAATTTAAATAATATATTATATTTTTTTTTATTAAAATTATATGAGTTTGATATAAAAAATATTATTTTTGATGTTAAAAGAATTTGTAGTAACATACTTAATATGTGAAGACGTATGTAATTAAGTAAATTTATTTTCAATTCGCCCTACTTAGTTAATTTGGAGGAATTTACTGCTCAGAGAAGAATTGCAACGGGAGTTTTAAAGAAAGAAGCTGTTATAATTAACACTCAGCGGTACTGTGTGCTGGCGAAGTTGTTCTTGATGTAGTAGTCAAAGTCTCGTATCGATTATGTGTACGTATAATAAAATATTTAATACTCTTCTCAACGTTATAATTTTAACCGTTTTGTTGAGTTGATTATTATTATGATTCCTTTTAAAAAAAAACACTCGCTTAGTGAAAAGATAAATACTAGAATTAAAGCCATGTACTGCTTCCTTCTTTAAAACCATATATAGACCTTGAAAACATCATACTGGCTTTGATTCTCATCTGCATTGTTATAATTACAAAGTCTTAATCTACACATTTTAAACTTGAACACTCAACACTCTCAAAAGAAAGAAGAAGAAAAAAAACAATCAACTTATCATTTTCGTTTGGTACTCTTTTCACCAGGTTTCTTCTCTTGTTTGTTTGTAATCTTATGCTGATCAGAATGCTTCTTGTCATGCTTACCATCATGACTGCCTTTACCGTGAGAACGCGAGTGTCGGAAAACACGAGAGCCGCCAGAGGAAGCATCAGAAGCCATTGAATCATCACTACCAAAGCGATCGTCATCAACATTGGTATGATATACAATTTGCTTCTTCATTTTCTCATAACTGACATTACTATTGCATATTTCAACATCATCTTGTTGTAATTCTATTGGTGAAGAAATGTACATTGTCCATCCTGATTCACTGCTGCTACATCCTTCTAAATCCATAAGTTTTTTATAGGAATCCATCAATGAAGTTTAAGAAAACTTAGAAAAAAGAAAAAGAAAAAAAGAACTTGAAATACTAAAATTATGATATATAATTAGGGTTTGAAATAGAGGGAGAGGAGCATATATAAGGGGATTGAATTGTGAGACTTATATAGAGAAATGATCGTGATTTTATAATATGTTTTAAATGAATATAATTGCAATTATGTAAGTCATAATTTAAAGAAGAAAAAGTAGAATCTGAAATATAAAACTAGGGGAATAAATATAAAAGTTATTGCCTAATTACTTTTTTTTTTTTTTGGTTATTGTCAACTTATATGAAAAAAAAGGCTTTTTATGCCGAATACAGATGATTTAGTATACAACCGGAGCAAAATCTAAATTTTAAAAAAAATAATACCTCTAAAATTTATAAAAATAAAAACAATACTTCAATAACATTAAATATGTTTCAATTGAAAACTGTTTAATATTGAACGAGTCTAAATGATTATAATTCAATTTTAATAACATCTAATTAGATAACGTTTAAAATAAAATAATATGTCAGACTTTTTTTTTTCATAATAAAAATATATGATATCAACATAAATAATTATATTTTTATAGTTATAAATTTTAAAAATGTTATTTTTGTTAAAAAAAATGTTACAATTTGTTATTACAAAGCCTGTTTCACATTTTTGTAGTATTTTTTATTTTTATTTTTTGCTAAAAACATTTTTGTAGTATTTATAAGCAGATTGTCGACATAATTTCAAAACGTTAAGGCTTGCCATTTATAAATATTACTTTTACAGTCTTTTATAATCAGTGTAAGACATATATCATGTTCCAATTTAGACACATTTATTTATTATTGTGCATTAGCTTTATACACAAAAAAAAAAAAGTGCAGAGAACCCAAGTGGGTTTTGGCCTTAATTAGGGGATTCAAGATCTGGATTATTGTGGCTAACTGAGATGTCTTAGTGCTTTTTCATCTGTCATTGCTCCTGTCTATCTGTTTTTAGAAGGATCGACAACGTCATGTTCTGATAGGCTAAATAATTTTTATGGGTTTTACAAAGTAATGATTTCATATCTAATAAGTTACTTCGTTGATATCATTTATTTATATATTTATAAACACATATTTTTATTGATATTTTATTAATGTTAAACTTATTTATTTTTTTACTTCTAGATAATTCTTCTCTCAATCAAAGATGATGGCTCAATAATTCTTCTCTTAAACAAAGTTGATGGCTTCCCACTATCTGCATTTTAACTTAAACCAATCAAATCTGTTTTTCATGATTAGTTTTAACTCTCTTGAATTTTGACCTAAGTTTTTTTTTTTTCCCCAAAGTTTCAAGCTCTTCTACAATCTACTCCAGTTTAACTATTTTATTTCTTCAACAGTAATTCTCCAAATTCAACTATTTTATTTTTTAACAGCCATCATCATGCAGTTTTAAAAAATTCAATCATATTAAGAGCACATTTCATCGATTGATCCAATATATTTAATATGTCGAATGATTTTAATAGCTTGTTTATATAAGATAATGAATTCTAATAAAAAAAATTAACCAATTGATTTAATTGATCCATATACTTACATAATTATATTTTTATTGATATTTTATTAATGTAATATTTTTTTAATACTTCTTAAGAAGTTCTTATTAGAGTTAAGACACATGAAGGTTGGTTGTTTAACCAAACTTCTCTCTAATTAATTTCTGTCATTTTCACATTAGTTTTGTTTCCATATCATGCCAGAGATTTGAAGAGAAGCATCCACACGTTCTTTCAGCATTCAGCATGCTTCATTGTGTTATTAATTTAAATTTTTATATTTATAATTGCCTTTTTAATTTAATCAATAAGTTCTTTCTTTTTTTAAAGAGAGGTAAAATTGATGACATTTTATCAAAACAAATCAATAAATTATAGAAAAAATATCAACAATTTGTAATTTAACATTATATAATTTATTTAAATATATAAAATATATAGTATTTGAGTTTTAATTACAATATGTATAACATAATTATTTAAAACATAATAATAAAGAAGAGAGATGTGGCAGGTAGGGATTATGCTGTTTTCCACTTAGATATTTTTTTTAACCCTCTTTTACTTTTTAATAACTTGACAAGTCAACATCTACAGAATTTTATTCTAACTAACCCCTGGAAGCTTTTGTTAGTGATAATCATCTTGATAATGCAATGTTTATTATTGCATATTATAAATGCTTTCACCCACGTTACCTCTCTATTTTTCTAATTATGTCATTCATTACGAAAACTCACTACCTAATATAGGAATCATTAGGTCGCTTCATTAGCTGATTCTACTGTTATTAAAATAGATATAATATAATAGAATCTCATTAATCTTATCCTTTCTTATATCTACAAAATGTGATTATTGATTTAACTAAAAATGATGGGAACAAGTGTTTGCTAAATTAATTATTGTTTGTCCACTCAGTGATGAAGAAAAATGTATTTTTGACACAATTGTTAGCAAGTAAGCATATTAATTCAATAATTATTGGATTATGTATTAATGTTTTTATAATTTTTAAAAAATAAACATTTTAATCTTTTAATTCATAAATAACATAAATATATATATATATATTAAATTTAAAAATTACGTAATTAAAATATTTATTTTAAAAAATTATAAAATTTAATTTTTAACCTATTTTAAATTATTTAAATTAAATAATTATATCTTAAATGAAATTCGTGCTTGAACCTACAAGACTATGACTTGTACTGTTGAAATTAGAGTTCAAAGCCATCATGCCAAACAATAAAGATAAATTTATCAACGAAAAATTCAATTTTTTTTCCTGTAGATTGTACCTTGTAGAACTACTCTCATGAAATTTGGATTCATGGTTGGAATTGACTTGGTAGTAGGAACGGGTGTGAGACAGATGATAAACGATTATATTAATAATTATAATTATTTTATATCAATTTTAAATATATTGGATAAATAATTATAAATTAATAGTTATTTTATGATTTAATCACATTTTTTTATTTTTAATATTTATTTAAAAATATTTTAGGTTAAGGAAAATTAAATGTTAATATAATTCTTACTCTATTATATTATTTAAGATGTTGATATTAATTTTTATTTTTTAATATTTAACACGTATTTTTAAGTTAAATAAAAAATATAAAAATAAAAATAAATAAAATTTGATATAATTATTTAAATTAAGATGTTTTTTTATTATTAAAATTATATTTTTAATTTAATTTAATTTATATAAAATAATAATATTAATATATATTCGATTTAAGTTAATTAGGATTATTTTTCAAAAAAAAATCAAAATTTTGTAAATTTATTTACAATTAAAATGTCCATCCTGTTACTTTTTAGACATCATTATTTTTCTCTCTTTTTCTCTTGTTTTTTTTTTTAATTTCATTCCACAGAGGCACCTACTCTTGAAATTTGCATGAGTTTTACTTTTCACTTTTCATGTATTAAAGAACAAGATTATGGAGACGAGTACAGGGTGTGAGTTCAAACCATGTTTATGAATTAAAATAATGAAAACTTACAAAATAGATTAAGTTGTAATAATATTTATGGTTTAATTTAAGTTAATTTTATTTCCCAATATATTTTAATCATTTTTTATTTTATTATTTATTTTATAAATTTCATTTTTACACAAAGTTCACATATTTACGCAAAAATTTTATATTTTATTATATTACAAGTTTGTATAAAATTTCTACACATATTTAAAAATTATACGCATTCACTTAAGTTCTCTTATCATACAAATATGGGAAAATTTTAAGCTCCAAAACTTTACATTAAAAAATTTACTTAATTCTCATTTTTGTGAAATAGACCAACACTATAGGTGATTTCCAATAAAAATGTGTTCATGTGCCATAAATATTTATTAAAAAATATTTAATATTTTAATGATTACTAAATTTATTTTGGTATAGGAACATAACGAAGTCCCAACATTTTCTGCAGCATTATTGGTTCTGCTGCTACAAGTAGTTCTATTCTCCCAAAAACGAATCTATAAGTGAAAACATCATCTCATAAAAATTTGAATCAGCTACCTCTTTCACTCAAAAAAGAACTAACTATTGAGAAGTCCACACCATGTGAAGCTCTTCTTTCTCTAATACTTGATACAAACCAGTCACGTGATTCACTTAATGATCTAATGGTTAGTTTCATTCGTTCTTTATTTCAAATCATAAGTTCAAAATACATCAACTAATAAAAACATACTACATCTTAAATAATTAGATATTTTTTTAACTCTACTAACAAACACAGACAAATAGATGGTAAATTCTATATTCCAACCACAATATTTGAAAATATGAGTATCCCTAACTTCACTTTGAAGCAAAGAAAGGAAATTGAATTTTGCTTTATCAATGTCCCACATTCTACGGTGCAGCTCATAGGAACCTTTTTTTTTTTTTCCTTCTTTATCTTTTACTTTCTTTTACATCACACACACGGATAGCATGATATAAATTAGCAACCAATAATTTAGAAGAGAGAAAAACCAAACGTGAACACATTGTTTAATCATTTTCAATTCTCATCTAATGAATTTCAAGAAATTCAATTTATTCAACAGCAGACAAAACAAAAGTTACACAAATAAATAGCAATAACTCAATAAGCTCATACCCCTAGACCAAAAAGGTTTACTAGATTTGTATAATTCTGTCAACATTATAAGTGCTAACAAATATGCTTGAAGTATCAATGGCAATTATGGCATTCCATTCTATTGAAGGAAAATCTAAATGCAAGATTTTTTTTGTAATTTTTTTGCCACTAAAACGAGTTGATCATGTTCGAATAGTCAATACTTTTGGATGGAAGAGTAAATATAATTTCATACCAAAAATTTCAACCAATCTCTCATGAACCTTAAAATTAAATTTGAACATAGCTTATGCAGCCACATTCTTGGTGGTAACAGAACCTTTTGTGGCCATCATGGAATAGAAGAGAGTCAAAATATCAGCATGGTTACGGATAAAACCTGGGCATTTAGAAAGGAACTCGTGTGCTTCAGAATGTCTACCAGCCTTGAAATAGGCTTCAAATAAACGAACACAGACGTTGATGGAAACCTCTTTGAAGTCATTGCCTTGGTAAAGCTATTGCATCACCACCTGTTCCAGACTTTGATAAGTATTCAATGAATTGATCCATATAAGGTGGAAATCCATGGTTTTTTATCAACCCTAAAATATTCAAAGCTTCTTCAAATCTTCTATGAACCAATAACTTGTCTATCAACATTTTGTACATAGTATGCCATGGCTTAAAATGTTCTTTACTGACCACATCACAAAGAAGTTTGTATGCTAGATATTGCCCGGTTCTTTCTACAATACGTGCTTACCATCAAATCAAAAGCATGAGAAGCAGACATGTCACCCTCCCTTTCAAGAAACTTTTGGAAACACTCAAAGGCTTTATCAAGATCACCAGCCACACAGAGTCACTCAATTAGGGAAGCCCATATCTTGGAACCTGGGTTGAGCCCGGACACTTCCAAATTACCCACAAATTCATTAGATTCATTCTTTTAGCCAACACTACTAAGCTGGAATGCTACTTTGCTCTGCATTTTACCACTGGCAACATAACCACCTTCCTCCATTGCTTTCAAAACTTTGTTGACTTCTCCTAATCTTCCTACACTGGTCAAAGATTTTAAAACATAATCAAACATACCATCTGTCAAGACATTCCCATTTTCAGTGAAAATCCCAACCCTGGAAAAGAGATCCATATCCAACCGTTTGCTCACAACTATCTTCCGCAACAGAAAGGTACAACAATGAGAAGAAGGTTTAGTTACACCAGCCGTTGCAAACTCGTACCAATACACAGCTTCCTTGTGTTGGGAAAAATAGATGGTTGTAAAGAAATAAATTTCACACACCCAGGATAATTTCCCAAATCAAAATAGAATAAAAATAACACCAAGAATTTAGCGTGGAAAAACCTTTCAAAAATGAAAGTAACAACCACGGGACCCGTAGGCCACTTAAACTTCCACTATAATAAGATGGGATTACACACTTCAACTTTAGGTGGATCTCTCACAAAATACAACAAATATGTATCTTCAATTTGTGGGTAAAATTTCACAAATTAGCTCTCTTAATTTCTCTCTCAAAATTTCTCTCAGAAAACTTGCTCTCTTTTTTTTTTTCTCCGCTTCTGATCTATATATATTTTTGAGATTGAATCTAAGGCTTTATAAAGCCAAAAATTCAAGTCTTCTCCATTCTTCACGCATGAAAAGATGGAGACAAAACTTTTGACTTTTTTTTTTTCTTTTTCCTTTTTCTTCTTTTCTTCTTTTCTTCCTTTTCCCACAGTCGGCGCCTTACCTTTTCCTTCTTCCTCCTTTTTTTTTTCTTTGTTGCTGGCCCACATTAGTTGGACCAACAAATCTCCCCCTCTACCTTATGTGGGACATGGCTCTTCCATACCTGCAATCTTTCTACAGATAGCAAGCTTTTCTCTAGTCACTGTCTTTGTCATCATATCTGCCCTGTTATCATTGGTGTGAACTTTCTCAACTTCCAGTAGTTTATGTTCCAACACATCACGAATCCAATGATACCTTACGTCGATGTGTTTGGACCTTGAGTGGAAGGTTGGGTTCTTGCTAAGGTGAATTGCACTTTGACTGTGATAAAGAACATAGTTTTCTTGGTTACGATGCAATTCTTGTAGGAACTTTTTCATCCACAGGATCTCCTTACAACCTTCGGTGATTGCAATGTACTGCATACGTGGTACTTAAAGCAATACACTTTTGTAATCGTGATTGCCATGAAAACAGCTCCTCCAAATGTTATTAGGTACCCAGATATAGATTTTCTCGTATCTACGTCGCTTGACCATATCCGAATACGTATATCCTTCTAATACGGTTTATTATTACCAAAGCATAAACAATGATTGGAGGTTCCTACGAGATACACGAGTATCCATTTGTGGTACTTGATGTTCCTTTCCAGGATTTGATAGGAATCGGCTCACAACGCCAACAACACGTGCAATGTACGGTGCAGTGCATACCATGGCGTACATTAGATCGCCAACCGCCGATGCATAAGGCACCTTGCTCATCTCTCGATTTCTCCTCCTCACTTGAGGGACATTGACTCACATTAAGTTTGAAATGGCTTGCAAGTGGACAACTAACGAGTTTAGCTTTACTCATGTTGAATCTTTCAAGAACTTTTCCAACATACCGTTTTGGGAAAGCGGATCTTTTCTTTTGCACATTGCGGGTAATCGTCATGCCAAGAATGCGGCGGTCCTAGAGTCCTTCATTGCAAAGGACTTGCTCAACTCCTTCTTTAATTTGTTAATCTTGTCAATATTTTGACCCACAATTAACATATCATCAACATAAAGCAAAATAATAATAAAGTCACCATCAGAGAATTTCTTGATGAAGACGCAGTGATCGGCCGTCGTTCTGTTGTATTCATTTTTCTCCATGAATGAGTCAAACTTTTTGTACCACTGCCTTGGTGCTTGCTTCAGACCATACAAGCTCTTCTTTAGTCTGCATACCAACTTCTCTTTGCTTTTGACTTGGAAACCTTCAGGCTGCTCCATATAGATTTCCTCATCAAGATCACCATGTAAGAATGCAGTCTTTACGTCAAGTTGTTCAACCTCCAGATTAAGACTAGCTACCAAACCAAGAACAACTCGGATTGAAGACATTTTAACCACTGGTGAGAATATTTCATCGAAGTCAACGCCTTTCTTCTGCTCGAATCCTTTCACAACCAATCTTGCTTTATAGCGTGGTTACGAGCTGCCTTCTTCACTTTTTATTCTATACACCCACTTGTTCTTGAGAGCTTTTCTTCCCTGTGGTAGTTTCATCAGGTCAAATGTGTGGTTCTCATGCAGAGATTTCATTTCTTCTTGCATGGCTGTTAACCACTCAGTCTTATCTTTGATCGGTGATAGCTTCGTCATAACTCTACGGTTCTCCCCTTCAACAGCATCACATACTCGTTAGGAGAATATATACGACTAGGTTGTCGTACTCGGGTGGATCTCTGTACTTACGGTTGGACTTGTTCATAAACTTGTTTTGAAACTTGTTACGGTTACGCGGTGGTGGATTGACATCATCGATGTCACGGTGTGACTCCCCAGTCATCAGGATTTATTGGTGGAGAGACTGGGTCTAGATTAACTGGGATTTCATCTGACTGTGGTTTGTCGGATTTCTCAAAATCCTCAATTGTTTGGTCTTCAAGAAACACCACGTCTCTACTTCTGACAATCCTTTTGCTAATAGGATCCCAAAGTCTGTAACCAAATTCTTCATGGGCATATCCCATAAAGATACATTGCTTCGCTTTGCCGTCCAACTTGGATCGCTCATCTCTTGGGATGTGAACAAATGCTCTGTAGCCAAATACTTTCAAGTGTTTGTAAGAAACATCTTTCCCCATCCAAACTCTTTTCGGTACGTCGTAGTTGATGGGCCGATGGAGAAAGGTTGATTAAATCGACTGCTGTCCTCATTGCCTCCCCCCAAAAGGAGTTTGGTAGTTTTGCATTTGAGAGCATACATCTGACTCTTTCACAGATGGTTCTGTTCATTCTCTCTGCGACACCGTTGTGTTGAGGTGTCTTTGGTACTGATTTTTCTAGCCTGATGCCAAAACTTCTGCAGTACTCCTCGAATGGTCCACGATACTCACCACCATTATCTGCACGTACACACTTCAAACGTCTGCCAGTTTCTCTCTCCACTTTTACATGAAACTGCTTGAAAACTTCATTCACTTGATCTTTAGTTTTCAAAGCAAAAGTCCATACTTTTCTTGAATGGTCATCAATAAAGGTCACAAAATAGTGAGCACCTCCTAATGACTTACAACTCATTGTACAGACATCTGTGTGTATTAAATCTAGAATATTTTCCTTTCTAGATGGTGCGAGACTACGAAATGCAACTCTATGTTGTTTTCCCATAATCTGATCAACACAAGTTTGCAAGGGTGTACCTTTCATTCTGGCAAAAGCTCATTTTGGAAAGAATTCGAGACCTTTTTCACTCATGTGGCCGAGTCGCTTATGCCATAGCTCGGTAGGAACTTCTTTCCTTGTGGGATTTACTTCTCCTACACGGTCGACACGTGATGTAGAGTGATGTATCTTTCTTGCCTTTAGCTATTACCAGATTGTCTTTGGTGAGCTTCCACTTTCCTTTACCAAAATAATTATTGTATCCATCATCATCAAGCATACCGGTAGAGATCAAATTGAAGCGGATATCAGGAACATGCCTCACATCTTTCAGAAGTAATCTACATCCAATATTAGTCTCTAGATAAATATTGGTAATACCGACAATTTTTGATGCATCATCATTTCCCATCCTCACACGTCCAAGATCACCTTGAGTGTAGGTTGAGAAGAATTCCCGTCGTGAGGTGACATGATAGGAAGCGCCTGAGTCAACTACCCAAGTAGTGTCTTGGCATGCAAGATTGACATAATCAGCATCTCGAACAATGACAACTTCTTCAGTGACAGTTGTAGTGTCATTTGTTCGGGTTTCTCGCTACGATTTACGGATTGTTCTGCCTTTAACCTTCTACATTCTCGAATGAAGTGTCCAGGCTTGCCGCAATGATGACACTTCTTGTCATACCTTGATCTAGACTTTGACCGTCCTCTTTGTTGACTTTGGTTACGGGTATTTCTACTTTTACTTCTCCCGTGCCATTCTTGCTTGCCTTGTTTCTGCATGACAAGCGCTTCAGTGTCTGGAGTATATCCTTCATCTTTTCGTCGAGACTCTTCGTTTAACATTCTGTCTTTTACCATATCCATGGTAAGCTTACCGTCAGGAGCTGAGTTGCTAACTGACACAACTAGAGTATCCCAACTTTTTGGTAGAGAACTCAACATCAGCAACGCTTGTAGCTCGTCATCTACAGTCATCTTCATAGAGTTGAGTTGATCTACAATGCCTTGGAACTCACTCATATGTTTTGATACGCTGCTTCCGTCTTTATACTTCAAATTGACTAATCGTCGCATCAGATTAGCTTTATTCTGTGCGGTTGTCCTTGCATACATTTTCTCCAACTTTTGCCAAAGAACGTAAGCATCGTGTTCATTAGCAAAATTTTGAAAAATGCTTTTGTCGATCCATTGTCTGATTTGAGCAGCACATTTTCGGTTCAGAACGGCCCATTCAATATCTGCACCAGTTTCTTCTTTCTCCTTTGGTATTATAATTGGCTTCCATAGATCTTTAATGTATAAAAGATCCTCCATCTTCGGCTTCCAAATTGCATAATTAAATGCGGTTAACTTTAACATATTACCTGTGCTCTCCTCCATTTGAATCGTCAATCAACTGGTTTTGCTGAGCTTTTTTTTTTTTTTTTTTTACGATGAATAGTATCGATAAATAGTGCCTTCAATAGTACTATGTGAATAGTACGTATGAATAGTACCGTACTCTGTGAATAGTACCTTCCGACAAAATAGTACCGTATATATAAATAGTACTCTGTGAATAGTACCGTATATATGAACAGTATTTTTGTGAATGGTATCTTCTGAATAAAATCAAGGCTCTGATACCACTTTGTTGGGAAAAATAGATGGTTGTAAAGAAATAAATTTCACACACCCAGGATAATTTCCCAAATCAAAATAGAATAAAAATAACACCAAGAATTTAGCGTGGAAAAACCTTTCAAAAATGAAAGTAACAACCACGGGACCCGTAGGCCACTTAAACTTCCACTATAATAAGATGAGATTACACACTTCAACTTTAGGTGGATCTCTCACAAAATACAACAAATATGTATCTTCAATTTGTGGGTAAAACTTCACAAATTGGCTCTCTTAATTTCTCTCTCAAAATTTCTCTCAGAAAGCTTGCTCTCTCTTTTTTTTCTCCGCTTCTGATCTATATATATTTTTGAGATTGAATCTAAGGCTTTATAAAGCCAAAAATTCAAGTCTTCTCCATTCTTCACGCATGAAAAGATGGAGACAAAACTTTTGACTTTTTTTTTTCTTTTTCCTTTTTCTTCTTTTCTTCTTTTCTTCCTTTTCTTTCGGCGCCTTACCTTTTCCTTCTTCCTCCTTTTTTTTTCTTTGTTGCTGGCCCACATCAGTTGGACCAACACCTTGATCATTAACCTCTTACAAAACCATCCAAGAACCTTAGCATAAGTTTCCAACTCCATTTAATGTCCATTGCTCCTTCTGTCATCAACTATTTTCCAAAATCGATCGATAATTGGATATTAATCCTTAATTCAAGGAATAAAACAAGGAGCTTAATTCAAGGAATAAAAAAAGTAGCTTAATTCAAGGAATAAAAAAAGGAGCTTAATTCAAGGAATAAAAAAATGAGCTTAATTCAAGGAATAAAACAAGGAATCATTAATTCAAGGAATGCTTAATTTAAAGAGTAATTGAAGGAATAAAATTTCCTTATATATAGCTATACAATTGTAATGAAAATATGAAGAAAATAATACAAACTAGAGAACTCTTTTGTGTAGAGTTATTTCTTATTTTTTCAACATGGTATCAGAGCAGGAAAATTAACTTGCTTCTACTTTATTATTATCTTAGCATCTTCAATCTTCGAAATGACTGAAGACAAGTCGCTAGGATCAGAAGCTGAAAATTTATCGATGTTTTCCTTCATGAATATGCATGAGGTGGATGTCAACCCAAATCAAAGATTAATCTCAATCTTGTTGAATGAGTTTAATTACTTGCCTTGGTCAAGAGCAGTGTCTTTCGCTCTAGGTGGAAGGTCCAAGTTAGAGTTCATAAATGGAAGCATCGAAGTACCTGATGTTTTCTCACCAACCTATGAATCCTGGCTTAGCAAGGATCAGTTGGTTATGTCATGGCTCCTAAATTCCATGGAACGTAAATTAGTTAAAATATTCAGTTATTCTAAATCTGCATACCAACTATGGGAGACAGTCAAGGAAATGTATGACAGTCAAAACAATGTTGCACGAGTTTTTCAATTAAAGAAGGACATCTCAGATTTGTAACAAGATGGAAAGCTTTTTGTACAATTCTTAGGAAGCATGAAAAGCATGTGGAATGAGTTAGAAATATATCATCCTCATACAATCGATGTAGCTCTACTACGAAAGAGAGTAAAAGAAGATAAGATATTTCAACTTCTGTCCAGTCTCGATTCAACATATAAAGATATACGATACCACATACTCAAGAATATTGAACTTCCTTCCTTCACCAATGTATGTGCGACAATTCAATGTGATGAAGTAAGGAAGAAAGTCATGAACAAGAGTACAATGGCCAGTGCACCTGAGGCAAGAGCCTATCTAACCAGCGAGAGGAAGTACAATGGGAAGCATCCAAACTTGAAGTGTCAACACTGCAACTATACATGCCATGTTAAAGACACATGCTGGATTCTACATCCAGAATTAAAACCTGTTTCTATAAAGGACAAAGGTTTACAGAAAGTGAATCGTACTGCACACCGTGAAAATCATATTTTTGCCTCTACCTCTAATAGGTTTGATCTCTTCAAGAATTTCACAGCGAATCGAGCCGAACTCATGAATGAGTTTATGTTGTATCTTCAAAGTAAGACATGAGGAGCTAGAATTGACTGTGTGGATAGCATAGAAGAAGGAAACTCGACAACATTGCTAGGCAAGTTTGCGGGTTTCTTGGCTGATACAAAACTCATACCACAAGAGGATATGTAAAGTATCATAAAATCCTTTAAAACTGCTCTTAAAATAAATATGTTGCATGATTTTTGGGTTGTAGATTTAGGTGTCACATATCATATAACCAACCATGTGTCAAAGTCTCATAAGTTTGAAAAATTAGCAAATCCTTCTCAAGTTTCAATTGCAAATGGTGAGAATGTAAAGGTTTTAGGAAAGGAAAAAATAAAATTAATGTCAAATGAAATTGAGTCGACGGTTTTATATGTACTTTCCTTTCTCTTCCAACTTCTGTCTGTAGGAAACTTAACCTTTCACACCTAAGAGTCTTTGGCTGCATCTGCTTTGTACATATTCAATCTCATCATTGAGATAAATTGAATCCTAGAGTTGTTAAATGTATTTTTTGGGGTTATTCATCTACACAAAAGGGATATAAGTGTTATGATCCCCAACTTAGGAGATTAATTATGTATAAAGATGTTCGATTTTATGAAACTAACCATTTTTCAATAAGTCACATGAAATCACAAGTCAAAGGGATGTCATCTTGGATGTGTTTCCATTACCAAGAATCGAACTTGAGGCTCCACAACAACAAGATCTCAGCCATGTCAACATTGATGCATCTCTCACTGAAAGTAAGAATGAAGGGTCTCATCTTGATGGTACACTGCATGAAGATGATGACAATCAAAATGATCCTCACAATATGGTACAAGATGTAAACGAGTGTGAGATAACTCCTTCTGCTCCACGACGTAATCCAATGTGTGTTAGGCAACCTCCCACAAGACTTCAAGACCTTTTCACCTACAAACCCACACATCCCATCTCAAATTATGTGTCATATAAGAGAGTGACACCAACCCATGCCGCATTCCTCGACACTATATCAAGTTATAGTGAGCCTCAAAACTTTCATGAGGCCAACAGCCAAGAGGTGTGAAAGGAAGCCATACAAGAAGGACTTAAAGTCCTAGATCAACACAACACATGAAGCATCACCAAACTTCCAAAAGGAAAGAAAGTCGTGGGTTACAAATAGATCTATAAGCTCAAATTCAAGTCAGATGGATCAATTGAGAGGTATAAAGCAAGATTGGTGGCTCGAGGATTCATTCCAATATTCGAGGTGGATTACAAAGAAACATTTGCACCTGTTGCAAAAATGAACACAATAAGAGTGCTATTGTCTGTGGTTGTAAACAAGGGGTGGTCCATGTACCAAATGGATGTGAAGAATGCATTCTTGCATGGTGATCTCAAAGAAGAAGTCTATATGAAATTGCCACTTAGGCATCCTCAAAGTAATGAATTGGATTTAGTGTGAAAATTGCACAAATCCATTTATGGTCTGAAATAGTCCCCACGAGCTTGGTATGCCAAGCTAAGCTCAGTTCTCACTAGTGTTGGTTTCAAAAGTAGCAATGCCGATTCCTCACTATTTGTTCGCACATGAGCTATGGGCAAATTAGTTGTGTTGATTTATGTAGATGATTTGATAATTAAAGGTGATAATGCTAACGATATTTTCAACCTCAAATAGTCCCTCAGACAAAGGTTTTCAATTAAAGACCTTGGGATATTGAAGTACTTTCTTGATATAGAAATGACAACCTTGCACAAGGGACTCTTTCTTAACCAAAGGAAATATGCCCTAGATTTGCTCAAGGAAGCTAACATGAGCGATGCTAAACCAGTCATTACCCCTCTTGATAGTAAGCTCAAACCTAGCTTGAAGGGCACGCCACTCATGGATATAAGTTATTACCAACGACTAGTTGGTAAGTTGATCTACCTAACATAACATATTCTGTAAGTATTGTGAGCCAATTCATGCATTCCCCGACACTTGAGCATTTTACCCTTGTTAAAAGGATCTTACGCTACTTAAAAGGATCAGTAGGTCGTGGTATCATCATGAAGAAGAATGACAACACACAAATCATGGGGTATTGTGATGTTGATTAGGCAGGGAATGAAATTGATCGTAAGTCCACCACTAGCTACTATACATTTGTCGGTGGAAACTTGGTTACATGGAAGAGTAAGAAGCAAACTATCATCGCCAGATCAAGTACCGAAGCTGAGTATCGTGCAATGGCTTCAATTACGTGTGATTTGATATGGCTTAAAGGTCTTTGTGTGATTTAGGTGTTCCTATAACACTTCATATGTCCTTATTTTGTGACAATCAGGCAGCCATGCATATAGCATCAAACCCAGTGTTTCACGAGAGGACAAAACACATTGAAATTGATTGTCATTACGTTCATGAAAAAGTTCAATCATAGGTGATTCAAACACATTATACAAGAAGCTTCGACCAATTGGCTGACATCTTCACCAAGCCCTTGGCTTCTCATCAGTTTCAACGACTTCTATCCAAGCTTGGATCCATAAACCTTATGGATCTAGCTTGAGGGGGAGTATTGGATATTAATCCTCAATTCAAGGAATAAAACAAGGAGTTTAATTCAAGAAATAAAACAAGGAATCTTAATTCAAGAAATAAAACAAGGAATCTTAATTCAAGAAATAAAACAAGGAGCCTAATTCAAGGAATAAAACAAGGAGCTTAATTCAAGGAATAAAACAAGAAATCCTTAATTCAAGAAATAAATCAAGGAATGCTTAATTTAAAGAGTAATTGAAGGAGTAAAATTTCCTTATATATAGCTATACAATTGTAATGAAAATATGAATAAAATAATACAAACTAGAGAGCTCTTTTGTGTAGAGTTATTTCTTATTTTTTCAACACTTTCCTACCCAATACACTCGCCATAGTATTATAATTCAGCTGATCATGCTTAAACAATTCTCTTTCCTCCATCCACCGAAAAAATATCAATGCCTTTGTTGGATCTGTACCAAGATTTTCTAACACTAATTTAACCATATCAGTCAAAAACGTCACATTTAAATCACATCACTGTTTCTCAACATCATCCCCCCAAACTTCATTTTTGATGATCTTACACATCTTTATCTTCTCCATCGAGTTGTCAACTAAACTTGATGCAAACACCTCTCTCAACTTGTCAACATCATCGAATTTCTCTAAACCAGCACCCTTAGATATATTGTATCCTCTATTCTTCATTATATCAACCAAGTCACAAAACTCGTTTATGATACCATTAACACCCAGAATTTCCAACATCAAATTATATGACTTGGAACTCAATCTACCACTATCACCCTCCAAAATCCAATTAAAAAACCTCCTCGCGATATCAGAATCAATGTCAAGCTTCTTTAAAACTCTTAATATCAAATCACGGCTAACCAAAACATTATTCAATTCTAAATCTTCCTAATATCATCCACATCCCTATCTTTTGAGGAAATGCACACTATTAGTGAGTGATCTGAATCCAAAAGATCAAGGGACAGTTCAGAAGAGAAACTCTGAGCTACGAAGCTGGTGGGATTGATATGGTTGTCAGTTTTTCTCCTGTTGTCTCGGTAACCAATCGAGAAATTAATAAGAAGTCATACCTTCCATCACACATGTTTTGCATCCCATTAAGCGCACATCATTTTATTCTTTGATACAAAGAGCACTTGAGACGTGCTTATATATTTCAGTTTCATTCTTAAACGTATTTTGCGTGTGAAAAATTTAAGAAAGAATTCAATTAATTTTCAATGAATTATTCTCTGCACCATCGTGATAATAGGTTTAGAAGTATCAAATCGAAGCTCCATTAAATTCTCATGTAATTTTGGTAAAGTTTGATCAATGGTAAGAGATATATTTTCAATTTTTTTTACTTCCACTATGTTTTAATTCGTGTTTATATGCTTCCATGAATGTTCTTAAATTGAAGCATGATCCCACATTTGGTATCAGAGTACTTTTAAAAACACCCATGTTTTGCTCTATTTTGTTATGTTTCATCGAGTAATTGAAAAATTGGGTTTTTTATTTAGCTCGATTTTAATGCGTATGAAAATTATAAATTATTTCAGTATTAATATTCGAATGATTTTATGAATTAAAATGTGAAAAAAATGAAGAAAATTATTTTAATTTGTTATGCGTATTCATTGGAATTTTAATTAACTTTTTTTATTTTGACGTTTTTGATTCAAAATGAGATCATGAATCACTCAGAAATCAAATTCTAAGAATTTTGATAAAAATAACGTCGTATTTTGTCTCTGAAATCAAGAGAAACCATTGGGTATTCGTTTGGGTTAAAACCCGATCGTGTAACCGAGTTGGAGGTTGAATATGACTCTTACAAGGAAAAACGATTTGTCGATTTCAGGCCAAAAAAAGGGTAGGGACATTTTTCATTGTTGGTAATCAAACTCGGGTCTCGTAGCTAAGAGTGGAAGGTCCTGACCACTGGAGCGTTATTTTGTGTACAAGGCTTATTATTTTATGTATTCGAAATTTAATTTTTATTAAAAAAAATTCAAATATAATTTTAATATGATTAATTACTTAACTTAGGTTTGTCATATATAAAACATTTATTATACATGTGACATTTATTTAAATAATTTTTGACACATTAAAATTTATTTAAATACATTATGTTTAAATTATTTGTTTTGGTATTTGTATGTATAAATTTTATAATTTATTGTACATATGAAATTTAGTTAAATAATTTTTACATAATAAAATTAATTGTTAATGACTCTTTATGAATTTAACTTGTGCTTATATTATTTATTTTCCTTATATAATTTATTGTCATACATGCAATCTTAAGTTAGATAATATTTATACATTTAAAATTAAATTAATACAGTTTATGGTTTTATGCAATAACTGAACCTAAGGATTTAGTTAATGTTTAAGTGATTTATATAATTTAATTAATTAGTGAATAGCTACGACATCTTTAATTAATTAAAACTATAATAAGGTTGATTTAGGATCACATTTAGAAAATAAACATTCATTGTGATTGATTATATGTGATATAATAAATCTTATCTCACATGAATTTTTATTATATTTTTATGTGAATAATTAGGATGGAATATCAAATTATATTTTCTAATTACCCATAGGGATTAGGAAAAGGAACATAATTTGATAATTTTATCGTAAAGTTAAGATGAATCTAATTGAAATAAAACTTTAGCCTACATGTAAGTTTTATGTCACTAGATTCATATTTTTCATGATTTTACATTGGTAGAACATGTCATATTTTTATGATAGCTTCAAATTTAGTAACATGAACATGGATATTTAATTTATTGTAGCAATTCAATATGTTAATTACTCTGATATGAAATGTGACATTCCCGAATTGAAAGAGGATAATTATAAAGTATGGAAGGAAAGAATTCACCTTCATCTAGGATGGATGGGTATTGACTATGCTATTAGGAAAAAAGAACCACTTAAAATTACTGAAACCAACACTCTAGCAATTATCACGCTTTGTAAACAATGGGAGCGATCTAATCGCCTTAGCATCATGTTCATTAAGACTAAGATCGTTGTTGGTATTCGTGGTTCTATTGATCAGCATAACAATGTTCAGGACCTGCTAAAAGCCATTAATGATCAATTCGTCACTTCAAATAAGGATCTGGAAAGTATCCTTATTATGAAGTTCTCTTCCTTAAGACTCACCAATGTGAAAGGTGTGTGCAAGAACATTATGCAAATGAGAGACATTATGGCTCAACTTAAGAATCTCAAGATTGAGATGGCAGAATCCTTCTTAGTACACTATATCCTAAACACTCTCCTACCACAATACATGTCGTTCAAAATCTCATACAACACATAGAAGGATAAATGACCAGTTAATGAATTAATGACCATGTGTGTTCAAGAGGAATGAATGCTTGTTATAGAACTTAGTGAAAGTGCAATGTTGGCTACAACGTGCGGGAAAGGAAAATCTCAAAATAAACAAAAAGGGAATGAGATAGTTCCATCTCAAGTTGTTATTATGAAAAGAAGTCAAGTGTTTCTTCTATAAAAAGAATGGACACACAAATAAGAAAAGTACCAAATTCTAGAAATGGCTTGAGAATAAAGATAATCCAACCTCGTTTGTTTGTTATGAATCTAATATGTTAATGTTAATATTAACACTTGGTGGATTGATTCTTGATCTTTAATCTATGTTGCAAACTCCTTACAAGGTATGTGAAACTTAAGAAAGCTAGTGAGAAGTGAGCTATACATCTTATCTGGCAATAAGATGGGCTCACATGTGGAGGTTGTAGGGACATATAAATTTGATTTTAAGTAGTGGTTTTGTTTTAGAACTAGAAAAGACTTTTTTATGTTCAAATTTTTTCTAGAAACTTGATTTCTATTTCAAGACTTGTACCTTCTGGTTATTCCTTTCACTTTTTAGAAACATCTTTTAGCTTATTTTATAAATCTGATTGTGCTGGGAATGATATTTTGTCTTATGGTTTTTACTACATTAATTTAAGAAATAATGCTACTCATAACGCTATGCATGTTCAAAAGTGTATTATTAACGATGACTCTTCTATATTATAGCACAAGAGATTAGGACATATCTTTATAAAAAGAAGTAAAAGATTAGTGAAAGATGAGGTACTTAATACTCTAGATTTTATTGATTTTGAGACATGTGTGGACTGATTAAGGGAAAGCAAACTAACAAATCAAAGAAATATGCAAATAGAAGTTTAGGCATATTAGAAATCGTACATACTAATAAATGTTGTCTAGACATAGACATACAAGGTCATAAATATTTTATCACCTTTATTGATGATTTTTCTCAATATATGTATCTCTACATGCTTCATAATAAAAGTGAAGCATTAGATGCCTTCAAGATCTTTATGGCTGAAGTAGAGAAATAATGTGAAAAGAAAATAAAGCTCATAAGATTAGATAGAAGTGGTGAATAGTATGGTAAATATACTGAGAATGGACAAGCACCTGGTTTGTTTGCTAAGTTTCTTCAAGAGCATAGGATAGTTACCCAATACACTATGCATGGTTCACCAAACCATAATGGTGTAGCAGAAGAAGGAACCAAACATTATTGGACATGGTGTGAAGTATACTTAGTTACTCCAATCTTCCTAAATCCTTGTAGACTGAAGCTTTAAAGACGGATGTGTATATATTAATATAGAAAGGCTGGAAATCGAGTTTGCGACGTATACACATTTGGGGATGCCTATCTGAAGTGAGGATTTATAATCCATAAGAGAAAAAGCTAAACCCAATGACTATGAGTGGGTATTTTTTTGGATATGTCGAAATGTCTAAGGGATATAGGTTTTATTGTCCATCTCATAGTACTAGGTTTATGGAATCAAGAAATGCAAAATTTCTGGAGAATGACTTGATTAGTGGAAGTGATCGATCTCAGGGCATTAGTCATAAGAAAGATCATTCGAATGCTCAGTGTGCCACTTCAAATAATGAACTGATTGTTGTTGTTAACAATGTGCCTCAAGTACAAACGTGTGTTGAAAAACCTTTCCTGGAAGTACCATAAGCTATTGATCCTAATCTAGTAGATGCTAAAGTTTAACAGATGCCTAAAGCTATTGAACAACCAGCTAAACAACATGATCTTACTCCTCAGGAGAATGTTGATACACCATTTAGAATATCTACTAAAGTAAGGAAATTGACGATTCCTAGTGACCAAGTTATGTATCTATAAGAGTGTGACTACAATATTAGAGCTGAAAATGATCCTGAGATGTTTTCATAAGCTATGAGTTTTGAGGTTTTGGACTTATGGTACAATGCCATGAAAGAAGAGATGGATTCTATGGCGTCTAACCAAGTGTGAGATCTCCTCAAGTTGCTTGATGGTGTAAAATTCATTGGATGTAAATGGGTCTTTAAGACAAATAAAGACTCACAATGCAATATTGAGAGACATAAGGCAAGACTCGTTGTCAAAGGATTCACTCAAAGAGAGGGAATCGACTACACAGAGACATATTCTCATGTATCTAAGAAAGATTCACTTTATGTGATCATTGAATTAGTTGCCCATTTTGATTTTGATTTGCATCAAATAGATATGAAAATAGCTTTCCTTAATGGTAACCTAGCGGAAAAGGTTTATATGAAATAACCTGAAGGATTCTCCTCTAGTGATGGTGATAATTTGGTCTGTAAGCTTAATAAATCCATATATGGATTAAAACAAGCTTTCCGTCAATAGTATTTGAAATTCCATAAGGGTCGATTGGAGCAAGATTTGTTTTTTGGTGCTATATATGGATGATATTTTTCTTGCAACCAATAATAAGGGTTTGTTATATGAGATGACACAATTCCTCTCGAAGAACTTTAATATGAACGATATAGGTGAGCATCTTATATCATTGGCATTAAGATCCATAAGGATAGATCTCAAGGCACTTTGGGTTTGTCTCAAGAGACCTATATCAATAAAGTTTTAGATACATTTCGGGTGAATAATTGTTCACCAAGTGTGGCACATATTATGAAGGGTAAAAATTCATTCTAAACCAATGCCCCAAAAATTAGCTCGAGCGGGAACAGATGAAAACCATTCCATATGCTTCAATTGTTGGAAGCCAGATGTATGCTCAAGTATGCACCAGACCTGATATTGCATTTGTTGTTGGGATGCTAAAGAGGTATCAGAGTAATCCAGGTGTTGACCATTAGAAAGCTACAAAGAAGTTGATAAGTTACTTTCAAGGGACAAAGAATTACATGCTCATGTATAGACGAACCAACAATCTAAAAGTGATTGGCTACTCCGATGAGGACTTTGCTAGTGATGAGTGCTCAAAAAGCACTAAAATTATCATGATTTTATGCACATTAATTGATTAAAAATATATATATTTATATGATTTTATCATATATTTATATAAATTTGTCTTTTTGGAATCACGGGTATTTTTATTATTTTTCAGGTATTTTCGCTTAAAAATGTAAACTTAAAGACTCAAAAAGGAATATTGGAGACAATACATCACAAATATATTCATTAAATAAATGAGAAAAAGTCAACAAATATGAAAAAATTGGACAAAATGGGTCAAAAATGTCAAAAAGGAGGAAATCGCGCACGCAGCAGCCCAACCGCGCCCAGCAATGCGCGCACGGCGCCAGCATCTGCCTCAACCGCGCCCAGCAACGTGTGCGCCAGCTCTCCCTTTCGTGCGCGTCCCTGCTTCCGTTCGCGCACGCCTGCGCCCAGCCTGCTCCCATCTAGCACCCAGTCTGCGCCCATCTGCGAGCACCGTTGCCCATCTATGCCCCATCTGCGTGCGCTGCCGCACCCACATCAACATGACATCATTAGTATGACGTTATCATTCACTACTCCACGTTTTCCTAATTTTTAATCATTTTTTCACCCACTTTTTCTTCCTCTTCTCACCTATAAATACCTTCATTATCTTCACTTCAAATCACACCTAAAAACACATCTTTTCTTCTCTTTCTTTCTCTCATTTCTTAGTTTTTTTTAGTTTTTCTAGCTTTTCTTAGTTTTTAAGTTCTTCTCTTTTTGAGAAGAACTAGTTATGTTTTTGTAATTTATTTGTTTTTTGATTCAATAAATGGGAGTGCAAAATCCGTTTGTAGGTTTTCCAGCAATGGGAATAGCATCAAAGTTATGCTTTATTCTTACATGTTATATTTAATTTGTCTGTGATTAAATTTAACTTTACTAGTTGTTTGTAAACATGATATAATAATAACATTGTTATGCTTACGAAATATTAAATAGGTAAAAATATCTAAAATGAATTGATTTTGTTTTTATTCAAGATTTTATATTAAGAATGTTAGAGAGAAATATATTATTTTTTATTACAAACTTAAATCTGAAAATTAGATTTTAAGGTTTAGTTATAAATTACGATTTAGAGTAGTGCTCTTTTATTTGTTGGTACAATCGCCCGGTAGTTAGAGTGAAGTTTTATTTCAAAAGTTTTTATAAGAATTATTATCTCAAAATATATTGACAACATGTTTTCAATAGTGGTTTTAAAACTTGAAAGTTAGTACTCGGATAACTAAATTCTTAGGTTTAATTTGGACACCTTGAATAAAGTTTAAACTGTCTAACCCCACCAAAGGTGTCATTTAAATGGTTCATTTTCAATCTCTTAGAAAAAGGAATTAATTTAATTAAGCATATTAGTTATCAACCTCACCCATAGTTGTTAATTGATTTGTTTAGTTAACAAAGAATATCTAACCCCACCAAATGTGGTATTCATATATAAAAAAGAGAATCAATAAATATCAATTCATATCTTTAATAACCTAAATAATATGAGCAAACATAATTACTTAGTTATTATATCCATAAATACTACATTATTATAAAAGATAAAATTTGCATAAATGTTTATTTTTATGTTATTAGATTAAAAACACAAAATCCCAAAATATCGTGACAGGATGTTTAGGATTTAATTTCGTTTTTAAAAGTTTGAATAATAAATTAAAAACTACATACATTCCTTCCTTAGATCGACCTTGGGAGTATACTTATCATTTTCTACAAAATGATTCGTGCACTTGCGAGAGTTTTATAAATACATAAAACCAAAGTATCAACAGGATCGGCGATGTTGGTTATGCCAGATCAAATTTTTGGCGTCGTTGTCGGGGAAGGAATAACGTTTTTAAATTATTCATCAAAATTTTAAAAACTTTTTGTGTTGTAAATAATTGTGATTTTTTTTATTTAAAAAAAATAAAAAAATTTGTTGTTTATGAATAGTAAAAAAAACAAATAAAAATTAAAATATTTTTTTTCCTAAAATAAAAATAAATAAATAAACTTACCGTTCATGAATGGTAAAAAAAATTGAAATTGAAATTGAAATTTCATAATAAATAAAAAAAATTAAAATTTTAAATTTTATAAAAAAATTATAGCATGAATAATAAAAAAATTTGAATTTTGAAATTTGAAGTAAAAAAAACTTAAATAAATTTTAAATAAAATAAATAAATAATAAATTTTTTTTTTAAAAAAAAATCAAAAACTTTATTTTCAATTTTTTTTATTTTTTTTCTTTTATCTTTTTTCAATTTTTTTATTTTATTTTATTTTATTTTTGGCTTAATTTTTAATTTAAAATTTTTTTTCCCTTTTTATTTTTTTTTTACCTTTTTCAATTTATTTTATTTTTGTTTTAATTTAAAAAAAAAATTATCTTAATTTTCGTTTAACTTAATTAAGTTAGATTTTTACTAAATTTTCGTTTAAGTTAATTAACTTAGGTTTTTAGTAACTTAATTTACTAACTTATATTAATTTAATTTACTAACTTAATTAACTTAGATTTTTATTCACTTAATTAACCTACCTTTTTATTAACTTAATTAACTTAAATTTTAATTTAACTTAACTTAATTTTAATAGTATGAAAAGTAAAGATCTAAGGGAGTTCTGTCTAGGAGACTAGTTCTTGAAAACCTTTGTGTCACTAGTCTTTCCTGGGAACGTTGCTCTGTCTAGAAGGATGGTTTTTAAGGAGCCTTTGCCCCACCATTCTTTCCTGGGAGCACTCTTGGTTAATACTGATTATGTTATTTTAACTTAGATATTATACTTTTAAAAAAACAAAAAAAATCTGAAACTATCACCAAAATTTTAAAGTTTTAATTACAATCTAAGGAGTTAATTGTTTTGTTTGATCTATGTATAATTGTGTTTTGATGCCTTTAATTATTTGATTTGTACCTAGACGTGGATGATCTAAAAACTCACAAGCATGTCCCTAGTTTTAAGTACAGAAAAATTTGAAAATACATGATTGAAAAAGTGTAGGTAGATGATCTTGTCTTACTTGTAGGTTTGATTGACTCAATGATGAGGGGGCATTGAGTTTACTTAAAATGAAATCCCCAAGTTACGTCTTGCTAAGACGTTAAACTAAGTGCTGGATGAGAGGCAACCCATCATTTCAGGTAATTTTATTTATTTAATTTCTATTGTTATTTTAGTTTAATTACATGTGAATAATTTTAAAATTATTAAAACTAAAAATATTTGGTGAGATGTTAGAAGTTTACAGCAATCTGTTTGTGTGTACTTTAATGAACATGATGGATGCACCTGCATTTCTCCATCACTACTTGCAACATTCTCAAGAGATGGTACAATGTCATGAAAAAAGAGATGGATTCTATGGCGTCTAACCAAGTGGGAGATCTCCTCAAGTTGTCTGATGGTGTAAAATTTATTGGATGTAAATGGGTCTTTAAGACAAATAAAGACTCACAATGCAACATTGAGAGACATAAGGCAAGACTCGTTGTCAAAGGATTCACTCAAAGAGAGGGAATCGACTACACAGAGACATATTCTCATGTATCTAAGAAAGATTCACTTCATGTGATCATGGAATTGGTTGCCCATTTTGATTTTGATTTGCATCAAATGGATATGAAAATAGTTTTCCTTAATGGTAACCTAGCGGAAAAGGTTTATGTGAAATAACCTGAAGGATTCTCCTCTAGTGATGGTGATAATTTGGTCTGTAAGCTTAATAAATCCATATATGGATTAAAACAAGCTTCCCGTCAATAGTATTTGAAATTCCATAAGGGTCAATGGGAGCAAGATTTGTTTTTTGGTGCCATATATGGATGATATTTTTCTTGCAACCAATAATAAGGGTTTGTTATATGAGGTGACACAATTCCTCTCGAAGAACTTTGATATGAATGATATAGGTGAGTCATCTTATATCATTGGCATTAAGATCCATAAGGATAGATCTCAAGGCACTTTGGGTTTGTCTCAAGAGACCTATATCAATAAAGTTTTAGATACATTTCGGGTGAATAATTGTTCACCAAGTGTGGCACGTATTATGAAGGGTGAAAATTCATTCTAAACCAATGCCCTAAAAATTAGCTCGAGCGAGAATAGATGAAAACCATTCCATATGCTTCAATTGTTGGAAGCCAGATGTATGCTCAGGTATGCACTGATCGGCGAAAACCGGCATCATCGATTCTTGCCAATACTTTGGTTTTATATTTATAAAACTTTCGCAAGTGTACGAATCATTTCGTAGAAAATGATAAGTATACTCCTAAGGTCGATCTAAGGAAGGAATGTACGTGGTTTTTAATTTATTATTCAAACTTTTAAAAACGAAATTAAATCCTAAACATCCTGTCACAATATTTTGGGTTTTTGTGTTTTTAATCTATTAACATAAAAATAAACAAAGATTTAATAAATATTTATGCAAATTTTATCATTTAAAATAGTGAAGTATTTATGGATATAATAACTAAGTTAATTATGCTTGCTCATATTATTTAGGTTATTAAAGATATGAATTGATATTTATTGATTCTCCCTTTTTTGTATGAATACCACCTTTGGTGGGGTTAGATATTCTTTGTTAACTAAACAAATCAATTAACAACTATGGGTGAGGTTGATAACTAATATGCTTAATTAAATTAATTCCTTTTTCTAAAAGATTGAAAATGAACCATTTAAATGACACCTTTAGTGGGGTTAGACAGTTTAAACTTTATTCAAGGTGTCCAAATTAAACCTAAGAATTTAGTTATCCGAGTACTAACTTTCAAGTTTTAAAACCACTACCGAAAACATGTTGTCAATACATTTTCAGATAATAATTCTTATAAAAACTTTTGAAATAGAGCTTTACTCTAACTACCGGGCGATTGTACCATCAAATAAAAGAGCACTACTCTAAATCAGACCGGATAACTAAACCTTAAAATCTAATTTTCAGGTTTAAGTTTGTAATGAAAGATAATATATTTCTCTCTAACATTCTTAATATAAAATCTTGAATAAAAACAAAATCAATTCATTTTAGAGATTTTTACCTATTTAATATTTTGCAAGCATAACAACGTTATTATTACATCATGTTTACTTAAATGTACCAAATAGCAGTTAAATTTAATCACGGACAAATTAAATATAACATGTAAGAATAAAGCATAAAAAATAAGCGTAAAGAAAATAAAATCCTTACGAGAACTTGACGCTATTCAGTTCTTTGAAAAACCTCCAAGCGAAATTTACACTTCCATTTATTGAATCAAAAAGCTAAAAAATTACAAAAACATAACTAGTTCTTCCCAAAAAGGGAAGAACTCTAAAATTAAGAGAAATTAACTAAAAACTAAAAAAAACTAAAAAAACCTAAAAATCTAAGAAAAGAGAGAAAGAAAGAAGAGAGAAGTGTGTTTTGAAGGTGTGTTATGAAGTGAAGAAAATGGGTGTATTTATAGGTGAGGATGGAGAGAAAAAGTGGGGGAAAAATGTTAAAAAATGGTAGAAACGCAGAGTAGTGATTGGTAATATGATTTGATGACGTCAACATGACGTGGGCGGCGCTGTGCAAAAAATGGGCGTAGATGGCGGCAAGGCAGCGTCTGAGAATGGAAGCTGGCACGCGCGAACGCAGCAGATGATTATGGGCCAGCCAGCGCGCGGAAGACAATAAGCCTTGTATGCAGGCGTGGCGTGGGCGCCAATGGCGTGAGACGGCGCGGCAATGAAGGCGATTAGGCGGCGTAGCGGTACGATTTCCTCCTTTTTGACATTTTTGACCTTTTTGACCTATTTTGTCCAATTTTTCCATATTTGTTGACCTTTCCTCATTTATTTATTAATATATTTGTGATGTATTGCTTCCAGTATTCCTCTTTGAGTCTTTAAGTTACGTTTTTAAGCGAAAATACCTGAAAAACAATAAAAATACCCGTGATTTCGAAAAAGACAAATTTATATAAATATATGATAAAACATATAAATACATATATTTTAATCAATTAATGTGCATAAAATCATGGTAATTTTAGTGCTTTTTGAGCACTAAATCCTGACCCCGACGAACTTCTTGCTAGTCCCTTAGCAAGAGAAGCGATAAAAACTAAATTAAACTATCCTAAATCACTTCCGTGGATTGACACGGTTGTATTTAGCCTATGCAACAAGCCTTTAAACCCTTAGGTTGCCCTAATGGACGAGTTTGAGTCTCGTGAGGGTTTTCAGTAATGTTACCCACAAACATTAAACTAAATGTAAAAAAGTTAAAAGAAATAATAACAACAATCAACTTAAAACTAAAATTACAACAAAATCAAAAATTAACTTTTAAGAATAAAAGAAAACAACATAACACAAAAATGTTTCATACTTGAATTTATTTTTTTTATACTTTGAACCTCACTTTGTGATATATAGAAGTGATCTTTTTCTATAAGCGGGATACAATCACATTAGACACAATAGCATGGTTTTTGAAGCAGCCTCAAAAACATGAAAAACACTGATACTATCACATCTTTCAATTTTCATGTTCCTTAGCCTTTAGGTAACCTGCATTTCTTTCAGAATACCTTTTGACATAACACCTCTTTCAACCATATGATCCCAAAATAAACGTATGAAATCATTGTCACTAGCATAAGATGCATTGAAACATTCATAAATTCTTCTTGTGATTGTCAACCTCCTCTTATACATCTCATCTAACATCGGCATAGCAAAACTTGACTTCCCTGCTTTCAAATAAGCATATGCCAAACTAGTATATATGACACTATCTGCAGATATATTTTTCCCTTGCATAAGACTAAATAGTTTTTCAGCCCAGTCAAGTCTTTCAATTTTACATAACCTTCTTATCAATGCTCGGTAAATAGAAACATTAACAATATGGCCTCGTTCTACAAATTCATTTGGGAGTTTTAGAATTGCATCTTCGTTCCCATGATTACAGAAACCATCTACGATCCATGAATATGTGCAATAATTAGGAGAAAAGCCAGCATCTGCCATGCAAAATAAGAGCTCTTTGGCTCTAATCATCTCCTGCACTTTGCAAAACCCATGAATGAGTGCCTTGTATGTGAACTGGTCAAGCTTTAATCCAGCCTCCAGCATTTTGTTCTTCACCTTTAAAGCAGAACCCATATCCATATTCTTGCAATATGCATTAATCAATGTGTTGCATGTGATATTATCAGGTTGAATTTTCCTTTCATTCATCTCCTTTAGAAGTTCATTGGCATGCTTTATCCTGCCTTCTTTGCAAAGCATGCGTAGAATTGAATTGTACGTAGCAACCCCTAGATACAATCCCTTGGCCTCCATCACTTTACATAGTCTTAGGGCTTCTTCAAGATCATTCACTCTACAATAACCATCTATTAAAGTGGTATATGTTATATTATTAGGAGTAGCGGCTTTTATTTCCCGAAAAAGCCTAACAGCATGAGGCATCCTACCTTCTTTACAATATCCATAAATAAGGGAATTGTACGTCACAATGTCAGGACTAATTCTTCTACTTTCCATTCTGTTTTGAACAGACAAAGCCTCATAGTGCATGCCCCTTTTACAGTACAAAGAAATTAATGTATTAAAAGTGAAAAGATCAGGAAAAACACCCTTTAATTCCATTTCACTAAACAAACTTTCTGCTTTCTCTACATCCCCAGACTTGCAACAAGCATGAATTAATACGTTGTATATGTGCAAATTTGGAACAACACCGACTCTAATAATCTTCTTAAAAACTTTCCAGACCATAGTGGTCAACCCATCCTTGACCAAAGAATTCAAAAGCACAGTACAAGCAGGTAAATGAGGCCTAAACCCATGAGTCCTTATCTGCTCAAAAACCTGAATTGCATCATAGGTCATCCTTAAATTTGCATAATATATCACAAGCCAACTCAAAATCTGGGAATTTACATCAGGGTCATCGTGAGTTGTAACCAAAGCATTCAAAACAGAAGGAGAGGACAAGAAATCCTTGTGAGCAATTTTCTCAAGCAATTCCCGAGCATTTTGAAAATAACCAAACTTAGTAAGAATGTGAATCATGCTCCACGAGCATTTCAAGGAGTGACTGTAACTAGTTTCGGGAACTGATTCAACCCACTTGTAGAATCCCCAAGAAAGAGAAACTTCACGGCCATAAAATGAAAGTTCAAGAATTACCTGGTGAATAATTGAAGTACTTATACAAGAAGTCAAACCAAATTTGTGGTTGAAGAGGTTGTTCCACTTACCCTTCAATATAAAAGCGCACACACTTTGAACCAAACGGGTCTCTCCAGTCAAAGAAACCAAACTAGCCATTTTGGAAGCAAAAACCGACTAGAGAAACCGACTAGAGATTGATTATCAGTTTTTTTACAAAATACAACCCCATTACCACATTATGACCTTCTGCCCTCTGGGAATGGACTCTGGCTATCTAATTAATCAATTCCTGGTCATTAATTCCAATTTCAATAACATTTCTTTTTTGCAACAGAAAAATTAGATGCATGGTCAATTACATGGATGCACATTCTGCCTTAATGCCTCAAAATTTCTGCACTAATGAAAGTTGAAGTGTGAACTCATTAAAAGAAAAGGAACATTTCATCTTTCTTCAAGAAGACAAGGGTATCTCCAATTTATGGATTACTAAAGGCCTGTTTTGTAACCAATCTTGTGTTCAAGTTCTAGTTTTTGAACTAAAGTTTTCAAAATAATTGTTTGGTAGCTAATTCAATTTCAATTTCAAAATCAGGTTTAAACTCAGTTTTACTCGCTACAAAAAAAATAAATTATATCAAACAAATTTGTCTTTGAAATTACAATTTCGTCCTAGAAAGTAATCAATGACAAAATATTTTGTCGTTTCTTTCGTCACATTGACCAAGTCCCATAAAGTATTACAAGGACAAAATAGATTTTTGTCCCAAAAAGGATGGAATTAGGGACAAAATTTTCGTCTCTAAATAACACAACATTTGTCACAAAATAGAGAAATTTCATGCTTGTAGATGATTCAAAGACAAATTTTGTCCTAAAAACAAAAGCTTTGTCCTTGAATGTAATTTACAACAACATTCTAGGACAAATTTTTAGTTTTGAAGGAATAAATTTTGTTTTTGACACAACTCCAGCATATTTGCTCCTTATTTCTGAGACATACTTTGATTCATAGACGAAATTTTTATCTCTAATTTCATTCATTTTTGGGACAAAATCCTATTTAGTCGAAATAATACTTTTTAAGACTTGATAATTGTCACAAAAGATCGACAAAATATTTCATCATTGAATCATTTCTACAATAAAATTATAATTTCCAAGGACAAAGCAACACTACTATTTATGGCAAATTCAAGAAAACATTGATCATTTATAAAACACATCCCTAATCAAATCTAAAATATCACCACTACTGACTTGTTGTGCATGTTTTTAACATTCACAAAATGGGTTTTGCGCCTGTTTTTATACTACTGACTTGTTGCACATGTTTTTAACGGGCGCAAAAGGAGTTTTGCACCTGTTTTCATTAGATGAGGGTGCAAAACATTGCGCTGGTTTTGTAAAATAGGAAGATGGAAAAAATAAGACAAACAGCCTAGGAGAGAGAAGTAATAAACAAGGAAAATAAGGGTAAGGAAACAACTTAGAGAGCTTAATCACCATTAGGGCTGTTCATCGGATCGAAACTGCTGATTTTTCTGTCATCCGATCCGATCCGACCATCCGCTCGGATTGAAACATCCTAATCCGCATCCGATCCGATCAACTCTTACATCCGCTCAATCCGATCCGTAAACTATTCGGATGACATCCGATCAATCCGACCAATCCGACCAATAAATTTAATTAACTCTATTTTTTTGTATTTTTAAATAATTTTTTTAAATTTTTACATAAATCATAACATAAAATTATGACTTAAAAAAAACATTAAAAAATTAAATAAATATATATTAATTAAATATATATATAATTAATTTCGGTCGGATCGGATCGGATCGGATGAATCGCAGTGAAATCCGCCATCCGATCCGCACTTAACGGATGGAAAAAATCTTCATCCGATCGGATTGGATCGGATCGGATGAAAAATCAACGGATCGGATCGGATTGATCGGATGATCGGATTTTTTGCACACCCCTAATCACCATGCATTGCTGTCTATTATAAAACTTGAATCTAATCTCATCATTTATATAGTCATGAAAAATGAAAAGGATGTGTCATATTTACAAATAATAAATTTAAGTAACCAATTTAAAAGTGAAATTTTAAGTGCTCTACGGAAGGAAAAAAAAAGTTAAGATTCACCAAACAATCATTTTTCATGCACCTGTAAATCATTTTTTTTCTTCAAAATTATCAAAATTAATCCAAAACAAATGCTTATATCGTTAAATTAATAAAAAATCATTATTTAGTCATCTAATCTCATGTTGTGTCATGTTCAAATGCATAAGAAAGAAAACAAGTTATTAAAAATAATCACTAAATAACTTCAAAATACTAAGATTTTTTGCAACCAAATATCCTAAGATAATTAACTAGGTTCCAACGCACCACTTCTCTGTCAAAAAGCTTAAAGAGAAAGTAACACTTAAGCTAACATAGTGAAAGGTAATTACCAATTTCTATTCACATCTTACCTCAACAGTTTTACAGGCCTCCTTAGTAACTGTTGATTGAAAAGTATGCTCCTCAGTACCTACAGCTGTCGAATAGATACAAAAAATCCTCCAGAAATTCATGCTTATGGCACTTAAAAAAGAAATAAAATAAGAACTTATGTGGGAAAAACACACATAAAGGTAAGTGGAAAAGGACACACAAGCACATCACAGAGCATATGTAAAAGCAAAAGAAAACTCATAAACAAATTAAGCTCCTACCTTTGAATGGTGATATTATGCATGCAACTAATATTTCAAGCAAGATGGGTGGTGCCAAAATGCAAGCTTTCTAAGATCACCAGCACCCCACCCTCACACTCTCATGCACTCGAAAATATTTTAAGGCATAAAACGAGAAAATTTCCAGCACCTTAATAGAGATCCATCAAAGCCTCCTCCCAGCCACTAAGGACTGCTACTAAGATACTAATGAAAGTATGCTTTAAATGTGTGAGCCTCAGCCTTATCATGGCAGTAAATACAACTCAAACCTATTAACTTCCTCCATTATGTCATAGAGAAGTAAACACTAGACCACACACTAGAGGTAAACTCATATTGCATTCTGATTTCCATTTAGTGACCATAGAGGACAAATGTGCCTTGAGTCCCCATTTTCTGTGACTAATACATATTAGAGTATCTGAGAAAGATTCATACATAGAAGGAATGGGAACTTGAAACAAAACTCAGATGATTGTGTATACCTTGTATAAGATATATAAATATCATGTGCAAGAAATAGTTGCCTCTGTGTCCCAAAGAAAATAGCTTGTATTATCACAAAAAACTTCAATGGTTGCCCCTGTGTCAAGAAAATATATTAAATATGACTAGTAGAATATACATATATTTACTCCCACTTTTTATCCTCACTGAACTAGCATATAAACATGACCAAAAACTTTTGTAAGTCTTACAAGAAGACATACCTTTTACCATATATGAATCAGAACAAGATTAACGAAATCCATATCACCACTTTCCGTAGCCTTTAGGCCGTATCTTCTTCTCCAATGCTTAATGAAAGAGGAACCCAATGGGGAAAATCATAATACATATCGCATAATTTTGTTTGTGTAAGAAACCAAGAAAAATCCAAATCAACGTATGAAAGCAATTAATTGAAAAAAAAATCAAATATGAGATCGAAGAAACCCACAAAAGTTCAAAAGGAATAAGTCTGAAATAAACTTGATTCTCCAAGTCCAAAAATATGGATCAAACTTTGCTATGCAAAATACACAAATTAAATTTGGGACAAAGTATAAAAAAATATTGCGATTTGTGGTGTCGCAAGGGAGAAGGTGGTTGGAAATTATAATGTTTCGATTTGGGTTGGGCCTGTTATCGGAAGAGGAAGAAAAGCTGAACGGCGAGAAGCTGGGTCGGCAGCAAGCAGCGAGCAGCTGGTGGACCGAGAAAATGCTTTGGGTGGTTTGAGGAAGGAGCTCTTTTGCTAGAGGAGAGAGAGGAGGCCAGTAAGGTTTTTTATTTTTTATTTTTAAATTAATATTTCATTAATTCAAATTAAAAATATAAACACAATTCAATAAATAAAATAAAAAATACATTAAATTATCATAAATAAAAATAAAAATAATTTATAATAAGTTTTAAATTTTTTTAACTTTTTAATTCTTTAAAAATATACAATTCTTTCGAATAATAAAATATTAAATCTTTAATCCAATTTAAGATATATTTATATTTTAAAATTCAAAAAATATCTAAATAAAAATATATAAATTTTAATCTACAAATAAAATATGATTCAAATCAACACTAGATTGAAATCTATATAAAAGAAAAAAAATACTAGATAAAAATTTAGATCCCATGCATAAATAATAATATATATTTATTAAATAAAATTAAAAATTTATTAGAAAGAACTCTTATAATAATAATAAAATTCTTTTTTAATATGGTTTGATAGTAAAATTTGAGAGTTGAGTTTTTACTTTTAAAATACTTTAGGTTAAAATATTGAAAAATATCACTTAAATTTTACATTTTTTTTTTATTAAATTAGGATCACTAATAAGCTATATTATATGTAATAATTAGTCCTTAAAATATCAATTTTTATTACTTATTTTTGGTTGCTAATTTTAATATTTTTTATTATATTAATTTTTTATGAACCGTATGTTTATTATAAGGGATGATTTTAAGCTCATTTTTTAATAAAAAAATCATATATGAGATCTTTGTTTCAACTTTAACTCATTTAAGATAAATATTTGATATTAATTACATTTTTTAACCGTATTAATAATTTAAATAAAAAATAAATTTAAAATAAGACTAACAATTCTACTAACATCTTATCTTAAAAACAATAATTATACATAGGTATTTATGAAAATTAACTTTTGAGTATAGTTATTAATTAAATTTAAAGAAAATTTGAAAAATTATGTGAACAATCGTACCCACTGCCCATATTTAAGTATCCATCATCCCCAAACATGTATTAATTAAAAAGAAAAAGTTTATTTAAAAAAATTACAATTAGTTTAGTTTTTCTTCATGATGGTATTGATATCGGTATTGATATCGCGAACGAGGACGATGATACGTTTCCTATATTTGAGTGCGTATTCGACTTAAAAGAAATGGCTGCATGTGTGGTTATGTGGGAGAAGAGAAGCTCGAAGGGCTTGGGAAAACGTAAGCTAGGGTTTGGCAAAATGTGTGTAGAGTTAATGTGGTTAGGAATTATATAAGTTTCGCGTAATTTTGCAATAATAATATATTATATATGTTTAATTTTTTTTTATAAATATTACATTATAATTGTTTTTACTTAAATAAAATAAATTTTAAATATTAGAGCCAGATTATCTTATAATCGAAATAAAAATTAAATCTAAATATTAATTAAAATAATAATTAAATTTAAAAATTAAATTAAAATTTATCACTTAAAATTTAATTAATTTATTTATTACTCGTGTTTATCTGATTCGATCAGAAATCTTAACATTCTTCCAAATAACTACTTATGAATCTTAAAGAAAAATATAACATTAATTTTTAAATTTCGCTATCTAACTATATTTTATAAAATTATTTACTTTATCCAATTACATAAACCATTGTTGCATTATAAGGGTATTGTTTCCTTTTTAAATTATTACTTGTTAAATCTATTTGAATAAAGTAAATAATTTTTAAATAAATTAAGTATTCTTGTGAAATAAAATTTAAGTATTTTACTTCATCTTAAATTTTGTTCTTTTATTCAGTATTTATTATTTGATAGAATTTAGTCCACGTGTAATAACTAATATACTAACATACATATTTATTATTTTAATTATATTTATAAAAAACATAAATATAAGAATTTAATAAAAAAATACAATATAATAATTTAACATAGAATATAAAAAATATATTATAAAATATCATACTTTTTTTAAAAAAATATAAATTAATTTATTTTATTTTATAAATAATTTAATCATTTTACTTATTACGTTTTATACGAAGAAAAATTAATAATAATATTTTAACTATATTCACCAATAGATTTGTCTATGATATATTGCAAAACAATTTTCTATTTAGTCCCAAAATTTAAGATTTTTAAAGATAAAAAATTTATTCTAAATATATAATCAATTTTAGATTTTGTTCGTAGAGACAAAACTTTTGTCCTAAAATTTTATAGGAATTTGCCACCGCTTTTTAAAGATAAATTTAAAATTTATCCTAAATAATTATTCTAGTACAAAAATTTGGTCCAGTACTTGTTAATTTTTATTGGTTAAACTTTTTATCCATATCATCGTGGATAAATAATTAAATATCAAATATTTATTTTTTAATATATCATATTTATGTCATATTTGATTGATTGAAATGGGATAGAAATAAAACTGATTTCTTCTAATTTTATATTTATTTGTGCTAAAAATTGAAAATGAAATGAAATCGATTCCTAAAAGAAAAAGAATCAAAAAAATTTCTCCGCTTTAAGGAATCATGATTTCATTCTCATCTCAATCTTTTTTTCAATTTTACCTCAACCCAAATATAACCCTAAATCTCAAATCACTAAATCCTAAACTTTAAATCCTAAATCTCAAATCCCTAAATCCTAAACTTTAAATCCTAAATCTCAAATCCCTAAATCTTAAATCGCAAAACCCTAAATCCTATTTAGAAAAATAATAATTTTAGCCCTAAATTTTAACCCACAAATATAACCCTAAACTCTAAATCTCAAAATCCTAAACCCTAAATCCAAAATCTCAAAACCCTAAACCCTATTTAGAAAAATAATAATTTTAATCCTAAACCTTAATCCATAAATATAACCCTTAATCTTATTTAGAATAATAATAATTTTAACCCTAAACTTTAACCCACAAATATAACCCTAAATCCCAAACCCCAAATCTCTAAATCTTAAACCTCAAAACCATAAACCTTATTTAAAAAAATAATATATTTTATTTTTAAGTAATGATTATTTAGAAAAATAATGATTTCAATAATATATTTTGTTTGACGAAAAAATAATAATTAAATGATATTATTTAAATTTTATTGAATATAGATTTATTAAGTTAATATACAATGATTTCTTTTACATTCTAGTTGTAAACCAAACAATGTAATATTAATTTCTTTTTTTATTTTAGTAGTCAAACCAAACAAAACAGTTTTCCTTCCATTCTATTCTCATTCTCATTTCGATTTCGATTCCATTTTGTAAACCAAACGTCACTTTAAGGATAAAATCTTATTTTTGGTAATATTTTTATCTTAAATACCATTTTTTCCTATAATTTTGGCACATTTTTTATTGTTTTTAAAACTTACAAAAATGATTTTTGAAAACCATATTTTAAATGCACTTTACATTTATTTAAAAGAGAGAGTGAAACAAAAAAAATTCTTTTAACTAGTTTTTTTAATTCAAAATGAATTAAAAATAAAAAAAAATAGTTTATAACACAAGAAACATAACTTAAAAATAGGATACCAAATCTAAAGAAATAAGAAAATTACAATGTTGCCTCTAGTAATATTTTCCTATAACTACAAGCAGACAACATCTGTTCTGTTTACAAAATACGATCAAATAATAGATAAAGTCACTAAGTTTACAAAATTAAGCCTTAGAAGCACCATAATTTATAAATCTCACAAGTTTAAGTGACAGTTCCTTAATCTCATAGATTTCCAATCAAATTCTGCAGCAAAAGCGACCAACACTATTTGAGTTGTTTCTTAGTCCAAGAATGTAGAAGTGGTTATATGAAAGTGTGCATATTCTTTGTACAGACAAGTCAGAATCTGAAACTAAAAAGATGCAAACTACTGAGAAGCGGAAGAGAGACAAGGTAAACCAACGTTGATATAGGTGAAACTGCTGAAGGTATGAAGTATTGATGACCTGTATTCTTGTTTCTTAGATGGATTTTGTTATTTTATCTCATATTAATATTTTATATTGTTTTTGACAGATCATTCAGTTCTAAAACTTTAAAACTTTAAAACTTTAAAACTCCTTATATTGTTTTTGATAGCATGGCATGTAACGTATTGCATTCTTGAAAACTTTAAAACTCCTTATGGAGTTCTTGTGAATATATTTATATATTTTGAGTCAATATAGAATTTTTTCTCTGGTGTTTCTAGGTTTTGGGCTTTGTAGTTTCTAATGCCGGTGCCAAGTTGTTAATAACTTGATATTTACACTATTTTAGGTTCGAATACAAGTCCAATGAAGTTGGGCTATATTTCTATCGGTTTCAAAAGGAAAGAAATCCTTATATATATGAAGTTTATGTACATTTTATGTATGTTTTATAGGTCTTTGATGACATGACATGCGTTGAATCATATATGAAAGTTGTAAGCAAAGCTATATGTTGACATTAGTCTTTTTATGTGTCTTGGCATTCATAATTTCACCCATAAGTTCTAACTGCAGTTGCTAACCTTTTTTTTTTTTCTTTTGAACCAAATGAGGGTTAACTGTGAGAGTTAGAAGGGCTTTTTTGGGATCCTTTTGCATGAGTGGTTTGGCTATGTTCATCTTCATATTTCTTAGCCACGATGAGTTATGTTATTTGTACATTATTTATGTGGTCATCTCCTAGGCTTCCCTGTAGTTTCTTTCAACGGTCTCTTATTTGCTACAAAATTTATTTAATTTCTTTAATGATGCTTTCATTTTTATTCTCTTGCTAAACATATGTTCATATATACTTTTTTTTTACATGCATTAAAAGTACAAAAGTTAAAACAAAAATTGGAACACAAATATACCACCAAAAAAGAAAAAAGAAAAAAATAGTTTTGGACCATTGATACTTGCGGATACAAAAACCCAGCTTTACAGACGACTTCATTCTACTTCCTTGCGGAGACAATGACGTTAGAGGGTAAATTTGAACAAAATAAATAATAGCGGATTCAAAAAACCAAGCTGCGAGGAAATTTCGCCATTTAGTGAAATATGAGGTCTCTGCTGAACGTGACCATTTGTTAAGCATACCCCGGTCAAATTGGCGGTATGACAGTTTTGTCCCTAGCAATTATGAGTTGTTCATTGTAAAATTCATGGTTATTTATTGGTGAGATTTCCTGTTCGTGTAGCCAAAAAGATATATTTGTTCCACAAGCCCCTAATGGAAATTTGCTCACTATTAAAGTTTCAACGACCAAGGGATTGACAATTGTAACATGTATGGTACAGCCAACGATCTTTGACTGATTAATCAACAAAATTGAACACTAATGTTTTTTTAAGTTCGTCACCATAATATCCATGGTCTGCCTGACATTTAAATGGAGTGTACCAATGACATGATAATTAATAAATATAACATAAAAGTTGCAAAGAAAGACATAGATAAGACTTGCTAAAATTGCAGCTTAACATTTGCTCACACCTAAGTTAAGCTCAAACATCAACAAGAATCATGGATTTATCAAAACACGAGATAAACCCTATTATTCACGACAACTTTGAAATCGAAACCATATTATAATCAGTATCCTTGATACAGCATAACCCCCAGTAAATTAATTTATATTTAGGATTATTATATATAAAGAAGCCATAACATCAGAAGATAGTAGCCAACTTCTCTTCGACTTCCTCGTCCTTCTCGTCCTCACTACCCCAGCAGCATTTCAGAATTGACCTTGGAGATCCAGCATCCAAACATTTGGTAAAGCTATAATAAACAAGATTTCCACCCATCCCGAGCACCTCAGAGCTCTGGTGTTCACAACTGTATTCATTCAACTCTACAAGGAACTTAGATCCAATATCTTCATGTCCAGCACTAGTATGCAAAGCTATAGAGAACTCTGCCGGCTGGAAGCAATCCAGAACCCTAGTGACCAACTGGTTCAAGTTAACGCGTTCAAAGTCATAGCCCATCGCCTCAAAACTTGCATAGCTAAACCCATCTTCTGGGGTGACATGAATAGTAGAGATTGCAGAGTCTTCAATTGAATTCATTGAATAACCACAAGGATCAAACTCAAAGTCACATATGTCAGATTGTGGTAGAATTTTCCTGATACCAGAGACTTGGGTCATGGCAGTAGCAGAGTTAGTGTCTGATTTGTAGAAGACAGATGCCTTCTTCCTATCCAAATCAGTCATGCACATCTCTAAAGTGTATAGAGGACCAGCCATAGGTGCTCCCCAAACCAAACTTGCCAATTCTGCAGATGCAGAGTAAACATGCCATTTTTGTGAATTGTCTGGACTGCCCATCATGCATGCATTGCTAGACAAACCAAGCTTGCCAAAGTGACCATCAAGAGCAGCTACTTCCTCGCAGAAGCTACGATGAGGATAAGACTGAGCACCAGGAAAAATGAAGCTACCACGAGTGTACTTAACAGATCTTACAGCCAGAGAAAGAGAAGTGGCCAACTTAAGGATGGCTGGAATTGAAAGAAGTAATTTGGTTGTCCCACAAGTTTTGATAATGATTTTATATGGATAAACAAAAAGGCTAGATTCTGAAAGAACATAAGAATCAAGATGATCATTTGACAGTGATGAAACAATTGTACACTCAGCTGGTTCAAGAATTTCATCTATTTGAGTTTTAGACAACGATCGAAGACCCATGCCTCTGGGGTCAGCAAAAAACTCAGGCTCGAAGAATGATACCTCGAGCCTCTTTTCAAAGCCTTCAAAACCAATAGCAGAGACTGGCGAATCCATATTGACTTAAAGAAAATAAAAGGATTGGCAAACGCAGAGGATGCAAACAAGGACAGCAGAGGAGATCAAATGGTAAATAGCAAGAGAACAAGAGAACGAGCTAAGTACAAAGAAAAGAAGACTAAAAAATGAGAGCGGTATGATAGATAAATGGGGGGGTTATGTCGCAAATCAAAATAACTCAAGATGGTTTTCGGACGCACTGCAAAAACAAAACATAAGAACAATTAGATAACAAGAACACAAGTAAAATTTGATATAGCATGTAGCACAATGCAGCAATTACTTACGTTGGAGTAGGCAGCTGATCTGAACTTCTTGATTCCACCGTGAGGTCGTAAGTCTTCAATGCTGTAACCGAGGGGAGCTTCGTAGAATAAGGAATTACTACTGCTAGACTTCTTCTTACCACCTTTAGACTCCATTAGTTCATGCAGTCTTTTCCCTGCAAAAAATTAGGGCATATAGAATATGATAAGCTTTTGTATTGTAAAAGAACTTAACAGGACTAAAGCAGAAAGAGCAAATAAAACAAATGTCAAAAAAATGACATGAGATCTTTAAAAAAATTCAAAACCATTACACATTACACAATATACATATAAAAAAATCAATATTAACAACTAGGGTATAAACCAATATGAAAAGCTTTTTGTATAGTTAAAACAATGGCGGGGCCAGAGCAGAGAAACAGGAAAATTTATATAAAAATATGAGGACATGCTCATTTAGGGAAACGAAATACGAAACAATAACACTTCATGCCAAAGTGAATTCAATAACCTTGGAAAAATAAAGCATGCAGAGATGGACATATAAAGTAAAACGATCCACAAATCTAAATACATGGTTATTACTTGGGCAACAGAACAAAAGGCACAAAAAAATTAAAAAAAAAATAACAGCAAAAAGCGATCCAAGAATATAACAATGATATTGAAAGAATCGACAGCGACACATCAAGAACCTGATTACTGAAATTGAAAAATAATAAATTATTTCCATTTAGCAAATATAAATCTGCACCAACAATCAAGTGTATGGATATAACACTGGAAGGAAGAAAAAAAAATTCAAATTTTAACGAAATTCGGCAAAAGCCACAAGGAAAAATGAACACTCTCAGTTCAAAAGAAAAGGGCTGATATTAAACATCGCAATGAAATCAAGCACCTACAGACTAAAGAAACAAAGAATATGGAACTTACAATATATTCACGAAAATCGTAAACGAAGGCACAAGTTCGTTTAAGCCTTCCTTTCTACAAAATTTTAAATCTACCAAAATCCCCTGCGATCAAAAACATTGCCAAAATCAATAACACTACTATCAAAGAAAAATATTGGAAGTAATCGTAAATAAAATCGATTAGAAAATAAGACGAACAACTTACAAGTTAATGGCAAAGAATGAAACCAGATCGATATGAAAACACCCTAATTTAAGAGCTGCAAGTGGAATAACAAACCCTAGTTGAATAGACGATAACAAAGAAAATAAGGGAGAGTGATTTCTATTCTTCGCAAGATCTGGAAACCTAAACTAGGCAGGGCACTTATAAAGCGTATTGCTGAACTTTCCAAGTGACCATATTACCCCCGTTATTTTGTGTTTACCATTTTAAGTAACCGAATTCGAGGTTGAAAATCATCACACGTGTGAGCATCCTCAGCCACTAGCTCTCACACACAAGGTTGTACTTTTGAAAATTTATTAACAATAAAGTGGTTTAGAAGATCAACACGTGTTTGATGAGTCGCGAGTATAAGAATTTAATTAGAAAATTATATTTGAATTTTATTTATAAGTATGTAAATGGTAAACTATTATTAAAAAAATTAAAAAATTACAATTATTTTAAAAAATACAACTTATTTCTTTACTATTTATTTACGATTATTACCATCATATTTATTTTTATTAATTATAATTTTATTAAAAATTCAATAATATTATTATAATTTTTAAAATTTTATGTTATTTTATAGAACTAAAAAAATGATGTCCATTTTTTAAAAAAATTTACGTCCATCTCAAATATATTAAAATAATTTTATTAAAAAAAATAATATGCTAAACTAATGTGATATTAAATAAGAGAACGTTACTATTTTTTAAAATGCATTATAAAATAATTATTAATTAACCATACATATATATCATATATATATAAATAAATTGTTTTTATTATTATAATAATAAAAATAATTTTGTCAGTTATCATAAGTCAATATTATCAAGAAAAAATATGATTCACGTAATATTATACAATAATATTTATCTTTTTTCTACTTTCAAACCACCACTAATAATAAAAAAATCATATTTAGCAACAAAAGTGCACATGAATGTATGCCTTGTATTCTCATATTGTCTGATATACATTTTATATTTTTAAATTTTTTAGATTTATCTCCCTACTTTTATTTATAAAATATACTTTAAAAAGAGATAGATTGTATATTTTAGTAACAACTAAATTTTATAGTATTTAAAAAAAAAACTTCCAAAAATAAATAAAATAGATGGCACGAACCATTCAAGCCAATTAATAATAAAACAAATTTTATAGTTTCAAATGATTATTGCTATGATTTGCTTCTTTCTTTTAAGAAAAAAGATTAAGTATATTTTAATTTGGTTTTCAAATACCAAAAGTCATCCGAACAAACTATTATATATATAATTTAATTTTTTCTATTTAACTTATATATTTTTATTATTGATCACCCTTTTACTTAAATTTTAAAAAATAAAATCTTTACATATCAAATTAATTCTTTCCATTTCTAAGCTTTTTTTATACTTAAATTTGTATATGTGTGATTAAAACCCTAGCTAATAAAAAAAAACTTTGCAACTTTAGTATTAAACAATACTAAACATGATAACATAGGAATGATGCAAATTGCTTTGCTTAAAATTTGTAGAAAAAAATTGTTTTGAAAAAATTATATTTCACAATTCAAAAAAAAAAGTAAAAGGTTAAATCTATATCCAAGGGAAACCAACTCAGTTTTATTTTTATTTTTTTCAATTTTAATTGATTTTATAATTTTTTAGAAATAAAAATGCATATATATTATTACGTGATAAAACTTTGATAAAAAATGAATATTACAACTTATGGCACACTATAAGTTGCAAATTTGATTTTTTTTTAAAGAAATTTGAGTTCTTTACGATTCCTAAAACTTCTAATTTAATTGGATTTTTTTTCCCCACTTTTCAAAGATGGTTGATTCGAATTTTCTTTATAATCTACCGGAATAAATTTGATGATAGGGTTTCACGTGGAAAGAGTTGTGAGAGAATCTATGCAATTTTGGCTGTATGACAAAGAAAGCGATAGAGTTGTATCAATTATATTATTTAATATTTATATTATATTTTTGAAATTACATTAGCAACTTATTATAACAATAATTTCTCTAATAATAAAATAAAAATAATGTTACATATATTAAATTATTATTTATATTAAGAATAATAATTATTATTAATTATAATTAATATAATAAATAATTATTAATTATAATTAATATAATAAATAATTATTAATTAAAATAATATAATTTATTTTTTTAATTTATTATTAATTAATATATCAAAGCTAAGCGAATATAGGGGAGAGGGAGAGGGAAACGTTAGGTGTACTGTAGATATGCGGCAGGAAAAACGTGAGTTGGCTTATATCGTTGTTTTACTATTTTTTAAAAGCAATTTAATGAATGTAATAATTCACATACAATAATTTAATTATATTTATCATTAAATCATTATATAATTATTTTAGATAAAAATATTTTATTTAATAATAATAATGATATTAAAATATAACTAATGCTAAAAATAATATAAATATTGTGTATATTTTTATTCTAATAATAACAAAAATTATTATAATAATATAATTACTCTCAAATCCAACAAAAAAAATTTATATTATTTTATGTAAATAAAAATGTTAGTTCCCACTATATCCGAAATTTCTAACTTCTTACGGATAACAACTACCAAAAATTAAGGCGTGATTACTGATTGCAAAGAATTAATGCAGATTTCGTTGCAGAAAAATTAGGAACTCCATAACAAAATAAACAAAATTTTCCCCAAAAAAAGTAAAACAGTTACATGCCTAAACCAAGCAAAGGCTTGAAAAGCGCACTCACAAATCCCATTCGAAAAAGTTGGGGGTGTATTAAATTTTTGATTTAATTTCAATTTATAACTCTATCTGTATATATTTATAATTTTATCTTTAAACCTAAAAAAAATTAATTATTTAACATTATAAGAAAATGAATGTTTTTTTTATTGGATATTAAAAATACAACAATGTTTAATAACTAAATCATTCATACATAAAGAAATTTTTTTCAAAATTTTATTGAACTTTTAAAATTTATGAATATTTCATTAAATTTTTTAAACACAAACTTTATATACATCACATTAGAATTATGGATTTATATTTTAACTCAAAATAATTAAAATTATATTTATTGGTAAAAATCTAATGATTTTCTTTTCAAAAATAACTATAATTAAAAAAACGTAATACAAAAATAATTATTACAATATCAAAATTGTGGATAACTAAATATTTTATATAATAAGATTAAATTTTATTTATCTTTATTTTATATTTTTATTTTAATTAAAAGTATGTACTAAATAATTAAAAATAAAAATTAATATTAATATTTTAAATAATATGATAAAATAAAATGTAAGTTAACATTTAATTTTTTAAAATTAAATATATTTTTAAATAAATGTTAAAAAAATATGGGTAAATAGTTATTAACATATTAGAATCTTATAGATGAATACTTTCAAAAACCGAGTATTAAAAAAAACATTAATTTTATTTATTTTAATAAAAGTTATATTAATAATCGTATCAATAAAATTAATAATTTTTTTTTATTTTTATTACCTTTTCTCTAACATCCTATCAAACACTGCAATCTAGTAAAAAACCAACGTAATTAAATACACCCTCCAAAAGCGCAGAATTAGCTACGGAGCTCTCGTGATACCCCAAAAAAACATAGGACTAATTTAGAATGTCTTTTTTTTTAATTTATAAGAATATGTGTCTATTTAATTCATTCTTTCCTGGAATTATTTGTTGTCAGGTGATGATATGATATTTCAAGTTAATAAATTTCATGATTTATACAACTTTATTTAAAAAAAACAAATATCCAATACTTGATAGAGAGAGAAAAATAAATAATTATTAAAAAATATATTCTAAAAATAATGAATAATACTTCATATTTTTCACTCCTACAAAACCTTTGGGTAAAGAGAATGTGATTTGAAACAAGCACATAAAAAATATAGGCATTCAGCTTCAGTTATTCAAGTGCAAACTTATATGAATAGCTTTAAAAAGAAACAAACAAACATAAGGTTTTTAAAGAAGGAAAAAAAATATTAAATCTGAAATTACATAATCTATAGAATCACTGAGATTTTCAACCACAATCATAATTTTGCAGTCGAAAACTTATTATTGATATAGGGGCAAAAAACTACAAGAGGCACACCATTGTCAGTCTAGCTAATACGACCACATAATTGGCGTGTTTGACGAGAAATGTGTGAATGTAAAGGTTATTAAAAAAATAAATAATCCTTAGTTTTGAGATATGTGATTTAGGATGCATGTTTCTCTCATAAATTAATTACTAAAGTGTAACTTTAAATCCCTAATTTTATGTCAAATACCTTAGTGTTCTCTTTAAACCACTTTTAATCAAACTACTCTTAAAACAACTTCTTAAAAAAAACACTTTTTTTCTTGCTAGAATGATATCAATTATTAGCCTCCACTATGCCATATGATAAACTTCCATTCCTACAAGAATCTGACTGATATGGGACATCCCATCTGATGTAACAAAGTAGTGAATCTTGGAATACGATATCATTCTTCAATATTTGATTCCATAATCCCTTGGCGATATAATGCAATGAGAATCTTACCAAAATTGATTTCTGGAATCAACCATATGAAATAAGTGACGTTCGCTAGACGTCTCCAGGAGGAAAAAAAATTATGATATCTTTTCTCTAAGAAGACGAGTGCACGCAATTTGATTTGCAACACATAATTGGCATATGATCCATATCTGACAGATATTTGCTTTAATTGAAGGAAAAAAAATCCATGAAGTATAAACTATTTTGACTGAACGTTTTATTTTATATATACATGCTATGAACAACATAAGCAAATCACAAAATAATGAAAATATTACAGAATGGAGTTGAAGTTGGCTTATCTCTCTTCAACTGAAAGAACCCTCTGACTTCCCGTTACTTCTTCCCACTATTTTCTGCAGATTGAGTAATCTTTCCGTTTTGCTCTTCGTATTTCAGCTTCAACGCTTCCAAATGATTTGAAACCTGCTAATCAACCACAATATAGTACATGGACTTTAAAACAAAATCCAACATCGCATTTCATTTGTCAATTGATAGAAGCCTAATATGAAACATAAGTCATTCTAAAATTTCAGTAACTTTCTTTAGCTAAATAAACAAGTTTCGTAGCATTTAGCCACAAAAAGCTAATATCCTAGTAAAGAAAAAAGCATATGATTTTTTTAACACATAATGAGCAGCAAGAAAGGGAGAAAACCTTGAATGAGTAAGCCATTGGTAATAATATGTCAGGGTTCATTGCATCTTCAGGGAAGTTGCGCAAAGCATGTATAAGTTTCTCAAAGGGTAACTTTATCTGTATACAACATAAATAATCATCATGAGCAGGAAAGGTACTGGTTATTCGGTTCAGCAAGGGTCTAGGTGTACTCACCAAGTCATCATGGCAATACTTTAATAGCGCCAAACCAACTTTGAATACTATTTTAACACCCTGAAAGTAAGCAAATATCAACATAAATAAAGTACATTTAGCAAATAATATTTCAAGGAGATCAATCTAACTTAAACCAAATCACTGACCTCGAAAAGAAAAACATCCCAGATTCGAAGAGCCAGGTGAAATGGAAAAGAGTATGAGAAGACAGTAATAAACCACTGACTTGCATACATGCTAGGATTTATCATTTCATGAGAGAAATGCTGCCCAAGCTTCGGCAAGAACTCTTTCACCAAGTGGTCAAACTGAAAAAGGTACTGTTGTACCAGAGGCAGTCCTACCTACCCAGCAAATACAAACTAAAGAACTCAGGACGTGGCATTTCCATCTTTGAAGTAAAAGGTTAAGAAAGCTATTTAATGACAAGTAAAGATTACAGAATATCTTACAGTAATCACAAAACTGAATCAGTAAAGTTCTACTTATACCCAAGCCTCTAAACCATCAAGATTCAAGAATTAGCTAAACATCTTTCAAGTATACCTGATACAGTCCTTCCATTGGTGCATGCACGGCACCTTTAAGTAGGGCAACCAGTAACCAGAACGCATCTTCTTCACTCATATACAGAAGCAACAGACCAGCCACAAAACCCATACCCTAATTTCGAATATTTTAAATTTTTTAGTATTTGGCTTAAACCAAGTAAAGGAGTAACATGACAGAAATTCACAAACCTGAACATATCCAACTTCTCTGTCAAAGACAGAATATGCCTTCAAAACATTATAGAGGGACCTTTGACCAGGCCCATGCCTTTGTTGGAAGAAAACATGTGAAGGGAAAGTGCGAGAAATATCTCGTATTATATCTAGCTCAGAAGCAGATGTCTCATATATTACTAATTGCTGTAATGGACATGAAGCTTAATTAACATCATGTTGCAAAAGTAAAAATATCAAATCGAAGTATAAACTCATGCATTAAAGTGTACAAAAATTGGGTTTAAAAAGAAAAGGCAGATGAAAAAACATTACTGAAACCCAATTCATGATTCAAATTTTCAAGAAGTAATATTTAAAAGAGAAATAAAATTGTACAGTTAAGAGATGAATTTGGACATCCAAACTCATAAATGCAAAGAAGATATAAGAACAATATCAAAACTTATGTATTATGACTATGACTATGGAGAATCATCCAACACTAACTATGAAATAACAATTGACATACCGAGATTTGCAAAAAGGAGATAAAAAGAGATTGTTTGTGTGGAAATACCTGATTTTCAGCTCATCTAGTTATGAAAATTTAATTACTGAAGAATTCTGTAATTATTAGGAAATAGCATTCTCATTGATTAAGATATTTAATTTCTTTTTTATTCATACAAATTGTACTATAAAATAGTAACTAAATACTCTACAAAATATATCAGAAATACAAACAAAATTGTTCTATTTTTCATTAAAAACTTAATGGTATCAGAGCTAAATTTTAATATGAAAAATCCAATTACCCCAACAAAACAAAAGACAAACTCTAATTCATAAACATTCACCATGAGTACAAATTCTTATGACAGTACATTCTTATTACTGTAGTAAAGTTAATGATTTTTGTTGGAAGTTCCACATCGACCAGGTAAACCAGTTAAGTGTTGGTTATAAGTTTGCGACAACTCCTCCCTGAAAAGCGTGTTTTGAGGGGAAAATCATAACTTCACTCATTCAATCCATGATGGCCATTATTGGTAGAATTTATTTGTTTTTACCAACAACAAAGGACGTCTAGCAAGCCGTACATAAAACTTATTCTGAAGGTGAAGATTCATCTCAAATTTTTGAGATAAAAACCAAATTATGGAATCTAAAACAGAAAGATACAGAAGTAACATAATACTAAATGGAGATGGTTTCTTTGTGGCAAGAACTCGAATTGAGTTCTGAAAAAGAGTGAGAGCCTGTCGATGATAGTACTCATTATTGGAAAAAAATCGAATCAGAAAGTGTTCTGATTTTTGGCTGGACTAAGCCATTACTTGGATTATGTTCGCATGAGAATATTTGGCAAGTGGCCACTAACCTCTATCCGAGAGGTCTTCGTCAAAGTCAGAAGAGAGGAGAATCGTCGACGAGGATACTTGAAAGGGCTGGTGGTAGCGATGGACTGCACTTGTTGTCTTGCGATTCTCGCAATTTTCTTATCTTCTAAGATAAAAGAAAAGGGGGGCGTACCTATGGTCTTGGGCTGAAAAAACAATAAATAAATCTGATGAACTTGGGCTATCAATGAATGCAACCCATGGATACCCAAGAGAAAATAGACTTACATGAATGGATCTTGTACAAATTTATCCCATGAGCCCCGAAAATCGAACAAAAAATGGACAAAAAAAAGAATATTTTGCGATCATTGTCATAAATCTAGACACTTAAAAAATACATGTTGATAAATTCATGGTAAGCCAACAGAGTGGGAACCAAGACAAAATAGAACTCAAAGTTATCAAGCTTCAGTTAACTATCAAAAACCTCAAAAGCATCCAAGTTCATAAGGTCAATTTAATCCAGAACAACTAGATCAACTTTACAAACTGTTTTCAAATTTTCAAAATTCTGGACAATTTTCTGCTTCCCTAACTTATAAAGATAATTATTTAAATGCATTTGTTACTACTTTCCACAATAAAACTCCTTAGATTATTGACTCTAATGCCTCAAATCACATGATTGATGCCTATCATTTATTTACCTCATACTCACCTTGTACTAGAAATCTTAAAGTTAGAATTGTAGATCGATTTCTCTCATCTGTTGCGAGTAAAGAGAGTATTCAAATTTTCAATTCTATCACTCTCAAATTTGTACTCCATATTCCAAACTTATCGTGTAATCTTATATATATTAGCCAATTTACAAAAAAATTCATTATTATGCTAAAAAATTTCCATCTTGTTGTTTGTTCAGGATCTATCATCGGAAAAGACGATTGATAATATTAGAGAATGTGAAAGACTGTACTATTTTGATAGGATTAATGTGAGTGATTGTTGTCAAATTAGTATCTATGATTCTGTTTTTTGTTCCTGGGAATAGTGAAATATTATTATGGCATTATAGGATGGATCATCCTAACTTCCAATATTTAAAACACTTGTTTCCATCACTATATATGAATAAAAAAACATTTAATTTTTGTTGAAGTCTGCACAGCCATGATTTTCCTCTCAAAACGCGCTTATCAGGGAGGGACTGTCGCAGACTTATAACCAGCACTTAGCTGGTTTACCTGGGCGATGTAGGACTTCCAATACTCCCCCTCACATCGGTCGGAGTACCCTCTACCGGGGGTGACCGTGTGGATGATTGGAGACTGACTGGTTGGGCACATCGTGACCCCCAGGTACCTGCTCTGATACCATGTTGAAGTCTGCGCAGTCATGATTTTCCCCTCAAAACGCGCTTATCAGGGAGGGGTTGTCGTAGACTTATAACCAGCACTTAACTGGTTTACCTGGGCGATGTGGGACTTCCAACAATTTTCAATATGAAACATGTAAGTATGCCAAACATTAGCATACATCTCTTTCAAAGTCTTCCTATAAACCTTTCAAATGCTTCACATTAATTCACAATGATGTATAGGGTCCTTTCCACATAACAAATCGTACTCATAATAAATGGTTTGTTACATCTATTGATGATCATACTAGAATTTGTTGGATTTATTTGTTAAAAGAAAAACTGAGATTCTTCATGTGTTCATTCATTTTTACTCAATGATACAAATCTAGTTTCAAACACAAATTCAAGTACTCCAAACTAATAATGATAAAAAGTATTTAAATCATGCTTTACAACATTATCTTCAAAAAAATGAAATTATACATCAAACTTCTTATGTTGAAACTCTCCAACAAAATGGGATAACCGAACGAAAGAACATACACTTACTTAAACTTGCTCGAACCTTACTATTCACCACCAACATTCCAAAAAATTACTAAAGAGATGTCATTTTAACCGCGACACATCTTATCAATCGTATGCCTAGTCAAATTCTCTTTTTTGAAACTCCACTTCAAAAGTTACAAATTGTCTTACTTACGTCTCATCTCCAATCTATTTTGTCCCTTAAAGTATTTAGGTGTACTGCCTTTGTTCATCACCATTTCATAAGTTTGTCCAAACTTGATCCAGGAGTTATTAAATGTGTTTTCATTGGGTATTCACCTACTCAAAAATGATACAAATGATATGATTTCACTATACATCAAACATTTTTAGCATTGATGTTACCTTTTTTGAACACACCTCCTACTACCAAAAGTTTTCTCCTCAAAAGGAGAGAATCTGCGAGGATAACTCTTTTGGTCAATACTTGAACATTACTTTCAATCCAAATAATGAGTCCCATAACCCAAAAAGAGAAACAGAGACCAGAGAAACTAAAAATACCACACCATCTCATATCCAACCATCTATAAATAGATACTTGAACTCAAAGGGAGAAGTTGAAAATACCACACCATCTCTATCCTACCATCTATAAATAAATACTTGAACTCAAATGGAGAAACAAAAAAACAACATAAAAAAGAGATAATCACTTACTCAGAGAGATCTAAATTAAAATATTGGAAAACTTCACACTTGAAGCACCAAATGAATCCAAACCTATGATAGATCCAAATATCCTTTATGAGTCTACTTTGAATCTAGCTAACTCTAAATCCTCTAAATCTTATGATTTGCCCATTGCTCTAGAAAACAAACTCAAACTTGTATTCTCCATCATATATCTAGGTTTGTTTCATACAAAACTGTTTTTTGGTTTTCATGTTTTTACTACTTATTTTGACAAAACCGAAATTCTAAGAAACATTTATAAGGTCTTAGAAATTTTAGAATGAAAAGAAGCTATCATAGAAGAAGTAATAGCTCTTTAAAAAAAGGAACATGGGATATTACAAATCTACCAAAAGGAATGACCCAGTTGGGTGTAAATATATTTTTTCAATAAAGTATAAGGTTGATGGAACAATAGAAAGGTACAAAATCTATTTGGTTGCAAAAGGTTTTACATAAATCTATAGAACTAATTATATCGAGACTTTTGTGCTTGTGGCTAAATTGAATACAATTCGAGTTCTTCTATCTCTAACAGTAAATTTAGAATGGTTTCTAAACTAATTAGATATTAAAAATGCTTTCTTAAATGAAAAATTAGAAGTTTTCATAACCATACCACTAGGGTTTTGTAAAAGAAAAAATACTATATGTAAACTAAAAAGATCACATTATGGGCTCAAACAATCGTCGAGAGCGTAGTTTGATAGATCTGTAAAGATAATGAAGAAGCAAGGGTATTAGCATGGACAATCTGATCATACAATATTCTTTTGACACTCAAAAAATGGGAGAAAAATAATTTTGATAGTATATGTTGATGATATAATCATTATTGAAAACAATCTTGAAGAAATGGAGAGATTGAAGAGAAATTTGACAACAGAGTTTGAAGTTAAAAATTTGGAATAGATACAATACTTTTTAAGCATGGAAGTTGCGAGATTGAAGAATGGGATCTATGTTTCTCAACGAAAACACATTCTCGATCTTCTAACTGAAACTGGTATGCTTGCATATAAATCAAGTGTCAACCCGACTGGAATAGGAAATAAGAATGAAGAACTGGGGAAACCAGTGAACAAAAACAAATATACAAGATTAGTGGGAAAACTAATCCATCTGTCACACACAAGGCCTACTATTGTATTTATAGTTAACGTTATAAGTCAACACATACACTCTCCAAAGGAAGCATACTTAAAAACTGTTTACAAAATTCTTAGGTAACTTAAAAAAGTCACCAAGTAAAGTATTGTTTTTTAAGAACAACGAAAACAAAGAAATAGAACTTTTTACTGATGCAAATTGAGCTGAGTAAGTAGATAATAGAAGATCTACTAAAGGATATTGTACCTTTGTATTTGGAAAATTGGTAACTTGGACGAGTAAGAAACAAAATGTAGTTACCAAAAGTAGTGTCCAAGATGAGTTAAAAGCAATTACATCGAAAATTTGTGAAATTTAATGATTAAGAAAAATGTTGAAAGAACTTCAGGTTACAGTAAAATTACCAATTAAATTTTATTATGATAACAAAGCAACCACTAGCATATCTCTTAATCCACATAACAGAACAAAATAGGTCAAAATAGATGGACATTTTATCAAAAAGAAAGTTAAAGATGATATTGTTTACATGACTTATGTTCCCAAAAAAGAGCAAATAGTATATATATTCATTAAAGAACTTCCTTAACAACATTTCAATGATTTCATTGATAAGTTGGATATGATCAAAATTTATAATCCAATTTGAAGGAGAGTTTTCAAATCCATGCTTTTCGGCTCATCTAGTTATGAAAATTTGACTATTAAGGAAATATCATTCTCATTGATTAGGATATTTAATTTCCTTTTCATTCATAAAAATTATATTATAAATTAATAGCTAAATATTATAAAAATATGTCACAAATACAAAGAACAAATCTGTTATATTTTTCATTACAAACTTAAGTTTGCAAACTTTGAAAAATTGACAGATTCTATCATTCTAATGAAAATGATACCTCATAAACACCTGGATTCATCAACAAAAGATCTCGACTTCCAGAGATCAATTGCCAAACAAGACCCCTTAAACAATCAGGAATCCCTTTTCTTATGCGTCTTTTAACAACATGTGGTTTTCTCCTAAGATAATGCTTCCAATCACTGCCCCCTAATCCAATCATCTTCCTCCATTTTCTTATCCTTCTTTCAACCCTGAGAGACATGGCAAATAACCATCACTTGATTATTATTGGCGAGGGGAATATTAAGTTCCCCGACAAATCATATTCATTTAAACCAAAAGACCTAAAAATATCCAAATAGAACCAAACTTACCTTTCATGTTCTTTGGCCGACCTACTCTTTATTAGACCATCATTTGGATTATTAAACTCCTGCTTTACAAATCCAAATCTATCCAGTTGCTTAGGTTGAGGAATGGGACCTGGTTCGGAATCATCAATTAGCTTCTTTTCCATTCCACTGTGTCAAAAAGTCTCTTGCATGCCTGAAGTTAAGTCCAACATCATGTTATATTTATCAAGGTGACCATACTTTGGATAACATAAAAGAAAAGTATGAAAAGGGTGTGAGGAGAAGATGTTACTGCCTAATTCACTTCAACAAAATTACAAGCAATCAACATAAACCAAACTCAGCCAAATATAACTCAATCTACAAGCATCATGGGTAACGAGTATAGTGGCAAAATATTAAAATACAACAATTCTTGGCACTTTAAAACACAAAATAACAGTGGGACATAACAATTTATAAGCATTTAAGTATGCATCCAACAACAGAAGAGACAAGGTCACATGGACTCGCTTAGTACTTCATATGTCAAGAAATGCATATCACACACGCCTATTTTCCATATTTGTTTATAAATTTCTACCAATTTGGAGTGGAGGATACCCATACCCGTATCCATGTTGGACATGGGTACATCAAACATGATGAGTTTATGTAACATATATTCAATCACGAAATGAACATTAGAACAACACAACTACTAGAAACGCTAGTTCTAACATCAATCCTCCAACAGGGGAACAGCCACCTAGCAACAACACACATTGATCAAAAATCATAAAGAATGATAAGTTCACAACTAGAGCAGAAGAAAGGGATGTTCTACTAAGACTACTGCTAAGGAAGTTTCATAATGACTTTTACAAGCTATCATCGAATGATCAGTAAAAAAATTGCGTTAAAGCCATTTCTATTAACATATCAATCAAACACCATTCATGTTCAGTTTTTAATTTTCCCATCTCACCGAAACAAGCTCGGGCTAAGAACATTAAGGATATATGTCCGCAGTGATTCGTAATCAAAAGTGCTTAACGAGAACAAATTATCATCCTTCAACTAAGCAGAAATTCACACTCGCGCCTGTTAAAATTAACACTTAAATGTCAAAAAGGATTAATTCCAAAACCACAAATTTCTCGACTATTGATGAAAAAACTGTGATAAAGGTAAGCTATCAAAACAAAGAAACGATAAGACCAACCTATGTTGGGAAACAGACTGGTAGGTAACTGTCTTCTCCCAAAAACCAAACAGATATTTACGCGCAAAAGAAATGCCAAAGCGGATGTCCAACGAAAACGACTGGGATCTCCGATTGGGATTTGATCTATTCATTCAATGACCAAATTTTACAAATAACTTTTTTTTTGTCATTTTAATTCTTTAATTTTTATATATTTAATTTTAAAAATAAACTAACTAAATTATCAAACGAAAAAAGTAAGTGTCAAAATATAAATTTAAAAATAAAATGAATAAATTGTGAAAAAAGTATAAGGATTAAAATATAAAAATTAAAAATAATGTATTAAATTATAAAAAAAATAAAAATAAATTATATAATTTAAATATAATTAAATAGAGTGTATGTTAATAATGTTTAAATTTAATTAAATTTGAAATTTATTATAAGAATAAAATATATATTAATTGTTTTGAGAATTTTCGTGTTATATGATTATAGTAATTCTAGAAAGAAGTATAAAATGTTAATAATGAAGTAATCTTTTATTTTTGGCTTTTAAGTCTTTTCTCTTAGGTCTTGATCCATCAATTGCTTCCAAGGATCAGTTCCATATAACACAAGTTGTTATATGAGGGCTGCCTCCACCGTATAAGTAAGTTACCTCAGATCCTTAAGATCACGTACCTGATACTTGAATAATATTAAACATTAATTTTTATATTTTTTTAATTTTAAAAAGTCAAGAGAATAATACTTCATTGATTGATCTTATTCAGCGGGCTTTTTTATAGATAACGACCTATTTATGAGTGTTATGTCTAACATAAACTCCCTTAGTTGTGAGGTTATCAGGTTGTTAAGAACATATTCCTACTATGAATATGGGTTTTAAGGAGTAAATTCTTCAACTTCTCCAAACACCAAGTCGTTATATACGGGGTGTTAAATGACAATGTTACATTCACTATATTAACGATGTACCTTAGGTCGTTAGGCGAATACTACTACGCCTCTCCATTGCCACTAGAGAATAATTGAATAGTCCTTGTGAACAAAGAGGTGAATGGCCTTGTAATTAGAAGATATATATCTAAGTCCTTTGTTTATTGGCATGGATTATACAAAGATTAACTTTGAAGATTTGATCGATGTCTAATATTCATGACCTATAGCCCATAATGCCAAGGACTAGTTAAAATATCTTACTCTACTGAAATTCTAGTTGTGTAGATGATGAACTTATTAAAATTTCTCCTCTAGCCTAGCTCGTTATTTGATTTAATTGAGGCTGTGAAAGCGAGGTGAGTTTCGTGATTTGTAGTTTCAAAATGTAGGCCGAGAAGTTGGAGTTAATTGTGTTGTACTACACCTTAATGTGGTCTTTTCAAAATAGTAGGAGTAAAGCACCCCTTTGTAGTAAAAAGATGTCTCATATATCCCAACTGCCCTTTAAAGAGCAAAAGAATCGACAAGGAATTGCCTTTCATAAGTATCAACGTGAACCAAGGACCTATATTCTCTACTTCACTAAATGAAGAATTTACAGATTACCACATCTATATTGCTTCTAACACTGAAGTAGTGGGAGAAACCAAGGTCTCTTTCAAACGAAGTGGGGGAACTTGTCAAGGGAAATTATCAGCCCACATTGGGATGCGACATGTAATGATGAAATATCCAACCCCTCACATGCGCTTCCAAAAAAGGGTGCATATTGGAGAACTCGAAATGAGACATACAAAGGTGAAATATCCAACCACTCATATGCATTTCCAAAAAGGAGGTGCACATTGGCGAACTCAAAATGAGACATACAAGAGTGAAATATCCAACAGTTCATATGAGCTTCCAAAAAGAGGGGTGCATATTGGCGAACTCAAGACCCTTTCTTAGAACGTATCCATCATCCCAAGTGGGGGTCAGTTGACCTTCATCCTTCTAACTTGAGGCATAAGACGTATCTTGTAGCCCAAGTGTGGGGGGTTAGTTGATCTCCATCTTCCTAATTTGGGGGTCATCAGGTTAATTTTTCACGAGACGAAAGACATGTAAGGGTGAAATTGAATCCAACTTCTACATGCACTCCCAAATAGGGAGTTCACTTGGGAACTCGAGACTCTTTCATGGGACATATCTCGCATCTTAAGTGAGGGGTTAGTTGACTCATTTCTCCAAACATTAGGGTTCTTAGGACATATCCTACATCCCAAGTGTAGGGTCAGTTGACTCCCTCCTTTAAATGTGGGGTATATGCATCTCAAGTGAGGGGGTTAGTTGAATCTTTCCTCCAAACTTGGAGGTTCTTAAGACGTATCCTGCATCCCAAGTGGAGGGTTAGTTGACTTCTTTCTCCAAACATGAGGCATAGGACGTATCCTGTATCTCAAGTAAAGCGGTCAATTGACTCCTTCCTCCAAACTTAAGGGATTAATCGCATTAATATTTTACCAGATATGAGACATGTAAGGGTGAAAAATCCTACCCCTTAGATACACTTATATTTGTTTTCTTACATGAATAAACAATCAATATTTTGACAATATTAATTAAATACTTAAAGCATGAGATTTCATACATCGACCTTACACGCCTAAAAAAATATGGTGAATTGAGCAAAGGATGTCATGTGATAATAAATCATAGAATGCAACGACCTTACACGCCCTAAAGTAAATAGCACGGACTTCATAATAACTTCATCAATATCTGAATAATATATTGGTCATTTACACCATGTTTGGAGTGAAAAGTCCAACTTACATGTCATGTTAGGGTAAATAATACGACTTTAAGATAAATCCATCAATATGAAGAATGAATTGCAGATATGTCTTCCATGTAATGCTAGAAGAGTAGCCCCAAACTACATAATAGTTTTGTCAACTCGTCGTTAATTAGAGGGATGTCGGCTCGCTCTTGCAAGAAATAAGAAAGTACCTAGGAGCAAGGTGGGTGAGCTTGATATGTTGCATTATTACCTATCATGCTTTAATATGATTAAACTAATGAACACCCAATCAAAATATACATATTTAATAACAAATTTATAGTTATTCCACGTAATGTTATAAACCACACTTCACTCAAACATGATAGATCAAACTAATTGTATTGCATATAAATAATAATGATTTGATCATGACCAGTACATGTTAGGAGTAAATTACAGCATACTAAGATAGTAATCAATACAACTTTAGTCCACAATAAAGAGAATGAGTCTAATTTTTTGTGATAACTCTTTATTAGCTCATCTTTTTCTTCCCTAGACTAGGCGTTTGTATACATGCCTTTTTGCCTGCATCCCGATTATGTGAGGATCGTTTGGTCACTTTACTCCAAACAAGAAATATATAGTCCCTCAAGTAATGAGGTTGCATAGGTGATTAATTCGAGTTATTTTCCTATTCATGTTAGATAAAATACAATGATCACAAGCATAAATAAAGTTAAAAGGCTATACATTATTTTTAGTATAGTTTGTTAAAAAGGCTATACATTGTCTTATTTCAACTTTAATTCTCTAAGACCCCAAGTCGTGGAGAATAAGTGGGGTGGCTTCTTTATGGGTTTTTCATTAGTATAGTTGGTTTGAATGCCCAAACAAGTTTGCTAAAACCACTTCTCTACGTTGATTTGAAGTATGAAACCAATGTTATGCAAAGAAACAGAGGGCTAGATCGACGAATCTCCATTGATTATAAATAGTGCTTTGCTTAAACCACATCGTCTTGAACCAAGTCTCTAAACCCCATTCATGTTAATAGTTCATGACTTCTCATTTTAGTTCGCTTGATGGGTACTTTAAATTCTCCTAATTTTTCTTTTGAATACACAGAGAAACAAACACAATTAATGGTGCTATATTAAAAGCATTTGGGATTTTCAGTAATCTTTCCTTTATATCTCATTATTTGTATATGGGCTTAATAAGGTATGAGCCAAAAGACCACACCAGGTTACGAAAACACCCATTGGTATAAGGACGGAGTTATGAATTGCAAGTCTATATCAAATTTGCTCATCAATCTGCCTGCTTTGCTTAAGCTAAATAATATGCTTATTAAAATATCATATGCCTTCACAAATAAAGTTTTGTTATGTTGATAAGGGGTAACAACCCCAGATTCAGATGGCTCATTTTTTTGTACAAAATAGTTTAGAAATAAGATAGTGGCTACTAGTACCTCGTGTCCTAGAAGGTGAAGAAACATCTCTCATTTTTCATGTTGGAACTAATCGTAAACCTATTAGATTTAAACCTTGATTGTGGTTGGATGCATCATTCCTTTCCACAATAGAAGAGGCAATGGAGGTTGCTGATCAAGCTACTAAAGAAGCACCAAAGGAAATAACCCTTTAAAGTAACCAGAAATTGCATGAATAAGCTAGGAATGAAAACTACTAGCCCAACCTGGGCGAGGAACACCACGTTGTTGCTTTTGGTTACAATCATTTATCCCCAAAACCAAAGATATCAAGGGAGATAATACATAAATTAAAGATCCATTTATGCTTTAATATCTCCTCTTATCATAACCCTAGGTTGCTTCTATTAAATAAAAACCTATATAAGAAACAACTCATATTTTTCACGCCAAAACTACCTGTAGACATACTCGGTCTGTACCAATAGCAACTCTTGGATTACGGTTACAACATAACTATTCGCGACTTTCCCTATTCGTACCCACAATATCTCCCAACCTGTAGATCATTCCAATCCACCCCATAACCCATATACTTCTTGGTTCACCCCTACCCAGTATACATTCCCATTTGAATGCAGTTTGTTAGCTCTCGTTGATCAAAACTCAATTCACTTCACTTTAGAGCACAATAGTCTCAGTTGTGCTAGATGGTGATAGAAATCGTTCCAAAAATACTGATAACTGTATTTTATATAGTTATTTTCACCTATTTTATTAATTATAATTGCTATGTTCTTGATGTTTTTAGTTCATTTTCGATTAATAAATTAGTATTTACTGTTTTTTATATATTATAAGAAAAATAAATAAATTGTATCGAAAACGTTCTTAATTTCAAATTTTTGTCCACAAATGTAATTTCAAATATTAGAGTTCTTAATTACAATTTATAAAAGTTGAAAATACAAATTAAATTTAAATTTGGGCTTAATCGTAATTATTAAAAGTTGAAAATTTTAATTTAATATTAGAAAAGGGGTCAACTGTAATTAAAGAAAGTTTAAAATGTAATTTGAATTTAATTTATGGGTCAAAATATAATTAAATAAAGTTTAATATTCGTGTGAGAGAGAATACACGCTGTCATCATCCACACGTCCATCGTGGACCGTCCGATCAACGCATGAACGGCTCGTACGCTGTACAAGCTGCACTTCAACCCGACAGCGAGAGCCGATGCATGGAAATTCTCTTCGCGTACGGGTGTTCGAGCTGGGCTCCACTGGCCGCGTTGTGCCAAGCGTCGGGGCCGCTGTGGACCCACCATCCGACGCCGCGTTGCACTGCCCCCCACTTTCGCGCGCACCTTTTCCAGCCGCTGGCTGATCCACGTGAGCTCCTGCCACGCCGAACCGACCGCCACGTGTTGCACTTAATATTTTAGCAAATAACATTCTCGACACGTGGCATGTTACAACGAGCGCGACCGCGCCGGATCAAGCCCGTGTTGTGCCGTTGCTCCCGCGCGACCATTCATCGTGCGCCCGTTTCCCCTCAACGAATGAGATGTCGCCACGTGTCCCACTAACCGTGTCCGCGAATCGTAACGCGACACGTGGCAACAAGTCCGTGGAAGAAAATTAAAACAAAACGCGTTAATGCTCCACTCACTTTTTCGATCCCATTTTCGATACAATTTTTGTCCCGCCACGTTTAAATTATAATTTTCGACAATTTTACGTCCCCTCACAGGATTTTAATTTAATATTTTATTAATGTATTTTTTTTGCTATAAATAAGGAGATAGTTTTTAGTTGCAAAAAAGTTTTGGTTTGAGAGGTTTTCGAGTTTTTGGTAGTGTTTAATTTTCGTGTGTTGTTCGCTTGGGATCAAGAAACACGCAGGCCATTTTTGGCTTTTGTTGTGTTTTCATGCGTGTGCCAAATATTTGTTTTAAGTTATGTTTTAATTTTATTTCTCGCTTCTTCTTAATTTTCTCAGAGTTGTTGTAATTTTTATTTTAATTTTATGAAGTAATTTAATTTTTCTAGGGTTGCATTTAATCTAAATTCTACGAAGCCTTTAATTTTAATTATTTTTGATAGATTTATAAGACGTTCGATTTGTTCGTTTCTATTTTTGTGCTTAATGCTTTTTGATTATTTACTTAATCTTATCAAAGCGATCCGTGGTACATGAATAAACTCGAGAAAGGCATTCAGTGCAGGTGTATTGCTCAGAATAGAATGACATGTACGGATGCATGATGTAGATATACCCTAATTGTACGTGTGGCCATTTGAAAACTTAGAACGTGAATGAATCTTGAATTTAATTTTCATGAGATATAGTAAATTAATTTAACGAGGTGTGTTTATACTGAGTTCGAAAGAGATGTGCTAATAATAAAAAAAGAAGTTTTCATTGACAAATTAAATGTACTAAAAAATATAAATCAAAAGAAAATAATATGATTTGAGTGATTACAGAAAAATCGCAATCCTAGATTTCTTTTTATTTTCTTATTTTACTTTTTTATTAATCAACGATTGTTTTGGATAAAATCAGAGAGATACAATTTTAGTACTGACAACCATAAGAATAAATCCTCATGGATCGATACTTTACTTACTAATCTTTATTACTTGCGACCGTGTATGTTTGCACGAAGTTCGTGTTGAAAAACACGCAACAAGTTTTTATGGCGTCATGTCGGAGATTTGTTTTACTATTTTCATTGTTGATACTAATACCAATCAATTTGATTTTAATTCAAAAAAAAATTTTTAAAAAAAAAATTTATGCTTATTGTTCTTGTTTATTTTATTTTAAAATTTTCTCGTAAGTTGAGATTTTGTTTGACACATAAATCTTAACTTTACAAAAAAAAAAAAAAAATATTTACTTATTGTTGTTTTATTTTATTTTTCAATTTTCTCGTGGATTGAGATTTTGTTTGACACACAAATCTTACCTCACAAAAAGAAAAATAGTTTTTTTTTCTTATTGTTGGTTGTTTAGTTTATTTTTCAAATTTCTCGTGCGTTGAGATTTTGTTTTACACACAAATCTTAACACACATAAAGAAAAAAAAAACAGAAAACAAAAAAAAATGTATTTGCTTGTTGTTAGTTTATTTTATTTTATTTTATTTTTTTTAATTTTCTTGTGGGTTGAGATTTTGTTTGACACACAAATCTTAACACACGAAAAGAAAAACAAAAAAAAATAATTTTATTTTCTTATTGTTGGTTGTTTGTTTTATTTTATTTTTATTTTTATTTTTCTCGTGAGTTGAGATTTTGTTTAAACACAAATCTTAACTCACAAAAAGAAAAAAAAAATTTATGGATATGTTTTCTTAATTTATTTTTCAATTTTCTCGTAAGTTGAGATTTTGTTACACACAAATCTTAACTTACAATAAGAAAAACAAATTGAGAAGTCAAACTGAAGACTATAAATCAAGTACTTCTTGGGAGGCAACCCAATTTATGATAGTTTGAGTCAGATCATCCCATAGGTCGTCTTGGTTGTGCTAGCAATTACCCCCAGCTCGTAGTTCATTCTTTTCCAATCCCACTAACAGCCTATATAGTTCCTAGTCGTCTCGTTGTTTCTCTTCCATTCTTGTTAGGCCCAGTTGAGGTAGGCCCAGATCTACAGTCCTAGTCACCATAGCTATCCTCTCCAACGAGTTATTGTTACTTCATTTTTGACAAATTCGATGAACATAGGCTTATTGATCACGTAATTTGAAGTCGTGATCTTTTTGTTAAAGTGTTATTGAATGTTGGGCATGTCAAGTCTATTGCTTGAAAAATGGGTAAGATTGTGATCGTGGAGGTCGATTTAGGTTTGACATCTATTTTACGATGCTTTAATTTAGTTTATTAATGGTCAGGGAAATATGATCTGGCTAGAAGGATCAAGTAGTTAAAGAAACTTCTCTTCCATGATCACTTTTTACTCGTTTCTTCTTTTAATTCAAAACTACAACTTACCTTACTTGCAATAACCTAACCTACTGATCTTCTATTTCAATGCTAACGACGACCTATTCATTGACACGTAGTCCATTCCTCATGGTTACAAATCAGACCCCTAAATTCCCAAGAAGCCTAATAACATTTAACTTCACTATTGTTAAGTCTAAAGTTGTTTAGGACCACGCTGATGGTTCTATTATTTCCATTAGATCGAGCAATCATTCAAGGTCACAGGAAAGGCTGTTTACTTCCCATATGGTTTATTTCCATATCTTTTACTCTTATTGTCCATCCAACGCCACATTGAACTTGCTCTTTGCCATTCAGCCCCCAAAATGGTAAACTATTTGCTTGGTATTAACCTGATGTTAGGTAGGCTCATTTCCACAGACACTAGGTCGCTTATTTACACTATTGATCATACTATTCGGGTTAGAATTAGCTCTTGATACACGATGTGCATCAGTGAACATGATTTGGGATGTCACAATAACATATCACAATTGCCCAACCTTCGTAGCTCTACATCTTAACTCACTGTATACACAAATGAAGTATGGATGAAAATTGGCCATATTATTTGTATGACTGGGATGATACTCCATTGCTATGAATGAAAATAGTAATTGACATCAAGTGATTTTTCTATAAAATGAAGTAATTCTTCTAGTTAAAGAATGAAAGTCTCAAATTCTCTCATATGGATTGAAAAAATTTAACATTTCACGATGGACGCCAATTGTTTGGAGAATTTTTATGCCATAGGATTTTAGTGATTCTAAAGAAAAATATGAAATGTTAATAATGAGAGAATCATTTATTCTTCTCATAACACCTATTAGACAAGTGTCGAGGTTACAAAGGCTAACACTCTCATATTAGCTACTAGAGTACATACAAAATAATATTACATAAAATTAAGTCGTTGTTCTCAGGTTTCTATATACGTGCTGCCTAAGATCTTGTATAATTCAAGTCGTTATAATAGTGTAACAAGCAATTTACTTAAGTCAAGTCTTGACCGATTACTTCTAAAGATTAGACCATTGTATACAAACTATTGTATGACCATTGTATACAAACTATTGTATGAGTGCTACCTCCACCATATAAATGAGATATCTCAAGTTATTAGGATCACGTACCTACAACCTGAATAATATCAAATATTAATAATCCTCAAATATGTACACGATAAAATAAAAAATATATAATAATAATCTATAAATAATACATAAAAATAAAAAGATAGATGTACCTTATATCTCATATAAATTATAAAATATAAGATTATTGTTATATATATATAAATTTATATTTATAATTTTTATATTATTATTTTTTTAATTTTTAAAATTATGATTACAAATAATATGATATATATAAAATTATATGTTGTTAATACGTTTAAAATATATAAAATTATATGCTATGATATGTGAGAGAGAATTTTCCAATGAATTTTTTTTCCACAAAATAGAGAAAAACATTAGAAAAAATTATGAGATTTGGAATTAGATATTTTCCAACGGACTGGGGCCACAATGTAAAAGATGAAGATTTGGCCCAAATCCTATCTCTTCTCTTTTGTGACGGACCCAACTCGACGACTACCATTTTCTAGCCTTCTTCGTGCTAATAAGTCTGATTCAACCCGGTAAAGTAGACAGTTTTCAGGTATTGTCTCCAAAAGTTTATGAATTTTTTATCCATTCAGATTATATTTATACTCTCAAACTCTCAGTAAATGAATTGTATCGTACATGCCTACATGGTAGTATTAGGTTTTGTTTTTAGATCAGTTGGTGCATAAGAAACATGGCTTGTCTTTCTGCTGTTTGTAGCAATGCGCTTTTAGTAATCGAAGATAGTTTTAGATTTTATGCTGCAAAACCCAAGTCTTTGGATAAATTTCGTGGTTTTTGCTGTAGTTCATTTTCGCTCCCTTCCAAGAGGTTTTATGACTTTGGAAAATCCCAAACGGGATTGTTCTGGAAGTGTAAGTCATTTGTTTATGAAAAAGTTGCAGTTAGCTCGATTGAATTTTCTAGTTGTTGTTCATCCCGTCCTGGGTTTTCTTGTAATGATGATGTTAAGCCAATGAGAAGTAGAAACAGTGGACATAAGCAGCTCCCTGTAGGGAAGATAAAAAATAGTAAATTGAAAAGGAGATTTTCATTAAGATTACGACCGAGGTTGCGGTTATTGGCTTCAAGAATGAAAAGAGCTTCAATTAAGTGCATGTTGAATGATATTGGGGCTTTTATGCAAAAGAATTTAAGAAAGTTGACTCTTTCTGCTACAATTTCTGTTGCATTGGGACTATGCTATTTGTTTTTGAAAGTAACCTCATTGCCATCTCCAAAAGTGGTACCATATTCAGACTTGATAACGAGTCTTCAAAATGGATCTGTTTCAAATGTTTTGATTGAAGAGGGTTCTCGTCGTATATATTATAACGTGAATGCGCGGAATGGTGGAAACATTGAGATGTATGATAAAGAATCACTTGCAGTAAGTTATTCGGTTGATAATGTAGATGATAAGGTTTCAAGTGCTAATGAATCGGGATTAGGATCCTCCAGATCATCAAATTTTAATGTATTTAAGAAATTTACAAAGGATAATGTTTCAACTCCAGAATGGCAGTATTGTACAAGAAAAATAGATCACGATGAAAAGTTTCTTCTAAGTTTAATGAGAGACAAAGGGACTCTTTATAGATCTGCTCCTCAATCAGTGATGATGTCAATGAGGAGTATTTTGATAACCATCTTGACTCTGTGGATTCCTTTGCTTCCTTTGATGTGGCTTCTTTACCGCCAATTATCTGCTGCTAATAGCCCTGCAAGAAAGCGGAGGCCTAATAATGAGGTTGTTCGATTTGACGATGTAGAGGGTGTTGATTCTGCTAAGGTGGAACTCTTGGAGGTAAGCATCTCTGATCTTTATGTTATATTGAACTTGTGAATCAATCAATACATGGTTGCTATGCTAATTTGATGAGTGAATCGGTAACTGAACTCCCCAACAGGGCGTAGGGTAGTGGTTGTATTTCACTCTTATTGCAATAGTTTGAATGGAAGAAGGATACCTATTAAGACTAATGGTTTCTTGATTTATAAATAACTTTTTGTAGCTTTTAAACACTTGTCATAAGCATTATCTGTACATTTGGAGACTTTGGGTTGTTCATTCCGCATGAACTGTAATTTTTTTTTAGCTGAAAATACTGTTCTATATTTTTGGTTATAACTAAAGGTGTCAAATGAACTAGGCTGGCTCAGCTTATTTAAGCTCAGCCCATTAAATTTTTAAATGAGTTATATGTGAGTTGAGTTGAACAACTCATTTAATTTTTTTATTGAACTCAATTTAAATTATTTAAATATTTAGGCCATGTTTGATTAACATTTCAATTTCTAATTTTTAATTCTTGACTTTTAGAGTTAAACTTTCAATTTCAAAATATTTTGGAAAAATAAGTTATTTGAGAACTAATTTATAGTTTTGTAAAAATTTAAAATTAGATATTATTTATTTGATAACTAATTTTAAATTTTAAATGTTTATCTTTTAAACTGAGTTGTGTTGAAGTGAGCATAAATTTCTAGAAAAAAAACTTGAAATTACAAACCGTAAATTTTTTTAGAAACTAAACTTTTAGAAATTTCTAATGGTATATAAAATAATTCATAATATTTTATAAGATAATACATTTTATATTTCAAAAATGAGTCAAAATTGTTCAACCTAATATGAACAAATCATTAATAAAATGAGTATAACTTTCTATAAGAAACTCGAATTCACAAACCGTAAAATTTATTAGAAAATAGATTTTTAGATCTTTCTAATGGTATATGAAATGATTAATGAATTTTATGGATTAGTGCATTTTATTTTTTAAAAATAAGTTAAAAAAATGTTATTTTGAATTCAAACAATCTTTAGTAAAATGTGCTAGAAACTAGACTTCTAGAACTTTTTAATGGTATATAAAATGATTCATAAAAGTTTGTGAATTAATACAATTTATATTTTAAAAATGAGCAAAAAAAAAATATTCTTCTGAATCTAAACAATAATTAACAAAATGTGCATAACTTTATATAGATAATTCGAAATCATAATCCATAAAATTTCTTAAAAACTAAACTTCAAGAGATTTCTAATGATATATGAAATGAATCATAATATTATGTAAATTAATATAGTTTACATTTCCAAAATGTTTAATAGAATATGAACAATGTTCAATAAAATGAGCATAAATTCTCTAAAAACCTCAAAATTATAAAATGTAACATTTTTTTATAAAATAGATTATTTAATATTTTTAATGATACATAGACTCAATTATAAATTATTGTAAATTAATACAATTTAAATTTCAAAATTGAGTCAATGATTATATATTTTAACCTCAATTATATTATGTATGTTTTTAAGTTACTATTTGTCTTGAAATTCTATATTTATTGGAATATTTTAATATAAATTTTATTTAATTTTATCTTTATTTTATTTTAAAAAATCAGTTGTTATTTTTTTATTTATTAATTTGACTAATATTAGTATTTTTGTCAACTTTATAGTAATAATTATTAATTACATTTTCATTTTCTCTCTAATTTATTATCTTTTTAATTCAACTTGTATTTATCAAATAAACTAGTGAATTGTTCATGAGCCGGGATTTTTTAACTCATGAGTTCAATGGGTCAGTTTTAAATGGGTTGAATAGCTTGTTTGACATTTCTAGCTATAACTTACAAAACATCTCTTTTAAGCTCTTCAATTCTCTCACTGATTGGACTGGTTATACTTGCTTACCATACTTTATTTTTAGATAGTTTTATGCCTGCGGGGAGCTATTAGCTATCAGAAACTAGGAGCAAAGTTGCCTCGAGGTGTGTTGCTGGTGGGGCCGCCAGGAACAGGGAAAACATTGTTGGCCCGTGCAGTGGCTGGTGAAGCAGGTGTACCATTCTTAACCGTGTCTGCCAGTGAATTTGTGGAGATGTTTGTTGGAAGAGGGGCAGCTCGCACTAGAGATCTTTTTAATGCAGCAAGGAAATGTGCACCTTCTATTATATTTATTGATGAACTTGATGCTGTTGGAGGAAAGCGGGGTAGAAGTCTCAATGATGAGCGAGACCAAACACTTAATCAGGTAATCCAACTTGAGTTTTCTGAAATTTTGCACTATATTTTGATTGCTTTGTGGGAATCATTGATGATTTGATTTAACAATTCTCAACCCATCATCTCCCATTTTGATGCCGAGCATGTTTCTCCTTAAAGTTTGTTTCCAACTTTGCTTTTTAATTTTTGTTGCATTCCAAATTTGAGTCATTGGATCATTGATTTTATGGAATCACAATTTGATTTCTGAGTCTTTATTTACAAGAATATGAAAGTGAAGAAAGATAGCTAAAACTTGAGTGAATGAACTTGTGTATTCGCTGATACATTCTCATTCAGTAAACAAGTAATTTATATACAATCCAATGAAGCAATGCTACTAGCACATGTTTATATTCCTGAGCTACAAAATAACTAACACTGACACTATAATGTGCCGTTAGCCTTAGCTAAAATCCAACACTACAATAACAAACTTTACAAAAAGAATCTGTATAATAATTACACTCCACTACTCACTCTCAAACTCAGGTCGATGCAAGAACATGAGTTTGTTTCTAAGATCAAGAAATCTAGCAGTAGGTATGGCTTTTGTCAAGATATCAGCAAGTAGAGAAATTGAAGCAACATGTTGAACATCCAAATTCAAAACCAAGTCATGCACATAATGAAATCAATTTCAATATGTTTATTTCTTGCATTTAGAGCAGGATTTTGAGTCAGATGTTAAATACTAATGTTATCACAATATATGGTGGGAACATCAGTAAGTTTAATACTCAACTCTGTAAGAAGCAACTTTATCCATATCAATTCCGTTGAACCAAGTGCCAAGGCCCTGAATTCTAATTCAGTAGATGAACGAGATACAATTTTCTGTTTGCTAGACTTCCATGAAACAAACTGTCACCAAAAAACACACAATAGCCACCTGTATTACGTCTGTCATCACAAATTGAAGCCCAATCTGCATCAGTGAAGCAAGTGAGATCACAAAATTCTGATTTCTGAAGAACCAATCCATGTAAACTAGTACCCTTAAGATACTGAAAGACCCTTTTGGTAGTATTCCAATGCACATCAGTTGGGTTCTGCAAAAACTGACACAAACGTTTAACAGTAAATGCTATTTCAGGTCTGTTTATTGTACAATACTGAAGTGCTCTAATAACACTCCCATATTTAGTTGGATCAGTGAGGGGAACACCATCATAACAAGAAATGTTCACGCTTGCATCCATGGGAGTTGTAACTGATTTTGTATCAACCATACCACTCATTTGCAACAGATTACCAATATACTTGGTTTGTGAAAGATGTAAACAATCAACAGTTCTATGTACCTCAATTCCTAAGAAAAATGAGAGAGAACCAAGTTGCTTAAGAGCAAACTTTGATTGTAATATTGATGTGAATTGTATGAGCAACTCAGAATTACTTCTAGTAAAAACAATATCATCTACATAAACCAACAAAACAGTAAGTGAATTAGGAGATGAATGAACAAACATGGAAGCTTTTGTAGTTGAATGTTTAAATCCCATTTGAACCAAGCAACTCTTCAACTTGTTATACCATGCCTTTGGTGCTTGCTTAACCATACATGACCTTACACAACTTACAAACCATTGGCACATCACTGACTACCCCAAAAACAAGTACCTGTTTCATGTAGACAACTTCCTGTAAATCACCATTTAAAAATGCATTGTTCACGTTCAGTTGAATAACGGTCAAATCTCAAAAAACTGCCAAAGACAAAACCACTCTTATAGTAGTAGCATCTTTAACTACTGGAGAGAAGATTTCAAAGAAATCGACTCCCTCTGACTGATAATTACCCAAAGCAAAGCAGCAACTCTTGCTTTATATTTATCAAGCACACCCCCTAATTTTGTCTTGGTTTTGTAAATCCATTGACAACCAATAACCTTCATATGAGATCCTCATCCCGTGCATGATTCTTAGTTAAGGCATTAAATTCTAATTGCATAGCATCCTTCTGTTCTTGAATATTTACAAGCTTGAATGTACCTTTGTGGTTCAGATAATAAAGACTGAGTTGAAACATAAGCCTTAGGCTTATAAATACCATCCTTGGCTCGAGTAATCATGGGATGCATATTAGGAGTTTGCCAAGACACAGGTAACACAGAAGAGCTTGGATCACTTACAGGTAAAACTGAATCATGAGAGGAAGACACAGTATGTGGTGAAAACAAATTAACAGACACATCCTTCAAACCAGAAGGTGCAGATATGTAAGGAGAAACATCAGTTACTGAAGGCATCTGATATGGGACAACAAGATCAGAACACACCTGGTCATGAAAATACTTAGATGTGGATGAACAAGAAACCAAATTCTGCTCAATTAAATGACCATCAGCAGAAATAGGCAGTGCTACTACACCCTCTGAAAATCAATTAATCAATTCCTCTTGAAATTTGAGTAGAGGCATTAATTCAGTAGCAAAAGGAAACTTATTTTCTTGAAACTCCACTAGTAGTATACACTTTATTAGATTCCACTTCTAAACAAAGATAACCTTTGTGCTTTGGAGCATAACCAAGAAAAACATATGGAACAGATCGGGCCTGTAGTTTTATTTTTATTGTATGGACGCAAACAAGGAAAGCAAAGTGATCCAAATACTCTGAAAACCTCATATGGAGAATTGAAATTTCAATATCTTTGTGGAAAGCCTATTCTGTAAATACATTGCAGTTCTACATGCATATGTCCAATACTTTACAGGCATTGAGGGTTCAAGCATGAGAATTAAAGCTAATTCTGTAACCCTTCTTATCCTACTTTGAACAGTACTATTTTGTGGAGAAGTTTTTCTACACACCAATCTGTGTGGCTCCCACTTAGTAGAAAGAAAATGAAATTATTCCCCCCATCTCTCTGAACTGACTTTATTTTCGATTCAAATTGCCTTTCTACTGTACTACTAAACAAATTAAAAGAAAATTTACATAGACTTTTATGAGACAAAAAATAATTCCACATGTATCTTGAGTAATCATCCACAAGCAACAAATAGTACTTAACTGTAGTAGAAACAATGGGAAATGTCCATAAATCAGCATATATCAGATCAAAAGATTTCAAAGCTTTTACATGTTGAGAGTGAAATGGTAATTTGTGAGACTTGCGTAAGGGACAAGAAGTACACTTACTATTACCTGTAATAGAACTACCATTAATACAACTCATTTCATTATTCATAATTATATCAGATGGATGTCCAATCCTACTATGCCATTTCTCTATATCAACTGTACTAGACAAAGCATATGAAGAAAAATCTTGACCTTTATCAAAATTTGATAAATGTACCCTACCAGAACCATGCTCCACATTCTTCTTTTTTTTGTAAACTCCTTTCTCAGGTCTGCTTTGGAAGATGATCTCCTTGGTTGTTGAGTCCTTAACACAAAAATAATCACCATGAAATTCAACACGCACATTATTACCAATACATAGTTTGTTTACAAACAACAAATTAGATGATACTTGAGGTGTGTGCAATAAGTTTCTTAGAACAAGCCTATGACTACTCAAACACAAATTCAAAACTTCCTATCTGATTAATTTTGAGTCGATGACCGTTACCTCTAGTTACTCCACTCTTTCCAGAATAATCAGCACCTTCATGAAGATTTTCAACATCATTTGTCAAATGATGACTAGCTCCACTATCTAATATCCATCCTGTTCGTCTCCCTTTGAAGAAGCTTCATGATTATCTGCTATAAAAGCAGTAGCACCAGATTGCTTGAAAAACATATCACGTAATTCAAAACAATTAACAGCAAAATGTCCATGTTTAGAGCAAATCTGACACTGAGAACGATCATTCTGTTTATTCTCAGACCTTTTCCCTTTGTATTCATCATTTCTGTGTTATTATTAGACCCATTCACTCCAGATAAAAACTTATGTAAATTCCATGACTGAGACTTAGTTGCTGTATGTGATTGTTCAGGAGAACTTTGGGAAGATTTGAAACTCATAATTTCAAATTTGGCCACATTTGCTTGCAAATGAGTTTGTTTTGTAACAAACATCTGTTTATTCCTCATTTCATGTATCAGCATCATACTATGCAATAACATCAGTAAGATCTGACTTCATAAGTGCACTTGTAACAAAAAAATCTCGATTTAATCCATCATGAACTAGTAACATCAAATCTGTATCATTAACAGGAGCACCAATAGAGGCTAAATGATCTGCTAATTTCTTAATCTCAAGCATATAACTATCAACTGACTGGTCACCTTGCTTAAGATTCTGAAATTGCAAATGAAGATCCAGCAGAGGAGATCTTGAAGTCCGTGAGAAATTTCTTCTCCAATGTTACCCACATATCCGTTGCAGTAGGTTTGCGAGTTAGATGTGATCTTGCTTCAGCAGAAACAGAGCCGCTAATCCGAACTTTTAGCAAATTATTATATCTGTTCCAGCCTGAGAACTCTGGATTAACAGATTGAGCACCTGAAACAATCAGATACTTGGTGAGTATAGGAGTTGTTCCAAAAAGATACTCCTCCAACCCGTATGCAAAAACAACATTTCCCATTTGTTCTTTCCACATTAGATAGTTCCTGCTATATAATTTGAGAGAAAATGAAAGATTCACCGGAAAAGAAGCCATCACTTGAGAAATGGTAGAAGTTGCACTAACATATGTGGGTTGTTCAGTCCCAGATCTTGAAGGATCTGATGTCTTATCCTTTGGTGTAAGATTAGCCATTAACACTGCTAAAAAAATCTCAATGAGCTCTGATACCATACAAGAATATGAAAGTGAAGAAAGATAGCTGAGACTTGAGTGAATGAAATTGTGTATTTGCTGATATCTTCTCATTCAGTAAACAAATATATATACAAACCAATGAACCAATGCTGGTAGCATATGTGTATATTCCTGAGCTACAAAATGACTAACTCTGACATTATAATGTGCCGTGAGCCTTAGCTAGAATCCTACACCACAATAACAAACTTTACAAAAAGAATATGTATAATAATTACATTCCACTATTATTGACTTGCTTTTCAGATTTCTTGGGTGTCTGACACTGTTTCTTTCATTACAGTTACTGACAGAAATGGATGGATTTGAGTCGGACACAAGAGTAATTGTAATTGCAGCAACTAATAGGCCAGAAGCACTGGACCCTGCTCTTTGTCGGCCAGGCCGCTTTTCCAGAAAAGTACTTGTTGGGGAACCTGATGAAGAAGGAAGGAGAAAGATTTTAGCTGTGCATTTGAGAGGAATTCCTCTTGAGGAAGACATGCACCTAATATGTGATCTAGTTGCTTCTCTGACTCCAGGTTTTGTTGGTGCTGACCTTGCAAACATTGTTAATGAAGCTGCTTTACTTGCTGCTCGCAAAGGTAGGTCATATGTAATCCATACATGTACCATTCGTTTTCCTGCTATCCAAAGTCAATGCTTAAGCTTTAAAATGTGACCATGGTTAATAAATTTTGCTAATATATTCTATGGATATCATCCCCTACCTATTTTCCCACTCGTAGAATCTTGATAAAATGAGAATAAATGATTTTTTGTCGGATAAAGTTTAGTTTTTTTTAAGAGTAGGCTTGGACGTCAGTTTTTAAGGATTTAAAAGATTATTTTGCACTTTTTATAAGATGTAATTGAGAAGTTCGTATATTCTAACTGGGGATAATCTTTTTATAACTTTGAGTTTTCTTTTTGAAGGTGGATTACTGATTGACTTTGTAATTTTGTATTAATAAATGTATTAATGAAATAAATGACATAATTTATAATACTATGTATTTTATCTAAAAGTGTTCTGTTTGTGTTGGTTGGTGAGTGCTTTGGTGCACAACCTAGGCGATCAAAAGTTCATACAAGACATAGTTTATCTTATCCAATTTATAACTAGTTTTTATCTTGGGGTTTAAAGGTGGTGAAACGGTGACCCGAGAAGATATAATGGAAGCAATCGAAAGAGAAAAGTTTGGAATCAATGGTAAGCAACTCAGGCCTAGTACAATAAGCAAGGAGCTGGGGAAATTATTTCCATGGATGCCCTCCCTAATACGAAAGATCGACCCAAGACAGGATGGTTTGCCAGGGCCATTAGGATATCAAACTCTAAGTTGAATATATGTACCTTTACTTCCCTTTTTTATGATACACGTTGTCTAATATACTTCATATATCTTGAGTTTCATTGATTTATGATTAGAATAAAGAAGTATAATCCTATGGAATTTTGCATTGATCTCCATCAGGCTAGAATTGTTATCAGGTTTGTTAAAATTTCAATCATTAAGAGTCAATGCCTTCTTCGAGGAGAATTATTTAGTTCTAGCTTCTATCCTTGTCATCTTATTGTAGTTTATGGGGGTGCAAAAAGTTAATTATTTAGTTCTAGCTTCTATCCTTATCATCTTATTGTAGTTTATGGGGGTGCAAAAAGTTACTTTTGCAGTTTCTAAAATTGATTTTGTTCACCTAGATAAGAAACAAAACTGTGTTCTGATTCTATGCTATATATGACGCTGAGGTTTTTTTCCATTAGCTTTCTCAAATAGGCATCTAGGTGCCAAAGGCATCACCATCTTAAGGTTTTTTTCATGAAAAGGACAGCAATCCAATCACAATAAGTTTTGATGTTACCATTAACTCTTTTAACAGTCCTATTTTTTATAAGAAAAGTTATATTATATTAAAATAAATAAAAATTACAAAGATACGAAATTTACGAGTGATGCAACTATAAAAAAAAAACCTTAAACCATACCGAGTAATCGCTATATATCCCATCCAAAATCTAACTAGATACACAAGCGTACCTTGTTGGTGCCGACTGGAGTCCATCTCCGATTCTCTACTTCACATCTAGCTGAAAGCTACCCTACTACTAGCTAGTTTGCCTGCACTTGTTAAAATGCTTCTTGTTAGAGTATTGTTGATGTGATACTTTGATCAATGAGATTCATGCTTTGTGATAGAATTTTTTCACAATTAGTGTGATTAATTGAAAGTATACACATCATTTTCTCTCTGAACAACCAATATTTACACAAATTTTGATTAATTTCCTCGAGATTTTCAATCTCGTTATTTTATCTTTTGTTTTCCATAGTTTTTCAACCTCGAGTTGCATTCTCTGTGCTACTCTGCAATTTGTTGTGTAACAGTTCTTGTAGTACGTTAATGTACTGATTTGCATGAAAGACATGTCTTAGCATTGGATATTGGATTTCAAAAGCAACCACAATTTATTAGTGGGAACTTTTTGATGCTTTCACTTTTTTCTTGTACATTTAATTATGTTTTTCTACGAGAATATATCTTATTATTTTATGTAAGCATTTTGCTCATTACGTAATCCTGTTCAACAAAAATTAATAACTATGGAATTTGATTACTTGATTTTATGTTTTTTTCATTTGTGATCATTAAACCTCGAACATGTGTTCTGTGTTAAAGACTATACCAGCAACTCCATCCTCATGAACTAACAATAATCATACATCAACTGTAATAATAACTTATATGTGCCAATATGCTGCCAGCACTTCCATGGATCAAGACATGATGATATCACAAATGTAATGATACCCTACATGTGCCAATGCAGGCTTTGCTGTAAAATTGTTATTCCCTTTTGCTTTCTGAACTCTATATATTTGTATGTATTTTCAGTTTGTAAATCAAGCATTAGAAAATGCAGAAGCTAAATATAATTTCTAGTTTATCCTCAAATTCTTTCATGGTATCAAAGCATTGTTTCCACTCAATTTCAATCCAAAATTAAAATGATTCAAAGTGATGGAGGAGGTGAGTTCATAGGTCTTACAAAACTTTTCAGTGATCATGGCATTTTACATAGAATTTCCTGTCCCTATACACCTCAACAAAATGGTCTTGCTGAAAGAAAGCATAGACATGTTGTGGAAATGGGATTGTCCTTATTAGCTCACTCAAACATGCCCACTCAATTCTGGGATGATGCCTTCACGACCTCAGTCTATATCATTAATAGACTTCCAACAAAGATCCTAAATCATAAAAGTCCCTATGAGATGCTTTTCAAATCCAAGCCTACCTATCTTCATCTAAGAACCTTTGGTTGTCTCTGCTATCCTCATCTTAGACCTTTCAATAAGCACAAGTTGGAATACGATCACAACCAAGCACCTTTCGATACAACAACAAATACAAAGGTTATAAAACACTATTGCCAAATGGTGTAGAGTCATAATATCCAGAAGTGTGGTCTTTGATGAAAGTAGATTTCCCTTTGCTCAAGATCCTAGATATCATAATCCTCACTCTCAATCATCCATTCTGGGATCTCCACCGGTCACTACTTTCCCTTTACCTTCTCAATTACACTCCAACTCTACCTCATCCAAACACACTTCACCTGTTAAATCTTTCCCTTCTCATTCTACTCCGAGCTCCTTACACTCTCCCCAAATGTCTTCCCCATCTCATCACTCGTCTACTTCTATTCCTTCTTCAGCTTCCAATCATACTCATACTTCTCTTATTGATGAGCTACCAAATGAGTCTAATGCATATCCTCAGTCTATTGATAATACTAATATGAATGATCCAGCTACAAGTACTCTTAACAAGCATCCTATGGTCACAAGGTCAAGAACTGGGAACTTAAAGCCAAGAGTTCTCCATACAACAGTGACTGACACACAAGAACCCGTTTCCTACAAGGAGGCTCTTCTTAATCCATATTGGAAAAAGGCCAGCTGAGAGATACAGAGTTTCTGCGAAGAATCATACATGGACCTTGTGTGATTTATCCGTCAAAGAAGGTTATCGGTCAGAAGGGGTATTCAAAGTCAAGAGACACTCGATGGAAGTATAGCTAGGTATAAAGCTAGATTGGTAGCTAAAGGCTATGATCAAGTACTTGGTTTTGATTTTTCGTGAGACTTTCACCAGAATAAGCCAACTACCATAAGAACAAGGTTGCTTTCTATCTCTATAAATCAAGGATGGACAAGAAGACAACTCGATGTAAACAATGCATTTCTAAATGGAGATTTAGACAAGGAAGTGTTTAAGAGTCAACCACCAGGTTTTGAACATAGGAATGACGGTGATAGTGACAAATCCTCAAGGTACGCAGATTAGTCAAAGCATTATATTGACTTAAACAAGCCCCAGAGCTTGGTCGATAAAACTCAAACATACTCTCCTTAGTCATGGTTTTTCTCAAGCCAAGAGCGTATAACTTCCTCTTTTTCAAAAATACCTCTTTTGGTTGCATCTGGCTTCGTTTATGTTACGATGATATATTGGTCACATGAAGTGACATCAAAGGCATTCAATCTATCATAACTCACCTTGATAAGCGCTTTTGAAAGATTTAGGTGAAATCCATCACTTTCGATTGTAGAGGTTACTCATACTAGCTCGGTCTTCATCTTAGTCAAGGACATATATTAAAGATTTTCTCACCTGAGTCGCGCAATGTCTCAAGCAAGAGTCTACCCACACCAATGGTTTCTTCATTGAAATTATCTAAATTTCGTGGTATGCCTACAATTGATCCTACCTTCTATGTGAGTATAGCTGGTACTCTCCAATACGTTACTCTCACTAGACCGTAAATTGTCTATAAGTGTTAATGTAGTATGTCAATTCACGCATTCTTTTAGATGAACACCGGAAGGCGTTGAAAAGATTCTTAGATACTTGGTCCGGCAAAATCAATCACGTGGATTCATTTTACTGGCGGACACACTGATCCGTAGGATTTTCAGATGTCGACGGGAGTCGATATCGATGATAGAAAATCCATCACCGGTTTTTTGTATCTTTCTTGGAAAAAATCTTGTCTCGTGGTCTTCAAAGAAGCAATCCTTAGTATCTGCTCAAGTACATCGAAATGAATATCGTAGCTTGCTAATGCTACTTCAGAGGTAATATGGCTTCATGCTTTGCTTAGTGAGTTACATGTCACTTACCCTCATACTCCTACACTCAAGACAATCGAGTACCATCTCACTTGCTTCAAATCATGTGTTTCATGCTAGAACTAAACACGTGGAATTGGACATACATTTCATTCGCGGACCTAATTCAAAAAATCTAATTCAAATTAGGTTTGTACCATCCCGTGATCAAACCGCAGATATCTTCACAAAACCTTGTTGTTCAATTCTTCTCTCGATCGACACTAAAGCCGATCGTTGTCACTCACCCGCCGACTTTCGGCGAGGAATGTTAAAGACTATATCAAAGAACTCCATCCTCAGCTGGACCAAAGAATAATCATACACCAACCGTAATAATACCTTACGTGTCAATATATGCCGCCAAAGACCTCCATTTAGATCAAGACATGATGATATCACAAATATAATGATATCCTGCATGTATCAATGTAGGTTTTGCTGTAAAATTGTTATTCCCTTTTGCTTTCTGAACTCTATATATTTGTATGTATTTTCAGTTTGTAAATAAAACATTAGAAAATACAGAAGTTAAATATAATTTTTAATTTATCCTCAAATTCTTTCGGTCTGTAGCTACTAGGACATGATCACCAGACAAACGGAAATTTGAATATATTTTATTAAAAATAGATACATATAACATATTTTTTTAATTAAAAATAAATAATAATTAATATTATTTTTTAATGATATATAATAAAACTGTTAAAATCTTGATTGTGTCACCGTTCATAAGCACTGTGACAACAAGCTAAGTAAGCATATAAATTAAGTTGATTTAGTTTAATCTTATGGTTTACTTTTTTCGATCCGTGTAATAATTTAACATCAATATTACTTTTATAATATATAAATTTTGGCATACTTTCGTAATAATTTAAAATTTTATAATATTTTTATAACTATCATCCTAATTCAATCGCAAAAAACTAATAGAAAAGATTTAATGTTGTTTGTATTTATATGTTATTTTTAATTTTTTAATAAATTTTAAATTTAAGTGCACATCGAGTTTCTAAATTTCATTTAAGTTTATATATAAGTCTTCAAATATTTTTTAGTAATTCAATTTCTAAATTTTTTGACTTTTAATCTTAAATTTTTATTTTATTTTTATATTAAAAATGTGAAGTCCAATTAAAGATATAAAGTAAAAAATTAAGACTTAAGTGTAGAAACTAAAAACATTTAGGGAATAAATTGTAGAAAAAAATTTAAGTACCTTAACGTAGATTTTTTAGAAATTAATTATATATTTAAATCTTAATTTTAGTGTACATAATATTTATGTAATAAAAATAAAAATAAAAATAAAATGATAATTTTGTAACTTTTTAAATTTTACTTTTAAAGTTTAATAATATTTTAGAAATAACCATTATAATTCAGCGGGTAGAAATATCTTATTTCCGCATTACTTAATTACCATATCAGTCATGTGGGGTGCCGTTCTTTGTAAGAATATTCAAGTTGCTTCCACCAATTCGTAGTAAGTGCTTTCTTATTCTGACAGACATTTCCGTAGACATTGGACCCAATGCCAATGCTTGAAGTGTGGGTTAATAAAACTTTTTATAATTATTTAATATTTATAGAATATATTTTTTATTAATTAAATTATTTTCTTTTTTATTAATTTTTTTTTAAAATTATATTAACCTAAATTTTTTATTAATCTATTCATTATATATATTTTATAACATATTTTAAAAATAATAAATAATCTATTAAATATTAATTCCATCCACATTATTCAAACATAATATAAAATGATATAAATAGATAGTTATAGACTTCTAGGTCGGTCACAATGTGTATGCAATATGTACCTTAAGATAACATTATTAACATGTGAAGAAGATTGGCCCTCTTTATTAAAAATTGTAAACAAGGACCGTATTGTCCTTTTCTCTTTGGATCCACTTGATCAATAAGATAATATAAACTACTTTCTTCAATTATTTAAAAAAACATTGCCCTAAATGGTAAACTCACCTTTTTAACTTACGATTTTTTTTTAATATACGATGCTTTATGTCCAATACTACTACAGCAAAGATGTAGAAGTTGATACGATTATATATATATATATATATAACAATTAATTGTTTGATAAAATATGGTATGTTTTATTAATTTGAAATTTACTGTCTTAGACACAACACACTTTTTGTAAGTTATATACCCTACAAAATGTGAATTTTGTTGGTTTTAGTATAGTAATTTTTTTTTATTTTTTACTATAACATTAACATCTTTTTTATATCATTTTTAATTTTTTAAATACATGTGTTTAATATTTGATTTCTTTTATTCTCTTTTAACATCTATTTATTCTATAACTTAGTCAAGAAGTGGATTAAAATTTCTCATTTTAATTAATTTGAATTTGATATTATTTAAATTAGATTTTAAATTTTTTAATTTGAATCTAATCCGATGACGTAATCAATACAAACCAATTTAAATTTAAACAAATTAAATTTTTTAGATCGAATAAAGTCATATTGATATTAAAAATTATTTATGAATTATTATTATTATTATTATTATTATGTAAAATATGATATACAAAACATTTAAATTTTAAATTTATATATTTGTAGTAAAATTTATTATTTATAATTACAACTAAAAAAATCAAAAGAATAAAAATATTTATGTATAGTTATTAAATTATTATAAATATTTATATTTATTTTTATAATAAAATAGTAATTTAAAATGATTATGAAATGTATAATATTTAAATATGACACATTATAAAATAAAATATGAATTTATTTATAATTTAATAATACTGATCTAGATCAGATACAATGAATTTATTTATAATTTAATAATACTTTAATTCAAAAGAAACATATACTTTTCAATCCAAATTTAATGAATTAGATCAATTTTTTTGATTTAAACGAATTGATCAGATTATTTATTTATTCTTACCTCTTAGAACTTGACAAATTTTCTTATATTTTGTTTTTTCTATATAAATCGACTAAAATTGAGCTTTTTTTCCTCCTATTATTCATTTTTTAAATATTTTTAATAATTCTAAGAATGATAAAAGATTTTAGTTTATTAAAATTTTTAACAACGCATTTACTCAATAGCTTTTATAATATTAATATTACTTAATAATGATACTATATGTTTGATATATATGATTATATATTTAATTGTGAATACAAATTATTATTTTTCTTATTTAATCTAATTTTTTTCATGCAAATTACATATTGCATACTATTTTATTAATTTTTTTTACACAAAATCCAAATAATTACATATTTTATTCATTAAAATAACATGAATATAAAAATAATTTGTTAATGTTCTAATAAAAAAAATACTATAATATGTTACGGATATCTTACATTAAATACATATATAATTCACGTCCATAGAAAATCTTAAATAAAATGAAAAATAATATCAAATTGATATTTGTATTAAATGTCTATATCTCAAAAAAAAAAAATTATAAAAAAATACCTAAATTAAAATTAAGATATCACTAAAATAATAAATCCAATTTTTTAAAAATTCCTTTTGAATATGTATTGAAAAGGGGTTAATGTTTAATATTTTTCGTACATATTTCTCAAATTTGTAACTTTATTCATGGCAATCGTCGATCAAGATTTTTTGTCTATTAGTCAATTTGCATATTATTCAAAATTGACGTTCACTTACGATTGACACCCTTTGATTATTAGTTAAACCCTTAATATGGGTCAGAACTTTGAACATTCGAATGACCTTGGAGGTAGCCAAGAAGGAATCAAATATAGAAATTTTGTAAGGGATGGACGTGGAATGATAAACACATTCATATTAATTATAGCAAGTCACTTGTAAAAATAAATTTACAAATAATTGATTTATTTATTTTTCAATAAAATTTTCTCACGTGACGACATATTATCATAATTAATATAAATATTAATTTATGTGCATTTAACATCAATCTCCATCATAAATAATCAAATACATACATGAAACAATTGTAGGCTACATTTGCACTGCACTTAACATACTGCCTTTTACATGACAGTTGCTTTGAGTCTCCTTTTCAACTCCTTCCTGTATTTGCAAACAAAAATAAACAAAACTCACATGAAAATTAAGACTAATATATTTTTTTTCAATTCAAGCCCTAAATAGATGGTTTTCATTTATGAAAAAGTATTTTTTATCACAAATTTATAATAAATTACATGTGATATGATATAATATTATTAATAAATACAATAAAATACATATAATTATATTCAATAAAAAACCCACCGATTATGATATAATTGTTATATATAGAATTGCTTTTCAAAAATGTCGTATGCATTTTAAAAAAATATAGAAGGATTTGAAGCTACATATACCTCATGAGCTGTCTGTCAACAGTTGAAGCAGATAAAAGACCTCTATTCTCTTCTGCCCTCCTAAGAAGGTAAGGCATGACCATGTCTAATGGTCCAAAAGGTAAATACTTACTAACTTGAAACCCTGCATTCTTCAGAGCAAAAGATAAAGAATCTGCCATTCCATGTAGCTGTGCAAATTCAAGCTTGTTGTTTACTCTTTCATATCCAATCTCATGAGCTTTTGCTGCTGCTAATTTCCCTAATATTATAATTAGAAAAAATCCCATGTCATAAACTTTAACCCCAATTAAAACCAAACAGTGTAATTAACCAATTTTGGGCAAATCAAAAATCATTTCTTTTGACCAATACCTCATAGCAATGACATGCTCGAACAGTACTAAAGCATCCCGGTTCAATCCGTACAATGTAAAATGATGTAAAAAGGTATGCAATTATTTCTTTCAAAAAATGAACTTCGGGCAAATCAAAATCATTTCTTTTGGCCAATACCTCGTAGAGTAATGATATACTTGAATAATACTAAAGCAACCTGAGTTCAATCGGTCCAATATAAAAGGATATGTAATTGTTTCTTTAAAAAAAAAAAAAAACTTTGGGCAAAACAAAATAATATCTTTTGGCAATGACTCGTAGAACAATGACATGTTCGAAAATACTAAAACAACATGGGTTTAATCCGTCCAATGTAAATGGGTGTATGAGGTTATGTGTTTGTTTCCTTCAAAAAATGTAACTTTGTGCAAATCAAATGCATTTCAATACCTGATTCAACATTATGAGTTGCAAGGACAAGAGAGCCGTAGCCATCAGCAATCTTGTCAAGCAAGAAAGAAGCACAACTATTGTAACAATCATGTGTATCCTCAATAGTATCATGAATAGGAGATTCGTAACCTAATGAAGAAGCAACTTTTCCTTCACAAGAAATATAAGCTCCTCTCACCAGTTTGATACCAAATGGAATACCCATTTTCTCTGTAGCTTTTATTAGCAATAACAATCTTTCTTTAGCATCTTTTAAATAAGCCTGAAGAGTGTTGAAAACTATTGGGTTATCATCTTTGTTGTGAATTATTGCAGAAGAGTACGTGAAGTAGTCAATAGCTGGTTGAATTGCTGTGTGCTCTGCATCAACTACTAGACGAACATTAGCTTCTACACATTTTTCACAGAGACTTTGAAATCTCTTGTGAGCTAATTGAAGATCACTTTCTTCTTCTGGTGTTAAATGATCTGGTTTTTGTAGGGTGTGATATGTTGGACTACAGTCAGCAAAAATAGGCAGAGTTTTCAATTTCCATGGAAGAACACAAGATGGGTCTTTGTATTGCCACCTTAACAAGTCACTAACTCTCTCAATTACCTTTTTGGGACAAATTGCTGTGATTTTCACTACCACAAAACCCACCTATTTGATGCAATATAAAAAAAAATGTCATTTTCAAACCAAATTTCACCAAGTATATAATAATATACATAAATAAAATAAACGAGAAAAATATTCAAAAAATTTAAGAACAAGTTGACATTTGACAATTTTTAATTGTGAGTAGACAAATAGTTTTCTACAGTTAGAAAAGCAGTGGAAGCCAATACCAACACGTGAATGCTACCAATTAAGCCAAAATCTTTTTTAAAAAATAAATAAAAAAGTAGTTTAAAATTGATAATTTTCTTTTAAAGAGTTCCAATTTAATCACTTATATACTTTAATCATTTAAGTTAACTACTAAATAATCTCTCATAGAGATAAAAACGGTTATAAAATACAAGTAAGATCAACCTTACATTAAGAATAACATGTTATATCTATCTATTTCATCAATTAATTACTTGTAAATAATCTTGAAATATAAAAAAGAAAAAAAATTCACTAATAAGATCCAATTCCATCGTACTTAAGATTTTTTCCTAAAAAAAAAAAATCCAAAAAATATTTTAATTTGTAAAAGATGAATAAGTGATATGATTGTCATGCTGCCCATAAACTAAACCATAGGTGGATTTCTTTATAAATTTAAAAGCTTTTAGAACTTCCACGTCAAAGAAGAAGACAACCAAAGAAAACAGAGTATTTACATTTCTATTAAGTCATATTACTTTTTTCCACCATAAAGATGGGGAAATGACACAAATTAATTGATCTTTAATCTAAGTAGCTAAAAAGATTCAAACTTTAAAAAATAATGAATGAAAGATTCAAACTTTTCTTCAATAACCAAAAACAGAGCATTTTAAATTAAAAAAAAAAACTTACAGAACCAGTAGGAAGTGACTGCGCACATTCAATGGTATGAAAAAAGCCTTGAAGGTTACGATTACAAGACTCATTAGTATCAGCATATTCCAAAGCATAATCAAGCATAACTCTAAGACCAGACTGATTCAAACCCATAACAGTACGACAAGCTTCAACAGCATTTTCACCAGCACAGAAGTGTTCATAAAACGTACGTCTTATAATACTTTTAACAAAACCACTATCCATAAGCTTAGATCTCATCATCCACGTTCCCAAATCCACCAAAGGCTCCATTGAAGCTAAATGAAGGATTGCAGACGAACCCAAAATCTTACCGGTTGAAATAGACTTGAAAAGCTTCTGAACATCTTTAAGATCAAGAACTCCATTACTTTGTGAATAATCTGAACATGGGTTGATCTCTAATAAGTTTGTGGTGATGGGTTGGGATTTCTCAACCAAATTAAGAGAGGAAAGAATTGGGGAATAAGAAGTAGAAGAAGAAGATGAAGCCGCAGAGCTAGAAGGCCTTGTGAAGTGACGGAGACTCTTCAGGAACTTTGTCCTGATAACATGGTTGGCCATCAATGGTTTAGAAAATAATTTTGATGTTGTTTTGTTATTTTGATTAAGAACCTACTTTTCCTCAAAAACCTATCAGTATTACTGTTCTACAGTTGGGACTAAGGGTTTGCTTTTTATTTTTTGATTTTCTGATGTTTAACTATGGAATGGTGAAGCTGTTATATAGGGGATTTTCTATTAATTTTAATTATTAAAATATTAGATTATGTGTTTTTGACAGGTTGTAATTACGTGAAATATTAATTATTTGACTACATACTCTTCTTCGAGCATAGTTCTTTGATATTATAAAATTTAATGGACACGACTCTCCAAAAGAAAATTCAATGGTAGTTTTTTTTTTTATAAATAATAAATATAATAATTAAGGTGAAGATATTGCATCATTTTTTTCACGTTATATTAAATGTTATTTTTTAAAAAATTCTTAAAAATAATTTAATTACATAGAATAAAATATTAACAATTTAATGATTTTTTTATCAATTTAAAATATTAGCATTCAATATATTGTAAAAAATACGATACTAACCCTATCCTATTAATATTTTTAATGTAAGAATTATATAAAAATTTCTCGCATATGCAAAATAAGAGAAATAAACGGACGAGTCTATGAACTAAACTTAGCACATCATCATCATCGATGATGTTAAGCTTTGTTTCATAGAAGAGGAGGTCATATTAGTTTTGTATTTTATACGAAAAATACATAAAATAAGCTCTTGAGTTAACTAAACATGATTAGGACTTAACATAGTAAATTTCACGATGTATCTTCGATTTAAAAACGTATTTTTTATAATATATAAAAAAATTAATGTGGAATTTACATGTTATATGTGTACTTAAAATTTTTATATTAATGTGAAAATTAGGGAGAAAAATAAAAAAGAAATTATGAATTAAAATATATTATGATGATATTAATTCGGGTAGAATTTAATGCTATATGTGAGTTTTTTTTAAATGTTGGGGAAAAATATATTAGAAGTATATATAAATTGGAAACTTAAATATGATAGTTTTTAAATAGTATATTAAGTATATGTTAAATTTTGAAAATAAGATACTAAAAATCTTTAAAAAAATTGATATTTTATTTTTTAAACTTAATGAACCTAAATTATCTTTTTTTTAATCCTAATCTTTAATGTATTATCTGTGATAAAGTAGTAGTTAATTAGAATTAAAAAATAAAATACCAAGAGTTTTTGATATTTTATTTTTGCGAATTTTTAAAATCTTTTAAGAAAACTCATTGGACCGTGCACCTTTTAATGTTCAAGTTTAATTCATTTTATTAATATTCGTTGCTAAATATTGATTCTATTATCAGATATCAATATAAAAATTGAAATTTTAAAAATTATAATTATAGTTAACATTGAACGTTGAATGATGTAAAAAATAACAAAAATAAAAGAAAAATTATAAAAAATAATTTTCAAAATTTAAAATAATTAAAATAATACATAATAATATTGATTGGTGTAATGTTGAATGATGTTAAATATTTAACGTATCTAAATAATTATAATTAAATTTAAACATTTTTTAATTAAACGATATTCAATCTAAAAATAATACGTAAAAAAATTTTAATAATAAAATATAATTTTTTTATATAAAATATTATTTTTATAAATTTTAAGATATTATTTTTCCCTATATCTTCGGTTATAATTGACTAACACTATCACTTACATATCAAACACTAATTAAGACTTGTCAACAAACCTTAATAAAACCAAACAGTCTTGCATCTTAACACACTAGTAAAACTGTCTATTATTATTATCACAAATTGGTGAGGTAATGAACTTGTCTGTTTTGATTTTCTAATTTTGTTTTAAAATTCCTTCGAAGAGTATCATAGTTTTTAACCTTTAGTAAAACAAACTTTGTCGCCATTAGCATTAAGCAACAAAGTTGTGATACATGTCCGAATATATATAAAAAAAGTGTCTTAAAATTAATTAAGAAATATAATAACTTAATATTTATAAGTTAAAAATTTATGTTTCTTTAAGATTATTCTTTATTACTAGATATCTTATATATACTATAAGAAATTTACAAGATATCAAAATAGGATAAAAAATATTAAGAAATAAAAACCCCCCTCTTACACAAAAAAAAAAAAATCACATGAACCTTTTAAAAAAAGAAAGATAAGTGATTATAATAAAAATAAGTTTAAAATACAAAATTTTAAGTTAAAGGAATATTAGTATATATAAAAATGTGTCATATTTTAATCAATAAATATATTAATTTAAAGTTTATAAATAATATGATACTTATATTATTTTATGATTAATCTTTTAAAATTTAATTATTCGTATTAATTATATACATTATAAAATTTATAACATGTTATATTAATTAGCATGCAAAAAGAGTACCAAAGGTTATGAATGCACTAATGTTCTTAATGAGTAGTTCTATCAAGCTGATACATTAAAAAATACCAAGTGATACTGAATGAAGTATCGCATGTTTATTTACCGGTGTTTTAATGTTATACGTCATTTATATTTACTTGTGCAACTTAAGGTTCACTTGTTAATTTGATTCTAAACGTGGAAACAATTTTATATATTTTAATTACAAGTATTAGTTGCATAGCTATTTTTATGGCAAACAACTCTTTACGTTTGTATGTTTTGAGTGACGACTTATCTTCTTTAAATAATGATAAAATATGAAAAACATAAATCAAAATAAAAACAAAAATCTAATAGTGAGGTGAAATTGCAAGTTAAAAGTGTTTTACTTCTATTAGACATCTATCATCTTTTTGTTAAATGCTCATTCTCTCTTACTAGCTTCTCTAACCTTAGCTCACTTAGTGTCACTTTCTAAGTGACTAAAGAGACATGTCAATTTTATTAGGCCATTTAAAGACACCCTCATCAAAATAAGCAATCAAGGTATCCAACACCACATCATCATTCAAAATTACTTCGTCTAACTTGAAGTCATTTAGATCCATAGCTTGAATTTAAGGAATTGAAGCCTCACTTTCATCTTTTTTGAGGTAACATCAAAGGGTGATAAAGATGAAAATCTAAGGACGTCCAACATGTTTGTAATGGATAGGGATGGAACTTTAGTTGATAAGTCGTCTAACCAATCTGAGTCTTTAGTTTGTGAAGGCGATGTGTGGATGACCTTTCGGTATGTGGGATACGGGTCACACACTCATGATGTATCAATCAGATCTTTTAAATCCACAGTTGAGTTATCCATTCCTGTAAAAACGAAAATGAATATTGTATTAGTTAGTGAATCAAATCATTAAAATTTTGAACCTCACTACAAAAAAATGACCTATATATTCATCATCATAGTCCTTCCATATACCAGATCTCTTAAAGTGATCAGTTGTGAGATGTCTTTATTGGTCTCCTTTTTCTATGTTTTAGAGTTTGATCCTTCTTATTTCTCTTTACCATTAGGACCCAACTTATTGATTATATTTCTTGCACAAAGTTGAGTCGTATTAAAGTTATGATTCCACGAACTACAGACTGGAAATTCGACCTTATCACTCCAAAATTCTCATATAATATAAAAATATTTTTCTTTAAAATCTAAGATGTCATCAAGGAGTCTTAAGTGCAGTATCTATCCTACCATACAAGATATGTACACCCTACCTTTATCAAGGACATTCTTCTTAAAACAGTTAAGTTCACCTCGTGCTCCCCAGCAACAATTGATAAGCACATTAGAGCCTTCTATCCATTGGGATTGACTTGTGCGAGGGTAATGTCAAATATGTTAAGGACATGATACATGAATCTTAGAAAAGGACATCAGTCCTATTTTGAATGCTATTAAAAGAATAACTCACCAACCTGTTAGGGGATCATCAACGTTACAGAGGTGGCGAGGAACGAGCATCATCCCTACTCAAGGTAGAAGTTTGTATTCTATACGTATATGTACCAGATCTTCAATGTCCAGCTCGCTTGGTATTTTTTTAATCTAATTTTATCTTTAGTTTTACGGGTGGGCTTATCCTTAGAGTCACGTTTCTTCTTAGGATGGGATACCTTTTCCGTAGTCGTAAGGATCTTGATTATAGGTATGAGACTTTATGAGGATGAAGAAGAGGCAGGAAATAATCAAGAAAAAATGGTGAGAGCTAGAATGCTATTTGTCACTAACATATTGCCAGTTTTACGAGTTCCCTTACCACGATTTATCATGGTGTCTAGAGGTTATTCAACTTAATCTAGATCTGGTTGTGACTAGATAGAGTCTTGAGAAGGATCTCGGGGTATTCATATTCTTAGAGAAACACTTTTGGTATGACCTGAAGGAAAATCCTTAGATGATGTCGCATGAGTTATGCTTTTTTCTTTATTTGTGGAAAACATTTAAAAAAAGAAAAAGAGAAATTACCTAAAGAATGGCTTGAAAAAATCTGTATGTTGGTGGAAGAATGGCTTGAAAATGTTGGACAAGTTGTATGCCAAACAAGTTGTAACAAAATTGGACTAATTTTTGAACAAAGTCTTACTACAATATTCTAGATTCACATCATTTCAACATGAGAAATTGAATAGCAAACTAAGATTCTCTAATAAGATATTATGTTAAGTTAAAAGGAAAGTGATAAATGGTAAAAAAAAATACTATTTATAAGAACTTGAACATAAGCATAAGATGAAGAGTCATGGAAGTCTACCAGTTACTTCTTGAATATTTTCTAAACTTTGAGAAGTTTAAGGAATATAGGGTTAATGTTTGATATTATCTAACTAGTAGGTACGCGATCCTAACAACCTAAAACACCTCATTCATATTATGAATATAACATTATCGTTTAACAGTATGTACATGGCGGCTTAGTCCTTGGAAGCAATCGATTCATTTCTTATCAAAAGATCTTGGATAGATCATATGGCATAAGACTTGATGCTAGCAACCTGATAAACAAGACTTTATGGCATAAGACTTGATGAACAAGTCCTAGGACATGGTTATCCTATCATTCTTCAACGGCCTGAATAGAAACGATTTGGAATAACAATCTTCTTATTCTTTGTAAATTTATTATGTATAGGTCAGTTCTAACACCTTGAACAAATAGCCCACCATTGTAACGATGATATCTATCCTTTATGTATTTATATATATCTCATTAATGAGATGAATAAAATATCTGATTTTATCTTCTCTCTAACATCTGTCTAGAATCTATAATATACAAACAATTCTTTAAACAATAATAATTTTATTCAATAAAAAATTAAGGGTTTTATTATTATTTAATTTTGTAAAAAAATTTCTAATCAAACAAAAATATATGTTGGTAAAGTGTTTTAAATATTTAGAAAATACATTTTGTAATTAATGAAAAATATAATATAATGTGTTTAATAATAAACATATTTTATACAGGTTTTTTAAATCGATTCTTATCCGATTAAGTCTCATTTAAAATTATAAGTTTACTCTAAAGTTCAAACCCCCTAAATAAATTTTGATTATTTTCTTTCATATCTCCCACCTCACCTACGTTTTACACATTCAAATAGTAGAAAAAATAATCAAAATATATTTAAAGTGGTTAATTTAATTCTTGTAAAAAAAAAGAAATCTACTATAAGTTGAGACATTTATAGTATATATAATCATACAAACATGTTATATGAATGAAAAATAAATAAGGATAGGCTAATTCTTATTAGACAATTTATATGAACTTGTAAGTCCCATGTTAGTAATTCCTCATATCAATTCTAATTTATAGCTTCAGATTAGAAGCACAGAGAGAAAAATGGCACTACTTGTGGCTAGTGGTGACTGATATTAGATATCATCATGAATTTGTTCAAATATTAAGAACGAGTCCGAAGCCCAAACCCCATTAAAATAGCAACAAACTTTGAGGAGAGACAAAACAGGATCATCCACTATATATAAATCTCCTCTATTCCAAAGAACATTCACATCAAAGAAATTAATTAGTATTTTCTTAAGTCAATTAAAGTACTTTCTAAGCTTCAAATTTGTGTTTTAAGTGTTTCCAATTAGCCAAAAAGCATTAATGGACTCAACCCAGAACGCAAGTTTCCATGTTGGACAGGCCAAAGGCCAAACTGAGGAAAAGGCCAGTAGCATGATGGACAAGGCTAGCAGTACTGCTAATTCTGCCAAGGACTCCATGCATCAGGTTTTAATTTTTATATTTTTTATTAATTTCCAACTTTTTTAATATTTTAATAAATTAATAAATAATGTTCAAATAATTTAAATTTCATAGATTGAGCTAAAAAATATATATATGCAAATTGGGTTGTTAAAAATGATGCAGGCAGGTGAGCAAATGCAAGCAAAGGCTCATGATGCCGCTGAAGCTACAAAGGATGCAGTTGGAGCAAACAAATGAAGCTCCTGTCATTAGCTGCTCTAATTGTCTTTTCCCAGCTGCTTCTTCCTCTTCTCTTTTCTTTTTAATGTTTAATTGGTGCCTCTATTTTATTTATTTATACGGCACTCTTTTTTCATTTCTTCTGTTTCATTGTTTTCTTGTTGCAAATGAATAACTAACAATAAGAAAGAAGCTTAATTTTCTCAAGGAATATTCGCCTAATTTTATTTTATTTTTTGATTTTTTAAATGTCTAAACTGAATAAAATATCTTTAAAAATAATGGTTATTTATCATCCATAAAATAGCAAAAGGAATTAGTTTAAGAATTATATTTAGAGACAAAAGAATTATTCTAAAAAAATAGAAAAAAATGAAAAAAACATAAATTAGTTATTTGAACCATTGTTCACTTTTTTAAAATTCATTAAAAAAATTTAATGTAAACGTAAGTGATTCATTCCAAAAAAATAAGTGGAAATATCACTTATCCTTATGTTTAATTATATTTGATTAAATTTGGAAATTTAAAACAATCAAAAAAATTAAATTAAAAATTATGAACATTATTTAATTTAGATCAATATAACCATAAAATAACAATATAATTCAATTTCAAGGTGATTTTAAATTATGAAGTATAAAAAAAATTAAATATTTTTTAATTAAACTTATAATAGGACATAATTTTATCATAAGAGTTAAAATTATTATTTTTATCATTTAATAATATTTTGATAATCCTTCTGATAATAACAATAACACAAAAAAAGATCTTTTTTGATTTTCAACAAATAATTGTCACTAGACTTAACCAAGACTTTGATGACCATTTCTATATAATAATAATAATAATAATAAAACTAAATTAGAAGTAGGGAAGAAAAAAAAACACTTCAGAACAATTCGTATAATTTAGTGTAAATTATTTATTAAAAAGATCGATCCCATTTACAAAATATAATATTTATTAGATCCTTGTCGGTGTGTAACGAATACCTGGTCCATGTAATGCTCTCTCAGTAAGAGTAAAACCATTTGAATTATAAGTATGCAAGGAATTTCTTTCAATTAGCAGCAAAGCAAGAGATCATGCACAAAAATGTTGGAGCCAAAAGGTCAAAAAATGATGATAATAATAATAATATAAAGAAGAAGAAGAAGCAGCTGCATAATCCCAAAAAATTAACCTTTTATAACCTCTACCATAGAAAAGAAACTTTCATCAATGTCAAACTTTCTACCTCTAACAAAAAAGACAATAGTTTTCCGGTAAGAGGAAATATTTATTCTAAAATTTTAATAATATAATCTAATTTAAAGATAAAATTATCTTTATTATATATTAATGATGTTCACTATTTAGGAACGCTTTTAAAATATCAAAACATCTTCTATTTTTATTACTTCTTTAATATTAGATCTAATCGAATTAAAATTATTATCTTATTAAAAAAAGTTGAAGGTATAGAGAACAAATATCTTAATAATCTTTTCATTTGAGAAGATACATAATAAATAAAAGTTACTATGCATCAAAGGCTGTCTTTCTTGGATCTTATTGCATACATCACATTGATTGACCTGAATCATCTTGATTAACTCTAATTACTAAGATTACTTCTTGAAAAAGAGAATAACAAGATGTTTATACTTAATCTTCAACTTAACCTTACTAAGATTGCTTGTCGAAAAAGAAAATAGCAAGATGTTTATACTTAAATCTTCAACTTAACCTAGTTGGCTTTTATACGAAGATGACTGAGGATCTACTAGGAATTAAGCAATGGATATAGAAGAATATGTACAAGAAAAATCGAAGGATATTTTATTGATAAGAAATATATTACAAGAAGAGTCTTTTAGGGAAAACCTAAGATATATGCAAAAACAAGATACTTAAACAAATGAGCGATCTTACCTAACATAGATAGACCAGGTTCCTTACAAAACAAATTACAATAATGAATAAAGTAAAAACCTATTTTAATAATTATAACTTTAATAAAATAAAGTAAAATTAATTTTTTTATTAAAACAAAATGCTTTTAGCATGTGATGTGGGCCCATATCTTGGATGAAGTGTCCCTACTGATTCCTTTGAATAAAATGTAGTAGCTTATTCCAATAGATGGATCTTTGTCTATTTCTACTTTTAGCAACTTCATTCTGATCCGATCATTTGTATATTTCCAAGAGATGGTTCTTGATTAAGTTTTTCCTCATCATTGGAGATGGATTCAATAAATTTCTCTAATATTTTAGAGATGTAGTCCTCATCCTCTCCCTGACTTTTGAATTTTGCAATAATAAAGTCCAGAGGGGTTTTACCCTTTCCAGTTGCAAGAATAGTTTTTAACGTTTGAAATAATTCAATAATGTGAAAATTATCGAATTCTTCAATGTGAGTTTTATCTCATTAACGAGAATAACTACGTCTCATTAAGCATGATAACAAATAATTGAATGTTATCAAATTGTCTCATTTCATTATCTAATGAAGTTTGTATAAAGACATAGAAAACATTTAACCATGATCACTATCTTAGATATGAATAAAATTATTTCTTTTAAATTCATTATAGGCTTTTAAGATCTTTGCAGGGAGGATATCATGTGTTGGTCCAAATTAGGCGAACCAATTCCTGAACCAATTAGGAAAATCATGAAAAACATAATGATCCCTAATTTTAAACTGTATATACTATGTATGAGATTTTAGTTGATTTTGATAACAAAAGGTATTATCCCAGGCTTACATGTAATCAAACCAATCATATGTGGTAGGTTGCATATAGCGATCTTTAAATCGTTCTTTGGCATATAAATTAGAGGTCCAGTTTGCCTTAGTCAAAACCTTTTTAATTTTTAGAGTTGAGAAGGCAATTTGTCTACCATTTCTCATATTATGAGTTATATAAACAAAATTATTTTCTTTTAGAATTAGTTAATAAAAATCCCTTGGTTTAGGGAAAATAAAGTAAGGTAAATGATCTTTAAGATATATGGAGGCTACATGTTCAAGTGTTTTGTTGATGTTGTCATTCTCGATGGTTATAAATCTTCGAGTTGTTGCTTCGATAAACTCATCCTTTTGGGGGAGTTTTCTTGTTGTTTTAGAGCTCTTTGTCACTTTGGTTGGCTTTCTAGCATATTTTCTTTATGGTCTTGTAGGTATTCCGGTGTAAGGAAATCTAGAAGTGATTTAGACTATCCTTTTATGAGTTCAATGTGAAAATTGAAAATGGAGAGCAAGGCTTGCCACCTAGCAAATATCTTTCAAAGGCTAAGTTTTTAATGTCTTTTTCAAGAATGTCTTTGGTTGATTTACAGTCAATTCTTAGCAAGAAACTCTAATTTAGAAGGTCTTCTTGGAACTTAGAAATGCTAAGAACTAAAATTTCCTTTTTAATAGTAGAATAGTTCTTTTAAGTTGGTTTCCAAGTGCCTGAAATGAAATGAACTAAACTCTCTTTTTTAGTCGTTTACTGCTTGAGAATCCCTCCAAACCCTAGCTTTGATGCGTCTATTTCAACTATTTTGAATGCGTCAAGATGAGGTAAGGATAAGCACGGGATCTCTTTAGCTCTCAACTTTATGATTTATACTGCTTTAGTACAAGTTGAGTCATATTCTGGTGGATTTTTCTTTAATCTTTCACAAAGGAATTTGGCATATTGCACAAGATTTTTATAAAAATATGATAAATAATTAAGATTGTCTAAAAACCTTTGTAATTATTTCTTATCCCTAATTTCATCAGGAAATTTCTTAGAAAAATGATAGATCGATCTATTGGGAGTAATTAACCCTTGATCAATGTTATGGCCTAAAAATCGAACATTTAATTGAAAAAAATTATTTTTTTAACTGAGAGTATGAGACCAGATACTTTGATGATTTTAAAAAAAAATTCAAAGTATTTCCAATGTTAGTTAATAGAGTTTGAAAACACAAACACATCATCTATATAGACAATAGTAAAATTCATGTAAGGATTAAAGATACCGTTCATAATTTTTTGAAATACTGATGGGGCATTTTTAAGCCCAAATTGTATTACGTTTCATTCATAGTGGCCAACTGGAACTATAAAGGAAATTTTATGCCTATCTTCTGAGGTAATTTGAATTTGCCAATAACCACTTGTAAGGCCAAATATGGAGAAGAATATCGCCTTATAAAGTCAGTTTAATAAGTCCTTTGTGTCAGGTATAGGATACCTAATCCATCTTAAGACCTAATTTAAGGGTTTTATAATTAATGATAAGTCTTGGGACACCTCATTCTAGTTCAGTTGCATTTTCAACATAAAACGTTGGACAAAACCATGGAGAATTACTTTTCTAAATTAATTTCTTTTTTAAGAGGTCATCAATCTCTTATTCGCAAATGGCCAGGTGTTGTTGGTTCATTTGAATGCGCCTAACTTTAGTTGTAATTTTTTACTCTGTAAAGCCTAGCTCGTAAGGAAGTGTAACTACATGTCTTTTTCGTTCCCAAAAAATAGTGGGAATATATGAGAAAATCTCTCTTTCAAATTTTTTTAAGAGATTTGATTTGCTTCTGCATACTGTCAGCCATGATCTTTTCTTTTATTAGCTTGTAATCGACTTATTATTTTAATAAAAATAAAAAGCTTTCTTTCTCTTGGGCTTTGGATTTAAGATCATTAGATTCCAAGCAATTAGTGCTTTAAAGAAAGCAAAGCAGATATCATGTCTTTTAATACTGGACATAATACCGTGCTCTATAACTTTAAACGAATATAGCATGCTTAAAAATGGCTTACTTAAGATGACCACTCTTGATAATTCTTTGTTGAGTAAGAATGTAGTCTCTAAAAAAATTCTTTTGTTGCATATTGTTATATTAGATAGTTTATATTTAATTGACAATATTAAGAACTTGGGTGGTTTTGGAAAAATACTGGGTTGAAATAATACATTTGTTGATACAGTTTAAATCAACTCCTGAGTCAATCAACACTTTAATTGTAAAAATGTATTCTTTGTTGATGACGATGGTAACTTTAGAGTATCATTTATGATTAATGATTTTATCAATTGAATTAATAAATTACATATTAGTAATATCAGTAGAAGTATCAGGGTTTTCCTTAGGTGCCTTAGAGTTTGTTAGAAGTTTACCAAGAAGATTTGTAAATTCTTCTGGTTCATTTTCTTCCTCTGAAGGGGCAAGAGAATGTTGACCCTAATAGAGTTCTAAGATTTGAACTCGGGTTTTGAGATCTTTAAGATCTTTCTTGGTTTTATTAAGCTAGGTTTGGAGCTCTTTTATCATTGGTTCCTTATTTTTATGAAAGGTTTTAATCCATTTTAGGATTTCATTAAAGGAATATCGTTGGTTATATTATTACAATTGCCTTTGTATTCCTTGAGGCTCTCTTTTGTCATAAGAGATTGAAGCTTCTTTAGCGATAGCTATGTATCTAACTAAGGCTGCTTTCTTTTTATCTTGATCATCGATTTTATCGATGGTATCTAAAATGAAGTCTTCTTCTTTTGTCAAGACATTTAAGTCTAGGTCATTCATTTTTATTATGGCTTTGTAGTAATCACATTCACAATGATCTTCCTCTGGTCAAGCTTCTTTTAGATCAGTAGTGAAAGACGACTCATAAATGTAATCTTGTTCCTCTTCATTTGATTCATAATTATCATTTAAGATAATTGCTGCTATTTGCCTTTTGATCTTTTCATCTAACTCAAGCTCATTAATTTTTGACAGTTGGAGCTATAATGGCCTTTTTGTTTGCATGTATAGCAAATTGGATCCTTTTTTTCTTTAGGTGGTGCGGCTCTTTTGGCTTTACTCAAGTGAGTGGGCCTATTAGACCATTTTCTTCTGGGTGCTTTCCATCTATTAATGGAGTGTTATGGAGGCATTATTGTTCTTCTACTTATCTACTTATGAAAAGAATCTTTAAGCATATCAGGGTATCCATATTGTTGACAAAAATCTCCTAAGGCTTGCTTATTTTTGAGTTTTTCTTTACCTATATACCGTTGAAGTTTTAGATCATTGCAAAGTTGTAAACCTTGATTGATTACTTCAGCTGTAAGCTCTCCATATGTATATAATTCATATGGAATAACACCACAATGTTTTGCACGGAAGTATGAACAGATTTTATCCACAAATAATGTTGAAAGTCTTGAAATAATTTTTTCTTTCCAGAATTCATTATTACAATCGTCTCTAATTTAGACATTGTAAAGAAAGATATCCTTATACCACTTAAAATGTGATAATGTTGGACATCTTAAATTTATTAATTGTTCAAGACTTTGATCTATTTGCATTCTAATAGTTCTCGTAAAATGCAAACAAAAGCAAGAACTAGTGTATTAACTGCATTTTTAACCCTGTAAGGTTCATCATTTTCATCGGGCCATTCTTTAACAACGTTGACAATTTTATCTCTTTGTGGCTGCTGGAGATAGTTGTCCCACCAAGCTTGTAACTGGCCAACAAATCCTCGGATAATGGCTTTGGCTGCCATGCTATCAAAGGATTTACTAAATTTAACTGTTGTAACATAAATTAACATATTTTTGATCACTTGAATGGTTTGATAATCAAAAAGACCATCAATATTCCTTCTTGGAGTTGATTGCTATTGTAATTAGGACTTGGTTGTAATAGTTCTTTGATCTGTAAACGATTGGAGATCTCTTGGGGTAATATGGTTTAGATTTATAAACCGATATTGGAGTTACCAGTTTATTGATTTTTAAATTTTTATCACCATTAACCTGATTTAGTACTTTTTCTACTTTAACATGAGACATAGAATTAATGTCTTGTTCTTCTATCATTTTAATGGATTGAGATTTATCTTTTGACTCTAGTTTTAAGAGTCATTCATATAATTCTTTTAAGAATTCTTTGTTATCAATCTTCTTCAACCATGTTAAGTCGGGGAGTGGTTCAAAGAATGAAGATTCTACTACACCTTTTAGGCATAATTTAAATGACGAGGGTAACGATTATGTGCTTTCTGATTGAGAAGCTGGGATAGCTAATTTAATTCGGGTAAGCTAGCTACCAACTATTTGTAAATATAGGTTAGTGTAATTAACTTTCTCAAGAACTTGATTTACTGCACCATTAGTGGTTAGATGATTTGGGTTTATGAAGCCCTGTTTGTATGGAATAGCTAAACAAAAATCAATTTTTTTAACTGTTGATTATGGCAGATGGATGACCATTATTTTATGACCAAAAGCTGTATTAAATTGTTTGTGAACCTTTTCAAGGTTTTGCATCTCTGTTACCTTTTCAAAGAAGTCTAAATTAGTTTCTATGTTCTTATGTTCTGCAAACTTTAAAAATGTTTTGTATTTTTTATAGAGCTTTTCATGTTCATCTCTATTAAGAGAGTAAAAGATCTTTCTTTTATTCTTATTAGTAAGGTCTTCAAACATTTGTAGAATCGAATCATTAAAGGAAAGTTTTTAACTTCCATCATCAATATTTTGAAAAGCGAGTTGGTTGCTCTCAATTTATATCAGAGAGAGTTGGGCTTGAAGGGGTGTTGTCTATAAGTCTATCATATGTTCTTTCATATGATCTATTTAAGACCAAGGGTATTGGTTTAGACGATAACGATGAACTAGGTGTATGAATTCTAGACTTTGGGCAATCGAAAAAGGTCTTAAGTTTAGCTTGATTTTTCTAGTGGAATCAAAGCTAATTTCGATAAATCCATCTAAATGTTCAACGATTTTATTGAGCTTTATATTCTTTGGAATGGTGGTTGGTAAGTCTTGTGTTAAAGACCATGACTCTGAGAGAGTTATTTGGTTCCAAGGTACCGTTTAAGGTACTACTAATTTGGATTTTACCAAGTTGGTTTGAAATAGGATTGTTTTACCTCTCTTTTCTTGTATAAAAGACTTTACATTTATATTAGGACAAATAGTATTCATTACTTTAAAATAAACTCTATAAATAAGAGTTATGTTCTTGGTTTCTTCTTCCATGTCGAAACCATGTGTTTTAATATCAACCTTTAAGGCCTTTTGAATATTCATATCTTTTATGTGTATAGAAAAATTTGGAAAATAATTAAAATATATTAGATTAGAACATAAAGAAGTTTCAACAACTTGGAGTAAAGAGTCAAAGAACTTCTTATGTCTTGTAAGGGGTTTTAATGAGTTCACATAAGAGAACTAAATTATTTAAGTCATTCCTTGTAAGAGCTTTTACTGTTATTTGGATTAAACCAATATGTAAATAATTATATTTTTTTTTGTACGAGTCTATTAGACTCTGAGATAATAAGCTTATATTAATAGTTTCTCCTATAAGAGAAAGTGTTTATTCTACAGTTTTAATAATATAGTTTGATTTAAAGATAAAACTACATTTATTATATATTAATAATGTTTCGTATTTAGGAACGCTCTAGTTTTTAAGATGTCTTTCAACATCCTATATTTTTCATTACTTTTTATATATTATTTGCTGCTTGATTCCTAGTGACCTGATCCAATCCTTCTTCAATCAAATCCTTCTTCAACGACCTCAGCGACCTGAATAGAAATGACTTGAAATAGTAACATGTTTATCCTTTGTAAATTTATCATGTATAGGTCAATTCTAACGCTTCGAACAAAAACCTTATCATTATAACGATGACAACTACCCTTTATGTATTTATATATACTTTATTAATAAGATAAATAAAGTTTTTGATTTTGTCTTCTCTCTAACATCTATTTAGAATCTCTAATACAAGTAATTTTTTAAACAATAATAATTTTATTCAATAAGAAATTAAGTGTTTTTTTTTATTTACTTTTATAAAAAAATTCTAATAAAACAAAAATATACGATGCTAAAGAGTTTTGAATATTTAGAAATTACAATTTGTAATTAATAATAATTATAATATAATATAATGTGCTTATTAATAAACTCATTTTTTTCACTAATACAATTTTGAATCGATTCTTAACCGACTCAAATACTAAAGTCAATTTTAGGATTGAATCAACTCTAAGCTTTTGAGTCTGATTTATAGCTTCAGATTAGAAGCACAGAGAGAAAAATGGCACTACTTGTGGCCACTGGTGACTGATATTAGATATCATGAATTTGTTCAAATATTAAGAACGAGTCCGAAGCCCAAACCCCATTAAAAAAGCAACAAACTTTGAGGAGAGACAAAACAGGATCATCCACTATATATAAATCTCCTCTATTCCAAAGAACATTCACATCAAAGAAATTAATTAGTATTTTCTAAAGTCAATTAAAGTACTTTCTAAGCTTCAAATTTGTGTTTTAAGTGTTTCCAGTTAGCCTAAAAGCATTAATGGACTCAACCCAGAACGCAAGTTTCCATGTTGGACAGGCCAAAGGCCAAACTGAGGAAAAGGCCAGCAGCATGATGGACAAGGCTAGCAGTACTGCTAATTCTGCCAAGGACTCCATGCATCAGGTTTTAATTTTTATATTTTTTATTAATTTGCAATTTTTTTAATATTTTAATTAATTAATAAATAAATAAATAATGTTCCATTAATTTAAATTTCATAGATTGAGCTAAAAAATATATATATGCAAATTGGGTTGTTAAAAATGATGCAGGCAGGTGAGCAAATGCAAGCAAAGGCTCATGATGCCGCTGAAGCTACAAAGGATGCAGTTGGAGCAAACAAATGAAGCCCTTGTCATTAGCTGCTCTAATTGTCTTTTCCCAGCTGCTTCTTCCTCTTCCCTTTTCTTTTTAATGTTTAATTGGTGCCTCTATTTTATTTATTTATTTATTTATACGGCACTCTTTTTTCATTTCTTTTGTTTCATTGTTTCTTGTTGCAAATGAATAACTAACAATAAGAAAGAAGCTTAATTTTCTCAAGGAATATTAGCCTAATTTTATTTTATTTTTTGATTTTTTAAATGTCTAAACTGAATAAAATATCTTTAAAAATAATGGTTATCATCCATAAAATAGCAAAAGGAATTAGTTTAAGAATTATATCTAGAGACAAATGTGTCTACTAGTTATTGCACCGAGAGTAATTAGAATCAATGGTCTTTTTTGATAATTTAATATACTATTTTAAGATGATAGTTCAGTTGATCAAATTTTAATATTATTTTTAAAAAAAAGTCTTAATATGAATATATATTGGGGTACTTTCTAAAAGTAAAATTTGAAAAAAAATAGAAAGAAAAAAAGCGTAAATTAGTTATTTGGATCTTTGTGCAATTTTTTAAAGTAAGTGAACTTAACTTTCATAACAATTGGTATAATTTAATCTAAATTATTTATTAAAAAGATCGATCCCATTTACAAAATATAATATTTATTAGTTCTTTACTGGTATGTAACGAATACGTGGTCTATGTAATGCTCTGTCGGTAAGAATAAAACCATTTGAATTATAAAGAAAAGTATGCAAGGAATTTCTTTCAAATAACACCAAAAGGTCAATAATAATAATAAGAAGAAGAAGAAGAAGCAGCAGCTGCATAATCCCAAAAAATTAACCTCTTATAAACTCTACCATAGAAAAGAAATTTTTATCAATGTCAAACTTTCTACCTCTAACAGAAAAGAGGGGACAGTTGTGAAATGATTTCACACAAGGACATTAGTAATAGCACAGTAAAAAAGAAAGATGTAGAAATTGCATGATTGCAATCTGCTTTATCCATGACTTCTTGCAGCCTATATTACTTGAACTGTTGTTTATATTTCGTGAAATATCCATGTCTAAACCTGAAAGTAGATGTGTGTATTCGAACACTTTAATTTAGTATAAATTTACTCAAAAAACAATTACCATACTTGACACCCAAATATATATCTAACTCTTGGTGCCTTAAACGAGTTCGAGTAACATAGGTTGCAGTATGGCTGCAGTAGCTTCATCCGGGAACACCAGTAGCCCAGAATCAAAATATGACCATGGCTTTGACCTCTGCTGATGAACTTATGGATCACATTGCGTTGAATTGGCAGAAGCAGCAGGAGCTGATCATGACCGTGTGGCCTCGGTAGTCAGATCAGACGTGCACATTCGGAGTCCCGGTGATCTTATAACACTCAATGCTTCAGCTGCCACTGGAATTTAATTTACTGTTCTCTTTTCTCAAAATGTTTGTACCAGAAAACAAATATTAGATACCACAAAGGACTAATTCATCTACACAAATTATGGTCTGTTTGCTTAGACCTTATAAAAAGCCTTCCGACAAAACCAAAAAAAAAAAAGAAACATGCAACTCAGAATTTGGGATTTGATATTTCTGCAGTATCCATATCTCATGAAAAGTTTTACAAATTATTCATATTTTAGAAGGATTACCGTTTAATACTCATAATATGATTTAGTTTAAAAAGTTCAAGTTAAATCCTTTTTAAGCAGTAACAGACAAAAAAAAAACCTTTTTGAACTGTTTTGGGATGAATAATTTCCATTTTACTCTCAAATTCAATCATCTTCTCTGTTGCCTGCTCTGTTTCCACCCTAGAAAACCATCAAAGCTAATAGAATATAATATTTATTAATTATTATTGTCTTTAGTTAAGGATTTAGGAATCTACAATTTTCATCCGCAAATGTAAGTTATTAAATACACCACGAGATTTGTAAAGATTCAATAGCTCCGACTAGTTAACCTTCCCTTTATTCTTCTTTACCGACCACCGTTGCCTAGAAGAATCAGTCTTAGCATAACCAAGCAGAAGAACCTACCGCTGTTGAAGAATTCTACACAGCCCATCACTTGCTCAAGCAGTTTTGGTATTACCCGCTTGACAAAATCAAGGTTTTTGATAGTGAAAGCATTGGAAACGGAGTACCAGTCGATGGCGGAGGAGGGTGGAGGGTGGAGAAGAAGAGAATCAACAGCAGCAATATGATAAGTATGAACTAGAATTGATGCTGCCTTATGATCCAAGGTGTGAGAGAGAAGAGAAGGCAACAGATAAGAAGAGAGAATTTGAAGGTAAAATGCGAATTACCCCTGCCCAAATAGTTCAAAATGGGTTTTTTTTGTAATTACTTTTCAAAAAGTATTAAATCGAAACTTTTTAAATATTATGGATACTTTTTTTTCATATTATGAGTATTAAATGGGAATCTACCAAAGAATTTGAACAAAACTCTACAAGAAACTTTATTGTGTGCCTGCAATTTACTGGTATTTTGCAGTGGAAGCGTATGTCCATCTACATCAACAAATAGTCTCAGATAAACCAATTTAAAATTTAGGAAAAGAACAAACAAAAATGCCTTCTCTTAGAGTAAAAACGCTAAATTTGATTTCATTTATTGTCAGGTTATAATCAAACTAAAAAGTAAACATGTTGGAGAGGGCTTCTCCAAGAAGAACAAATGTGAGGATCTATATCTCTTATAACTGTTTCTTTCTTGATTCAAAATTCAAATCCACTGTCCTTGAACCTCTGATTTTGATATTATAGTGAGCTTGTTAGTAGGGTAGAAAATAAAATAATTCTTATACCGAGCTCGTTTACCGCTAGGTGTTGTATACAGTGTCTGTGACGAAGCTTCTGCAGCATGGCCCCATAGAAGAGAAAGATAAATATCAGAAAAGGTCTATGTTGGACCAAACACCGCACAGGGTTTCCTAGAGTTCAAATGCAAGAACAAAATCCACAAGCAGATATGAGTTGATGAGATACAGATGACTGTACCTGAGCCAAAGAGAGATATAGCCTAAAATGTGATAGCTCTAATGATTGATAAAACAATTTCAGCTGTATGTTCATGTAGAGTTCAAATATTGGTGGGTGAAACTATGAATAATTATAATAAAGATGTTTCAATGAATTTGGAATATAAATATAATGCCCTGCCTTTAAACTCTTATTTTCTCTTTCGTTTTTCCTTTTTGCTGATAGCTTTCTTTATCAACTGTCTTGGTTGGCATAGGAAGAACCTTCACCTGGAAAAAGAACAATATACATTTCAGAACAAACTAAAATTAAAGGTTTGAATTGAGTTTCTACGCTGCTACATCGGCAACTCAAAATGTACACTAGACAATCAAAGAATATTTTGCCGAGGGACTCAAGTGAAGAGTTAAGCATACATTGACTATTTGGCCATAAAGTGATTTTTGCTCTCTTACTATCTTAGAATACAACCGTTTTATTCACTTTATATGGTAACACACGCAAATCGCAATATGATCCTATAGCCTTGGCAAGACATTGTTTCTCAAGATTCTCTGATTTCTGCACAAAACTCTTCAAGTTATCTCAGTGAGAAACTCTCTCAACCTGAAAAATGAATCTGGATGTGATTAGGGTATGATTGGAACTTAAAAGAGTCACCCCGAATGCATAAATGTTATGCATATCTAAAGTTGTAATAACTAAATGCTAAGCAAGGTTTCTTGAACTGCAAATAATAAAAAAGCTAACAAAGGAAAAATAAACCAAAAGACAAGGGCATTTATGTTTAAAAAAATAGAGGGACTATCTAAAAGAATTTAAGCAAAAATATCAAAATAAAATCAAGAGTAGCAACCACTGCTAAAAAAGAGAGAGCTTTAGATGGATGCCAATGATCAGACAAAAGCAAGCTTTTATACTCACCATTTGTTCTATGATAGGCCCCAAATCAAGTTCTTCAGTCACAAAATGACATGTTGTGTCAATTAGTTTCACACCTTCATCAAAAGCCAGCCAGTATAATCTAGTAAATAAAAATGCATGGAATGTAAGGATGGAAACAAGGGCTTAGAGATATGAACTATGAAGGAGTTTCTATGATTCGGAGAGAAGCTAAGAATCCTGAACCTGTTTACATGGATTACCACTTTTGAACGATGGCAAAAGCCTTGATGTATGTTAATTACATCCTTTTCATAGCTCTTTAAAATATTTCCAGAAAATACCTGCAAAAGTACATCACTGTCTACCTTAATTTCATCAACTAATCTGAATTTCAAATATTGTGTTTGTATTTTAAGAACAGGGCAACAAGCACAAATGTCAAAGCTTATGATGGATGTTCGCTCAGAATCTATCAGCCTCTAAGCAAATGGTAAGATGCAAGGTGCTAATAAGCAAGAACTTCAATGATAATAAACTCCTTTTCAAATTTACTCAGAGATTTACCTGCATGTACCTAGCAAGTACCAAAAGTTAGTATTCTGAACCTGCTCCAAGGTCTCTTCTCTTTCTCATTTGCTAATGTTCGTTGCATGCACATAATGATAAGGAATGCCATGCCTTTCAAGGAAACGGAGAACGAGGGTATTAACACCTCTATTGTGATTGCTGAATAACAAGCAAAGGGAGATATTTTAGAGACAGTGGTCTTACTCTCTACAACAAAAGATAAACTAAAAAACTGACATGTGCACTTAGGCACATGTATGTATAAACTAACCTTATCACACAGGTTATATCCACTGGAAGCCTTCCATCCTGCCACTGATGTAACAAATCAACCAGGGAATGGTCTTGCAGCAACATAAACAGTTAACAGGACTTCAATATTGAATCCAGAGAAGCGAAGAAGAGAAAAAAGTACATCAAAAAATTTACAATAACACTTAATGTTTAGAAGCAAGGATAGCAATCTTATACTTGCGGTCTTGTTCAGGAACCGAACAACAGATCTTATGGCGTTAAATGTTTTTGACAACTTGAGAAAGTCCTCACTCCTCATCCATCTGCTATCTTGGCCATTTAAGAGGGTCGACCATATACTCACTTATAGATCCAATATAGTTTCAAATTTAAAACCATTGGTCAGAAGAATATTCATGAAGCAGTTCACTACAAGAGTCTTTGTTTGTGCTTCTGTTTGGTTTCTGACAGAAGTGGTTTAGGAAGAATGTGATTTTAGAAATAACCAAATATTTCTTTCAGCAAGCACAAAATGTGATTTCTGAGCCGGTTTGACAATTTTTTTTCATGTTTGGCCTTGAAACACTTTTACATGATACCATAAGTAGAAACAAAAAGCCCCTAAATTCACCCACATTTGGATTTCCATCAAGTAAATAAAATGCATTAAACGTGAAAGAAAAAAATGCCCACTTTAAAAAAGAAAACTAAACTAAGCAAATCTTTATAAATTAAACTAAGCAAATCTTTATAAATTAAACAAAGAAGTCAACTATCTTTATAGAACAAAACACCTTTAGCATAGAAGACGTGCTTCTTTTCCGGGACAAAAACATCAGCTACGAGTATATATCCACCTCTAGAAGCAATACAATTCGAGAGCTTTGCCACAATCCCAACTGAATCGTATTACAAATAATAATGAGAGAATGCAAGAAAGTGAGGAAAAAGTTAACTTTCGTTAGTTGAGAAGTATATACAAAAGTTAGTTACACTACAACCAATCACATAATTACAAGTGACATTAACTAATAACTAACTAACTAATTGCTTAACACTTATCACCATACTTAATCCAAATAGCAATGAAACAAAACAAGTCCACAACTTAACAATGACAAGTATAAGATTTTCTGGGTCTCTCGATTTTCTTACAAAAACGGACAACTCACGGGGGCATTAAAACACGTCGATTCCATGGGTAAGAGAAGAATGAAGAGAATCGATTGAGTACCCAGAAAATCTCAATGAGTTGAAGAACTTCTTTGCAAATCCAAAAAGTATGGGGAGGCTTCGTGGTGTTGCCATTCGAATAAGGCTCATTCTCTTTCATTTCTGTAGGAACCTCCAACCACCCAAGTTGGTGGATTTGCTACACTTTACCTCGAAATAGTGAATACGCTAACGTTCAGTTTACGACTTGCCGTTTTATTGTAAGTGGTAAACCATTTCTTTGATGTCGTTTCTTAGAAATTTATGAGATGAAGTATGGGGCCGTGAACACTGGGTACTTCAAGCCCAATTACTGAAAGAATATGAGATTTTGCTACGTAGCCACGCATAAAGTTTTCGCAAAGTTATAGTGGTAATCGTTCAAAACGAGACATCCTCTGTGTGAGTATGTGACTGACTCGTTCTGTGACTCGGAGTTCAAAACTCGTTCTCTATAGCTTCTTACGGTCACTTTCTTACTCCTTCTCTTTCTTTCTCTGAAGCTTTAGAGCCCCGAGAAATGCCTGTAAGTTTGTCCGCTTCTCTTCTTTTTTTGGAGTTTGAATTTGTTTAAAATGAATTTAAGTTATGGATCTAGATCTAATAGAATGGGATGTGATTGGGTGCGATGCAGTACAGGAGGGTTGTGATAGAGGTGGAACCTCCGAGTCCATTGAGATACATAATCGGGGCGGCGATTATAATGATCGGTGTGCTATTGCCGGTTGGATACATGATGTTCCGTACTAAGCGGGTTCCTACCTCCTCTTCTTACTCCAAACAGACGTAGGTGTGCCTTTTTCGAATCAAAAGTTTCGAAACTCGCTAATTTATTCAAACCCATCAATTCTTTGTGGCTTGATTTTGGAGGTTTTTTTAGAGTATCTACTAATTGGGTTGAGCTGATTTCTGAGAGGAAATTTGTGTTGTTGCATCAAGAACAAAGTTTTGATATAGAGGGGTAGAGAGAATTTGGAGCTTCGGATTCGAATTCTAGGTCATTTGAGCATTGATGAGAAGGAAAGCTGTAATGGATCAGTAAAAGTACTAATGTAAATGGCTTAGGAATTTCGAATTGTACTGTATTGGTTAGTGAGGAATTTTGTTCAATTTTATAGAATGATATGTTTGTGCTTTGGTTCTGACTAAACTCTATGCATTTCTTCATTGCAATAATCTTTTATATATATAGTTACTCCTGTTTCTTATGCTCGTGTTCTAGGCTTCTGGGTGTCAAAATTTTGTGTTTGGTTTCTTGTGTGTTTAGTCGCTCACGCAGCCCAATTTCTTTAAAAGTGACCAGAGTTGAGTTGAGCTACACTTAAGCGAGTTGTGTCAATTCAACTCATTTGACTTAACTCTAGTTACACTAATGGACATTGCAAAGTGAATTATACTGTAATTCTCTTCTGGCTACGGGTTTTATTACATTATGAATATAACTGAAAGATTGCATTTGAGATTGGTTTTGAATTTAGTCAGTTGGTGACCTGATGAACTTTTGAAGTAAATGTATCTCTGTTGATACCAAATGCATGGCAAACCAATTGCACTCGATAAGTTGTGGCATTAATAATTCTAAGTGCTCTATAACCTTCTGTATCTAATGCTGTAAATGCTTGTTAGGAAATATTTGTAGCCCTTTTGTTTGTGCATTAGGGAGACTGTCCTCGGAATCAAAGAAGAACAAAACAGTGTATACAGTGGTTCTTAGGACTGCCCTTGTAAGTATATTATGCAGTTACTTTTGCCTGTGTTATGAAGAAGAGCTGCACTACAAGCTATATTGTGCCGTGACAATTGTGTCATGTGAGACTTGCTATATCATAGTGGTTGTGTTAAGATACAGAATTGATAGAGGGTAAAACGAGTGTTTGGTGAAAGCTTGCTTGGAAGGTTTGATATGGGACTGGACTTTGCTGGATTGTATGGTGCAGTTCAACAGCAAGTACCCCCCTGGTTGGTGCCTTCAAACTGAAGATATCATAATATTAGTGTATAAAAAAAGTATTCTATTAGGGCTGTTCATCGGATCGAAACCGCTGATTTTATACTCATTCGATCCGATCCGACCATCCGTTCGGATTGAAACATCTTAATCCGCAACCGATTCGATCACCTTTCACATCCGCTCAATCCGATCCGTAAACTATTCGGATGACATCCGATCAATCCGACCAATAAATTTAATTAACTCTATTTTTTGTATTTTTAAATAAATTTTTTAAAATTTCACATAAATCATAACATAAAATTATTTGACTTTAAAAAAACATTTAAAAATCAAATAAATATATATTAATTATATATATATATATAATTAATTTCGGTCGGATCGAATCGGATGAAAAATCAATGGATCGGATCGGATTGATCAGATTTTTTGCACACTCCTATATTCTATATTGATTAAGAAAGATATTAGTGTAGTGTTTATACGTAACATGAGATTTACTTTTTTTTTAATTAATATTGGTGCTCATTTTAGAAACTAAAAGCTGGATTATGGAGTAGAATTAACCCTAGTATATTTGTGGTGACAAATCTAGTCAATTGGATTGTGTTTGAGTGACACCATACGATAAGCGGTGACCGAAACATGTCACCTTAATATTCCATGACAAATTTCACAAACCATTCATTATGATATAACACCACAACTTTTAAACCTATTTAGTGAATAAAATATTAGATTAATCTAATAAATATTTTGTTACTAATCTTTTTCATTAGAAAAAAAAGCTTCAAAGCTAAGTCATATTCTAAAACAATTACAAACATTGTAAACAATAAATATTATAAATTATAAAGTATAAATAAAAATAAATCATAATTTTTTTTAAAAAATAACTTATTGACTCAATGATAAAGTACAAATTCGATAACACAGATTTTAGGTGGGTCTAAATAGATTAATTTGTATACATGAAAGTTTTAAAAATAATTATAAAAATAACATATCTTATGATTAACATATATTTTTATGATTAAAAAAATAATTTAAATATTATTTTATCGTTTAAATTAAATTATAATTATTTAGTTTATTTAAATTAAATAATAGTTATTTAAATCCTTTTCATTTGAATTTTTTTGATATTATAGGAGTGTTAGTAAATAATTTTTAAGAGTTTTTTTTTAATTTCACAAAGCTTTTTGAGTCTCATTTATACCGGACATTTCGAGTCATATATATATATATATCCTTTTAGCGTACATTTATTTATTTATTATCCGAAGAAAGAACAATATTTTAATTTTATCTTTAAAATTAATGTTAAAATTTATTTAATGTAAGTTAACATGTATGCGTGTAAACGTTTATTTAAATAAATTTTATTTCCACATATATAAAAATTGAAAAAATTGTCATTCCCCCAATCACCTAGTAATCTAACATTAAATATTTATTTTATTGGATTTCAAATCACATGTTTTAACTATAAATAGCAATAATAATACAAAGCTTCGAGTCTCTATAAATTATATATTATGCTAATAACTAGAACTAGGGCATAATATATACTTAAACCAATCCAATCCATCTCATTTTTTCGGTATCAGATTAATAAATTATTATATCTGTTATTTTTATTATTTTTAATATCAAATATAAATACTCATTATATTTGATTTTTTATTCTAATTACTTGTGTTTGATCGGTTTGTATTTAAATTCCAAGGAATAATTCTAATACCTAAAATCCAATTAGAGTGGATCCAACACAATCTATTTATTTGTTATATTTATTATTTATTATTAATATTACAATATAATTCATTTGAACCAAATAAACATAAGATATATATACTGTTACTTTTTATTTTTCAAATTAATTATTATTTTAAACGTACATAATTAATAATTAATAGAGCAGTTAAATATTTACTTTATTATATATAATATTTAGGATTTAAATTATAGGATATTTTTAATCCAACATACAAAAGCTTAAAGAATTAAACTACAATTAATAAAAAATATAAATATAAAAATATTCAGATCAATATAACCATTGGGATTGATTTGTAATCTCAATAGATTGGTTGTGTTTCATTTTTCAATAACCAATTAAGAATAGAATGGTTTGGTTTTTATTAAAATTCAATCCAATCCAATCCAAATTTTTTGCACTCTTAATTAAAACAATATCTAGTGTTCAGGCTAACATATATGAAATTTAAAACTTTTAATAAATGCATAAAATAATTGCTGAGATTAATTTGTCAGGTGTAATTAAAAAATTCTTAGTTTTGCACAAGATTTACTTATTTGCTTTGGGATTTGATTCGGGGATAAAACAAAATATAACCAAATTTTATCACTACTTATCTCCTAGAAGTTTGAACAGAAGGGGTTTCTTTCTAGACATGTTTAATACATCCCTTTTTAGCCATTTTGCTAGACATTTTATTTTTCTTAAATTTTCACATATATCCTTATCCAATTTGACAAAAAGAAATATTTATATTTAAATTGAAATTGAAATATTAAAATAAAATATAAAAGGTATCAATACATTAACTTTGTACCAACCCAGGAATGGCCGTAGTGTTTGTTCAAGTGTTTTTTGTTGTCTTGAATGCTACTTTGATTGATTGGTTTTAAGTTTTAACCATGATTTTTCAAATCATATCTATGTTTTTGTTAATCTCCAAAAGCATAATTTACATGCCAATTAAAATCTAGAAATTTGTATAAAAAGCAGGGCTGATTGCTATATGAGATGTAGGAAAATGAAATGAATTATAACACAAGGGCTCTGTCCTCTCCGAGGAACAAGCATGCTTGTTATGTTTCCTCTTTTTCCTTTGCAACAAATTGCCATATACAAAATGTATTTTAAAAGAGGCACGGAGGAGAGAGGTTTCAATAATCAAATTGCAGCAAACTCATATCTTCAATAGTAGAAGCATAAATTCTTATCAATACCCTATGCATGAGAAATTATACATTAATTCAAGAGTAAGTGATAGATACTCCCGATTAATTTTATTCATTGTTTTAAAAAAGTAGTGGATAGTTGTGTTTTTTAACCAAAAAAAAAAGTTATTACACTTATGCTTCAGCTCATTAACCTAGATAACCACATCATCAATGATTCAGGACCAATATATAATTTTTCCCAGTGCACAATATATGCCCAAGGTCATCATAATTCATATACACAAACTTGGCCCTGAACAAGTTAGCATATTAAGTAACGTCAAACCTGCTTATCTATGAGAAAACAAAAATGGTAGTGCCCTGACTAGCAGAACAAAAACTATGAGCCAGTGAGCGACTGACCTGAGCACAACTGAAGAAACAGATACAACAGTGACAGGTTACAAAACCATCTAAACTGATCAACTCCAAGCTACTGAGATCCCTCTAATTCTTTCATCCATGGCACCGATCCCTTCCAAGTTGTTAAAGGTAAATCATGAAAACTCTTCACCAAATCAATCAATATTATCATCAGAATGATACTGTAATAATTGCCCCATTGCTATCTACTTTCTATGTGGTTTCCATTCAACTTATCCTGGTTGAGTTTAATAAGTATGGTTGTTGCTGTTATTCCTATCACTTCCGGTTTTCGTATCTACTTGAGCTATAATCTCTTGGTGAACGACGTACGTCGTGCAAGTATGGTGAATAACTACAAGAACCACGACTAGAAAATTCATCTGTTGGATGACTTCTATGAGAGTTGCTCCTTGTGCTGTAAGGCTTATTGCTAGAATCATGACTACCATATCTTGGAGTGTAGCTTGAACTGTAAGGGCTAACACCAGGGTCAACTCCAGGAGGCCCATCATCCCTATAATCCCTGGACCACCTATGGTCACGAGGATACCCTCTGTTAAGAGTTTCTGAAGAACGGTTCATTATATGATGCTGTCGGTCCCTAGAAAAATCAGAAGATGATGGTCCAGTTGCCCAGAGTCTCTCATCAGCATTTTCAGGAATTGGTGCATTTATTCCTGGAAACTCTACTGTCATTTTCCTAAGTGGCTCGATATGATCTGTTTCGATAATTTCTCCATCTTCGTGGTCTTCTTTAATTTCTTCGTCAGCAAATATTGTAATACCAGAAGGCTCATTCTCGACATCCAGATCTATAACAATGGCAAGATAAACTGTCATTTTCTCATAAAAATAAATTTATAAAACTAAGAAACAGAAAACCGATAGAAATGTAAACAACTTATACTAAAATATTACAGCCTATACAGGAACATCAAGCAACTAGAAACTGGTAATGAGTAGTGACAATTGACAATGGAAAACATAACAATACATGAAAGTAAAATATCTTCGATTACCTAAGTATCCTGGTGGGTACCCAATTTCACGCATTCTGGTAAGCCAAGGTGGTGGATCGAACTCCTATACAAAGAAGCAGCATAATTAAATCTTTTTTATATTCTGTAGGACAACTGAGCAAGTCAAATAAGAAACTTCAAGTTTCAAAACTTAATCTTCTCTCTAAAATATATAATTTCATTAAGAAGTCAATATTAACAAAGTCTACATACATGACTTGGTCAATAGTCTAGGAACCTCAAGGTGAACGGGTATTGCCAAAATGCTACAATCTATATGCCACTTAAAACTACTAAATTCTATTTATTTTCAAATTTTTAATCGATAATTGGAAGACCAGGGTTGAGGCCATGAAACTTTTCCCTCCCTTGTGGGAGAGGGGTGGTTCTACCACTACTACATATAAGCTAAACTTGCTTCTTTAATCAACAGCAGTATTAGAGACATTACCCTGAGACCTAGAAGCTGCCGTGTTTCAGCATCAAGAGCACCTGCTCGTAAACCATCATACTTTCCAGCAGGAGAACTCTGATAGTACCGAGTTGGATTGCGTGAACCAGGATTCTGCTTTCGTTTAGACTTGTGATGTTTACGAGCATTATTGACAGCAACATTGTCACGAGGCCGTACACATTCCTTGAGAGTGTGACTATAAGATCCACAGTTAAAACAACGGGCAGCAGCATCTACTATCTCCAAGCCTCTAAAGTATTTGAGAAAATCAATAAGTTATCTAGTAGCAAGATATAAAATCTAGAAAGCAGTCTATGAAATACATGCATTAATAATAACACTGTAAAATATATGATATTCACATGCCGAGATCGTGGGCAAACAGAAAGATTTCCATAATCATTTTCTCAAAATTGCTTATAACATTAAAGATCTAAATAAGATGAATAAAATCAGGAATGTTATCCAGGGCATATGCTTGAAGTTGACATATTAACATGAACGTTGACCAGTATCAGGCTAGGGGAAATAAAGGAGGGGGAGCTAGAGAGCAATATTAGGCTCCTTCATCTAGATGGCAGTTTGAAGAAATACCAAAATATATAACAGATAAACATGATTTTGATAAATTATTCAGGTTAATAGTGTTAGATCAAGTCATCTAGAGATCACACCGAACTATAAATATTGAGTGCTTACCCCTCCACATTGCTTGACCCACCATCTGATCTCAAACCTAATGTATATCCACGATCATATAGAGGTACAGAGTTACCATCTAATGGAGTTAACTCCTTGCTCTGCTGTTTCCTTGCTTGGTTATCCATCCAAAAAGACTACACAGGGAACAGTAGGTGAGTTATGGAGGGTTAACGAGGTGACCCTATAAGGAAAGTTATTATTATTTGTGTATCACATTTAATTCAATGACAAAAATCATCAACAGAAAAGCCGGTAAATATTAGGAACATAATCTAGGAGAAACATTCAAATTCAGAGGAATTACACGAACAATAGCTAAGGAGATACTTGACAGAAAAATGGAAAGGGGAAAAAAGAGCATAATTTATTTATTTCTAAATGAATTGCATATCCTGTCTAGAAAGAACCCACATCAGTCACAAAGATACAGCTCTCCAAGCAAGTCTACTATATTCAGAAATCAGACATACCAACTCTTTAGACAAGCAGGACCAAGCACATGAAGTGGAAACTCACCACTGCAGATATCTTCCCGAAGCCAACATGTAAGGCAGGAAAGAATGTCTCTTCTCCTGATTCTAATACTTCATTAGCATCCTGAACATGTACATCATTCAAGTAGTTCAATTAGTAATCAGAAACCCATGTTAGCAAAATTTAACAAAGAATGCATCTACTACAGAGACAAAATGTTAATAAAAAAGGCTAAACCAAAAACAGAGAAAGGGTATGTAAATTGCTCAAACTAAGATTAATCAAATTAATGATTATTAAATCTCTACTTCTGCTAATCCGATGCATACTTTTAAGCAAAAAGTTCAGCCAAGTTCTAAAAACGATTTTAGATGAAAATATATTTTCTTGAAGGTAAAATCAATGAGAGAAAATGACTCGTTTATGTATAAAAGAAATCAAATTAGTTCATCCCAGGATATAAAATAATGGCATTCTCACAATAATCAAATGCAAGTTTTGGTGATTCTTACTTCTGATGAAGAATGTTGAGCATGCCACTCTGACCACTGCTGTAATAGCTCTTCAAGTTTATACTTGCTAGCTCTGGAAAAATCAAGAGAGATGCTAAGAAATCAAATAATGGAGACGCAACTGAATTCCTAATCCATTATATAGAAAATTTCCCTTTATATATGAATTAGTTTAGATGGCACTAAAACATAGAGAATATCAAATGGTTGCCTTTGTTTCCAGTAGTGGGTAATCCAATTAACCTTGTTAAGGATTTATATCTGACATGCACTGAAGATTGCTGCTCATCCATCAATGTTCGAGCTCTCTTCACGCCTGTTATAGCTGATGATTTTAAATTAAGGAGATAAAAAATGTCAAAGATTACATTTTAAGTCAAAAAAATTATTTCGGGAACCCTTCGTATTGTCTTCTAAATCAGTTTTCAATATATCTCAGTTGAAACCAGAGAATAATATTTAAAGGGAAAAAACCCCAGAATTACAAAATGTGGGCGAAGGATACAATTGCCATTCATCTTGTGCATTCCGATGACACTTGCATCTTGAACAGCAAGGCAACTATTCTCAACATGCACCCTGATATTCTTATCCTCTTCAGCTGTAACAGTTCCCTTTAACTTGACACGTTTTTGCAAGAAAGTCAAGTTGCAAGCCAAATCTTTGTCAAGAATATCTTCAGGTACACACAGCTTATTTGCATATTGTTCATCATTATTGTTATGCATTCGGCTCTCATTTGATATTTCAATTTCTTTAACTGCTGAAGTGCTATGCAAGTGAGCTCGTTCTAACTCATTATTTGAATAATGACTTCCATGGGGCTCAATCTCAGAGTAAGAATTTTGCAAAGCAGGGAGGTTATTAATATCCTCAACTTCCATATCTGAATCACCACCAACCAAATTCTCTTCAACATTTTCTTCAGGTGTGCACTGGCCCTCTTCATACTCGGTATCAGCAGCCTGCTTTGTGTTTTTGTAGTTAGTTTCATCTTCTTTAATTACTAAACCAGTAGATTGAGGATCAACTTCGTCTGGGCCATCATGGGAATCAGGTTGATCATTATCCTCGCTCCCATGGGCAGAATCACCAGAAGCAGAAAGAGAAATAAAATTCTCAGTTTCCATATCTGAATGAAGATAAAACTTGAAAAAAGGCAATGAAAAACAGAGGAGTCACCCTGCAATTTGCATGTTATGAGTAGCATTGGTTGACAAGACAAATCAAAGCACAAGACCCTAAGACGGCTATAAAATTTTGTATAATCAAAGTGCTTCTTTGCTTTATTCTTTCTATATTTTCTTTTAATACTGTTATTTTTCTTCATTCTTTCTATATTTTCCTTTAATACTGTTCTTTTTCTTTCTTTTTGCCTTCATTTTTTTTAAGCTATATTAAATCCCTTCTATTATGCTTCGACTTCTATTCAAAAACTCATTTGCTCCCTTCTCAATCACTCACTAGTTCAGAAACTAACTAAGTCAATACTTATAGTAGGAATTAAGTGCAACGAAAATGGATGAATGTCCTAATCTACATAAGCTGCCAGTCTTGAAAAGGAATACAAAGACAAACTCAAACCCAAACACAGTGCTTAGCAATTTCATCTCACCCTCTAAAAAACCAATCAAAGGTTCTTCTAACAAAAGAATTCCAATAAATCCAATTGGAAATAAATATATTTTTTCAGAGGGAAATTTTGAATAGAAGCAATTCAAATAATTAAAAAACCTGAGTAAAAAATCAACCAAATAACGAACAGTTTGGCCGATAGTGAAAAGGCATGAAAACCTAAGAATTTATTTTAATTTTTCTTAGCTTGTTCTTGTATTTACATTTGTACGTGGTGATAGAAAGCACAACATAAAATTAGAGAAAGATATAAGGGATCTGAAAATAGGGTTTTGAGTTTGAAGAGTTACCTTGAATTAGTCAAAAACTGTTCAAATACAACTGAATGAGATCGAGACCCAGCAGCCGAAATCAACCAAATTGATCGGATTTGAGATTAGTGGAGATGATTGGTAGATAGATCTCTGCGATTTTTTTAATAGTTTTTTAGAAACACGAGCAATAAAGAGACCGTGAAGATATTCTGCGATGCTCTTTATGTAATTCTACTGAGCTATCCTCCGTGCCTTGGCTTTAGTTTGACTCTTATTATTTCTATTTTCACCGTGAGCCGTGCCATTTGTCTTTAACTTTACATAAATGATAACTTGCGTGCTAGTTGATTAATGAAAGTTAAGATGGATGAGATAACCGGCCAACGGTGATTTTGGATAGACTTAAAAGGCTAGGGTCATTGATACATTCTATTCTATTTTGTTGTTTTTATAATTTTTTTATTATCAAATCTAAATATTATCAAAAACTTTTATTAATGAAATTTTATTAGAAATATTTTTCATAATTTTTAAAATTAATAATAAATATGTTATAAAAATAAAAAAAAATAATGTGATTATTAGTTATAAGTAAATAATAATCTTATTTATATATTTATTGTTAGTAAATTGACAAATATAATTAAATTTTAAGTATATTTTTAAAAATTAATAAAAATAATATTATTAAAATTTATAACTATCAAAATAATATATTTTATATCTACTTCGTATATTTGTTTATTAAAAAAATTTGTTATTTAATTTAATTTTAAACATTGTTTAATTACATATCATTTAAATTAAATTATGATCAAATAAATCTGATTAATGTTGAATAATGTTGAATGTAATCTAATTTAATCATATTAAATATTATTAAATTATAATTTTTGTTATTATAAATTTTAATATTCTTATTTTTTATAATATATATATATATATATATATATATATGATGTTTAATGTGATTTTTGTCTTTCTGGTCAAGTATCTCATTAGAATTAAGTTTGATTATTGTTGATTGCTTACAGATGCTTAAGGTAAAAGCAAATTTGTAACCAATGCCATTTACCCCCAAAAATATATATATATATATATATATTTGCAAGCAATGTTATTTGGTACGTGACCTGATTATTGTTTATGTTGAGAAATAACTATTTTGGAAAATACCACTTTTGATTCAGCTAATTTATTTATTTTTAAGTTATCTTTGCAGATTACAAATAGTGGATGTTTGTTAAGTGGATTTCGGTATTGGAAATACTGAAAACAAATATGAAAGAATTTCTATTTTATGAATTGTTGTTATGTAATTAACAAAATAATATAATTTTGTAATTGGTGAAATAATATTAATTGAAAATTGATAATTTTGGTATCGCATAATTTAGGGATTATTTGATTTCGTTATACAGTATAAATAAGATCTTATTAATAAAATAATGAAATTTGACATTTTATAAATTGCTTGATATCAAATTTTAAAATACTTAAATTTTATATTTAATAAGTTAGTGAATTTTACAAATTAATTACAAACATAAGTGTGAGATTTACATAGAAAAAAATTTTATATTTTCAATCAGTTGAAAAGAATATGAAATTTCTTTATTTATTCCATAAAATCTATGTGATTTAAAATTTGGTTAAACAAGTGGTGTTTATAAGTATTTCATTATCTTTGTCAATGATAGTACGAAATATTGATATTTTTATTTGCATAAAAATAAAGATGAAGTTATACAAAAATCTATTTTCTATAGAACTGGAGTTGAAAATCAATTCAATAAAAAAAAATCAAGATAATGCGGTAATGAGCATAAAACACTATTTGGTGAATTCTATATGCAATATAGAATTATATATGAAACTATAAGACTATTATTGAATGAAAAAAGTCACACATTGATATAAATAATGAATGTAATACTATAAAGTTATGGATTCCTTCTAATATATTTGAATATTTTGATAGTTTTGTAATACTTTTTCATTGAAGGGAAGGTTCAAATGATAATACATATATACCTTATGTAAATTTTAAATCGTTGAATTCTATTATCATGTCAAAATTGATTTGAGCCGATCTTTTTGAAAATTTCTTCAATTTTCGTTTATTTAGAAGATTATTGGAAAATTGATATGTACCAACGATGAGATATCATTTTAAGGAATTAATTTGAATAAAACCCGCTTGTTATTAGTATATGTGTTTTCCTCGATCAAAACTTTAAAATCATATATTTATATACTGAAAATGACAATAATGTGAATGAGAATTTAAATTTTAAAAATACATCCATTAAATGAAAAGATGTTTTATAAGTTTGATGTTAAATTTATGATTAATTAAAATTGATCATCAAATGTTCCACTTAACGTTTGTTTTATTATATCTATTAGGAGAATTGAATTTGAATAAAACCAACATAAAAAAACAAATTTGAATAAACTCTTTCTTTGTAAGAATTCTTTTTTATTCATTCTCAAAATCTACTGTGAGAAAAAAAATTATCTTAAAAATATTATATGACACATATTTATGGTCAATTCTAATCTTAATTCTTTTTTTGTAAATTATGTTAACACGACGCTTGTATTGCTCTCCCACAATCTCATTTTTACGGTTTAAGTTATTCTCAAGTAAAATTTGAATCTACAATCAATCAATTAACAACCAATCACTCTATTATTAAACTATCAAGGAACAACATGAGATTAGATCTCGTGGAGTTCAATTCTCGTTCTTAACCCATGATCAATATGAACTCGAATTTTTTTTTGTAATTTTTAGAATTTATTCACAATAACTTCACTTCATGCCTAATTTCATAAGAAACCTCAAAGTGATTATATTTTATTATATTCAATCAATATGACAAATCTACATGTGTGTGTGCGCACACACATATATATATGAGTGAGTTACATCATGCATGATTATCTTAGTGATAGAAAAAAAAATTATTTTAATGAAAATTTACTTAAAAAAAGTACTATATAGTCATTTAATCTATTCGTATCACAAATCTTTATATATATATTTGAGTGAATTGCATCATCCATAATCATCTTAGTGATAGAAAAAAATTATATTCCAATGATAATTTAGTTGAAAAAAGTACTACATAACTATTCAATCTATATGTTTAGAGTATTTGGTTCATAAATTTTTAATTAATACACATATTAGCTCATACTTTAAATACTTAGAATGTTATGTATAAAAAAATATCCTTATACTTATGTCTTTAAGATACTTTAGTTTCTAAAGTTTATAAAAATAAGATATTTTAATCCAAATTTAAGTAATAAAGTGTCATATCTTAGTAAAGTTTATAAACTAAATTATATTAGTTAAAAATTTAGAAATCGAAGTTTCTTAAAGTATATTTAAATACCATAACGTTACAACATTCATTTTAATTTACTTAAGTTACAAGATACATCTTATTTTTAGTAATTAGATTTTTCCAAGTTAACTATAATCTTAAAAATTCATTTTATTTTTTAAATAACTATCCAAACCTTTTGTATTTCATTAGTTATATATATATTGAGACATAACATATAATTAGTGATTTAAGTATAAATTTGAGTTCCAATATCTAGAAAAATAAATGCAAAATGCTACTCTCATGTATAAATGTTCTGCCTATTTTTCGGTTTCATTCAAATAAATTAAAATTAAGTGTGATAACAAAAGTAGAAGCACATAATGAATCTTGGAATGCCCACACGATGGAGTAAGTTTGTGGTTAATTTTCTTCTTAACCCATACCCAACAAGATTGAAATTAATTAGCAAGGTTTTAAAGCCATGAACTCGTACATGGCAGCTTGGCAAGTGCTTAGAATCGTGACAATTCAAATAATTCAAAATTTAAATATTAATAAGAAAATACCCACTTAAAAATTGCAATAATTTAAGAGTATTTAATTTTGAAAATAATTCAAGCAGTTATTTTCTTAAATAATAATACTATTTATTTTATTTTTGTGAGAAAACCTTTCACTCTTTTCAAAGATTTAATTACAAAAGTAACTATAGGGACACTTATGCACACACACAAAAAAAAAAGATTGTTTCAAGTGAATCTAATAGCTAAAAGAGTGAAAACATCTTCCAAAATATTTAAAATAGAATCCCCTTTGTAAAAATTAGTTCTGACTTTAGCTGAAACTTTTTTAGAGAAAATAACAAAAATAGTTAGCCCATAACTTTGAACAAGAAAAATAACAATATCTATTTGAATTGTGTAGGATATAATTCATTCTTATATTATAAGATAAGAGTATTATTTTTATCATTTAAAGTTTTAAAAATATTAAAAATATTATTTTTGTAAATTTTTAATACCAAATGCGTTATTAGAGTTTGTTTATAATTGACTTGAATCACTCAACTTTGTCATTAAATAAAAACTGTGTTAAAAAAGTTTTACATTTACAGCATACCTAGGTATGCCACTCACTTAATAGAAGCAATTAAGGGTACTATTGTTTGTGCTTCAATTAAAAAAGTTTTCAGGAAGGAAAAAAAAGTTTCAAAAAGAAACTTATTACATGTAATTCTATTAGAAATCACATATTATATTTTTTTGAATATTGAAAGCGCTTCTTTTATATATATATATTTTTTTAATTTTTTTACACTATTTTTCCAGGATTTCAAAAGTCGCGCAAGTAGATAAGGCCTCAGAGTTGTGACATAATAGGACGAGTCACGCAAAACAAACTGATGAAGTGCAAATTCACTTAGGATCGTTTGTTATTTTTTACGATGAATTATTAAATTACTTCAATTTATATTATTATATTCAAATTAAAGAATAATATTCTTATAAAAAGAGACATAATTAAAAAATAACTGATTTATTTCATTTTTTAACAATTTTTTAAAAACATTATTTTCAAAACAATAATTTAAAATTTTAATAATATAAAAATAAAAAATTAAAATTCGATAATATTTTTATAACAAATTTTAAAATTTATTGATAAAAAAATCTATTTACTTTAATATAAATTAAAATTAATTTATTCTTTAAAAACAAACCCACTTTGACATGAGCAACTCAAAAGAAAAGTTAATAAAAGATTCTATTTGAGAGAGAAAATAATTTGGGTGCAATTCATCCAAAACAAAATATATCCTAAAATCTATCATTAAATTGGGGAAAACACTCTAAAATTGATACACTATTTAATACCATTTACATATTATAAATTTAAAAATTATTTATATTTTAACAAAATTTAACCAATAACCATCAATAAATTCACCTAAATAGTTTTAGTGTAATGGTGCTATATAGAATCACTCTTATATTAGAGCACTGGACAAGAATAGATGCGGTGTTAAAGCAAAGGAGTATAGGTTGTTCCTGATTTGGCTATTGTATGCACACAAGAATGAATCTTCTTTGGTGGACTTTCATGCCTTCTTGCTAAACTGGTGGTCTTCTTGCTTTGAAGTATGAGGCCTAAAGTTATTTTATTCAAGAAAGTGAGCTGTGATCCATTCGTACCAACAACATATTTTAAGGGAAAGGTGTCCACATGATATAATTGAAAAGGAATTCCATGAAGAAAGCAGCTTTTGAAAACCTAACTCTTGATTCCTAAACACACGTATACAAACAGAGGCAGCCAAAGAAAAGCACATACAACTAAACAGAAATCAAGATTTACAGGCATCTGATGTTAACAATACCAAAGTAACTGAAATTTGGATCCAGGTATCTGATAAGATTCCATTTACTATTAAAAGGAGCTTAGTAATTTGAGGTTCCGTGTGATTCTTTTAGAAGTGGATTAAAAATAATTTAAGGAAAAACATTAAAGTATATGACAATAAATTGCTATTAGTGATTGGAGCAACACTTTAGTAATTAATTTAAGAGAAGCATACATCCAAAACTTTTCTCAAAAGTGGAGATTACTTACTTATATTAAAAATACAAATAATATTTTTCAAAATTTTAAAATCACTTCTCATAGAAATTAACAAATATCCTTAAAAGCGCTTTAAATTATTTGAAATTACTTTCAATTAAAAAGAAAAATGGCACCAAATGAACCCTAATTGTACTTTTGATCATCACAACCCTTAAAAAAGGAGGGGCTTAAACTGTTGGTATGCTACTTCTTCCATTTTATGTATTATCCTTTTGCATTTAGTTATACTTTCAAATTTGATATTTATTTAATATTATCTCATTAATCATTTAAGTCCTATAATCCTCATATTGATTGTGAATTGAGCATTTAGTTTATTCCCAACTATCTATATATTTCGAGGATATTTTGTTTTCCTAAACAAAAATAACCCTGTTATTCTATCTTTCAAAAAAAACTGCCAAATTTTTCAGAATTGTCATCTATCAATTTTTTATTATAGCAGCGGAGGAAAAAAAATATTCAAACATCAAATATGCTAATTAATACCATAGTAAATAAGTTATATTTGAAAAGTAGATATTCAGGGTAGGAAATAAATGAAAATTATCTACTACATGGCTGACCAAAGCAAATTTCAGAGACTTTACCACATCAACGGTTGTGAAGGTAGAGCATATGCAAATCTTTGCAGTGAGTACATGTCCACGGAAACAAAGGAGGGTCCAGGCAGTACGAATGAATTTTTTGAATTTGACAGACATGACAGCTGATGAGAAGATCCTGAGGTTCCAAACAACGGCATGCACAACAAACAGGCTCTGTTGTAGGCTGCTTAGCACCACAAAAAATTAATAAATAAAATAAGAAAACTGACAGTTTATAATTTCAGCATTGATTTCCTGAGCATTAACAATGGACAAAGTGTAGAACAAATAATAATATACATATACCGATATGCCTATGCTCCTAACCTTTTAGGGTAATTCATAAACATGGACTACTTTATTTCTGGATCAGTGAGTAATTCTTGTTTGTGCACAGCTGAAGAGTATGAAACAAACAGGCCTCACAGCACAAGACATCTGCTTTTCCCCAGTGGAAAAGTTATAACAATTCTCGGTACAAGTTTAGCATTATAAGAATAGAGGTTACCTGAGCACTAATGTTGTGAGTTTCCCAATCAGGTAGAAAAAACATGTCCATCATTGATGAATCACATGGAATGGTTTGAGAATAAATTTTCTGATCACCATTGGCATCCGCATCCTCAAACTTAGTAATGCTTGTAAAACTTGCCTTGCATAAAGGGCATGTGGATCTTTTTCTTCTTGAAGCCTAGGTACACATCAACTAGTAATTAGTGTCTGAAATCAAAAATAAATATAAAAAGAGCAAATGTAAGTTGTCCACAAATTAATTTAACAGTCAGGGTCCTGATTAAACAGAAACCTTACCCGCCGAGAGTATGTGGGTAAAAATTGAGATTAAGTTCTGAATATTTATGTCTCTTATTGTCATAATAAAAAGGGGCACATAAAAGAGAGTTGAGTTAGTTACCATAATCCAACTGTAATTGAAGATTTGCTGAAAATTAATTTCAATTTGGAATAATAATGAAGCAATCATATTGAAAGTAAAAGGTAGATACGAAAGGTTTCTGTTGCACTTCAGGGTACGTATGTTAAAGGATCTCAACAAGTAATTTTCCAAAGAATCAACAGAGAAACAAGGCAAAGCATGCCAAATTTTATTTGGCTAACGCCCTAAGAGATATGGTTTTCAGACTAATTCACAAGGTATAATAAGGCTGCACCTAAGAGCTGACCATCAGAAACTACTTTAATCAGAAATTACCAACTTCAAATTAACGTGCTTTATGTGACCGAAAAAAAATTTAGCATGCTTCATAGCTTGGACCAGTGTTTTTATTTGTACAAAAAGAGACAATGGCATAACAATGTAACCAGCAAGTTCAATGTCCAAATTGAATTCCATAAAAATTCAAAAAATAAATAAAGATAAAAATAAATATGCATGAAGATTGATAAATTCTACCATAACTATGATAATGTACCATATGATCTGCCCAGTTCTGAATGCATGAATAACAGAATCGATGACCACAAGGCAAAACTCCTCGAACCGTGCTGAAATCTGTCCAGCATATAACACAAGATAACTCATTGGAAGAAGGAAATTTATTATCTGGTTCATTCTCAGGACCCTTATTGTTTTCTTCTTCCAAATCTTCAACAATGAATTGATCTTGTGAAGTTGTTTCTAGGGTAATTGAATCTTGAACCCGTATATTTCGATCCATGGAGGCAGACGCATAATTATTTTCAAGACCTTCATTTGCAGTTTCTCTTTGGCTATAGAAGCCATGATTAGATGTTTGTCCAGTTTCCAACATATTATTATTCCTTGTTCCATCTAAATGATTGGACAGAACAGTCATTTCACCTTCACGTGGGTTGTTGACCCTTATCAAACAGCACTCCTCATCAGATTCTGAAAGTGCTAACCTCAACTGATCTTTATTCATATTCCTTTTCACAAGCCTCCTTCCTTTCCTTGAGGTTTCAAGCCTGATGCTTTTGTTATCAATGGGAATCTTTCTTTTATATCTCACAATATCCCTGGAAGAGCGAGACCCTGACTCTTCATGCTTTTCGAAGGGAAAAATGACATCATTAGAATTCTTCTTTTTTTCGTATCAAAAACATTAGAATTCAAATCAATGAAGTTTAGAAATATATAAATATATTCCTAGACTAGGATTCATACATTACATTTGCTAGGACTCAATAGAACAAAAATATCATTGCCAAATCAGCTTTATGTAATCCTGCCTGAGCTTTTCCTTTTCATCTTGTTGATAAAGGCTTGTCGTATATTATTTTAGGAAAAATATATAAACGTAAAGATGTTGATTGTGGTGATGAACAAGCTGAAAACAATGAATCGACTGTACATAAAGCACATTTCATCTTCAACTAATGAACTAAGACACCATTTGAATGTGTCTTGACTACATCTTTTCCTGGAACTTGGCTTGGTGAAGAAATTTTCTTTAAGACCAAGCATAATTGGTGGAAAACACCTTTAACTTAATAGGCCTATAATTTTCTTCATATTTGAAAAGGGTACATATAAAATGCAATGTATTTAACAAAGCAATTGGCATTCTTTCAACACATCTCTTTTTCATTGTTCTTGTTTCAATATTTATTTTAACATACAACTGTAGCTAGGTATAAACATAGGAAGAGATTTTGAAAATTTACCTCGTTCAACAAACTAGAATGAATCCAAACAGATTGACTTGAACATCCAAGTTCCGTATTGCCATTTTGTCTTTCAAATTCATCCCAAGCATTAGATTTTTCAGAAAGTACATTTAGTTTCTTATTTGAGAAACTCACATTAGGAACTTCTGGAACATCCAACAATAAGGGCCCCATTTCATGTCCACTACAAAGAATTCAAACAAAAACCCTAGTTAAATGCTGATTATAAATTTTTCATTAGTACAACTTAAACATAGAGCACTACTAATTCCAAATCAATTTTATGTTGGCAGATGGTAAAAACTTTTTACAGGTGAGAGGAGTAAAACCACCTAACATTACTGACAGTTAGTAAAATTCATGGACCAAAAAATTAAATTATCAATTTATCAACTGAAGGGTATCTAATATAATATCCATCAATTAACAATTGTTTTAATTTTTTTTTATAAAATTTATAAAAACTTCCCACCCATATCGATAATATCTTCTATATTTCTATGAAATTGAAGTTTCATTATATTAACTTCATATTTTGATCGTTGGTAAATTCTAATTAAAACGGATTATAAGCAAATTATTGCACCTTTGCAACATGTAAGGTCGCTCCGGGACACGCTTTCCTTGCTTTATGCAGTCCTCAATCCACCGATGATTAACTACTATCGTCCCAAATTTGTTGGCAAGATCGTATTTTTTTCCGTGAAATTTCCAGCAAACCTAAACCCAACAAGTTAAACCTCGATCAATAGATAAATCCAACACAACACTCGAATCAAAACCCGCAAATAAAATTCAGGCAATACGAAAAATTGAAAACGTAATTCGAACATATTCTCAACTCCCAGCTGGGTTTTGAACTATGAATTAAGTTCAAAAAACCTACCAAATGAGTAATGGATCTCGACATTCCACCCACATAACTCGCACCAACATGAGCGATGAGCTTGATGAGGCTGAACCGCTCAGATCCATGGTATCCACTTACGGTTGCAACCACAGATTCCATACCTCGAATCGAGCGACGAACAGAACCTGCAATTTAGAGAACAAAAACTCAAAACCAAATGCATTTGTACAAAGAATACGAAACAAATAAGGCCGATATGTGTTCCGAAACTGAGAATTGGAGAATAGACTAGCGAGAGAGGTTACCTTGAGATTGGGTACAAGGAAACGGAAGGCCATGCTCTGCCATGGAAAGTAAATTGCCGCCAATATGAAATACTTTTGAATTTTGATGAAGATCAACCACGGTTTTCGTCTTTAAAAGGACGTGGACATTTTTTATTTTTTTATTTTTTTGGGGGGTGGGGAATATAAAGACATAAAATGAGATCTAACAACAACAAAAATTAATAAATAAAGTGAACAAAACTTGGGCCGAGGCCTAAACTTTCATAACTGATAGAGATTTTTTTTCTGTATTTATTATATATATTTTTTACTTTTACACGAATTACATAAATAATATTTATTACAAAAGATTTCTTAATTTTTAAAATTTGAAAAATAAAAATAAAAAATAGAAGCATTAACAGATAACTGCAAATAACAAAGTAAAAATTGTTCAGTAGAATCATAAAATGAATTTTTTTTCTTTTTTTTTTCTGTTACTATATCTCCTTTTGTTTTACAAAATTTTCTTATGTGACCAGCTTTTATAAACATAGGGACACTAATGAACTCTTTATAAATTGGGGACTTCAATTATCATTTTGATAAGACATAGGACCTTGTGAGCTGTGTAAACATTCACCCAGAAGAAAAGGATAAATAGAAAAGAGCAGGAACTTGCAAAAGGAGTTTCAAATTTACCTGAAAACCCAAGTAAAAAAAAAGGCCAGATTATTATACTTGTTTATAACCAGACAAATCAGAACAAGTTATACCTTCAAGGATCATTTTCACTTTTTACTTAAATCACGGCTTTAGTTAAATTTCTTTTATAAAAATAAATCAAACGATAATTAAAATGATTCAAACTTATAAGTAAAACGAGATTGTCATGAATTTTAACACTAATTAAAGCACTAACTAAATCACGAATGAACTACAACTGATTTTTTTGACATTTTACAAAACCATGATTTATCTATGAGAAAACTTATGACATCACAAATCTATCAACTTTCTCGGTACTTTTATCGCTACATTTCATTACAAATAATCAAATTATTTTGACTTTTAAACATGCATATACAATCACCTCCGTCAAGAATCAGAACATCAAAATGTTTTAGACAATTAAACACTGCAATCAATTACTCCATATTTTGTTGATTAGAATGAAATCAGAATTAATTTCTTCCAATTTTATGTTTAATTAGACTGAAAAATTAGAATAGAATGAAATCGATTCCTAAAAAAGAAAGAATCAAAATTTCTTCTCCTTTAAAAAACCATGATTTCATTATCTCAAAATAAAATTTTAATTTTACCCCAACCTTAAATATAACTCTAAACCTTAAATCTCAAATCCCTAAATCCTATTTAGAAAAATAATAATTTTAATATTATACTTTAACACATGAATATAAACATAAATCATAAACTCTAAATCCAAAATCACAAAACCCTAAACCTTATTTAAAAAAATAATAATTATAACCCTAAACCCCAAATCCCAAATCCTAAATCCTAAAACCCTAACCCCTATTTAAAATAATAATAATTTTAACCTTAACCCACAAATATAACCCTAAATCACAAATCCCAAATCCCTAAATCCTAAATCTCAAATCTCAAAACCTTAAATCATATTTAAAAAAATAATAATTTCAATAATATATTTTATCTAACAAAAAAATAATAATTAAATAATATTATTTACATTTTATTGAATATAAGAGTATTAAGATAATATACAATGTTTTTTATTCCATTACAGTTATAAACCAAATACTATAATGTCAATTTATTCTTTGATTCTAGTAATCAAATCAAACAAAATTGTTTTATTTTCGTTACATTTCATTTTTTTCTCATTTTCATATGATTATATTCCGTAAAACAGACGTCAACTTAGATAATTTTATACATGACAAAAATAATATTGGGATTTCTAAATGCCGTTAACAAATAATACATTCACTTCGACTAAATGGTCTCTGCTCTGGAAAATGAAGAAACTCCTTCAGCTATCTACGAACAGGGTTTCCAACTCGTGATGCCTCGTGACCACTTACACTCCGAGTAGGTGGTGTGGCAGACCCATAAGGCGCATTGTTTGTTGGTGTTGCATGTCCACGAGGCACAGCAGCAACTCTAGATTGTGCATCATAAATAACACTCCTTGAGGTATCATAGGCAGATCCTCTTTGCACATCATAAGTAGTTCCTCTCTGAGCATCATAGTACCCACCTCTCTGTGCATCGTAGTTGGATCCTCTCTGTGCATCGTAAACAGGGACTCTGGATGGATCATAACCAGGCACTCTTGCTGAATCATAAGCTTCCCTTCCAGGAGCAGCACCAGATTGAGGTCCACCATAAGTACGAGTGGCACCAGCAGGTGCACCAACACCACTACTGGCGGCAGGAAGAGGGTCCCGTCCCTATTTTTTTTTTAATAAAAAAGAAATTGTAAGAAGACATTAGTTTCACTTTAATTAAAAGAAACGACATCAGGTCTCCTTGAATCTTTGTTGAAATGGTACATATATACAAGCGTAATCCAAAATTTTCATCTCAAATAATAATATGCTCATTTCCATGTACAGTGTTAGTAACTTCTTTTACAAACAGAAACATTTACAAGCAATGAAATTATAAAGCTGTCATGCGAATTTGCAAAAGTTAACTATTCTGCTTCTTGCTGTTTCTTTTTCCATTTTTCATCTGGCCAGGTTGCCCGGTATTGCATTTTCTTTACTAAACTATTATATTAACAGCAATTAAGTGCGTTTAGAAAGTCGTGAATCTTTGAGGTAAACACCTTTTATCCTAATGCCCGTGCATATAGGATATTATATCCTCAAAGAGCAATACAACTTAATGAAAAATTTGGTAACTCAATATACTGAAAAAGGAAAACTAAGAACTTATTTGGCCGTTAAACTCAAAAATTGTTTTCAAAAGTTCTATTCACATCATTAGTTAAAAACAATTTTTTATAGTTTTTAAAAATAATGAAGTGTTTGGCCAATATTTTAAAAAACTATTTAAAAAAACAAAAAATATGATTATATTGTTGATTTTTGATAATACAATCAATTAATTAATTTATATAATAAGTATAATAATGTGGTGATTATAATAATTACAACTTGGTAAATATTATTAAAAAGCAAAAAAAGAAGAAAAAAACTTAAAGCTTTGGTGATTATAATAATTACAACTTGGTAAATATTATTAAAAAGCAAAAAGAAAAAGAAAAAGAAACTGCAAAGATGATGAAAACTTTAAACCAAATATCAACTAAAAGAAAAGAAAAAAACCAACTAATGTTCTGCATATTTTCAACTTTATTAAAAACAATGAAAGCATGTTCAAGATATTTTCAGTTTTTTGTTTTTTAAAACATATTGTTTTAGAAACTAATAACTTAAAAATAATGGCAAAACACGTTATTGTTTTTAAAAGAAAGTTTTTATTTTAAGGACAGAAAACAGTTTTTAAGTCATTCGGCCAAACAGGCCCTAAATATCCATAAACTGTGTAGATCTTGCCAAGATGGCCCATATTTACATGTTTGCAGTGGGCATGTCAAGAACTTGTGAAGTGGATGCACTCATCCAATTGCATGCGAGATTATAAGCATCCAATATTTCTTAAAGATTCGCATAAATAAGCACGTGAAATCCATGCTTGCCCACAAAAGTAAATGGTCCTACACATCTTTCTATCATTTCAAAGTGAAGTTATGGGGTAACTTACAAAGTGTTTGCATGTAATCATATAATATCACAAAGCTTCCAATGACTTAAGTAGTTACTGACCTAAGGATCTTTGAGAAGGTGAAGTATAAGATTCAAACCGAGAACATAATGTCCAATATGTATATAATTACCCGGTTCCCTCTATGTTAAAAATTAAAATAAATACCATAGAGCAAGCACTCTATCGCTACTATCAAAAACCTAACTAAAATATCCAACATATGAAAGAGGACAAACCTGAGAAACACCATATCTATTTCCATGTGCATTTTGCCCTGTTGGATGCCCAGATACCTCATTCTCACTATTTCCAGGTTGGCCACCATAGAACCCACCTGCTTTTCAATAGCCATATATATATATATATATGAGAACAAAGTAAGCAAAGAGCTCAAATTGAATAGAAAGTTGAACGGATGCTATACCGTACCTGTTCCTTTATCAAAATTAGCAGGATTCATTAATTCTGCATGGAGCTTTTCCACTTCCCTTGCCATGTTCATATAATTCTTCTCCATAACCTGAAGTGACTCGAAGTGGTCACTGTATAATTTTCTTTCATAATCATAATTTTCCCTGCATGATCAAACATCAGAAGATCTTCAATTTTATATAGATAAACCAATCAACTAAATAGAATCTAAAACATCTCTCTGACATAATTTCCTTTCATAATCATAATTTTCTGTTTTGATGTGGATTCTTATTAGGAAGATAAAACGCTTGCTAGATTCTCAAACAATCTTTCCAGAATCTTTTTAATTTTTTGCTAAAGTTATTCGAATTTTTTGGAACTTAATTTATGTTTATAAATTTTTTATTATAAAACTTACATTAGCATTAGCATTTGAATTTTATTATTTTAAAGTTTATATTGGTGATACTAATATTGGTTAGATAGGACCAGTGCAAACAACCATATGGTGGGACGTATTTTAGCACTTAGATTCATCTTAAATAGCATAAAGGTGATACGTAACAAGATAAGTTCCCTTTAAATCACATTAATGTTTACTTTCTCTTCCTATTTACACTCATGGAATTCCTTATTTACCATTTTTTTTATTAAAACATGAGGCTTACGCCTCGTCTCGAGAAACAATGTTGCCTCAAGGCTTTAAAATGCCTTTTAAAAACATTGGGTGGCTTCAAACAAACCTGCAATGCTGATATTCCTGTCTAAGGCCTTCAAGTTCTGACATTAAAGCTGGAATGCGCTGTACATCAGCATGAGACCTCTGAAGATCCTGGGAGATCTGCTGAACTTTGGACATGAGTTCCTGTCTTGATGCCATCAATTTCTGGACCTCTGCTCGTGCCTGCTGCAGCTCTAACTTAACAGGTTCTGCAGCTTGCAGCTCCGTTTCCATCTTAGCAATCTTCTCCTGTAGACTTTTTATCTGTTGTTCTCTCTGAGACTTCAAAGCACCAATTTGAGCATGCAAAACTTGCAATTCGTGCTGCGCACCAGCTAGTTCCTGTCTTAAGGTTCTGTGAGTGGCAGCAAGTCTATGGTTCTCAGTTGCAAGCTTCTGCATCTCCACATGTTGTGCAGCAAGCTTCTGTTTCATTACTTCTGCAGGAGGCATCATGTTGAAAGGAGGAAACACGCTTGGCAGATGAGAGTATACTTCATGAGCATATGGATCAGGATGCACCATGGCAGGTCCTGGAGGAGGACACCATAGACGAGGAGGAGAATTTCGACCTTTACTTCCCATTTTAAAAGCTTAATCTTGATCTGAAGCAATATAAATAACAAGCTGCGAACTTGTTTTGAAATATTTGAATAAGCCTTGAACCATTAACCAGCTCACTCTAAACCTGAATTCTTTAAGTTATGCACATCAGAATCTGTTGACAACAAGGCTTTGATGCTTTAAAATATATAAACTTCTGGGGCAAGGCTGCAAGCCATGTTTAATATACAAAATTCAGAAACCAAGTGAAAAAAATGAAAAGTAAGTGAAAAGTAAGTGAAAATTAAGGTGAGAAACATCAAATTTTCGAAAATTCATGAATGAGAGTATTATTACAAGCATTCAACAAATTCAGAAAGAAAAATAATTGTATTGAAATTATCAAAATAACACTTTAGAACGATTCAAAGATACATTAAGCATCATATTAGACCACTAAACTAGCTAATATCACAGTATCATTCAAGTTCGGGAAATCTAAACATAGAGAACAAAACTGAAACCATTAAATAAAAAAGATATGACAAAGCACAGTTACATAGATTACCTAACAGCAAACCGATTACCCAAATGTAACCTTAATGTTAATGAAACAAAGGGAGTTTTCTATCATTTACAAAAATCATGAAACCTAACAAAAAAATAATTTCAAAGGAACATCTAATAACGGGCCCGGAAGGGTTGACCAGGCGAAGTGCTAGTTCTAGGATACGGGATATCCATCCTAGTCACCATGCCCTGTTGACACGTCCGAAGGAATCAATGTTGGACTTATTGGATCCTTAGCAATTCATGCAGGGATTGTTCATTGGGGTCTCTAGAAAGCCCGTTTTATGAAACCTCTGAGAACTCAAAAAAAGTAGGGATACTTTATTCATCACCAATACTATACGGAATTTGAAAATCAAAAACTGAGTCTGAGAAAAGTTTCTTACTCACAAAAGAAGACGAGGATGGACAGATAAAAAACGGCGAACGGAAAGAGTAGTAGAGGAGACTCTGGGGAGCTCCAATGGACCATAACATTCTTGACCCTCTGCGTTGGTTTGGGAGAACTGGGAAGGAGAGAATAAAATAGAGTACGTGGAATCGATTGGATTGGGCCCTAGGATTGATACGAAAATATTGATATATATACATATATAATATAAATCAAATTTTTTTAAGAAAAATAATAGCAAAAAGATAATAAAAATATACAAAAATATATTAATTTTTATACGAAATATTACGATTTCAGTTAATATGAAAAATTATACTAAAATTTAAAAATGATAAAAATACCATAAATAAATAACATATACATATATTTTTTTAAATTAATATATATTTATAAATTAATTATTATGTGGTTAAATAGAAGTTCATAATTTTAAATTACAGTTAATTTAATTAGCTTATAACAATTCAAAAAATACTTAGATATGTATTCTAGTGTTATATTTTTAATATTTTTTTATTTTTAAATTTTGATATAATTTTTAATAGTTAATTGATTTATAATATTCTATTAAAAAATTAATAAAATTTTATATACCTTTGTTATAATTAATTAACACGAAACAAAACTTGAAAATCATCCCATTAAATAAAAACTTTTAGAATAAATTATTTAAATAACTATTCTTGACATTATTATATTTTAATTATTTTGTCAGTCTTTGGGATTGGGTCGTGTGGCTACCTTAGAAAACCAACTGTTTATAGAGGCTTCTTCAAAGGTTCATCATTTCTATTTAACATTTTTGAAAGTTAAAATTCTTCTATTTATCATTTTTACTATGTTGTCTAAAATCACGCAGTTGTTTGAATTTGAAGAAATGACTATTAGACCCTAAAATCTGCAGCATTTGTAACTAAAAACGTTATAGGATGAATTTTCTGCTACTTATTGACTGATGAAGCTACATAAGTTTTCATGTTGCATTTACTAAGTTTTACTCTCCTGCTCTTTTTCAGGAAGAGTATGCAAACTTGTTGACTCTATATCATCGATTGCGAAGGGCAATACAATGTAGTGTGTTTTGTGCCAACTCTGTTCAACAAGTAGATTCTACTTTTAACGCATCATTGCCTGACAGAAATCCAAGGCAAAGGTTATTAAATATTCCTTGCAGACCTAGTGGAAGACCTTTGTTTGATTTTGCTAGCAGTAGCAACACTGTGCTTAGCAGAGAAATGTCCAAACACACTGGTCAATCCAACTTCACAAAAGGTGGTAAATGGAGTCATAATTTTGTTTGGTTAAATACATGAGTAATGTCCAAACTATCTTATATAAAAATTTTTTCAGGTCACTGTTATGGGTTCATGTCCGAATTCAGAATGATATGCCTTGCTCACCAGGAATTAGGCAGGCTGCTAATGTGCCATTTATTCATCCTGAAAATACTTTACCTGTTTCCATGAGTTCTAGTGGGAACTGGAATGCTTATAACCAGGTCGTAAGTAATGTGCCATATTTTCTTCAACGGACTGGGGATCACATTTTTGACAAAAGGTTTGAATATACTCTTCAGGAGCAGTACAATAAATATGGTATGCTGCATTATCTTTGTAACTATCTTTTTTTCTTCCGAGAAGCTAGTAAATTTTAATACCTTATTTCATAGCTTATTTTAACTGCTTATTTATACTAGCAGTTCAAGAATGAGTTCACAACTGAGAGAAACAACTTATATTTAGAGGTCATGGGGAGAGTAACCAGAATTCTAATCTCAACTTGCCGCTTCAAGGGAGAGAGACTTCTATCCTTTCTTCATTGAGTTTTCTTTTCCCACATCAAGGATCATATAATAGTTTGGAGGATTCTGCTCAAATCCAATCTAAGATAACAAATTCTCATATGTACCAACAACAATCTCACCAACCTCATCCACAATTCGAGGTTCCTTTTAAACAATCTCTTGCAGTCCAAAACTTTGCTTCAGAAGGTTTCATATCTCTCAATAGTTCAATGGGGTTTGACAAGCAGGCAGATCATAGTTATGTTTCACATTTTGATAGATGTCTAACTGATGATGTTTTGGAGGAATCTATTCAAGTCCAATCTAAGATAACAGATTCTCTAGTGTACCAACAACAATCTCACCAGCCTCTTCCACAATTCAAGGTTCCTTTTAAACAATCTCATGTGGTCCAAAACTCTGCTTCAGAAGGTTTCACATCTCGTAGTAGTTCAAAGGGACTTGACAAACAGGTGGATCAAAGTTTTGTTCCATTTTTTGATAGATGTCTAACTGATAATATTTTAGAGGATTCTGTTCAAGTCCAATCTAAGATAGCAGTTTCTCAATTGTACCCCAGTTTGAGGTTCCTTTTAAACAATCTCTTATGGTCCAAAATTTTGCTTCAGAATGTTTCACATCTCGACTCGACAAACAGGAAGATTATAGCTATGTGCCACATTTTGAGAGATGTCTATGTTGGTGTGTGTTGTGGTGTATGTTGCAACAGTGACATACACCAATGTTTAGTAGAGCAGACAATAATATTAGTGGAGTTGTAAAAAATGGATGTGCAGCAACTAGGGTTATTGTTTAGTTTTCCTTTTTTCTTGTATACATGTACCTAAACTCTTGTACAGAAACAGAACAAAAATGATATGAAATATACATGATAATTATCAGAGAAACACAATATTTGTCATGGTATCAGAGCAAATTATTGCTGACTAATGAAATTACCTGCTATGCTGATTTCTGTTCTACTACCATTTTGATTTCTGATTTCTGGTGTGGTTGCTAATTTCTGATTTCTGGTTTACATTTTTCCTCGAAGCTGATTTCTGTTTTACTTGTTGAAAAACAACAACAACAACATCAGTGTGCTCCAAAAGGGAATAAATACAAAGAACATTGTTGTAAGGCTTAACCACAGAGGTTGAAACCTGAGGGGATGGGTAGACAGTGAAGCCTCACCAGTGCTGCGACCATCTAGTATCCAGAGCCGTACCATTTTTCTGTCTCAGAGAAACGTGGAACGCAGTGAAGAAGAACACCGCTTCACAGAGACGGAGGACCAGGTGGAGGGCTGACTCCGTCTGGATGTTGTGGTCGGCTAGGGTTTGGCCATCCTAATCGTCCATCAGAAGAAGGAAGGCGCTACTCTACGAAAATGAAAAAAAATTAGGGTTCTATCACAGCAACACAAGCCTTCAGCAACTGTGGCTTCACAGCAGCTGAAAGTCATTGGCTCGGACACAGTTGAGGAACACAGTAGAAGAAGCTACGCTGAGAAACGCAGAAGAAGATGCGCTGAGGAACGTAGAAGAAACTGCGCGAATTGGAAAAAAAATTTAGGGTTACGAAATGTTCTATATATAGCTAGTGTGCGAAGTGTAAAAAAAAGGAAAAAATGAAGGAAATTTTTTTTTTAGATTTCATGTCAGAATCTAGAGATTTAACCACCAATTTCATATTGGAAGATTTGACTACAAAAATGACGAAAGTTTTAACTAGAGCTCAGATCATTTCACAACCTCCGCTAATTGAAGCGTCGACTACTCCCAGTAGTATCAAGTTGGGAGGATCCAACTATGCCTTGTGGTCCTAGGTGGTGGAGATGTATATCTCTAGCAAAGACAAACTGGGATATATTAATAGAGATTTTCCTCAACCTGTTGAAACTGACCCCTTATTCAGGAGATGGCATACTGAAAATGTCATTGTTAAAGGATGGTTGATCAATTCGATGGACCCTTCCTTGATTGCAAATTTTATTTGATTCCCAACTGCGAAATAGGTTTGGGATTCTGCTGCTACCACCTACTATGATGGGACAGACACGTCTCAAGTGTATGATCTTTGCCGTCGAGTTACTCGTATGAAGCAGGCAGGTGGATCCATTGAAAAATACTACAATGACCTTCAAGGGTTGTGGCAAGAAATTGATTTCCGTCGTCCTAATCCAATGGAGTGTGCAACTGACATACAAAAATACAACTCCATCGTACAAGAAGATCGAGTGTATACCTTCCTCGATGGACTTGATGACAGACTCGACAAAACTCGAAGTGATGTGCTTCAAATCAAACCATTCCCTACGGTGGAACAAGCCTATGGATTCATACGTAGGGAAGAGGTCTGACAGACCGTAATGATCACAGGTGCAGATACGACACCCGGAGCAGTTATGGCTTTTAAAGGGGTCAAGGGACACCATAACCTGATGCCACCAAAAACAGGAACTTCTTTGGGTAGCAAGAAATCCACGGGAAATCCACCATCTCTTGACATGAAATGTGGCCATTGCGGAAACTCCAAACATACCCATGAAAACTGCTTCAAACTACATGGGTATCCAGAATGGTGGAATGATTTTCAAGCATGAAAGAAACGGGACACCACTAGGCGAGCCGCTGTGGCTACCAATAATGCCTCACTATCCCTTATTCCTCAGGCCGAATCTTCCCAAGATCCAGGTATTTCAAGTAAAGCATTTCACATCTCTACTCATAGTGATAATGAGGATTGGATTCTAGACTCTGGAGCTACAAATCACATGACATTTGACCCAAAAGATCTCTCCAATACAACCCAGCCAAGACGGATCCGTGTTGCCAATGCCAATGGGGTCACTTATCTAGTTACAGGGGCTGGAACAGTGACTTTAGCTCCTTCATTATCATTATCTAATACTTTACTTGTACCCTCTCTTTCAAACCGACTAATGTTTGTAAGTCAGGTCACTTCAGATCTTAACTATGTAGTATTGATGTATTCTACTTTTTGTCTTCTACAGGATATTCTCACCAAGGAGATCATTGGGCGTGGTACTAAGAGAGGAGGATTATATTATGTGGATGACCTCAGTTCAGGAAGAGCCAATCACATGCAACACACCGTTAGTAACAAGGAACGACAGATTTGGCTATGTCATCATCGATTTGGGCATCCATCATTTGGGTATTTAAAGCACCTACTCCCTAGTTTATTTTCAAATATCACACACTCAGATTTCAAATGTGATACTTGTATCTTAGCAAAAAGTCATAGGGCGTCTTATCCTATGAGCATGCATAAAAGTATGACTCTTTTTGCTTTAGTACATTCTGATGTTTGGGGACCTTCCTGTACTACACATTTCGGGTCATCGTTGGTTTGTAATTTTTGTTGATGATTGTACACGAATGACATGGCTTTACCTTCAAACATAAATATGAAGTATTTTCTACGTTTCACTTGTTTCATACCATGGTTCGGACACGATTTTCTCGAGAAAAATTAAGATTCTGTGTACGATAATAGCAGGGAGTATGTTAATCAACAATTTCGGACATACTTGGATAACCATGGTATTCTCCATGAAACCTTGTGTTCACAAACCCCACAACAGAATGGATCATGAGAGGAAGAATAGGCATATTTTAGAAATCGCTCGGGCACACTAATTGGTGCACATGCCTAGTCGAGCATCGGTGATGTTGTTACTGATTGTGTATCTATCGAACCATATGCTCACAAAACCTTACAATTTCAAACTCCATTAAAAGTACTATCTGATCATGTTCTCGCCTCATTATTTTGATGCTTACGCCACAATTTTTGGATGTGTTGCTTTTGTCCACCTCCATAAAAATCAACGAACTAAGTTGGATCCATGTGCTGTCTGATGTGTATTCTTGAGGTATGACGTACAAAAAAAGGGATACTGATGCTACGATCCTATTACTAAAAGAACCTACATTACCATGGATGTCACTTTCCTAGAATCTGAATGGTTTTTCCCATCATCAGTATCCAATTCCCCTCTTCAGGGAAAGAGTTATGGTGAAGAACGGAATTGGCTTGATGTTGAAGTATTAGACATTAGTAACAATCCGACACACTCAGATAATGCTAACAATATGGATGAGCCAGTACCTAGACCTGAACTTGAACTTCTAAGAACTGAATCTCCAGAAGATGTAGTGGTTGATGCACCCCTCCACTCTCTAGTATCCAATGATCCTCCTGCTGAAAATACTCCTGAGATAAGTTTTCCTATCACACCTTTACAAACTAATGCTATAGATACATCTGTTGGTTATGTTCTACCTTTCAAACACAATCGAGGAAAACCTCCGAATCAATACTTTCCAGACAAAGAGGAACGACAATCCAAGTATCCAATAGCCAATTATGTATCTACTCAAGGGTTATCAGAACCTATCAGGGTTTTTGCACAAACACTCTCCTCATGTCAAATTCTAAGCAGCGTTGAAGAAGCCTTATCTGATCCAAATTGGGCTCAAGCTATAAAAGAAGAATTTGAGGTAAGAGAAAGAATAACATGGGTGTTAAGCAAGTTTCCTAAAGGGAGGAAGATGGCAGGATGCAAAGTGAATTTTCTCCATTAAGTATAAAGCGGATGGGTCGGTGATCGATCTGACAAGGTAGTAGCAAAAGGGTATACAGAAACACGGTATAGATTATCAAGAAACCGCACTGTGGCTAAACTAAACTGTGGAGAGTTTTGTTATCTCTTGCAAGAAATTTAGATTGGCCATTACACCAACTTGACTTGAAGAGAATGCCTTCGCCCATGGTGACTACAAGAAGAGATTTATATGGATATTCCACTAGAATATGGTTACATCGGGGAAAAGAAAGCCGCATGTAGATTACAACGAGCATTGTATGGACTAAAACAATCACCTCGAGCATGGTTTGGCTGATTGAATTCAACAATGAGAAAATATGGGTTTCAACAAAGCAACTACGACCACGCTCTTTTCCTAAAACATCGATTGGGAAAAATACTTGATCCTTATAGTCTATGTAGACGACATGATCATTACAGGTGATGATAAAGAAGAAATCTCTAGGCTTCAAGAACAACTGTCAAATGAGTTTGAAATGAAAGTCTTAAAACGGCTCAAATACTTTTTAGGCATTGAGGTAACAAGATCAAAACAAGGGATATGTATTTCCCAAAGGAAATATACTAGACTTCTTGCGCGGGATTACTAGAATTGTAAACCCGATATTTCACGGTAGTCCAAAATCATAAACTTGGAGAATATGTGGACTAAGTACCAGCAGATAAACAGAGATATCAACGGTTAGTAGGTAAACTCATATACTTATCTCATACTCGACCTGATATTGCTTATGCTGTGAGTGTCGTGAGTTAGTTTATGCACTGCCCAAATAAAGGTCATATGGATGCCGTCATGCGAATACTCCGTTATTTAAAATCCTCCTCTGGGAAAGGACTTATGTTTTGAAAGAATGGTTAGTTGGAAATCGTTGGATATACAGATTCAGACTGGGCATGGAATATGAAGGATAGGAAATCTACTGCTGGGTACTTTACTTTTGTAAGGGGTAATCTTGTTACATGGAGGAGCAAGAAGCAAAAGGTAGTTGTCTTATCTAGTGGTGAAGCTGAATTTCGAGGAATGGTCAAGGAAATATATGAACTCCTTTGGTTGAAAAAACTTCTAACTGAGATTGGTGTTGCTCCTAACTCTGAAATGAACTTATTTTGTGATAACAAAGCATCCATTGCCATCTCTCACAATCCAGTTCAACATGATCGCACGAAGCACGTTGAAGTGGATCGTAACTTCATCAAACAGAATCTTGAAGAAAAGATTATTCAGTTTCTATTTGTTAAATCAGAAGATCAATTGGCTGATATACTCACAAAATCTGTGTTTGCAAAGAACTTATACAACTCACTTGACAAGTTGGGCATAAGAGACATATATGCACCAACTTGAGGGGGAGTGTTGGTGTGTGTTGTGGTGCATGCTACAACAGTGGCAGACACCAATGTTTAGTGGAGCAAAACATGTAGCAGACTATAATATTAGTGGAGCCATAAAAAATGAATGTGCAGCAACTAGGGTTATTGTTTAGTTTTCGTTTTTCCTTGTATACATATACCTAAACTCTTGTACAGAAACAGAACAGAAATGATATGAAATATACATGATAATTATCAGAGAAACACAATATTTGTCAGTCTAACTGATAATGCTTTGGAGGATTCTGTTCAAATCAAATCTAAGATAACAGATTCTCCAATGTACCAAGAGCAATCTGAACAGCCTCCTCTGCAATCCCTGGTTCATTATAAACAATCTCTTAGGGTCCAAAACTTTGCTTCAGAAGGCTTCACATCTTTTAGTAATTCAAAGGGACTTGACACACAGGCAGATTATAATTATGTTCCACATTCTGATAGATATTCAACTGATAATGGCTCTCTCTCAGGGTCTCTTAATCAGTTGCATGCTGCTAACAAGCTTAGCCCAAGAAAGCGTGTTTTTGGCTTACTTGATGATTTTAATCATCAAGATACTGATTGCTTGTTAGGTGTGGTGCATCATTCGAAACATTTGAAGGCAGAGGGTTCTCTAAGTCCTTTGCAAATGTCAAATGGGGTAGAACACATTGATTCAGTGGATTCCATACTCCCTAACAATTATGGCTGTAATTCTCTATTCAATGCTTATGAAAATAATGATGGTGATACATTTGGATCTGTTAATCGGTTACATATTCAGCTGAATATGAATCATGTAGATGACTTCCCCACAAATTCTAATTCTAGAGGTTCCAATCACTTAGAAGATATGTTTCCTCATTCAAGTTGTCCAGAGATGGTTAAGGCTTGTTCTTCAGGTCTTTCTGAGTTGCAGAATCTTATTCAATCTTCGTCATCTATAAGTTCTGAGTTAGACCTGGAGAACACAATATATTTTAGACAACCTATGGAGGATATCACTAGCATCCATGACTTTGGAATGAATGTTGTGAACAATGACTTAAAACAAAACAATGAATCTGCTAGCATTTTTCCTGGAGAACATACTAGTCTTGATGTTGAGGAGTTAAATCCGACCAGCAGCATTACTACTGTAGAAAATGTGAATATAAGTTCTGATGTTATGGGGTCACAGTCGATGCAAGAGTACACAAACAAAGCTGGTATCCTTGGTAAAGATGGGGATGATGTACAGATCCAAACAACAGAGCTAGAACTAGAGGCTGAATGTAAGGAAGCAATAATGACAAAGAATTCAAAGGGTTCTTCCATAGCTGAATTTTTGACAGCTGAGCAAATCAGAGAACATCTATCAAGTTTTCGACAGTGCAGAAATAAGGTTAGCAGCACATTGTTTACTCCTCCCTAGCTTACTTCATCATAGATATGCTGCAGATGCTTTCTTCAGTTGAAAGAATGATTGGAAAAGTTATGAATGAGTTAAGTAGATTTTTTGTTCTTTGTTTTATAATGAATCTGTGTGGTTAAATCTATTATCTATGAATGAGTACTAAATAAGTTTGTGAAGATTCATACCAATGTATTTAGCAGCAGATTTGAAGAAGATCCTTAATCATGTAATTAAAATTTTTGTAGAAGGAGATGATATCACATAAGATCCTTAAGTACATCATCCATTTATGTGTTTTTCTCATGTGATGAAAATTCTCTTCATTGCTAGCTCTGAAAATGCTTGATTCTTAATGCATGTAACTTTAAAATAGGGTACACTAAAGGGGAAAAAGGTAGATATCTAGAATATATGTCAATTGTTTGCACAGGATAAACTTTTGCTCACCCCTATACCAATATTCTGTTCAAGCTGTGGTGTTCTTGTCCGGCACAATCTATTCTATTGCTGTACACCAGATGAAGTTGCTCAGTCTTTCTATTGTACTTCATGCTATTCCCATTGTATTTCTAAGGAAAAGCTTTCCAGAAAGAAGAATGACGAGGAAATTGAAGAAGCGGTAAGTTTAATTTCTCTCTCTCTTGAATTGGTGCATCTATAAAATATTGCTTATTCTTAGAGCTATATGTTGTATTGTAGTGGGTTCGATGTGATAAATGTGAGCACTGGCAACATCAGATATGTGCGCTCTATAATGGTCAAAGTGATCCTGATGGAAAAGAGCATTACACATGTCCCAAATGCTGCTTAAAAGAATTGGAAAATGGACATTACATGCCCGGATCCAAGGCTGCTGTTTTTAGTGCAAAAGATCTCCTCAAAACCAAACTTAGTGATCACATAGAGAAAAGGATCTTCAAATGTTTACAACAAGAAAGGAAAAAGAGAGCAAAGGGCAAAAGCAAAAATTCCGATGAGGTACAAACTCATAGGAGATTGTGTTTTCATTATTTTGTATGTGTTCTGCTTTAGATCATATTTCCTGTTTGATATTCTTTGTCATTGAAAAAGAAAATTTAGTTTATCATAAATGGTGTGGTTCTGGTGTTGAACCTTTTTTTTATGATTGTTTACCAGGTTCCAAGAGTAGAAGATCTTGTTGTTAGGTGGTACATTCTGTTGACAGGATATTAAAAGTAAACGAGGCATTTTTGGATCTCTTTAACAGCAATAGTTACCCTTCAGAGTTTCCATATAAATCAAAAGTAAAGTAAATCTAGATTCCAAATTTTTTATGTCAATATACTTAAATTATCTTTTCTGATTGCAATTTTTCTTCCATTTCAGGCTATTCTTTTGTTTCAGAAGATTGGAGGGGTCGATGTGTGCCTTTTTAGTATGTGCGTTCAGGAGTTCGGCTCAGAATGTAGTCAACCAAATCAACGTAGTGTCTACATATCATATCTTGATTCTGTCAAATATTTTACACCAGATATAGAATCTATGACAGATGAACCTCTTAGAACAGTTGTTTACCATCAAATATTGGTTTGTCCTTTTGCTTTTTCCCCTCTATTGCCTATTATTTTGTTGATAATGCTTAGCAAACTTTATTTGATCATAAGATTGCCATTTACTTAATTTTTGTTTTTGGTTATCTTTTCAGATAGGGTACCTTGATTTTGTCAAGAAACGTGGTTTTACAAAGTGTCATATATGGGCTTGTCCCCCATTAAAAGGAGAAGACTACATTTTTAATTATCATCCAAAAAGTCAGAGGACACCCAAGTCTGACAAGCTGCGGAAATGGTATGTATGTGTGCACGCGTATTTTTTTTTTCGAGCTTAATCTTGAATAGTGGATATTAATCTGCAACTGTCTTAAATTTACAGGTATAAGTCAATGCTTCAGAAAGCAGCCGAAGATAAAGTTGTGGTTAACTGGAGTAACATACACGAGCAAGTTTTTGTTCCTACTGGAGAATGTAATTCCAAGATAACAGCAGCTCGTTTGCCCTATTTTGAAGGTTATCATTGTTCAAATGTTGCTGAGGATATTCTGAAGAAAATTGAAAATGAAAGTAGCTCAGATTCTGAAAAGAAGACAAAGAGACTTCTGAAAGCAATGAGACATACACGGAGTTCTGATTGTGCTACCAAAGATATTGTAATGAGGAAAGAGGTAAAAGGATCTATCTACTTTTATCCTTTTCAACACTTTCGTACTCAAAGTTTCGATAGTGATACTCTCTATGAGCCTATTCCAAAGGTAATGACTAATACTCCATTTGTTTTTTAACGTGATATGACTTTTGCTTATTGTTTTTTTTTTATTTCTCTTATACAGCTGGAGCAAATTCCATTCAAGGATGAATTTCTATTCATCAGATTGCAGTATGTTTGCATGCATTGTCATGAAGAGATAGTATCTGGGATGATGTGGTCTTGTGATAAGTGCCCGGGTTATCAGCTTTGCAAAAGGTAATTATTTTTATTAAATCTGCTTTGCGAATTCCCCTGCATCTTGATTTTGTCCGGTGCTCGCTGGCCTGAACTCTGAAGAACTAAATAACAATGTCAAATTGTCTGCACCTTTCGGTTAATGCTGCAGATGCCATGAAGCAAAGCCAAATCAACATGCAAGGGACAAACACATTTCGACTAGCAAGGAACAACATTTGCTCTCTCAGGTTAATTTTTAACATTGAAACTTCTGAATGTTACATTCTCTATAATAAAAAAAAAAAAACCAGCATGTTCTGTGTAGTTTTGATTAAACTTCTGTTACCTGTATGACTCTCACTCTTGGTAGGTAAAGGTGGATAATGTGCCCTCTGATACCATGGATGTGGATGAAAATATTGAAAATGATATATTCGAGAGTAGGATTACATTCTTGAACTTCTGTCAAAGAAACAGCTATCAGTTTGGCACACTTTGAAAGGCCAAGCATTCTACAACCATGATAATATATCATATTCACAAGAGCAGTAAGTCAGTTATGGGGAAGCTTTGCAGCATCTGCCATAAGAATGATGTGGTTGATAAAAGCTGGATATGTCAAATCTGTCCAGAGTTTAGTGCTTGTTCTACATGCTATCAAGAGAGGAGTGATTCTTGCCATTGTCATAGGTTGATGCCATCTTCTGCAGCCATCACCGAAATGAAAGCGAATTGATGCAGCAAACTGCTGCAGGTATAATAACTTTCCTTTGATCCCTCTAGCTCTCTAAAATCTGTGAGCACACCATGCTCTATGAGCATTTCGGAGCAGCCTAATGCAAAGCACAAGCTCTCTATCTTCTCATTTATGTTTTCTTATGGTCAAAATATGGCTATAATGAACTTCAAGTTATAAAACGGTAACTTCGGACCAGGGATGTGCTAGATTTATTTCATTGTGACACAATTGGAGTTAAATTGTGACATGTTAGTTATTTTAGTAATATTCTTTATTTCGTTCTTCTTTAGTGTATATTTAAGATTTATTGCCTTTCTTAATTAGGATTTGTAAAGGTGTATGATTACTCATTGGGATTAATGAGCAAAATAAAAATAATATGCTGATCTTGTCCCTAGTTTTTCGTGGATTCAACTTCGCCATGAGTTCGTACATGTGAAACCGTAAAAACTGAAAACAACCGCCAGAACTGCCATCTTTCCTCCGCTATCACCTGCGTCAACTCTGGCTTCCTCTGCCTAACCCTACTGCTGCTACTCATTACCTTGTGTGCCCTTGCTTGCTTGTGTGAAAGCCTCTACCTACTCTTAGTGTTTCTAGTCATATATATTTTGTATCTTTCATTGAAGATTGTATTAGAAATTTTAGATTATGATCTCTTCATGTAACTTTTGATTTGTTGAAGATAGAGTATCTTTTAGTGTTTAAGTCTTTGGTTTGTATTGGTGATTTTGCTATTAAATTTGTATTGTTTTTTATTTCTTTTCAATAAATTTTTTCTCTTATTTGAACAAAACAGTTATTAAGTTGATGAGGTTATCCTGCTTTAAAACATTATATAACAATATTTAAGAAAAATAATAAATTTAATAACCTTAAATTTTATAATATTAATAATAATTTACCATGTGGGTGAAAGACTGGATTAATAACTTCACGGTCTCACATTGTGATTTAGAAAATTATATATGTAATGTTAATAAATTATAAAAAAAATTACAAATATAAAATAAAATTTTATTTTCCAAAAATTAAGCACACCCAAGGTAAAAATTAAAAGTTTAATTTTAAATGTCTAAATTATATAATATTATTTTAAAAAAACTATAAATAAAATAATTTAAATATATTTACATTCAAATAAAATACACACTCAAAATAAAAACATAAATCACAGTTTAGTGCTACAAATTTTCTAAATTTACTTTCAATCCTATTTGATAAATTTAACACCTACATTTTTTTATTAAATTGCTTTAGTATGGCATCTTTTAATTTTGTCGGTCATTTAGTTACCTTTTTTTTTAATTTCATCAACTCAATTCCTTATGTAACTTAAGAAATCCGATTGGTGATATTTTTCATTTATTTTGTTTTTAAATTTCAAAACTAATATGAAAGAAAAAGCAATGAAAAATCACTACACAACTCAAAATGATAACAACATCCTCAAGTTTGAAAAATAAGTAATTATATCTGACATAGAAGCTTTGATTAAAGTCGAAGGAATTAAAAACCTCTGGTAAGGAATGAGTTCTTCAAATCAAACCAAGAGTTTCTGTTGACAAAAGCGAAAAAAAAAAATATTTCAAAATATAAGTTTAAAACATCATATTCATCTCCCTCTCCCTTCACTCCTTTACCCTATATTCACTACAAGCCGTTATACACTACATCCTACCACTAAGCCTTTTTCCTCCATTATCTTCCATGTCATGCTAGAAGACAAAAATAAATAACAAACTTGAAATTACACTTTAGATACGCACTTATTTAATAGAGCAACATAAACCCACTATCCTGACAAAAAAGTTAATTGAAGTCTATTTTCAAAAAAACTTATCTAACAGTTTTTTTAAAAATAAATTTCTACTACCTTTTTATAAAGGTAATAGACTTATCTATCTTAATAAATAAGTACGGATCTAAAATACAATTTCATTAAAGATAACAGATTTGAATTACACTTCATCCTTTAAACAATGCATAGCATGACATTGCAAAAATAATAATATGCTTATTATCAACATCTTAACTATGTCGGCAAAATTTAAAAATTATGTTGTCAGAAAGGTCCACAGCTTCTTTCCTACAGAGACTTTCCCGGGGTGTTCGAACTCATCATCGCCCCCATCCACATCTTCAGAGTGACTAGCATCTTCACTGTGGGATTTTCTCATATTTTCATCTCTATCAATTTACTCCTCATCCCTTTCAAGTATTCCATTAACCTCCTCACTCAAGGCTGCATCCACCACCATATTTTTCATTGTATCCATGTCACCATCCGCATCATTTGCATGCTGCAGTAGGAAGTCCAAAAACAAGAAAACATCAGTTTCAACACGCTGCAACACCGCTCAAAATACAGAATAATAGATAATTATGAAAAGTACAGAGTCAATCAGATTACTCAAGCATGCAAGAGCTCAAGGCACAATCATGTCTGCTTATTTTTTTTTATCTTTGCCACCATCCCACCCATAAAACCTTCCCTATTTCTCTTCTCACTTTATTTCTTCAAGATTGAGTAAGAGGAAAGAAGAAATTTGATAAAGGAAAAAAGATATGTGGTCTAAGGAGCACTAAGGCTCGGATGAAACGTCTGGCTGTACTGCCACCATTGAGAGAGAGAGAGAGAATGGTGGATTTTAAATATGGAAACTGAGAAAAGGTTGAAATCCATTTTATCACAGACATGACATGAAGGAAGCACGTGACACTTTTTACACCAGTTCCATTATACAATTAACAAACGTATGCCAATACTCTTGGAGTACAGAAAAAAGTGAATACTCCTGAGGAGAGATGTACTCATAGCCTCGGACTCACCTGCCAACCCCTCCCCCTTTTCAATTTTACCTATTTTTTTGCTTTCTTTCCATTTCTCTCTTAAGGAGTACATACTCCCTGAAGTACCGAAAAAATTCTCAGTTTATTGAATCAAATAAAGAAGATTGAGTATCAAATTGAATGGAAAAAAAAAGTAGTAAATTCAACAAAAATTATAAGTTTGGGTAGTAAACACAAAGGTTGCCCTAAATATTTAAGTTTCATCTTGAAATTAAATCAATGAATACTATGATGTACAAACAAAATGAATAAGTAATGCAGCATTTAAGATGCTTTATAAGAATACTAAACCTTACCATAATTTTGAAACCAAAAACAAAAGAGAGAGAGAAGAGAGAAAAAAAAAAGAAAAGAAAAAGGAATGTAGAGATTTACATTTACCTATTCCCCTTTTTATATTATGTTCCAAATTTTTCCAAAAAATATACAAAGAATCGTATTAAACTCACGTTTGGTTGGAATGAATAGAACTAGAAATGGAATTATTTTCACATATTCCTACGTTTGGTTGTCATAAACATGGAATGAAATGGAAAAAAAATACTAAAATACATTGAATTGCCATTCCATCACCCTCCTTTGAGAAAAGTTATTTCTTTCCCTTCCCAGTATATGAAAAATGTATTATTTCAATTTTACCCTTGAATACAATTCAAATAATATAGAAGAAAAAAAATTATCAAATATTTTTCTTGCTTTTAATTTTTTTTAGATTAAGTACTATTTTTAAATAATAAATATTAAGAAAAATAATAATTTTTAATAATATATTATGTTTCATAGAAAAAATAACAATTAAATGACATTATTTAAAATTCATTAAACATATAAGTATTAAAGTAATATACAGTATTTTTCATTCCATTCTGGTTAGAAACCAAACACTGTAATAATGATTTCTTCTTTGATTCCAGTAATCAAACCAAATATTACAATTGTAATACTATTTCCTTTATATTCAATTCCATTACTATTACCATTCCCATTACTTTTTCATTTTGCTAATCAAACGTGCCCTAAGTTAAATCCAAAAGATTAAGTATCAAATTGACCCAAAAAAGTAGTAAATTCAACAAAAATTAGTTTGGGTAGTAAACACAATGATTACCTTAATATTTAAGTTTCATCTTGAATCATTGAACACTTGAAGTTAGCATATGTTACGTAAACAAAATGAATAAGAAAGAATTTAAGTTGCTTGATTAGAGTACTAAACATTATAATAATTTTCAACCGGTGATAAAGATAAAGAAATGTAGAGTATTTATACTTGCCTATTCCCTTTTTTATATTTTTTGCCCCAAAATTTTCTAACCTTTATATGATGAAGAAACTTAATTTACTTGATAGTGCCCATTTATATTCCAATAACTATGTTCCATGCCAATAATAAATCAAATTTAAAACCCTCATACTTAAGAACTGTTATAGACTCACAAAAGAAAGGGGGGAAGGTCATTTTTCCACACACGTATAGCATCCTAAATTTTATTATAGCATAATTAATGGGTCAGAAAGACGTATTACCTGGACAGAGTGTGTGCTTCCAAGATTCTCGCTTGCAACTCCAGTTGAACTAGAAGGAGCAGCTTCAACAGCACAAGCTTCTTCCTCATTTCCCTTACCATGATCATGTTGGGTTTTCCTCTTGATTTGGAGGAGCCCAAAGGAAGCCCATGTGGCTTAAAAGCCCATGGAGTAAGAAGGGCAATTGTGTCATTTCATTGCTTTAATTAATAAACCCATTTAGGGTTTGTTGTGTGAGTTTTATGAAGAGAATTGCAGAATTGCAGAATTGTAGCAGCAAAGGCAGAAAAGAGAGCAGTTTTTCCCTCTCCAGCCAGTCTTCATCAAGTGCTCCGATCGAAGGTCGTTTGTGGTCCGATTAAGCTGAAATTTTGCAGGCAGGTTCACGACTCAAGACTCTTTAATCTGTGCGGTGGGATTTGGATTTGGCTCACCGGTTTGAGAAATTCTGAGCAGTGAACAGTGACTACGAATTGGGTTAGATTTCTCCATTTTCTTGAAATAATTGTTAGTTTCCAAGAAGTGTATTCTTGATGATGTTGTTGATTGTTTGCCTCTAGTTTTACCTAGAGAGAACTGTTGTACAATTGTTTCTTGATAGTGGAAGTTTTGGAGAGGAGTGCCGTGGTTGTTTTCCTTCTGTAGGAAGGTTTTTCCACGTAAATTGGTTGTGTTGATTTTGTGCATGTTTGATTTTAAGTTCTATTTATTTGTTTCCTAAAAGATTCACACAAAGAAGGAGAATAGGTTTAATTCCGCTGTTTAGAGCTTGATTAAGTTCGAATTGAAATTGTGATTCTCCTAACAAAGTGGTATCAAAGTCAGGTTATTATTGTTGAATTTCTTGTGTTGAATAATGGAAGCAAATTTAAGTAGAATGATTACTTTGAATGGTTCTAATTATCATACTTGGAAAGGAAAAATGGAAGATCTCCTTTATGTCAAACAATTTCATTTACCGGTGTTTGCCTCTGAAAAGCCAGAAAAGTTATCTGAAGAAGAATGGACTTTGTTACATCGACAAGTCTGTGGGTATATAAGGCAGTGGGTAGATGATAATGTTTTGAATCATATTAGTAGAGAATACATGCACGGTCACTATGGAATAAACTTGAAGAGTTGTATGCTCGGAAAACGAGGAAATAATAAAATGTTTCTTATAAAAGCAGTTGATGGCTTTAAGGTACCAAGATGGAACTCGTTGTTGAATCCACTTGAATACGTTCCAAGGAATAATCAATCAGTTCGTGGAATGGGTATCAAGTTTGATGATGAGATTCGGGGGTTGTGTTTATTGGAATTACGTTGCCGGACTCTTGGGAAACATTTAGAATGTCATTAGCAACTTCCGGCTCCAAATGGTGTAATTAATATGGATCGGCTAAGAGTAGTGTTGAATGAAGAAATGAGAAGAAAGTCACATGGGTCTTCTCGGCGGTCGGAGATTTTGGTTACTGAGAAAGAAAGAGGAGGAGTAAAAGCGAGAGGTTTCAAGAGCAAAGAAAAGGAAGGAGCAAGTCCAACGGGTTTTCTAATGTTGAGTGTCATCATTGTGGCATGAAAGGGCCACATCAAGAAATATTGTAGGCAGTTGAAGCGGGATAACAAGAATAAAGACAAAGAACAAGGGTGATGTTGGCAAGGAAAATGATCGAGTTGCCACCGCTAGTTCGAGAAGACTTTCTCGTTGTTTATAATGAAGATGTTGTCAATGTTGCATGTCACGAGATCGGTTGGGTTATTGATAGTGGAGCCTCGTTCATGCTACGTCTCGAGAGGACTTCTAACACATACCGTGGTGACTTTGGGACGGTGAAGTTGGGTAATGATGGCTTGGTTAAAGTCATTGGTATTGGAGATGTGTGTTTGGAGATGAATAATGGCACGAGACTACTTCTTAGAGGGTAAAGCATATTCACGAAATTCGTTTGAACTTGATCTCTGCGGGTAAACTTGATAATGAAGGATATTGCAACACCTTTAGTAATGGTCAATGGAAACTTACTAAGGGTGCTATGGTTGTTGCTCGTGGGAACAAGCATTCCAATTTGTATATACTGCAGGCGAGACTCTTTAAAGGCGTTATTAATCTTTGTGACGGATGAGCTCACATCGAGTTGTGGCATAAGAGACTTGCTCGTGAGTGAGAAAGGCTTGGCGGTATTGACTAAAAGAATCTTCTTCTGGAATAAATGATGTTTGTTTAAGAAGATGTACTCGTTGTTTGGCATAAAAGCAAAATAGAGTTTCTTTCAAGAGTTCCCCCCCTTCAAGAAAACAATACATACTTGATTTGGTACATTCAGATGTATGTGGTCCTATGAAGACAAACTTTGGGTGATGCTAGTTATTTTGTGACCTTCATAGATGATTGTTCAAGAAAGTTTTGGGTGTACACTATGAAGAGCAAAGATCAAGTATTAGATGTGTTTAAACGATTTCAAGCCTTAGTGGAGAGGCAGGTGGAAGAAATTGCGGTGCATTAGAACGAGATAATGGGGGAGAGTATTCGGGTCCTTTTGATGAGTCTGTGGCATCGGGGCATTCGACATCAAAAGACACCTCCGAACTCCTCGATTAAATGGGTTGGTGAGAGAATGAGCAGGACATTGGTTGAAAGAGTAAGATGTCTTCTTTCCACGGGCTCAATTGCCAAGATCTTTACGGGGTGAGGCTTTGAATACGGTTGTGCATGTTCTTAATCTCACACCATGTGTTCCTCTTGAGTTTGATGTACCAAGCCGAGTTTGGGTGACAAAGAATGTTTCTTATGATCATCTTCGCGTTTTTGGTTGTAAGGCATTTGTGCATATACTCAAAAGATGAGAGATCTAAGCTCGATGTGAAGACACGACAATGTATCTTTGTTGGTTATAGTGCGGATGAATTTGGCTCGAGTTTTATGATCCAGTTGAGAAGAAGCTGGTAAGAATCGTGATGTTGTGTTTATAGAAGATCAAACTATACAAGATGTTGAGAAGATAGAAAAAGGAGTCCATCGGTATAGCGATGATTTGATTGACTGATCAGGTTCCTTTATCGATGCGGATGGAACAAAATGTTCAAGATGACCAACGTGGTTTAGATGATGTAGATATGCAAGTAAAACGGATCAGGACTACGTCCGGTGCGAGACGAAAATTCCACCCGGAGGTCTGCGAGAGACCGGCGTCCTTCCACGGTATGATACAGGATGAGTATGTGTTATTGACGGATGAGGAGAACCTCGATGTTATGTAGAAGCGATGGAAGATGGAAACGGAAACACCTTTGGGTTGGTGCTATGGAGAGATGAGATCGATCAACGTATGACAATCACACGTTTGAAATTTGGTAAAGTTGCCTAAGGGTAAGAGAGCTTTGAAGAACAAGTGGGTCTACATGGTGAAGCAAGAAGAACACTGATTCCACGACACGATACAAAGCTAGGCGGTCGTCGAGGGATTCGATCGAGAGAAAAGGTATTGACTTTGATGATATTTTCTCTCTGTTGTGAAGATGTCTTCCAGTACGTGTTGTTCTAGGTCTAGCGGCAAGCTTGGATTTAGAAGTGAGCAAATGGATGTGGCTGCCTTTCTTCATGGTGAGTTGGAGGAAGAGATTTATATGGAGCGACGAGAGGGTTTTGAGGTTAAAGGAAAAGAGGATTACGTATGTCGGTTAAAGAAAAGCCTATACGGGTTGGAAACGGCTTACCTAGACAATGGTATAAGAAGTTTGAGTCCGTTATGGGGAAGCATGGTTACAAGAAGACTACTTCGATCATTGTGTTTTTGTGCAAAAAATTCTCGATGATGATTTTATCATTTTATTGCTCTATGTTGATGACATGTTGATTGTTGGTAGAAATTCTTCAAGGATTGATAATTTGAAGAAGCGATTGAGTAAGTCCTTTGCTATGAAGGACTTAGGGCAACAAAACAAATTCTTGGTATTCGAATTTGTCGAGACAAGAAAAGAAAGAAGTTGTACATGTCACGGGAACGGTACATCAATAAGGTACTTGAAAGGTTTCATATGGATAAAGCTAAAGTGGTTTCTTCTCCTTTATCTAATCCTTTAAGTTGAGATCGAGTCAAGGCCCTTCAACGGATAAAGAAGAAGGAAGATATGGAAAAGGTTCCTTATGCCTCGGCGATAGGAAGCTTAATGTATGCAATGGTGTGTACGAGACGGACATAGCTCATGCGGTTGGTTGTTAGTCGTTTTCTCTCGAATCCGGAGAGAGAGCATTGGGATGCGATAAAGTGGATTATGAGATATCTTGAGGTACTTCCAAGTTAACACTTAGCTTTGGAAGTGGAAAACCGATGTTAGTTGGATACAGGTCGAGATTTGGCGAAGAGATGAAGATTCTCGTAAGTCTACTTGCGGGTTATCTAATTACTTTCTCTGGTGGAAGCGGTTTCTTGGCGGTCAGATTGCAAAAGTGTGTTGCACTTTCTACGAGGCGGAGTTTATTGCGGCAACGGAAGCTGTAAGGAGTTGTTGTGGATGAAAGCAGTTCTTGAGGAACTTGGTTTCAAGCGGCGAGAAATATGTGTTATTGCGATAATCGAGTTCTATTCACCTAGCGAAGAACTGGCATTTCACTTTCAGATCAAAGCGTATTGATGTGAGGTATCATTGGATAAGGGATACTCTTAACAATAAGTTGCTTGAACTTGAGAAAATCCATCTTGATGAGAATGGATCGACATCTTGACAAAAGCGGTGTCAAGAGAAAAACTTGAAGTTTGTTGTTCAATTGCGGGATGGTGGATCCCTCCATCTAATCGGAAAAGGGGAGATTTGTTGGGTTTTCCTCTTGATTTGGAAGCGTGAAGCCGTGTGGCTTAAAAGCCCGTGGAGTAAGAAGAGCAATTGTGTCATTTCATTGCTTTAATTAATAAACCCATTTAGGGTTTGTTGTGTGAGTTTTATGCAGAAATTGCGAGTGCGAAATTGTAGCGGCAAAGAGAGCGGTTTTTCCCTCTCGGCCAGTCTTCATCAAGTGCTTTCCGATCGAAGGTCGTTTGTGGTCGATTAAGCTGAAATTTTGCAGGCAGGTTCACGACTCAAGACTCTTTAATCTGTGCGGTGGGATTTGGATTTGGCTCACCGGTTTGAGAAATTCTGAGCAGTGAACAGTGACTTACGAATTGGGTTAGATTTCTCCATTTTCTTGAAATAATTGTTAGTTTAGAAGTGTGATTAGCGATGATGTTGTTGATTGTTTTATACAGTTTTACTGCAGAGAGCGTTGTACTGATTGTTTCTTGATAGTGGAAGTTTTGGAGAGAGTAAGTGGTTGTTCCTTCCTCTGTAGGAAGGTTTTAAATAAATTGGTTGTGTTGATTTTGTGCATGTTTGATTTTAGTACATTTATTTGTTTAAAAGATTAGCGCGAAAAGAAGGAGAATAGGTTTAATTCCGCTGTTTAGAGCTTGATTAAGTTCGAATTGAAATTGTGATTCTCCTAACAGATCAGGTGAAGCTCTATCAGCAGATCTTATGCCACCAAAGGAAAAGCAAATACAGATGTATGTAAATTTCTTGCGACAATTACACAAATCATAAAAGCAAACCACCAAGAAAAAAGGGTGCATTTATCATATCGTGAAACTGACAGTGCTCATCTAGGCCCTATTAACCCAAGTAAGGTAGGTTAGCCCAACTCGCAATGCACAATAGTATAAAACTACCTTTTGGTTTTCTGTCGGTGAAGATTGTACTGCCTTTCTCCAGGAGATTGCTCAGCCAGGGTAAATTTCTCTCTCCTTTTCTTGCGTTGCCTTCCTGTGACACCAACATGATGTCCTTCACTTTCATCCCCATCATGCTCACACACTGTCATTCGAGACATCTGACCACGGCTGTGCTTGCGCATATTTCTTGTTATTCTCTTATCAGTAAGAACAACCTCAACCTGGTTCTCATTATTAACATCGGCAGAACCCTTGGCATTCCCATTGGGATCCTCACTCTCATATGGTGCTGAAGTTTCCCCCAGTATAACCTTAGCATCTTTAACAACTGCTTTTACAGAATGAGTCTGGATACCTCTAGGATTCCCTCTTTTACGGAACTTGTATGAACTACCCTTCAAATCAGAAGGCTGAGAATCTTCCTGAGCTTCTACTCTCTTACGGTTGATGTTGCTCTCATTGTCAGCTGACTTATCTTGACCACCTCCAAACTCTTTAGTGCTATTAGCAAATTGGAGACTTTGATCAAAAGAATCATTTGCAACAGCAAAAGAAACCTCTGCATCAAACTCATGGCTGTAATATTTCTTTGATGACTCTCCCAGATTTTGCTCACCATCTATCAAATTTTGGTCATAAACAAAGTCAATTTTCCTACCTGGTGAGATCTTAAAAATCTTTGAGGCACTACTTCAGAACCAAGACATAATTTTACCAGACATTGGGGACCTAGAACCAAAAACTGGAAGGTGTTCATTATTTTGCCTCTCAGAAGCAATCAGACCCCCAATCACATCTCTCTTCAAATAATCCACTTTTGTTGAGGGAAGCTCTGCATTCTCAATTTCAGCTAAAGGCTGTAAATTAGATAGCACAAACTCCGAAACAGCTTCACCACAGTTCTTGCAACTCTTGAATCTCTCGATGAAGGATATGAAGTGTTCTCTCTCCCTTATTAATTGTTCACATTGGCCCATGAGCCTCTTGCTCAGGTCAAGAAGGCCGTCAACATCTTTCCTTATTTCAACTTGATGCCTTTCAAGATGATCCTTATTTGCTTCAGATTCTTGCCTTTCTTTTTCTATTTTAAGTCTTTCAAGTTTTAACTCTTCCATTTTTTGTCTAGCTACTTCTCTCAAAACATTAATATTTTCCAACTCCCGTGCTTTCTCTTCCTGAAAATAATTCTCTCTTTCATGCAAAGGCTTTGCCATGTCCACCAGCCGATTCTGCAAATCAGTTTTAAGCTCACTTTTCCGCATCTCATAATCATGAAGCAATTGGCTTCTCTTGCTTTGAGCTTTTTCAACTAGTACAGACTTTTCAAGCTCCATGTGGACTGCAAATGATTCCTTTGCCAATTTCAGACTTTCCATCTCCCTCCGGACGTACTCTTCTGCTACAGCCTTCTCAATTTTCAAACTTCCTTCTTCAATGCGTTTCAATTTTTCTAATTCTTCCTTTTGGTCACTCACATTCTTCATTTCTTTATCAATTTCAGCTCTCTTCTCATCAAGTTCCTCCCATTCCCTTTCAAAAGATTCTTTTTGCTGCTTCAGATCTTCTGCTTCCTTTAAAAGAAGTTCTTTCTGATGCATGTACTTGTTTATTTCAATCTTTAGTTCTGGCTGCAATCGGTGATATTCTGACCTATCTTCTTCACTTATTTTTAGCCGATCTCTCTCTTCCATAATTTTTCTAAGTTGTTCCTCATTTTCAACCTTTATCTTCTCAACCTCTGTCTTGAGATTAACCAATTCCTCTTTATCAGCAACCACATCTTTTTTCTCGTTCTCCAAGTTCTTCTGTTCAGTTTTTAAAGATTTCTCCCTGTCCTTCAGGGTCTTAAATTTTGATTCATAGTCCTTTTCTTTCTCCCTAAATTTCTCCCATCTATTCTCCAATGCCTGTTCCTTTTTTGCTATTTTTTCTTCCATGTGATTGATGTCACCTTCTTTCTCCATTTCAGCTACTTTGTTTTTCAATTCGGCATCCAAGGATTTTCTCTTTTGATCTATTTCCAACTCAAATTCATGCTTCTTCACTTCCAGAATGGAACTGTGTTGATCAGTGAGTTTTTGAATCTCAACCTGCATTAACATGACCAGACATGTGTTGACACTGCCAATGTTGTGTTCTTACATGCATATTCTTCTAAGCAAATAGCAGAATCACTCATGAAATATGAATGGTAAGGAAGGAACAAACATAAGTGAAAACATGATAACGAGTTGGCTGCGTAAAACAAAATATAGAAGCCACCAAAAAAACAAAAACCAAGATTGACTGAATCATAGACACTCCTAGAAACTATAATTATTGAGATGAATGGTTCTTTTGGCCAGCATATCATATGTAGTCAGAACATACACATCAATGAGTGACACCATTGAGAAATCTAAGATAAGCTACTAGGTAACTTGGCATGAAGCTTTACCCCACATGTTCACATAAAAGCTCGGCTAGCAATTAGTGAATGCTTACCTTTCAAACATGTCATGTGTTCTTATCAACAACAAAAAACTGCAACGACTTACTCTTTCCTTCTTGCTGAGCTTTTCTTCTACCTCAAGCAACTCCTTCTCCTTCATCAAGAGGCTAATTCTCAAAATATCATGTTCCTGCATTCAAAAGAAACTAAATCAGTGACAATGAAATAAATCTAATACAATGACTAAAACAGTTCAATGTAGAGAATTCTTGCCTTCTCTTTCATAGCTAGATTTGCCAGCCTGCTACTCATATCATCATCTTTCCTTTTCAAAGTTGTGTTATCTATCTTCTTCTGCGCATCTTCGAGGTTCTTCTGCTTTAAAATCCTATCATTCTCATTTGCCTTTTCCTCTCTTTGGCTGATATTTGTTTGATCCTTCATTAACCTTTCCTGTACCTCTCGTACTTTCTTTTCCCATTCATGTAAGTCATCCTTCTGCTCAGAAAAAGAGCTTTCGTGTGCCCTTTTCCTGGGAAATGTCAAAACAACATAGTTATAATGAGAAAGTGATCAAAACAAATCAAATTGCTCCAAATAAGAGAAAGAAAACAAATTCTAAAACAAAACAGAAAATTTAAGATATATTACCACAAAGTAATTGTGCCGAAAAGGGAACGAAAAAAAACGTGGGAGCGGTAATCAAGAGACTTGATACATACTTCTCAGTGAAGGATAAAAGCTCCCTTCGCACTGCACTTTCTTGAGCCTCCAAATCAAGTGACTTCCTCTCTATTTCTGAACTCTTTCTGCAAACGTCGGCAAGTTTGGCATCAGCTGAACGCAACTTTGCCTCTAACTCTAGAGATTTCTCTTCTATGCTAGTGACTAAAGTGTTTGCCTTAGCCAAATTTGAATCAGCTGTGTATTTGATTTCTGCATTCTCAGCATGAAACTCAAGCAAAACCTTCTCTAGCTGCAGAGACAACATGCTCCAAATATTATCAAGTAGTGGCACTGATATGTTTTGTAAATCATAAAATTAAATCTCCATGAAAATAACAAGGTAAAAATACACTCTCTTCGCTGAAGAGTCTTCTCTCTTTTTTCGGTAATGGTCCAAAATTATTATTTACTTGTACATACAAGTATATTCACGTGTATCCTAAAACAAAATGCATTGGTTACTTGCTTCCATGCCTCAGGGCAACAGCCAGTTAATTTCCAGCCAAAAGAGAACTTTTATGCATGAACAATTAACTTGAGGGCGAGATAGTGAAGATGGAATTATAAATCTTACATCAAGCACACACTCTTTCTCAACCCCCAAAGACTTTCTCAAGTTCTCCTCTCGCTTCCCAACATCAGAAATTGCAACTAAATGTGCTACTTGTTCTCTTTTAATAGCATCCTTGGCTTCTGCCACTGCTTGACCAAGTTCTTCAAATTTGGAAGTGCATTCCTTTTTTCTCAATCAGGAGAAGCCCCATATTGTATTGATATTCCAAAAGCTGCCAAAAGCAACAGTCAGTTCAAAGTTGTAAGCAATAAAAAAACAGACTTAGGTAGAGAATGCCACATATAGACCAAGGTGATTAAATGATGAACGTTGTATAGGAAAATCTTCAATATCATTCTAAGGAAGCATAGCCAATTAACCATAGATGCAATCCTATATCAGCATCCACATTTCTTCATTCAAATGCAAATGCATGTGAAAAACATCCAAAATGAATAACAATAACATAGAAAAGCCAAATAGCAAAAACATAATAGGTAAACTCACAAACCTCATTTTCAAGATACGAAATCCTCTGAGCCAAGCCTTCGCGGACCATAAGTAGTTCTCCCAGGGGTGGCTCAAGAGTTTGTGAAGCCCTAAGCCGCAATTAAAAATGAGGCCCTTGAAATGTATTGAAAAGTTGAGAATAACACATTTGAATGATTGAAAAGGTACATAAATCATCATATCAGACCACTAAACTAGCTAATATCACAGCACCATATATAAATGGTCGGCAATTCTAAGCCTGAAGAATAAAACTGAAACCAATAAATCAAGTTAAGGCAGAGATCTTACCTATTACAAACTAAAATACAACCAAGAAGAATACTTCACGGGCAAGGGAGTGGGAGAGTAGACTGTGGAGACTATTGGCCGGCGGCGAAGGTCGAGGATACTTGACGGCCAACGAACTTAAGGTGAGTGGCGAAAATATACACGGGGACTTTTCCGGTTTTGATTTCATGTGATTTTTCATTTTTAACCAGAACCTTTTTTCTTTTCTTCTCTTCTTTTTTCAGTTTTCATAAAAAAAAACTAACTTTTTCGACTTTTTAAACAGTTATTTAAAAAAAAAACTTTATTTTTCAATTTATTATAACTAGTTTTTATATATTTTAGGAACCAGTTAAAAAAGACTTATGTAAATTGTTAATTTTTATAATTTTTTTAAAATTTTATAATATATTTAACATAATGATAAATAAATAAAAAATTAAAAATTAAACCATAAGTTTTTAGTTAATTAAAGATTAATTATTATAAAAACTCCAAAACATATATACATACACCTATATACCTATTGAAAATATATATTAAACATTGACTCATTAAATATTGATGGTTAGAGATTGTTTAAAAGTGATAACAGTTTTTCCAAAAATTAACTATATTTATTATTTTTAAGATTTATTTAAAAACACATTTAATTTAAAAAATTAAATATTAATAAAATTCTTATCCCAATATATTTTTAAAAATATTTACATACATTTTCATTTTTTAACTATTGAATACTTATTTTATTATTAAAATTTTAGTTTTTTAATGTAATTATATGTATTACTATATGTTATATTTCAGTTAACCACAGTTTCAATATTACGATAAACGTTGTCCTACGTCTTATAAGTTATACTTATTTTTCGAACAAGATTGTCCATTTTTCATGGATAATAATAATTTCAATTATCCGTAGTTAAAATAATCATTACTATTCAACCTCATGTTTGATTGATTAAAATAAAATCGAATAAGAATTGATTTCTTCAAATTTTATATTTGATTCGGCTGAAAAGTGTGAATGGAATGAAATCGATTCCTAAAAGAGAAAAAATCAGAATTCTTCTCTTCCCTTCAGGAATCATGATTTCATTCTCATTTTAATTATTTTTTTCAATTTTACTCAAATCCCAAATATAACTTTAAACCCTAAAAATCCTAAATTCTAAACCCTAAATTCAAAATTTCAAAACCCTAACCCTTATTTAAAATAATAATAATAATTTAACCTTAAACCTTAATCCACAAATATAACCCTAAACCTAGATCACAAATCCCAAATCCCAAAATCCTATTTAGAACAATAATAATTTTATTTCTAAACCTTAACACATAAATATAACTATAAACTCTAAATCATAAATCTCAAATCCCTAAACTCTAAATCCCAAAACCTTAAATCATATTTAGAAAAATGATAATTCTAACCCTAAACTTTAACCCATAAATATATTTTAAAACCCAAAACCTTATTTAGAAAAATAATAATTTTAACCGTAATCCTTAACCCACAAATATAACTATAAACCTTAAATTCTAAACTCCAAATCTCAAAACTCAAATCCCTAAATCTCAGATCCCTAACCTTAAAACTCTAAACCATATTTAGAAAAATAATAATTTTAATAATATATCTTATTTTTAAGTAATAATTATTTAAAAAAATAATTTTTTCAATAATATATTTTGTGTGATAAAAATAATAATTCGATGATATTACAATGTAATGTTGATTCCTTCTTTGATTCCAGTAATCAAATAAAAAAAAACTGTTTCATTTTTATTCAATTCTATTTAATTTATATTCTCATTCTGATTTCATTCCGTGAACCAAACGTTACTTAAAAATGTTGACTTTATGCACCATATAGATCAAACTATTACAATCTAACAATTTAAGTTATATGCCTTAAACACATTACCTGTAACACTATTATAATATTAGAAGTTATTAAAAAATTAACAATTTAAAAAGTTTAAGATATTAAAAGAATAATCAATATTATTTATATACATTGATATTGTTTTTAACATAAGTATATATTTTTTTCTTAATAAGTTCCAACAAAAAAAATATAAGGATAATATCTCTATAAAAAAATAATGTTCTTAATATTATACAAGTATTTTTTTAAGTATTTAGCTTCCATGTTTTTCAAATTTAAAATAAAATATAAATAGTAAGACATTATTTTAAAATATAAGAATATTTTTATTCAAAATTTATTTAGATATATATACATATAATTAAAAATAAACAATTATTCAAATATTTTAAATTTTAAATTTCATTTATAATGTTTTTAACTAATACGAAATAATATATATTCATATATGTATATAACATGAAGAAAAATACATCTAAAATATTATGAATATATATATATATATATATATTGAATAAAATATTTTTGAATTATATATCATAAACTTTTATACTAATAAAAAATTATATATGAGTTCTCTTATTTGATTTTTTAACGACGTTATACAAATATTATTAATTTTTATTTATCAATTGTAACTTAATTTTTATTATATATTTATTTAATTAGATTAATTAAAATTAAATAAATGTTTAATTAATCAAAATTTGATAAATTAATTGAATTTAAATTGAATATATATCTAATAAATAAATAAAAAATTATCAAACACTTAAAAATTAACAAATGTCATCAAAATAATATCCTTTTAGTTGGATATATACTAAATTCTATAATTTAAATTAAACATATTTATAATCATATGTTAGTCAAGTGAAATATTATTTTAGTTTAAATACTATTTAATTATTGGTTCGGTGAATTCAATTAAATGATATTATAAAAATAAAAGTTAAGAAATGCAGATGGGTAAGACTAGATTAAAAACATGAAAAGGATTCAATATAAACTATTTGAACTGATATTTATATTATTTTAAATATACATCGCATTATAGAGTATTTGGAAAAGTAATTTTTAGTGTTTTAATTTTTAAAACTCAAATTATATCCCCTTAAAAGTATTATATAACTTTAAATAAAAGCATTTGTCTATTTAACAAATTTAGTTGGTTAAAAGATTCATACTAAAACATAAATATGTATCTTTTTCTCCTTGATATATATACAGGTTTTGCATATCTAATAGATAAAAATTATAAAGTTTTATTAATTATAAAAGATGATAATTACATAAATTATATAAAATATGACATATATTTTAAAATAAATATTTATAAAATAACAAATTATAAGTTTACAATTACTTCCTGTTAACTTAGTAAAATTTATAACTTTCAAATATTTTTTTTAAATTGATTTACTTTTAATTATCATACACATATATATATATATATTAAAACTTAGTAAAATTTATAACTTTCAAATATTTTTTTTAAATTGATTTACTTTTAATTATCATACATATATATATATATTAAAATAATATTTTTTATATAATAGGATCATAATCATTACATAAATACGATCGATAAATTAAAATTAAATACAATTATATAATTATTTATTAATAATTTCTACATAATTAATTTGTGTATCAATATCTAATTAAATCTTTTTTTCACGCATTTACTCTATACAAGATAATAAAGTAGAAAGAAATTATATATAAAATAAGAAAATAAAAATTTTATTAAAAATGATATTATTGATTAATATTGATATTACTTTTTTTAAAGGGACATAAATCTTTCATTTTTTATTAAATAATTAAAATACCATTTAGATTATAAATCAATCTCAAATGAAAATACTTAGGTGATTATTTTTTTTAAATAAATTGCATATAATACTAAAAGAATAATAAAAATTATGGCATTTGTAAATAAAAAATTCAAACAAAATATATATAAAAGACGAATAAAATAAAAATAAGAATAGTAACAAAAAAAAGTAAAATATATCCCATTTTTATAGATATTAAAAAAATATAAAAATAAATAAAATATATCAAACTTATTTACCAAAAGAATAAGTTTTATCATAATATTTTAAAAACATATAAATTATTCATGAGCTATAGGGTATAAACCTTTTTTTAACAAAATAATTTCATAGGATTTTTTCCTATACTATAATTTAAATTTTATGATAGATATTTAAAAATAATTCAAACATATTTTTATTATTAATGTTATAGTTAATATATTTTCAATATACAATAATAGTATATTTATAAGAAAAAATATTAATAAAGAGATAAAGCTAAAAAGATTATTTACATATAATCATATAAGTTTATAATAAAGATATATTTGTTACTAAATATTTATTGTAAAAGGAAAGTATTTTTGTAATATTTTCTATTTTTTATGATAATTATAGATTAAAAAACAGTAAACAAAAGAGAAGCATTTTTTTTAAAATTTATAAGATAAGATAATAAAATTATTATTTATAGAAGAGGTTATAAACAAAGTAAAATATATTATTTGATTTTTTTTATATTTATGTTCTATAATAATGAGAATATGTATAATTAAAATAAAAATTTAGATAAAATTGTTCAAAATAAAAATGAGATATATATAAATATATATAATAATAAAATAAGATAATGTATATAGGATTTATTTTAAAGATAAATAGGTAATAGATAATGTATAATTAATCTGTGTTATCATATTTTAAAATTTGAATTTAAGAATAATTATTAAAACAAATAAAAATATTAAAATAAATATATTTAATGTTAAATTAATTTAAATTAATAGTTAAAAATAATTTAGACGAGGAATAATCATAATATATATTTTGTGTGATTACATTATTTTAAATATATTTATAATCCTAATTTGTTATGATTAGTATTAAAAAAGAAAATTCTTGAAAAATTAACATACAAAAATAATACAACAAAGCAAACAAAACCGTTATAATCCTGGAGTTAATGTTATGCCTGGTATGTAATATTAAATTATTAAATATAATTATATTATATTCAATTATATATATATATATATAATATAATATAATAAAATTAATAATTAATATTTTAATAAAATAATTAATATTTAATTTATTATATTTTTTTAATTAAAAATTAAAAAAATTAATATACATCATTTTAAAATTAAAACTTTATGTAAATCATGTAAATCGTTAAATGTGATTTAAACTGTTTATATTAAATTTTTATATAATTATATAATTTTTATTTTATATAATATAATCTTAATTAAATATATAATTGTATAAAAATTATAAGGTTATATGTTGTGATAATTATTTTAATCAAAAATCAAATATTTGCGATATTTTTTCATTTTTATGATAATTATATATTTAAAAAAGTTATCAATAAATAAGAGAGAAAAAAGTTTTAAAATATATAAAATAAAATAATAAGAGTTTTATTTATATAAAAATTCTTAAATAAAATAAAATATATTATTATATTTTTTTATATTTATATTATACGATAATTTATGTAATTAAATTAATAAAATTAGATAAAATTATTTAAAATAAAAAATAATTATAATTATTTTTTAACTATATATAATAATAAGATAAGATAATAAAGTAATAAAATAAGAAGATAAGATAATAATATATATATATATTTTCCATGTTATCCCATTATTTTAAATAATTTTTTATAATCCAATTATTTAAAATACATATCTTTAATTTGTGATTTGTGATGGTTAGTATTAAAATAATAATTAATTTATTTTAATTAATTTTTATATTTATTTAAATTAATATTAATATTAATATAAATTAATATTTTTATATTTAAAAATATATTTTTAATTTAAGATAAAATAAAAAATTTGAACGTATAAAGGAAAAAAAATTAAAATAGTAATAATTATACCGCTAGCGACATCCCGAATAGTGCTTTATATATTCTGCTAGTATTGTTTTGTTTTGTTTCCAAGCTTTTGGGATTTAGATTTTTGGCAGAGAAAAGCAAAGGGAACACCAGAGGGGCAATTATGGCCGCAGCAACAGCAACAGAGGAACCAGAAGCACCTACATCTTCATTAAATGGGTCCGCCGATTCTTATATCGGCAGTTTGATTAGCTTGACTTCCAAGTCCGAAATTCGCTATGAAGGCATTCTCTTCAACATCAATACCGAGGAATCTAACATTGGTTTAAGAAACGGTAATCGCATTATTTTGTAATGGGCTTATTTATTCATTTAGTTTGCGTGTTCGTGTATTATATAAATTAATGATAATGATGCGTATCCGAGGATTTCTGATTTATGGGTAAAAATTTGCTGCCCGGATGGTTATGCTAATAATAATAACCATCCAGCACACCAGTATAAATTTGGTTACTAATCGTGGTAGTTTATTCGAAAATATATTTAATTTAAAAAATTAAATATTAATTTAATTCTAACTTTACTATATTATTTAAAATATTAAAATTAATTTTTATTTTTAAGAAAATATAAAATAAAAATAAATAAGATTCAAATCTAACTATACGTTTTATTATTAAAATTGTATATTTATGTAATTATATATATAAAAAATAATAATATTAATATATTTTCCTTTTCGATTAAACACATTTTCCATATTATAATAACCCTCAACATCCCACGTTTTATCGATCTTGATTATTTTCAAAGAAAATCCGTCAGATTTTTTTATAGATAATCCATCCCTAATTTTGGGGCCCGGTACTTGTGTACTCGGAATTTGTAAATGTCAAATGGGTTTTCGTTGTTTTGACTGTTGGAGACAGATTGAAATTGTTTATTACGTGAGTTTACTCCCTTCTTTTAATTTATAATATGAAGCTGCAACATTTTTTTTTATGTGCTAATTTAATGTAGTGTTTGAATGTAGGCTTTGAACAGTTGTGGTTCGTTCCAACTTTTATGTTAAAGATGCTGCCATGAGCATAAGATTCATGGTAGATGCTAACTGGAAAATAGTTTATGAGAGCCGACTAGATTGATTATTTTTTAAAATAAATGCGACTAGACTAATCTTTTAATCATATGGAATTTGTAGCATATGTATATAAGATCATTCAATTGACTCGTTAAATTATATGATTCAGTAAGATCATTTGGAACCGAAGGAAGGAAAAAGGATGGCCCACAAGTTCCTCCAAGTGATAAAATCTATGAATATATACTCTTCCGAGGAAGTGACATCAAGGTATACACAATATGAATTTTGCTTTATGCATTGCATATTGATGGAGCACTAAGTATTTGTGTGGATTTTCAAGGACTGTTAATGGTCATGGTCATAGTAATCTCTAACTGTGTGCTACGCTACAAATTTGCAATTGACCATGCTTTTTCATTATACCAGAAGAAGGGCTTGACCGCTTGATGCCTTGGAGTTCAAACAAAGATTCTATTGGGCATTTAAATTTTTTCTCACACATCTGAATTTCCTCTCATATATATTCTTTCCCACTTTCTTGCAGGATTTGCAGGTCAAATCTTCCCCAACAGTTCAGACTGCAACACCTGTATACAATGATCCTGCTATTATACAGGTAAAAAGACAAAAGCTAGGTTACCTCAAGTAGCTCCACATCAACCAACTTTTATTAACTTTGATTGCTTTCTTCAGTTGCTTATATCTTTCCTATTCTTTGTGCAGACTCACTATACTCAAGCTGCAAGCACATCTACAAGCTTAGCATCTTCTGGTATTGGGTGCATTCCAGATGGTGGTAGCCAAAATCTGCAAATGGGTCTCCCTAGACCTACTTTTCAAGGCAATCTTCCCTTGTATCAGCCTGTTGGTGGTTTAGAGTCGTGGGGCTCTTCACCTCCTCCTCAAACCACAAATGGTAGTGAACTTGCCTTGCCACCAATGTATTGGCAAGGATTCTCTGGGTCCTCAAATGGGTTTCAATCCCAGCAGCAATCTTTGCTTAGACCCCCACCTGGACTCTCATTGCCACCTTCCCTACAACAAACAGTGCAATATCCTTCAATGAGTACGTCATTACCCTCTAGAGCTTCCAACATGCCATCTTTAAAATCATCAGAGCCACAATCTACTCTGTTGCCACACATTGCTACAACCAATCTAAATGTGATATCTTATGTGCTTCCAAGTAGCACACTGAGTTGGCAGTCTTCTATCCTACCTACAAGCAGTCCTAGTTTGCAGTCTTCTATTCTTCATACAAGCAGTCCTAGTTTGCAGTCTTCTATGCTTCCTACAAGCAGTCCTAGTTTGCTTTCTTCTATTCTTCCTACAGGCAGTTCTAGTTTGCAGTCTTCTACTACTCGTACAAGCAGTCCTAGTTTGCAGTCTTCTACTACTCATACAAGCAGTCCTTTAATTCTACCTGCTCAGTCAGCCCTGAATGTGGGCATTTCTAATTTGCAGCCTCCACTGTTTCCTGCACAGACTTCTGTTAGAGTTTCAGACTCATCTACAAATTTGGTTCCTAACAAGGCACCTTCTGAAGCACTTCCCTCTGCTGCCTCAAGCATCAGCTTGTCCCTGGCATCTTCATCAACTACTTCTTTTGATAAAATTACCCATCTTTCACCAGTTTCTGACAAGTATGTATCTTTTGGGATGCCAGTTAAAACATCAGAATCTTTCTCTGTTGCTGGGTTATCTGAAGCCTCCTCCATCACGAGGACATCAAGTTCAATTTTGAATGAAGGAATAATGCCTTCTTTGATTACCCCTGGCCAACCTTTTCAGCTTAGACCTACCACAGAATCTTCCACACCAAATCCACAGACATCTAACAGGGACGTTCGCTCAGTGCAGGTATTTCCTGGAGAACTTCCATCAGAAGCACCTACTGAATCAAAGGATCCATTATTGCCTCTGCCTTCACCATCTGAATATAAGGTATTGCCATCTGTAGTTGACCACTCAGTGGGCATTTTCCATGGCTGAATTCTCTTCTAAAAACCATGTGGCCATGTTAACGTTTAAAGATTTGTTCATGGGAAAGAGTTCTTCCATTTTTTTGATTGTTTATTTTGCATGTCTATCTAATCATTGGCATGGGAATCCACGAGAATGAAAAGCTTTGAGATGTAGCCACATAACCCCCTCCCCTCACCCACCAAAAAAAAGCAAACAAAACAAAGAAGAATTACATTTTGCTTTTCACTTGCAAACTGAAAGTTTATTCTTTGTGGAGCACATTCATTGAAAGATGTGAAATTGTGATTATTAGGATCATTTTGTGGTCTAGGACAAGGGAGAGGTTTTGTATGCCAAGCTCTAGCTTTAAGGGTACTGATCAAAGTTCTTAGTAAATTTTGTTTTTGATCGAAAAGCTCACAGTAGATAATTACAAAACAGTAGGGATAATTGGTGTTCTTTTGGGAAGCAGAGAGGATATAGTCATATAGGAAGACCAACTTTTTAGAATTTATTTTTAGTGTATTGGTGGATACCTTCAATTCTGGCAGATCTATATTGACTTGAGAAAATATAATATACTTTGATCTTTATAACGTACTCTTCTTCTGAGCATTGATTTTCTTTTACCTTTTTCTCCAGCAGCGTGGAGGTCGTATGTTCACTCGTCATTATAATAGAGGACGTGAAAGGGGAAGAGGAAACAGGGTATGTTTTCTGTTAATAGATTTTATTAAATTGTTTCTGATCGTCTGTATAGTTTATTTTTCCGAACTTCTATATTTTCCTTCTTCCAGTAAATTGTAGGCAAAGAATAGTATGTGCAAGTGTGTAGCTGATTCTTATGCATGCATTTGTTTTCTTTGAGTGTTTTTGTTGTTGGCATTTAGTTCTGTCGTTATCAATGCTCTGCCGAAAGTGGTACTTCTGGTTCTTATGTGGAAATACCTGAACTTTGGTATTAGCTTTATACAATAGCTCCTTATGTCTTATGTGAGACACGGAATTGCATTTAGTTGTTTCTCTAGATGGTTAGAAAAGTAATTTTATATATCCTTTCGTAGTCAAGTAAGTGGTGAACCCTCACACTGACCATGATTATCGTGGCTGCATTCACAATATTTCTTTGGTTTTCAGTGTAAGAGCAGATAGTTAATTTGATAGAGTCCATGTTTGTAGTGTCATGTCATGGTTTCATGGACTGTGAAGCCCAAAATTTTTTTAGTTAATTGAATCTTTAGCTTAAACCTCAATTTTTTTTCAAAATGAAATTGATCTCATATTAAAAACTGCCATTGAGATCTACATTTGGGAACATGTAACATCTCCTTATGATGTTAGTACCCTCAGTATTTGATGTGAAGTTGAACCAGAAAAAATCCAATAGTGATTGTTTATACCAAGGGTGTAATGACTAAAAAAATTTATACTAAGGGTACATGATTGTAAAAAATTTATACCAAGGGTACATGATTGTAAATTGGTGATTTCATTTTGAGTTTTATGGTTACCAGTGGGGTTTTAGTGTTTGCCGTAGAAAGCTTGTTCTCATGCTTTCATAGTGTTATGGCATACCTTTTGCTTATCGAAGTTCCTCTATCTTGCCTCAATAATCCCACAAATACATACCCCCTCACATACTTTATTGCATTCTGGATAAATGTCTCTTCTGAAGATATAAGGTGGAATTTATCATTTGAATCTGATGAGTTTGATTCGAATCTTTTCAGATATCACGTCCTATTACCAGATTCACAGAGGATTTTGACTTCACAGCAATGAATGAGAAATTTAACAAGGATGAAGTATGGGGTGATCTTGGTAGGAATAGTAAAGAAGAAGACAATGACTCACAAGAGGATGATATTGGATCATCCAAACCTGAGTTTAAGGTCTCTCTCCCTGTTCCCCTCCCTCCCTCCTCGGATAAACACAAATAATTAAAAAAAAGTCAATATATCTAGCTGGTTTTTTGGATGCTGTTGCTTACTCTTGATCTTATTGTTTTTCAGCATGTTTATGTTAAGGATGACTTTTTTGATTCCTTATCTTGTGATGCTCTCGATCGTGGATCACTTCAGGGGAGGACTAAGTTCTCTGAGCATTTCAGAAAAGATACAGAGGTATTCTTTTGGGCTCTTGTCATGATTTTCAAGTTATGTAATTTGATCTTTCTGATCAGCAATGCTTCCCAATTTGTTAACCAAGTAATTACCATGTGAACATGATCAGAGTGTTAATCAATAATCATAAGCGTTTTCAGTTGTTTCTAATTTGCGAGCAATTGTACAGAACAATTTCTTAGATTTTAAGTGCACAACTTGTGAAGAACCAATATTTCTACTGCATTGTTTAGTTCCTTTGCCATTCTATATGAGCTTAAACTAGTCTCGCTGATGCTTGTACAGACATTTGGCCATATTCCAAGACACTGGAGTGGTCGTGGACCTAGTCGAGGTGGTCGATCAAGTGGTGGCTTTTATGGACGGGGCTATGGCTATGGCTATGGCCGTGGCCATGATCATGTTGGAAGGGGTCGAACACATAGTTTCTATGGTCGTGCTGATCAGTAATTCCTACTAAAAATGGATAATTGGCATGCCATAATTAGGTTGAACCTACTGTCTTTTGGTATGCAAGAAAATAATTGTGTACTGATAATAGGCCTGGTAAATGATGTTTAGATAGAAATAAAAAAAAGCCCTAGTAGGTGAAAGATATTTATTTTATTAACACACTAGAAATGTTATTTTGATTTCTCTTTATATTAGAGCTGATAATCATGTTTTGTTAATTGTATTCGTGTTATGTTACTGTCTTAATCATGTTGTATTCACGTGTTGGTTGACTCATGAATTTTTTTTCATGTTGTCTATTTATAATAATAAAAATAATAAGATTTATAAAGACATGAAAATATTATTGATCAGTTTTGATTTAATTTTTTGTGTATCATGTTATGTTAAAATTTGACACTTTATATGTACTTCATGAGTAAACAAAGATGTTCCCATGGTAAGGGGAAGGGTTTTAAATATTGTTGCTAGTATTTGTCTGCCATTGCCGTTGCTCACTAGACTGCCAAACATTAAAAAGAACCCCATGTAGGTCCATCACACTAGGAAGTATTATTCATTGCATTCTTGAAATAGATAAGGTAGTATTATTCACAATAGCATTATATATTTTTTAGTCAAGCGCTGGATATTGTGTTTTCCAAGAAAATGTATTAAATTTACATTTCATTACTTTGGAATACCATACCATCACTTACACAGAAGCTATGGGTGCAATAAACAATTCCCATCCACAGATAAATTATATGCTTCATAAATTATGTCGTCTCAGTTAGAATAAATAGAACTATAACTTTCATCACTCAAAAAAAAAAAAAACTAAATGCTTCATTAATTGATCATATTCCACTTGATTTGATAACAAATCTCATGCATAACCAATAAAAATTACACAAGGAAATGTAGCTCAACGGGTACAAATAGAAATACTTTAATGGTAATTCTTTCAAATGGAGAAGATAAATTTCTTTCTTGGCGCTTTTCAGAAATCATATGGTGCTCAATTACCTGCCATAATCCTAATTCTAAGTACACGAAAGAGTCCTTAGTGTCACGTCCCGCCCAAACTGTCCCTAAAAATCCAAATAAATAGTGGTTGTCTAAAGGATCTAGGCTATTCTACATGGAAAGTTCTAGAGTTGCCTAGAGAAGTCTAGAAAGGGCTAGAGTTGGACGGACTCAACTCAAGCTTGAAGACCCTAGATTGTTCCAGAGCACACTGGAGGGTGCTAGAATGGGCTGGAACGTTCTAGAATGCGCCGGATGGTTCGGGAAGGATGTGGAAGCCGCTGGAAGCTTACGGAACGTCCCGGAAGGATGTAGAAGCTGCTGGAAGCTTGCAGAACATCCCGAAAGGTGCATGAAGGAGCTAGACAAACCTAGAAGACTCTAGAGTTGGCTAGAAGATCCTAGAGCCTTGTGGCACATTGTACATAAACCTAGAACCTTCTTGTATATTCTAGGCATAGAATTATCTAGAATGTGGTGGCATATTCTTAAGCTTAGAAGCCACCCTATAAATAGACCACTTGGTCTTCATTTGCATTCATCCTTGGGAATTCTTAGCATTTGTATCATAAACTCTCTCTAGAGCAATACAAAGCATTCTTTGCAAACTCTCTTGTTAATCTCTTTGGAAAATTCGTTCGGGAAAGGCAGGCTTAGTGCAACGGAACGTGCTAAGTGTCGCACGATCGCTATTAAAACTTTAAGGTCGTGACATTAGGCAACCTAAGAAAGTGAAATCATATTAAACAAAACGATGGCAGAGGAAGCTCCCAAGTTCTATTCAAACAATTCTAAAACTCGGAACAAAATTTCAATATAAGGCATAAGCTAATAATATCAATTTGTAATTCACGAAAAATACTTGGGTTATCCATTATCGCATGCAAGATGCATCCCGAATTTGTTTGGAGGGGCAAGAACATCACTCTTCACCGAGTCAGCTGAATGATGTAAATTATTATTAACAATGAAAACTTGATGTAAATAGTATCATTCCAAAATGGTGAACCAAAAGTGTCAACGCTTCTCTAGCCTTATTGCCATTGGCTGCATCTGATGTCGTCAACATTTGCACAAAATTTTTGGAGAAACCCCCACAATCAACATCCGAGGCGCTTACATCCACAAGTTTTCCCTTCGATACTCGCGTACAATAACAGGCACACTTGTAGGTGGAACCTGAAAGAAGACTATGATTAGACGAGTAAAGCTTTTGGCTACTTATTTACTAAAATTATTACAAAACAAATACACAACTATTTCGATTTTAGAAAAAATCATTAGTTAATATAAACCAAGTGAATTGTTTCTCTCGGCATGTGTCCCTGGAACTAGTTTACACCTTCGGGATAGCTAGTTTGCAAGTTCAGTGTCCAGCTGAGTCAATCATTTCCCTCCCTTTTCCCCATAAATTTGGTCCAAGGGTTAAACTGTGAATCATTTTGCTCTTATAAACAATAATAGAAATAATATAGTTTACCATGCCATAATCCGTTATTATCATGGAAACATAATCCGAGGGTGTCGCGTCATAGCTGCCAATGAGAAATTAATAAGCGTGAGGATGAAAAAATAGGAACTGAAGATAACAACACAACATCAGTAGAATTAACAACACTTACATCAGATTCAGAAGTTGCAAATTTTCACTACTGGTGCAACCATCCAAAAAATTCACATTTTCTCTACCATGGACCTTAGAGATGCTATCCGGGTCACCTACAATCAGTACAACAGATATGTAAGCCATTAAGCCTGAAATTCATGTAATTTTTTCTTTTTTTGGCAAAGAACCTCCTGCATCTACTATTGCTAGAAATGCATACCAAGCTCATTACAGCAAATTGAATCAAGCTGTACTCTTTCGTGAAACTTGTATGCTTCACAGCATACTAAGACTGGTACACGGAATGCATGAGCAACCATAGCAACACATGCAGTCCCAACTCTTGAGTATACTGTTCCATTAGCCAACACGGATGAAGCACCCAGAAAAACTCGAGTAACTTCATGCATGATATAAGATACAGCATTTATAAGAGTGTAAGTACAGTTAAGGCCCTTCCCCACCAACCTACGAAGTAGAAGTTGCCCCTCAAGTTTTGGACGGGAGTCGACTATTACAACTCGAAACTGTTTTCCAAGCTCATGGGCATGTAGTAGTATCATTTCAACTGCAGAGGACAACCCATACGTAAGAAGCACATCACCATCTCGGATTTTGGTAACAGCATGTTTGACTATAACCTTATCTGCAAGTAAAATTTTTTCATTTATGAAGCGCCCAATCTCTGACTGGAGAGACATTTTTGCTTCCGACTCAGACAAAGTAAGAGGTAGCTTTGTAATTCTACTTTTCAGAAACCTAATTGCATTCCCCATGCTGATTGATAGAGGCCTGCAATCAATAAGAAATGAGACATAACTACTTATTTTTGCAGTCAAGTCTCTGTTGATATTTTTTTCGGGGGGTGTTGAATAGTCCTTAATCGCCTCTCTAAATGCTTGAAGCATTGCAACACAACGAGCATTGCCACCAGATATATCTCCCGATAGATACTGCAAGCCAACCTGACATCATTAAAGAATGTTATAATCATGCAGAAGCATACAGAAATTTCTCTCTTTTAATATATGATCTCAAGGTCCAAGTTCAAATTAAACGCCAAGCTCATTTAGAAAATTGCATGGACCACTTCTTTGGTCCCACAATGGCAATATCAATAAAAATATGGGTCACTCATCTTATTACAACTTTTGTAAAGTATCTTGTACATTTGACGTGAGTGTTTCAAACGAGTTCACAAGGCTTAGCAGCGAGGGGTTCTTAACTTAAAAATGTCAAGTTAAACACCTTTTGGAACATAGAATGACAGGTTCATGTGAGTACCTTGTAAACAGCAGGATGAACAGAGTCTAACTGAAAAAACTTTGATTCAAGATCAGAGAGCTGAGTTCCATGTTCATATTGAGGCAAATGCCGGAACAACTCAACTCTATTCCTAGCTTCAGTTTGTTTAACCACAGAACGCCTCTTTGCCTTCTCAACACGGCTTTTATCATCATATTGCAACCGTGGATGAGGGACTTCTTTCTTCCTATCTTTTTCTAGCAGACGATCACCAGTCTTCTTCTCAGAAGCTACAGCTGGAGCAATGTCATTCTTTTGGGAAGGAGGATTAGCGGCTGTAGCTGGTTTTACCTTTACTGAAGCAGAAGCAGCAGCAGGTGCCTTCCCTCCTTCAGCTAATAGTAGAATGCAATTTAAAAAAAGAAGAAGATAGAAACAATAAGTTCATTAAGAAATAAAATGTTTACACAACAATCACATAGTTTATGCATACTAGATGACTGACTTTTATAGTTGCATTAAAAAAGAAGATCCATGCACACCTTTTGTTGCTGCTTTTGCAGCTCGCTGAGCCTCTTGAAGAGCACGTCTTTCAGCCTTTGTTGTTTTCTCTTTTAGAGACTTAGAACTTGCAGGTCGATCTTTTTGAGGGCCAGATGAAGCTCCCCCAGCCTTTTCTGCATCTTTTTAGATAGGTTGTTCAATGTCAATCAAAAACTAGTAACAAAACTTCCTATATATAAGTAATAATTGACAGATAAATGACATGAGTTTCCAACATTAAAACTAAAAACTATAAAATTTAATCTGGTTAAAAGAACTATACTTCGATTAACATGTTCAAATTATCACAAAAGCAAAACATACAAAAAATAACAAATAAAATAAATAAAAGCTCAATATTTCCATCCAAAGCAACATCAAGTAATATAGTTTAACTAGTTCATTGATGGTTATCAATAATGCATTATTAGTACCTACAAATATCTCTTTCCATGATATGCCATAAAATTAGCTTTGAAACAGCAATAGAAATCTCAATAAAATATGCCAACCGCCAATTAAAAAGAACGTAAGTCAGGGAAACAGGTATTCCTTGTTTGGATAACATTCAATGAACAGTAAGCAGAATAAGAACTTATGCATTAGCTTTGGCAGATGAGCAGCCTACTGAAAGAAAAGAGCTCAAAAGTCAAGCTCTGCCAATTGTAGCACAATACCACCAAACCTAATTGTTCAGTCAACCCCAATAACTTATTTAGCTAACTACTGCAATTATCATTAGCTTGTTAGAATTTATTGGTTAACAATCATCCCAAGCGATGGGCCACCCATACATGGTATATATAGCCCACACTTAAGGAGAGTCTTAGAATGAATAAAAGCAATCTCCAATAAGGTTAAGCTTGATAGAGTTTGTTTCCCAACAACTTATATCAGCAGTATTCGAACACAGGTACTTCATGTTGACGGTGATACCATGTTATAACTTATAAGAAGAATTATTCATTGCTTCTAAAGTAAGTAATGATATGGTACTCTATAACAATGAAATATAGTATTAGTGTAGTTATTATTATTATTATTATTTTTTTTTGAAAAATGTACCCAATGCTTGATAAAGAGAGTACGCAATGTGATTGCTAAGAGTATACATCAGAGTAATGAATTGAGTGGTTGGTCATCTTAGAAATTGTTGGTCACCATACTTAAGCTATTGAGTGATATATGATAGATTGCCAACAACACGTGATCAATTGGTATAGAAAGAAAATAAATGAAAACAATTCATTTACTCAGTATTCTAAAGGGCTGTGTATATACATACCAGAAATACAGGGAGGGACATTAACCACAGAAACGGTGGTTAACTCACTGGCCCGAACAATACTTGTCTTCACAGCCGTAAGATCAAAACCTCCACTTGGGAAAGAGGACGCAGCAGTTGCCCCAGACGCTTTTACCGAATTACCCCTACCTGCCGGCCCAGGCGACGATGCAGTAATGTTATCCGGGAATTCACCATCGTAAGTTCTGCCGGCAAACGACGATGAAGTCGTAGAGGACATGGCAAGAATATGCTCCGATACGTCGTAGCTCCCGACAGTCAATGAATCTCGCCGGAGAGGGGAAGTGGGGACCGTAGAGAAGGGAATTGGACCAGAGGCGTGACGAGGAGGGGGGATCATAACCGGAGAGAGAGAGTTACCAGAGGGGGAGATGCCCGAGACTGGAGAGGAAGATGAAGAATGCACAGGGTCGGGTGGGGCCGAGTTGGACCGGTCCGGTGGCGCGAAGAAGCCTACTTGACGAACCTTCGGATCGATCACCGTGCGAGGGTTTCGACGAGGGTCCATCTGTCGGGGGATTTTCTAAAAGGTTGACGTTTTTTAAGTGGTTAGGGTGGGTTTTAAAAGGAATTTGAAGTAGAAGTTTGCAAGTTGGGTCGGAAGTTTTTTTTTAAAGAGACTGACAAAAGAGAGATTTATGTGAATATTGGTATGCACTAAAAATTACCGGGGAAATTATAGTATTAATGGTTTTGTTGTGTGCTAAATTTGTTATTTTTTAAATGATTTTTAATTGCATTAAAGGAAACGATGGTGTAATGTTTTAACCTTATTAACAGGGTTTTGGGTTTTATTTTCCTATAATGAGTAAATAATGTTTTAAGTAAATACAATATCAAAGATGTTGATTATATATTATTTATACAGTTATATATTTAACTATAAAATCAGATCGTATCATATGATATAAAAACAATACATTTAAAAAATATAAGTCTGAGTCATATTAGATGTTTAATTTATTATGATTGAATTTTAAATCGTAAAATTCTATCTCTTGATTTTTTCTTTAATCTCAAATAAAAAATAATATTTTTATTTTAAAGTGTAATAAAATATAAAAATAAATTAAATATTAATTTAAATAAATTTTATAATAAAAATATTATTTTATTAAAATACTTATAATCAATTTTATTGGACTATATTATACAATTTATCATCAAATAATATACAGAATAATTATAATAATCAATTTATCCGATATGATAATATAAAAAATTGATTATGAAAGTGAGTTTTTGGAAAAACAAAGTTGAATTTTTAAATAATTTTATTCATTAAAATCAAGAAAAAATACTTCCAAAGTTATTTACTTATTATAAGAATGATACTTGAATATTATACTTATTTTTATACAGATTAATAAAAAAAATAATCACATAAAGATAAAATTAATTTTTATTTATTTTATTTTTTAATTATATTAAACAAAGAGTTTTATAACTTAAATAAATAACAACTAAAATAATTAAAAATAAATAAATAAAAACATAAAACATAACTATTTATCTTTTTATTTAAATTTTTCGTAATAATAAGATTATAATATTATAAAAAATAAATACATGAAATAAATATCAATTTTAGAATAAATATAATACTTTAAGGTCTACTTTCCCAAAAACAAGTTCATATTTAAAAAAGAAAGAAAGAAAAAACCCTAAAATTAGATTTGACCAACCCCGACCTTAGACAGAATGCCGAGGGTAAGGGTATTTTGGCATGAAAAGAGAGCCCACTTAGAGGAGTCGATGGTGATTTGCGCATGGAGGATCATTAACAATGACAGTACTACAGCAAACCCAAACAAAACAAAGCTTAATAATGACCTGGGTCATTCTTTAATTTGACGATCAAATTTTGAAAATCTTGTCAATTTTCCTTCATGAAAATCATTAAGATGAGATGACTAGCTAGTTATGAAGGAAAATGCTTCATAAATGGCTTCAGGAACACGATAGCGACTTGAAATATGTTTGCTTTTAATTTTAGTAAAAGTGGTTTCAAAGAAACACATATAATGTGCCTATATTATTAGCAAGCATAAAATATGCTTTCTAAGAAAGCGCTTTTGAAATTTGTTTCCTATTTAGTCCTGAAACGTTTTTCTTTATCAGAAGTACTTTTACAGGATCTAAATGTAGAAACAATTAGGACCATCCTTTAGTCTGGTATTTCTCAAAACTATAAATTAACAAAAACTGAAAAGCACATCTCTAAGACTCCAAACTAGAAGTTACTGAAAGTGAACTATCAAGAAAACACATCACAAAGCAATGTTTCATTTGGGTAATACATGTTTAAATGACATGGTACTTTGACAAGTCTCTGATCTTGGACATTGTAAATCCAAAACAAAAATCAAAAGATACATGTTTTTCAGTGCATTCGCCCAATAAGGAAACATCAGTCATATAAAACTTCGGGAGACAGGACCCTTTGAAAGTCCAAGGCGAACTTCCATTCCATGGTGCATGTCTAGTGGATTCCTTTCAGACTCACGTGGATCTGCAAAACAGAACAATGTCAATAAAACTAGGGGAAAAAGAAAAAAGAACCACATGTTTCCTTTGCCAACATAGCACCAGAATACACAATTTCATAACCCAGTGTCATTGAGGTTTTAGTAGATTTTAAATTAAACAACAAACCTCTTTTACCCAGTATTGCTCAAAAGATAATTATATGCATAACAGAAATAATAATTTCCAAAAGAATGGAGTTTGAAACAATCAGACAAGATGGGCACACTCTGATAGAAATGCATGAACTGAAAGCACTCGAAAATTACTAGAAAGTTGTGAAGTATCAAGATGTAAGTTCATGGACACAGAGTCCTCACCATTCAGATAATCCTCAAAACCAAAATTCTCTAAGCCTCCTGTTAATGCCTCCAAACCCAGCATTGAAGAAGGGATAGGTCCAACAGGCCTATGAAATCTGAAATTCATTTAAAAGAAACATTTAAAAAGCTGAGTTTGTCAGACTTCAATAGCATGATTTCAATAAAACCCAAAATAAACTCTTGCTAGAATGAAGATGAAGATGATTTATCAGTCATTAGGTCTTCCATTATAATAGAATCCCAGCCAAAGGGGCATATTCCTGATTGGAGAAGAAGGTGTAAGAAATCTCAGTCAATCAAAGAACCAATCTCTACATATTGTAACAAATGCCAATACCCCATTTTTGATGGAATAGACTGTGGCAAACAGAACAAGATATCATTAAAGACTATGCAAAACCACTCTTTGAATTAAGCAACTCGAAAATGATATGTTGAGTGTCCATGTATCTTTTTGTCAAGAATAACCTAATTCTCATACCAAAACGTGCAAAAATTTAGTATTTTTGATGACATGCTACCAAATTTCCTTAAAAGTGAAACCACTAATTTCAAATATTTGCAAAAAGAAAGCACTGTGAAAACTCTTCTACTACTGTACTGATTGAAGCTTAAAATTACATATACAGTTGATTATGATGTTTCCAGCACAAAGTATATATATGACATGGAGGTGTAGCTATTATATCACTCTCGCCAAACAATTTAAAGGCATGAAACATCCATTGGTTTGCTAATTTGGAAAGAGAAAAATAAATCAAGGTTTCCACTCATTTTATGCAATAGCATTTCGTTTCATACCAACGTGTATCACAAAGAAGTACCTTATTGTTTTCACCATAGAATTCAATGGAACAAATGAGAAGACACCAAATGCCTCCAAACTATAGCAAATACAGCCTTTCTACATAAACTCCTTGATTTATGCTGTTCCTAATGTAAAGTTGGAAAGGGGAAAAAATAGCCCCCACCCACCCATCCACCCAAGAAAAAGAAACTCAAATTATACTGCTAATCCTCCAAAGTTTTCTAGTTGCTATCAACTATATCAGGTGAAATCCCCATTAGAGCTTTCTTAGGATACTACTATTTGAAGTGAAGGACTCAATTGTCTCCAGTTACTCAGTAGCCATCTTATCATCTCCTAGCAATCCAAGGCAGCAGAAAAGTAAATTCCATTCTCACGCAAGCTAATTACATGACTATCTGGATATTGGTAATTGGAAAAAGTTTTACATGAGGCAGGTACATGGGTGATGTGGAGAACCATTACATTCACTATTTGACTTCTTTGCATGTAAGGGGTCCATTTTAATTGAAGTACAAATAATATTGTCTTGAAAACATCAAGATGCACGATCTAGCAATGCACATGCCTCAGATAAAGTTTTTTATGGAAATTGAACTTCAAACAATAACTAAAAAAGAACAAACCCCTTCCCCACTCTCAAGTAATGAATGGAGTCATTCATATTCTCACAGATTATAATACACTCGAGAACTAAAAAAATCACCCATTAGGGTATTCTATTTGATTAAAGCACCCTAAAAAATAAAATGAAAAAGCTTAATGCATGTGCAAGGTATACCGTGAAAGAATTTGTCTATCAAGATCCACCTTCAGTGGAAAAGCACTTCCATATGCGTTTGCAAGGACTTTCCTATTCAAATCCTCCTGCGTTTTCAGTGCCTAAATCCCAAAAGAAAGAAAAAGGAAATATTAAATAAAAAAGGTTAAAATAGTCGTAATATACCTTCCACAAAACTAAAATAAATACAAAATATAAAAAAATTTATTTCCTCGCAAAATTACTAAAGAAATAAAAAAGAAAACCTAATTTTCCGCCGGACAAACGAAGCTCGAGAGAATCGTGAATTTGTTCCATAAAAACTGAGAGTTTCGCCATAGAAAAACATTCTAATTCCAAGGTTAATAAAACCTAAGATTGAATATTTGACCTACAACTAAATAATCTTGCAACAAACTGCGAACGATCATCAGAAAATAATTGAGATATTAATGGTGTGTGTACTAGAACAAGAAAAAGGAGAGAAAGAGTACATACAGATTGGTATGCAGATTCCAGAGGATGAGATCCAACAATGTCGCTTCTAACGCCGCCAACGAGCCCTAATCGGAGAGGGTCGTTTTGGACTCCTCCGATCTCGTGTGCTATGGTCTTGGGCGCTTCCATTTTCTTGTTTTTTCTACTTACTTATTCTTCTTCTTCTACTTCAATTTCTATTTCTCAGCTAAGTGATTTTCCCAGAAGCTTTTTGGCCAAGGCAACGTATGAAATTTGTAGTGCGGGTAGAATGCGAAAATATATTTGATCAGTGATATATGCAGTTAAAATTAAAATAATAAAAATAAGAATAGATCTTTAAAATATATATTTTAAATAAAAAATATTAATTTATTAATAATATATTTTTATTTATCATTAAATATTTGCTTAATTATTAAATCCAAAAAACTAAACCTTAAAATTTAAATCTCAAATTCCAAACTTTAAATATTAAACTTTAAATCATAAATTTTAAAAAACAATTCAAAAATCTTAAATCAAATAAACTTAAAATTTAATCTTTTAAAATATATATATATATATATATATTTGAATTTTTAAACTTATTTTTAATTACTAATTATATTCTTTTTATTCTTTTTAATGTTACATGTAAACACTGTTATATCGAATAAAAAGAAAGCTTAAATAGAAAAATATTTAAGAACATGATTTCATTATTAAATATCACTTATATATGAATCATCTAATGATTTTATAACCTTTCTTAAATTTAAATAATAATTAAATTTATGTCTATATTAATTAGATTAATACTTGTTTTGGTTTTTTATTAATTTTATATAACGTTAATAAATAACATACTTTTAATATTTTCTTAAGATAAAATGTTTTTTATCTTAATTATACCATCTAATATCATTTAGATATTAAAATCTTATAATTTTTTTCCTATTATAATATTAATTTCATTTCAAGTTTTAACCTTACATTTAAATACGAAAATATTTCTACTAATGTTGTATATTAATATTTTTTTTAAAGAGTAATGCTATATAGTATTAGTGAAATCATGACTACTATTGTATATAAATATAACGATTAATTATAATTTAAAGAATGGTACACTGTCAGATAATATTTAATAATTAAATGGTGTCCTAAATATTTTTCTTTTGTAAATAACAAATCTAATTTATATACATAAGCATCCAACGTCAATGAGCAACCGGACGTTGGGTCAGACACAGACAGTTGACATGAAATTTTATATTCAATATTTTTTCTTGGATTTTCATTTATAATTTTCTCTTATTTTCTTTTCATCAGTTTCTCTTATTTTTTTTATTTTTAATCAACGAATCTTTTATTATAAATTTAAATAAATAATATATATTTTATTTAATTAATAAATTATCCTATCTGTACATTAATTTAGAATTTAAATATTTCTAATTTATCATCCTTTTTTATTTTATTTTTTTTATCTTTCATTGCAATCAATTATTTTATAGTTGAATAACACTACCTATTTATAATACTATTATTTTAAATACTTATTATTTTTTCTTACAAATTATCCAAAAATTCTTAAAAAGATTTTTATGATGCTATTTTATATTAGAAAGTTAAATACTTAACAATTGTTATTTAAAAATAATAATAATCTATAATTAGAGGAGTTTAATTTTAATGAATAAAACATAATATAAAATTTTATTCAAATTAATTTATAAAAAACTTTTAAGTATATCTCATAACTAAATCATTAATGAAAAGAATATTAAAATACAATTTATTCTTACATTACGCATAATTTAGTTTTATTATCTCCATATATAAATAAAGAATATTAAAATATAACTTAAGTATACCCTATACGTAAGTTATATTTTAATATATTTACATTACTATAAAATGTGGTATTTAAATCGATATATAAAGTCAATTTTTGAAGAAAATCGACTTATAATGAATTTAAAGTCAATTCGGTGAAAAACCGACGCTACACGTGAACGTAACGTTGATTTTACGTGTCAACTGACGCTACACACGTGGATAGCGTCGATTCATCACGTGAACCGACTTTATATTTTTAAGTCATCGTATTAAGAATCGATTATTATAACCGACTTTAAAGGTTCGTTTTGTTGTAGTGTTATGTAAATAAGAAATATTAAATACAACTTACGCATACCCTATTTTTAGGTGTACAAAAAAGTTTCAATTTAAAAAAGTATAAGGAACAAATTGGGTATGTAGTGACATTAGAACCTAGGCCCAATAAGTGGTATTAAAGCTAGAGCCTACGTGAGCATATAGAAGATGGATCTCCAAAGTAAAAAGTAGACTTACATACACAACATACATGGCATAAGTCTAATCGAATGGTGGACCTTTTATTGTATTGTGATGAGAATTACGTTATATTATTCTAGACTCATTTGGCCATTCGAGGTTTGATTAAGTTGACTTGAATTTTTTGGCTAGTTCTTACTGAGCGTGTGAACTCGTTGGAGTATGGATGCTCGTTTAAAAGATACAGTTAAATAATTGGTCCTTAATATTAGGGTATGGTTGGAGTCTAAGGGAGTAATATGTTCTTATTCTACAAATAAGTCACACATTAAAAAATATATGAGTAACAAATTTGATATATAATTTAGATGTGTTATTCCTCCTAAAAAGTTAACCTTTTAGGTTCAAACTCCAGTCCCAACACCTATGCATATTTTAGTTTTCTATGTTAGAACAAAATAATCTTTTATAAAAACTATCACTTAAAAATATCTAAAAAATATTAATATTGTGTTACTAAAAATCAAAAACAAATATATCATTACTATAACAAAGGACTTTTAAGTCGGTTCACACCAAAGGTAACTTTAATTTTTAAGTAAATTAATTTAAAATTTAAAGTTTGTCTCATATATCAATTGACTTTAAATTTTAAGTCAGTCTTATGTGACAATCGATTTTAAATTTTAAGTCAGTCCTACGTAATAACTTACTTAAAATTTTTAAGTCAATTCAATGGTAGAATTGACTTAAAATAGTATAACTCCTAAACATATTTTGATTATTTTCTACTAACCTTCCTACATGTTTTAAATCACATAATAACAAAAAACAATATGTTTAAAAGAGTTTTTAAAACATTTTATTCATTAAAAAACTATATATTAATTAATTACTTGAAAACTAACTTATAACAAAAAAATAACTTACATACAATCCATATATACAAACTTAACTTAAATACAATATTATTAAATATTATAAGTAAATATACATGTGCATTATCTATTAGATATAAAATTACATACATCCATTATTATATGCAATTTTACAAGATAAACACATAATAATATGATACCTATACTATTTAATATCATCATGTTCTTTTTCTGACTCTTCTTACGACTTTATAATTTGAAGCACGTGTTCTGTCCATTTTTCTCGTAAAATTTCAAAACTTTGCAGATCATAACCCATTTTACTCCAACCAAAGAATTACATATATTTAAATTAATAATAATAATAATTAAATATCATGAATTAACAATATGAAACATATTTGTTGTCTATATACTATGTTTGGAGTGCCTATCCTGAGAAGATGTATATAATCCAATCACATCCTTGTTTATCTATTCCCTATGAGTATCATTAATATTTGTTTTATGATAATACCAATATTTATAACTTAAAAGAATATCATTACAGATAAGGTGATACTTAACCTTATCAACATCATAAAAAATTTATTTTTGAATTTAATACATAGGAATCGAATCATATTGATTTTATTATTACTATTTATGCGAGCGAATTTCAACTCTAAAAATATAGTCGTGTTATATATATAATATATAAAATACATGAAATTAATTAAGGTAAATAAATAAAAATACATTGTCTTCTTTAAGCTTAAACAAAAATGAACAACTTCTATAACACAAAAAATATATACAAATAATTAATAACACATAATATACATAAAAATAAAAAATAATTCTGTAAAAATTAAATAAAAATATAAAATATCAATAATAAGGGTAAAATAATTCATATAAATACTTACAATAATCAAACAAGTGAGAAAATGATGAAATAAAAATGTGTTTGGTAGGTAAGAAAATGTAGGAAAATGGGTTGAAAAATATTGAATGTTAAGTTAAAAAAATGATGGATCTAAATGAGTAAGTAGAGTGGAAAAAAACCTAATTGATGGCACCAAAAATGGTCAAAAGTGGATGAAAATGATCTGAAGTATTGCGTGCACGTTAAAAAGTGAGAGAGAAAATAGAGGACAATAGCAAGAACTGTCGGGAGAGAGGGAAGAAGAAGAAAGAAGAAAAAAATTTAGTTAGTATCAGTTCTATGTGTCAACTGATGCTACGCGTGTCACGTAACGTCGGTTGACATGTACAAGTAATGGTACACGTGGTGTTGCTTTGATTGAAGTGTATAACCGATGCTAATTGCCACTTGTAGGGTCAGTTATACATGTCAACTGACACTATTTTTTGACTTTTTAGTATTTTTTCAATTTTAAGTTCATTTAAAGTTAGTTTTTAACTTGAACCGACTTTAAATTTTAAGTCGGTTTATAAGCATACCAATTTATATTTCATTATAAGTCAGTTTCTTAAAACCGACTTTAAACCCTGACGTAAATACTCTTTATTGTGGAAGCATATCTAAATCTAGAATTATTAATTAATTAGGTAGTTAGGTGACAGTCTTTCAGATCTATACATTTTCTTTTGATAAATTTTTAGTTTTCTCTCTGTTCTTTGATAATGAGATATGAGATAAAAAGAATAATGTATATGGGATATGGGATATGGGATATGGGATGATAATCACTAATCACTATATATATTGTTGGAAAAAGATGAAATTTATTAAAAAAATTGATTGTTGGAAAATGTGCCTTGTCCCACATTGCTTTTTTACATTATTTTAAAAATGTATAAATAGTGAAGAGTTGGCTATTGGGATTGGGCCCCAAGGGGCACCCACTTTTGTGGAAGGGGAGAGGACCTAGGCAAATGTAATACCACACACGCGCGCGCGTCGCCGTCGCCGTCGTCCGTCCGACCGATCGACCGTACCGTGTCGAGCCGAGTCCGAGTGAGTGTGTGTGTGTGAGGTGGTATTTTATTTTTTGGTAAAATATTCCTTTGAAGGAAAACTTTTTCACTTACAAAAAATGGTTGTTATATATATATTTTTTTTTGTTCAGAAAAAAATGACCGTTATTTTCTTTTATTAAGAATATGGTCGTTAAATGGCCGTTTGTTTTCTTTATTCAGAAAAAAGAGCCGGTGCTCGTATTTACTCACAAAAAAAAATATCCGTTATCCGTTACTCGTCTTTAATCTGAAAATGGCCGTTACTCTTCATTAATCAAAATGGTCGTTACGCTCTTAATTCCCAGACATTACCGTTTTATTCATAATTGCCACACGGTTTCTAAAACCTATAAAAGGAGGGCTTCAGATCTCATTTGATACACAACAATCTACAATCTCATCTCCTTACGAAAAACAATTCTCTCTATAATTTCTAAGTTTTCTTTTTAGTTTTCCGAGCAACAAATTTTCAGGTGTAGTATTCCAGTCTTCATCAGTGCAGTGAAGTTCTGAGACAGAGATTAAGATTCTGGGCTGTTTTATCGTGGGGACGACGAGACTGTGTTTGCTTGCACAAATTGGGCAGAGCCGCGAAACGTCTTAAAGAGAGCGACCTAGTCCGCGACTCAACCCAAGCAGTTACTTTCAAGTTATCGGTAATATTGTTCCTACACTGTTTTTATAAACTTGCATCAACAATTTTAAGACGTATTCAATCTGCCATGTCTACTGAAATGCTAACTGCTGATCTAAACAAACCATTCCGTTTTGAGGGCCTACACTTTAAAAGATGGAGACAAAAAATGTTGTTTTTCTTAACCATGAAAAAAGTCGTTTCTGCTCTTACTACTGAAAAACCAATACAGTCCAATCCTCCTACTGAAGCTGTAACTAAGGATTTAGATGCCTGGATTGAAAATGATTTTCTATGCAAAAACTATATTCTTAACGGTTTAGCTGATGACTTGTATGATTATTATAACTGTGATAAGTCTGCTAAGGAAATTTGGGAAGCACTTCAAAAGAAATACGATATTGAGGAAAATTTGGTACTAAGAAGTATGCTGTCAGTAGATACATGAAGTTTCAAATGATTGATGGCAAATCAGTGGAAGCTCAATCACACGAACTGCAGAAGATAGCACACGAAATAACTTCTGAAGGTATGACTTTAGATGAACAATTTCAAGTAGCTGTTATAATAGATAAATTACCCCCTGCTTGGAAAGATTTTAAGAATACACTTAGGCATAAAACTAAGGAATTTTCTTTAGAAAGTCTTATAACCCGTTTAAGAATAGAAGAAGAAGCTCGAAAGCAAGACCAAAGAGATGAAGTACTCGTAGTCTCAAATACTAGTACCAATAAGAAACCCTCTTCTACAATTCTGAAACCTAAAGGTAGAAATATGAAAAGTCATGATCATACTAATAATCAAAACCGCAACCACCAAAATAGAAATAGAAACTATCCTCCCCAGAATGGATCTCAACCCCCCTTAAGGAATAACACATTCATGTGTTATAGTTGTAATAGACCTGGTCACTTGGCTAGGAACTGCCGGAACAGGAATCATCTTGCCCCACAGACGAACCTTACCGAAGATCAACTTATTGCTATGATATCTGAAGTTAATTTTGTTGGTGGATCCGAGGGATGGTGGGTAGACACTGGTGCTTCTCGCCATGTTTGCTATGATCGAGACATGTTCAAATCATATTCTGATTTTGAGGATAAGAAAGTGCTGCTGGGTGACTCCCGCTCCACTAAAGTTCTTTAGTCTTGGTGAGGTGGTTTTGAAGTTTACCTCTGGAAAATCGTCATCTTGAAGGATGTCCTGCATACTCAGGAGATGAGAAAGAACTTAGTTTCGAGGCTATCTTCTTAACAAAGTGGGTTTACTCAAACTATAAGTGGCCGATTTATATACTATAACTAAAAATAATATATTTGTTGGGAAAGATACGCCATACTTGATGGCATGTTCAAATTAAATGTTGAAATCAATAAAACCTCTTCTTCTGCTTATATGTTGAGTTCTTTTAATATTTGACATACTAGACTTTGTCATGTTAATAAACGCATAATCAAGAACATGAGTAGCTTAGAACTAATTCCTAAACTATCTTTAAATGATTTTGAAAAATGTGATTTTTGAAGTCAAGCTAAAATAACCAAAACTTCACATAAATCAATAGTTAGAGAATCTGAACCTTTAGAATTAATTCATTCTGATATATGTGAACTTGATGGAAATTTAACAAGAAATGGAAAACGCTATTTTATAACTTTTATAGATGACTGTTCAGATTACACTTATGTATATCTAATGAAAAATAAAAGTGAAGCATTTGATATGTTTAAAATATTTATGACTGAGATTGAAAATCAACTTAACAGAAAAATAAAAAGGTTTCAAAGTGATAGAGGCACCGAATATGATTCCAATATCTTCAATGATTTTTATAAAACTCATGGAATCATTCATGAAAAAATTGGACCTTATTCTCCTGAAATGAATGGCAAAGCTGAAAGAAAAAATAGAACCTTTACTGAATCAGTTGTTGCAATTTTATTAAACTCTGGTGCTGCTTCCCATTGGTGGGGAGAAATTTAATTAACTGTTTGCTATGTGCTAAATAGAGTGCCTAAATCTACAAATAAAATTTCACCATATGAAATTTTGAAAAATAAGAAACCTAATTTAACTTATTTTAAAACTTGGGGTTGTTTAGCCTATGTTAGAATCACTGATCCTAAAAGAAATAAACTTGCTAGTAGAGCATATGAATGTGTATTCATAGGATACGATGTGAATAGTAAAGCTTATAAATTCTATAACTTAAAAGATCAGGTAGTTATAGAATCAAATGATGCTGACTTCTATGAACATAGGTTTCCCTTTAAATTTAAGAATAGTGGGGGCTCGTCTTCTAGTAGTTTAACTATAACTACAACTAGTGAACAAACTGAAGAATTAAACACTAAAATTAGAAGAAGTAAACGAGCTCGAACCCTTAAGGATTTTGGGTCTGATTTTTATGCTTATACCTTAGAGGAAGATCCCCAAACTATTAAAGAAGCATTATCTTCTTTAGATGCCAACTTATGGGAAGAAGCCATAAATGATGAAATGGACTCACTTGAGTATAATAAGACTTGGTATTTAGTTGACTTACCTCCTGGTTGCAAAACCATTGGATGTAAATGGATACTAAAAAGGAAATTAAAACCCGATGGTACTATTGAAAAATACAAAGCTCGTCTTGTAGTTAAAAGATATAGGCAAAGGGAAAATGTAGATTTCTTTGATACCTTTTCACCAGTTACACGAATAACTTCCATACGTGTACTTTTCTCTCTCGCTGCTATCCATGATTTAGTAGTACATCAAATGGATGTTAAAACTGCTTTCTTAAATGGTGATTTAGAAGAAGAAATTTATATGGATCAACCTGAAGGTTTTTTTATCCCAGGTCAAGAAAATAAAGTTTGTAAGTTAGATAAATCTCTGTATGGTCTAAAACAAGCACCTAAGCAATGACATGAAAAATTTGATAATCTAGTTATCTCACATAGATATAAAATAAATGAAAGTGACAAATGCATTTATTATAAATTAGAAGATAATATTTGCACTATTATATGTTTATATGTGGATGATATGCTTATTTTTGGATCAAATATTTATGTTGTGAATAAAGTGAAAACATTGTTAAGAGCTAATTTTGATATGAAAGATCTCGGAGAAGCGAGTGTAATCCTTGGTATAAAAATAACTAGGTCTAAAAATGGAATTTCTCTAGATCAATCTCACTACATTGAGAAGATCTTAAAGAAATATAATTACTTTAACTGTAAACCTGCATGTACTCCTTACGATCCTAGTGTAAAGTTGTTCAAGAACACCGGAGATGGTGTTAGACAAACTGAGTATGCGAGCATCATCGGTAGCTTACGTTACGCTACTGATTGCACTAGACCAGACATAGCTTATGTTATGGGACTACTATGTAGGTTTACCAGTAAACCTAGTATAGAGCATTGGAATGCTATTGAAAGGGTTATGAGATACCTTAAGAGAACTATGAACCTTGGATTACATTATAAAAAGTTTCCCGCTGTTTTAGAAGGATATAGCGATGCAGATTGGAACACTTTATCAGAAGACTCCAAAGCAACTAGTGGCTATATATTTAACATAGTTGGTGGAGCTGTTTCTTGGAAGTCTAAGAAACAGACAATATTGGCTCAATCTACAATGGAGTCGGAAATGATAGCACTAGCCACTGCTAGTGAAGAAGCAGGCTGGCTAAGAAGTCTGTTAGCTGAGATCCCTTTTGTGGGAAAGACCGATACCAGCTGTCTTGATCCACAACGATAGTACCACGGCTATTGCAAAGATTCAGAACCATTACTACAACGGCAAGAGATGACAAATACGTCGTAAACATAGCACTGTTAGAGAATTTCTCTCTATGGGAGCTGTAAGAATGGATCATGTACGTTCTGATGAAAATTTGGTAGATCCTTTGACGAAAGGATTACCAAAAGAGAAGGTTTTCAAAACCTCAAAAGGAATGAGATTAATGCCCTTAGAATGAAGAGTCACTTATGATGGTAACCCAACTTATAGACTGGAGATCCCAAGAAATAAGTTCAAAGGGTAATAACAAGTCATGAAGTGATATGAGATGTATCATGCTATTTATCAAATCCCATTCTATATTGTTAGAAGCATGAAGTCCTGAAGCGATAGAAAAGGATGAGTTAATTGTTAAACTCTTAATGAGTTCTATACTCTATGTGGAGTGGAGTACATAGCTACATGAGTACTCTTGATAGACTCACCTATGTGAATGTGGAAGTGTGGCCGCTTCCTATGAAAAAAATTTTGGGCAAAATTTTACTAGAGCGTTCACTATACTGGGATACACGTGCATGGCCGTAAAGCACGGGCTTTTTCGAACTACACCTTGGAAAGGTTGTGTGTGTGATGATTGTTAGAGATAGAGTTCAAAACTACGAGTTACTCTAGTATATTCTAAAGCATCAACACTATGCAAAGGTTCAAGTCGATAGACACCTTTTCGCTTATGCACAATCTTATAATTTTAATTGATCGGTTGCTCGATGAAAATTATTTTTATATAAAATTCAAGTGGGGGATTGTTGGAAAAAGATGAAATTTATTAAAAAAATTGATTGTTGGAAAATGTGCCTTGTCCCACATTGCTTTTTTACATTATTTTAAAGAGGTATAAATAGTGAAGAGTTGGCTATTGGGATTGGGCTCCAAGGGGCACCCACTTTTGTGGAAGGGGAGAGGACCTAGGCAAATGTGATACCACACGCGCGCGCGCGCCGCCGTCGTCCGTCCGACCGACCGGCCGTGCTGTGCCGTGTCGAGCCGAGCCGAGTCCGAGTGCGTGTGCGTGTGTGTGAGGTGAGGTGGTATTTTATTTTTTGGTAAAATATTCTTTTGAAGGAAAACTTTTTCACTTACAAAAAATGGTTGTTATATATATATATATTTTTTTTGTTCAAAAAAAAAATGACCGTTATTTTCTTTTATTAAGAATATGGTCGTTAAGTGGCCGTTTGTTTTCTTTATTTAGAAAAAAGAGCCGGTGCTCGTATTTACTCACAAAAAAAATATCTGTTATCTGTTACTCGTCTTTAATCTGAAAATGGTCGTTACTCTTCATTAATCAAAATGGTCGTTACGCTCTTAATTCCCAGACATTACCGTTTTATTCATAATTGTCACACGGTTTCTAAAACCTATAAAAGGAGGGCTTCAGCTCTCATTTGATACACAACAATCTACAATCTCATCTCCCTACGAAAAACAATTCTCTCTATAATTTCTAAGTTTTTTTTTTAGTTTTCCGAGCAACAAATTTTCAGGTGTAGCATTCCAGTCTTCATCAGTGCAATGAAGTTCTGAGACATAGATTAAGATTCTGGGCTGTTTTATCGTGGGAACGACGAGGCTGTGTTTGCTTGCACAAATTGGGCAGAGCCGCGAAACGTCTTAAAGAGAACGACCTAGTCCGCGACTCAACCCAAGCAGTTACTTTCAAGTTATCGGTAATATTGTTCCTACACTGTTTTTATAAACTTGTATCAACATATATAGTTAACAATTGTATTTTTATTTTAACTCATCATTAAAATACATATTATTTTTACACATTAAAATATTGCACCCTATTAGATACATTAAATCGCAGATTATTTAATCTTAACAGATCATTTTTAAATAAGTTTAACTTTATAAGAAAATCTATAATACATAATTATTTACATATAAACTCAATTTTGTATTAAGGATCCGGCATTCTAATCTTTATATGTCAAGTTGTCCGGTTTGAATTTGAAAGGAGGGGTCAGAAGCTTTGCTTGCCCAATGGTGTAACTGGTGGCTGGTGCTGAAGTGCATAGTGGCAATTGCATTGTTCATAAAAGGACTTCATTAGTCACTTGCAATGGTTACTTGGATTCAAAGAACCAAGGTAATTACGTCTTTAATGAGTGTTGGGTTCAAGTTTTGATTTCAACTATCTTTTATTGATATGGAAACATGTAATGTAATAGTTATTTGGTAATTTACGTAAATTATATCATTTATTCATTGTTCAGTAAATGTGGTTATGCACTGGAACTTATGATAGAGACTTTGCAAAAACTGAAGGCCTTACGTTCACAGAACAACTTGACTTTAGTTAATGAAAAATGAGTTAGTTTGAACAGAGTAACTCTAACTGCAGTGATTTGGAGAAGCAGTGAGGAAAATTTAATGAAGCAACTTTTCCATTGGATTATAACGTTGGAAGCACGGTAATGGCTATGAGTACTCGACATTGGTGGAAATTTTAAAAAATTTGAGAAAAATAGGCATTTTTGACATTCTGATATGCATTCAAAAATTTAGGACAATGGAGTCCATGTAACATACAAAAGTTACTTCTTGATATGATTTTTTGATCTTTTGACAGACACAAAGTTGTTTATGATGCCAGGATTCAATGTATCCTATATAATTGAACTCTTGTGGTTCATTGCTCATGACCGTGATTTATTCTTTCAATCTGCTATTTTGCATTATCATGTTTATTTACGTTGTAATATTACTACCGTGCTGCTTTAGTTTAGTTCTTTAGACATGCAAATTATTGAAATGGAACGCATATCGCTGACAGACAAGTTATGGTATAAAACCAAGACAAATGGTTTGGTTGCACCGAAGGCTATCGAAACTATAATGTTATCTCATAATAACCTATTTATAAGCACACATTTGTTAGTGACATTTCTTTCGTTACACATATAAGTTTGGACAATTCTTTACTTTATAATTTAAGTTTTGAGATGGAGTTAGATTTAAATCTAACATGGTATCAGAGCTGGTTTCCTAGCGTCCATCGGCCCTCGTGTCGTAAATTTAAACTCTTGTCGATGTGGAGGGAATGTGAAGTCTCACATTAGGTAGGGACATTTCTTCCGTTACACATATAAGTTTGGAGAATCTTTCACCTTATAACTTAAGTTTTGATGTGAAGTTAGTCTAAATCTAACAACACCCTTGTATGATTTTATTCACTTTAGATAAGATTTCATTCATCTGTTATACTCTTGGCGTATCATTTTATGTGTCACCATTCAAATTATAACACAAACAATATCAATTTTTCTTGTCTACTTTTTCTATAATTTTTACGCACTATTTTTCGATCATTGGTGACATATAGAGCGACACTTTATCATGCCTGCAAATTGTGATATGATTAAAGGAATTAAATGTTGAAAATTTGGGAATAGTCTCCCTTTTTATACTTAATATGTTCGTGTAATCCAGTTATCATTGTTGATTTCTAGTGACTTGTTTTGTGGTACTTCTATCTGCGCTTACAATTCTTTTATAGATATTTCCTCTATGATCAGGGTACGGGGGTGCTACTCATATGTCATAAGCAAGGTGTTGTACCTTGATTAAATCCAAAGGATGCCTCTAGATAGTAAACTAATGATTTTAGATGTAAACCTTTATTGTTTGTTAGCTGGTTGCAAGTCGCAAGTTGCTATTGCCTTTCTAAAGCCTATTCTTCTCCTTAATTGCTTTAGAGCTAGAATTTGCAGGCATTATCTTTTAGTTATAGGGTTTATGCTCCATTTTTGTTGTTGTCAGTGTTTCTGTGTTAACTGAGCATTTTTTTTCATAGCGAAGCAGAAGGGTGTAAAGTTGAGGCAAGATTCTCATGGTGGTAGAATGTGTTTTGTGGCATTCAAGAGTAAGGATATTGAAGAGTTAGAAACAGACATCAATGAAGACTGTTTCTATTCGAGCATTTTCTCTTAAAAAGTATCGGATTTTGGAGATATTTTTCTTATTAGTTAATTAATATGTTAATTTTGAATGTTATGTATTCATGATTCAAGTATATTTTTTATAATCATTACAGATAATTTATACTCATGTATTCAGTAACACATATTCATAACATTTAAAATTATTTTTGTTATTAAAATATTTATTTAAATTCGAATAAATTTATAAAATTACAATTTAATCATTTTTTTATTATGTTTCAATGATTTTTTAATAAGATGTGTTATAAAAATATTAAGATTTTTAATAAACATTGGTTAATTAATTCAAAAAAAAAAAATCAATCATCATCACTTATATATACATACAGGGTTAAACCAGTTAGTTGAGCCAAAATTATTAACTTGAAGAAGCGGTTATCAGCAAAAGAGCAACCGTAGTAATCATCTGGAAAGGTATAGAAGTTGTTGGCTATAAAAGAGAAAGGTCTCTGAACAATTAGTAATATATAAGTATAAAGCATTAATAAAGAAAAGGGGAGGATTCGCCCCGTGATCAAATCAATTTGTGATTTACTTGATCAGGGCATATTCAAGGAAATCAATTAATATTATTACAATGGCTATTGGAATTTTTAATGGCGCATTAAGTAACAAGAGAAGGGACGAAAATATTAACGTTACTGTTTGAATTATGTTGCGAATTAGTTCACTTTTTAAAGATATTTTGTGACTTCACTGCATTTTGAAATATTGAACTTCTATTCTTTTTAGAATTAAATTTCTCAAAATCGACTAACATAGAAAAAGTCGAAGAGATTTTTTAGGAGAGTTTCTTCCCGAGCTTTTTCCTCTATTTGTGATTACTTGATCAGTGCATAATCAAGGAATCAATTAATATTATTACAATGGCTATTGGAATTTTAATGGACATGAATTCAAAGTAAACTAGATAATTAGATCTTTTAATCCGGTTTTTTTAAGATCTATTGGTTTCTTAAACTTGTATGTTTATGATTGTATTTGTTTTATATTTTTACCTTAATAAAAAATCTTTTTAATTAGGTTATTGTATGTTTGAATCAAATGATTTTATGTGTAATTATAATTATTTAATTTAATTATTAAATTTTAAAGAAGTTACTTTTATTATATTTATACTTTGTATGCTTATTTTAAGTTTTATTAATTGGTTTGATTTATACGAAATATATTTTAAATCTTTTAGTTATGGTTTGTTTGTTATTAAAATATATTTAGAACAGAGACAAATACTTGTATTTTTTTATGCTAATCTTATTTGTAAGTTGATCTATGAACCTGTCATATTAGTAAGAAGTTAATTAGAATGTTGGTTTGGATACTTCTTAATTAGAATGTTGGTTTGAATACTTCTTATGTTAATCTTGAAAACTATAAAAACAGAATAGGAGTTCATAGGTAAATACATTGGTGCAATATATTAGAGATGATAGTATAAGATCGAGTTTGTATTTAAATGTTTGATTTTCGTAGTAGAAAATTAGATAATTTAGTAGACAACTGATTTTCCTCTTAGATCATTAGTATGACTTAAGTTGTTTCTACTTAAAAATATTGTGTGTTATTTTTATTTTTTGTACTTTACTATTTGCACGCGATTGCATGTCTGATCGCTTTGTTTAAGTTACGAAATTATAAATTGATAAAATTTAAAAATAATCTATTCAATTCCTCTAAGTTTATTAGGCTCTTAAGTTTATTAGGTTCTTTTAGAACTTTTAGTGTAGATTCACAATTTCTTTATTCTTGTTGTCATAAATAATAACTCTTAAAATTTATAAGAATTATAGTTCTTTTTATCGCAAAAAGTTAATTAAATAAATGAAGGCATCTTAAATTTTTATAAATTCTACCATAATTTTATACATATACATTCATGTAAAACAGTTAGTTTATATTTATATATAGTTTCCTGATTATTTCAGTTGTCATCTCCTTTTCTGTTGATAAGTAGCCGTCTCAACATATTCGTTTTCTAAGTTTTGTTTTTCTAATGTATGCTAATTGAGCCAAAGTCACGGGAGTTGGGTAATTTTGAAGTACTTCTATTCACGGATGTTTTGTTATCATTTTTTATTTTTATTTTTAACATATATTTCTAAAATATCCTTATTTAAATTGTTGATATTTATTTTGGTTTATTTTAAAAATAATTTTAATAAATTATAATAATTTAAAAATAACATTATTGTTAAAATTGTCCGCTGCATGAGTATTACAAATGTACAAACTGCAAACTCTTGCATCCCCCTTTTCGGGAAGTACAAAGTGAGATCATATTAGATGATATCTGGTTTTGGGAAGTTTTATTTGTCCAAGCTTCGGCATTCTCTGTTTTGTTTAAATGTGAGGGTTTGATTTATGAGTCTTCTTTGCTGTATATCTTCTTAATAACACACCACCAATTCTACTTTGTTGTGGCACTCATAAATCTTAGATTTATCAGGTCTCCATATTATGTATGTCATTTTTTGCTGAAGTTAAGAGCTACACTTTCATCAATGATCTAATAGTGCAAAAGACCTCGAGAACACTGAGCTCTTAGAAGCATGCATTAACCTCATTTCAACTCTTGCATTTTTTTTATTGGGTCAGTCAATGATGGCTTGTTCCTTATAGTTTGCTTTTGCCATTCATTGATACAGAATCTGCTCTTATGGTTTGGGTCGTGGAAATTCCAAACTTGAGAGTTGAGACTAGCAATTCTTAAATCATGTACTACTTGTAAACATAATTCCAACACTAATTGGACTAATGGGTGTCGACCATGCGGTCACTTTCACCCGTAGCAGCATGTGGTTCAAGTTGTGTTTGTGACCTTTTCTGGTGTGTTTGGTAAAATAATGGAACATGAAACCAATTGCTGCACTCTTTTCGGCCGAACATGTTTATACAAATCTTGGAAGATTTCTTAGGTGCAAATAGTGTTGATTTTAAATGATATAACAAAACATGTTCGATTTTATAAAATCTAATCAAATTTAATATCAGTTCGGATTTGAGTTAAAAACGGATTTATGATATAAAATATCAATATTTTAATACTGTAAAATTATTTTGAAAAAAAAATGTTTAAAAAAAAATATTAATATTAACATTTTTTATTTTCTTACATTTGTTTTAAAAAATGCAAAAAATCAGCTGTCGGTTGTTTTATTAACTATATAAAAGTGATCTGAATTAAGACAAAAAATTTATATGAGATAATCCTAGCTATATGATCTGGGTGTCATTTAACACTCCTATGTACTAATAACATGTCATAGTGCCTCGTTTGGTTGAAAACATATCTGACATGTAAAAAAAAAAATCCTATCTTATGAAATGAAAGACAAAAAATCCAAAGATTAAATGAAGTGGACGGATCCAAACTCAATCAGCTTGACAAGCTTTCCCTATCATGAAACCTACATTTCATATACATCAGACAAAAGTGATAACCATGTTGCACCTCTAGAGTCTAGTGTAGGACCATTCCACTGCTCCCATAATATGATTATATGATTACCCACATGCCCTTTTCCATTTTGATTATAGTAATGTTATATCTATGAAATTACGTGTGAATTTACGGATGAGTAATTATGAGATTATTTATTAATATGGTTTAATTATATTGTGATATTTATATTATTGTATTTTATGTTAAAAAAAAATACTGACAGAAAATAATATTAAAAACATCTTTTAAAATTTGGAAACATAAAGTAGTATTTTTTATTTAATATTTTTAAAGTGTCATTTTATTTTTATAAGTTTTAATAATATAATTTTAAAAAAAATTCCTTTTCAATAAGAAAATGACAATTACATGAATATTTACTTCAATCCCCTAAACCTCCCCATCTCCTGCTTATCATCCACTCTGTTCTTCTCCTTCGCAAGTTCCAAACCCACATTGAAAACAACTCACCCATAAATATCTGTTTTCGCAGAGAAGTAATCAGGTGTATCTCACTAATGTTTGGTATTGAGAGGTGTCAGGATTGTACTGGTGATGCCACAGAAGCTAAAGGAGGGAAAAACCTCAAGTCCTCAATATTTAATTTTTCAAAATTAATAATAAATGGTTTTTTTAGAATTTTAAGGGACCCTATTTTTGTGCAAACTATGTTAGAGGCAAATGTGAAATGAAATTTATGATATAATTTTTTAATTTTTAATATTTATCATATTTTATTTCTTTTAATTTTTAATAAGATAATATTAATTAAGATATTATATTTATTAAATCTAAATGAGATATATAAATACAAATAAATAAATGATTACTTGTAACGTGAATTTAAAAAAAAATAATATAATATATATAATGAGTTATAATTTAAATTAGATAAATTTTTAGATGTTTGATTGATCGAAGCAAACTATCTCAATATCTACTTAATATACCCATCAAAAGTTTGTCTTAATTAATGTTGTGTTATTCTTTGTCTTAATCATGTGCTATTCTCATTTCATTTCAAAAGTTAATTGAATACAAGTTCAAGAAAAGGGTTATTCGTACCAATCAGACTGAAGGCTTAGAATTGACCAGCTAAATATTTTGGAAGCTTATTCTTATATTAACTTTTACTAATTAAATATTTGTAGGCAAAGGAACTGAAAAGCTGCCGGTTTGAGAGTTGTTACTCTCTCGCGATTTTAGGGTTTCAAACTTTGACTTCGTCGCCATTATTGTCTCTATTTCCTCCGTCCATTTCTGCCTTCACCTTTCTTGATTGACACTTAGGGTTTTTGTCTATAATGGTCATTTTCTATTCAATAGTTTAGAAATAGTTTTATTTGTGTTTTACTTTACAAATAGGTTCCTTATGACCCATTCAACAATTAGCAGGTCATTTTTTTTTTGTCTTTTTCCAGCTTTTCATACAACTCTATTTTTCTCTCTCTTTCTTTAATCACCATTTTTTTCATCTCCTTATTTTCTAAAAAAAATCAAAAATAAAATATTCTCTTCCACCAACTTTTAATAAATAATAATTTATATTTATATAATAAAAATATATTTTTTTATAACAAATAAATTATCAAAATTTTATTATAAAATAATTTAAAATAATAATAAATTATAAAATTTAAATTATTAAAAATTTTACTAAAATAAATTATTGACATTTTAAAAAAATAAATTATTTAAGATTAAAGAAATTAAAAAATAGATTACATTATAACACATATCTTTAATATTATTATAATTTTAATTATTATTAAAATAACAAATATTTATTATCAATAATTTAATTTAAGTATTAAAATATAATTAATTAGATATAATTTATATAATTTATTATATTAATAATAAAAATAATTATAATATTATTATATTAGATAATATTTTCACACAAAATTTGTGATATAATGTTCTATATTTGTATTATATATTGTAAAAAGTTGGAGAAAGAGACTTCACAATTTTTTTTAATAATTTAATTTTTATATGAATATTATTTTTTATATCATAATTATAATTATTTATTATATTTAATAATAATGTATTATATTATTTAGGTTATTTTTATTATAATAAGATAAAAAATTAATGTTATAAAATTTTGCAAAACAGTTATGTAAGTTATAGTTTATTAAAAAAGTTATATTTTTTTATGTAATTTAATTATTCTTTATTATACATCACATTTTTTCTTTCTTTTTTTTCATTTATTTTTTCTAACTCCCATTACATTTTCTTTCTCTCCTTTTTTTTAATTAGCAGCCCATCAATTACGTTTTTTTTAAATAATTATTTTTGTCTTTTCCTTCTCTCTCTTTCACTAATTTCCATAACCTTATTTTTTTAAAATATACCCATTCATCAATTTTTAATAAATAACAATTTATTTTTATTATAAATAAAAAATAATAAAATAATTTATATAAAAATAATAATGTATTATATTATTTATGAATTATCAAAATATTTAGCATATCATTTTCAATATATGTATAAATTTATATTTATTTTATTATAAAATAAATTATTTTTTATTTTTAAAATAAAAATTTTAATATATGATATGATAAAAAAGAATTATGTATTCAAAATTAATTATAAATTTATAAGATATTAATATTTTTTATATTTATAATAATTATGTTTTATAAAATAGAACTAATATATCTTTTTTTTTAAATAAAATTAGTTAAAAATTTTGCTTTATAGTTAAAGGAAAGATTTTGACTATTTTTTAAAAAAATAGTACTTATGCCCATTTTTAAACTATTGTCTAAGAGTATGTAAATATATGTATCGCAATAAATAATATAATAATAAAAAATGATCATTTTTATGAAAATTATTTAATTAAAAAATAATAATTTTTATTGTGTTTTTATATTTTAATAAAATAAAATTAAATATGAATAATTAATTAAATCAAATTTAATAACTAAAAAGATATATGAAAAAATATCTAGGAATACTTAATATAACAATTTTTTAAACATGCGAATCGCTAAAATCTCTTCAATATAATTATCAATTAATTACATGATCAATTGAATCTAATCTAACATGTATTCCTCTCTCAAGTAAACTACATATCATATAGCAATTAATTTAATCACACTCTCATGCCAATTAAATTGCATACTACTCATTAAGTTCATCAAATATGAATCACGTACATAAAAATCATACATCTCTAATTAGAAACTATACATGTTATTTAATCAAGACAAACAATTAAATAATTCTCTCAAATCTATTTAATTGCTTCTATAGATAAATTGTTGGTCAAACAATTAATAATATAAAAATAAAATTAAATAATATAATTAAATTATAATTATAATTATAATTAGGATAAAATTTTAGATCATCACACGGTGAAAATTGGGTTCATAAAATCCCTAAATTAATAAATTAATTACACATAATTGTACTCATAAAACTCATATTTTTCATAAAGAAAAACATAAAAATTGATAAAAAAAAGAGTAGAAAAATAAATACAATAAATCTATTGAATTGTAGTAGTAATCTCTTCTTGAATTTCTACCAAAATTGTGTCATCTCTTCAAATCAAGGGCTACGATCCAAACAAGCAAAGCTGACAGTTTCAGCTAATCACAATGCGACACTTGACATTAGGAATTCATTGGGCAAATTAGGGAGCAACGCATGGTAGGGGAGACCGATCAGAGTCAACGCTCGCTGAGTTAGTGACACGTGGTGTGACATGATTAGTTGAGACTGATGGCATGACACACGGGTGGAACACGCAAAGCAATGGCGTAATGACACGTGGCGATGAAGGTTGACCAATTTTCGAACTCAAATTGAACGTTGTGCTGACACGTGGCATGCGTTTTGTTCTCCTTCACGTGACGTAACTTGATTCGCTCTCCATGATTACGTAGCTTGCCTAATCAGCTCCTCTGCTTGAGTGGTATGACACGTGGTAGCTCCTACGTTAAAAATTCATAAAAAAATCTCAAAAAAATCAAAAATTATATTTTCACCCTTTTTCATTAAAAAGTTTATATTTTAATATTTTTGACCCAAAAAATACTATTTATTGAATAAAACAAGTAAATATTAAGTAAAAAAGTGTGTTAATGATTTTATTTTCATAGAGTCATCACTCCTCATCAACCAACTACTTTCCTCATTTCCTCTATCTCGATTCTAGTTTTAAGGTTTGTTTTTAGTTTCAATAAAAGTCATTTTATCTCAACCGTCTTACTATGTTCCTTTGACTGCTCAATTACCATGTGTTTTGTGGTCCTTCATGTTGAGCTATCTTGGTGGTGGTGGCTTGCTCTTTAACACTGGTTTGCTTTGAAAAGGAAAGATCTAACATATTTGATTGTATTATGAATACTCTTAATTGACATATTGATCTATTTTAAATTATCATTCACTATTAAATTCAAGATGTATGTCCAACATCTTACATGTAAAAACTCACTATCCAAATGTCATTTGTCATAGTGAAAAACCTCCAGTACCCCAATCACGTGCTAAAGTATCCATGTATTTTACAAATTGATCCCTTTTGTGGCTAAAAATATGGTTAAAGTATATAATTATTTTCTATAGTTTCCAATCGTCATCTACATAATGAGCATTTATGCATATATAGTTGATATTTTGACAAAAAACCCATAAATCTGTAATGATGGTAACCTCTTGCTTAGAGTGTGACAAAATCTTTTTAAGTATTGATTTTTTTTCTAAGAAAAACTAATAAACATATAGAGTAATTGTAGTACAAGATGGTATTTGAAATTTAGGCATATCAACTTCACATAATTATTTGAAACCAATGCCTTCAACTTATTAAATGGAAGTTCATCCATAATAATCATCTAAATTAGAGCCTTTTTAACTGCTTTTTGATCAAAACTCTAAGCAATTAATTTGCTACCAATATTATCTTTATTAATTTGAAAATTTAAAGTTTTATTCTTCTTAATGTTATTATCTTTTTTTGTAATTGGGACAAACTTTCAAATATTTTCGACAAATTGAATTCGCTTTTTTCTTACCATCAGGTCAATACTCTTTCTTACAATAATTGCAATAACTCTTTGCATGTTTGGAAAAGGATATTAAAATTATTTATATAATATAAAAAAAATAATTAACTAATAGGTTGATCCGATTCTTATTGTGTTTAAAAAAATAAAAACTGAACCAACCTAAAATTAATAGATTCTTATAAATGAAGAACCAAACAAAATCAATAAAATCAAAAAATCAAAAATATTGGATTAGGTTGGGTTACATATTTTTGAACATTCCAATAAAAAGTATTTTCCAATATTCAAAGATATAGTTAGAAAAAAATAAAAAAAATACGTTAAAAATATTGAATAAAACCAAGATAGGTTAGGTGTTATTAAAATACTTGACGGTTCATTATATTGTAATAGTCACTAAATTTTAAAGAGAGGGCTTAAATGGTAATATGAATTAAGCATGATTGGAATATGGGAGAATTCAAGATACTTGCTTCAAATTTATTACTAAACTAAACTCTAACATAGTTATCGAAATTTTAATTAAATTTATATATAGATTCTCAAATTTTTAAAAATGTACAATTTAATATTTAAATTTTAAAACTTTACACATAGATTCCTAAATTTTTAAATTTTATAATTTAGTCCAAAAACTCTTAAAAAATTTCATATAGGTTATAACTTGACTACTAAAACACATATATATAAATTAAAAAATTAGGATCTATGTATAAAGTTTTAAAAAAGTTTGATAATTTATATGTGAGTTTATTAAAGTTTGAAGATCAATGGTATAATTTACCCTTATTTTTTAATTTCTTTATTAGAAAACCCTTTTTGTGAACTTAATTAATAATTTTTTTATAATAAACAGTAGAATTTCATTATATAAGAGGTAAAATTACGATCCGAAGCAACATACAAAATAATGGATAATGAAACTTGATTGTAATGTTTTACAAAATAAATTAGAAATTCTCTTAGAGACATTTTAACAAATACCTTATCGTTATAGACGTAGATGGGGAGACAACTAGATTACAAAAGTTCAAAGAGTTTGTGAAATATGAAACAATTGAAATCAAATGACTTGTCTTCTTGGATGTCCAAACAAGATAGAATTTTAACTATCTTATATTGAAGACCGCTTCTAAATTTCAAAAATCATTTGATGGATTGTATGTCTACGATAATGAGTTTCTTAATCATTTTGATTGAAATGCTGTAAATATTTTTGTTGAATTTTTGTATAGTTTTTATACTATAATTATCAACTTTAGTTGTTCACTATATGTTACCTTTAATAGTTATGCCTTATTCAAATTGTATTGGTGAATAGGGAAGATAAAAAATTTGAAAAAATAAGTTAGAAGTAAATCCGATAAATACTGGAATGATGTGGATAAGATGAATAAATTATTATTCATTGTGGTGATGTTTGATGAAAGTATAAGTTAAAGTGATTGAAATTCATATTCAATCATTTATATTTAAGCCATATTGCTAAAAGAGTGGTATAATGGTTTGAAGGTTGCTCTTGATAAGTTGTTTAAAGTTTATGATAATGGGAAAGGGAAGAAAAATGATGTGTCATCGTCAACTGATATCCAATCATCACATTCTATAAGAACATAAAAATGGAAAAGAAAAATGATGCATTAACCTTGAATGTTAGTCAATTACTATATTTACAACAATTATAGGATAATAATTGTTTAGAAACAAAATCTGAGATATAAAGATATTTGGTTGATTAGTGTTTTAATCCTACTATTGTTGATTTTGACATTTTATTGTAGTAGAGATTAAATATTATAAGTTATCATATCCTTATGTCTTAGTAATATTGGTCTCTACCGTTGCATCTGAATCTACCTTTAATATAAGAGAACATGTAATTGTTTAGTATAAAAGTTTTTTGCGTCCTAATATGATGGAAGATCTAATTTATTTTAAAAATTGAATACTTATACAAAATGATGATATTCAAATTACAGTGTATTATTATCTTTCCCATTATAAAGATGAAGTTAATATATTTAATGTTTTAATTTTATTTATTATTGTTATGTTTCTAATTACATATATCAAGGATAACCTTTTTCATTTCATATAATATTTTAAAATTATATTTAGTTTTGGTTATTTTTGGTATTAGAGTTTGGATGTTTAAACATATTTCATGTAAAAAAGATAAGGTATTCTCTTTCTTTTTCTTCTAATCTATGTGAGTCACTAATTATATACTATTTGATTATTTATCCATAATAATTTATAACTATCTTACCTTTTATATTTTTACCGTGGAGTTTGCGTTGCATGAACTAAATTATGAATGATTTGAATGTCAAAATTAGTAAATTTTGTAGGATAATTTATTACTATTCATTATTTTATTTACCTTTTAAATCTTTCTTGTTGATATGAATAAATTATTAAAATCTAAATTTTTAATTTTAAGAATTATAATAAAATTAATATTAAAAATATTAAAAACATTAAAAATTATAATACAAGAGTTAAAAAAAGATTAATAAACAAAATCTATTAGCAAAAATAAGAAAATGTTTTTTTGACATAACCCAATAAAATTGATTTGGATTGGATTAATTTTTCAAATTTATTGATTCATGTTGGTTATTATTTTTTTAAAATTGTTCATATTGGGTTCGTTTTGATTTTAATTTAAACCCAAATTAATTTATATATACACGCCATTAATCACCGAGTGTCTTTGTTAGCTTTTGTTTTGAAATTAAATAAAAAATATTCCAAATTCATGAGTTTTGTGATTTTGAATTTCATAAATGTATTAAACTTTACATGGATTATGTGGTTTCTCGGGACACCTTTTATATGTCCCAATTTTTATTTGTTATTTATATGGGTGACGATTTTAGGTTTTTTACACCTTTTAATAAAAATACTATAATTGTTAAGTTGTACGTAATAGTTCTATTATTTTCGGAAAATACACATTAATCTTAATTTACATATAATTACATTTTTAATAGGTAATTTTGAAAATTTTAATTTAAATACAACTACTTATATTAATTGACTAATAATTTATTAAGTTAGTTTAAATAATATTATTTATTTAATTAATAATTTTAATACATGACTAATTTTTAAGGGTGTATTTTTTGCTACTCACATATTTAAAATTCTTATCTTGCATGCACTTTTGCCTCGAAGACTATGCAAGTTCTTAAATAAATTTGGGGGATTAATGAATTAAGAATGGTTAGTTGGTGTGTTAAAATTTTAAAATTTAAGTGAATTGAGGTATGAAAATAAAAACCAAGTAAAATGTATCAAGCCTTTAATTATGTGTTGTATATTGCTAGTTAATATTAACTTTAAAGTTAGACTTAACAAATGAAGTGGATAAAAAAATGAGACCTACTCACATCTTTAAAATTACGTTTTCATCTAGAAGTAGTTTAGGAAGAAAAAAAAATCCCTTATTAGATGAAAACACAATATCCATATATTTTAAAATGGTTAATAATTTTGTAATCTAATGATATATACCACCTTAATATAAGATGAAAATTTTGAATTCAAGACTTAAAAATATAAATATAAATTTTAAAAATTCACAAATAAAAAAATTATTTTGAAACGATCAATGAGTAAATAGTATTGGATATTCAAGTAGAAAATAACCTACTTCTCTATAATTATAAAATAAAATGCTTATAAAAAATAAATAAAGTGCATTCAGTTATTTTTTTTAAATGCTTATTTTATTTTTAAAATAAATAAATTCTCTTCGATTTATATTATTATAATTAAATTAGATAAAAATAATTATATAATAAAATATATTATTTAAAATCAATTAATTTATTTTATTATATATTAGTTTTTTTAAAATGGATCCATATAATTTTATGAATTTTTTTATTAATAAAAAATTATATATATAATATGAGATATTCGTGAACACGAGATTATTATGTTAAATAATAATTTAAAATATAAAAAAAAATATGATAATATAAATTAAATTAAATGTGTTTATTTTTAAAAAAACAAAGTTACTTGCATAAGTAACTAAAAAAGAATTAAAATGATCTATTTATATAAAAAATTAACTTAAGTTGCACTTCTACCTATAAAAAAATAGGAAAGATGATTCTATAAATTTTATATTTATTTTAAAAATAATATTTAGATTTTATATTTATTTTTGTGACTGTTTAATTTTATTATTATGAAAAAGTGATTCAATAAAAATAAATGTTTATTTTTATGTATTTTAATTATTTATTTTTATTTTTATTTAATTCTTTTTTTATTCTTTCTGTTATAATTTATTTTAGTTATAATAATTTCTGTTTAATGAAGCTAAAAAAATTACTTTATTTTTACATGGTTATTTTTTAATAATAATATAATTAAAATAATAAAAAATAAGTATAAAAATTAAATATTATTTTTGTAATAAATATATAATCTTATTTATCTCTAAAAAAAAATTAATGTAGGGCATGGACACTCTGTTTTTTGGTTTGAATGACATTTTATCTTCGCTTTCAAATAAGTCACTTTTACACGGACCCTCAAGCAATATTTCTTGAATTGATTTTCACGTGTTGAATTATCCTATTTTTCTTTCCATTTCTTTTATCAATTTACAGTTCATTTTGGACTTGAATGTAATAAGTTTGAAAATTAAGGAATTAAATTAACCCATTTAAAGGTAAGGTATTAAAATTTTCTCTCAAACCAAAATTGGATGAGTAACTGAATTTGCACTTTTCACTTAAAACGAAACTCACCAAAACTTAGAATAAGAGCTCCCCACAAAAAAAAAAAACTTGGAATCTTATTTGATGCTTTTAATGTTTCATAAATAGTTAGTAAACAAGTGTATATGCATACATGATCTTATAATTATGAATTACAATTGTATCCTATTAGTCATATTTATATCCTATTTATTTCTTATTATTTGTATCATGTTTTAATGTTTTAAGTATACGAGAAGATTATTAATTGATTTATATTAAAAAAATTATAACATTATATCGTGTTCGTATCGTATCAGATATTATCATTCTTATTTTTAATTATGATGATAATTCGTGCAAATAAATTAAGTTTGAATTGGCTCAAACTATTAGCTTAAATTAATACAACTCTAACTCAATTTAAATTTAATTCGAGCTAACAAAACCCAAACCTAACACAAATGAGTTGTCCAAATTAACACGAATTGTTAATTACATGTTTGTTTAGTTAATTGAACTTTTTTTATAAATAATTTTTTTAATGTTTATATCTTATTAACTCAAACATTATTATACAAAACACCAAAAATGAGAAAAATATTATTACAACAACTAGTCTTTTGAAAAAATGATAAATTAACATTCAACAAATAACTAAAACACATAACAAAATTTACTTAGATAATACAATATCTTACACACATTTGTTATGTTACAATAACTAGTTAATTACAAAACAAAAATATTAGTAAACATAAGCTAAAAAAAAGCTAATTCTTAAAACAATAAGTCAATTTCTAAATAAATTTGACAAAAATAAATGATGTTAAACCATTTTCATGCAAAAATTAAAGGTCATCGTTTCTTCACGAAAACTCATAGTTTAAATAAATAGTTCTAAATTTCAATAAAAATTTCTCCACTCATTAAACAAAAAAATATATGAATAAAATTAAATAAATAATTTCTTTCAAAATTAATCACATATATATATAAATCTCTTAGTACATTTAGATATATCATACAATGTTCATGTAAAAGAAAATCATATTTTTAAGATAACACAAAAATACATTAAGCCATTTCAATAGATGTAAGGGTGCGGTTGAATAAGAGTGAAACAGTAATGGATGTAAGGCTGTTGTTGGTTGCTAAATAAGTAGAGAGTTGAGGGAACGAGCCTAAGTCCGTAGGAAATTAATAAGAAATGTGTTTTTTTATTTATTTTAAGTTTTCAATCTAACGTGTAAATTGTAATGTCTATTTGTTATGGGCTCGAAGTCAACTCAATTTTTTGAGGTTATTTGATGTAACTTAAATTTGATCTAAATTTAATTCAATTCATATTCGATTCAAATTTTACGATTTGTATTTGATTTCATCAATCAAGTTATAATATAAATTGTCACCGTTATTTTTAATAGTCTAAAATGAAATTTGAACATTTGTACTTATGTTCTTATAAAATATGATGATAATTCTTATTTCATTAACTATAATATAAAGTAGTTAAATAGCAAGTGAGGTATTATCCTCTGATTACAAATTTGTGTAAGTGGTCTCTGCCTATTTTATTTTTTAAATCCCGTAGTTGGAAGTCCAAAAGATTTGCATTCAATTAAAATTTAGACTAATTTTGATAGATTTTAAATTTTTAAATTTTTTACACATTTTAATAGATTTAAAAACTTTAACCTATATTTTATTAAATTTTTAAAAATTATATATAAATACCTTAAATTTAAAATTAATATCAAATCATGTGATATAATATTATGGGTGATTATATAAAAAAAATTATAAATTAAATTATAATTGTGTTTTTAAGCAGTGATCATTACTATTCATGTGTTTAAGGAAATATTAGTTACATAAACAGCAACAAAACAAGAGTTGAAAATGGGAATTGTACTCTAGAAATACAAAACAAAAGAAGTAGAAAAATATAAAGGGTTAAGTGTATGTTCATTTCTTAAATTTTATTTAATTCTACAATTAAGTTTTTAAGCTTTGTTTTTAATAATTATGTCTTAAATTTATATTTTTCCTTAAATTAAAAATGTTGAGTTGGTAATTGATTAATGATAAAAATAAAAATTTAGGATCTTAGCGTAAAAATTTAAAGACATAACTGTAAACTTAAATAAAATTTAGGATCGAATTCTTGAAAAAAAAATTAAGGAAATAAATATAGACTGGACAAAATATAGGTATTAACTATTAACTATGCATTTAAACGAAATATAAAAGCCTTAAATCAGGATTGTATGTAACTCATTCCATGAGACTTAATTATGGAGCAGTCTGCATGTAGCTCTCGGCCACGAGACGAAACAGAGTTCAATTTTAAAGAACGGTGCGCAAAAACTAAAATTAGCCGTGAAAATACAAACTCTAGAAGATTCTCAGCATCATATATCAAAAGTTTCAGAGAAGATACAAAGTCATTTCGATCAAATATAACCATCTCTAGTACTGCTGCTTCTGCTGGTTACACTTCAAAAGGTACTCTTCTGTTTTCTTCATAACAACATCACTCTTTAATTTAACATTTTTTTATCTCATTTTTCTTCCAAATTTCTGCAGATGAAATCGACCCATCAACTTATTCTTTCACCACTGCTCTCCAAGGTAATGATTTTGATGTTTTCTCAAAATCCCATTTAAACTTTTTTAACAATAGCATCACGAAATACTTCCCCAAAAAAGTTGATTCTTGAAATTGTGTTTCTGTTGCAGCTTTGCAGGCAAATTCAACTTATAACAATTGGGAATGTTCATCTCCAGATGGGCTTGTTTTAAATTCAAAATGGAATGAAGCAGAGAAATATATATGCAATCCACTTTCAGGGGAATTTCCAAAGGAGTGTTTGTCTTCAAAAACACCAAGTGCTAGGTCATTTCGTAATTTAACAAATAGAATTACAATGTCTGCTTCTCTTACTTATTCATCTCACTCTCGAAAACTTCAAACAAAGCCTTCTATTAATACTCCACATGATGAGAACACACTTCATCATTTTCCAATTCCAGGTTCTAAAACTTTGCCTTGCTTGTTCTCTTTGTGTCTCTTGATTTCAATTGTGATAGAATACTTATATGTCATATCTTATTTGTACATTAAATTTCATTTTTAATTACTCAAAAAAATAAATATATATTTTTTTATTAATAAATTTAAAGTAAAACCAATTTAATGTTTGATTTTTGATGATACTATCACAATTATTTTTATTAATCTCACAATAAAAATATATGAAATTATTCTCGTAACCTTTAAGTAATTATATTTTAGTATCATTAAATAAAATCATCATTAATAAAAAATAATTATAACAATAATAATTTGATTTGTGCGATTTTTTTTTTCTAATTTATTTTGCGCATATATGCAGAAAAGAAGATGGAAGGTATGAGTATGACTAGAGACGTTGGGACTCAAAGCACACCACCAAATCAGAGTTCAAGTAGTCCTAGTCCTGCTTCAACACCTCTCATCATAGAGAGGTCTTTGAAACGAGTTGGTTTTGAAGGAGATTCACCTCATTCAAATGCTAAAACTAAATCTGAAGATGAGGTTTTTTTTACAATATTCTTCTGTTATATTTCCAATTATGTTTCAGTTTCAATTTTAGTAGATAGTGTAATAAACTTTCTCAAATTTAAAAATGGATAGATAGATTTTCTTTAAAATAATTACACTATTTTCGTATTCATATAATTTACTTTCGAAATTTATATCATTTATATATTTAAATAAAATTTATATTATTAATTTATAACTTATTTGAATTTATATCTGTTACATTTATACACGTTAAATGTTAAAACAAAAACAAATTAAATATATGGAATTAGCGATAAGGAATATTGATATATTTAGCTTCAAAATACCCATGTCAAGTTCAAACGTTACCTTTTTTTAGTTTTAAGCTTATGGTAAGTAAATTTTATGTCTAGTTGCTTTAAGCTTAATAGGGAGGTTAGTCCTCAAATGACATGTCGGCATATTAATTACTGGTTTAAGAGTCAATTATACAAATTCTTGTCACTTTTTCTTTAAGAAAGTACAATAATAGATTAATCTAATTACATATTTTTCAAACTAGAAGAACATTTTCGTACTTAAAAAAAAACTAACTGAAGTTATCATGTAGTAATTTTCCCTTTCTTGAATCAAGTATGAACCCTTTTCTTCAAATTGCACTCTCATTTTTATCTTAAGTGAAAATTCCGAAGATTCTCTAAAGAGAATAGTAAAAAGTACTTCTGACCAGTTAAACTTTTTTCCTGCTTTTAGTTTTTTGGACTTGCCATTTCACTGTTTGCTTGCTTGCTTTCTTTCTTTTGGAAGAGATGGTCATGTGCTTCAGGTCTGACTTCTCAATGATTGTAAGTTTGCACAAACAAACTATTGCATCTTTTTTCACCTGAGTATTCTAAACAGGAGACACTTGTAACTAACAAATTGAAAATAAAATTTATACAATAATTTTAAATTTTGAATTTAGATTTTTGTGTATTTTATAATATAATCAAGTTTCATATCAGGCACCAAATAACTATTAAATTTAGTTATATTTATATCTATATGATGTATAAAAATCTAAATTACGTGTTTCTTCAATAGTTTTATTTCAACTTTATCTTTGGAGAGGTTTTGGAAGGGTGAGATGAATGGAAATTGTGGTATGTCCCACGGGATTGATCCTTGTATAGCAACTTGCCATGTTCAGATATGACAACTGACATTGAAGGCCCGCCAATAATAGAAAAAAATAGAATATTACATATAACTGATGAGATTGATAAAACCCATTTAAAATAGGAAATTGATAGTGGATATCTTGTAATCAAATTGCCTAACTAATATTTAACCTTTGTTACAACCTACAAATTTGTAGTATTTTTAATAATTATATCTAATAAAAATTATCATATCAATTATTATTTTGATACATAGAATATTCATAATATCTTTGATATATACAATATATTTTCACATTTAAAAGAATATAAAATTAAAAAAATTAGTTTAATAATTTTTAAAATTATTATAAATTTTATAATAAATCTAACAAAATTGATAACATTTTCAATACTTCTTACATGTTTTAGTAAAATTAAATTGTAGATATATTAAATACTGATATTTTCATCCTTGCTGTAACCTGTAAACTAAAGTTCCAACTTCTCACTAAAACAAGAGGGAAAGAGTATTTTAAGTTTTGGATTTGAAAAAGAAAAAGGAATTGATTTGATATATGCAGGTAAAAATGGAAGAAACAAGAAAAGAGGAAGAAACAAAAAGAGAAGACAAAGAAAAGGAAAAGGAAAAGGAAAAGAGAAGGCAAGGAGGGTGTTTTACTTGGATGAGGAAAAGGCAGAGAGAAAAACACAAACAGAGAAAGAGGAATGTCTTTCTTCCAAGTCTCATAGGATGCTGAACTCAAATGGGTGAAAGAAAATAAAAAAAAATTCAACATTTAGGATTGTAAAGATTCTCTTTCTATCTCTTTCAAAAAGATAGTCTGAATGAATATGTCTTTGTGCTGTAAAAGGGAAAGTGAAAACAATCATGGTTATTGATGTTGTTTCTTTCTTCTTTTGAATTATATTTCCTTTCTTCTTTGAATTTATTTGGTGTATCAGAACCAAGTGATGTTCAAATTTTGTTTCTGTTCTGGTGCAAATTAGTGGACAGCACGGGGCTCACGTGCAAAAATTTTCTTAAGTGACTTGTTATGAAAAAGAAGGCAAATAAATACATTCAAAGCGAGACGCATTGTAATTTGTACACAACAATCCAAAAATTGTCCTTTTGGAAAATATTTACTCATTTGAGCTAACAGATTTGAGCAGAGCCTGTCTAGTGGTAAAACATGTAAAGCTTGTTGTATGAGGATTAGTACTATTGCCTCATAGTAAGTTTTGGGGTATGGTAGGATTAGTAGTATTGCCTCATGGTAAGTTTTAGGGTGGTTAGTAGTAATTTACTTTTAAAAGAAAAAAAATCTTACCTTTTTATTTTTAAGATGATACCTTAATAAAACATATTTAAAAAATATATAATTTTAGTGCATTTTTTTATTTTATTAAGAATTTTTCACACTTATATAATATATAGATTTTTATTTGTAATGTTTTTATCTCTTTTAAATCTTGAAACACTATCAATTTTTTTCTCTATTTTTGAGTCCTTAGATACATATTTTAATATATTTTAACTCATTTTAAACTTTTAATAAGTAAAAAAACATTAAAACTTTTAATTAATGACAATTATTGGTAACTACATTGCATAAAAATTTGGAATCGTAAACTCAAGGCAAATAACAAGCATGCATTTCAATAGGCAGTACATCACTTTTGAGGGTTTCCAATACAGAAATTGAACCAAAACGATTAACGCTATCGTGGTTCAACTATTTTTAAAATTACAAGCCCTTAAGAGATGGTTTTGATTCTCAAAATTAAGATCATAAGTTTAAATTGTTTCAGCAATATTTTCAGATTCCTACATACTACATGAGCTGAACTTGCTGCTATTGCTTCTCCATAAAACAGTGATAAGTTTTACATTTGGATGTTGTCATTCCCTCATACAAAACATTCGTTTTACCAAACACAGAAGCAAATAGGACATCTTAAGAAGGTTTTATGTAATACTAGAAGTCACTGGTTGGTGTTCCTTCCGTGCCTGTTCAAAGAGGGAGGAATAGGTACATAAATCAGTATAATTCTCATTATCAGTTTTGTCTATAAGAAATCAAATATGGTTGAGCCTAGGATGAGAAAGCAGAAGAAAATCATTGTAATTTCGTATATAAAACTAAGAGTACTTCATAGTTCATAGGGCACAGCACAAACCATAATAACACAAAAATGTTTTAACATTACTACTAAGGAAACCTAATATTTATAATTTATTCAACAAACAATTGCTTAGCTCCCATAAAACATGATTGTAATTGATATGAGAATTTTTATTCCAACACTGTCTAGGAACGGTTGAGGTTTCCTATATGCAAAATCAACTCAACAGCCACTTCCTAGAAACATGTATGGTTGTGCCAAAACCAACATATGGTAAACAAAACCCATCTCTCATCTTAAATGTCCACTTCCGCTTATAATATAGATCATATTAGGTATATATCGAATAATCTAACGAGCTTAGTGTTATTTTGCTTCCACCATACTTTTTTGGCGAAACATTGTTGTTACTCGTAGTAGATATACAATAAAACACATAATCTTGAGAGAACTTAGTCAAAGCCCAATCTGGTTGTGTTTTCAGTTTTAATCCTCCAACTGAAAGCATAGAAAAACTAATGTCTTTACCTTAAAGAAGAAATGTATTTCTCAAGGTATTCTTCCTGATCAGGATTAAACAAAAACCACTTTTCAGCAGGTATATCTTCACTCCCGGACCCCATATCTGTGCAGTGATTAAAAGGATAAGATGCAAACTTAAATTGGATCCTTCGAAGTAATAATGTTAACCAAATAAAAACACTGACCCTGAAGCAATGTGTCTTCTTCAGCACCTAAACATCTTAATTTCCAAAAAGCACGACCTTCAGCATCTAAAAGTATAGGTTCGGTTCTAACAGCATCGGACCTTTGCTTTCCTGTCAAATAATTGTAAGTCATAAAGTATTTATTGCATGAATTGCCTTTACGTTAAGCAATAGCTTATTCACTAACTGATATAATTAGTATTTCCAATAATGTGTTTAAGCAATAGACTTGTGCTAAGATTCCGTTTGAATTATTCAAAAAGTCAAAAGGCTCCAGTTCTCCATCAAATTAATCATCAATTCAAGGGGCAAAAAACTGGAACAGAATGCAATATAATAAGCATCTCCTAAATAAAAACTGCCAAAAAGTAACTAAAATGCCATAAAATGCATGCAGTCCTGATATTCTCATCTGCAAAAAGTTAAAAAATCCATTTCAAAAGTCTTTTATTGATCGTAAATACTAGAAGCTAGAACATACTCTTAGGTACAGCATCCGTTGCCACAAGCATCTCAGCATGTGCTTGATCTGCTTTAGTTTTTATCCTTGAAATAATAGCTTGATGCTCTGAAATTGTAAGAGCACCCTTCTTTGTCATTATAGCTTTGGCAATCCGATCCTTTAATTGTTGCTTCAGAGTTTTCTCCTGCATGTTATAACATTTAGAATTAAAAACAGTTCTAACAATAATAGATTAACTAACTTAAGCAACAGTATTCTATTACCTTAGACTTTGCTGCAACAACTTTTTCCTTTGCTTCTTTATCTTTTTGAATAACTTTTGCATTTTCATCGTCAATCCAGCTCCTTAGTTTTCTGAAGAAGGATGAACTTCCCATGACTCACAGAACTGAAAAGAAAAGGCATTTAAAGTAGCTGTGCGTTAAAGTTCAAATATTTTTTCTACTTACGTTGTTCCAAGCATCTCATCACACAGAAAATTTAAGAGTTTAAGCTTTTTCGAGAAGTCTAAGCATTCATATTCTTTGGCGTCACAAATTGAGGACAGCTCCTTCGATACACACTCAGATTCAGAAATGAATTCCTTCAAATCTTCAAACCACAATTTTTTGCCGCATGAAGAGGAAGACCTAAAGAAGGTTCAACAGTTGAGCAAATAGTTAATATGTTATAAGTTAGAAAATTAACTATGAACAACAAACCTTAGTATCAGAAAAAAAAAGTTATTCTTCAAAGCTTGTAACTTAAAAATATACTAAATAATTCAGCATTCAGCAATGTATAACTTTTAAAGAAATTTGTCAAAATAAAAGAGAAAACTACATATGTGAATAATGAAAAGAAGTCCATACTCCTCTTCCATATCTTCTTGTATAAGAGACAAGAGTTTAATGAAGAATCGAACTGATGAGGATTGATATTGCCGAGTCTCTCTTTTTCCTAACCTCAGCTCTCGAAGTATAGCTTCAGCTTGAACTTTTTTGACACTAAGAACCTTAAGTTGAAAAACAAGAGAAAGCATGAGCAATATACAGCAGGTTTAAGGCATCCTTTAACACAGCACAAAGAAGGACAATATTCAGAGTAACAGAAATAGGTTGGTATTTCGGCCCCTAAAAAAAAGCAGGTTGGTATTGTATGTAATGATGCAACATGACAAGCCACTGCAAGTTATGTTGTAAAAGCATTCGAACAACTTTTACCCATTTCTTGCTGGCAAGTGTTGCTTACACTTTAACAATGATGATTTAATCTTTGGAACTAAAGTGAAACTAAAATTAACAATAAGCCACAACCAAATGAAAAAAAATGTCAGCATAAATTTGACCTACTGGTCAAATAAAGCAAAAGCTAGAAGTACCTTTCCAAAAGCTTGACAAAATTCTAGGAACTGCAGTACATGCCCAACATCTTCAGGAGAAAATTCAATTCCAGAAACAGTTTTTAAGATGGTGCCCTCAGGCAAAGGAAGCTCAACATGAAGTTTATCATCTTTCAAAGCATTTGAAACTACAGCAACTTGTTGCTTGCCACCATCTTTTTGTTCACTCTCATCCTCATGTTTAACGGGGGTTGGAGGACATAATGAAACATCATCAAAAACCCTTTTCTTAGGGCTTTTTGTCTCTGATAAAGCACAATCTTCTTTCCCATTTCTGTCCACTACACTTTTGGAGACATTCTTGGTAACTTTAGGATTTTGAGGGATAATCCGTGTTGCCTGAGCTCCATAGTCTCTATTGCCATTTCCTATTTCTTTTAGCCTTTCCTGTTTAGCTTCCTTTCCATCCACTTCATATCCAGTTCCTATTTCTTTTAAACCTTTCCGTTTGGTTTTCTTCTCATTTTTAGTATCAGAAATTGGTATTGCATGAGTCAAATTTGCATCAGTTTTTCCATCAAGGGAATTTTCCTTTCCAACTTTCCTTGGTGAAACAACTGCAGACTCCTGCCGATCCTCAATTACAAGAATCATTGATTATGCATTAAGGAATGTAAAACTCAATGATCAAAAAAGACAAGAGAAAACAATATAATTAAGCACAATCTAAATTGCAACCAGCCAACCTTCAGTGGAGATGTAGGCTTTTTGGGTAAAAGACCCGAATATTGAACCTTCATAACAAGACTTAAATTGTTTGGGTCATCCAGATGCAACATATCTGAAACAGAACTGAACCCAGTTGCCTTGGCAGTATGCACTAGTATACCAGTGGGTTTGTGACCTCGTTTCTTCCTAAAGAAAGATAAATTTCAGAAAGTACAGTAAAAGAATCAATGTAAAGAAAAAGAATCAGAAACAGCATTAAATAAGTGAAAAATCCAAGCAAGCTTCAATAAACACTTACATGCATACACTACAATTGCAAATGTTTCTGCATTTAGGACATTTCCAATCATCCAATAATGCTACCTCTTCTGCTTTCTCTCCGTATCTATTTCCAAATACAACCATGTCCCAAACATTTACACGAAACTCAAAGAGAAAACCCATAATGAATTTTACAGTTATGTGAAGCAACAAAAAAAAATACTAATAATAATAATAAATAAATAAGAGAACGGTTTTAGAAAAACTAACCTGTTCAAAAGACATTTGTGGCAAAACTTAATGGTACATAGTTTATCACCCTTGATAAGCTTACACGGTGCCACGAAATCCATAGTTTTTTGACGGCACTGCAAAATTTAATTAACAATGTAAAACAATAGACATCGACAGAAGAACAAGTCACGACAAGCATGTGGATAGAGGTGTAGCATAGAGTATATGTGAATATGTATAACTATAACCTGATGACAAGTCTGGCCATTCTGGGAATCATAGATTCGGCATCCGACAACACGAACACCGGGACACTTAGAGCGCTTCGCCGGTCGATGATTTTCGACATCTTGGCTTCGATTTCTGGTTCCTTTATTCACCTTGTTTGCAACAGAAGCATTGCTTTGCGAAGCAGGACTTGAAAGTGGAGCCATGTCTGAATTTTATTTTGAATTGGCCAAATAGTGAAAGAAGGAGAAGAGGGAGATATGTGTCCTTCAAGTCTCATATTTTGAGTTTTGTTCTGAAACGTTCCTTCCCTCTTCTCATTGGCGGGAGAAGTATGAAATTTTTGGGGATGATTTTGAAATTTTGACGATTTTGGTGCGCTTTGATTTGGAAGGCGCCATAAGTTGCAATTTACAATTGAGTTGTAATAAATTTACACACATTACTGTTAAGTTAATTTACATTTGTAGCGTTTAAATGCTTGCAAGTTGCAAGTGAGCTAACTTAAAAATAATGTTAGCTAATTTAGTAATTCTCTTTATGATTTTGAGACTAAAATATAGAATAGATCTAGAATGATAAGCTAAAATATTCGAATTATATATAGTTATAGTAAATTTATGGTTTATGTATATTTTTAAAGGTAGTTTATAGTAAAGATCGTGTATTTATTTTAAAAGTAATATTTAGGTTATTTATTTAATTTTTATAACAAATTATTTTTATTATTATATAAAAAATATTTGTATAATAATAAATAATTATTTTTATTTATTTCAATTATTTCAATCATAATTTATTTAAATTATAACAATCTTTATCTAATAAAATTAAACAAATTTAGAAATAAAATAAATAAAAATGACTTTTGTTCTTTTATAATCATTTTTTCATAACAATAAAATTAAGTTGTTACAAAAAAATAAAAAAACTTAAATGTTTATATTGCATCTCAACTTTATAATACTTTATAAATAACTAGGAAGAATGTAATTAACTTCTTGAATAGTTGAAATATATACCTTTTAAGTATTGCTTAAATTATGAGAAGGTGATTTTAAAAGTTTTATATTTATTATAAAATTGATATTTAAATTATGTATTTATTTTTTATGATAATTTAATTATATTCTTATAAAAAAGTGAAACAAATAGTTATTTTTTATATTATTTATTTATTTATTTTTAATTATTTTAGTTACAATTTATTTAAATTATAATAATCTTTATGTAGCAGTGTAATTGAAAAAAAGTAAAAAACAAAATAAATAAAAATTAATCTTGTTATTGTGAAATCACTTTTTTATAATAATATGATTAAAGTGTTCCAAAAAAAATTAAACTTAAATAATTTTTACAATAAGTAAGGCAAGGCTAGGTAAGGAATACGGATGAGCATTTCATTTTCGCAAACCTCCAAACCCACTGGACGCAATGCTTAACCGAGCTTGTACGAAAATTTTACAAGTGGATTGGTTCTGCCAAGGTAAAATAACAAAATTGAATGTTGACAGCTCGGTTGAGGTTTTTAATTTTAAAAAACCTACAAGACCAGTCGCCCATATACTCTTTTCTTTACAACTAAATGTATATCTTAGCAAATTGATGAAAATTATAAAAAAAATAACACCTAAAATTTATAAGGAGCTTTATAAGGAGCGACAACTAACGTGAATTTATCTTGAATTGAAGTATGGTACAAAATTACAATAGTCCATGCTCATGAAGAGAAAGTGTTTATAACGAATTCATTTATCATTCTTCTTTGATTCATCAGCCTGCCATTCGGCTAATGCCAGAGTGTGACGTCCACCACAAGCAATGAGTTTGGCAATCCAACGTCCCTCAGCGATGTTTCCACTTAAATCTTCAGGAGGAGGGATGTTTATGGGAACTTCCATGGGTTGACCAGTGGTTACTTTCCGCCCATATCCAAGACGCCCATGGTCACCTCTGCCAAACTGCAAACAGAATAAGCAAATTTATTGCTTTTGTTGATGCGATTGATAATCCAAAGGGATTGAACCAACAAAAAGATTCTAGGTAAAATAATAACTCAAATTCGAGGTTCTATCAGTAAGAAAGCAAATCCAAGCCAACTAACAGCATCGTTATCCCCTGATCTTATTTCTCATAAAGTGTCCACAAGGTAAAATCAAGAATATTTCCAGTCAGTCATACATTGTAGTATAATGTCTTTTGCACCAGGTTCCCCATTACACCCCCCCCCCCCCCAACATGATGAGGCTTCACCCAGATTCTGGATTAAGATCCAGATCAATACTAAATAGTACGGAACCTCTCTCTGAATACTCGGCACTGATGGTTACAAAGCCTGCGTGACAAGGCTAGGCTTACATTGTACTATAATGTCATTTGCATTAACTTACCGAAAATATGTGTCCATCCTGTGTTAATGCCACCGAGTGAGTGCCTCCGCAAGATACCTGTGACAAATTAGACATTATCTACCTCTTGACAGTATGGAAATGGAATATCGATGTTGGTTTCAACTTTTCATATCACATTGGTTAAAAGTTCTCACTATACTTTTCACAATGTTCATTTTGGGTAATAACTAAATACAGATAGTACAGTTCCCGTGTAAATCATGATACAGCAACTATGCAGAATATAACCAGAGTGACAAAATATAGTAGTACCTGAACAATATCCTCCCCAGCTAAAAGTTGAACCCTTTGGGGAACCATTTTACTACTTTTATCATTATCTCCAAATCCAAGTCTTCCATGTTCTCCTCGCCCCCAACCATAAACCTGACGAAAGCAGATGCACACAAGTGAGATTTCCTCTGCCGAGGTACAAAATTCAAAAGATTCATAAATCAAGAGGAATCTTGACTCTAGTTTATATCAATAGACAGGTTAAGGGTAAATGCAACTAAATAATGGCAACAAATTTGGCGTTAAAGAAAATAAAAGCCTCACGTGGATAAAAGTCATTATTATGATAGAATTTAGGATGGAAAGCCATATTAGTTCCTTTACTTGTACAAAAGTTATCATTTAACCCCCTAACTTTAAAAATGTGACATTTGGTCCCCTTACTTATGAAAATGGTACCAAAAAAAGATATTTAATAATTTTAAATTTATTTAAAAATAAATAAAAATTATCAGAGGTGTTCTAACCATAGAGTAGGGGTAAAAGACTGTAAAATTTTCACCAACTATGTTTGCATTTTTTTTATTTGATAGAGTGAAAATAAATGACGAAATGTCCTCACCAATTCTGTTTAATTTTTTTTATCAATATAAGTCTTTTTGTGGTTCTTTTTTTAAGTAAAATAACTAATCGGCATATTTTTAAGTTAAAGAACTAAACAACACTTTTACTCAAAGAAAAGGGACTCTCATGCCATTTTTTCTTAAAGTTTATAAGAAACAAGGATGTCTCCACACATTGGATTAACCTTTTGGGGTTTAAAGGCCCATAATTTTTATAGACTTTAACAAAGTATTAGAACTCCAGTCGATCAATAGGTTAAGAGAAAAACGAAGGAGCCTTCAGAAAAATAGATATATGAGCTTTGCAAAAAAAAAAAAAAACAAGTAACGTAGATATAAATCGAATATAAGAAAATAGGCTCAAAATACAAAAGGTTCGATCAAACAACCCACAATTGGGTAGGATGTCAAAAATGTCAAACACACTACTTGACCCAGTTTAACTCATTTAAAGTTGATCCATTGAGCTTATAAGTTAAAAAAATTCAACTCACTTAGCTCATGAACTTAAATAGCAGCTTAATTGAGCTCAGGAGTAGTTTACTAGTTCATTTGACAAAGGCATGTTAAATTAAAAGGTATAAGAGAGAAAATAAGGAAAGTATCAAAATGTAATTGTTAATTATTACTTCAAATTTGACAAAAATATTAATATTAGTCAAATTAATAAAAAGAAAAATTAACAATTGATTTTTTGAAAATAAAATAAAAAGATAAAATTAAATTAAATTTATATTAGAATATTATAATAAATATAGAATTTCAAGATAAATAGTAACGTAAAAAACATACACAATATAATTGAGGTTAAAGAGGTGATCATTGACTTAATTTTGAAATTAAAATTGTATTAATACACAATACTTTATCATTGAATCGATATATTATTGAAAATATCAAATAGTCTATTTTATAAGAAATGTTACATTTTAAAATTGAGTTTTTAAGAGAATTTATGCTCGTTTTATTGAATATTGTTCGTATTTTATTATACATTTTTGAAATATAAATTGCACTAATTTACAAAATATTATGATTCTTTTCATATATTATTAGAAATATCTAGAAATCTAGTTTCTAATAAATTTTATGGTTTGTGATTTCAAGTTATCTATAAAAAATTATGTACATTTTGCTAAGTACTGTTCGTATTCATAAGAACAATTTTTACTCTTTTTAAAATATAAATGGTATTAATTCACAATATTTTATTAATCATTTCATACACCATTAGAAAGTTTTAGAAGTCTAATTTCTAACAAATTTTATGGTTTGTGATTTTGAGTTTTCGATAGAAAGTTATGCACATGTTACTAATGATTGTTCAAATTTAGAAAAACACTTTTTACTCATTTTTAAAATATAAATTGCACTAATTCACAAATTTTTATGAATCATTTAATATACCATTAAAAAGTTATAGAAGTTTAGTTTCTCATAAATTTTTTACGGTTTATGATTTCGATTTTTCTATAAAAAGTTATGCTTATTTTACTAATAATTGTTCAGATTCGATGGAATATTTTTGACTTGTTTTGAAATATAAACTGTATTATTTCACAAAATATTATGAAACATTTCATATACAATTAGAAAGTTCTAGAAGTCTACTTTCTAAAAAAATTTACGAGTTCTGATTTCAGGTTTTCTATATAAATTATGCTAGATCCAACCAGAGGCGGATATTTATGGTGAAGAGGATGGGCATGTACCCCACCTCAATTTTTGATAAATAAATTTTTGAGTAATATTTATAAAATTATAGATAAATTAATGTATAAAATAAAATTGTTACACTTGAATTTTAAATTTTAAACTTTAATACTCAATATATCAACAAAACTCAATAATTTTAACATATAATGATATATATATATATATATATATATAAGATTTTTTTCATAAAAATAAATAATAATTGAAAAATAACTAATATTATTTTTTATTTTGTATATGATGCCCCTCTTAAATGTTAATCTTAAATCCTCTAGTGAGTCTAGCCCAGCTCCGCTCAAAAGGTTAAAATTTAAAATTAGAAATTAGTTATCAAATAAACAATATCTAATTTTGAATTTTTACTTTTCAAAATTGAAACTAGAAATTGATTATCAAATAACATTTTTCTCTAAAATATTTTGAAATTGAAAATTTAAAATTCAAGAATCAGAAATTAAAAATTCAAATGGTTATCAAACATGACCTAAATATTTAAATAATTTAAATGAGTTTAATACAAAATAAATTTAAATGAGTTTAATACAAAATAAATTTAAATGAGATGCTCAACTCAAGTCACATGTAAATGAATCGAGAACAACTCAACTCATATAAAAATTAGATGAGCTGAACCGAGTTACAGCTCACTTAAGATGAGCTGAGTTAGCCCAATTCATTTGACACCTTTAAAGAATGTTAGAGAAGATGAAAGTTTCACATTAATAAAATACAATATTATAATAGAGTTCACAAGAAACAAGGGTTTAACTTTTTGGAATTGAAAGGCTTATAATTCTTACGGACTTTAATATTAGGAAATAAAATCTTATAGTATCTAAGAAGGGGTATATAAACACATATACATGCATCTACAAAAGTTTGAATGTGTGTTAGATAAGGACATGCATATGAAAACTCTTGAAAAATTATAAAAAAATAATACCTTTAAAATTTATAAAAATAAAAATAGCACTCCCATAACATTAAATGCATATGAAATAATGTGCCAGATTTTTTTTAAATAGTGAAAATATATAAACTGGTCTTTAGGGATGTTATTTTTGTTGTTTTCTCAAAACACTTTAAATCAATATATTTTAATCATAGAGACACAGAGAGAGAGCACTGACCTCTCCTTCATCCGTTAGAGCAGTAGAATGCCATCCTCCAGCAGCAATATCAACCTAGAATTGCAGAAAGACAAACAGCTTATCAGACTACTTTAACTACAAAAAGTAACAGGAAACAGGAGAGAGAGAGAGAATAAAAGCATCGTGTTTCATACATTTATCATATTAACCTATAAGGCACAAGATAACTAAGGAGTAGACATCATAACACCTGGGCTGTGCATTAATAAGGAAAAATGAAACATGAAGTTGCAGCCAGCCAAAAAAAGATATTTAAATAACCGACAAACTACTTGTTACAAAAATTTAGCCGATTAAACCTCTGAGAAAGCAAGCATTAACTTCTGGAATTCTAATAAAAGAACATAAGCTAAGAACATAAGAACATGTGTATGGTCCCTTATTCAAGAATGCATACTTAGCATAAGCTAATGGATCATAACGCTCCAGAAGAAATACAATCAAAGGAAACTGAGAGAACCTTTAATGGTGCTAAGAATAAATGGAGAAAGAAAATACTGTTTTTGACAATTACATACCAAAGTAAGATCAGAAAGCCCTTGAACAGGAATAGGTTGTGATCTTGGTTGGGTGTCCCCAGTTCCCAACTGTCCATACTCATTGTTGCCCCATGCCCATAAAGTACCATCTTCCTGGAGAGCCAAATTGTGAAATGCCCCAACTGCAATCAGCTTGACCCCTTCAAGACCTTGTACTCGCACAGGAACGTATATCTGTTTTCTGTATTTTTATCTTTTTAAATAAGCTAAAACTCCAGAATGATCCAATAATAATTTAGATATATCATAAAGAATACTTTATTCACAGGCATGCAGCCAAGATATCACCCTACGAGAACTGACAAAAGGGAAAAAATGAGTATAGAAAACAAGTACACAGGTTTGATTTTAAGCAGAACGTACATGTCCCCGGGAGGCCATGGTTGACCCCAAGTCCAAACATGCCCTTCAAGAGTAAGTACTACAGAATGAGTACCTCCAGCAGCAACCTATAATTATAATCTATATTATTAAAATATTGACATCTAGCGCTATAAAGAAGTTAGAGTATGTCAAAGAAAAAAAAACTCAAGACGATATTTTACTTTACATATGCATGCAATGCAAAGCAAGCAATTCCTACTACATGATCAGCAAAAAAAATTACGGGTGCTACAAGTGATATTTTCATTGGTCAACGTTTGTCATTTGTGCTTCAATGCATATGGAGCGGGGGTGTAGCTTCTCATGGGCTACATGGGGCTGTTGCCCCAGCTAAATTTTTTACAAAGTATTTTTAGTATTAAATAAATACATTTTATTTGTAGCAGTATATTGTGTCTAATTCTTCTGCGCACATTTTGAAATGCCATTCTATGTATCAACAATATTTAACAAATATTGATATAAATTGTGAGTAAATTGGTTAAAAATATACATTTTTATTCATATAATTTGTAAACTTTATAGGCAAATATAGAATTATAGTCAAATATATAATATAAAAATACTAAAATCAATATGGTGTGATCTAAAAATACTTTAAATATTTAACTTTTATCATTTTTCATGTATAAACGTATGATTTTAATACTTTATTAACTTTTTTTGTATTTTTGTCTTTTTATTTGTGTTAGATAAATTTTATTATAAGTTATAATACACCAACTCTAAGTTTGTGTTGTAATTTAGCATGAAAAGTTTAAACTTGGATTGAAGAGTCTACTGTAGCTCTTACTAATTTTACATTATAATTTATCTTTCACTCCTTAATATTTAAATAAAATTCTCTACTTTTTCTAAAAGAAATTAAACTTCATCTCCCTTTGATAAATATTTCTGGCTCTGCCTCTGATATGAGGCTATAGAGAGAGTGATTGGGTTATTACATGGCCAAAGAGGTAACCATGATCAAATCAGATTTGAATTTTGACACACCCACCTCTCGCAGTAACCTCATCAATAAGTGCTCTTGAGTATTTATTCATCAGCAAGATTATCAAGAAAAGATACTGCAATGCATTGTGATTTATTCATTTTAGTGATTTATTTATTATGGCCTCTTCAGCCAACAATAAGAAACATGAGGAAATTAAGGGTAATATGGAACAGAGCATATTAATAGTTTAAAACTTAAAACAGTCATGAATATATAATACTATAAACCCAATGCTTCCAATTTCAAAATAAACCTAAAGTTAGTTCTATATGAACGCCTATCTAAAAGATGAAATGTAACACATGCAGAAGGCTTACACAGCTAGAGCAGATACAATTTTATCCATGGTCAATCATCTAATGACAACTGCTGTAAAAGACATAATAATTGATGGCAAGGTGATGCAGCCCAAAAATAGTAATTATTATATAAAAATTTAAAAAGATCATATTTCTTATTCTATATATTTTGATATTTAGTATCCATTATTATTTTTTTATCTCTCCTTTTAGTATCTTATTATATCAGTAATTAAGTTCTGTGACTTGGAGACAAGTTTTTGATTAGCTATAGAAGGGCCCTTCCATTGTATTAAAGATAGGAAAAAATGTAATAGGGATCCCTTTTCTTTGAATAAAAGTGTTATTTAGTCTTCTAACTTTAAAAAATACTCATTAATACTTTTACTTATAAAAAAATACTCATTAATACTTTTACTTATAAAAAAATGTACTCATTAGTCCTTTTATTATAAAAAAATGTGTTTATTAATTCTTTTACTTATAAAAAAGAGCTACAAAAAGACTTTTATTGATAAAAAAAATTATAAACATAACTGTTGAAGGTATTATTATCTTTACCCCCACGTTATGACCGAAATACCTTTAATAATTTTATTTTTTAAAATAAATTCAGAATTACTAAATGTCTATTTTTGACACTATTTTTATAAATAAAGGGATTAAATGTCAAATTCTCAGAGTTAGGAAACTAAATAAAACCTTTTGTATAAGTAAAAGTAACAATGTGACCTTTCACCTTTAAAGATAATGTAACTTTTGATAGTTCAATTAATAAAATTTGAGAAAATTTTCTCTTTTCATTCCCAATTTTCTCGATATTCCACCAATCTAAAACGTCTCATTTTCAGTATGCTTTGTTATTTAGCGGGTTCAAATAAACAGTTTAAAATATCATCTCTTTCTTTCTTTCCTATAATTTATCATGCTTACAAGTTACGCCTACATCACAATGCTCATCGGTATAGGTATCTCCCATAGACATGCATTTCCTCTAAAATTGCTAAATATCTGACAAAAGAAACATATTTGCACAAGTTATTTACCTGGCGTACTACAAGCTTAGGGGCACAACGCTGAGGAATCACTATATCCCTTCTCAACGGCTTACCAGTGTCATCCTTTCTCTCTGGTTCCTCCCCACATTGCCCATACTCATTTCCGCCTGCAACAAACACTTACCCTTTTAGATCACACGATCAATTCCTAAATCTAGTTTTTAATCTCTATAGTTTTAGAAAATATCGAATTATTTATTTGTTCAACAAACCAATAATTTTGAATAGGTTTTATTATCAACATGCTCAAGAAAAAATGTAAAGATAAGCCAATTACTTACCCCAAGCATAGGCACGGCCTTGATCATCCACAGCCAAACAATGCCATCCACCTATAGCCGCCTGAAGATAAGCAAGCCTCAAGCTTGATAAGATGCAAGAGAACATATCTAATAGAAATGAGAGTAATTACACCAAGAGACGGCAAATATTAGAATTACCTGGACAATTTTAACGTTGGCAAGAGCATTAACTTGACTTGGAACATTCTCCGTTTTGGTTTCAGGAGGGTGTCCAAGAGTTCCTCTTTGGTTCCAACCCCAAGTAAACAACTAATACACCACATACAAGACCGAAAGATAAACAACATAAATTTGACATAATTATTCTGAAAACGACATGAACAAATAGCAAAGCAAAGCCAAATCCATAGATACACAGATTGAGTGTTATATTCAGAGGGAAAATAAAATTTAAAAAAGAAGAGAAAAATATGAAAAATAAATGAGCGGCGAAAATAAAAGAAGGGAGGAGAAGAGTGAAAGTCGTACCTTGCCATCTTCACAAATGGCGAGTGAGTTTCTACTACCGGCAACAACAGAACGCACTTTTTCATTATCAAGGGCTTTGACGACGGTTACCCATTCTTTCTCTTCGTTGCTTCCTAGTCCTAATTGTCCATCTTCACCCGAACCCCTATCCAATCACATTCCACTATCAGCAGTCTTCATTTTAATACAACAAGAAACTAAGACCAATGAAAAAGGATCAAGAAACTACGAAATAAGAGTGAAAGAACTAGCATAGACCATGCGATAATCGAGTTTTTCGAAGCCATGGGTCTTAAGATAGAGCTTTAGTAACCAATTAAGCAGCCTTTGGAAGAGCTTGGTTATTTATGTGTGAGCTTGTTGCAGACACTGCAAGTTGGAGAAAAGCTAAGGCGATTTGTGGATGCGTAAGTGATCTCGTGGAACGGTATAAACTAGAAAGTGCCCTCCACCTCCACCTCCACCCAATGAAAACGGTAGGATTGTGACTTTTGTACTAAAATTAAAGGTAGGTTTTTAGAAACGACATCACTCATCACGCACTGAAAATGTGTCCGGTGGGGTTCTTTTCTTGTTAGGAATTTACGAAATAATACTATTATATATCAGTGCAACACTTTCTTATCGGATATAATAATAATGTATAGATTCTTCTATCAAATATAAACACATATGTATTATTAAAATACATATTTATTATATTATTAAAAATTTAAGATATATATAAAGTTTTAAAAATTTAAATTTTAAATTATATGATATAAAAATTAAAGAATATAGAAGTTTTAAATGTTTGAAAATTAAATCAATATTTTAAAAATTTAAAAATTTATATATAAATTTAATTAAAATTTATGAAACAATAATACCCCGTACTATATACTCATTTATAAAATTCATATATTTTCCATAACCTAAAACAAGGCACGAATGAAAGTGGACATTGTGTCCATAAGCACAGACCAAAAGAATTCGTAGCCAGTTTATGTAATTAAAGTTGTTAGTTATACATGTTTAACATGGTTTTATATCCATTATAAAAAGAGAATAGGTAAATAATAACAATTACGAGCCAAAATAAAACTGAAATTTCAGTAAAAATCCTTTAAATTATTTTATTATGTTTGATTGAAATTAAATAAAATCAAAATTGATTCTTTTTATTTTTTTATTTTTATGTTTGATTTAACTTGACTGAAAAATAAGAATAAAATGAATTAATTTCTATAATAAAAATAATCATAATTTATTTTCTCCTTTAAACAACCATCTATTCTCATCTAAATTTTTTTTTTCCAATTTTACCTCAATCCCAAATATAATCTTAAATCTCAAATCTCAAATCTCAAATCTCAAATCCTACTTTATTTGAAAAAATAATAATTTTAACCATAAACCTTAAACCACAAATATAACCCAATATCCTAAATCATATTTTAAAAAAAATAACTTAACCCACAAATATAACACTAAACCCCAAATCATAAATCTCAAAACCATAAACCATAAACCCTATTTAAAAAAAAAATAATTTTAACCCTAAACTTTAACCCATAAATATAACCATAAATCTCAAATCTTAAACCCTTAAACCCTATTTAGAAAAATAATAATTTTAACCCTAAACCTTAACTCATAAATATAACCCTAAATCCCAAATCTTTAAACCCTATTTAGAAAAATAATAATTTCAATAATATATTTTATCTGACAAAAAAAAATAATTAAATAATATTATTTAAACTTTAATAAATATAGAGATATTGAGATAATATACAATATTTTTCTTTTCATTTCATTCCAATTGTAAAAAAAATACATTAATACTGATTTTTTCTTTGATTTTAATTATCAAACCAAACAAAAAAAAATTTCATTACTAACCCATTTGTCATTAATCTCCTTGAAAAAAGGAAACGAACTAAAAACACGTTTAACCCACATGAGTTGTCCAGTTAATTCGGTGACAGACATGAAGATACAAGTTCAAGCACTATCCTCAACATTGATCTGATATTTATTCACTACGAGCAGACACTAGGTCATAATGCTTCGATCATGCCAATAATTATATTACATAACCAATAATCTAAAATATTACGGATAAACTAGTTATCCCAGTGAAAGTAGTTTTTTTTTTGAAAAAAAAAAAAACTAAAAGCAAGTTATATTATTTTTATAAATTTTTTTTCTTAAAATATTATTTTTATGTCAAGCAATACAAGCATTTAAGAAAAGATAAAATTGGAATTTAATACAAAATTAAAGAGATGCAAGGAGAGAATAACAAAGTACCTAAGGCAAATCCAAACATGGAGACACAATAGATAGACACCAACTCGTCGACACGTAACTCAAAAATGGAAACAAATTCTTCTCACCAATAATTAAAGCAAATATATTAATCAGTTCGAACATCACCACCCCAACTGTCACGCTCGAGGTCATTAAGTTCAAGGAGAAATTTGCACTACAACAACCCAAATCATGGCATCTAATTTAACCATTACAGTAAAGAGTACAAATCCTATCAACCATACTCATCACTGCTGCCCTTCGCCTGCTTCATTTTTTGATGCTTCCTTGATCTCATCACCAGCATCATCCTGATCCAGCAAGAACATAAAGAATTAGATAAGCAATATATAAAGGAGAAGCTGGAAAGCAAGAACTCAAGAACTAAGACAGCTCATAAAATTAGCATGCATTGTCTCCATAGTTCATTTGCATCTTCCAGAAGAACACTAAAAATTCAGATAACGGAGAAAATAATTAACAATTTATTTATATTTACAAAAAGAAAGATGGTGTAACCTCAAAAACCATCAATAATGTACAAATCATTAAAATGATGTAAAGTTGGGTTTAAAAGGTTCAATATTTGGAAATAGAAATTACTTGAGAAGCCGCTGTAAATACTGACAATGTTCTGCATCAAATTCACTAACAAATGACAGCTCAAAGCCATAAATGTATAAAATAAATTGAGTATTTTATCTAAAAATATCACATACTAAAATGTAGAGGTAAAAAATGGCTGGACGGAAGACAACCCATGAAGCAATAAACAGCACCAGAACCAACTAAAACAGCAAGAAGAACAAGAAAAGCACCAGCAAGACGCAGTCATCCACTTACCGTGATGTCAGATGTCCAGAGAGTCAAATTATCTCGGAGAAGCTGCATTATCAATGTACTGTCCTTGTAGGACTCCTCACCCAATGTGTCCAGCTCAGAGATAGCCTCATCAAAAGCCTGCCAAGGAGAAAATAAAGATTTTGTGATGACATGTAAGCAAAGAATCCTCCAAGCCAAGATAACTTGCTTAAGGAAGACATCATCAGATTGAATCTGATTAAGAAAAGAAGAATTGCACTGGCCAGAAACATAAGCAAATGGTTACAAATTATGTATATTCCTGTAAATCATAAAGTACAAAAAGATGAATTAAATGTGATGTCTGCATGCTAAAAATTTCCTTATAGTAACACAGTTCAGAATTGCATACAACTAAAACATGATTTATCAATGAATCAATGAAAATGTAAAATAAGCTTTGATTCATGTTAGTTCATTAATTATTTAAAATATATATTTATATTAAATTTTTAAATTTTCAAAAACTTGATATAATCTTCAAAGAAATGCTTAGGAAGCAGCCAACAAAAAAGGTTATAAGACCAACACTCCCTTACATGACTACAATTGAAATTTACGCACAATATTAATCACAGATGTGAAACAAATAAGAAGCCACCCCAATTTTATCTCATGTTGATTAATCTACAACTTTGGGAAATATATAGAATATAAAGTAAATTTTTAATCCACATTTTATATCAAAATCTTAAAATAAATGGCTCAGGAAGTAGGTAGAAACGGGTGATAGCACCAACAACAAAAAGATAAACACACCCTTCTCCATGGGAATCATCAAATAGACCAGAGTTACCTAACAAAAGTATTCTGAAACCTAATACTTGAGAGGACCAAAGGCCAAGCTTAGGAAAACAATTTTCAGTTTGTGTACCAATCTGCTACAAAAGTAGAAACAAAAACTACAGCGAGCACCACTGATAAACATAATTGTTAAGGATGGCACATCATGCCAAAAAGTGAAAAACAATAACAGCAAGAAGCATCAATACAAAAAGCTAAAACAAAAGGAAAATGACAACAGTTTGCCTAATGAAATTGACAAGTACAGATTAAGTCTTCTGTTTACCAAGCAAGTGTTAAGAAGCATAATGATAAGATACGAATTAATTGAAGAAAAAAGAATTAAAATAGAGCATATAGTTAAAACTTAATTGCCTGTTTTGCAAGATTGCAAGCACGATCTGGTGAGTTGAGGATTTCATAGTAAAACACCGAGAAGTTAAGTGCAAGTCCAAGCCTTATTGGGTGGGTAGGAGCTAAATCAGACAGAGCAATGTCCTGCAAAAAATAAAACACATGATAATCAGACATCACCACAAAAGCGGAGTACAAAAACAAGAAAGGTACCTTGGCCTAAAGGAAGTAATTGCTACCTGAGCAGACTTGTAGGCCAGCAAAGTGTTCTCGGCAGCTTCCTTCCTCTCAGATCCAGTCTTGAACTCAGCCAGGTACCTGTAGTAGTCACCCTTCATCTTCAAGTAAAACACCTTTGACTCAGCAGACGAAGCTGATGGAACAAGATGAGACTCCAGAAGGTTCAAGATCCCATCACAGATCTTGCTGAGCTCAGATTCGATCTTACTCCGATATTCTTTGATAATAGAAACATGATCCTCATTACCCCTACTCTCCTCTTTCTGCTCTATAGAGGAAATGATCCTCCATGAGGCTCTCCTAGCCCCAATCACATTTTTGTAGGCCACAGAAAGGAGGTTTCTTTCCTCCACAGTTAGCTCCTCAACCTCTACAGTTTTAGCTACTTTCTCCATGAATTCAACCATTTCCTCATAACGCTCAGCCTGTTCAGCCAACTTGGCCATGTACACATTATCTTCACGCGAAGGTTCAGTTGACGACATTTTTTATATCAAATTATCTCACAACTCTGAAAAATAGTTCATTAAATCCCTTTTAGTACGTAATCTACGGACACTGCATAATTGAATCAATAACACAGTAAATTGTGAAACGTCATTTCAGTAAAACTACAAATGTAATTTAGATATAGAGCATTTAACTATATACTTGGTGTGGCAAAGATCCAAATGAGCAGAATGGTTGAAATCCCCCAATAGAAAACAAATTGATTCATCTAAACATTAACAAATATTCGGATTTCATTATTTTCCACCAGCACCATAAGACTCGCCGCTTGATTAAGAAAAAAAAATCATGCAAAATAGAAAGTTTAGTTCGCTAGATACCATCCTGAAAAATACGTTCACGGTTAACCCCTAACAGTCATTCACTCAAATCAATTCTCTAGACGGTCAAATCACCCATGTAGCATAAACCTAAACAAATCAACCCAAAATTCAGCAATAAACGGATCAATAACTCACCAAAAACACCAATCCGAAAATCCGGATAGAAATAGATCTCAATAAATCAACAAAAATTATTATTAAAGAAAATAATTTCTTTTAAAAGAAAAACCAAGTACAAAGATCAAAATCCCCAATTCTAATCCTAACCCTATAGATGAGTGAATACAATTAAATCGGAGCAAAAAAGGGATTGGGGAGCGCTAGTACCTGTGAGGTCGATGGTGAAGATCTGACTCCGAGAGCGCTTAAGCGAACAAATGATAAAAATGAGAAAAGGCCAAGGAAATGGTGGTGCTTAAAAATGGTCGTACAGGCCAAGAGGAGTGGAAGAGAGGCCCAATTGAACATGACACGTGTTGGGTAACGGAGATTCCTTGTTTTTTTTTCTTTTTTCTTTTGAGTCAAGCACTGCGTTGACCGTCAAAAACCCGGCTTCGTTCTTGTCGTTCCCTTTTCTGATTTGTTTTTTTTAAGTAAAAAAAATGTGAGTTTTCATTTAAAAAAATAGTATCCTGATTAATTAATTAATTAAAGAAAAATGTTAAAAAAATTCACTTATATTTTTTATTATATTTTTTTTGAAGTAATTTAAAGTATATTTGAAAATTTTAGACAAAAATTTTAAGTCTAATTTTATTATATTAATATAGTGTTACAAATTATATTAATATAGTGATGTAACACTAAGAATCATATTCTTTATTTTAAATTATATGTTTAAATTGTGATGATAAAATATTATATGACCTAAAAAATAAACATTTTATAAAGAAATTATTTTCTTTTTAAAAATAATGAAAATAAATATTTAAAATTATTTAAAAAATAAAAATAATTCTCTTAAAACTTATAACTATTTAAAAGAATTTTTATTTTCATATATTTTTTATATTAAAAAAATATAATGCATTATTTTATTTTGAAATTTTTTAATTATACGTTATTTAAATTAAACTGCAATAATGCAGTTATTTAAATCAATTCAATCTATCGATTTTTAATTTTATTATAATGTTATTTTCTTATAATTTTCAAATTATTTTTATTCATAAAAATATCATCTATCTTCTAACTACAAATGGTATTAATTATTTTTTTTATTTTTTTATTTTTTTAAAGCATAAATTATTTCACTTTGATAAAAAATAATACTTATTTTTTGATAAAATAAAATATAAATTTTGCTATTCAAAATTTGATATAAATCTTTGATTATTTTAAAATATATAAGAAAATTATAATAATATATTTAATAATTAATCAATCAAATTATATTTTTATTAAAAATAACTAATGTTAACTAATATAGCATAATTAATATATTAATATAATTTGTGTATCACTTCGTTAAAAGTCATGTCTTATTACTCTAATTCGTGTATTGGTACTTAATTTAACTATTTTAAATAGTGATTGTTCAATAAATTCAAAAAAATAATATTTATAATAATTCAAAAAATAAAAAGATAATCTAATAATAAAATAGGTATCAATAATTAAATTATATTATCATAATAAAATATAACATGTAATATAAAAAACACTAATACATTGAAACTCTATGTATCAATAACTATACTAGTTTAAATTTAATATTTATTTTTGTGTGTTAACTACTTAAAACATTATTATTATAATTAATCATTAGAGATTAAAAAATTAATGAAAGAACATAAAAGTTAAGAAAAAAAATTAAAATTATTTATTTATTATAATTTTATAACCACGATGTTATCCAAAAGAAAATTAATCGTTAATGAATGAATTTTTTAATCAGTGATAATTTTATTCAATAATAATAATTTTGAATTGAAATTTATTTATAATATTAAAACAATAAATTTATAAAAAAATTTGTGTTGTTTATAAATAGATACTATTTAATTTATTAAATGTTTTACATATTATAACATAAATAATCATAATATTAATTTTTCTTACGGTAAATATATTGATAATTTTTTTATTGTCTTTTTGTTTTTAAATTTTTTTACAAATATCCTTATTTAGTTTAACATGTATGATATATGTGGTTAATTTTGATAAAAATATATATAATAAAATGTCATTCAAAAAAGTTAAAAATGATTTAATAAATGTATTAAAATGTAACATTTTCTTAAAATTGAATATAACAAGTACAATGTAAAGTATAAATATATCTAAAATAACATTGGTTAATGGCATATACCAATAAAATCTAAGTTTAAAGATAAAATTATAAAAAAATATTTAATTATTAAAATATATAGTTTAAAAAATTAATATATATATATATATAAATATTAAAAAATTTAAATAACTTTAAACATAATTTTTCCTCACCTTACCGAGCCTCCAACGGGATGATATTATTAATGACTTAATAAATTTTTTATTAAATATATATAATATTTAGATAAGGTTTATCGAATAAAATTGGAATAGAAATGAGAATGATAATATAATGGAATGAAATGAAATAATATTGTTTGATTTGATCAGTAAATAATTAGAATTGAATGAAAAATACTGTATATTATCTTAAAACCATTATATTGAGTAAAGTTTAAATAATATCATTTAATTATTATTTTTTTAACAAACAAAATATATTATTGGAATTATAATTTTGTAAAATAATTATTACTTAGAAATAAAATATATTATTAAAATTATTATTTTTCTAAATAGAGTATAGGGTTTTAAGGTTTGAAATTTGGGGTTTGTGATTTATGATTTAGAGGTTTAGGGTTTATGATTTAGAGGTTTCAGATATAAGGTATATGGTTTAGGTTTGAGATTTCAAGGTTTAGGATTAAGATTATGGTTGAAATTATTATTTTTTTAAACAAGGTTTATAATTTAGGATATAGGATATAGAGTAGAGGATTTAAGGTTTTGAATTTTGAGGTATAAGATTTAAGGTATAAAGTATAAGACTTATGGTTATATTTGTGAATTAAACTTTAGAGTAAAATTATTTTTTTTTTAAATAAAGTTTAAGATTTTAGGGTTTAGAATTTAAAATTTGAAATTTTCGATTTTGAGTTTTGGATATAGGTTTTATGACTTAAGATTTAGAGTTATATTTTGAAGTTGTTATCAAATTGAAACAAAAAATTAAGATAAAAATGCATTCATGATTACTTAAGAAGGAAAAAGAATTTTCATTTTTTTTTCTCTTTTAAAAATCAATTCTATTATATTATTATTTTTTAATTAAATCAAACATAAAATTATAAAAAAATCAATTATGATAAAGTTATATTCTAACTAACTAAACAATACCTTACACTATCTAGTCGGCTTTAAAGTACGAATTGCCTAGTGACATCGGCCAGATCCAAGACCCAAATAATAAAGGCAAGTGCTTATGATCCCGGTCCATTAGCATTAATTTATTTTTAGATTTTATAATGCCTTACTTCGTCTCCTAGACTTAATAAATATTATACATTACTTACATTAATTGTAATTATTTTTAATTAATTATTGACTAAATTTTATCTTATAATTATAATCAGTTATTGTATTATTATTTTTTTATTCATGTGTCTACTATTTTTAATAAATTTAATATAATTATTTCATAAACACTTTTTACGATTTAACTTATTAATTAATAGGAATCATTTCACAATTATCTTCATCCATCTGATATAATATGTATAACTAAATTAAATAATTATACTTTAATTACTTCTTTATAATTAATAAATATTATTAATTTTTTTTAAATAAAAATTATTAATATAAAATTATTTAATAATATTTTATATTAAATAGAAACATCTATCCATTTTTTTAGATTTAAAGAATGTATAGATTTTAACTTTAAAATTTTTTTTTACTTAAAAACTTTCGATTATATATATGACATAAAATTTATTAAAAATAAAATTTTATCGATAGATAATATTATATTATACACGTAAACTAAACATTATTGTGTTCATTATATAAAATATCTTTCAATCCTATAAAATTTTATAAGAAATTTAGATTATGTATTTGCTATAAAATTTTATAAGAAACGTAGATTATGTATTTACATGTACACATGTATTTTTAATTTTATTATGTCAATAAAGGAATTTTTTATCATCTAATTTCTTGTAAAAACTTTGAATCAGATTATGTTAATACATTATTAGTATTTATGTAAACTTAAAATTATTAATAAATATTTTTTATAAAAATAAGAATTATAATTTTTTAAAAAATATCATATATTTTTTACATTAATTTAAATTAGTCATTTAATCTATTATAAAAAATAATATTTTATCATTTATTTTTATAAAAAATATTATTATTTTAAGTAACATAATAATATTTTTTTATATTTTATTTTATTGATAAATAATGAAATAATAAAAATGATTTTTGTTATGAAACATTATTAAATAGTTAAATTTTTATTAAAAATTTAATTAAATAATAAATTTTATTATTCATTTTTTATAAAATAAAAAAAGTATGTGATATCTTTTATAATATAAAACATTAATTAACATAAAATTTGGGCAGTTAAATTTCAATCAAAAGGTATACAAGTCTTGGGCCGGCCCAGAGCAGGCGTGATTGCCTCCGAGTCTCTCTTCCATCAAATCAACATCCCATTTCTGCTCAAGTACGTAGTGTTCTCTTCTCAGCACTTGAGGTTCGTGTTCGATAGACTCTTCAATGGGTTACCTACAAGAAGCACGTGAGAATCACGTGAAGAAGAAAGTAGAGGAAGGTAAAAGCGCGCAGTACCCATGAATTAAAAACCCTAGCCAGGTGCTTAAACTATCGTTGCTTCAATTTGTCAAAAACTACTTTCTTTATAATTGCTTATGTTTCCATGTACAGCATTACGGAGCAAAATGAAGGAAAAGGCGCTAAAACAGTGCGACCATTACGCTTTGAAATATGCCGAATGTGCTTCTGGCAGAACCTTATCTGTTGTTTGGCAATGTCGCAACCAAGCCAAGGAGTTGAACGTTTGCCTTCATCAATTGTAAGCTCACACCACATTTAATGGATTTTGTAGTTTTTTTTTTGTTTCCATTTCCTGGGAATAGTTTATTTATTTAGGTCAAGGTTGAATTGAGTTTCTTGATGTAAATAATTGTAATCAGGGTTCAATCTTACTTTTACGATGATGTGCTAATTGATCGGTATCTAGGTTTTATAGGAGATAAGCAATCGTTTATAACGTCAATGTTTTTCGTTTGGTTTTGTTAACTCAGAGTTAAGGTTGGAGATTATTGCTACCACAACTAGCCAAGATAATGAATAGAGTTTACTTAGATCATCAGGAGTAGTAGATGAGAGTAGTCTAGTCCAAGCTATGTGGTCTAGTTTGTCAAAATTTCATTAGGTTCATGCATTATGTCATTATGACATTATAGAAATTTGGCATGAAAAACAGATAGGAGGTAGCTTGACAAATGATTGTTCATTTTATTATCGAGCCCACTCGAGGAGGGGGGGTGCAAAAGGGTATAGGAGTTTGGTATATGAATAATTATGTGAAGATTATCCTACTTGGTTGATTTACTCCTGTTGTGTGACCTGTATGACCTTGTTTGGAGAAACTGAATCCACGGAAAAGGTTATGGATTAGGAGAAGTTTGGTACCTTGATGAAATTATTTTAACATTAGACTTGTTATCGCCAAGTTTTAATGGATAAACTACTCATTTAGAAGTTTTTGTAGAGTAAAAAATGTCGAAATCTTCCATGGTAACAGCATAAGGAGTGAAGGATCAAAGTTTTACTTGTGAGACGTGATTTTTATTTCCCTCTAGTACATAAATAACTCAGTTATTTAACTGGTTTCATTTTCAATCCCTTCAGTAAGAAAACATAGGTTCATTTTTTTATGACATTAAGAAACATATGTTCATTTAAGTTATAAGGAAAATGAACGCAAGGGAGTTAAAAATGAAACTCCATGTATTAAAGAGGGTTAAATTATACAATTAAATCTTAGTTTTTTCAGTTTCCTTTTAAATATTCCAATTGATGTGTTTAGATAGATAGTGTAATATGAATATTAGAACACTTAAAACTGTTTTGTTCTCTTATTTGCAGTACTAACGATACTGTTTTGGAAGAAATGAAGAGAGAATACATGCTTCGACAAGAGGGGAAGACGTCTGCTGGGTTTTAAAGCTCATCCTTACTAAGTAATGACGGTCACTCAACTGCGACAAATCTCATTCCTGTTATCAACGAATTTATGCAATTCTTAAAGGGTATCTAGCAAACTGATTATGGGTGTTAATTAATTATCTTTTATTTTTATTAGTTTTCTCTCTGTTGGAACCTTTTTGTAGGGACCATGTGAAAAAGTTGAATTATTGTTGTACTAATCCACCCAACATTTCTACCTATAGAATACAGTTGAAAACAGTCCAACTTCTGCATAAATTTTTCGGGGAAAATCGTATATCACACTACTAATCACATGCCAGTCTAGTGGTACATAGACGACTTTGCATTTGGTACTTAAGCATTACATGAAGAAAAGAATTATTGGAGAAATTCTTGAGGGAATGGATTTGAATTTTCTTAGGGATTCTGCCGGGAAAATTGATATCATCTGATTAATTTATGGAAAAGTTTAAATATGATAGATCTTAAATGATAACAGAGTTTGATTGAACAGTTGATCTCATAAATCTGTATCATTGTGTCAAATCAATTATGTTTGTAATATCTAATAGTGCTCTTAATTTACTGTAGTAACTATGTTTTTTAATTGCTAGAGAGGGAGTTCGACTGAAATTAACATACCAGCTTAGTCCAAACTCCAAAACGCATCCCCACCCTTTAAGTAGAGTACTCTTTTACATTTTGTTATTTGGTTAATTTCGTTTTATAAAAATGTAAAACGTAATTTAGTAAAAACATATTTAACTTTGGACATATAATTATTGTTAAACGTATTTAACCCTAAGTTATTTGCAGTAAGGTTTTCAGGGACTTTTATGGCTGCCTTGAATTGCACTACTCTCAGACAGTTTTCTTCTCAATTCAATCATAATCTTTCTTCTGACAAAAAGAAAGAAAAAAAAACTCTCTTCTCCTGATTCCTCTCCCAAGTATTCAATAAATAATCTAAAAAAAATCTTCTCCAAAGTCTCGTTATGCTCATTTTCATTTAATGGTACTTAGCTATATATTATTTGAGTTTAAAAATGAGTAAAAAGGGTAGTGGATATCTGTTTTAAAGGACTGTTTAGCGTATTTGTAACTTCCATTATTTATAAAAGTGTTGAAGTTAAATTTTTATCTAATATTTTTGTTGAATATAACATGATAATATATATATATATATATAGATATATAGATATTTATTTAATAAAGTAATTTTTAATTAAAAAATTACTTATATTTTTTAACAATCTTTCAATTAAATTTAAATTTTATTATTTAACGTGTAATTTTAAATGCTAGAATATTTTTTAAAAAATTTGAATAATTTTTTAATTAAATGTTAATCATTTCAAGAATGTACCTATTGAAAGACATGTATATTATTTCATTATATTTAATAAAAAAAATTAACTTAATCTCTATCTCTCATGTTTTTTTACAAATAAAGGGATTAAAATATATTTTTTAAACAAATATAATGAACATCTTTGACTTCAACAAAGTGAACATTTGAACACTACACCCTAAAAAAAAATCAAAAAATCATATAATCATATAGAATGACATTAAACGAGTATGAAAGCATATTGAATCACATGCTTATGTATGCATTAAAAATATGTTTTCTCGTTTTCCTTTGCCCTCTACCATGTCATCATGATAAACTAGCTCCACGAAGAGAGCAGGAAAAAAACTATAAACAAAAAAAAAACATGGACCACTTTAAAAAAGCGAAACGCATTCTTCACTGGATTTTTTTTTTTTAGATCTTCACTGGATTATGAACGCAACAAATTTTCAATGAAAAGTAATGTTTGAAAAAATTACTAAACAGAAGAATTCCGTTGACAAAACTCAAAACCTTACTGCATAGCAAAAGATGGATAGCGGTTCGAATGCAAAACTTGGGGGATTTTGCATGATTACCACAAAAGTCACTTCATAACGAAAATTCCACGACTTGCAAATTGGATGCCTTCTAAAAGTGTTCTGAATGAAACATCTGCTGTTGCATTGAAGGCGAACCAATTCAATAAAATAGGAAACGGTGCAAGCAAAATTTAAATCAAAGCTAATTTGGTTTCCTCATATTGCGCCCAGCACGAATTACTTCATCCACCAACAGTAATTGTGATGATATTACCGGCCTGCAGAAAGAGAGGCCAAATCATAATTGAAATGACTTGTAAAAGAATGCAAGTGAAATCATATAATTGAAATGACTACTTAGGAGGTTAACGGGATTAATGTCCGTTAATGCAAAACATCATTAGATACAATGCAAGAAACAGACTTGATTAGCGGAATTAGGAAAAATATTTCATGTTCCCCACTTACGCTGAGTTTATAATCTGACGTTTCACGGTATAGTTGTCAAAAATACCTTCCATTTGAGGATCAATAGGTTCTCCCGTGTGATGGTTCAAACCTACAACATTACCCCGGTCATGCTCTCCCTGCATACACAATCACACAAATGACATGGCAAAGTTATAATTCACTCAATTCCTTTTTAAAAAAATTGAAGTTGGTAACTTCAAATGATTCAGAAGTATTACCGTAAGAGCAATGATAACGTCTTGCTTGTCAAGACCTGAGTTCTCAGAAAGTGTCTTGGGAATCACAAGGAGAGCATCAGCAAAAGCTTCAACACCAAGTTGAGCACGCTGTTCAAAGATTTGTATGCAGTGATTAGAAATTAGAATAGAAAACTGCCTATATTTCTTTAAAGGGAGACAACAAAGAGTTACAGTCATACCCCTTGAACAGTTTTCTTCACTTCATTTAGTAGATGTTGTCTAGCAGCCACTTCAAAAGCTCCAGCTCCCTGAAATTCAGATGGAAATATACAATTGTGATATTCTGGTAAAAACTTCAAGGGGATAAAAGAAGGAAAATTTAATTCGGCGGACCTCGAGCCTAATAGGCATTACACATATACAGTATGACAAGATAAATTAGGATGTGGCAGGTACCACATAATCAGTTCAGGTTTATCGTTTCCTACTAAAACATTTTAAACTGTTAAAGAACATACTAATTTATGTAGAGAATAGACATCTTCATCAGTTTACATATCACATATGAAATAATCTTGCTATGGCTATTCTCAATGTCTTATCAGCAGCAATAACAATGATCATCTCTTAGGGAGTAAGAAGCATATCAAACCATTTTGCAAAGTATGCAGCAGAGCAGGCATATAATCCTTCTTAATGTTTGCTTCAAATCTTTATAAATAATCAAACAAAAAAAACAAAGAAAATTCAGTCTGATGGTTAATGCAAATATTTATGTCAAAGAAAAAACTTACCAAAACAACAGCTTCATCTTCGATCGTATTCTTAACTGCTCTCAGCCCATCACGGACAGCATCCTTAATTTGGGCAATTGTGTGGTCATTAGGCCCTGTTCAAACAAACAGAAGGGTGAGGATTAGATCAATGACCATATAGTGATACACTTCATCAAATAGTTGTCATATCCTATCAGCTATGTAAATGAAAAGAACAAAAATGCCTCAAGTTTAAGCAGCAAACACTATACCTTTGATTAAAATTGTACAAGAATGAGGATTCCTAACTTGTTCTACAAAAGTGTACACATCCCCAAGAACATGCTCATATACCAGGCCAGCCCAACCAAGACAATCAGGAGAGAGATCATCGACAGAGTTAACTGCCTCTCCCCCACAAACCAAAACCAAACGTTCCATGTTTCTTCTCTTAGCTCTGCGAAGAGCAATTATCTACAAGACCACATGGTAAGCAAATTGTGAACAGGAAAGGATACAGCATAAACAACATGGCTAGTGAAATTCTACAAGACTATCAATATAAAGCAGATAACCCAACAATGCTCTTGCCAACAATTTTTTTCCTTGTATTAGTAATGATGACAATGCTCTTCCTAACAATTTTTTGCTTGTATTAGTAATGTTCCATGATTTACCCCTGCCCTTGCAAGAAGGTCCAATGACGGAGGGTCAATTCCCTGTTGATTTATGACAACAAAGCCATTGTCATTACCAGCACAAACCTGAAAAGGTCAAAATGTTATAGCCAATATTAAAAAACCAGAAGTGCTTCATCAACATCTAGCATATAGTGTGGATTATGTAATCTTTTTTGGGGCTCATACCTTATTTTTCAGGTCAATGATTTTTTTAACTCTTTCATCAACTTGATGCCTTTCAGCTGCAACCATTCTCTCTCTCTGCTCAGCATTCGAGTAGAAAAATCCAGCATTTATCTCACTGTGGAATGGGCATCAGATTCAATAAGTTCACAAAACTTACATGCAAGAGCCAGAAGTTAGCAAGAATCATCCAGAAGAAATCATCCTTCCTCAGTAACTTAAGTCCTATGATTTTCTTAATTTAATGCATTTGTATTACACAATACAAAGATGGTCTCGTATTTCTGAGTTTCTACCTTTTGTCATACTCCAAAGACACATTACATGTCAAGATATAGCAGTTCTCCGCTCCTCCTTTCATATCAGGATGCCTAGAACCATGGTCCAGGACAAGCCCCTCAATCTGGGAGTACAATTGTATATATATAAGCTTGCCAAATTCATAAACACCAATTACAAATCTGTACTGCCTTAATTGTCAAAACAGGAGATCAAAATATATTTTTACATACCAATCGTATGTCTACATCAAACTTATGGCGCATATGCATGATTTCCACCATAAATAAATCAATGGCTTCCTCTGGCTTACGAATACAAAGAACCTGTCAATTTTCAAACCTTAGGAACATCACACCAAAAGTCAAGATGGAGTCTACAATAACTAATTAGCTGTGTGAGCAAGGAAACTGGAAATTATAAGCAAATTTAGTCAGCTAAGCAATATCTAATCCACCCTTAGTAAAGGACAGAGAGCCTCTTGCACTCACAGCATTAACAACAATATCAGTCAACTGATCTGCCAAAGCTTCGTACAGCTGTTGAAGAGAGGAAAAATGTCAGAACCAAATGACAGCCAAAATAAAAAAACTCGTTGGATTTTCTTAAAAAACTAACTTTTGACTCATCCTTTCAACCCAACTATCATTAGCACAATAGAAGCAAAGCTACAACTTACCTTAGTTCTCAGGGTCGTTCTTGCCACCATCTTCAGAATTTTTTTATCAGGCTCATTGCCCATCACAACAGGAGTCTTAAACTTTTCCAAGAATTGGAGAGTTGCTCTTTTTGCAATCTCAAAACCATCAACAAGGACTCGTGGATGCATCCCTGTATGATAAGCAAAGCCTTCATACTTTAGACAACCAGCTCTACAAATTTAAAAATAGTAGATAACAAAACATCAAAATCGTTACACCTTTTTCTCGTGTGAAAATTGGTACAGACCTAGATAAGATCTAGTTTCTGACAATTACTTAGAATATCAATGCAATATCAAAAGTAACAAACGGAAAGGACATAAACTCAAAAGATAACCTGATTGAAACTAGGTACTAACAAGAACCCGTTTGCAATGTATGTATCTCAAACCAACAATCTATAAATGACCAATTCCAGCGTGAAATTGAACTTCAGGAGACGAGATAACACTAACTAACCTTCACCAATGTACCGTTCTGATTGCTTCATAAGCTCGCCAATAAATATCACTATAGAAGTGGTGCCATCTCCGCTTATATCATCTTGGGCAACAGCCGTTCTAGCAATCATTATAGCTGTTGGGTTTTGAATTTGCTACAACCATTAACAAAAAGTTCACTAAAATGCACTACATAGAAGAAACTACACGTATGCAAAGGGGAATTAAGAATAAACATATTTGATGTCTGGAATCAAGACTTTAGAAGGAAACCTAGAACACCTATTTTTTTTTAATAATACTAAATTTGAATGCAGAACGCTCTTAGCGTTCAGTCAACTCTACAGACTAATGGCAATTAGCTGAAATGCTAGACCCGCCAAAAGCTCGGGGTTCTTCTTAATAATAAAACGAAGATAACAGGACTGTCATTTCTATTGTACCAATTCGTAAACAAAATCACAGCCGTGATAAAGCTTGGAGCCTTGGATAGATTCTAAAACTCCCCCATAAACTAAATTCAGAATCAGAAGCCTCAGGAACTCAAGTGTTTGCCCATTACATACCCAATCCTATTCAGACCATAGCAATCAGAGTCTGTTGGGAAAATCGGGTATATTTTCCCTATTCAAAGTAGTAACTATTCACTTATGATTTAAATGAATAGAACTCAAACTAACCCGACAAAATAATGCTATTAGAAATATAATGCTAAAATAAACTAAAACAGATATTGAAACAAAATATTAAAGCAGAAAAATAATAACACCAGAAATTTAACGAGGTTCGGTACAAATGTTACCTAGGTCCTCGGGCGTCGTTGACCACTTCCACTATCTCCAAATGGATGAACTCCAAAATTACAACTAATTGAGCAAAATTGAACTAATCAATTACCCTTACAAAAGAGGGGAAGATTTACAAATTTTGGGATGTTTACAAATGGTGAAGGAAGGCTTTATTTATAGCCCCAAATCCAACACCCATCTTCATTCCTAACCAATGTGGAACTTTTCTAATTTGCTCACTAAGGAGCTATATAACAAATCTTCACCTTAGCGACTTAGTAATATTAAATTATTTCTTCAATTACTAGATCAACGACGCCAGTGCCAATTCAGATTTGCAGGATGTTAATCAAGTCCAGACAATGTTTGAACTTGATTGCTGTTACCACCTTGGTCATCATATCTCAGGATTCTCTCGTCGTACTAATCTTCTCGAACTAGTACTCCACCTTCTTCAATAATCTCTCGCACGAAATGATAACGAACGCCACCGTGCTTTGTACGTGCATGGTAGACTTGGTTCTTTGCTAAATGAATAGCACTTTGACTATCACAAAACACCTTAATATGTTTTTGACCAACTCCCAAGTCTTCAAGCAAACCTCGTAACCAAATAGCTTCCTTCACTTCTCCGTAACTACCATATACTCGCCTCATGCGAGACAAAGCAACCGTGGATCGCAAGGTAGACTTCCAACCGATCGGTGCTCTAGCAAGAGTAAACACATAACCGTAGTTGATCGACGTTTATCTAAATCTTCCCGCATAGCTGGAATCACAATATCCGACCGCACATTGACCAACAATATTATCCCCGCCGGAATACTAAACCAACATCTACGTATTTATAATATACCGTAGAATCCATTTCACATGCCAACCAATGTCCTTTACCAGATCATGCATGCGTACTGCCACAAAGACCAACCGCATGTGAAATGTCAGTCTCAGACACACCATTGCATACATCAAGCTACCAACTCGCATTTGCATATGGTACCTTTGCCATATATTCTCGTTCGCATCATTTTTAGGAGATAATCGAGCACCAAGCTTGAATCGAGGAACTAGCGGAGTACTTACAGGGTTTTGTCTGTTCATTCATACCAAAACGTTTGTAGTACCCTCTTCAAATATCGACTCGGGTCAAACTAAGCTTCCCTCTTCCCGTCTCTCGCTTATCTCCATACCGAGAATCTTCGTTTCTCCCAAATCTTTCATTTCGAACTCCGACTTAGTCGAGCCTTCAACTTCTCAATTTCGCTTGGCTCTTCGATGCAATCAACATATCATCGACGTACATAATGTAAGGTAAATGAAAGACTCATTTTCAGTAGCTTGCGAAAATACACACAATGACTACGCGTGTGCTTTCCTCGTGTACTTGTTGCAACATAAACCGATCAAATCGTTTGCATTAATCGCCTTGGAGATTGCTTCAATCAATACAATGATTTGTTCAATTTTACAAACCCAATTCTCTTTACCAAGAACATTAAACCCTTTCCGTCCGAGACATATAGATTTCCTCTTCTAAGTCACCGTGTAAACGCTGCTTTCACATCAAGTTGAACTAGTTCCAAATCAAATCAGGCTACCAAGGCCAACAAAATTCTAATGGAGGAATGTTTTACAACTGAGAAAATACCTCATTATAATCGATTCCCTCCTTTTCCGAAATAAGAAATCTTCACTACCAACCTTACTCAGAAGCCGAATACCATCTTTGTTAGAAATCCATCTTTCTTTGCATACACCCATTTACATCCAATTGCCTTTCTTACCCTTAGGTAGTCAGTGTCAACTTCCATGTTTTATTCTTCCAAGAGACGTAAGTTCTTCATCCACGTTTCCTTCCATCTATCAACTTCGTGGCTTTTGATTTTCTTTATATATGGAAGGAATATCATCATGCACAACCGAAAGTGCACAGTGTCACCGTATTCTTAAACCGAGTGCGTAGGTCTTCAAAATCCTTGTATCGAGCAGTACCTTGACATTTTGTCGTCGTGGCCTATCATCTCAGCTTTTTCTTTGTCGCGGAGGGTTCTCGGGTTAAAACCTCTTCATCCGATTCATCTTCTCAATGAAGGATCACTCGTCTTATCTTCACTAACCGGATTAACAATTTTGCTTTCAAACTCCACTTGTTTTGGAGTTTGCTCCACCTCGCTCTAAAGTTGCCATCAATCTTCTTAGTTACCTTTTGCAACAAGGCGTATTCATCAAAGGTAACATCTCTGCTAAAGATTATCTTTTTTGTTTCAAGACACCATAGTCGATATCCTTTAGAACCGTGGCGGATCCCCAAAAAATGGCTTTCGGCTCTTTGGGTCCAACTTGATTCCATTACACGGTAGTATGCAATTGAACCAAACACATGTAAGAAATCGTAATCTCTAGCAAGTTTTCCTCTGCACCATACCTCCATAGGCGTTTGCCTTCAAGAGCACGATGGTAAACGGTCGACGATGACATGGCATACATCACATGCCTCACCTCAACACTGGCTTTAAACCAAAGATTTGACAACATACATCGAACCTTCTCCAAAGAAAGTTCGTTTATACGTTCTCGCAACTCCATTTTGTTGTGGTGTTTTTCGAATAGAAGTGTCGCACTATCCCTTCTTCTTCACAAACTTTCATAAATGGATCGTTTGTGGTACTGGGCACATTATCGACCTCGTACGCTTTGATCTTTTTACCACCAGTCTCGATCATCTTCTTCCATTTGAGAAAATTCCTAGCACTTCATCCTTCTTCTTCATGCAGATACACCCAAACTCTTCTCGGGAAAAATCATCAACGAAGTGACATAATAATGTTTGCCACTCATGGACGGAGTTCTGCTGCCCCCATACATCAAGCATGGATGTAATCCAAAATGCTCTTTGTACATGGAGAAAGCAAGTGCCAAAGCTTACTCTTTTTGCTTTCCCAATACACAATGCTCTGCAATTCTAACTCACGGCTTGCTCGCACCTTTTAACAAGCCTTGCTTTACTAGAATCTCGCAAAGCTTTTTCACCAAAGATGTCCCAAACGCATATGCCACATCTTGGTAGTTTCTAAATCTCTTCTTCCTCTCACATTGGCCGACGTCGTCTCAATAACCGTACTTACCAAGGTAGTAGTACAAGTTATTCTTCCGAACACCTTTCATTGCCACAAGTTGTTTCCAGAAGTAACCTTCAATGCCCCATTTTGTATGGTTATAAGTTTTGATTCTAAGACTCCCACAAAGAATGAGATTCTTCTTCATATCCTGAACATAATGAACATCCGTCAAGACCTCGGTCGAGCCATCTTGATTCTTCAAACGAATTGTACCGATTCCCAAAACTTTGCATGGATAATCATTACCCATGAAAACAACTCACCATCTAGTTCTTCAAAGTTAAAGAACCACTCCTTATTAGAGACATATGGAAAGTACACGTCCGAATCAAAAATCCAATCACCAGGATTTAGATGTCGCTGACGAACCAACTAATGCAAAATCAATTTGAATTGCTTTCACTACACATGCATCGATTGCACAAGCCTTTTCCTTTCTTTTCGCAATTACTTCGACAATTTTTCTTCCAATGGCCTTTCTCACGACAAAAGGCACATTCATCTTTACCAAGTCTTCCTTTGATAGAGATCTACCTCTCCTTCCTTTTTGTCATGGGACGCCCTCTTACGTACAATGTCTCTCGCCGCTTCATTCTTGCTTTCTTTTTATCTTTCTTTTCTAATTTCATAACTATACAAAGCAAGACAAACTTCCTCAAAAGATACTTTATCCTTCCCAATGAGTAAGGCTTCGTAATAAGATGATCAAACTCATCGAAGTGAGGCTAACAACATCAAGGCTAAATCTTCATCTTTAAAAGTTTCATCCATATTTAACAAATCATAATTAATTGATTAAAAGCAAGAATGTGGTCGCTTATCAGTACTCAGGAAGGTATTCAAACCTGAACAACTTCTTCAACAGAGCCGATTCTCATTCCACTCTTCTTCATGAACTTGTTCTCCAACGCCTTCCACAACTTACTCATGGATGTCTCCTTCATGCGAACGTATACTTTTGTTCTCGAGAGACACCTAACCCGGATTGTACCACATGCCAATTCCATTGATATTTTTCCACTCTATTTCATCCGCTCCATCCGTTTCTTTCTTCAATACAGCGATGTCTAGACCTTGTTGAAACAGAGCATCTAGAACTTCGCTTGCCACATGCCTAAATGACCCGCTCCATCAAACTTACCACTCGAACCTTGCATTCATCACCATAGTTCGTTTGACGTGGATGACTGCCTTTGTTTGAAAGAAATTTTTCTTCCGCCATTTCTTCAAATTACAACAACTAGCAACTATATTCCAATAGCAAACAAACTGAATACAAACAAATGCCTGGTAGAAAACCTTCGCCCGATACAATTGCCGGGAAAATCTAGTATATTTTCCCTATTCTAAGTAGTAACTATTCACTTATGATTTAAATGAATAGAACTCAAACTAACCCGACAAAATAATGCTATTAGAAATATAATGCTAAAATAAACTAAAACAGATATTGAAACAAAAATATTAAAGCAGAAAAATAATAACACCAGAAATTTAACGAGGTTCGGTACAAATGTTAACTAGGTTCTCGGGCATCGTTGACCACTTCCACTATCTCCAAATGGATGAACTCCAAAATTATAACTAATTTGGCAAAATTGAACTAATCAATTACCCTTACAAAAGAGAGGAAGATTTACAAATTTTGGGATGTTTACAAATGGTGAAGGAAGGCTTTATTTATAGCCCCAAATCCAACACTCATCTTCATTCCTAATCAATGTGGGACTTTTCTAATTTGATCACTAAGGAGCTATATAACAGAGTCTAATTGTTAAACCAAAACGAAGACGACATGCTACAAAGTCCAACGTCTACGTAATCTAAACACTCTGACAAATACGAAGATCTGAGAGAAAGAAAGGGATAGATAGAACTTAGCAGTACCATTTCTTTAAGAAGAGTGTTGCCATCCTTTGTAAGCTTGATATCTCCAGCTCCACCAACAAGCCTAGAAGTTCAAAATGCATGAAAATCGGAGAAAGAAAAAAGGAATGAATTAGAATGGAAGAAGGAAAAATATTTATATTTATTAATAATTACATCTTGATGGTGCCTTTAGGACCGAGATTGGACTCGAGGACATCCTGTAAACCTTTGGCGGCATTGATATTCATTTGAAGCGCCGCGGATTTGTTAAGTATCTCTGCATTTGGATTCAGAACCCTCAGAGACATCTTCTCTTCCTTTGCTCAAACGAAGCCTCAGAGTCTATCAAGATTCGAGAGTCTATCAATACAACTCTTTGCTTCTCCAGTGTTGTTAAGGGCTTCCTTCTTCTTCTTTTTTGGAAGGGCATCCAAGCACTATAAGTTATTTTTTTAAACAAACAAAATATTTTAGTCAATTTTCTTTTAAATTGAACACTCCAAATCAATTTTCTTTTAAACTAAATAAATTATTTATAATATTATATTCGAACTAAAAAAATATCAAAACGATAAAAAATATTACTAGAAATAAATTATCTCTTTTATTTTTTTATAAGATTTTTTAAAACATTTTGTTACATAGCTTTATGTAATTTTATGAAGATTTTGTTTTAAAAAAAACTAACATCTAATACAAGATACTTATAAGTACAAGTTGTTTCGTTAAAAATATTATTTAAATATTTTTATATAATTTAAATATATTAATATAAATTGATGTAAATTTATTTCTTTTAAAAAAATTGACTGATAAAACATTTAAAATAAGAATGACTAAAATAATTAATTTGTAAAAGAATAACTCATAGTACACTTTTATGTTATGGATTGATAAATCTAGATTTTAAATAGTTAATTTTAATTATGTAAAACAAAACTATTATTCAGATTATCAAAATAAATATGATAATAAGATATAAATAAATAAATACATAAAAAATACAAAATATTGTTCTTAATTTAAATAAATAGTGGTTTGAATAAGCATAAAAAAATGATATGAATAGATGACCTTAAAATAAAAAATTCTAAAATAATTATTTTAAATATTTACCTATATTTGTGACAATGACATAATAATATCAATAATATTTTAAATATTTTTTTGACAATATTTTATTATTAATATCACAACATTTTCCATCTTCTACTCACCATTTTGCCCAACAAAATGGAAACATATATCGATATTAATGTGTATAAAATCTCATTAATATCGACAATATTTACCATCTTTTAATCTTGGTTACACATCTTTTAATTGAAGCATAATTAAAGTAATTAATATTGTTTAACAAAAATGGTACACATTTTTTGATAAATGATTTTCCGTTTTCATGATATTATGCATGGATTAGATATATCATGGCAAATTCTTCAGAAAAAATTGTGGAAGACACAATGAAATCTGATAAGTGATTTCAACAATTTCTTTGTCTTTAACGCCTCTGAATTTCCAGGAATTAGTCACTTCAACAGGGAGTTTGAAGAAGGGAAGGAGTCCTCGACCCGCAACGGATAGAGGAGGATTTATTTAATCACATAGTTTGGGTTCCTAGAATATGACGCCCTTGTATAATATAAAAAAATTCTAAAATTAATAATTATAAAAAAATAATTAATAATTATAAAAAAATTATGTATTATTATTATTATTATTTAAATAGTTAATAATATGATAAATGCAATTTGATTAAACTCAATGAATATGTATTTGTGCATAATTTGCTTAAAATAATGTATATTATTTTATTATTTTTTAATTGAAATAAAATATGACATTATTTTAAAATAAAAATAATATTTAATACAAATATTATAATTTTATAAATGAAATGATCGAAACTAATTTATTTATTGAATAATTAAGTATAAATCATATGAATTATTAATTTTAATGTAATTAACAATTATTAAATGATAATAATATAAATTCAACTTACAATAAATATACCAAAATAACTCTTAACAAATAAATGTATTTATAGCATTGATATTTTTATATATATTGATTATAAAAAAACTAAAAAATCATGATTAAATATTATGTCTTTTGAAAAATAATTATATTAATTTATTATTTATAAATGAAATGATTAAATTTAATTCGTTTCATGGAATGCACAAATCAAGTTATCATCATTAAATTTTCTGGTTTTTATTTTTTAAGACCGATGAGATTAGTTGAACATGGTTCCTCTATCTCGTTGGTTAAGTAACCTAATTTTTTTTTACTATTAATTATTAATTTAATAAATTATGTAAATTTATGGTAATTTTTTTCATTAAGTTTTTCAACTGTAAGTTAGATAAATAAATTTTTGAATCCTCCAAAACTTACGATAAATCTTTCATCTATTTCTCTGTTAAGATTATTAGAGGAAAGAAACTCATTAGTGTTATTATTAGCATTGTCATTAGTGACGGTGTTTGAGAGAAAAACTCTGCTCTAATAACACAGATTTAAAAAGATATAGATATTTTATTTTTGAATAATAAACACATTTACATACTCTGTACTTATAAATATAATAAATGTAACATAAACTAAAAAGAATTCTTAAAAATCAAGAAGAATAAATTCTAAACTTTAATTAAATATACAGTTAATGTAAAACAGTTTCAGTTACTAAGGTATTTCTGTATTTTTGGATTTTAATAAACAAATTAACAAAAAAAATGGAGTATAAGAGAGAAGAAGATACCATAATAACTAAATAATAATGAAGAAGAAATATAGCAAGAAAGAAGATGAAAACCTATAAAGAAAAAGTTATAATTTATATTGATAGTTTTAACGATGTAATTAAGAGAAAAAAAATACATTTGTGTAATATATTGCAGCTATTTACATAAAACTAATACTTGATTAGTAAATATATTTGTTGCTCGCACTAAGATGTAATACTAAATGTACTTGTGCTATGCCACTGCGTGAACCTTCAACAATGTGTATAACTGCTCATGTACTTGCTTCACTAGCTACATGAATGAATAACAAACCATGTGCATCCTTCACGTCATGACAAATCATTTGCATGTTTCTAGTTACTTCCTAGCATAAGAACATATCAACTCATGTGAAATTATCTAGTAGCATATCAATCACATAATTTATTATTTGTATTAATTGATAAATTTTATTTAATTTCAATAATAAAGATATATATATATATATATATATAGTAATTTTTATCAAAATATAATTGTCAATCTTTAAATTTGGAAAAAATATTTCAAAAGAGTGACATTTTTAGAGAACATACAACTAGATATGGCTTAGGACTCGCAAAAAAGATCTAAAGTTCTTTGTGCAAGCATGGTCTTGAGCTTTGGCTGGAAATCTTCTTAAGAAAATAACAAAAACTAGCTTGGAAATAGAGGTATGTCGATATTCAATTTGGCATGCAATGTTGGAAATATGATTGGCAAAACGTGAATTGTGACAGATATAGCAAAATGTTGTCAAAAAGCATTTAATATCTTAAATATTCATAAATAAAGGATATTTTAATTGTTGCGTTGAAGAATAAGACTAATAAGACTAACATCCTTAAAGCCTCAAAAGATATGCTTTTAACGTGTGAAATTTTCAGGGATATATATGTATAACAAATAAACGACAAGAATTAGATTTAAATTTGTTATTTACATTAAAAAAATTGATAGATAAAGATATAAGTTAATAGTTAGAAAATATATTAAACAAAATATTAATTTATTAATAATAATTAGAGGTTTATCAATTATTTTAATATTTTTAATATAATTTGTATTTTTTAAAATTGTGATTTTTATTTATTAAATATGTTATATTTATAAGTAGCCTGTCCAAAATATTAATCAGGCTCACAAGTGCGGCCCAGTTCTTCCTTATCTTCAACTTGAACTGCCAGAATCATCTCAGCGAAGAAACTACATACTAGAAAGGACAAAAGCTACCGTGAAGTGTCTCTCTGACTTGAGTGGATAGGAATCGGAGATGACATTAATGGCTGTTCAGTTTCAAGCAAACTGGACGCCAGCCATAACATGCCTTCCCAACAACAACATTAGTAGTCTTAAAGCCTCCGTCTTTGTCTAGCCTAATACCTCTTCCTTCCTAAATGCATCACATGTAAATCAAAGTGGTGTAACGTTAAGTGAACTGTGGTGACGGTTTAGTTTCGTCAGAATCGTACGTCGATTCTGAAACCGAACAAGGTTCTTGATGGAAGAACCTTAATAAAGTATCGGGTACTCTCAATATTAACTGCAACAATTCAGATATACCATCAATATGCAGAGAATAAGTGTGAGAAACCAGTGAAAACATCAAATCGATAATTCATTGGAATTCCCGTGTAAGTGCTGAAATTTGATCAATGGCAGGAGATATGTTTTCAATCCAATTTTGTTTCCGCTGAATTTAAATTATGAGTTCATATGATTTTATGAACGTTTCTGGATTGAATTGAGACTCTAACATTTGATATCAAAGCAATTTTGAAAACATCTATGTTTTGCGCTGTTTCACGAGGAACTGAAATTTTGAATTTTTTATTTTGATTGTTTTTGATGCATATGGAAATTATAAAGTGTTTCAGTATTGATTTTTGAGTGATTCTGTAAAATTAAACTTGAAAAACAATGAAAAAAATAAATCCAATTTGTCGTGGGTATTTATTTGTTTCATTAATTAACTTTTTATTTAAAATAATGTTTTTACTTAAAATTAAGATCATGAATCACTCGAAAATCGAATTTTGAGAATTTTGATAAAAAGAATACTAGATTCTGTCGCCGAAATAGAAAGATACGGTCGGATATCCGTTAAGCCCAAACCGGATCAAGTTGACCCGACTGAAGGTTGAAGATAAAGTTTTTCAAAAAATAAAAAATAAAAAACACACGCTGTGTGGGGGACTCGAACCCGAGTCTTACATGAGGCTTTAACAGCCTCGTCTAGTGGGCTGCAACAATTGTTACATTTACTAATGTATCGGACTTACATTTATAAAGACTCAATGTTTGATTAAAAAATATAATATATATATATATATATATATTATGTTATTGTATGTAATAGCATATTTTTATATATAGATTCAGAATTTAGTTTTTATTAAAACAAAATAAATAAATATATATATATAAATATATAAAATAATTTTGAATATAATGTGATTAATTATTTAACTTAAGTTTGTGATGTGTAGAATAATTATTATACATGTTATATTTATTTAAATAATTTTTGGACATATTAAAATTTTATTTAAAATACATTATGCTTAAATTATTTGTTTTGGGTATTTATATGTATAAATTTTATAATTAATTATACATATAAAATTGAGTTAAATAATTTATGCATAATGAATTTAATATTTAATGGCTCTTATGGATTTAATTAGTGCTTATATTATTTATTTTTTGCTTGTATAATTTATTATCATATATGTAATTTAAGATAAATAATATTTATACATTTGAAATTAAATTATTATTGCTTATGATTTTGTGTAATAAATTGAGCATAAAGATTTAATTAATATTTAAGTGATTCATATAGTTTAATTAATTAAAGAGTAGCCAAAGTATTTTTAATTAATTAAAACTATAATAAAGTTTATTTAGGATCACATTTAGAAAATAAATATTAATTGTAATTAATCATATATGATATAATAAATCTTATCCCACAAGAATTTTTATTATATTTTTGTGTGATTAATTAGGATATAATTTCAAATTATATTTTCTAATTTACCCACGAGGATTAAGAAAAGGAACATAATTTGATAGTTTTATCGTAAAGTTATGATGAATTTAATTGAATTAAAACTCTAGCTCACATGCAAGTTTTATGTCACTAGATTCATATTATTCATGATTTACATTTGTAAAAAATAACTATAGTTTAGGCCTCAAATTTTAATAAGCATATAATCTTTAATTGTAACTTCTCAACCTGTAAATTTCTCTGATATCCGTTGTGATATTCCTGATCTGAAATGGGATAATTATAAAATATGGAAGGAAAGAATTCTCCTTCAATTAGGGTGGATGGATATTGATTATGCTATTAGGAAAAACAAACCACCTAAAATTACTCAAACCAATACTCTAGAGAATATCATGCTTTATGAACAATGGGAACGATCTAATCGCCTTAGCATGATGTTCATTAAGACTAAAATCTCTGCTGGTATTCGTGGTTCCGTTGATCAGCATACCAATGTTCAAGACTTGCTAAAGTCCATTGATGATCAATTCGTCACTTCAGATAAGGCTTTAGCAAGCACCCTTATTATGAAGTTCTCTTCTTTGAGACTCACTAGTGTGAAAGGTGTGCACGAGCACATTATGCAAATGAGGGATATTGCGGCTCAACTTAAGCATCTCGAGGTTGAGATGTCGGAATCCTTCCTGGTACACTATATCCTTAACACTCTCCTACATCAGTACGGGCCATTCAAAATCTCATACAATACACATAAAGATAAATGGTCAATCAATGAACTAATGACCATGTGTGTTCAAGAGGAAGTGAGGCTTGTTATGGAATTTGGTGAAAGTGCAATATTGGCTACAACGTACCAGAAAGAAAAATCTCAATACAAGCACAAAGGAAAAGGGATAATTCCACCTCAAGCTGATATTAAGAAAGAATCCAAGTGTTTCTTTTGTAAAAAGAAGGGACACATGAAGAAAGATTGTATCAGATTCCAGAAATGGCTTGAGAATAAAGGTAATCCAATCTCGTTTGTTTGTTATGAACCTAATATAGTTAATGTTAATATTAACACCTGATGGATTGATTCTGGATCTATAATCCATGTTGTAAACTCCTTACAGGGTATGCAAAATCTAAGGAAGCCAGTGGGAAGTGAGCAATACATCTTATCCGATAACAAGATGGGCTCACATGTGGAGGCTGTAGGGACATGCAGTTTGAATTTAAGTAATGATTTTATTTTAAAATTAGAAAAGACCTTTTATGTTCCAAGTTTCTCTAGAAACTTGATTTCAATTTCAAGACTTGTACCTTATGGTTATTCCTTTCACTTTTCAGAAACATCTTTCAGTTTATTTAATAAATCTGATTGTGTTAGGAATGGTATTTTGTCTGATAGTCTTTACTGCATTAATTCACGAAATAATGCCACTCATAACGATATGCATGTTCAAGCTGGCACTAAAAGGTGTATTATTGACGATGACTCTTCTACGTTATGGCATAGGAGATTAGGACATATCTCCATAGAAAGAATTAAAAGATTAGTGAAAGATGGGGTATTTAGTACTCTAGATTTTACTGATTTTGAGACATGTGTGGACTGCATTAAGGGAAAGCAGACTAACAAGTCAAAGAAAGGTGCCAATAGGAGTTCAAACATATTAGAAATCATACATACAGATATATGTTGTCCAGACATGGATATTCAAGGTCAGAAATATTTCATCACCTTTATTGATGATTTTTCTCGATATATGTATCTCTATATGATTCATAATAAGAGCGAAACATTGGATGCCTTCAAGAGCTTTAAGGTTGAAGTAGAGAAACAATGTGGAAAGCAAATAAAGATCGTGAGATCAAATAGAGGTGGTGAATATTATGGTAGATACACTGAGAATGGACAAGCGCCTATTCCGTTTGCTAAGTTTCTTCAAGAACATGGGATAGTTGCCCAATACACTATGCCTGGTTCACTAGATCAGAATGGTGTAGCAGAAAGAAGAAACCGAACACTATTGGACATGGTGGGTAGTATGCTTAGCAACTCCAATCTTCCTAAATCCTTGTGGATTGAAGCTTTAAAGATGGTTATGTATATATTAAACCGAGTTCCAACCAAGGTTGTCTCAAAGACGCCATTTGAATTATGGAAAGGTTGGAAACCAAGTTTGTAACATATGCGCGTTTGGGGATGCCCGTTTGAAGTGAGAATTTATAATCCACAAGAGAAAAAGTTGGACCCAAGGACCATTAGTGGGTATTTCATTGGATATGCCGAACGGTCTAAAGGTTATAGATTTTACTGTCCATCTCACAACACTAGGTTTGTGGAATCAAGAAATGCAATTTTTTTTAGAATTACTTGATTAGTGGGAGTGATCGATCTCAGGGCATTGGTTCCAAGAAAGACCATTTAGATGCTCAATATGTCACTTCAAGTAATGGACTGATCGTTATTGTTAACAACATGCCTCGAGTACAAACGTGTGTTGAAGAACCAGTCTTAGAAGTACCACAAGCTATTGATCCTGATACAGTAGATGTTGAAGTTCAACAGATGCCTATAACTGTTGAACAACTAGTTGACCAACATGATCCTGCTCCTCAAGAGAATGTTGATGCAACATTAAGAAGATCTACTAGAGTAAGGAAATTAATGATTCCTAATGATTATGTTGTGTATCTACAAGAATGTGACTATAATGTTGGAGCCGAAAATGATCCTGAGACGTTTTCACAGGCCATGAGTTATGAGGTTTCGAACTTATGGTACAATGCCATGAAAGAAGAGATGGATTCTATGACGTCTAACCGAGTCTGAGATCTCATCAAGTTGCCTAATGGTGTGAAAGCCATTGGATGTAAATGGATCTTCAAAACAAAGAAAGACTCACAAGGCAATATTGAGAGACATAAGGCAAGACTCGTTGCCAAAAGATTCACTCAAAAGGAAGGAATTGACTACACGGAGACATTTTCTCCTGTATATAAGAAAGATTCACTTCGTGTGGTCATGGCATTGGTTGCCCATTTTGATTTGGATTTGCAACAAATGGATGTGAAAACGACTTTCCTTAATGGTAACCTAGAGGAAGAGGTTTATATGAAACAACCTGAAGAGAATGTCGTCACTTCATTTGGTTTTGAAGAGAACGTCATGGATCAATATATATACCAGAAGGTTAGTGGGAGTAAGATTTGTTTTTTGGTGCTATATATGGATGATATTTTGCTTGCAGCCAATGATAGGGGTTTGCTACATGAGGTAAAACAATTCCTCTCTAAATTTTTTGATATGAAGGATATGGGTGAGACATCTTATGTCATTGGCATTAAGATCCATAGAGATAGACTTCGAGGTGTCTTGGGTTTATCTCATGAAACCTATATCAATAAAGTTTTAGAGAGTTTTCAGATGAAAGATTGTTCACCAAGTGTTGCTCCCATTGTGAAGGGTGATAAGTTCAATTTGGACCAATGCCCAAAGAATGATTTTGAAAGAGAACATATGAAAATCATTCCATATGCTTCAACTGTTGGAAGCCTGATGTATGCTCAAGTCTGCACCAAACCTGACATTGCATTTGTTGTTGGGATGCTAGGGAGATATCAGAGTAATCCAGGTGTTGACCATTGGAAAGTTGCAAAGAAAATGATGAGGTACCTATAAGGAACCAAGGATTATATGCTCATGTATAGACAAACCGATGAATTGGAAGTAATTGGCTACTCCGATGCGGACTTTGCTGGCTGTATTGATTCATGAAAATCAACATCTGGTTACATTTTCATGCTTGCCGGTGGAGCTGTGTCTTGGAGGAGTGCGAAACAGTCCTTGATTGCTACTTACACTATGGAGACCGAGTTCGTATCATGTTTTGAGGCCACATCGCATGGTGTATGTTTGAAGATTTTCATTTCCGGGCTTAGAGTAGTTGACTCTATTTCTAAGCCATTAAGATTGTATTGTGACAACTCAACTGCTGTATTTATGGCTAAGAACAACAAAAGTGGTAGTCGTAGTAAGCATATCGACATTAAGTACTTGGCCATAAGAGAACGTGTTAAGGAAAAGAAAGTGGTCATTGAGCACGTAAGCACTGAGTTGATGATTGCTGATCCTTTGACTAAAGACATGCCACCAATAAAATTCAAGGATCATGTAGAGAAAATGAGAATTGGTTTCACTTTGTAAATATATATATACAATTTATTAATGAAACTCTTATATATTGTGATATTTTATCATATTAATGTGCATCTTAATTTATTTGAGAAAATATATATATTTTATTGGACCAAAAATAAATATAAGATTTATTCATTAAGTTTAGTTACCACATAAAGTATAGTACTTGAGAAATTAAATATATTGTAATACATGAAAGATAATACTTGCTCTTAGAGAACCTATCGTTATAATTCATGTGTTTTGTTACTCAAGAGAATTTCGCTTAACGTTTGCACCAAGTGTGAGAATGTAAATCAAAGTGGTGCAACGTTAAGTAAGCATATGATGACGGTTCGATTCGTCGAATCGTCGTCGATTGCTGAAGAACGAGGTTCTTGATGGAAGAACCTTAATAAAGTATCGGGTCCTCTCACTATTAACTGCAACAATTCAGATACATCATCAATATGCAGAGAATAAGTGTAAGAGACCAGTAAAAACATCAAATCAATAATCCATTGGAATTCTCGTGTAAGTACTGAAATTTGATCAATGTCAGGAGGTATGTTTTCAATCTAATTTTGTTTCCGTTTTATTTAAATTATGAGTTCATATGGTTTTATGAACGTTTCTGAATTGAATTGAGACTCTAACGTGACGTCCCTGTTGAAATTGAGTCACTGACCTAGAATCGTCAAGCTTTACGCCTCTGCTGCCACCGCCGAATCAGTAGTTGCTGACGAGCAGTCCGTGGATGAAAATACCCCCGAAATCGCTCCAGATACGGGGGTTCATGACTCACCTCTTTCCCATCTCTGGAATTTTTTAATTAACAGGATTTTATTTTTCATTTCTGTTTGGTTGCTGAATATAAAAATTGAAGGGGAAAAATACAGAACTTGAAGAAGTTAAGGTAATATAGCAGCCCAAACAAGTCGATTATAGTCACATTGATATCACGAGTGTTGATTTTCTTCTTCTTTTAATGACTAAAATGGATAAATATTGAATTTCCCCTTAGTTGGGTGCTCGAATAATCGTATAGTTGGTGGTTCACCTTAGAGTTCGAACACAGCGATTATCATTTGCTCTAAAGAAGAATAATTGCATAGTTGTACTTGTTTCAACATTAGGAAGTAGACCAGTAAACCAAGGTCTTTGCAGACCTTTGATTTATTGCATTGAATTTGCATTCGGTTCCTTCAATACATGTTCTTTGTTTACTGTTTGAAATACTTGCGTCTTAAAGTTGGAACTTGCCTTAACGAGCAGATATGTTCTTTAATATTTTATTCTTCATAAATTTTCTGCTTTTTTGCGGTATTTATGAACTTTTTTTTGTTCTTATTTTTTGTTATATATTGCAGAAGCTTGGAGTGGTCGTGAAGCCAAATGAGAAGCCAAGAATTGTATTGAAATTCATTTGGATGGAGAAGAATATTGGCATTGCTTTGGACCAAGTGATACATGGCCATGGAACCATCCCTCTAAGTCCTTACTACTTTTGGCATAGAAAAGATGCTTGGGAGGAGCTTAAAAATCAGCTTGAGAGCAAGCTCTGGATATCTCAAAAGCAGATGGTTATTCTTCTTAACCAGGCCACTGATATCAACAACTTGTGGCAGAAGAGTGGGGGCATTCTCACATAAGTTGGAATGTAAAGCGTGTGATTTCCTTTCTTTATCCTCTTCTTTCCCCAACGCATGTTCTCGAAACTTTTTGTATTCAATTCTTCTCAAGTTTAGTTGAAATATGAGTTGAGCATTCTCGCTGTGATAAGTTCATTGTTTCTGCTTGTCTAGAGTTCATTTATAGAGGACTTTGTCCTAGTTTAAGGGGGGAAAACTTAAAAAGGAAATACATTATATAAACAGAAATTTACAGTGAGACAAAATCAAGTACATGTATTGACAATGAGGTATTCAAAGAATTTTTCAGGTTTATTTATTATCTGTATCAAAATCTAGGGTGAAATTTTGGACCTCAAATTACCTGTATCAAGAGACAAACAAATCATTCTGCAAATGTGTGAACTCTTAAGAATGAAAAATGTGTGCCTTTATATCACGTAAATCTCCGTGTTGATGAACACAGATACCTTCCTCTTCTTTTATCAATGCAGTGCATATAAATATGGTACAAACTTTAACTGGAAAACTAATGGAAGTGGCCTGAGATTTTTGTGACTTTCATATTTGAGATTGATGGGAGTGACTAATTTATTATCATATGAGAAATTTGTTATTTGTAAGCACCTGTTTTAGTTCTTTTCCTTCTTAACAACCTCTTCAGTTCCTTCGAAGACCATTTCCTACTCAAATTGTTGAATATGGTAAGGTAAAGATGTAGATATTTTGCTGTCATTCTCAATCTTGAATTAGGTTTTTTTTTTCATTTCTGTTGGATTCCTTTTGTTTTCTGCCACTTCCCTGAGATGAAAGTTTATGGTGTATATATATCATCATCTTCTGAGTCTCAGATAAGGTTGTCAGTTGGATGGTTCTTCTCAAAACCTAGCTACATGGCTGTTGGATTGAACTTTAGTTGTAGAAACCGGACATGGTTCCTCCATCACCCGAACCATTATGATCATCAGGGTCACTGCCCTGTGATTCAGAAATGGAGAGTTCAACAGCAGCTCTAGCAGCTGCTGCTGCATAAACTGCTGATTCATATGCCTCTTGAGCAGCAGCAGCTACGTCTCTGTACTTCTTCCTTCCTTTCATTGAGTCAATTGACAATACGCTGTCAATCTTGCTCTCTGTAGGCAAGTAATATGAGTCATGTTTCTGTTCTGGTTCAACCATATTAGCAGATACGATTGGTTCAAATTTCTTTGGCATCCTGTTCAATTCTAATCTCTCCTGCTATCATTAAAAGTTTGACACACATTATAATCTATAATCCAACAAGTAGCTCTTTGCTCTTGTGTGTTACAAAGTTCCTTACCTTTGTAGTCACAGGAGCAACATCTGCTGGATGCAGAGCAATATTGTTTTCAGAGGCAATTTCCTTTAACACTTTCAGTTTATTGTTCCAACCTGGTTGTTGTGTTGAAAGTTTTTCTACAATCTAGAGCACCCATCAAAAACATATTGTTTAGGAGTGTCGAAAAGCATATAATTTTTTTTTTATATATATATCTAACGTATTCAACATCTTACCTTAGGATTCACACCACAATCATAGCGTAGTTCAACTGCACCAGCAGAAAATTCTTTCCCATACATTGAAGTCAATTTGCCACGAATTTCTTGAAGCTCTGGAAATTCTCCACATCTTGAAGCTGCATGAATCAAGCTTGATACTGCCTCTCTGAGCTCCTCAGGACACTCCCTGTTCAAAATCCACATGCACATAGTTATCAAAATCAACACTAACAAATAAAATTTTCAGTGTATAACATGTATGATAAGTGGTGTACTGCATAGTTTTACTTGTTCTTTTGAATGAGGTTTCCCCTTTCTATCAAAAGATGGCAGTATGATTCTATCATAACATAAGCCTGCAACATGTTCTGCTCCATGATTACATGTCCAACCTGTTAACAGATTCAATTAAGCTTCCATTTATGAAGTTTTGAATATTAAAAAGCATAGAGAAGATAAGAAAGGTATGATAAGGGTGCAGAATTACACGAAGAAGAGCCGATTCTTGTTGACCAAGATGTAGCAATTGTTTGACATCGGAACGGGCATGGGAATAACGGATTTCGTGTTTTTTCTTTAGGATAGAAATCCTACTAATGGAAAGTTTAGCAAGGGTTTTGAACTTGGAGGCTTTCAAGTTCCTGCCTAATAGAGCATCCAATGTCTTACCCATGTTAGCCTCAGGGGCTTCTGGATCCAACGGTGAAAAAGACTTATCAATTCAGAAGATATCCAGAGGCTATGTTCACGAATATACTTGTTGATTTATACTAGTACTGCTGATCCTATGTTTTCAACAGAAGAAAAAGTGTGGAGTATTTGTCAAACGAGAAAGGAAGACATTGCTGGTTGGGTCTTGTGAGCCGTATGTGCTAAAAGTCAGCTTTTGTGGCTTCTTTCTTTTTCACTTCTCGAAGGAATTTTTTTTTATTATTATCTATTCTTGGGCAAAAACTATTATTTACTAAAATTGAAGTAACCACATTTTCTAGGTAAAAAGGTTTATATGAGGAAAGGTCAATGGCCAAGTACAATACATAACAAACTTAATGGAACATAGATCCAAAATCTCCTATTCCCAAATGGGAAACGTCAAACTTAAGTTAAAAGGCCTAAAGATTGACAAACTAAGGGTGGCGATTCTTTGACACTCTAGACTGGAAAATCGAAAAAAAGAGGCACTTCCGGGCTTCAATACTAAGTTCATGGGGATTACACAAAGCATAGCAGTTTTTTTTCTTTTCCCTTTTTAATAATAATGCACAATTCACACGTTATAAAGAGGCTTTAATGCCACTGTGATGTCAAAGTAGAGTTTCTTTTTTTGTTTCTCAAGTTTGAGGAGCTTAATAACATTAAACCTATAGATAAATACTCGTGCTTTTGAACTAATAATAATTATATAACATTTTTTTCATATTATATTACATGAAAAATACTTTCTCTAGCAATAAATATTTATCATTAAATATGTATATTATTAATTTCATAAAAGTATTAATTAATTATATTTAAATTATTTTTTATTATTTATTAAAATATTAAAATTTTCCTTTATCGAATTTAATAAACTTTAAAATAGATAAAATGAGTCTTATATATTAAATTATTAATCAAATTATGTTAAAATTAAATTAAATTAAATTTTAACATCTGAGTTATAATCATTTAACATGTATTGATACTTCCCCTCTTCCGAATAGAAGGAGAATGAGTGGATAAATTTATTATTAATATTTTATGTAATTATGAAAATTATATATATATATATATTTCCATATTCTTAATAACATAAATTTTAAAATTAAACAAGTACTACTAGTATTTATATTATTTTATTTTATTAGTATTTTATACCAAAATTTTGACATTTTATATTAAATTACGTATATCCAAATAATATCCTAGCCAGGTTTTTCTTTCTGTCAAAGCATCCATGTAAGTTACTTTATTTTATTCCAGAAATGAACCTTCTCCAGGAATCCTCTCCAATTCGAGTCTCACTGAGACAGTTCACAAACCTCTCGAAACATCATTGAGATCACAGATGTAATGCACACAAGATGTTTCAATTGAAATGCAAGGATACACTGGAAAACGCTTGCTTGAAAAAGATGACCAAAAAGTTAATTAGTTTTCAACTATTTTCCTAACATGAGAACAGATTTCTGTTAATGGGTACGTGCATTTAAACAAGTGATTATTTAGTTAACAGTATAAGTTCATAACCTTTATAAAAAGAATAACAAATATCTATTTAAAAAAAACTATTAAACATGCACCATGTGCTTTATTAACCTGACATGTATCTAATAACTTTTTTTGTATATGAAAATCCTTTTTGTAAAGGTAATAAATATTAACCTTATCAAATAATTAAAGATCTAAAGTTATACATAGTAGCTTTAATAAACTTAACGTTATGTATTTGTTATTTTTTAAAACCACCAGTTCATTACTCGATTAATTCACAACCTCATAAGAAGTATTTAGTATTTATAAGTTATAACTCGGCCTAATAATTCAATTTGACACAAAATTATGTTTGAACTAAAAGTAACGTAACCAATGTCTCTAGAAATTCTGTCCCAAAAAAAGAAAGAAAGAAAAAGAAAAAAAAGAAAAGGGGATTGAACAGAGTCCGAGAGATACAGAAGCAATTCCCAAAATAACGTAAATTATGGAACCAACATGAATTTCACATAGGAGGACAAGAGATTACGCCCAGAAGAACAGCAGCAGAACAATGAAAATATCATTCTTCAAATTCATGCATGTGATCCAACAGATAGTTGGCAGCCAGCTCCTCGTTCTTATTGCATGCAAAGTACACTTCTAATACTAAAGCTCTGTCAAACCCCATAGCTTCAAGCTGCAAAGGTTTGCAAATATTTCATCCCAATTTTAATTACTCACAGCAATATAATAAAATTGATGCGTACATGATATTATCACGAGGAAGTACATTAATTAAATATCTTTTCACTACCTCTCAAGAACTGCATTTCAAAATGCATAAACCCTAAGAGAATCGTCAAATACAATAATATTTACAGTACGACCTAATTATAGTAATGGACTTACACGTTCAATTGCCTCTCGCTCCTCAGGAGTGACGGTCACAGCCTGAGGCATTGCTGAAGCCAATTGACCCATCACATTCCTGATAATGTCATAAGATAGAAAGAAATCAACTTACGTATATCAAAACATTAATAAGTATTACAATAAACAATGCAACATGATTCATCTGACCCTTCTCCCTCAACAGGTTCATTTATCAGGCGGAGGAAATCAGCTTGATGCTCTTGAATGAGCCGCATTAATTGTGGATTTTGCTTCCCCAACTCCTGAAGCATTGGCTGCGATATCATAAAGGAGTGTGATTCCATATTATTGCCAGTTACAAATTGATTCATTGCCAATAATAGTTATTGATGGGAAAGGAGTGTAAGCAATTATTACCTGCAAGATTTGGGGATTTGCCTGAACCATGGCTCGCAATGCTTGAAACTGTAGAAGAAGATAGAAAACTAAGATACCCCATAAGAAAAATAAAATATATGGTTTCAGTTACTCTCCATCCAAAAGTAAAGATCTCACATACCTGCTGACTGTTGCGAAGGAAATCCAAGTTGCCTGCACCAGCATTAGAACCCATACTAGGAAGACCCTGTTTCAAGAAGAGTAGAGTTTATAACTCGCTCAATTGCAAAGGAAAAATTATTACAAGGATTGTATCTATTACCTGTGGAAATAGATTCAGTGGATTTGCATTGGGACCTGCAGCAGACATGGCTGGCTGAGAAGCCGGCGCTGGAGAATTTACGGCTGGAGGATCTGCTACCTGTCCACCAGCAGGAACTTGTGCAACTGGTGGAACTTCCGCTTGTTCAGGAATTCCCTGAAATGATAACTCTCATGTCAATAAGATAATATTACTATGCATCAACTCGCACGTCCATTAAAGCCTACAATTGTACTAAGAGAATATACAGAACCACAACTCAAAAACCAATATAAGTAACATATAATACATGCACAGTTTTTATCTTGAGAAAAATCATCACCAGAACAATCCCACAAGGGATACAACAATCAAGAAAAAGGCAAATAGATGAAAGAGACCCTATAAGATCAGTACTTACCGAGTATAGATATTCAACTGCTCTTTCAGGGTTGTTAAATGCAGCACGTAAAGCACGAACAACCGTATCCCGATCCCAGCTTCCCCCACCCATGTCAAGTATATGTTGGATGGTAGAATCCAAGTTAGTACCTGCAACCAGATTGGATGCAGCTTGGCCATACACATCTGATCCAGCGCTGCAACATGCCAACAAATAATAATTAAAGAGAGCAGAGTATGATGAGAAGGATAATATTTTGTAGTCTACTATGAAAAACAAAACATTTAAGACAAGTGAAAGGTGTTGACAATAAAAATTCACTATAGACGCCTATAACAAAATACTTACACAGGGCTAGCAGCTGTGGCAGGAGCAGGTTCACAGACAGTCTGTGGCCTATTCAGTCAACATACACAAAATCAGGCAGTTAATCAACAGTCTAAAGACCGGGACATTTATGGCACAGTAAACTCTCAATGATAACTAAACAGAGGTAGAACAAATCAAGAGATAAGGTGAAAGACACTCACTGCACTGCAGCTGAGGCGGGAGCTTGAGATGTGACAGATGGTGTTAAGGTGGGAGGATTAGTACTTGCGGGATGAGCCTACACAAACGTATAACTTGATAAGTTGGACTCCAAAGCACAAATTGAAACTAAGCGAAGCACATATATGAATAAATAATTAGTTATTTTCTAAACCCAAGATTCGAGAGAATCAGAATAAAAAATTTTGTCTGCTCAATTTTTACAAGCTTAGCTTTAAGGAATCAAGACATAATCTGCAGAAACATGACAGATCAACATCCTTTAACGTTCTTCTTTTCACTCAGCACTTTCAAAAGAATAAATATTCAGTACAAACTATTTCATGTTGATGGTTTGCGCACATACACATACAAACAAGTTAGTGAAAATGTTGACCAGAGTTATGGTTCCTCATCTTTAAATTAAAAACCTTCATCTCATAACCAAACGGTTCTATAATCATGAAATATAAGATAATGCTATTGCAATCCAACAATATTCATTCAACATTGAGGGTCATTTAAATCTTTTTTTCAAGTGCAATGATAGCAACACGACAAACTGGACAAAAAATTTCAGTTTACATTTTTTCCAGCAATTTTTTAAGATATTAACTTGCATGTTCCTCCAATAAATAAAGCAACATGAAATGATATTTATTTCATATTTCTACACCACTCCAAGAAAGAATGGAAGCTCAATAAGAGTGAAACGAACAAAACTTAAGTACCTGACTTGTGGCTGCACCCGTTTTACTTGTGGATCCACTTTGTGATGCCTTATTCTATAATTGTCCCACCACAAAAAAATAAGAACATTACCTTCAGCTACTCCTAGCTTAATTCTTTATTAATAAAAATAATGGCTTACATCCAAAACTTTCACCTGTTAAACACAAAGGTTCCTGAACATTCTTTTCCTTCTGATTTTTTCCAGATGTTTTAAATTTTCATTTCACAACATATAAAATCTATTTACATTTACCAGCCAAAAGTCTAATTTTGCATTTAACCCTTGAAAATATCATGTCACAAGGGTGTCAAATTAAGTCATCTGACCCCAACATACCTTATCTTCTACTCTGAAACTTTAACATGGGTTAGAGTCAGAAGGCTTAATTGATACCAATCTGACTTCTGTATATAATTAAGGTTTAACTAAAAGACGTGTCTAAACATTGATCCAAAAAAAGACGTGTCTAAACACTTTTGGCTGTCAAATGCAAAATAGGTGTCATGTGTTAAAAAATATTTAAAAAAAAAAACTGATCTATGTATAGAATTTTTATAAAAAAAAATGGATATTATGTTTCAAATTTTAAAAAATGGGGACAAATTCAGTAGTACAAAAGTTAAACAACTGTATGTTCAAAATGTCAAAGTTTGGGGACCAACAGAACTATTAAGCCAAATAAAATATTAGTAAATAGACAGGATAACAGAAAGAAAAAAAGATGTATGTTGAATTCAATAGTTGTGAGAAAAGCAACATACATAGATAGTGTTACAAGAGTGAAGAAAAAGAAAAGCACACCTTAGATAACATGACGACAACAAAAGTATTTTCAGCAACTTTATTTTCTTCAAGAGTTGTTGTATCCTGAAGGACTTTCCCCTGGTAAATAAGCATTTGTTGAGAGGCAGGATAAACATCTGCACCTTGTGCTGACTCTATACTCTTCTTGATTTCGGCAACCTGCACAAGACAATACATTCCACAAACATACAAACAAATTTAGGCAAAAATTATGGAAAGGAGAAGGAAAGGCAGAAGAGGAGGACCAGCGTATAGTATGCTCCCATGATAAATATAAGACTACAGCCACAGCCTTTATAAGCATAAGAACATAACCAGAATCTGATACATCACAAATGTACAATTTAATGCAAAATCCAAAAACAAAAAAAAAAAAAATCCTTAAATGTTTGTATTTTCACAACCTTGTTTTGATAAAACATCTGTCAGGCGATACCGTCTTTCAGCATCTAGACATGTAAAACTTAAACATTGCACTTAATTTACCAGTAAAATTTAATATAAAGGAAAGCAAACAAGCGTCTTCAGTATTAAGACATCAGTTCCTAAGCTCAACCCTTGCTAACCGAAACAACAATATATCCAATAACACAACTAAAAAAACGAAATCCCCTAAATAATCACAATAGCGAGAAAAAGCAATGGAAGGCACAAACTCCAATTACTGGTTAGAATGAAAAACCCTAGATGGCTCTGTCAATTCCTAAAACCCAATAACTCAAAATTGAACTAAATTACAACAGAGAGTCCACGAAGATCATAAGATTTTCATATTTATCTAGTGATTAGGAAATTCCTAGACTTAAAACCATACCATGTCTTCAGGTTTTACTTCGATCTCGAAGCTAACACCTTTGAGGGTCTTCACAAAAATCTTCATATTTCCCTATAAAGCGATTACTCCGCACAATTACGATTCCCGAGAAGCGAGACTGAGATATCCGGTCGCTGCCGGAAGACCTTTTGTAAAACGGGGTAGGAGACAGAGATATAACTGTTACTGCAAAAAGAAAATACGAAAAGCAAGTTGCCGTGTCTCACTGTTCTCGTTTATATAACAAGAAGTCTACGTAATCGAGTACTGACGGTACATCGTGTAGTTGGTCATGACCCACACCAGATGGGCTCACGTGTAGACTTACAAATAGGATTAATTATTAAATTATGTAAGATTTGTAACAATTACTTAATTATTTAAATTATTTTTGAGTAATAATGAAATAATAATATTGAGTTTTTTCTGCATAATTGCTCGGTGTTGATGTCAAAGTAGATCCGGAATGAGTTAGATTTTCTATGTTTTTAAATAAATTGTTTTTATTTCAAAAACAATTTGGATTGATACTTTGATGCATATAAACCGGGTGATAAGTAAATTATATGTAATTTAAAAAAAAAACAGAAAGTCCTTAAGATTATATTTTTATTTCAAAAATAACATAATTTTTAACTAATTTATTTTATTTAAACGTTCATATAAATTGCAATTTATTTCGACCGATTAACTTAAGTTATCAAGTTTAATGAAATATAATCTATTTAAATATATAAAAAATATTTGAATCAAATATTTATAATTATTTTAAAAAATACAGGTTATATAATTTTAAGTTGCAATAAGTTTCGTAAAAGAATATTCTATATTATTGAGATATCATAGAGATGAAAAAAATTAAAATATATTATATCATTAAAATAAAATATTTAACTAATATTCATTAATATTAAGTAGGAGTGGAATTCAATTTAAATTAATTTTAACTTAAAATGTTAATAGAACCAACAATTTGTTAAACCAAAAATAAAATTTAAATAATTTCATTTTATGTTAACGGTTAAATTAATAAATAAGATTAACTGTTTAATCAATAATTTAATTAAAAGATTATATATTAATATTCAAATTATAATTATATATTAATTTTAAAATAGATAAAAATTTTTAAAAATAAATAAATTATTAATAATAAAAAATAATTTAATTTTTTATTAGTTATAATAATTTTAATTATAAAATAATGAACATATTTAATAGAAAAATAATTTAAATTATTTCAGCCTCACAAATAATATAAAATTAACTAAAATTATGTGATTATAAAACTATATGATATATGTATTATAAATATATGTATTATATTAATACATAGGTTGATTATATTAAACATTTATTATAAATTTTAAAACCTTAACTAATTATAATTACATAGATTTTTTTATTTTAAAATTGAAATCAAAAAATTTATAAAAAAATAAGCTAATTAATTGATTATTATATCCAACCCTAATATTAGTGGTATGACCGTGAGATCGTGATAGAAGCTAGCTAGGAGGGGTACATGAGTGGAAATAAAATGATTTATATCCAGCCCTAATATTAGTGGTGTTAGAAAAATATTTATAGTACAAAATCTTATTCGAACTCATGGTATCATTGGTTAAATAGTTTTGTATGCTTTGTACTAAACATGTTAAACAATAATGAGGGATTTGAAACTAATTAGAAAGTAAGTGTGATCATGATAACGATGAAGGTTCCTGTTTTAACTTATGACCAATGTATATTACGTTCAATCAGAGTTTAATTGAATTCTTCATTTCTTAGTAACCAAAAAGCATAAGAAGGTTTTTTAGAGTTTGGATAATTTTTCTTTTACTTAAAAGGTTTATTATCGATCACCTTTTAAACATTTATTTTATTTAAATTTTATTGAAAATTTACAAAAACATGATTTTTATTCAAATAATTTGAAAAAATAAGAATGATAAAACTTAATTAATTTATTTATTTATCGTAAATGATTAAACACGATTATAGATTAATTACTTTTATTTATTTTATTTACATAAAAATATTTTTATAACACAATGTGAATTGAAGGGCCTGGGTCCCCATTCCTTGTGGGATAATTTCAAATAGTTGTCACGATGATTTAAAATGGGGTCGATCTCCATAGATGGAAAAGAGGTCTCGGCCCACCTTGACATGTTGACAATTTTACTATTATTCATAGTTATGGAATCATTTTAGGACGGTAGTTATCTCTTTTTAATAATTAAAATATTATATATTAATCACTTATTTTATCGAATATATATTCGATATCAATATTATTAAATAATTAAAATATTATAATGATTAATAAGTTGATTAATTAATATTTTTTATATCATGATCAATTTACACCTAATATTATCTACAAATTTAAGCATATAATTAATATTTTAAATATTAATAATTTATTATATAATAAATAATAATAATAATAATCTTAAATAAATTACAATAAATAACTAAGGAGAATAATAATCGTTAATTTAAAAATATGTGAATTTTTTTATAAAAATTTATAAAACGTCATTTAATTTATATATATATTATTACAAATTAAAAAATCACAAAAAATAATAATTTGTATGTGATAATTAAAATGAATTTCAAGATAAAAACAAATAAATATTTATCTTATTGTTTAGGATATAAATTTAAATGGATTGAACCACAAATTTGAAATTTTGGGTTTGGATTGGATTTGCGTTTAGTATTGTCGGGTCATGTAAATTTATAATATGGTAGATTGAAGTTTTTAAATTAAATGAAAAATCGAGTAATGTTTTTATTTTTAAATTAACTTAAATTAGTGTTTTAATTTAATGATATAATAAATTATAAAATAATAAAATATTTAATATACATATATTTTATAATTAAAATTAACTTGTAATTCAGCCGAGCTAATAGCATAAATAGTTTTTTCCTAAATTCAACTATAACATTATTTAAATTATTTGAACCTATTTAAATCTAATAATATTGTTAGCGATATGGAATCAAATTAAGTAGTTTGAATTTTGAAAACATGTACACTTATTAGTCTCACATGTTTAAAAGGCATATCAGTTGACCAATGTTTTGTTATGGCCCAAGGGCCTTTGTATAATAACTACGAATACGAGAAAAGGAAATGGGCCTCTAAAGCATAGGTTAATTTGTAGGAAACTGAGCGGTTTGAGTGGCATTTGGAAACTCTCCTTTCTAAAAATGGGTATGAGCTCTTTGTATTACAATTTCATTTCAGATCATCCAAAACCTTCCAACATGCCTTTGTTCACCATCGCCGTCTTCTTCTTCATCTTATACCATTTATGGTCCCACCACCATTTTTCTATTGGGCTCGACCCTGATACTATCATCACCCAGAAAACCGCCCTCACTTTCTTGTTTCTTCTCATGAAATAGCAAGTACTTTTCTATACCTTTTTGTACTTTTTTATTCTATAGCTTTCTTACCTTACTAGGCAGTTTGCTTCATTGTTTGTGGGGTTATTATTACTTTTGTTTGGGGGAAGGAAAAAACACATTAACATTTTTTATCTACTGTGTTCGATCCATCTTTGTGAATTGCATGCTTTGGATTGTTTAGACTTTAGAGTCATGAATTATGGAAAGGGATCTCCTTTTATTGCGCTGTTATTATTTTCTCTCTAAAAAGGTTCAATTTTTTTAACTCTCTTTTCATTGTAGTGAAAGTGAGAAGCTGAATGATGGAAGGTTGAAAAATGGGTGAGGATGCAATGATTTGCTCATCTATTTTGTAAAAATGCATTTGTCTTGTGCCTTTTAACTTAGATGGCGGAGATTTTTTTTGGTTCCTCATGTGATTCAATATGCTTAGACAATGTTGTTCTTCTCTTCACAAAGCAAGGACGTAGTTAGTAAAAATAAACATTTTTTGACATTAATTGAAAGATTATACTAAAATTTATGAATTTTTTAATCTAGTTATTATAAAATAATATGAAAAAAAAGAAATGTTATTTTATTTCAAAAATTTACAAATTTTATTGTTTTTTAATATTACATTGTATGTGTTATATTTTAAGTGTGTATTTTTATCTAATTAAAATAAAAACTCTAGAGATGTCAATGGGTGATCCCATCTCATGTTCCTAAATGGGTTTATGGGTTAAAGTTGTCTCATACCATTTAAATATATCTTATTTTATCTCATCTCATCCATTTAAAGTTGTTCCTAATGGATTCATGCTTATAGATAATTAGATTTTTTTTCCATTGTTTTTAATTTTATTCATCATTTAAATTTATTTGAAACAAATGGGATATCACATTATAATAGGATAGGCTAATATAATTTATGAATTGTACCCATTTGACACCTTTATTCAAAACTACTTAAATTAAATTATAACATGAGTAAATAATATAATTTAATATCTACGAGATATTAAAAAAATGAATGAAATTAAACAACATAAATTATAATAGACATGTAAAAAAATTCAAGTAGGTGAAAAAAATTAAATAAGATCAATATTACATGGTATAAATAACAATGAATATTTATATAATTATATATGGTGTAATACGGAATGGTTAAATTGTATGTGAGAAAAAATGCATTATTTTTTAAGAAAATGTTAGAAAAATTAAACTAATAAAATTTAAGAAAACAAATTACACTTTTAAAACTTGTAATCGTAAAAATAACACCTCTTATGTCAAGTTCATATATGTTAACTATTAAAAAAAGTCTGATCCATCATTTCACATTGAATGTTATCCAATTAGACGCCGTTTAAGTTTAACTATAGCCATTTAAACTCATTCAATATTGAACTCCGTTAAATTAAATTCGTTAAATATTATTGGGGGTATTATTTTTTTTATTATATGTAAGTTTTAAGTGCTATTTAATGTAAATGTTAAATATTTATTATTTTACTAGAGGTTAGTTAGAAAAAATTGTATAATAGTAAAGTAAAAGTAAAAAAATACAGAGAATGTAAATAAATACTTAGTATAACAAAAGGAAAGAAAAATAATATTTAAATAATAAATTTGAGAGGGTATATTGTTACGTATTTTTATAAAATAAAAAGACATATTTATAAAAACAACAAAGGAAAAATCTATATGAAAAAGTTGAGGGGATCACGTGTCCCCTCTCACTTAAGTGTGCCTCAGTCCATGTCACAGAGTAATCCCAAGTCCCAACACCATCTCCTCGTTTTCTTTTCTGGTCGAGTTCACTTTCGTTTAGTGTGAGCATTTCCTGAACAAGGCACATAATTTGGAGGCTCTTTGAATTTTCCTTATTGTAAATTGTTCGTAGCACAACATTCTATGTACATTGTTTGATTGCTTGTCACACTAATTGATTGCCCCATGGTTACAAGTTCATATGAGCTAAGCATTTGATGTTTTCTGCTAAGCAGAACCTTTTTAGAATATTCATTCAATAACTGACATTTTTTGTTTCAGTCCTGTGCACAAATCCGTCGATTTGCTTGCTTGTGTTCATGAGCATTAATCATTGCATATGTGAGGAAATTTTGACTTCATAATCTGTTGGCATCCAAATTTAGGTTTACCATTATTTTGCTTTCTAAGCCAGCCCTCTTTCTTTCTTTCTTTTTTATTTGATTGTGAATTGGACATAACTCTATTAAGCATCTGGTATGAATTTTGACATTTAAGTATAGGTGGATGAGGAGGAATTCTACTGGAGGCAAAAGAATGTTGATGAGGAGTTGGAATGGTCGCTTGATTCCTACTATGTAATATCACAGCTAGCTCAAATGTCAGTACAGTTTCCCTATTGTCTTTCATCTTTTAATTTTTGAACGGCTAAGGGTATATATCTTTCGTTTAAATCTTAATTTTTCTTATATATAGATGATCCATGATCTTTAGTTCTTTTTTTTTTACCTGAGCATGGCATGAGTTTACCATGAGAAAAGGCAGGCTTGTAAGAACAATGCATGTAGGCTTTTTTTAAAGGGCCACTCGGCTTGATGTCACCGACGTACAATCTTTGGTCGAATTTCAACAGATTTATTTGGACTATTTTTTTCTCATTTTTTTAGCTTTTTAAAAAGATAGAGTGGGATCACAAACTTTTTGCCTAATTTTAAGAAACATATTGATTTCAACTGACAGATTATCTTGCTTTCTTTATAGTTGTAGATCTACATTATCATGTTAGACATTTCAAAAACAAAGAAAAATATCAGATACTATTTGTTGAATTCAACAAATACTGCAAACACAATTCAACAATCACTGCACCGACGCCAAACATTTTTTTTCTAATATACACGGCGCCTACCAATCAAGCTGTAAATCATACAATTCAATCATGATGGTTGGTGAAATAGTAATTAGTATTTGTCTATATAAACAATGTAAATATCCGATACAAATCAAGAAATTATATTAATGAAACGTTTATTTCTTCTTCTGATTATTTCTTCAAACATTGATTTCTTCATGGTATCAGAGCCAAGTCGTTGCTTTATACAAATTTGAAACTCTTGTTCTCTAAAACATGTAGATTTCTTTCTTAAAATATTTTTTTCTCGTGGAAAAATTTTCATTCAAACACCCTTACAAATATTAATTACAAACATCAATTTTTAAGCAAGATTTCTCCCACCCAATTTACCACGATTACTCTAAACACACTCGAACATTTTGGTAAAAATAGAGTAAGAGAAAACCTCCTCACGCGCCTCACGCGCCGCCCCGTTGGAGGGTAATTTTTCCACGCGCCCCACGCGCTATCCTGGAGGTCAAGATGATGACGTGTCATCCGCCGGCTTGTCGCCGTCCGGCCGGCCAGGCTCGGTCCGGCCGAGTGGCGTAGTCGGTCCGCGCCTTCTGGCCAGTGTCACCTCTGCCGGCCAGTTGGTCCTGGCCACAATGTCTCTATTGAACCCTGCTTTCTGCTTTTTCACGCTTTCCATATTTTTGGCCTGCTCTGCCTATTTTAAAGGTCCGAACCCTAAGTTTTTTCCCTGCTCGATTTCTAACACCCGTCCTGCTCATTTTTTCAAGTTTTTTAAACCAAATTTGAACCTATTTATGGTTTTTATCCTGCTTAGTATAAATATATATTAAAAACACAAAAAAAAAAAAATTTAGTCCCAAAATTATTACACCATTTTCTAGTTCGTTACCATAATATCACGACAGAGGGTATAATTTCATTACCTATGAGCAATCAAATCCAGCTTGTTGTACAGACAACTGCTCCAAGGTGTGTTTAATGCCGGAATTGTTCTTAATGAGACTAATTATGATGTTTCGTCTCAAATAATAGAAATGCATATGCAGAGAGAGAAAACTCTCTTATATTCATGACAAAAATTTGCAACCCGAAAAACATCAAACAATTATAACAAGTGGTATGCGTAAAATCAAAAAGGAAGAGATGGCTACTTAAGGCCAACGAAGTCCGTAAATCATTAAGCGACATTTACGCATACCTACCGCTTCTTGAAATTGTGGGTGCTTTGGCGAAGCATTCTATGACGGAAGTGATGAATTGTATTTGTCTTAAACCAAAAGCCTTTACTTGTGACAAAATGGAAAATCACTTTCGTGAGTATTACAGTAGTTAACCTAAATTTTCCAAGAGCTAGACCATCGTGATAGCGTGGTCATGAAAGACCCTCATGATCTAATATCATATCAAGAAATTATGGAAAGACTAAGGATACATATTTTCCTCGGCCGGATTAGATGATGAGTCTCGAAAGGTGTCGTATGCAAATTTTGCGAAAAGAAACTCTCCCGCATTTAAGGTTGTTATTCCTCGATTCGACGTGAGGCAGTACGTCGAATCTCATCAAGGAAAAATCTAGAGATGTTGACGCTCCGCCATGATATCTAAAAATCGCTTCTTTTTCCAATCGGCCAGTTAACGAAAGCGTGATTGATAAATCATCATTTAAATGTACCCATTGTCATCAAAAGGGTCATACAAAAGAACGATGTTTTGAACTCAAGGGATATCCTCGATCAAAGGGATCACAACCGGTGACTCTCTGAAGAAAAATCCACGACAGATGTCTACCGCCACCATTGTCAAACAACAAAGGATCACGTTGCAACCTCCTCAAAGACACGTTGGTAAGATGCTTAAAGTTTTTTTCTCCTCGTTTTTAATAATACATGGATAATTGATTCAGTGTGCAACTGATCATACGACATTCGATTCTAGACAAATCTCAAACCATCCTCACACAAAACTCGCTTTGACCGCTAATGGTAACACAACCCCACTATCGGGAAAGATCTACGCCTCTCACTAGTACTTTGAATTTAGACTCAAGATTTCATTGTTCCCTCTTGTAGAGTATAACCTTATATCTATTTCTCAAATAACCACCGCTTTATCTTGTTTTGTTATTTTTTGGCCCGACTTTCAGGTGTTCAAGGACATTCAAACAAAGCAAACGATCGTCGTGGTGTTAAAGTGCAGGAAACCCGTATTATTTGACTTGATTCAACAAATCATGCATTGATAAAGCAATCGGATCTAACAAGGATGAATCAAATATATGGCTATGGCATAGAGATCGGTCACGCTTCTTTTGGATATTTGAAAAAATTATTTCCAAGTTTATTTTTGAAAGCTTAGATCTTTCTACTTTAAAGCGATGTTCAGGAACTAGCAAAAAGTCATCGCTCCTCATTTCCCGTAACCTTAAATAAAAGTCCATCTCCGCTTACGGTTATACATTCTGATGTACGGGTCCTTCCAAAGTCTCTACGCTGGGAGGATCACGCTGGTTTGTTACATTTATTGATGATTTTAGTAGAATGACTGGGTCTGCTTTAATGAAATCTAAAAGTGAGGTAAACTTCTTATTTAGAAAATTTCATAAAATGGTTCAGATCAATATAAAACACGTAGATCCAAGTTCTAAGAAGTGACAAATGAGCGAGAATATAAAAGTTCTGAGCTTCAAGAATATCTTCAATCGTAAGGCATTATTCATCAAACTACTTCAGGTTGATACACCTCAACAAAATTGGAGTCATAGAAAGAAAATCGACACTGGGAAGTCGTCTGCCTCATTGATCAAGCTAATATGCCATTATCTTATCGTATAAGCAATTACTGGCCGCATATTTAATCAATCTACCTTCCCCATTAACTTCCAAACACCACTACAAGCCATCACCGGGGCTAAATTGCACCAAATGTTCCCAATTTACCTCTTCGTTCTTCGTGGTGGCATTTGTACACCTACATAAACAACAACGTAGCAAGTCGATCCACGAGCAATACGTCAGGTGTTTTACGGATACGCCATACAAAAAAAGTATCTGTTATCATCCTCCTACAAAACAAATGATTACTACTACGGATGTTATTTTTCGCGAAGATACAATGTATTTCTCCTCTACATCTCAATTTCAGTGGAGTACAACCATGTCCGAATTAGACTTTACATATAAATTGCTTCCTTGGCGAAGAAAGACAAATTATATGCGAGGAAAATACAAATAACTTGAATTCAGATGGTAATAATCCTCAATATAGAAAAGACTCAGCGGAAATGGAATCAAGTCCTCATCAACTTCCAAGATCATCAAGGAAGTTCCTTACTACCACTAAATGAGTACGTAGATTCCTCTTCTCCACAAGCCGCCGATATACCTAACCAATCGCTTCGGCAGTAGGATGTTCCAACTATTGAACCAACCGTAAAAATACTTCCATCACGCCCCAACAGAGGTATTCCTAAAGCCATGTTAACCTCGAGATTTCTAGTAAAGTCAAATATCCCATGAAAGTAACTATATGTCTAAACATCGCTTGTCAAAATCAAACGATCATTACTCAGGAATCAATTACACCGTATCTATTCCTAACAGCCACATAGAAGCTTTAACCGACAAAAATGGAAAGATGTTATGAATGAAGAACTAAGATCTTTAGAAATAAATAGAACTTCGAGCTTGTCGATCGTCCACCAACAAAGAAAATTGTTGGATGTCCGATGGATTTTTTCAAGAAATATCAAGGTGATGGTACGATTGAACGATATAAAGCAAGATTGGTGGCAAAAGGATACACTCAAACATACGTGATCGATTATACGTAAACATTTGCACCTAGTAGCCAAAATTAACACCTGCTCGGGTCTTCGTTGCATTCTAGTCGCAAATTTAGATCCATTATATCGCTGATGTAAAAATGCCTTTCTACAATGGAGATTTAATTGAAGTTAAGTCTACATGGATTTACCACCAGGAATCAAGAAATCCACAATCCATGGAGAAAAGGTGTGCAAATTAAAAAATCATCAGATGGATTGAAACAATCCCCAAAGAAAGCATGGTTTAAGGTGTTCACAAGGTCAACGAAGGCATTTGGCTACAAACAAAGCAATTGCACTATACTTTATTTCTAAAAAAGGTATGGTAAGATCACCCACTTATTGTATATGTATGATGATACGATAAGAACAGAAATGATCTTGAAGAAAGGAAAGCGCTACAAACTTACTTGTCCAAAGAATTTGAAATGAAAGACCTCGTTCCTTAAAATATTTTCGGGATCGAGGTTTCTCGATCACCGAAGGAATCTTCTTATCTCAAAGAAAGTATGCCTTAGATTTATTAAAAGAAACCTAGATGTCACAAGATGTCAACCGCCTAATACACCAAGAGAGGAAGGATTAAAGTTATGTATCAAGGTTGATCAAGTTCCAACAAATAAAGAAAGATACCAAAGGCTTTGCTTGAAGGTCGATGTATTTGGCACACACAAGACCGACCTTCGCCATGCCTTAAGTATTGTACCAATTTATGCATAATCCCTATAACAACATATGAATGCGCTATTCGTATTTTGAGATATTTAAAGTCCGCTTCCGGAAAAGCGAGTATTGTTCACCAAGAACTCGAGTTTTCTAGAATTGAAGCATATAATCGACGCCGATTGGGGCCGGGATCAATAAATGATGTACGATCTACATCAAAGTGCTACTTCACTTTTGTAGGGAAATCTTGGTAAATACGGAGTAGTAAGAAACAACATGTCCAGGGTCTGCTCAAGCTACAGTAGGCCGAATACAGAGGAATGGCACTGGGTTTCATGCGAGGCCTCGTGGTTACAATCTCTTAAAAGATTTGACATATCCTACGAAAGAATCAATTAAGTTATTTTGTGACAATAAAGAAAGACGTGATATCATAAGATAATCCGCTCAACACGATCGCACAAAACATGTCAAGTTGATGATTTTTTTATTAAAGAAAGTTAGAAGAAAATTCATTGGAATTGCCAAAAATTAAGTCGAAGATCAATTGGTCGACATCCTCACTAAAGCAAGCCTTCATATCGAGTATTCATTGTGAAAGCCACTAAGTCATGAAAGACATCTATGCACCAACTTGGAGGGAGTGTTGAACTAACAAACACCGCAAAACACAATTCAACAATCACCGCACCGACGCCAAACATTTTTTTTCCAATATACACTACACTACCAATCAAGTCAGAATCATACAATTCAATCAACATGGTCAGAAATAGTAATTAGTATTTGTCTATATAAACAATGTAAATATCCGATACAAATCAAGAAATTATATTAATGAAACGTTTATTTCTTCTTCTGATTATTTCTTCAAACATTGATTTCTTCACTATTTTCTAGATGTTTACTTGTATTCATTCTACATTAAAATATAAATCACAATCAGCTGCATTTATTTTTTTATTTTTTGCTGACAGCATACTCAAGTTCAATGTATTTCTGGTTGTGATCTTTTTAAATTGTCCGAAATGTAATTGTGTTAAGTCTGAGTTCTCACTGATCAGTTTTTAACGGATGTAGCTAATGATATGGTTGGACCATCATGGCTAGGAGGGCTCTTTAACCGTTCAAATGATAAAAGGGATAAATTCCTTGCCTACCCATATAGTCCACTTCAGGTAATAATAGAATTAGCCAAAAAGCTATGACATTTAGTTGCCTGATGGATATTCATAGATGGACTGCTTGTATTTTGCATCTTCCTAGATTTGATTAAGAACAAGGAGATATGGAATTGCATTGGATTGTAACAAACATGTCACTAAATTTGCTATTTTAGATGTTTGGTCCGGTTTTTAAAATAATTTTTTTGTTGTGTTGCTGTTTTTAACCTCAGTGAACATATTCTACAATCCTGTTCTTATCTTGCCAGGAACAAAGACTTCAAAGGCTTCTAAAACGATTGCTTGTGCTTTATGATGAATTTGGTTTTGATCATCACGTACGATCTTCATGTTAGTGCTATATCTTTGTCTTTGCTGTCTGTCTCGCTATTATCTCGGTTGAGTTTAATACAGTAGAGCTATTATTGGCAATGTATGGTTTACCTTTATCAATGATCCAACTATGAATGTAGCAATTCTTGCTTTTTCCTTGTAGTGCGATCTTAGGCGATGTACCCATATTGGCTTTAGAGATTAATTACGTATATACTATTGTACCCATAATACTTTGCAGTTCTGTATTTCATATCCCAATTAAAAATTTCTCTTTCTGATGGAGAAAATTTTATCTTTTTGCCATCAAATTCAATGTCAACAATTAGTTTATAATTTTCAAACGTCCATTTTGTATGCAGGAAACATTAAAATCATTGTGGTATGCTGCCTTTCCAGACACTCCTCTAAAAGGGATGATCTCTGAGCAATGGAAAGAGATGGGATGGCAAGGCGCTAATCCATCAACTGACTTTAGGTATAGTTCTATACTATTCATCTATTTGAAAATTAAATAATCTGCTCTTCCCTCTCTATTCAATCATGGATTTAAATTATTGTTCTCTGGTTGAGCTGTTGTATATCTTTATTACTAGTGCTCCTGTGGTTTATACGAGTTAGAATAAGATATATTTTCGATTGAATCTATGGTATGTTATGGATCCATTTGTTTATTAAAGTTTAAAGGGTGCAGCATCCTTCTATTTTCTTCCTTCATTCAAAAGAAAGAATACAACTATTATACATGATAATGCATTTTTTTCCCTTCTTTCTTTATCTTTGTGTTTTATTTGTCACTACACGGTTGTATATTTATATACCCATTATTTTTTTCCGGGCAGGAGAGATTATAAAAACATCTAGTAATGATTTCGTTTTTGGACTGTAATCTGGATTGGTTGTTAATACTTGCTTTAGTATAAGAGAACTTTTTGATTTTTGGTCCTTCCAACATACTTTGGTCATTAAAATTCTTGTATATGTCATCAAAGATGGGCATAAGAAGCAAGCACATTATTTCAACTAACAAACATCATGATAAGTGCCATATGAAACAGCAACATATTTCTGAACATAATACTTTATTATTTCCAATTGGAAAAATATGTTCATATCACACTGTGACTAACTCTCCTTTCAGAGTTTGTGGCTTTATTTCTCTTCAGAATTTGCTGTTTTGTTCGGGTATGTTTCTTGTTTTCTTGACTATGATATTTTTTATTTGTCAAGTATTTTCTTAGTTGGCATGAAAAATGAATAATTACTGATAACAAAATTCAAAAATCAAGAGATCTTTCCATAGGTTATTATTATTCAAGCACTTGCGAATATCCATTTGTCGTTGCTGGCATAAATGTATCGCTCATGTTAATTCAGATGCTTGATCTATGCACACATATGTATTATTGATCAACATCTCAAAAAGTTTGCAGATTCGTGAATCATATTTAAATGAGAGAAGTTTCCTTTATGTATCCATTAAAGTGATATTTCATTGTATTTTTTTTCCTCGGTTATAATTGTCAGGAATTTTCCCCCATGAATGTTGGTAATATTGTTATGACTTCTCTTTTGGAAATACTTCCTTAGCTTAAGTTTTCTTTAGAGTTCGATATTTTGCAAAGAAATTTTAAGACTCATGCCACCTTAACAATATCTTTACTCAGTTGTTGAATTACAGCTTTGTAGAGCTACACATATCATGTCCTTTTTTCCCTTTACAAACAACAATTGCTGATAGGTCTACATTGCAGCAAAACCAAGATGTCTCCCGGCAGTTAATTTCGTGAGAATGCTAGGAGGTAATATCCATTTTTATGGTACCTTAATGTCTGTCTATTTATAATACTTTGCTAGGAATTTTCTGATTTTTCCTTTTCCCAAATGCATGTTAGAAATTGCAGAAGATGAAGATGCCTTTGATGTACTATACTGTATAGCCTTTGAATTGATAGATGCTCAGTTGCCTGCTATGCATGCTTTCTACTTGGAATTCAATGTACTTTCTGTTCTTATTCCTATGTTTACATTGAAAACACTTGTAACATATTTTATGCCACTATTTATGAAAGTTAGTTTGATCCGCATGGGTTGATGACAAACTCATAAGATCAATCAAAATATTTTCATTGGAGATTTTTTGATAGAATAAGTAGTCTTTTTTGTGAATTTGATTTCTGTTCTGATGCATTCTGATTTACTAACAACTTTTTGCTCCCTATATTCTTTCAGGAAGTTCTACAAATTACAAGAGCATAATTGGAGAGAGAGAGAGAGCTTTGTTTAGAAGACATAAAGAGAATAACAGATGTACCAGCATATGATATGTTGTACTAATGGCTATTCAATTGCGCCTCGTCATTAGCCACTCAATGAAGAAGCTTATAGGAAAGGCTGATTCATTCGCACTCGCTTAAACATCTCACATTTGGAAGTTGTGTATTAACATTAGGTTGCGAGGAAGGTTAGACTTAAAATTACCGGAGTCGTGAAATAGAGGTTTGATTTTCTTTCATTATATTAGAAGTTATTGGGAAACCAACTTTCTCAAAAACTTAATTTATAAATAGAAGGACAAATTATATTTTTTTATCTTTATAACTCCCCCACAAGTGTTGGTTCTATGTATCATGCAGGTCAAATACTTACAATTCAACAATTAAGATTGTTGGACTTTGAACACATGAGCTCATACTTGTTATAAATTGTTGAGAAATCAATTATGCTAAAAACTTAAAGTTATTAGGAGAATGGTCAATAATATTTTTATATATTTATTATTACTGTATAAGTATTGGCTTTATGTAACATGCAAACCAAACACTTACAAATTAACAATTTAGGTTAATGAGTCTTGAACATAGATATTTCAACTCTGATATCATGTTAGAAGTTATTGGAAACCAACTCTCTTAAAAATCTAAAACCTAATCCATCGAGAGAAAAATTAACTATATTTTTATACATTTATCATTAATTTTTATATTTATACTAATCATGATAAGTCAATGTGATTATCATTAGTTAAATACTTGAATTTTTTGCTTCATGATATCTTAGATTCTTTAGTGCTCATGAAATCATGAAACAATAGATAGTGGTGTTTTAATAGAACAAAAATCAATTTGATTTTCATTTTGGAAAAATATATATTTTGTTACGATATCAAAATTATTATTTTATATTTGAATTTCAATTTAGGTAGAAATTATCTCTTAGTTACAATTATTATCTTCTATATTATCTATAAGATGATATCGAGAAGATATTTCGAAAATAAAATATTTTATTATTTATTAAATTTTTAGTATTTAAATCATGTTTATCAACAAAAATAATAAAAATGAATATATTTTTGGCTAATATCTTAAAAATTAGAAATTTGAAGGTCTTGGTTCTTTGGAAGAATTATAAATTTATCAAAAAAATTTAAATTTTTATCATTTTAATAAAAGATACAATTGAGTTCCTATCATATTGTCTCCCTATGCTCGGTACACTTGGTTCCCAATTTGGTGAATAAAAAAAATGAGGGAATAGTTTGGTGAATAAAAAAATAAAACTACTCTAGTGTGTAAGAAAAAACATAGTCACTGGAATTTGGACCCCTTCTATCTTGTTGCTATACGGTGACATGATAATTTACTTAGTAAATTTCTCTTCAAGGTGATTTTGTTGCCATGTGTTCGTACGTAATTACTTTGATTGCCTATCGTAATATTGCATTCATACTAATAATTACCGCCACGTTTATTTAAAAATTATAATTATCCCAAATATTGCATATATTAGACATGTTATTCGTCGGTGTAATACATCGCCTTATTATTTAAGATAAATGATAATAACATTCCATTTAGTTAGTGTTTAAATATCATTTAATTTAATTATTTTTAAAAATATATCATTTAATCTTTTTAAAAATATTTCATTTAATCTTTTTAAAAATATAATTGATATGATTAAAAATAAATTAAGATACATAAATTTATGAAATATGATTTTATTTGAGATTTAAATAAAACATAAAACTAAGGGAAATGACCAAAATCTATCTGTATTTAAATAAAAAAATCTGTTTGTATTAACTTTTTTTATTAAAAATAGAGGTAGGTTAGTTATTAAAGAGGATATATATTAAAGTATCTTTATAAATAAATTTCAAAAAGCATTTATTTTTTAAAAATGTTAAAATAATAATTAAATATTGAAATTTGTATTTATTTATATATATTTTTTACCCTTTTGTTCGATCAAAAAGATTAATGAAAACCTTTTATATACAAAAAGACCATTTGACACTAAATTTAAAAACAAATGGGCTAAAATATCACTTCATCCAATTATTTATGTCTTCTTTAATTAAAGTGACAAATTAGTGCAAGTCATATGAATGGAAAATATAGACAAGTGACAGATCCTCTCATGTTATTGACTTAGGCCAACTTCTCAACCTGGTATAGATTATAATAAAGATTCCTCCCTCTTCTTGGAGTATTGTGTGGATAGCATAGGTAAGTTAATTATAATTATATTATATTATTATTTTAAATAATATATAATGATAATTTATATAATATAATTTGATAAAATTGATGATAATTATTTTAATAAAATAATATTTAATTTATTTGTCTACTATTTTTTTCTCTATTAAAATAATATTTAATTTAGTTTTATATTTTTTTAATTTTTTTTAAATATTTTTAACTTAAGATGAAAAAAAAATCATGATAGATAATTTTAAAAAGATTAAGTGTTAAGTACTTTTTTAACCTACATTCACCAGTAAAACTAAATTTATACATAATTGTTTAATTTTTATTTTATACAATACATTTTCATTTTATAATTAAATACATATTATAAAATTTATACAACAAAATTTTTTAATACCAAGTAATAAACATGCACTAAGTGACATACATAATGTGGATATTGGTAAAATACATAAACATTATTCCTCAAAATCAATAAAAACTGAATTATTTAAGGGTTTTTTTTAACAATTTTGATTTCTGATTTTTTTTAAAATGATTTTTCAATCAAGTATGTTTGGTAATGATTTTTATTTTTGATTTTTACTTTTTTAAGTAATCATACCAAAATATAGGATAATTCATAAATATTTAAAAATAAGATTTTTAAACTAGATTTTTTATTTTTTATTTTTTTCATTTTTACCAAACATTTTTTTAAAAGAATAAATAAAGTCTTATAATTTTTGTATTTATAAATATTTGAAGAAAATGATTAAAACATAAAATTTATAAATAATAATCAAAAAAATTCATTTATTTTTAAAAAAATTAAAAAAATATAAAACATTACCAAACAATTTGCAAGTAATTTATTATTTGTTCCTTAAAAATCACTAAGTAAAAATTGTTATTAAAAGCATAAATCATTAACAGGAAACATTTCATGTGACTTACAACTTCTTGGTGAGTTGGTGTATTAAAAGCATAAAATATAGCCCACATTTGTTATGAAAATTAGGTTTCATGTAGGGGTGTTTATCATATAAAAATTATAAGAGTTTTGTTAGAGTTTGAGTTAATTTAATCTAATCTAACTATTTTATTAGATGGTTGAATTTATATCCGATCTTATTTATCCCTCTATAATGTGTTTTATGCCTTTTAGTATTATTTATTATTATTTTTTATACTTTTTATCAACAATTAACATATAATTATTTAATGTATAATAAAATCATAAATATCTCAATTATGTAAATATTATAATTTAATAATATTATAATATTAGGAAAAAACTTAATGACGTCTTTGATAGATTATACAAATTTAATAAAAGTAAAAAAAATATGTAATAAAAAGTACTAAAAATATTAAAAGAACAACAAACGTACAAATTATAGATATTATTTATATTTGCTCGATTCTAGTTGAATCGTAAACTATATGATTATTTGATTTTATTGGATTAAAATTTTTCCAATTGGATCTAATTTAATCATCAATTTAAAATGACTTAAAAATAAATAAATTTATTCAAACTTGTTAATTTTATCAGATGATCTAATTTTTTCCATGAGACATGACAATATCACGATAGAGATTAAAAGAAATTATGGAATCATATATTACATTATTAATGATTGAACTTTGATAAAATGACAAACTTAAATAGGATTGAGTCATTTTATTTTAATTTACTTTAATTTTTGAGTTATAACGGATAGATTAAGTCAATTTTTAATATCTTAAGAGGCGTGATAAAAAAAATTTCTTTAAATATAAAACAATTAAAAAAATTATATTTTTTCCTTCAAGCATTTTCTATTTTAATTTTAAGTAGTGTTATTGAAGAGATTTGAATAGGGTTATGGGCACAAGTAAAGTTTTATAATAATAATAATAAAAAACACGTGAATGTAATTAGAGTTGTCAAAATGAGATATTTCATTAATTTTAGGTATAATTTATAAATTTTATAAACCAATTTATATATTTTTTTTTTGGATTAGATGATTATAAGATGATATTATAATAAAACATATCATTTGTTTTAGATATACTTAAATGATGAGTAAAATTATAAAAAAATGATTATTTATAATAATTATAAATTTATTATAAATAACTTTTAGATACGATGATATGAGATAAAATTTAAATTAAACGAAATAATTTTAATATATAAACTTATTAGATATATGAGATATAGAATTAGTTTGAATAACCTATTTTACATCAATTTTGAAATTAAAATAGACTTAGGCCCAACTTTGCCAAAAAGACCTTAATTTTCATTTGTTTGGTAGTTGCAACTTGCTAGCTATTATAATTCTTGGATGAGCTTGAATTAGGACCAAGAAAAAGTCTAATTCGGGATATATGGGTAGAGAGAGAAACCTTTCCTTTACGTCAATTAAATTCTGGTTTTCTAAGCATTGTCAAAGACAAGCTAGCACAATACCCGCCCCAAATTATCAAAAAAAATAAAATTGAAAACTAATAAAATAACATATAATTATAAAAATAACATTATTTATATCCGATACATATTCTTTTATTATTAAAAAAATTCTTACATGTTATTTTATTTTGAACTACAATTATATTTATTAAATCATTTTAAATATTATTTTTATTATTATAAATTTTAATAATATTATTTTTATTTTTATTTTTTGTTTGTTTGTTTGAATATCATTCTCAAGAAAACAACACATGAAAGTTGATGGCTAACGAAAATTTGAATATCGCAATCTAAGTTTAACCTCAAAATGGAAACAAACAAAGAGATAATTGAAAATTACAAGACAATCCACTAATTGCTTAAATAATGTTTTACCTAACATGTAACATATTGTTTACTCAAGATTAATTTGGGATCAATTAAAAGTATAATAAAAAAGTTTGATTTGGTCTAGTCTCAAACACAAAGTCTAGTAGCCTATGTAAAAAAGTGGTTTGTGTGTTTAGCTTGGTACTTCAAACAGGATTTAGATGCTCCATTGATATATTCTTTATTGATCTTTAAATCTTATCCCTTAAAATTTTATTATAACAAAAAATTAAAAAATGATTACTTGTTGATAAAGATTAATGTATAAAAAGATCATTCAAACAATGCTACAGCAGAAAATGCTATTGATTTGGAACCAACAATTCCACTGACCACTGTTTTGGAGATTAGGCTTATACTGTTTATCATCCGTTAGAATTTATTTTTAGCAATTCACTTATTTTTTTTAATATTACAAAAAATAAATTATTTTAAGTTAAATTATTTATTTATAATTATAATATAATTCAATATCTTTATGTACCAAAAATACCTAATATTTAATTTTAATTAAAATATAATTTTTATAATCTCAATTATAACCCAAAATTTAATCCCTTACTTTTTTTAAAGAGGATTGAGAATTAGAAATTGTATTAAGATTGAATGAAATGATATTCAATTCTTTTTTCTTTATAATCGATGCCCATTCAATTATTTGTTTTTATTTCCTTCCCTCTTCATATTTTGTAACTTTTCTATTCAATCAAGAATATAATATACAAATTACAAATACTTTTCCTCTTATTGCACTTATTTTTTTACTTGTTTTTCATTTTTATCAATTATCTTATACTATAATAATATATATTTATTATAAATAGGCTTTGTAGAGATGAAGAGAGCATGTATACCTTCTCATCATTTAACCAATAAAATTTAAAGTATAATATTTATAAATTATAAAGAAATTTATGCACAAAATAAAACTTTATATTCACCTTATTTTTTAAAACTTAAAAAATTATTATAAATTTAATAATTTAAACATATTTATAAATAAAAAATATATAATATTTTAATTTAAAAATAAATAAATAATAACTACAAAATACTTTTTTAATACCCCTTCTCACATCTGATCATAAACTTGCCATTGTGGATATGTGTATGGTTGTGTTTGAGTACATAATTTTTATTTTTATTTTAATAAAAGTAGGAATTACTAGTATGGATATTAGAATTGTAACTCAATAACGTAAAATTCATTTAATTTGAGTCCATAAGTTTACAATAGTTATTTAAAAAAAAAACACTAAAAGCTATTTGCAAATCCAGCGGTATGTTAGTCAAATTTCATTATGGCTCCGACAATGGTCAACAGAGATATAATTACAGAGCCATTTAGTTCAACAACAACTCTTCTTTCTACCTTTCAAACTCAACCATCTATTTACACATAAAAAGCTGATTTAACAGCTTAAACAGTATAAACATTAAAAAAAAAGGGGTCAACTCGATACCTCAATGTTTAAACTTGAGCTACCACAAACTTAGCCTATTCTATGGAAGCACGTAAAGAACAAGAGGAAAGAATCATCCATCATCTACACTCCACTGATATGATGACCCTTGATTCCAAATCAAGGCAACTAAACCAAATATACAAAAAAGGACACTTTATTGGACAACCCCTCATCATCTGTTCTTTTAGCTTTTATGAGTGAACTTCTTTTCAAAAGTTTGTGGTTTCTAGCCACGCTTGAATGCTGTGAAGTAATTGAAGTCATGATGTTGCACCCTAAGTTGCTTTAACCACGAATCTGCCACGCTTAAAAGCGACATGAGACGTTCTTGGTCCCGGCCATAATTCCCTGAGATCCATACATTGCCTTGCATCTTATAAGTGGCCAAACCAAATGGAGGCAGACAGATGCCTTCCCCTTCATTTCTCTTCCTTTTGCTGCTCCCAACGTCGTCTTCAAGGTCCATATCTAAAGAATTTGAACCCAATTAAGCACATTGCTTTAGATATTATGTATTGTCTGTGCAAAAAGTCAGAAATACAATTAAAACAGAATTTGAATACCTTGGAAAGAAGATGATAAGGTGTGATATGTAAGGAAGCTAGTCGACAAGTCCCTTATAGTCCTTCCCATGGGAATATGATATATAGGGTACCTGAATAAAAACCCAAATCAATAAATTAATCGTGCCTTCCTTTAGTACTCAACAAAGAAAGTATTTGCAAAGGAGTGCCCTACACTACAGTGGTCGTGGGTTTGTACGTTCGAGTCACATATAGGGCACTCCCCTTCTCTTAGGCTAAGTTAGGAGTAAATCTGACCGAAAATATAAACAATATATGAGGGAGAGATAAAGAGAGAGACCAGGCAACAGCCATCCAGCTAGCTGGGGAAAGATCAACACTTCTCAGTGACATCAAGCCCGGGTACCTTTGAGCAAATGCATTGATCTGAAAGGAAAGAAGCGATAAGGTTTCAATGGAATAAAGCATGCTTTATACGGAAAAGCTAGTCAAGGGATTCATTTGCATAAAGAGCCATAAAACACTTCATTGTTTGATATAATTAAAAAAGAAGTGATTCTAACAAATCAAAAAATCTCTTCTTCTCTTTTTCTTTAGGAAAACGTAAGCAAGCACGTAATTTGCTACAAAGAAAACAGAAAACAAAATTGAATAAATTGCAATTGCGAAAGAGGAATATAAATTTATTTTTTTGTTTAAAAAAAAGGTACCTTATCCATTAGAGGAACTCTAGTATAAGGGGTTGATCTTTCAAAGTACCGAAAATAAAGATAGCCCAGCCTATCATTTAAAGAACATATTCCATCTTCCTCTGAGGAGCAACCATCCCATCTCCATTGTTTATCAGTATTCTCACTATCATCACTAGAGGATTCACTATATGATTCCCTTGTCTCAAGCTCACCAGATTCTTCCTCCTTGAATGACCTGTTTATTTTTAAAATCATTACTTTTCCTTTTCATTCATTTACAAAGATGCAGATAAATATTATATTGCCAACAAATTTCACTCCAATTTAAGGGCTAAATAGCCATGGAAATTATGCAACAAGTCAGCGATATGACCAAGGGTTGTTTGCTTATGCTTTTCAAACCTTGTAAAAGTGCTTCTGAAGTGTTTATAGACTTGGTTTTTTTTCTCTCTCTTCTGGCTTCTAATAGCAAAAAAAGAATTTGCTTCGGGATCAAATAGTAAGTAAAAAAAATTTAAGTCCTTTCAAGCTCATAATGCATATTTTGTGCTTAATGAGAGAAACACATTAGATGTGCTTCTACCTAAAACCACTTTTTTAAAAAACCGATTATGTTTGAAACCGCTTTTTTATGAAACCAATTATGTCTGAAACAAGCATAAGCAGCAAACAGAACCTTAGAAAGAAATTTTACTCGGACTCCCTCAAACAGCTTTTGACTGAAATACCAAGTGATCATTCCCACAGAGGGGCTTCTATGGATATTTGCAAGAAATGGGTTTGAAGGCAAGTAGATTTTAATTTAATTAAAAACAAAGATGAAATACCTTATGCTATTCACAGAAGAACGGCTTGTGAAAATTTGAATGGCAGAGAGATAAGGCACATAGTACTGAACAAGGGTCTCGTTATTGTCCACAGAGATTGGTACACCAGCACCGTATGCGCTCCATTCATCATAACAATTCCAGAGATCACGCAATGTAAAGAACTCTACCTTTTCCCTTTCCAATGGGTGCCATAGACGATTAAGTTTCCTACACTCACTCTGCAACACAATCAGCAACATCATACAAAAGAACTTGAAGAAATTTGTCATGAAAACTTGTTTCGAGAAGAACTCAAATGCTAAAAAATTGAAAATAAAAAAAAATCAAGTGAAGAACAAAATTGGGAAAAGAAAAAAAGAGAGAATGAATACTAAACCTTGGGTAGAAATTGAGGTTGAACCACAGGTGTCGTACAATGAAGAAAACACTCGAGGTTTGATTGCATTGACCCTTTATCAAAAATCATGTTTCAGATGGAGAGAGCACGAGACGAGAGGAGAAGGGGGATTCTCTCACCCAAATCCTGTAATTAAAGGAATTCCAAGAATGAAAAGAAAAAAAACAAAAAGGGGAGAGAGAGAGATGGGATGGTAGAAAAAGATGATGTTAGGATTTGATTTCCCTATTAGAAAAGAAGGGAGAGATAAATGCGAAAATTGTTATACAAAGACTTCTATTTTTTGACGTTGCGACAGCAAATAGAAGAAGATAAGTTGAATATCTCTCTCTCTCTCTCTCCCCCTGTTTTCACCTTAGCATCCAGCGGAGAACTCTATTTACGGCCAATTCAACGTTACAAGCGTGAAAAACTTGCGATTTATATATATACTTATTGGGTTTTCACTAAACTTTAAGAAACGCAAAAAGAACTGAAACAAGTTAGTGGAGATTCAACGTTGAATCTTCAAGTCCAATCAAATCTGCTCCACCCTCCAAAGATAGAAATGCACAAGAAAATTAAAGCAACAACAAAATCCAGATTTTTTTTCCTCAAGATATACGATAATTTAAAAGGAATTTCGGAGAAAATTTCGATGAAATAAAGCCAAGGGGAAAATTTTCGTCTGTTTCAGTAAAAACAAGTGTGTGTAAATGGTGAGGAGCGTTGAAAATGTATGATTTTCCCGGGAAATATAACAGAGGGGGAGGAATATTATCAAAACGAGATTGAGAATTATCCAGTTGCAACGGATCTTTTGGTTCTAGAATCAACTATGTGTACAAGGAAAAGTAAGAGTGAAATTTATACACGATCGAGCATCGAAATTCCAGATTTATTATTTATTGCACACAGCTTTGTAATGTAGGGGGAAAAAATTTAATGGGATGGCAGCATATACATAAACTTTTGTTTTTAATTTTTTTAAAAAATATAAATAAATATATTTTTTATTAAAATTTAAAAAACCTTCAACTTTTACAAAAAAATATATATATATATTTTAATCACAACTTTTACAAGACACTTAAATTTTAAAAAATGTTAATAGATTAATTTCATCGAATAAAAAAATATCAATATAATCATAATATAATTTATTAATATTAAAATATAATTAATATTAAAAATAAAATAAATATTTTATTTATTTTTATTATTATAATAATAACATTATTCTAGATGAAAATCATGATTATTAATTTTTTAAAATTTTGTATTTTAATTTCTTTAAAAATTGTTAAATTTGTTCTACAATTTTTTAATTTTCATGAAAAATTAAACATGTAATATTTAAAAAATTAATAAACTAAATCATAAGAAAACCAATTTTACTATGTTAGATTTGACTATTGGAGTAAATTTAAACATAAAATTTACATTTGTATATAGTTTGAAAAAATTTGGAACAAATTTATTTAAAGAAAAAAGAAAATTAAAGTATAAAACTAATAAAAATTAAAAAAAATATTATAAATATTGTTCAACACTAAACTTTAACTTATATATTATGCTTACTTTTTAGAAAGAAAAAAAAAGTTTCAGCTTTGTGCTTCTGTTCCAAAGAGTCAAAGAAGTCTCGTCGAAACGCCCACTGCAAAACTAATTCCAGTGAGCTCCAAATATGTTCATGTAACGGTATCATGGATTTAAGGCCGATCAAGTATTTACGGCCGGGGGCACTAGACGGAACCTATTACGAAACACTAGGCAGAATTTGTTACAGGATGTTGAGGGATACTCTTTACAAGGACTCTTTTACTATCATAAATTAATGATAACTATTATTTATATTATTTTACTTAATATTTTATTTAATAAAAACAATTAATCTATTTTTATTTTTTATAAACTATGTTACGAAAACAAATGTTCTTTACGTTTGCGTATTTATGTCAATTATATTTTTATGTTATAAAATAAAGAATTTATTTCCTTATATTTTATAAAATACACTAAAAATAACAAATTTACTTTTCAATCAATATTTCAATAATTTATGATTTATGATAAAAATTCACTATTTAATTAATATTTTAATAATTTTTATTACAAAATCTCATAATAAAAAATTCTTTTTATCGAAGTTCATCAATTTTTCCTTAAAAAATAAATCCTTTCGAGAATTATTAATTATGACGTAAGAATGAAAAATGGAAATTTATATTTTATAATTAGATCGAATAAGAACGAAAATTGTATTTTTTGTTTTATTCTATAAAATTATATATCAAATTTTAATAAATATATAAAAATTTATTTTTTTAATTTTTTTATAAACTTAATTATATTTAAACTCAAACTTATCATAAGTAATACATTATATTATATATTTCATATTTAAAATTTTTTTATTCGACTAAAACATCAATAATTTTTCTTTATAAAATTTATTTAAAATTTTTATTTGAATTCTAAAAATCTAAAATCTTATAATTACTTTATAATTTATTGTTAAGTAATGCATTATATTCTATATTTAATGTTTAAAATATTTTTATTGCATTAAAACATCAATAATTTTTCTTTTATAAATTTTATTTAAATTATTTATTTGTTCTAAAAATCTAAAATCTTATAATTATTTTATAATTTATTGTTATTATTTCAAATTAATTTGTAATAAGATTTTATCAATAATAATTAATATAAAATAATTATGTATTTATCATTACATATATTTTATTTTCTCTCTTATATATAAATATTATTTATTTTTAAATCTTTATTTATTCAAAATTTTATTTTTTCTCGTTATCAAATATTTGTTATTAATTTACTTTTATTATAATTTTTCATTATAATAAAAATTAAAAAAAAATAAATGTTACATAAATCTGTGTTACTTATTTGGGGTCTTATTTCCACTAAAGATCTTGATATGTCACGGCAAAAATTTTAAATAAGGATAAAAGATAAACTTTAAATGGTAAACGTGAAATGGGGAAGGGTTCCAATACATCCCATTAACAACTATATTTTTATTTATTAATAAAATAAAATATTAAAAAATTCATACTATTTTATTTAAAATATTAATAAAAAATATATTTTATCCTTCTTTAATTTTTTTTTATAAAATTAAATGATCAAATAATATCTTTTTTTAAGACACTAAATGGTGATTTTGCTTAATACAAGAGACCTGTGCGGTATAAAAAAATATTAGAAATCATTTTGATTATGACAACTATATACTTTATTCATATTGATTTTAAGATAAATATATGAATTATTTATTAAAGATGTAATTTATCAATTTTTTCTATTATCGTCTTCCTTTTAATTATTTTCTTCCTTTATACCATTTCTTATAATCTATTATTAATTGTCATTTTTCTTTCTATTTTTTATTTATATATGTATTATTATTTTTTATTGGAAATTAAATAGAGAAGTTATTGAAAAGAAACCTTTAAGAAAATGATAATTTTAGAATAAATGAGTAACATGTTCGAAGATGATATCACTCACTTCTTAAATTTTGAGTACATCCATGGAATAATGTGTTAATTTGTCTATTAACTTAGGTGATATCTAAAATATAAAACATATTTTTTAATAAATTTTTAAAAAAATTATAGATAACCAAAAAAACAAACTAGTTAATTTGAAGATTTTTGATAAAAAAAAACAAAAAATATCAAATAATAATAATATAATTATTTAAAAATAATAAATGAGAAAAATGATAAGATGGTATTGACGAATGAGAAAAAATTGATATTAGTCGCTTTGTCACTGGTCTAATAATAAAATATGAAACTATTGTTTAAATAACGATTAAATATTTATTTTTTTAATAAATGAGTGATTTATGTGTTGTTTTTTTGAAAATAATATAATTAAAATATATATTTTATACGATTAAAGTAACTTTAATAATCTTTCATCCAATAAAAATCTTACTAATTTATTAGTCATAAAATATTTTTTTCACAATTTTAAAAAAATACTTAAAATTCAATTTAATTTAAAAAGTTTTTTAAAAATGTAATTAAAATTTGAAATTATTTGCTTTGAAAAGAAGAGTTGATATTTAATAATTATATGTATCTTAAATATTAAGTATATTTTTTTAGTTTAATAAATTTAAGTTTATAAAATAAATAATAAAAAATAATTATTTATTAAGATGGTATATATTTTCAAGTATGAAATAATTCTTTCTCTAATCTAATAAATTTATCAAATATACATAAATTTAAGATTTTATTTTATTTATTATATATACTAGAATATGCATACATTTTATTGTAAATTATAATAAAATGTTTTGATTAAGATTATTGTAGAAAAAATAATTAAATATTTAAAAAAACATCTCACATCCAAATAATCGTGCTCGTGAAAAAGACAAACTTGTTATTTATCATATTTTATTTCGTATGAGCTGCTGTCGACATATTAGTTATAACTTATAAATACTTGTTTTTTTTTTATTTTGCCCTATGTCAGACTGGAAAATTTTATGATGTCTATGTCGTTATGTAATTAACTGAATTAAAAATTTAAATAAAATCTTTAAGTAAATTATTTATTATATTGAAAATAATTTAAAATTTATAAAACAATCGCTGAAAAATTGTAATCTAATTGTATTTAATCATATAATAATCATGTTTGTAATTGTCTCACACATTATAATTAAAAAATATATTTTTAAAATTAAATAATAATAATAATCTTAAAAAATATTCATTAAATAAAAACTCTCATTAAGTCGGGTTATAAATAACCGACTACGTTGCTTAACCTTTACCTTGGCATGTGGCCTGGTGAAAATACGTTCATATTTTGTTGTTATATATAAATATGTTCACATTGAACCTTCAATTTTTTTAAAATAAATAAAAAAGTGTAATAAGTATATCATAGATATATTTGGTAAAATATATTTATATTATCTCTTATTTTATAAAAATAAAAATTAAAGAAGAAATACAGGAATATTACCAACTGGATGAGTGTTTAAGATTTCCTTCCAAATATTATGGTAACGATAGTTTTGTGGTTTTTATATTTATAATATATAATATTTAGATATTAATTATGTAGTATTTATATATAAATAAATTTATATAATTTTTTATATTATCTATTTATTATAATAAAATATAATAAAATATTTAACAACAAACAAAAAAAAATAATAAAACGTTTGATTAAATTTTATATCTATGTGAATCATATTCGTATTATATTATTAAATCATGTCATAAATTACAATGACTAACAATTATACATCACGATTAATTTACCTAATAATTAAATAGTTAATTATATATATAATTATTTTTTATTATTATCATAAATTATAATTAACGAGAATAAAAATGTATGAGTTGTGAAATATAAGAATCATTATATTTGAGTTATATAAAAAAACTTATATTTCAGCTATATTATTAAGTAAAGTAGTTTGTGGCATATCGACACCCATCGTATCACCTGTCTAAACTTGAGGCATCTTTGCCCATTGTCCCCACGTCTTGTCTGCTTCCGCTTTCTAAGCAGTGGTCCCAAACGTTTCACTTTCATCTTATAGCTGTTTTATGTTATGAATTATTATTATTATTTTTGCTAAATTATGGTGTGAATTATTTATATCGTAATTACTATTTAGTAACATCGTATATTAATAATTAATTTATAAATTTAAAACCATTTAATCAATTGAGTAATAAATTTTACACTTATATTTGAGTTTTATTTAAATTATTTCAAATTTATTACTTCATATCAAATATACTGTATAATTGAAACAAATATATTAGTTTACTTGTATAAATAAAATAAAAATAACTTAATTGTATTAATAAATTAAATGTAATAATTCAATAATATTTTTATATATTTACTCTATCTTATAATATAATTAATTATTTATAAATTTATAATTAAAACCATACAATTTTAACTTATATAAAATTCAACGTTATTACCTTATTTAATTAATCAATGAAAAATAATATATTTAAAATTTGTAATCATAATAATAATAATTTTTATATTAATTTTTTATATTTTTACTATTAAATTAAATTCGATCATTATTTTATATTAAATATCATTAAATTAGATGTTATTTAAGTTTAATTATAATTATTTAGATATATTAAATAATAAACATATTATCAAGTATTATTTTTATTTTTTAAAAAATTTAAAAATATTATTTATATAATTTTAAAAAATACGTAAGAAATCGTAATTCACACTTTAATTTATATTATTATTTTTAACATGAATTATAGATTTAATCATATAAATTATTATTTATTAAAGAAATTTGATAGGTTTATTCTAACCAGTTCATAATTAGAGTAGACTTCAACGTATCAAGTTATACCATCGCTATTACCAAAAATAAAAAATTATACTATCGCTAATAACATGTATATATATTTAAATAAATTTAGCAATATAATATTAATTTAATTTATACCTTTTTTATTATCAAAATAATTTAATTCACAAAAATAATTAAAAAATTATTTAATTTTATTAAAATAAAATATCAATACACATAGTTTTAAAATAAATTTTTTGAATAAATTAAAAAATATATCATTAAATTTATGATAATTGTACAAATTTATCATTTAATTTTAAGATGTGATAAATATATCACTAAATTCTTTTAAGTGTTGTAAATCAATTATTTTTGTAACAAATATATACTAAACTTTTTACCACTAATGTTATATATTTTGAATATATATTTGTATCATTAATAAAAAATTTAATGATAAATTTGTTAAAAATAATATATTTGTAAAACATATATTATACTTTTGGTGATAGATTTTTTACTGTCTAAAATTAAATTATATATTTGTACAAATATATGAAGTCTAATGATATATAATAAATTAAGTTTGTAATATAATTTATATTTAAATTTTATAAATATAAATTTATTTTATTTAATATAACTTGACTTTACAATTAAAAGTAAAATTGCATTAAAATTAATAAATTATATGTTTAATATAGGCCAACAAATCATTGATGGGTAAAATTTTAAATTTTCTACTAAACTAAAACTAAGAACAAAATATAAAAATTCTTAGATTTAACATAAAATATTCGAGTTAAAAAAAATATTAAAAAATCAAATAAATATATATATATATATATAATTAATTTAGATCAAATCGGATAAATCGTAGTGAAATCCGCCATCCGATCCGCAATTAACGGATGGAAAAAAAATTTATCCGATCGAACCATCAAATCGGATAAAAAATCAACAAATTGATCAGATGATTGGATTTTTTACACACCCCTAATAAAAATGTTTTATACCAGATGAATTAATCTTTATCTTTATATATAAAAATAAATATAATCACCATAAAAATGTATTTTTTTATTAAGTAATATTAAATATTTATATAATTTATGATAAAATCATGTTAATAAATTTTAGAAGTATTTTAACTAAAATTTATTAACTTTTAATTCACATATAAATTATTTTTTCTTTCTTTTATTTCTAAAAAAAATTAAAAATAATTCCTTAAAAATAATTACACTTACTATTATTTTAGTCTCATAATTTAGATATCTTATTAACTTTATTTTAAATTAGTGTATTTTAATCACATTATTTTTACATTTGTTACACTTTATTTATTTTAGACAAATTTTGATATTTTAATTTACTTTTTTTAGATTTTAGTATATTTTTATCTTCAAATATTTTCTTCCATATCTCTACTAGTAAAACGTGTTGATATAAAAAGTAATTTTCGAATAAAAAATATATATTTACTAAAAATTTATAATATATAATTAATATTATGTAATATTATTTATAACTATATTCGATTTAGCATTTAATAAAAAAAACACATTAATTATAATATATAAAAATATTCTTTTAAATACATTATTTTCGACTAATAAAATTAGATTGATAAAAATAATTTATCATAAATATAAATATTAATATTATTAAAATATAATTAATAAAAAAATTAAAATAAATATTTTATATATTTTTGTTATAATAATAATAAAATTAATTGTATTACTTAAAATCAAACTAAAACTACGGTTTTGGATAGATGATGATTTGAGAAAAATAAATTAAACTTCCTCCTTCGATCAATATCACAGGGCTAGGTGTTTATTTAAATTTATTTTTAAATTATTTATAAATCAATTTTATATTAATAACTTTAAAAAACATAAAACCTTAATTGATTTATAATTTTTCTAAAACAAACATTAAATCAACTTATATTTAATCGATTTGATGGAGTTGATTTAACGATTTTTAATATATAATTACAATAAGATATACAAATATCTTTTGATTAAAACATAAAAAATATATTGTATAATTTAATTTAAAATTTATTATCGTCACGTATCTTATTTACTTAATATTTTATCACTAAACATAGATAAAATGATTTTAATAAGTATTGTATAAATAAAAATTATGATTATTTTTAAAATTAATTATTAAAAACTTTATACATAATGATTATAAAAAAAATTAGATTATACTAAAAAGTTTATCGAAAATCAGATAGAATCATAAATCTAAATAAAATCTTATATTATCAATCGATAATAAATAATTTATATATTTAAAGATTTTAAACTAAATTTTGGATCAATTTTAAAGTAATTTAATGAGTGGTGGAACATAATTAACGAGAATAATTATGGGTGTATGAGTGAGAGTTATTATTGATCATGTTTAAATTTTATAATTTTAAATAAATTTAAATGTTATAATTATAATATATTAATAATTAAAAATATATTTAAAAAAATCATTATATATTATATTTATGATTTATTCGATTTTTTATAACCTTTTGATTTCTAACAAATGGATAAGATTAATTTTAATATTTTTTTAGAATTATTTAGTCCAACAAACCTTCAAAACAAATATATTTGGTTTGGTTTGATGTTAACCTCAAGTTTATCGGTTGGTTTTTGAAAAAGATACACGTACTTAATATATGTTATGCAATCATTTGTGGTTAGAGATTTAATCTATGATACTTATTCACACAAAAACTTTATATATTATAAATTATGTTATTATTATTTTTAATATGTTAGTTAATTATAAATTATATATTAATATTTTAATTAATAAATATTAGTTATTAATTATCAATTATGATTGTACACGATACTAGTGTTATATAAGAATTCTATCTTTAATCGGTTTTGAAGATTTTAATGCCACGTCCAAGAAGTATGTTAATAAAATTAAATTGGATAATCTTTATGATATCAGCCCTGCAGGGCTGAATTATTGCTTTTGTACTTGTTTTTTCTTTGAAACATTAGCCTCCGATGTACAGGTGGGTGTACAATTAAAGTAATTTTTTTAGGTTCGGTAGTTCCTTCCCTTCCTTAATAACGGCCAACGGGTGTGTTATTCTCAGATTTTATTTTATTAATTTTATATAATTTTTAAAAATTAATAAAAATATATATTTAACATTAAATATTTAATTGAAACACTTTAAAATATTATGTCGCATATATGAAATTATATTTTTATAAAAATATATTAATTATTTATATATTTAATTTTTAATATATATATGATCTAAAATTAAAATTTAATATATATACTATACACATAGTTAAAAGATATAGAATAAATTTGTATTTAAAATTGTTCAATGTTAATGAATTATTTCTAAATCTTCGATCTGTTATTTTTAAGAATATTAAAATAATTATAAATTTTATTTACTGGTAATTTAAGATAGACGAATTTTATCTCAAAATTATTATATTTAATATGATTCAATTATTTTATATTTTATTTTTTAATCTTTCTTAATTTTTCTTGATTTTTGTCATTTTGGATTAGAGTAATTATTAAATGGATTTTTTTATTTAATTATTTTAAGTATAAATTTACTATTATGTGTGATATATATTATAATTTTTAATTAATTTTAAAATTTAAATTAAAATTAAATATATTAATTATTAGTGTATGTTATAAAAATATAAGTTAATATATATACTTTTGTTGATTAAATGTACTGCTAAATAATACTGAATACAAATTTTGCTTATACAAATCATTATAGTTTGTGTTGTATCATGTTTTTATGTTATTTGATACAATAAAAAATAATATTATATAAATTATTTATAATAATAATAGATAAGTTGATTATTAACTTATATAATAATTATCAATAAATTTTATTTAATTGTAATCATCACTTAAAATTATAAATTATCTAAAAAATAATGTTAATTTTAAATTAATTATATATATATATATATATATATATATTATTTAGAGACTCCCAAGATTATACCTAATATTTGTATAGAAGAGGTGATAATTAGAAGATAAAATAAAAAAGATGTATTTTGATCAAAAGAATAAATTATTATTATTTTATTTATAAAGATACTATATTTTATTATTATAAATAAATAATAAATTAAAATAATTAAATTTTTTAATATTTAAATATATAAAAGATTTAGTACGAAAAATATTAAATATTGAACACGTATAACCCGCCCAAACCACCCTTCTTAATTTATGGATTAATTTTGAATTATTATTTACTTGATACTTTTAAAATTATTTTGTTATGGCAATAACACCTCGTGCACGTCTCCCCCTTGAATTTGTGTGACTGTAATTTGAGAATGTCACGTGCTTTCATTGCTAATGGTATCCTTCACGTGCATTCTATTTGTAGATAATTAAAATTGATGGGAAACGAAAAATTATTTTAAATCTATAATTATTGTTAATTAAAGCTAACATATTAATATTAAATTTTTTATACATATTTACATAATAAAATATATTTTATATTAAAAACATCATAATTAATTTAATTTTTTTTATTATTATATATATTTTAATTTTAATGACGTATCATGATAAAACATAAACAATTATTCAATTTTGATTAAAATTTTAAAGATAAATAAAAAATCATTAACAATATCAATATTAACGTAGATATAAATTTATTATTTGATTACATTGGTTTTAGTTTAAATATTTACGATTATTTGAATTCGCTTTATTTTAAAATTTAGGATTGTATTATAAAAAAAATGATTATTTGAGGCAATTAGTTATGAGTCTTGAATATGGCACTGATTAGATTAAGACTGCAAAATTCATAAAATCGCTATCAACATTTTTTTTTGGTCAAAATACGTGCCAATTAGTACAATAATAATGTTTTGAAAGACCAATTTGTCTATAACTATTTAAAAAAAAAACTAGTCAATAAGATTTTATTATTAAATCACCCGTAATCAACGGAACGGGTAAAGCTCGTAAATATATGAGACTGAATTGGAAAAATACGACACGACTGATGAGCAGAAGATAAGAACCGAAAGACTTTGGAACTCTACGTATTTTTCTAAACCGAGTCACGCATCCAGCGAAGTGCCTTCAACATAGTCACACGGTGACATGACACTTGGCTTTGAGCCAGTTTTGTTAGTCAATTAACACAATAAAATATAAAAATTCATTCTTAATAATATTATTTAATTATTTAATTTTAAAAAATATTTAATTAAAATTTATTATATATATATATATTAATTAATATATTTTTAAATTAAATAATATAATTTATAATCTAAAACATCAAATAATATAAATATCTTAATCTAACCTAATATCCCATTAGTAGTGTTTTTATTAAAAATAAATTTAATCATATTAAATTATTTGATTATTAAAAATATTATAATTAAACAGGTTATTTCGGTTTAATTCACGATTTAATCTGATTAATAATACATAAATATGATACATCTAATTATATAATTTTGATTAAAATATAAAAAATTTAATCAACGATTTGTGATGAGTGATATAAAAAATTTAATATATTATTAAAACTGATTTGGTCCGATACAATTAGTTTTAAAATTAATATAATCGAAATAGATCATTTAAAAAATAATTTTAATTAATACAAATTAGATTAGATCATTTAATTTATAAAATTATTTAAATTAATTTAATCTGATTAATTTTTTTGATTTAATTCAATTCGGTTAGATTTTTTAACACTTGTATCACTACTTATATTATAGCTCATAATTAGTGATAGAATTCTATTACTTTTCTATATGTTTTGTTACTATTGATTTTGAATATGTTGCATTTTCTCATGAATAAGTTAGTCATTTTAAATATAAAAAAATTATTATTTTAAATTTAAATAATTTAAGTAAATAATCTAAAAAAAATTTATTTTTATTTTTTATTGCAGTTAATTTAAATTTTCCAATAAATTTTTTTTATTAAAAAATACTCAATTTTGAATTCCAGCAAGTTAATTGCTAATCTTTGGATAAATATAATATAATGCTTCCATAGCTAAGGTTTGTTTTCTTGCTTTCCTTCTTTTTTTCCAACTATTTATTCCGTGTCACAAGGGTATGACTATTTATTTATTTTTTCTTCCCGTAAATGTAGTTCTATTCTAAATTGTATTGACTCTTTGTTTCAAATCCTAAAGTTAAAATTATAGGAGGTATGATTTTATCTTCTTCTTTTTTATAAAAAAAAATGAAATTATATTAAGTGAAAGAGAGAGGAAAAAATGAAAAGAATAAGAATTTTTGAACAATGATTTATCTTCTTTGAAAAAGAATGTTTAATTGTTTAGTGACCTTTATTTCTAAACCCACTTAAATATTTCAAGGGATTATTTTTTGTCAATTATTGTTAAGTTATTTTAGTTAGGTTTTTAACCATTATATATCTGTATAGGTACATGGTAAAATAAATTATGTATAAAAAAAATTAATAATAATAAATTAAGAATTTAAGAAAAAAGATTTTAAGTCTTAAAATAAAAATATCACCTTCTAAAATCTTACATGGATAAAATCTCACATAATTTTGAGTGCCTCTGAATTAAATTAACCCACAACCCACTTTTAATATTACCCTACATTATTGTTTAAAAGAAAACTAAAATTTGTGAAGGAAATTTACTATCAGGTTAATTTATTTATAATTTAATTTATTTCATTATAAGTGAATTATAATTCAATTTAACTCACAATCCATTTTTAATATTATCAAAATCAAAATTTCTGAAGAGAATTTGATATTGTATCGGGTTAATTTATTTTATTTTAATTGAGTTATTTAAATAATAATAATATTTTAAATAAAAAATCATTAAATAAAATAATTTATCTTTAATTTATCTCTTTTACAAATATTACATTCTAATTTAAGAGATTAAACAAAACAAATAACTTCTATAACATCTCATCCTATAATTTATAAATATATATTATTTTTAAAATAATGATATTATTAAATAAGTTTTTGTTATTTTCACAAAAATATATAAAATATGAATCACTCTTAGATTAATTGATATAATTTCTATAACATCTCAACTTAATTATATGATAAATTTGTTTTGAATTAGTTAATATATATATAATTTGGATAATAGTAAATATAGGAAAATTTATTCCTTCATTTATTATAAAAGAAAATCAAAATGATGATAATTTAATTAGTGAATAAATTAATAATTTTATAAAATTTATATTAATGTTATTTTAATTAATATAAATATATTATTTATAACATATTTTTTAAAGTGTGAACTCTTGTTTCGACAAAATTCATTAATTTGTATTTTAAAATTTATTTTTTATAGTTAAAAATATTTTATCGGATCACTTTTTTTCTTAAAAAAAATTATCTTTAAATTATTATTATTATTTTTTGGAAAAGATTAAAATTGTTAGTCTAATTGATTGAAACTTTGTTACAATATTAAATCCTATAAAAACTACCAGTTATCAAATATAAAAACATTACTTTTAACACTATTTAGCGAGTTAAAAGTGCAAATAACCCACACAGGCACACACTATAGGATTGAGGCCTGATATATTTGGGCTCGGGGGATTCTGATGAACTAAGATTTAGTTTTTGGATAGGAAGTGCAAAATGATATGGACTGATCAACCCAGTCACTAAATATTTAAATTTATGCTTCAAAGGTACGTGACATTAATAAAGATCGTAAAGGAATCAATTATATATTTAATTGGAAAATAAGTACTTATTTTATAAAATAAAAATTTAATATCAATAAAAAATATATATATTTAAATTTTATTAAATTTATCTAAAATTTTAAACAAATATTTTAACTTTTTTTTTTAATAAAAATATAAAATAGTTTAAAGATTAATGTAAATAATTATTATAATGAAATTATTTTAATGACTAGCAAAATTATATAAAATAAGTTAAATATTATTTTATTAAAATATTTATTATCAAATTTATTTAATATATTATATAAATTATCATAAAATATTGTATAAAATAATTATAATATTATTAAATATATTCTAATTTAATATAATCATATATACAAAACATGGTTAGCAACTACTAAATTCCACAAACACGTTTTACAAATTTGTTTATACAAAATTATAATTTTAAAAATTATTTTCACTAAATATATGTATATGTTTTAAGAAAAATAACAATATATTTTTTTGGAATTATAAACACAAAATTAGATATAATCTAAATAATTTTACAAAACTCTCATAATTCTCATATTTGAAAAATTATTTTCATTACTTTAATTTTGTTTAACTTTTATTTAAAATATTAATTCAACTGATATATATATATATATATAAAATTAAAAATTAAAATTGATTAATAAAATTTTGGTTACATGATATTTAACTAATTTATTTATTTCAGTTTTAATAAGTTTGGTTTGCAATTTAAACCTATTTATTTATTAAATAAATTTAAATAATTATATTTTATGTTAATATTAAATTAATAAATAATATTTATTTTTAATTAATAATTTAATTAAAAATTATATATTAATATTTAAATTATAATTATGCATTAATTTTTAAGTAAATAATAATTTTTGGGAATTAATAAATTATTGATAATAAAAAATAATTTATATATTTTTATTAATTATGTTTGTAATTATTTAGGTAGTAGATACGCGACCCTAATTACTTAAGGTACCTCGCTCATATGGTTGAGGTAATACTCGTATAACAATTCGTATATAACTATCTGATCCTTATAAGCAATCGATCAAGACCTGAGGATAAAGATCTGAAAACCAAGACCTAACTTAAGTAAACGACTTGGATCACCTATATATATATAGCGACCTGTAGATAGACAACACGTAGTTGAATTTCATTATAGACAACACGTAGTTGATCATGAACTGAGTAGTACTCAATCGTTAATTACCCCACGTTTGGTTGGAGGGAATGGAATGGAATCAGAATTGATTCCTTCCATTTTGTGTGTTGGTCGGGACGAATGGAGAATGGAATCGATACAAGAGAAGGAATCACAATTCCTTCTCCCACCTTTGGTAATCATTATTCCATTCCCATCTAAACTTTTTTTTTCAATTTTACCCTCACCTAAAATATAACCTTAAATTCAAATCTCAAATTCTCAAACCCAAAATTCCAAAACCCAAAACCCTAAATCCAAAATTCCAATACCCTAAACCCTAAACCCAAAATTTCAAAACCCTAAACCCTAAATCCAAATCCTAAAATCCTAAAACCTTAAACCCTAAACCTCAAATCCCTAAACTCTAAAATCCTAAACCTTAAAACATAAATCTCAAAACCTTAAAACATAAATCCCAAATCCCTAAACCCTAAACCCTAAATCCCAAATTCCAAATCCTAAACCCTAAATCCTAAACCCCAAATCCCCAAATCCCAAATCCCTAAACCATAAACCCCAAATCCCAAATCCCTAAACCCTAAACCCTAAACCCAAAACCTTAAAACATAAATCCCAAAACCCAAAACCCTAAAACATAAATCCCAAAACCCTAAACCCTAAACCCTAAATTCCAAATCCTAAACCCTAAACCTTAAACCCTAAACCCTAAATTCCAAATCCTAAAACCCTAAACCCTAAACCTTAAACCCTAAAACCCTAAACCCCAAATCCCCAAATCTATAAACCCTAAACCCTAAACCTTAAACCCTAAAACCCAAATCCCTAAATCTCTAAACCCTAAACCCTAAACCTTAAAACATAAATCCTAAAACCCAAAACCCTAAAACATAAATCCCAAAACCCTATTTAGAAAAACAATAATTTTAATAATATATTTCTTTTTAATTAAGTAATACTTATTTAGAAAAATAATGATTTCAATAATGTATTTTGTGTGACAAAAAAATAGTAATTAAATGACATTATTTGAACTTTACAGCATGTAGGGGTATTAAGGTCATTTATAGCTTTTTTCATTCCATTCCAGTGGCAAACCAAACACTATAATCCTGATTCTGAGCTTGATTTCAGTGGTCAAACCAAACAAAATTGTTTCCTTTCCATTCCATTCCATTCCGATTCCGATTCCGATTCCGATTCCATTCCACGAACCAAACGCCACCTTAGTGAAAGTAGTTGAATTTCATCCCATCACAATACAGTTATACCTGTTAAGACAACCCAACACCCTAAAAGTTCATTAAGGAATAGCCCTGAAAGTACTTCTATCAAAAATGACACTCTAATAAAGAGTCTCTAAAGACAAATAATCGAGCTACATGAAGTGTTTACCGAATCTCAAAGAGAGAATAATGAACTTAGGTCTATATTGATCCAAGAAAAATATTCGGAGGCTGAGAGTTCATTTCATACACCTAGCTCATCTGTTTTGGACAACCATATTCCAAGAAGAAAGCGTACTTCACGTACCCCTTACCCAAAATGATTTGAAGAAGTTGTAGAACATCGACATAGAATTTCAAACCCATACCTCTTTCAAGGACCTTCATAGGTGAATCCATTGACTCACGAGCATGTAATACAACAAACACCCCATTCACTTCCAACACATTCAGGTTTGGAAAATATCACTTTTATGGGATTTTCAATGCCACAGTGTGATTCAAATGAGACATTTGAAAAGAAATTGAAAGATATGGAGGAGAAAATGTGGGAAAAAAAATGGACGATCGACTTAAAGAAAAAGATAAGTTAAGACCTTGGGGTGACATTGAAACTGTGTGTAATCAGTTATCCATTTCACCTTTTTTGGACACTCTTGAGCTAACGTTACCACCACCAAAATTCAATGCTCTCAAATGTCCCACTTATAAGGGAACAAAGGATCATGTGGTGCATGTTTTCTAATTTAAAATGGCCATGGTTACCATGAGCGTTTTGGAGGAAAAAAGAGAAGCAATGTATTGCAAATTGTTTGCCGCTACCTTCCAAGAAACAACACAACAATGGTTCATGGAATTGGATCCCAAAAGTATCAAAAGCTTTAATGCACTGGTTAAAGAATTTATCACCAATTACGCATGCAACAAGCCCATTAGAAAGGAATCTCATCATTTGTTCTCAATCATCCAAGAGAACGAAGAGACAATTGAAGTTTATAAGAGAAGATTCAAGACTGAGAATATGCAAACTTCACAAGATCCCTATTCCATAGCCACAAAAGCTTTTCGTAAAGGCATTTAGTAGGATACAAGCCTCTTTATTGAATTGATAAAAACCACACCTAGATCCTTGGAAGTGGTATGTGGGGAAACCCAAAGATTAGTAAACATGGAAAGGGAGATGAAATCTACTAAGAAAGTGATCAACAAAAAACGTGACAAAACCTACCTTTATTAGAATATAAGAGTATAAAAGGCCTATCGGGGAAATCCTCCTCATTTTAAACTTATGATCATTTCTTGGGAAATTCTGGGGACTTGGGTTAGGGCTTTATCTTCTTTTATAGATCTTCCACTATGTATTTTATTGACTAAGGTAGTGCAACGAATGGAACATCTTAATAACGTAAATTGGACATATCTCATTAAGGCTCCATTGAGAAACCCCAATAAATATTGCCTAGTTCACAAGGACACGAGTTACTGGACCAGAGATTGCACGCACCTTAAATAAGAGATCGAACATCTATTATCAGAAGGATATTTGGGGGATATTGTGGACAAAATAGGGGGTCTGTAACCAGGAAATCACCCTACTTACCAAGGTAGAGCACCCCAAATCTAACTATTATAAACACGAGTAGAATTTATCAAGGGGATATGCACACAATCCACAGTGGACCTACTATGTTGGGTCATTCTAGCTATTCAAGAAAAAGATATGCTCAAGAAGTCAGAGACACAAACTGATTGGTCTATAGTCTAAAGTTGAGGGACTGATCTTTAATATCACCTTTGAATAACGAGAAGTCATCCCACTTCATGACAACTCTTTAGTTATTACAGTTAAAATGACAACCCTGGTTGCTTCTCGACACGTATCTATCTCTTTCTCTAAATCGTTAGCAAGCGATATGACTTTCATCAAATTAACAAGAAGATTACAATTTACACCAACAATATGTAAAAACAAATTTATCAGGTTGTTTACATCAAGCACACGTTTGGCCATCATATGCCAGATCTTTCATTTCTCTTGCTTGCGGGCTATATAAATCGAGAGGAGATATGCTGGCACCTTGAAATAAATTATACAATTCATCTTTCTCAACATGATTTTTAAATATCTCACTTTTAAAAAGGTCATTTGGTTCGCTACCCTTATATCGTTCCTATTTTATAGGATATATGCTTTGTAAAGAGCTAACATCATCCTCTAACGGGGATAACTCTATAGCATGATTAGTCTTCATTAAGGAACCCTTGTCGGAGCCTTCATCGAGACACCTCTAGGTAAGAGGCAAAGGTCTTTCCAAACTAGCCCATTTTTGACAACGATAATGACCTGATCTAGTTCAGGACATATGCCATTATCCTAATAATGAGGTGAGACATGGAAAGCCTTTGATTTCCTAGCTTTCCTCCTCGTATGTGTATCGTAGGGGATTTGATTCACCTCCTTACTAAAGGTGGGATAAGTAGGTCATTTATTCAAAATGGGAAGATTCATAATAGCCTTAGAAGTAATGTTCGGGTTATAAGAAAAACAAGATGTTATTTCAATGAGATTGTCTAAATTTACTCGGATATAATCCATTTGACATTTAAACATACTCATGTCATCAAACCAAGAAAGAATTATTCTTAGGTCGAATGGAATTCAATGAAACAAATATGTTGATTCCATACGAGTTATATATACCTTCTTAGTAGGAAGAATAAAGGATCTGGTATTTATTATCAATATTTCATACTTTTCTATAAAATCACTAAAAATTTTAACTCATTAAATTTTCTCCTAGTAAATTATAATAATTTTTTTTAAAATGAACACTAAAAGAAAAACAATATAAGTTATTTAACTTTCTTAAATGGCATAAAAGTTTGATTAAAATTAGTTGATTATAAATATATACAATATATGTACTATAAATATATAAATTTAAAATATATATATGTATTAATAATATATAAGTATATTCAATTAAATATGGATTCTTAAAATTTAAAACTTTAATGGATCTTATACATTTTTATTTTTATATTTTTAAAACTATAATAACTGTTCTCAAATTGAATTATAAAATTTATATTCGAAATCGTCCAAAAACGTTACGATTTAAAAACGATTTTTTACATGCGGATATTGGTTCGAGACAATTATTAAAAAATACCTAAAAAACCATTTTTTCAAACTTTATAAAAAATTTCTATATACCTACACAAAAAATCAATAAAACATAATTATTAATTAATATATAATTTAATTAAATAAATATAACTAATTTCGAATAAAAAATTCGGTTATCGGTATCCAAATTATACTCGTTACTTCATGTTTGATTTTTATCTAAAATCAAACTCGTAATTTTTTACCCATTATTGAACGTGATACCTATACGATATACCACAAATGGGATTGTAAAGGAGGATTTGCAAATTCGGTATATCGTACTTTTAGGAAATATATCTCTGTAAGTATTTTCTCTTCCACTTTTAGATTTTTTTCAAGTTTATTAGACCTGTGAATCTATGTTTGGATTTGCTTTTTTCCTGAATTACTTATCTGGATATGTTTCAGTTTTGTAATTTCTTATATCTTCAAATTATGAGTAAAATGAGATTTTCAGTTTATACTGCACAAATGCCATACCTAATTTGGAGTTTTTTCATTATATATTTCCTGATTAGAGCTTGCATGTTATATAAAACTTGTTTGCAAAATATTTATACATTTGATGCTTGTAAAAACAAATGGCAAAGTATTTCAACAAGACATCTGACATATCGAGCCACATACCGCTTGGGAGCTTTAATGCTATGTTTAATTTTACTAGTTCCTGGCACGCCTATGCTTTGACTACCAAATCCCTCACAATGGTTAGTTATTTAATTCCTTTTTATAAAGTTTAATTAGAGAAATCAAATCTAATTTTGCGTGAGGACATTAAGCATGCTATTCCTTACTCATAGTACGTATCCTGCATCATTAGCTAGGTAAGCAACTCTTTCTGATAATTCTGTCACCTATTTGTGTTGATGCAAGTTTATAAAAACATTGTAGGAACAATATTATCGATAACTTGAAAGTAATTGCTTGGATTGTATTGGAGATAAAATTAAGGAGTAAATTAAGGAGTGTCAACTCCTTAATTCAAGGAGTAAATTAAGAATCCTTAATTCAAGGAGTAAAACAAGGAATCCTTAATTCAAGGAGTAAAACAAGGAATCCTTAATTCAAGGAGTAAAACAAGGAATCCTTAATTCAAGGAGTAAAACAAAGAATCCTTAATTCAAGGAGTAAAACAAAGAATCCTTAATTCAAGGAGTAAATCAAGGAATGTTTAATTCAAAGAGTAATTCAAGGAGTAAATCTCCTTATATATAGTTATAGAATTGTAATGGAAATATGAAAGAAAGAGTACAACTTTGAGAGAGCTTGTTTTATTTAGAAAGGCCTTTAGGCCTTGGCCTTTGGCCTTGACGTTTCCAACACTAATTTTTCAACATGGTATCAGAGCAAGTCGATCTTCTTAAAAAAATTGTTATTTCTTTGCTCAAAGTGCATTTTCAACATGGCCTTGGTATTTTCAACAATTGACTTTGACACAGCTTCTACCGACTTGATGTGGAGGAGGAGTATTGTGGTAAAAGGAAAGGTCCCACATTGAAACCAAGCTCTTGGCGATGATGGATTAAATCTCTCCTGCAGCTTCTACCTACCGATATGGAGGGGAAGTATTATGGTAAAAGAAAGGTCCCACATTGAAACCAAGCTCTTGGCGATGATGGATTAAATCTCTCCTACCTTCTACCGACTTGATGTGGAGGAGGAGTATTGTGGTAAAAGGAAAGGTCCCACATTGAAACCAAGCTCTTGGCGATGATGGATTAAATCTCTCTGCAGCCTTCTACCTACACGATGTGGAGGAGGAGTATTATGGTAAAAGGAAAGGTCCCACATTGAAACTAAGCTCTTGGCGATGATGGATTAAATCTCTCTACACTCTGCCCGATGTGGAGGGGAAGTATTGTGGTAAAAGGAAAGGTCCCACATCGACAACAATAATTTTGTTTTTTTTTTTTTGCTATCGTAATCAGCATTTTTGTTAGTTTTACCTTTGCTGCCTTGGCTTCTCATCAGTTTCAACGACTTTTGTGCAAGCTTAGATCCATAAACCTTATGGATCCAGCTTGAGGGGGAGTATTGGAGATAAAATTAAGGAGTAAATTAAGGAGTGTCAACTCCTTAATTCAAGGAGTAAATTAAGAATCCTTAATTCAAGGAGTAAAACAAGGAATCCTTAATTCAAGGAGTAAAACAAGGAATCCTTAATTCAAGGAGTAAAACAAGGAATCCTTAATTCAAGGAGTAAAACAAGGAATCCTTAATTCAAGGAGTAAATCAAGGAATGTTTAATTCAAAGAGTAATTCAAGGAGTAAATCTCCTTATATATAGTTATAGAATTGTAATGGAAATATGAAAGAAAGAATACAACTTTGAGAGAGCTTGTTTTATTTAGAAAGGCCTTTAGGCCTTGGCCTTTGGCCTTGACGTTTCCAACACTAATTTTTCAACAGATTGAGTCGCGGACTAGGTCGCTCTCTTTAAGACGTTTCGCGACTCTGTCTAATTTGTGCAAGCAAACACAGCCTCGTCGTCCCCAGGATAAAACAGCCCAGAATCTTAATCTCTGTCTCAGAACTTCACTGTACTGATGAAGACTGGAATGCTACACCTGAAAATTTGTTGCTCGGAAAACTTAAAAGAAAACTTAAAAATTGTAGAGAGAATTGTTTTTCGTAGGGAGAAGAGATTGTAGATTGTTGTGTATCAAATAAGAGCTGAAACCCTTATTTTATAGGTTTTAGAAACCGTGTGACAATTATGAATAAAACGGTAATGTTTGGGAATTAAGAACGTAACGACCATTTTCAGATTAAAGACGAGTAACGGATAACGGATAACAGATATTTTTTTAGTAAATACGAGCAACGACTATTTTTTCTGAATAAAAAAAACAAACGGCCATTTAACGGTCATATTCTTAATAAAAGAAAATAACGGTCATTTTTTTTAACAAAAAAATATATATATAACAACCATTTTTGTAAGTGGAAAAGTTTTCCTTAAAAATAATATTTTACCAAAAAATAAAATACCACACACACGCACTCGGCTCGACAGCGACGGCGCCCGCGTGTGTGGTATCACATTTGCCTAGGTCCTCCCCACTTCCACAAAAGTGGGTGCACTTTGGGGCCTAATCCCAATAACTAACTCTTCACTATTTATACCTCTTTAAAATAATGTAAAAAAACAACGTGTTACAAGACTTATTTTCCAACGATTAATTTTTTAATAAATTTCATCTTTTTCCAAAAAAATGTTTTTCCAATTCTCTTGGCTTTTGGATTAGCTATTTGATGTACTAAAACTAAAGTGAAAACTAGCAAACTAACTTCTGAACTCAACAAAAATAAACCCTTTGGTTAGCACATCTTCCTCCGAATTCAAAGAGAGTGTTATTTTTTATGTTTAAAGTTTTAAGAGTATCTATTGATATAATTTTTCCAAATTATATAACCGAGGTGGCAAAGAAAGTCACGAATGTATCAACTTCATATAACCGAGGTGTCTAGGAAAACATGTGTTAACTAAACTATTAAAAATTATTAAGTAAATTGGATCAAATCGGATCAAATTATCTTCTTATAATATTTTTATTATCTAAATAATGTGTTATAATATTTTTATTATTCAAATAATTTGATCCAGATTAAAACAGTTCAAATAATTTGATTTGTTTAACTTTTTTACTAAAAACATCGGTTGATATTATTAAAATAATTTTTATTTTTTTATAATAAAAAAATAAAAAAAAATATTAATAATAAAATACCATTGTTATCAGTATCACTGTCCTTATAATTTATTAATATTATAATAAAAAAATAAAAAAAAATATATTAATAATAAAATACCATTGTTATCAGTATCACTGTCCTTATAATTTATTAATGAAATATCTCCATCTATAAAAGGAAAAAAAACAATTAATGCGCTACTCTACCACTACCAACATCTTTCCTTTTAATACAATTCACTAATTTCTCTCGCGTTCTGTATCTCCTCCATTGGTCTTATTCGAAGTAGAATTATCAAAGCAACAAAGGTAATATTCGCAGTTTGGAAGTTCTTCACTTTCCCTCATTTATTTGTTCTCTCACATTGTTTTTAATTTGGGTTTTGTGTCATTGGCTCTCTCTGTGTATATTTTTTGTATTTTAATGCACCCAGCTACTGTTAGAGAATAAAATAAATAGGATCTGTGTCTATGTTTTGTTATTATTTCTAGTCAAGTTGTTTCCTTTCAGTTTCTGGATTCTCGGCTGAACCAAAACCTGATAAGGGTTTTCTATTTTCGCATACCGAATATAATTCAATTTTGAGGTTTTGGTACCCTAATTTTCAAGAGCTATTTTTACTAATAACATGGTACGGTTTTTATTTTTAGAAACATTCGGTCATTAAATTGTAATAATTTTTTTAAAAAATTATTCTGTCTTTATTTTTTGTTGTTCTAAAAATATCAAATCACTTGTTTTAACTAACCTTATTTACGGAGCAATAATCTCGTTGTCAATACAATTTTTTTTTTATTTTTAAAAGTAGAAAATTTGCTCTGTTCCGAAAGTTTTTCATTTTCTCGGAAACCAAACAGGAGATGAATTAGCTTTTTATGGGTATTATAATGTTACTTATACCATTGGTCGGGCATAATAACATCACTACCATTTCTAATTATTATTTACTACTTTTTAGGATAATTACGTAACATTTACGTTATTCTGTTTATACAAACATATTTTCTTTCGTCTTTTATCTCTGCTTTTTCTTTTTTTGCTTTTTATATCTTATGGCCTTAATTGGGGGTCTGCAGAAACAACTTGATTTCAAAACTTTCTAATAAAGTAAATAAGTGGATTTATTTTTGGCAGGTTTGCCACAGTGTCGTGTTTGTGATGCATTCGCGTGTTGGTAATATAATACAATATTTAGGCACTATTTTGCCAAATAAATTAATAGAAATTTAAATTTATAAAACCAATATAATAAATTTTAATTTAATTGTGTTTTAGCTGTATCCTAGTTCTAATTTTTTCGTCTTTTCTGTCCTATCTCTATTATGTAATGTTTTTACGTCAGGGATATTCTTACAATGTAAATTATTATTTCATATTTTATTAATGATAATTTATTCAACATTATTAATATTAAAATATAATTAATATAACTCTAAAATTAAAATTTTATATATTTTTATTATGACATTATCATTACCGTGTTTTTAAATTATTTGGTTTTGTTTTTATTCATCCCATTTAAATTTTATAATAAATAATAATAGAAGATGTTGAAATATTAATTGCAATTTGCAGTATCTCGTGTTGTTGTCCATTCAATTCATGTGGACTTAGTTGTTTAAACTTTAAAGCATCCCCATGAAACATATATCTACTTTTTTTCTATTTATTTTTTTGCAACCAAAAGACAACCATATGCTTGAAGTTGGGTTTCTCTTAATGCCTTTATTGGGTTACTAAAGTCACCTTCGTTTTCTCTTAAAAATGGTTCAATCATCATTTCAAGTACTGCCTGTTGGACTGTTTTATTGGAGATGATGTAGGCTAGGATTTTGTTTTAATGCCAATGACCAGAGGTAGTTCTATGAGAAAAAGCATCGGCTTTCTAGTTTATGATTTTGTTCTTGGTTTATATATATAAGAATGAAGCAAATTAATTACCTTTAATAAAAGTTTATAAATATATTTTAAACCTGTACATAAATAGGTTATTATAAATTCATTATTTTTACAAAAATGGTTGCAAAAGTTTATTTTTGAAAAATATATCATTAACTTGTCACGTGTGACATGTGTCAAATGCTTGAATGACATTTAGCGTATGTGAAACACAGACATATTTTTCGAAAATGAACTTTTTGTAAAAATTACTAGTGCTACTAATTTTTTAAAGGTTATTATTTAGGTTAACATTTTTCTTATTTTGATTTTTAACGTCTTCATTGGCTTCAGTTTTTAGTTTTTATTTTATTTTTTATTTTATCACACAGTTTCTTACCACTTGCTCTGTATTAATATGATTCCTGAATGAATACGTAAAATCAGGACATTTTTTTAAGTTATATTCCTTTCCTTGTTCACATGGAAGATAAGATATTATAATGTTTTATTTAGTAACTTGATTTTCTTTACTTGTATATATCCATATCTTGGTTACCTGAAAATCACATAATAAACAATTTTATTAAATAATTTTCTTTTGTTTTCTAAGCTAGCTTCATTTTGTCTTATCACAAAACTTCCAACAGATTGTATTTGTCTATGAAGAATCTTTGGTGTTTGGATAAGTCATTACTTGGTTGACGACCTCTCCAGCTACTTCAGATTTCATGTGAGATTCATAAATCATATATACTTGTCAAAACAAATCTCACCCTTTACTAAAATCATATATGTTTTCATTCTGGAGTTAGACCAAAATGGGAGGTCGTATTTCAAGTACTTGTAAAACTAGGACCAATGGTGAAATTGGATGTTTTGGGGACAAGAGAGCAAACAGAACTTTAGCTGATCATGTTATCACACTTCAGCATTTAGCTTCCATACCAAACAGGATCTTCATGAATGGAAAGAGTCGGACTTCTTGCATATTCACACAGCAAGGTCGAAAAGGCATAAACCAGGATGCTATGATTGTTTGGGAAGTAAGTAATTTTTTTTCTGTCTATGTTACTTGTACTGGTCATTTTTCTTGGGTTGTGGGTATTCGGTGTCAAAGTCCATAACAAAATTGTTGAAAGATTAACACAATGGGTAGAGAGACTCGTAATTCTTATAAACTCTACTATATATAGTACTATATTTTATTGATGTGAAACATTACCCTTAATATTTCTTAAAAGTATTGGTATTTGTCTCTTGTAAAGCCCATCATTCTGTGTTTTTATCAATTTTATTTATATTCTATAATACTTGGTCACTTGTTCTTTTATTTTTGTAAGGTCTATTTTAATTTTTTTTCGGGGAGGTCCATAAAATTTTGGCCATTATCGAATCAATTTTGAAGAGTCTATGAGCACCATGAGCTAATTTGGTGTGTTCGATACTTGGATTCATATTCAAGGATTTATAACTCTTAATTTCCTAAAAAGTCCATACAACATACCTCAATAAGAATATTATATGAACATGTTGGTGTGTGAGGTGTTGATTATCATTTTCTTTTTCTGTAGGATTTTTTGGCTGAAGATGTGATCTTTTGTGGTGTATTTGATGGACATGGTCCATATGGTCATCTAGTAGCTCGAAAAGTGAGGGATACTTTGCCAATAAAGCTTCTGTCTTTCATACATTCTCTTCAGTCAAGGGGGAACAGGCCTAGTAAAACTTGTTTCAATGGGAAACCAAATAATAAATCCGATGTTGAAGATTTTGAGAAGGATGGTTCGGCTGAAGATAAATTATATTCTTTGTGGAGAGAAGCTTTCCTCAAGACATATAAAGCCATGGACAAGGAGCTGAAATCCAATCCTAATTTGGACTGCTTCTGTAGTGGTAGCACTGCAGTCACTATAGTCAAACAGGTATGGATAACATGAATCACTGCCTGTATTCTTAGGCCATTTTTTATGTTTTCCAAATGATTTTTTATTCATAAAATGATTTTTGATTCCAATTTTCACTTTTATAAAGAATCACTTAAAAAATTTGTGATTCATAAATTATTAAAAAAAAATTCAATCAGATTTCTAATTTTTGCTATTTTTTTCTCATTTTTACCGAACATTTTTATACACAGTAAATCAAATCTTATATTGACTTTTATATTAATAAATATTGAGCAAAAATAATTAAAAACAAAATTTATAAAGAATAACCAAAAATATTCTTATTTCTATGGGTTTCTTTTTTCTAAAAAAGAAAATCATAAATTAGAAAGACTTACCAAACAACTTATAAGTGACTTTTGATTATTTTTTTCTTCAAAAAATCACTAACTATAAATTATTATCAAACACATCGAAAATTATTTTTATAAAAGAATCAGAAATTAATATATCATTCAATATCCTTTACTCTATCCTAAGTACCTCAGTTTTTTCTCTTCTTTTTTTCAGGGGTCAAATCTTTTCATGGGAAGTATCGGCGATTCTCGAGCAATTTTGGGATCTAAAGACAACAAAGATTCCTTGGTAGCAATCCAGTTGACTGTTGACTTAAAGCCTGACCTTCCAAGTATGATCACAATACTATACTTATTGTTAATGTTTTGACTATCTGTTTGCTAGCTCTAGCTTTGGTCCAACTTAGCTTGTGTATGTGGTGTTAAAATTCATAGGGGAAGCAGAAAGGATTAAAAGGTGTAAGGGCAGGGTGTTTGCTATGCAAGATGAGCCTGAAGTGTCTAGAGTATGGCTTCCTTTTGATGATGCGCCCGGATTAGCAATGGCTCGAGCTTTTGGAGATTTTTGCTTGAAAGAATATGGAGTTATCTCAGTACCTGAATTCTCACATCGGATACTCACAGAGAATGATCAGTTCATAATTCTTGCCTCAGATGGGGTATACATAGCTTTCCCTTTTGTCCTGCTCATTCTTTTGTATTTATGTCTAATGCATTTTATTTGTATACAATCTCTTGGGTAGGTTTCCTTGCTTTTCTTGAGAAATGCCTTTGCATCCTGACAGAAGCACAAATTATGTGTAGATCGTAGCACCCTTTGTGCTTATGAGCGCAATGAGACTCAATACTCCTATAGAGATCTTTGTTATTATAATCTCATTTATGACTTGCGGTATAGAATTCGTACTAGTTTATTTCTCTATAAATTCATGCTTTTGCTTGTTTATTTTCTGCTGACTACAGGTCAAATTCTCTGAAACATTTGAAATAAATGTATTTAGTAGGAGACAATTATGATTATTTGTTTTACTGAATTTCAATATACAGGTCTGGGATGTCCTGAGTAATGATGAAGTAGTTAATATAGTGTCTTCAGCTCCTACACGGTCATCGGCTGCACGTAGTGTAGTTGAGTCAGCATCACGGGAATGGAAACTCAAATATCCAACTTCAAAGATAGATGATTGTGCTGTAGTTTGCTTATTTTTGGATGGAAAAATGGACTCTGAATCTGATTATGATGAGCATGGATTTTACTCTGCGACGCTGCAGAGCAACGACCAGTCTGGGAATGTAGTTGAATCTGATGATGGCCAGAAATCAGAGCCATGTTTAAAGAGAAATTTTACTATAAGGTCATCAGATGAAAGTGATAGTTATGGTGGTGAAGCAGTAGGGGCTGGAGATCAGAACTGGTCAGGTTTAGAAGGTGTGACACGAGTGAACTCTCTTGTTCAGCTTCCAAGATTTTCCGAGGGTAGAACAAGCACGTGAAAATTTGTTACTTCATGTGTAAACGTTTTGTTTGTGATATGCTTTCACCGGAGCTAATTGTGAATCAAATCTTTCTGGGTGGTTAGTGTTAACTGAAAGTTTAATTTTGGAACCGTAATTGCCAATGCCTTTTTAGCTAATAGTTACGTTTTTGGCATGCCAATTGACATGGTGTCTTAGGGTTATTTATGTTTATTCCGATAAGGAATGGAAAATTAAGAAGCGTACCCAAAACACAAACCCGACCCTAAAGTAAAAATATTCCATAGACCACAAAATTACAAATGTATTTTACATTGAAAAATTACTAATCAAATTAGGATTTTACTAATTCAAAGAAATTTCGGCAGGACACAGCCTTCAAACAGAACCAAAATGAAATACTCATAATTACAAAATATCACACTTCACAAACATTTGTAATGCCAGAATGTACCATTTGCTATACGACATACCCAAGGGACATCTACTTGTAAAGTTATGCAAACAAAAAATGTCTACAAATGGTTATATATATATATATATATATATATAGAGAGAGAGAGAGAGAGAGAGAGAGAGCATAAAGAACTCTACTTATTGTGTGGCAGAGAGTTTAGATGAAGATGAAGCACGATCAGATTCAATCATGGATTTGATGTAGTATTCACCTGCTTTATATGATGATCTAACCATGGGACCAGATGCCACATAGCGAAAACCCTGTCCAATCCAAAACATAAAATTGGTTAAATCTGGTATGCGCATCAAGACCATGTTAGTCGATTATCTTTTACACAATATGGTTTGTTCCTTGCACAGACAATTATCAGGTTTCACGGATCGTCTTGATGTTGCATGCTGAGACAATTGGGTTTAGTAAACCATTTTGTAGATACACTTGTACTATGGTGTATGTTGATTATAGTTAACAATCAGTTATGGCCTCTGCCTAGAAAAGAGGGGGAAGAGAGGCTAATGCTAATTATTCATTCCTAACAGATGTCAGAAGCAAATACATTGTCTCCTACAGAATGATCCGGAACAAATAAGTGTTAAAAACTACAATACTTGATGAATAAAAAAATTATGCATGTAGCAAATAAAGTAAATAACATAATTGTTATTGTTAAAGAGAGAATAAACGCATACCATTTGCATGCCAAGCGTCCGGTACTTCTCAAAAGCCTCAGGGGTGATGTATTCAGATACAGGCATATGGCGCTTGGAAGGCCGCATATATTGACCAAATGTCATAACATCAATACCTGCTGCTCTCACCTTCTCCATAGTCTTCACGATTTGATCAGGTGTTTCCCCGCAGCCTAACATTATTGAAGTTTTGGTAAGTGTTCCAGCAGGAGCAGAGTCTTTAGCCATCATTAGGACATCTAGTGATTGCTTAAAATTAGCACGGTGGTCCCGCACCGCACTCTGAAGCTCTTCAACTGTTTCTATATTGTGAGCTAAGACATCAAGTCCAGATGTCGCTACTTTTTCTACACACCTTGAGTCTCCTCGAAAATCAGGAACTACATAATTAAAACAGCAAAGCAATATTACAAGTGCAAATGTTCAATAATGAAGCTATAATAGTAAAATTAAAACAATCCAACCCTATCCTCAATCACAAGCAAAGTTGCATTGGACATGCAACTTCAACAGTGCATCCTGTAGACTGGAGAGCTAAGCAAGCTTTATGCAGCCATGGCCTTAATATTTATCTAACTTATTTACTGTCTGCAAGTCAAAAAAAGCAAGACACTAGCAATTGACTCAATGAAAGCAAGAAACCAGCATAATTACGAGACAACCAGTCGTATAGTTTAAAAGCAAGTTGGCAATTTTTTTACTTGCCAAACAGTAAAATGGGGTCACAAGAACATTTTCTTGACTACTAATCACCTTAATGCATACATACACATGTATGTGAATTAATACATTAAAATACAAGCACATAACTGTTTCTCCTAGCATAATAAATTTCCACGGTGTTACTAACGACTTCCTTGTATAGCTTGCTAAAAATTTGCGTGCAAGAAAAACTAACCAATTAAAATCAAAATACTAACCCAGAGCCTCTATGAGCATATTGGGTTTCAAGGCCTTCAACTTCTGCACCGTCTCCGCAAAGTGACCACTACCTTGATCAGGCAAGTCATCCCTGTCAACGCTAGTGATCACCACATAATCCAAACCCCACGAAGCTATTGCCTCAGCCACATTGGTGGGCTCCTCAGGATCGGGGGGTGGTGGAGTCCTCGAAGTCTTCACATTGCAAAATCTACAAACAGTAGCCATTGCCCAATCACATTAACCCCTGAGCATATAAGAAAGAGAAATAAACTTCGTCGAACACCTTACCTGCAACCCCGAGTACACGTATCGCCAAGAATCATAATAGTGGCAGTTGCAGTGCCAGTCTCGCCACCAGACCAGCACTCGCCTAGATTAGGGCAGCGAGCCTCCTCGCAAACGGTGTGGAGATTCAACTCCCTAAGCTTCTTCTTGATTTGAACGTACTTTTCACCGCCTGGAATAGCCTCCTTCATCCATTTGGGCTTCGGAAGAGGTTTCTTCTTAGTGCCAACCTCAACGGAATAGGAGGAACGATTGCACGTGAGGTCCTCGCTGAAATCGGGGATAGAAGGTGATTCAGAAGCCAAGCGAGCCCTGAGTCCCGCCAAGGTTTGTGGGAATTGGGAACTTGTCGGCGTTTGGGTAGATGACGAAAAGGACTTTGCGATTGAATGAGTACCGTTGCTGATTATGGTGATTGGTTGAAGTGTTCGGGCCAAGGCGGTGAAACGAGACTTCATCTGAATCTGTCTCTTTGTGTTTCTTGTGTCTCGATCTCAGTGGACGGAAGAGAGATGAAGAAGACGGAGTGGTCGTTGGATGGTTGGTGGAGAGGAGTATGGGTCTACTGGATGGGCCTGAATGCAACAACTATGAAGCCCGAGTAAGAACTGAGAACCTCGGGACAGCCCAAAGAACTTTGTACATGGACCAGGATGAAGCCGCTTCTTTTTTTACCAAAATAGTTTTATTTTAAATAAATTAATCAATTTTTCTTGACTAATAATAACTTATCCCTCCACTTATACTTTTATTCCAAATTATATAATAAAAATTAATAAACTAATATATTATAATTTTAATAAGAAAAAAATCAAAATCACACATTCGAATATCATCATCATCATCAACGATCACACCAAATCTCCGACAATATCACTGATAATTCTTTATGAGTTTTATGTAATATATTATATATAAAAATAAATAAAAATATAATATATTAAATACAAATATTTTTATATAATAATAACGTAATATATACAAAAATATAAACGAATATAACATGTATACATGTGATGCATCGTTGAAATTACGATAAATATAACATATTACATTTAAAGATATATAATATATATGTGAAATAACAGGTTATATTGGATGAATTGTAGAGTTATGATATATAAAAATATATATAGATGTAATATGTTATATTCGATTAGTCGTCGATAACTTGTTGGAAATCTTGTGGATTGTAAGTAATGTTTACTCGAATTTTATCGGTATTGTTGTTTGATATATTATTGAATCTAATCTTATTATTATTTTTAAAAATATTTTGGTATTTATTACTATAAAATTATAAATTTTAAAATAAATTTTATTAATTTAAAAATTTTTATAAAATATAATTTATATTATGAAAATATTTTCAGTTATTAAGATTTAATCAACTATAAGAAAAATACACCAGTCCATTTAAAATGGTGGATTGTCGATGGGACATGAACATGGACCTTCTTTCTGTTCTTCATTTTCTATTTATAATTTATTTTTTTATTTAAAATCAATAGGAGGATATATTGGGATCTTTAGTGGAAAATAGAATCCCCCTACATAAAATGGAGATCCAAAATAATATTTTAAATATTATATTTTAAAATTTTGTAACTTTTTTTTATTATAAATACAAAATTATTAAATTATTGAATAATGATAAATATTTAATGATAATAATGAATATAAAACAAAAAATGAAAAAATAAACATGATTTGTATTATAAGGATACAAATAAATTGTATATAATAAAAAAATACAAATTTTTTTTTATGTTAAATCATTTTGATAGAATATTCTTATAAAATTTATCAAAATAATTTGCCATAATAAGAATAAATTATATAGGTAAAAGTTTAAATAATTTTTAGAAAATAATAAATTTTTTCTTGTTTTAAAAATAATAATATATATATTATACATTATTAAAAAATAATTGAAGTTTTATCATAGCTAAATTTATATAAATAATTTTGAAAAATATGATAATTTTAATCCTTACCAAATATAAATTCCCATTATTATTATTATTATTATTATTATTATTATTATTACTATTTTCGTCGTCATCGTCTCTAAAAGACAATCCCTAATTTACTCGATGAAAAAAATTGAAAACCCCAATGGTGGCTAAACTTAGGGATAGGAATGACAACACATCCCGTGCTCATTCACTGTCACAGTGTCATGTCCAAAAAGAACCAAACGGATATTTGCTATTTTATGCAAATAAAGTGGTACCGTGCTAAATTGCACCACTACGAGGAAATTATTAGGAAAATAATTAAAATATTATTTTAATATTTAATTTTAATATTTTAAAAATATATTACACATTATTTTATATTAAATATCATTTAAATTAAATTAAATTTATTTAAACATATTTAATATTAAAAGACATCAAATTATATTTTTTTCTATTATTATTAAGTATTATTTTTATTATTATAAATTTTAATTTTTTTTATAATTTTTTAAAATTATTTCTATCGTTATACTAATTAATTAAATAAAATAGATTAAAATATTAATACAATTTTTCTAATAATTAAAGTAAAGAGAAAATCATTAAGTGAGATAAATAAATATATTATATTAAATTGATTTAAAATGGTGCTTGTATTATAATATATTTATTTATTTATTTTAATTGATTATGTAATTAAAATATTATTGTATATTCAATTTAAGGAAATGATTTTTTCTTAAAAAATACAATGAGATATATTTTTTAAAATTTTATCCGATATAATAAAATGTTAATTTTTTTTATAGTATCATCATTTTGATTCCATTTTAAAAATAATAATCTTAATATTATTTGTATTTAGTTAAATTTATTTTAAAAGCACAAAATAAAACATATATCATATCACTTTGTGTAATTGAAACAAAGAATAATTTTAATAGATTAAATTAATCTTAATTCCTCTCGTTTCTAAAAAAAATGATTAAATAAAGAAGTGCATCATAATTCAATTATTTATTGTTTAATATACTTATCTTATTTCAATAATATATAACATTTATTTATTTAAAATATGTAAACTTTAAGTTTTAATTAAAGTTTATTTATTTATCTAAATACGTACAGTTTGAGTTTTAATTAAAATACATAAATAACGTAATATTGAGTGGTGGTAAGGGACATGCGGTAAGAATGGTATAATGTGAAGTACAATTATTTATTTTGAAAAATAAGATAATTATATAGATTGATAAAGCAGAGAAAAATTAGATATAAAAAAAAAAAAACTTAAACAGTCAGAATTCAATAATTTGTGTGTTTTCATTGGGTAAAAATACAAAACAACAAACAGCCAATTCGACCGAACACGTGAAGTCCTTCGGAAAACTGGCTGCTCGTACTCACAATTGCAGTTATTCAGCTGAACAAAAAGATTTAAATATTCCCACCATTTTTACTGCATCACACGCACTAATTCACGTTGTTCACAAATATTGTTCGGCTAATATATCATTGCCTCTTTGGTAACATGGTAAGGATATTGATATCAAATTATCAATAATATTTTCAGGAGTTGTCTTAGAGAGATAACTTAGAATAATTTATTAAATATGTGCATTTATTAAAAAAATTATTTATTTATAAAATATTATTTGTATAAATATACATGTAAATGAGATAACATGGTTCTAAGATATTATAGAGATATAAATATTAAAAAATAATACATTTTATAGTTTGAGATCGATCATAATTAAAATTGGTATAGGTGGCATGATTCATTTGAATTGATCTCTTTTTTATTGATGTGTTGCGAGCACGAGATTAAATAAATGATTTGAGATGATTCGTGATATAATTCAAATTGTTAATTAGATTAAAACGGATAAATAAATAAAATTTTGAATAGATACATATATTTAAACAAATAACATCACACTTTTATAAATGGATTAAAATATTGTTACAATCTAACAATGATTTTTAGATTATTTGTATAAATATTTGTTATTATTTGCATTAATTTTTAAGTTTTAACAACATAATCAATATTGTTTATAATAAATTAAAGATAATGTTATTATTAGATTTATTTTTGTTATTGTTTTAATAAAGTTTATATTTAAAAAAATAGGTATTAATATTTTTTACTTTAAAATATCAATTTTTTAAATCAATTAATAAATCTAATATTAATCATTTATTATTAATTAAATGGTTTAACAAGAATACATAAAACGTATAAATCCCTGTCCGAGAATAGTACAATTATTAAAAAAAAATAAAACTTTAATTTATTGTAAAAAGCCTGACAAATTTTTGAGGTGAGGAGAATAGATCGTTAATTTATTTTGAAAAATATTAAATAATGGTTTGATGTCGGCGACCCTTAATCCCATGAATCTCATAAGATAACGCCTGATTCAACAAGGAGATTGTCTGATCCATTACATAAATAGTTAAAATAATTTGAAAAATTAAAAAATAAATAATATTTTTAAAATTTATAAAAATAATACCTTAACAATATATATTAAATAAATTTTAATTAAATTTAAGATAATATATAATAATATTTTTAATAACAAAGATATATAAAATGATAATAAAAAAATATTATTTTTATGATTAGTTCTATTTTTATTGTTTTTTTTATATTTTATTACAATAATTATTTTTATGAGTAAAAGATGATAACACAATTATTTTAATTATCAATAATAATAATTTAATTTATTTGTTATTTTTATAAAAATTTATCTTTGTAACACAACATCTAATGATTAACTTTTTTTTGATATTTTAAATTATTATTTTCACACATAATTTTTAATAATAGATGAAAATAATTATAAAATTCATATTTTTCATAAAATAATAACTAAATTATTAAAAAAAATTAAACTGATATAAATCTCATATGCTAATTGCATTTTTCTTTACATATTTTCTTTTCGATAAATAGTCACTAGACTAAATAATTTAAACAAGATTCTTCACTTCTTGCTCAAAACAACCATGACAGCCTATTAATTAATGACTTGTCCATTAAGTTAATAACAAACAAAAATAATTGGTATAAAAAGTAACATACTTTAAGTGCGATGCTATCATTATACATAATTATCAAATTCATAAATTTTACCTAAATAAGAAATGTTAATAGAAATATCATCAATCATATTAAAATATAATTTGAGTAATAATATTATTCATGAAATAACTTTTGTAAACAATCATGTATTGATCTTTTTATGTATTATTATAATTAATTATATTATAATATTATTTTTAAAAATTATCATTAATTATACTCTATATTTTTCTTTTTTTTAATAATTATTTTATTTATTTTGATAATTTTTTTATTAAATTAATAAACTAATATAATTTATTTTAATTTTTTAATAATTATCTTATAAAAAAATATCACAATTTATAATGATATTACTTAACATGATACAAATATAATATAATTATATATAAAAAAAATTAATTTTTTTCTTCAAATTTTTTTAAGATTTTATTATTTTTTATTAATTATTAACATGAAACTCAACGCAATTAATAAAAAAAGTTATAAATAACCTAAAATTAACATGTTATGAATGTTACTTTTATTTATAATAATAATATTGTGTATTATGTGGCTTAATTTTGTTTAGAGAATGAATAACTTTATATTTTTAATTTTTTACACGGTACATATCATACATGATATATCCTAAATTTAAATATAAATTTACTTATTATTAATATTTTAAAAAAATTATTGAACTGATGGGCTAATAAATAATAACTGATTAGAATATTATTAACCGTGATGAATGGACAATTAATTTGATTCGAATGATGTATAAAAAATAGTTGATTTGATTAGTAAACACGCGCCTCTGAAGAGCGTGGGAAAGAGTTCCACCGTTCGCAAAGAATTGCAAAGAAGATATGTATGACTGACTTACCCACACTCTCACATGGTTTTCGCTTAAAGAGAGGGAAAACAGATAGAAAGACTGGAAGAAAAGAAAACAAAATAGTTTTTCAGAGTTTACGCAGAAACCAACCCCCATTCCCACTCTATTACCTTTCTCTACGTTTTTTTCTGCCTTTTCCCACCACTTTCTCAAGGTTAGGGCTTCATAGTTTTATATAAAAAAGGCGAACATTTTAATTTTAACATTTATACGACTTACGTGATTTTTATGTAATATTTCATTGACTATCTCCATTTCATTACTTTAGTTCATCGAATCTTTAGCTCTTTAAGCTCCTTTTTCTTTTACCAATTTTTTAATTGAAATCTTTGCTTTTTTAGAAAGCTATCTGCATTTTTGTTCATGTTTTTTAGTTGGTTTACTTCAACTTCTTTCAGCATTTGTTGATTTGTTTTAGTTCTCTACTTTCTTTGTAAGCTCGTTTCATTTTTTTTTTCTTTCTGTTCTGTATGTTTGTATGTAAATAATAATTTAACTAAAAAATAATATTGCAATTTACTTTATGGGTACTTTGGACAGTTGGGTTGTTATTAAGATCACTGACTACATATTTTTAATGTTAATTTTGGTTCAATTTTCAGCTTGAAGGATGTTTCTGTCTACGATAGATAAGAAAACAAGCTAATTAAGAGAGGTAGGTGGAGGAGTTTGGGATCAATGGATCAGAAGAGATCTGCTTCAAGCTGCAAGTACTTGAAGATCTATTCAAATGCACCGTTATTTATGGTGTTTAGTTTGATCTGTTTGGCTCGTCCATCGGATGGTGTCACAAATCCTACTGATGGTGAGGCCTTTTCAATTTTTCTTTTCTTCTCTATGCTTCTACGTTTTAATTCCTCTTTCTGTTTGTTTCTCCACAAAATGTCGGAAAATAATTGGGACTTCTAAGCTCTAATCTTAACTGGAATTGTACTAACTCCATTTCTTTTGATCATGAAATACAATCGCTTACTCTTAGTTTGTAAACTTATTTTGTGAGTTCAACGGACTTCTCATTATTTTTCATGGGACGGTTTTAGAACTTAAAGCTTGGTTGCTTCCTTTATGTCTACTTTTTTCTTCTTTTAATAAATAAATTATGGTTGTAGCAGTCAATTGGAATTCTATAACTAACCATGTGCTTTGTTTCTGTTTGCATTAGTTGCTGCAATTAATAACTTGTATGTATCACTGGGCTCCCCTGTCATTCCGGGGTGGGTTGCTAGTGGGGGTGACCCTTGTGGTGAAGCATGGCAAGGTGTTCAATGTGATGATTCCAACATAATGAGAATGTAAGTGAGTTCTTTGCAAGGAAAAACTTTTATTTGGGTCAGTTGTATGAATATGTGGGTGTGCCTTCATAATTTCAAGAATATATTATTAGTAACTACATAAAATGGAGACCTCTATATATAAATAATTACATTCATGTAAAGCAATCAATGGAGGAGTTCTTTTCGTCATCCATGAACTTGATTCATGTAAAAGTATCTCCTTTGCAAGACTTCCTTTATAATTGATTTTTCTCCATAAGGTTAAGTGTCTTTACCTCTTGATTATATGATATTGTAGAGTTCTTAATGCTGCTAATCTAGGAGGAGAACTCGGCGACAATTTAGGATTGTTTACTTCAATTGAAGGAATGTAAGTAGTTTTCTTTCTTTTTTGTATGGTTGGCTTTGTCTTTATTATCTTTTTACTCTGCTTTTTATCTGTTCACTTTGTCTAAATCATTTTAGAGAAGTTGTTATATAAGGAGATAGCATGCTAAGATGTAGCCAGTGCATGCTCTGTAATTTATCGGGCCATCCATTGTGGAGTCTTTGGTTGTGAGAAGTTGATTTTGTTGAATGTTTTAGGGCTTTTTGGGTCACCAGGGGTGGTTTGGCTTCTATATACATAGACTGTCAACTGTGTTCCTTCACACTGGTAGTACATGTTTTTTCGTTTTCCTTTGGGGCTCAAAAGTTTGGATAGTTATTTAGGAAAGGAATGCAGTGTGCATGAGCATAATAATTCTTTAATTTTCCTGTTAAACTTCATATCGTGTAGTTCATATGATATGTAATAACTGGGTGTATGCCCATACTAGAAGCAAAATTGGGAGCAACAATCAAGAGTTGTGTCCCCTGGTCACTGTTCGTCACATATTTTGAAATATCAGGCTACTCTGTCTTTTTTGACCCAAAAAATATCACTAACTTTGTGCTTATGTGTTGTCGCAGTGATCTAAGCAATAACCACATTGGGGGCAGTATTCCTTCTAATTTGCCAATTACCATGCAGAATTTGTGCGTCCCTCCTGTGACATTCAACTTCCACAGTCTTCTCGTTTCAATAGTTGCCTTTGATTTTAATTTTCTCTACTTGTTCCATGCAAGAACTTATTAAAAGATGTGATCTTTTACTTTAAAAATATTACTTTCTTTGCAGTTTTCTTTCAGCTAATCAATTCACTGGAAGCATCCCAGACTCTTTGTCTTCATTGACTCACCTGGCAGCCATGTAACTTACTCACTTTGTGGTTTGTTTTGTTGATCCTATTTATTTGTAGAATCTCAACTTAAGATGTAAGATTTTTCCTTTCAGGTCTCTTAACAGCAATCAATTAAATGGAAAAATACCCGATTCCTTCCAGTCACTGATTGGATTAATCAATTTGTATGATACAATCTTCTTGCAATCTGTAATTGATATGATACACACTCGTTTTCTATTTATTGTTAACAAAGGTGTCTGTTTTGTTACAGAGATTTATCAAGTAACAATTTAAGTGGTGAGCTGCCGCCCTCTTTTGGAAGTTTGTCATCTCTGACTACTCTGTGAGTATTTTATCCGAGCTATCTATTTGAATCTGATCCACTTTTGCTCCAGGAGCAGAACTGACTCCTATTTTTGGCAGACGCTTGCAGAACAATCAACTGTCTGGAACCCTAAATGTCTTGCAAGATGTTCCCCTGAGAGATTTGTACTCCTCTAAATCACAATTTTTTATTTTATTTTTTTCTCATGAAAAATTACAATCTTGAGGATTCATGTTGGAGTTTAGGATTAGATGCCTTAGGATGTAATGCGACTTTTCCATGGTGTATTCGACCTTGTAGCATTTTATTTCATTGGTAACTCATTTACGTGAATGTTTCTTGTTGATCAGGAACATAGAAAACAACTTGTTCTCTGGACCCATACCTGACAAGTTGCTGAGCATCCCAAGCTTCAGGTGAGATACATGGACATGAAAACTTCTGAAATTTTTATCCTTAGCCCTATAAGGAAATCCTTTCATTTAGATAAGGAGATATCACTTTCTGAAGAGTTCACCCTGTGTATTTGTATTTTGAACCCATTTTTTTTTTCTCATTTGTATTTTGTACATATTAACAGTGGTAATGCTTTTAGATATAATCAAACTAACAAATTTTTCATGGAAGATGATATTCTTGGAACATTTGAAAATAATTTTTTTTTAAGAACGACAATTACATAGTAAGTTTCGTTCGTATTGAAATTTTTTTAAACCATATCTACAAGTTGTCCTAGTCTTAAGAGTTGTTAAACTAATGATAAGGGACACGCTTACTACTGAATAATGATTGTTCCTTTTGTTGATTTGATACATCATGCGCAGAAAAGATGGAAATCCATTTAATTCTACCATTGCTCCATTACTTCCACCCACATCTCCATCAATCCCGTTGCCATCACCTCCAATTTCTATGGCACCGCCTTCTGGAAAAACACCTGCAAAACAGGCTGATGGACCATCTTCTCCATCAGCATCAAATTCTGGAGGAACAAAGAAATCTTCAGTCAAGAAAAAGGTGGTTTGGATATCAATTGCTGGGGTATTGTCATTTATAATTTTGGTCTTGGCTCTTCTAGTTTGTATGCCAAGGTTTCCAAGGCAAAGTGGAGGTGCTGAGACAATATCTAAGCGGCATCAGATAGGTGCATATAAAGGTGACATGGAGAATCCTCCTACAGATGATGGGTCCTTGGTCCAACCAACGAATCAAATGCAGAAAGGCATTACCATTTTCCTTTCTCCTTTTCCCTTTGTTTTGTATAACTGACATGGTTACCTAGTAAAGTCTTATTTATTTCTCATAATAACTTGCTGAAAATTTGTTTCCCAGTTCCAAAAGTGTCAGTTGTGAGGCCAAAAGAGGATCATCAAAAAGAGACCAGAAGAACTGGAGCTATTCCAAAGCCTCTTAACGACCAAGAGAGAAATGTGTTCAAAATGGGCACAATACCTAAGCGAGAGGATGAGGATGTGACTTCACTTGATTTGTACCTGATGCCACCTCCCCCTCCCCCTCCACCAACACGGCCACCACCACCACCATTGCCACACATTCCTATTGAGAGGGTCATTGTGGAGCCAATTGTCCCTGCTGAAAGAGCCACTATAAAGCATTCCCCCAGAAATGAAAACCCTGTCATTCATTCAAAGTCTTTTTCTGTTGCTGAACTTCAGCAATACACAAACAGCTTTTCTTCAGATAATCTTTTAGGTGCAGGCATGCTGGGCAATGTTTATAGGGCTCAGCTTCCTGATGGAAAGGTGCGTCAATGATAAATTTTGTCTGCTTAATTACATCATATTATTCCTAGGGGAAAAAAAGTACAGCATAATATGTTATTGATATATTCGAACAGTCTATGGCTCTTGTCCATAGTCACAAGCACCACTCAATTTTAAAGATCTTTCCAAAAGGATAATCCAATGGTTGTTGAGACCATGATACTTATAAAATCTACTTTTAGAGTCATCCCCAATCAAGTTTAGGCTATTGTCTTTGCAAAGGCCTAACTCTTGTATTTAATTCATTTTGTTTTCTCGACATTGATCACTTGTCTTTCAGAAAGCCATCTTCTTGGGTACCTCAATGTGGGTCAACTTGTATTTTGCAAGGCCCATTATCTCGAGTAATTAATTCTGTTAATTGTGAGCCTGCAGGGATGATGTGTGCTATGAGAACAATTTTTTATAGATTATAAGTTCCGTAAATCTTGATATTCAAAGAATGTTAACCCAATGATTGTTAAGACCATGTTACATATAAACTCTATTTCTAGGGTCATCTCAAATCAAGACTCATGTTTATATTCCAACGAAGCCTTTATTCAATTTTTTGTGCTAGGTGAAATGCCTTTATACACTCCTTTGCTCTGTAACAGTCTTTTTGTTCCCACGTTAATATATGGGATGCTTTTCATCTTCCTTTTAGTATCAGCCACATTCTTATATAAATAATACAGCTCTTTTAATGAAAGGGCTCAGAGGAGTTGTGCATTACTATTTCTCGTTCTGATGTGTCTGAAGTTTTGAATATGTTAATACTCATTGAAAGGAGGATATCAAGCAAAGTATACAAATTTTCAAGATCTTTTAAGTACGAGTGCATTTACTTCCTGCATATTTTAGAATTTCAAGAGGTATATGTTGTTATTGAAAGGTTTGACTAGTGACTTTTGCCTACATGTGTTTTCTGAATCTATAGTTCATGGCCTAGGTACTGCAAATATTCAGTCCACACTTTGCACTATATTTTAGAATACAAGTTTTAAAAAGAATTTATATCTATTGATTTACATGCTTGACCAGGCCAGTAATTCAGTCTAATTCAATGATTTTTTATATTCTTGGTTTATGTTTTCCTGTGTCTCAAATCTTGAGAAAGACATGATATGATTAAGTAACATGAAGTAGTAACTAACAAATGAGCCTGAGGTCTTAGATTGCAATATTTTTCGGTATGAAGATGTTGGCATGGCTTGTAATAGGTTGTTGACCTCTGGTCATCAAACAAGCCAGGAAATAATCTGTTTGACACAATTCTCACAGAAAACTGTAATCCGTTGGACAAAATTGTATGCATTTCATGCAGATGTGGCCCATAATATTTCTTATTTCAATTTCTAGTGATATGAGTTTGATGCCTTGACGATTAACATAGTATTTACAATTGGCCTTCTGTAGCTACGTGCTGTCAAGAAATTGGACAAGAGGGCCACCAGTCAGCAAAAAGATGACGAGTTTATTGAACTTGTCAACAATATTGATAGAATCAGGCATGCTAATGTTGTTGAACTCATGGGGTACTGTGCAGAGCATGGTCAAAGGCTTCTTATTTATGAGTATTGCAGTAATGGCTCACTGCAGGATGCTCTTCACACTGATGATGAATTCAAAACTAAGCTTTCCTGGAATACTCGCATTAGAATGGCACTTGATGCTGCTAGAGCACTGGAGTAAGTAACAATTGCAATTACTCATTGAAGTTTCCTTGATATATTTTCTAAAGGTTAAATAGTAATGGTGGCAAGACAAGGTAGTCTCCTCCCCTCTTCCTTCGAACAATCGTCATGTCGGCGATTTCCATACTCTACTTTCTAGTCATATCTTCCCATTATTGAATATGATCCGTGCATGCACTTCTTGCTGTTGAAGTGCAATGTTGTTATCAGTTTCCTTTTAGTTACATTCGAATACATTTCGTGTTTTCACTTGTGGATACTTATTTTCTGCATTTTGCACAAGCTGTAATTTAAATTGACCCCCTTAAGGTATTGATGCTAAATTATGACAGCATAACTTGCACATAAACTCATTTAAGATTAGGTTGGAGGAGACGTTCTACATGTTGCAGAAATAAACGTGCTCATTTTGGAGTTATTGAAGCTTCTTTTTTTTTTTATATGATCAGGTATTTGCATGAGGTATGTGAGCCACCTGTTGTTCATAGGAATTTCAAGTCCACCAATATTCTCCTTGATGATGACCTTTCTGTGCGAGTCTCAGAATGTGGTTTGGCTCCATTGATATCGTCCGGTTCTGTGAGTCAGGTAGGTAATCTGTAAAATTATATTTTGAAATCCATGTTTCTGGTATTCTGGTTATGATCAGTATAGAAGTATTAGATGTTAACTTGGGCTTTGGTTAAGTTTTAGATATGATCTCGTTATTATGTTGGTTGAAGTTTCCAGTGAAATATTCAATAAACAAATAAAATGAAGAGGCCATTTTGTTGAGTATTTTCTGTGGATATTATACTTGTAGATTTTTCTATCAAAGGCGAAGCAGGATTTGCAAGAAGGAAATTGATTATTTTGGGCAATACGTGGTGGCTTACTCATAGTTAATTGCATAGCTATAGGTTATCTCAGTTTAGCAATCATACCTGCTACTCAAGTTTATCTCTATCTCCCTAGTTACTTTTTAACATGAAACGTAACTCCTTTTTTTCTTTCCCTACTTTCAGTTGTCAGGACATCTGCTATCAACTTATGGCTATGGGGCTCCAGAATTTGAATCTGGAGATTATACTTACCGGAGTGATGTTTTCAGTTTTGGGGTAGTTATGCTAGAACTGTTAACTGGAAGGAAGTCATATGATAGGTAAAATTATCCAAGTAATTTTATATTACATTTCCCTTTCCCTTCTTGTTTAAATTTATTTAAATGTTTTCAATATGTAGAACACGTACTCGAGGAGAGCAGTCTCTGGTTCGATGGTCGATCCCTCAGCTTCATGATATCGATGCATTGTCAAGGATGGTTGATCCTTCTCTCCACGGAAAATACCCTTCAAAGTCGTTGTCTCGCTTTGCTGACATTATATCTCGTTGTGTTCAGGTAAACACACAGCCCATATCATCCAATGAGAATTTGTGCATGTCATACTTGATGTATTACATTGTGCACGGTTATAGTATGCTTCACAGTGGTAAAATTTTCCACATGATTTTAAGTTCTTGCTTTTGTTTTCTTAAATTTTGCAGTCAGAGCCAGAATTCAGGCCACCAATGTCTGAAGTTGTCCAGGACCTATCAGACATGATACGGAAAGAGCCTCTCAGCAGTGGGTCCAACGAAGACTGACTTTTGAAATCAGGTTATTGACTGCTTCACCGGTTAATGAACGACGAGTTGCAGAAAGTGGAATTACTAGAACCAAGAACTTGAACTTTCTGCTCAACATTCTGCGGAAAAGCTTTTCTACTAATTGACCAATATTCACATCCTACCGAGAGGAGTATTCATTACGATCTTCCGATAACTTCTGGTTGCGAAAATTCCTGCTGTTATTGTGGTAATTTATTTGTGGCTGTTTTGCATTTAACTATGAAAATGATGCTCTAACCCCAATTTTTTTTCATGATCATTATTGTTATTGCTAATTCTTTAGAAGAAAAATACTTTCCCTAATATATTTTTTGACTCTGTAAAATAGAATTTTGCTGATAGAGATGTAGTAGTCTGTTTGATACTACTATGCATTTTGATTGTAAAAATGTGTTTTTTTTTTTTTGCATTTTACAGGTTGAATAGATTCGTTTTATCCTAGTTTGAAGCAAATTTTATAGGCATATCTAAAAATCTGAGAGAGCAAATGTTAAAAGACTGTTTAGCACCATCTTTGTTTATTTCTTAACAGAATGAGTGAACGACCCTTGCAATCGAACATATTTGGATGACGGATAAGAGTAAAATTAAACCTAAAAAGAAATATACATATGATGCTGCCCTAATGTTAAATGTTGGGAATTTCTAAAAGTTTAATCTATGGGATGATAAACATTAATTATATATATAAATATAGGTTTTATATATCATGTAGCTTAATGCAGATTAAATACATGTAATTAATAATTGATATTACTGGTTTTTAAATATAGGATTTTTGGTACCGGAAGTTGTTTGAAATCAAATATATTAAAAGCTTAAGTTATTTGGATAAGAAAGCAATTCATCTATCTTGTTTTTGGTGTGTTAATTTATGTCTCATCAGTAATTAATAAACATGTGAACAAAAAAAAATCATATTTAATGTAACAAGGTTTACATTTCTAGCCACTCTTTCACACAATTATATCTACATTGAAAATGAGAGAAGAATTGGATTCTTGAGAATGATCTATGTATTATTTAAATCAAATATTTATAATTTAATAATTAAGGGTTAATACCTTCAACACAAAACTTATAATTCTAAAATCATTTTAAAAATTATTAAAAAAATTAACTATTTTAAAAGTTTAAGCTATCGAGAGAAATGATAACATTATTTCTATATATTTATTATTTTTACAAGTATTAGGTTTTATGTATGAAACATGCTAAACATGTTACATGTTACAAGTTATTGATAAATTAACTTTCTTACGAAATTAAATTATTAAAAAATATATAATATTAATTTTATATATCTATTACTTAATACCAATTCTTTATAAATAAGCTTATCATCAGCTCTAAAATGGACTCACGTGAAAAAATCAAGCTTAATGTGTAATTAAAATTTCAATAACTGAACGATATTTATTTTGAATTTGAAGATAGGTTTACTTATTTTTATTGATTGTATTATTTTTTTTATACAACATAAATTTACACATTTGACTTGACCCCACACTTTATACTTTACCTGCTGATATATATATTTTTGACTTGATCCCACACATTATACTTTAGCTACTGGTGTTTTTTTTTTTTTTAAAAAAAATGAGATCGTTAACCATTAATAATGCAGTTAGTTGTGTCAATTTGGATCACAAGACTTATTAACCAGGAAATCTTGGATACATTTTATATGTTTTTATTAATATTAATATTTTTTATTTTTATAAAAATAAAATGTTATTATCAATTTATTTTAACATATATTTATGTTTCTATTATCATTTTCTAACACAACAGAAATATGATTCAAATTATTTTTCTATGATGTTTTTTTAATATCATAAATAAATAAATTGGTTAATAATAATTGAAATGGCTCATAATATAAATAATAAGTGAATTTGGATAAAAAAAATGATCACGTATAGGGATGAATGTAGGTATTGGCAAGCAGAGTTACTTATTCCTTATTAATTTTTCGATAAATAATTTTTTAAGTATAATATTTATAAAAATTATAGATAAATTAATATATAAAATTAAACTATATTTTAAATAAATTTTAAGTTTTTAACACTTTTATATCAATAAAACTCAATAATTTTACTAAAATGAGATATATATTACATTTTTTTCAATTAAAAATAATTAATATTAATTTTTATTATATATATTTTTTTAGTCTTATCTATAAATCCTAAATCCATTCTCACGTATAACACAAACATGACACTCCATGATTTACATATTTAGTATAATTTGAATATTTCCATTTAACATCCACCTAAGACGTATGCAAAAAGCCATCGAATGTCATACAAAAACTGCCAGCTGCTTGGAATTTTGGAGCAAAAATTCAGAGTCAATGTGGGCATGGAATCGTAAGATTTTTTACCAATATATTCGAGTCAGTTATATATATATATATATACGTGTATTTTTTTAATATTATTATAATTATAAATGTTATTTTTATAATAAATTTTTAATAATGATAATTTATTCAAATAGTATTGAAATATAATTAATTATTATTTTCATATTACATTGTTTTTATTAGGAACATTTAATATTATTGTTTACAAAATAAATTTTTAAGTCCAGTTGTTTGAAAAAAAAATGAATCATTGAAGAATAATTTGATTTTATGATATCATATTTTATTATATAAAATATAATAAAAAGTATTTTAAGAACATATTAATCATTTAAAGAAGTTTTATGCATTTTCAACTACTTTCTTCCTATTTTCATTATGTTGTATCAATTTCCCTCTTTTTTTCTAATTAATTTATCTCTCCTTTAAATTCCCTTTAAATGTTATTATAATAAAGAAATTTCGTAAGTTTTATTGTTATGATACATTCAATATCAATAATAAAATTCAATCAAAATACTTTAAACTTATATTATATTTTAGAGTGAAGAGGGAAACTAGTATATTTGTGTAGACATGACACCATTTAATATCCTTATTTACAAAAAATGTATTTACATACATTTATTTAGAAAAAATATGAGTTAGTTTGGATTAATTTGATACTTAATAGTATTTTAATTTTATTTTTAGTATATACTTTTATTCTTATAATTACAGATAATATCTTAATGATACACATATTTAATATATATATATATATATATATATTAATTTGATGTAATTTTTACTTGTAACCATCACATACAGATATTTATGATAATTTCTTATTTTTTTGTCTTTGTAATATAAATAATTTTTTTCTTTCTATTTTTAATTTTTAAATACAATTTTTAATGCACTCATTTTACTTCCTCTTAATCATCTCTTTTTCTCAGTCATTTTACACTTTCTTTCTAACCTTACTTCTCTATTTGTGTGAGTGCACGTGGAAACAATAACAAACTCTCTAAAATAAAGCAACAAATGTTTCTAAAAAAAATTTAAAATAGTTTATTTTTTAAAAAATATAAATGAGACTATGAATGTATAATATGTGGTAGCATATAAGCATGTCTATAGGATAGTGACAATTTTTTAAAAAAGATAAAACATGAAATTTCATATTAAATAATAAAAAATGATCACAATGTTATTATTGAGTGATTCTAATATTAAGATGAATTATCATTAATGTAGATCACGTTTTATACCAACACTTCAAAAAAGAACTATGATTGGAGTTTATTTTCATCTTAAAAAAAAAAGGTTAAAAAGAGTGTAAAATGATAAAGATTAAGAAACAATAAAAATGAGATAAAATTAATCAAAAGCATTAAAAATATACATTTAAAGATAGATAATGAGAGAACACTTTGTTTATATTGAAGGGATGATAAAAGACAAAAATGATAAAAATATATTTCATTTAAAGTATACGTGGTGATCATAACTGAAAATTACATTCAATTGGTAACTTATTTAGATATGGGTAATACTAAAGTATCACCTTAAAATAAAAATAAAAAATGATGTTAAAAATAAAATTGGAACATTCCTAAAATACCAAAACCCTTTTAAGTCCATTTGTTTGTAAAAACGATCATTAAAGGATAATTTGAATTTATGAAACAATATTTTATTATATAAAATATAGTAAAATTTATTTTAAGAACATAGAATCATTTTAAAAAGTTCTCACCATCTCAAACAACTTTTTTCTTATTTCTCAAAATTTTTTGTTTAAGGAAATTTATCATTAAAGGATAATTTGAATTTATGAAACAATATTTTATTATATAAAATATAGTAAAATTAATTTTAAGAGCAAGTCAATCATTTAAAAAAGTTATCTCCGTTTCAAACAACTTTTTTCTTATTTCTCAAATTTTTTGTTTAAGACAGTTATATTTTTATGAATCAATTTTTTTTCTTTTCTTAATTGATATTTATTTTTTATAATGTTCTCTAAATATTAAACCAATGAAAAAATATGAGTTATTTTTTACTTTTTGATCATATTCAATACCAGTAATAATATAAACATTAAATACTAATGATAATATACATTAACTTAAAACTTATATTATATTTTAATTGATTAAAATTTTATAAAAATATTATTTTAAAATTAATTATAAAACTTTTTGTATAGTAAAAATTTAAGAATAATAAATTTAAGAACAATAATATTAGTAATTTTATCTTGACAAAAAATATGACATGTATAGGATAAATTATAGGATTAGAGATCGGAAAAAATTTAATTTATTTAAAATAATAATAGATAATATAAATAAAATAATTATTAATAATACAATGAGATTTACTATATTAATTTTCATAAATAATATTTTTATACATTAGATCAACATAAATTGTAAATGAAAAATGTCCTTTTAATTTTAAGTTCAATTAGATTGAACGAAAGTAAAAAAAAAAGAGTTAATTTATTCTTTTTTTTAAATAATAATTATTTAAAAAATATATTTTTTATCATTTTATTATTTTTATTTTTAAGTAATCTCATATTTTTATGTTATAATATATTTTTTACACTTTTAGTAATAAAATATTTTTAAAAATAAAATTGTCATTAAAAGATCTAAAGCGTAAACAATAGTACTAGACAATTTTTCTTAATTTAAATTCACTTACAAAATAAATAAATTTAAACCTTTCTTAATTTATAGTCAATTATAAAATAAATAAATTAAACCAATCAAATTAATCTAAATAAATTGATATAATTTTTTTGAACAGATATTTATGAATAAATTTTGAATTTTAATTTAATAAATTTATACATGTCCATTCAATTGCCATTTTAAGATAAAATTGACCAGCACGCAATCACAAATTCACAATGGCCAAATAAAATTACTACTCTAATTGACAGGGCGGGCCCATAACATAACATATTACACGTTTACTCGTCTATGAATCACGCGCCGAAGTCTTTTGATTTTCATTTTATCCTTGTTTCGTTGTAATTAACCAATTACAAAAGAAATAATAATGATCAAATATAAATTTGTAAATTTTTTTTACTCAAATTATTTATATTTTGTTATATATAATTATATAAAAATAAGTTATTTTTTTTATTTTTAAAAATTATTATACCATATATTATAATATAAATAATTTAAATATAAAAATAAATACATTTTTAATACTTTCTATTATAAAAATATAAAAAAATAATCTTAAAACTTTTAACTATAAAAATAATATTTATTTAATTTATATATATTTTTATTAAAAAATATAATATATCATTTTATATTTTATATTATTTATATTGATATATAATAATTAAATTTTATTTTATTTAATATAATTAAATTAATGTATAATACAAGAATTAAATTTGTTATTATTATAATAAATTTTTATTAATGATAATTTGATGTAATAATAATGATATTGAATTTATAATAATAAAAAATATCATGATAATATTATTATTTTTTTATTATCTTAAATTTTAAGAATATTTCTTTAATTTTTTCAAATAATATTATTTGGTCGGTTGATAAAATTCTCTCTCCAAGTTTAAGGTTGTAACGTGGCGTTTGATCTTTAAAAATTGACGATAAAAAATAAGGAATCAAACAAACGACAAAAGCAACTTCTATTACAATCAACGTTTTTTCCACCTCCACTAACAAAAGCTCAAAGCCCTACTCATCCCAATTCAGATCTAATCCATCTTGCTTAGTCTCAGTGTTTAGATCTTCTACATTGATACAATGAGTCGTTATGAGGCAAACCCTTTCGCTGAAGAGGAGGTCAATCCTTTCGCGGTAAGCTCTAAACCTTTATCTTATCTACAAAATTTACGTCTAAATGGTGGAATTATGTATTCAGATTTGGTATTTACTGTATACGCAAGACTTGGGAGTTGGGATTTATTTTTAATCTCTTTTTTCTATTAATTATTTTCGATATTCTCCTTTTGATTTCTTTTTCTGTTTGTCCGAATTTTATAATACGTTTGTTCTAATGGTGAATTGGAATTCAAATTCACATTGTAGGTCGTTTGATTATTAACGCATTCAATTTGATTTCCTATATCATCTTATGGTTATCTTAGTCGGTTGAAAAACCGAGAAATGGATCTTGTCCGTTTGGATTTTGGAAATGGGAGAATTCGGTGTCTGCAAGCCGAATGAGGAAAACATGAGATTTAATATTCTAAATAATTTCTATCATCTGCCGATGATTTTCTAATACCTACACTGGGAGCATAGTATGATAAATCCTATTACTTCAAAAAAAAAATTCTTTTTTTGGGTTAATTTTTTTTATTTTGATGATCGGGCATTTAATATCAAGCTCTTATGCACGGGAAAAGTTTATTGTGCATTCTCCATTAGTGATTCGTACATGTTAGATTTGGTGCGATCTTCTCAAATTTCCTAAGAGACGCAAAATGTAATTTAGAACGATAGTTCCTTTTGTACACAAGGAACTTGTAAAGTTGTAGCTCCAAGGGGTTTACTTTCTTTGGAAGTTTCATGTATCCCTGATAGCACCATTGGTATGCATCCCCTGCTCTTTTAATCTTGGACAGTTAGCTCAGGTTTCATGAATTCAACAGTACATAGTTTTGATTGATGATATCTTTAGCCCCCCCTTCTGATTTGCTAAAAAATAAGAAAAAGTCATCCTTTTTTCCGTTCCCTGCACTGTCAGTTCAACTTTCCCAACTCCTAGGCTTAGAGATCTAAACAAGGCCACTGTAGTGAATGTGCTACCCATGTATTTATTCTCTCGGGTCCAACTTTCATTTTGGGTTTAGTTTGACTGAAATATGGGTGGCACTAGAACTTGGATATACGATGCTAAAGAGCTGGAAATTTCCAATCTATGTCTAGAAGTTCTGTCCAAACAAAAAAAGTATAGAATTTCATTTCTTTATTTGAACTCTTAACATTTGGATACTAACAATATATTTTGATGCAGTACTGCTACAATATGTTACAAGATTAAAATATTTGGTCCAGTGCAACTAGTTTCTACAGAAGCCTTTTAGCTTTCTCTCTCTCTCTGTGTGTGTGTGTGTGTATCAATTTTTATATGCTTTTTTGACTGAGGGATTGTATCTTTACTATCTTCTTCCATGCTTGGGTGGTCATATACTCATGTTTACCTGAAAATTCCTTCTATCTTATTGTACTAATCTTTTCTTTATTTCGTTTCAAGAATCATGGAAGTGTTCCTCCAGCAACATCGAGGCTTTCACCACTTCCTCCCGAACCTTATGACCGTGGTGCAACTACTGATATTCCTTTGGATAATGGAAAGGTAAATGAAAATATTCCGTATGCTAAGTCATATTTTACAATTTTGTCATCTATTTTTACTTTTTGAGAAAAAAATTCCATATAAGAAAAATAATTAAAATGAATTCCAGGATTTGAAAGCAAAGGAAAAAGACCTTAAGGCAAAAGAGACCGAATTGAGAAGGAGGGAACAGGTAATTTGTAGATTAGGTCATGTACTTTGCTTATTTTGAATTAAATTGCTATATGTATCTAATGTGGTGTTGTTACGTTCTTGAGTTGTGTTTAACTTTTGGCGGTTCACATGTCTCCTTTGGAGCAAGGCATGAATACCTAATCGCTGATGTAGAAAAGTATGATATCCAACTACTTCTAACTGAGTCTTTTTAGTAAACCATTTAGTCATTTCCAAATCTTGTTTTTGTCTAAAGCCATTTGGTTAAACTTTGTTCCTCATAGAGATTTGTGTTTGATCACATGTTTTACTTAAATACTGTTCTGTCTGAGCTTTATTTCACAGGACTTAGTGTAGGTATGGTTTTGATGGTTGCATGGTAATAAAGTTTTCCTTAACATCTGCCCCTTTGGTTTCTCATTGTCTTTGTAGGAATTAAAACGGAAGGAAGATGCTATACAACGAGGTTTTCCTATATCATATAAATACTTGAAAAGAAACAATGAAGCTAGTACTGCACTATGGATTTTATAAAAACTTAATCTAGATGTTTTGATATGGCAGCTGGGATTGTGATTGAGGATAAAAATTGGCCCCCATTTTTCCCTATTATCCATCATGATATTGCAAGTGAAATACCAGTCCATTTACAAAGGGTCCAATATGTGGCATTCTCTACATTCTTGGGTAAGCTTAGGGTGCTATTTGTTCGAGTTACTGCCAATGTCAACAACATGCTATTTGGCCAGTGTTATATGATCAAATTCTGTTTTCAATTGGTTTTAGTGTAACAATTTGAAGAATACGTTATGTGATAGCATAGCCTAATAGGCGGAACTTAATGCAGCAGTGAATTTAAGCACTAATGAAGATATTGCCCTTTGTTATTTTGCATTACTTTATAGCTAAAGATAGTTATAGTATAAATCATAACGCTTTTCAGTCAATTGAGTTTTTTGCTGTATGATACGTCCAGGTCTTGTTGGGTGTCTTTTATGGAATATCATTGCAGTTACCACAGCCTGGATCAAAGGAGAAGGTTCAACTTTTAACTTAGGTTTGATAACGTGCTATGTATTTTTGGTTCCATTTAATTTGTTGTGAATTTGTCTTATGATATAGGTCCAACAATATGGTTCTTGGCCATCATCTACTTCATTTCAGGGGTTCCTGGGGCATATGTGTTATGGTATCGCCCTCTTTATCGCGCAGCTAGGTACTTACTTTTCTGTAATTTTTTCACACATGAGTGGTCAAGTAAGAAGAAAATTGCACAAGGTTTGCATCCAGTTCATTAGCTTGTAGATTCATTGCAATTGGTGGTTATCTGGTCACCATTTTGAAACCTGAGCAAACTGGTACTCAGTGATGTGTCCTGACATGATGCTTACTAGCCAATTGGTTGAGAAACAATAAAATAGTTTTAATTTATTGCATGGTTTTCTCTGCGGGATAAGTCTCATTATGACACCCTAATGGAAAATGCAAAAGTTGTTTTGTATGTTCTACGCTCACCATCTGAGTGAGTGAGAACAGGTCCACACTGCTGCTCTGTTCCTGCTTGTTTCTATTAGTATATTCGAGAATATCATATACTGTTTATAGTATAAAGTCTTCTCTAAAATAAAATAAATTTGTTTATAATGGCATGTCTTTTATTACAGGACTGATAGTGCTCTGAAGTTTGGATGGTTTTTCTTGTCTTACCTGGTAAACTTATTACCTTCTTGTTCGGATGTTTGTGATATATTTTTGAATTCAATATGACTATAAAATAGCTTGCTTTTGTCACCCCTTGTCTCGATGCAGCTCCACATTGGCTTCTGCATCTTTGCTGCAGTTGCTCCTCCAGTTATTTTTAAGGGGAAATCTCTCACGTAAATATTCTTCAATATTTTATTACAAATTTTGTTTAAGTTGTGATTTCTAATATTCTACCTTACAAATTTTGGAAAAATTTAGGTTTTTTTTCCTTAAAATATGTTTGCTTAAATGATGGTTATATGTTGAATTTTGGACAGAGGTATTTTGCCTGCAATAGACTTGCTGGGCTCTAATGTTTTAGTTGGGGTAATTTCTATGCCTTTTTGCTCTATGTTATCTTTAAATATTGTCCTTGGATCATTAAAAGCTTTCTTTCTATAATTTCTTCTTGTCTCTCTCTATTAGCATAGCCGTTTCATCGGTATTATAAAGCATGTTTCTACTGAAATTTAGATCATATATTATGAACTGGATAGATTGGAACTAAAACTTTTAGATGTCCATGCTGTGGAGGGTTAATCTTCTGCTTTTAAATTGGCGATGTTATGATCAATACATTCATGCTTGCAGATATTCTACTTCATTGGGTTTGGAATGTTTGCTCTTGAATCGGTGATCAGCATCTGGGTTATTCAGGTCTCAAAATCTACCGTTACTATGTCAACTATATACACTGTCATTCTGGTTCCTTCTGATGCATATTTCATTCTTTTTTGAATGCAGCAAGTATACATGTATTTCCGAGGCAGTGGCAAGGCTGCAGAGATGAAGCGAGATGCTGCAAGATCAACCATGATGGCAGCTTTGTAATGGAGGTGTTACTTGTGAATGCATCAAGCTGATTTGCTGAAACAACTGGTATCTTAAATGGCTCATTCCTCTTGCAAACTTCTGTGGTTTGCTTCAGAGCCACTCCTGTTGATTTGTTTCTCATGTGATCAAATGAGGGGGAGTAGTCATAAACGAGGCTAATTTAGGTACTAGCATGGCTTGTGATAGTTGTGCAGTCAGTTAGATGGTGGCATCTTGAGTTTTACTCAGATATAAATTGTTTCCTAAAAAGGGGTTTTTGGTAAAAAGTACTCGTTTATGTTTGTGTCAGTCTTTCATAATTTGATCCGTCAATCCAAAATTGTTGAGGCTCTGATTCCTGAAATCTCAGACTATAGTATAAATAAATAAACTCAATTAACCAAGGCATACATGATTGTAGAAAATTCGGTAGGTCTTGCGCAAAAAATAAATAAATTATAAAGTAAAAAAATCGGTAGTAAAGATCCCTATTATTTTCTCTGTTTCTACCCCCCACCCCCCCTCAAAAAAAAAAAGGTACTTCCTCGATCTGAAAGCTAATCTACAGAGAATGGCGCGTGGTAAACTCGTAATCATATATCTTTGTGCAGGCTAGGCTTGGAATATTGATGATATGTAAGAGGAATGCATTTAACCGATTGAGCTAGTTTGTATATAATATAATAATAATAATAAACAAAAACTCAGATCCACTGGGAAGGAAAGATAGAAATAATGAACTATTGGGAATACTCATGAAAAAATAACTTCAAACTATTCATTAATGTAAAACAAAAGAGTTAAATTCCATTGACCATTGTTTTTTTAACCCTTGTCTATTGAACAAATGCATAAAAAAATAAAAAATACTAATGACATAAAACAAATTGGTTTCCAAGTTTTCTATATATAGGCACTGCTGCATATTTTGTACATCAGCAAGAAACAAAAAGAACCAAACCAAGACAGTACTTCGTTGATTAAAAAAAGAAGATGGCATATCTAATAGTTGTCCTTTTTAAATTCAAACGTTTAGAAAAGGAAAAGAATTCAATAAGAAAACAGAAAAGAACTAATTGAAAAACGTGCTATGACACAATTTTTTTGTTTTTATATATATATATATAATGATATTTAACAACTAATTTATTTAAATTAAAAAATTTAAATCAATTCCTCCGATTTAAATTTAAAATTATACGATCTATTTATATCTAGATTGAACTTAAATTTATAGATTTTATAATCTATCGTATTTGATTTGAACTAAATTACTACTAAATTATAAATAAATACATATCTTATTTTATGTTATGTTATGTTATATTTAAATATTATGCATACCATAATTATATTATATTAATATTTTAATTTAAAAAATAAATATAAATATTTATATAATTTAATAATTATATAAACATATTTATTATTCTTTTGATTTTTTTAGTTATAACTATAAATAATAATATTTGTTATAAAAATATAAATTTATATATGTTATATTTTATATATGATAATAATTTATAAATAAATTTTAATATTAATATACTCCTATCCGATCTGAAAAAAAATCAACTTGTTTAGATTTGAATTGATTCGATTTGATTATATCATTAAGTCGAATTCAAATTAAAAATCTTAAAATTTATTAGGATAAAATCAAATTCAAATTTATTTTAATCTTTTATTAATACCACAAAGTTTTTAAACTAAGTGAAGTTTTTCGGGTTCACAAAATATCTATTTATTTTTAATATTTAATATCATAAGATAAAATTATGAATATTTTTATAATAATATAATTATTTATACATTAAATCTTACATTTGATTTCATTTTCTTTATTTATTTCGGACAAGTTTTGACAAGTGACATTTTCTTTAAATTTAAATCTAAAAAGTCAAGAAAGTGTAAACAGTAGCTGTATAAAAATAAAAAATAAAAATATTCATAATACTCTCGAAATGACTTCTTGAACTATTATTATTATTATAATGATGTCAAAACAAATAAAGAAGGAAATATAATATGAGGTAGGATATTCATAATTTTTCATTAGTTATTAAATCACACCAACATGAAAATAGACCAACCAACTAACAACCATACACACCATAACGAAATCAGCTGGGCTCATTAAATGACGGTCAATGTCACCGTCCCATTAGATCCACGTGTAAGACTCTGACTTTATAAATAAAAATTATTATTATTAACTACACTTTCTATTACATTATCATGGCATAACAATACTTGCTAATCTAATAAGATATATATTGTACAATTTATATCTCTTTATTTCCAACTGCATTTTTTATTAAAATAATAATATAAATAAAGTAGGCCCTTGAAACTGAAAAACACGGACATAAGTTCTCGATTAGACATCACGACTATTTATATATTTATATAAAGATCAGTTTCGATATTTCTTATTTTGTGAAGTACATTAATTGATATTTAATCATCATCATGGTGGTGTTTTGTTTTCTGGTTGATCAGAAAAAGGAAGTGCGACGAAGCAAACCTGTGGCCGGAATATGCTCACGGTGCGGAAGTGGAGCTAGCGTTGCCGACATGAAGACAGCTACAAGATTCTGTTACGTTCCGTTCTACTGGAAATATTGGAGAGCTATCATGTGTACTTATTGTGGTGCTGTTCTTCGATCTTATCGATAATTTCAGATCCGTAACTGGTTCTTCACTCAATTTTATAGTTTATAGTACGAACGGCTGTTTGAAGTATTTCTGCTTTCATTTCTTTTTGTAAATTTCTGAAACTTTTTTCTTTTTTTAATGAAGATTTTCGGACCACCTGGTTCATTAGTTATATTTATGTTGGTTAATTTTGTTTTATTTCCATTTCTTGGTACTAGTTTTTAAGGCTTGCTTTTGAGCATATTTGATTAGTATAGCATGCTGATAATATTATTAGCACAGTTCGTATCTTATTAAGTTTGATTTGTATTTTAAATTAAATGCAAATCATGCTAATATCATCCACGTACCCGTATTTATATCATGTTCAAACATCTTGACACGTTGCATCATAACTTGACTCCTTAAATTTACATATATTTTTTATATATATCACTTAAATTTTATTTTAATATTTTTTTAAAAATTAAATTATTTTTTTAATTTTTAAAATAATTATAGTAAGTTATAATTATATTTATTTTTATTTTTAACGAATTGAACAATAATATTTTTAAAAATTTAAGAAAAGAGATCAATAACAAAAATAATAACTTAATGACTAAAAAATATATAAATAATCATCTCTTTTTTATTGTTTTTTCTTTAAATTTTCGTAAACATCTTTATCCAATTAATTTGTCCTTTGACCGAATAGAATAAAATATTATTAAAATGGCTAAAAGAATACCAAATTAGGATATTAAAGTAAATTTTTTTAATAACATAAAATATAAATAATATTAATATATTAATTAAAATTCTTCTAAAATATCAACCCAATCCAACCCATCCCATCCCGTAAATGCTCCTTTTAAAGTATGTTTATTAATAAGAAAATGTCGTGAGAGAAAAGTTAATCATTTTCTTTCCCATGTTTATTTATAAAAAAATATGTTAAAAATAAAATAAAGACTATAAATTTAAGAAATATTCTTATTGATTTCTATCTTATTCTCCCTTTATATATATTTTTTAAATTCACGATATATAATTACAAAAATATTTGTTATTTTAATATTTTATTTTTATATATTTAAATAAATTAATATTTTTATTCCAATATATTACTATTATTAATAAACATAAAAAAAAAGAATTTAATACATCATTTTCTCTACTTTTCTCTCAATTTCAACTCATATTTACTTTCATTTCAATTAATTATTATATTAATTAATCAACATACCCTTAATTCTTCACCATCTCCACTATTCTCTCCAACTACTTGGTACCTATTAACCCCACAGCTATATATTTCGGCAAGCTTCCAGGTTTAATCAAGAACAACTCGAACGAGCAAAATCAAACCCATGAATATCAAAATGCTTCCATAGAAAAACTTACTACTTAAAATCTCAACATGTAAAGAATGATAAAATTTATATAATATCTTATAACATTGCCATATTAATATTGAATTATATGTTAAATGAGAAATGTAATATTGAAGTGAATACATATAACTTTATAAGATGTGCAAATTATATATTATGATATATGAATGCATTGAGTTGGGATAAAAATTATTTTATTTTACTTAAATATATTATTGTATCATATACTTTATTAGAGTAATGCTACTCTTTTCAAGTTTGCATATCTCAAATGACTATACCTTTTTATAATGTGAAATAACATGCACAGTAATTAGATAGTTTGAACCCAGCCAACGAGCACAGTAGACAGAACGTACTCAGACAGGAAATTCAAGAGAATATCAATGGATGCCTTCTACCTTCCTTTCTCTTCTTCCAATCTTGGAAAATGGAAAACAGTGTTGGTGCATCTAATGAATGAATTTAAACATTCAAGTTTTTGCATTCCTTGTGAAGTCAGTGCAAGTCTGGCAGCTACAATCAGAGAAACGACAGATTTCACACCCAAAACACACGCAAGAAGTGCAGCCCTTGCATGTTGGAGAACGGTTGCAGCCCCGGCGACTTGCTCGTTCTTCATCATCATCACATGTTATCCTGAAAAAGATTGGCAGTCATTTCTGCTCATCATGAACTGAGATTTCGCTGACTCTAATGACAACATAGAGGCACACTCGTCATGAACATCTAATGGATTTCTAGCAAACATATTAACTTCAAATACACATTTATCACATGCACTGATGTACAACCATCATACAAGTCAGTATATCAAATCCATAGCCCCTTTGAATAGTAGTCAGTATATCAAATCCATAGGCCCTTTGAATAGTAGAAGGGCCTCGCTATATTAGTGATTTGACAGTAACAAATTCAACAACTCAAAGACAAAAAAATAAGGGAAAAAGGTTGAAAATGTAATCCAAGGAAGAAAGATCGAGGGAAATAAATATCCACAGTTCCTTATGTGAGTGAGCCATAACAAGAAGTCTATGGTTAATCATATGCAAATTACAAAGATTTCCCTCCTCTTTTTTCTCATCTAATGTGTAATTTTGTCAGGAATTTTACTATCTACTAAATTACTTCAAAATTACAAAAAATAATACCTTTAAAGTAACAATATCATTCGATCTTAAACAAATTCACGCTTATGCTCATCCCATACATGAATCTTTAATCTAGATAATATTGATTGTTGTTGCTCTAAGTCCCTGAGCTCCCAGACATCAATCTAAATTGTTGTGTTTGTAAGTCTGCAATACAATACATCCCCCTAAATTTTGGTCAATATAACTCTCTCTAACTTTTTTCCCTGCCTTCTCTCTAAAACAAAACCTAGGCCTTTTGCATCTAGTTGCCACCTATCTCCACCTCTACAGATATTTTCCATCCATCCCCAAACCCCTCATTCCGACCACCCATCTACCTAAACTCTCATTTCAACCGAGGGTGGAGCTTAGCCCCAATTGAATTTTTCGCAAAAACTTAGTTTAATGGACCCACCATTTTATTTTTTTTTGTGTCATTATATGTCAATAATAAAATTTTAATATATTCACAATTTAAGTTATTTTTCTATCATTTTATTTATTTTTTCAAGTATTTATATCAAGATTTATATAGATTATTAGTTACACATGGAATGATAAATAAAAATTTAACAAAAAAATTGATTTAAAATAAATTATATATATATATATATTTTAAGAAATAATCTTACATAGAATATGATATATATTATTAAATAGTAGAAAATATTATTATAATCATTCATGTTTATAATAAAAGAAAAGTGTAATAAGTCATACTAGATCAACATGCTTACTAATAAGTCATATATATAATTTTTTTATCATTTTTTAATTTTAAATACATATATTTCATTTATAAATATACATTATGTCATAATTTTATTTGTCATCTTATTTCAATTATATTTTTAATTTATTTGAAGTAAAGTAATATTAATTTATTAGTTTAATATGTTTATGTATAAATTTTATTGTATTTTAAATAATTTTCATAAAAAGTTAAAATGAAACGTTAACATGAAAGTTCTAGTTTTTTTTATTGTAATATGACAATTAAAAAAATTAATCTTTAGTACTCTTAAATTTTTTTCCCTGACTCTGTCCCTGATTTTGACCACCTCCATTCATCTCACACCCTCTCCAACTTTTATTCCGCTATTGTTGCTAGTCGGAGATCAACTTTCTCCCAGAGGCTTTGACCTCTTTGGCCCTTTCCCTTAGTATCTAGTGGGTTCATTCTATTTTGTGCTTGGTTTCTTAGTGTATGAAGTAAGAGAACGATGAAGATGAGCTAGATGATAATGATTTGTTCATCATTGGAAATAGGAGTGTTAACTTCTTATTTTGGTGACTTTCTAGCTCCTATTTAAATTATGTTAGGTTTTATTTTCCTTTTCATTTTGCTTCATGTATTTGTTGTTTTTGTAAACTTGTTTACAAGCCTAAGCTCTTTGAAAGAATCCAATCCATTTAAAGTCCAACACATGAAAGCTTCTATGGTGATGATTTAGATTGATAAAAATACAACTCATGGTTCGTAAGCAGAAAGAAGAAAAGAAATGAGTTAGGTAAGGAGCTAGGTGTATGATTTTAGATTATTTTGGTAGGTTTATATTGTATGGCTTATACTTATTAGTTTTTCTATAAATACTTCTCAATAGCTATGTAATAATCAAGTTAAAGAAATTAGAAACAAAAGTTTGAAAGTTTCTAAGAATTTCTAAAAAATTATTCTTGAGTGTTTTTGAGTTTTGATCTATAATATTCTAATAAAGTGTTATCAGAACTATAGTTGGAAATATAAATATACACTATTATATATCAAATCGAAGCTCTCGATGAGACGAATTCGACGTCGTGAGAATCATCCAGATCAGAGTTTGGACGCACTGCCACATTCTGCCAGAAAGTTTTACCAGAAAATGAGTTAACTCACCGAGTCAGTCGAGTTGGAACTGAGTCCAACCGAGTTGACCGATCCGTCGACCCATTTGACTGAATCGGCGAGCCTGTTGATAGAGCGTTGAACGTTGACCAAAAAGGTTGACTTTGATTGATGATCGAAAAATTTCAAATTTTTCCCCAGAGTTCCTTCCAAGGTTTTTTGATGTTCTGAATCCATCTGTGTGATCAGAATTTGCAAATTTTCACTGTATTGAGAGTTATGTCAAGTTGAGGCATGACATCGTTTCAAGTCTTGACACTCAACAACAACAACTATGATAATTGGAATATCAAGATGAAGGCTTTTTTGGCATCGTTTCAAATCTCTAACATATGTGCATACAAAGCATTCCAACACTCACATGCTTATCGTGAATGGATACAAACTACAACTACAAAGCATAAACATGAAATACATGGTTTACAACATACAAATGAAGAATTACTATGCTTTTGTATTTCAATCACATTTTTATATCGAAGGTAAGAGTTAAATGACATTTGTAGTGTAAATTAAGTCAATGTTAGAGGAAACATACTTGTCCAATGGAAAATCACAACATTTCCAATTTTCATCCATCAAAGCATTATGATGAATTCTACATTCTTCCTAGTACAATGGATGAACTCATCATGGTGAAACACCCGTCCATTATGTCTTTGTGATGAATTATCACTCTTTAATACTTGGTTATAGTATTTGAGCAGCACAATTTTAGACAGTGGAACCTTCCCCCCATTAACCATGACCCATACATTATTCTTCCATTTCCTAGTTGTTTCTCTTCCAGAATGCTTCTCAAACGCAACTGGACTCAATTTGCCTAAACGTGAAGTTGCAAAGGAAAGAAATAGTGTGTAAGAAAAGTAAGATTGAGCGGTAGAAGAAATTGTTAAGCTCCACATAACTCATACATCAAGCACCATGACATGACATTAGACTTTATTATGATTACTTAATGTTAGAGTTAAGATGATATGAAAAGCCCACATCTACTATGTGTAGAGACCATAATATATATATTAGCATTAAATATAAATGTATGAGAGCCGCATATGAAAAGCAAATTCATCTACCAAGCTTGTGCTAACTGTTGACATTAGGGAAAAAGGAGGAAAAGGAAGAGATTAAAGATAAACAAAAACATACAATGTTTGAATCAAACTACATAACTTACGACATTTTACTCTATACAAGAGAAAGAAGAGATCCATGGGATAAAAAAAATCTTATTAAACCAAAACAAATACGCTTTAATCCCAACCAAAATGACAATGTAGGTTTTATTCTGAAGATGCCCACTTGGATACACTCTCAAGCCCATTAAAAGAAGCCAAGAACAATTAAGAACAACCAAAGAAAGTGATATATATTAGAATATTATGGATCAAAACTCCTCAAAACTCAAGAGCACTCAAGAATAATTTTCCAAAAATTCTTAGAAACTCTCAAACTTTTGTTTTTGATTTCGTTAACTTGATTATTACACTATTACTGAGAAGTATTTATAGAAACAACTAATAAATCTAAGTCATACAACATAAACCTACCAAAACAATCTAAACCATACACCTATCTCCTTACCTAACCCAATTCTTTTCTTCTTTCTACCTAGCAACCATGAGCTGTATCCTTTTCAATCCAGATCATCACCATAAAAGCTTCCATGAGTTGGACTTCATACTTATCCTTGAATTGCATCTTGAAGATTTGCTCAGTAATCCCTTGCTTCTTCTTATGTTTTTCTTCACATGCTTGTAATGACCCATTGAGTTCATCAATAGTCATTTCTTCCAAATCTTTTATTTCCTCAATCGTCGTGACGATGTGTTCAAATTTGGAATCTAATGAACAAAATATCTTTTCCATTATTCTGACATCTTCCAACATCTCACAATTTCTTTTCAATTGATTAGAAATAACTACGAGTCTCGAGAAATAGTTGAAAATAGATTCAAAAGCTTTCATATGTAGAGATTCAAAATCACCTCTTAGTGTTTAGAGATGAATCTTTTTCACTTTCTCAGCTCCTTTGAAAGAAATTTGAAGCTTATTCCACGCTGCTTTGAAAGATGTTGCATCTGAAAATTTCTCAAACACATAATCATTTAAAGCTTGATAGATAAGAAAGAGAACTTTATTGTCTCTTTTTCTCAAATCCTTCAAAGATTCTTTTCGTACTTACGTTAGAGTAACTTCATCATCTGGCTCACTTAAGCCTTTCTCTACAACTTTCCATACATCATGTGCACTCATAAAAGTCTTCATCTTGATATTCCAATTATCATAGTTATCGTTGTTGAGTGTCGGGACTTGAAACGATGTCATGCCTCTATTTGACATAACTCTCAATACAGTGAGAATTTGAAAATTCTGATCACACAAATAGATTCAAAACGTCAAAAGACCTTGGGAGAAATTCCGAGAAAAAATCTAAAAAATTTCAATTAATGGTCAAAGTCAACTTTTTTGGTCAACAATCAATGCTCACTTAACAGGCTTGGCAACTCAGTCAACAGGCTTTTTGGTTCGGTCAAATGGCTAGATGGCTTGGTCAACTCAGCTTACGGTTTGGTTAACTCGGTTGGACTCAGTTCCAATTCGGTCGACTCGGTGAGTTAACTCACTTTCTAGTAGAACCTTCCGGAGGAATATGGCGACGCATCTGAACTCTGATCGGGATGATTCTCATGACATCAGATTCGTCTTGTCGAGAGCTTCGATTTGATATACAATAGTGTATATTTATATTTCTAAATACAGCTCTGATACCACTTTGTTGAAATATTATGGATCAAAACTCAAGAACACTTAAGAATAATTTTCTAGAAATTCTTTGAAACTCTCAAACTTTTGTTTCTAATTTCTTTAACTTGATTATTATATTGCTACTGAGAAATATTTATAGAAATAACTAATAAATCTAAGTCATACAATATAAACCTATCAAAACAATCTAAATCATACATTTATCTCCTTACCTAATTCATTTCTTTTTTTCTTTCTACCCACCAACTATGAATTGTATCATTATCAATCAGATCATCAACATAGAAGCTTCTATGAGTTGAACTTCAAATGGGCTAGAATCTTTCAAAAAACTTGGACTTGTAAACAAGTTTACAAAACAGCAATATATACAAGAATAAGATTGCACCACTTGTTTTACGAAGACACTACGCTACATTCACTGAGACAAACTAACATACATTTTAAAGGAACAACGAGAAGAAGAAAACAATGAACTCGAAAAGAGAAGCTCTCCACGACAACGAACTCATATCTCTAAAAGTAGATTAAGAGATAAAAAATGACAACCATCAAAGTTATAACCAATCCACGATAAGCTCGAACTCACTAGTAAGCATATGTAACAATATAGCATGCATAAAGATCAAAACCCATTTCCCAAAAGTGCCAAAAAGGATGGAAGAGAGACCTTCTTGACAACCAGGAGTACATTCACAAGTGATTTCAAGGTCACCATTGGCTAAAACCCTAAGTCTCCCAACAGCATCACCATATCTATGACTAGTACAGCCACACATAACCTCTATATGGTCTCCAGATTTTTCCACTCCACTCATCTCTCTCAGTTCCTCATTAGTAAATATCACCAACCCACTTTCCTTCTTAACCCCGGTTTCCATTTTTCCTTTTTCTCTCTTTGGACAAAAAGAAAAAGAAAAAGAAGTCCACTTTATGACTCTGCTATGAAAACCCAAAAAATCATTTAGAGAGTAATCTCAAAATTGAGCAAAGAAAATCAAAGAAAATAACGTAGGTCGGGTGATTATCAATTCTAGTTACTGGATATAAGAAGGAACGACCCATAAACCATGTTAAGTATCTTTATCCCACATCGACTAGGAATAAAGTAGCAAAGCTGTTTATAAGCTTGGACAACCTTTAACTTAATGAGATCTTATTGGGTTGAGTTAGGCCTGAGTTTCTAACATGGTATCAGAGTTGGGCCTAGTCTTTATGTGCTTAAACCTTAGGCTCTACCACAGTCTCACCGTGACGCTAATGTCTACTTTTGTCTGTCGTGTGAAGGGGGACTGTTAAGTATCCTTGTCCCACATCGACTAGGAATAAAACAACAAAGTTGCTTATAAATTTGAACAATCTTTAACTTAATGAGATCTTATTGAGTTGAGTTAGACTTGAACTTCTAACAAACTACAAAAAAGAAAAGACATAAAGAATCACGCACCTCCAAGAAACGTTGAAAGTTGTAGAGGGAGAGAGTAAGTTGGTGATGGGGTTGAGTGAATGAGCTAGCAAGAAGAACAAATGTCGTGTCATGAGGTGAAATGATATCATGAGGTGAAATGATATGACGAGGGAGATTAAAAAGGAAAATAATATATAATAATAATAAAAAGAGTAACGGCTGTACTACACTTTATGTGCAATAAACTATTTATCATTACAATTTTTATAATATTTACATTATAACTTTACGCTCTAAATGATAGAGCTTTTGTGGGAAAATCCCTCTCGTGGAAAGTAGACGAGGTTTTCCTGGTTTTTGCATTCTTCTAGTTATGTCCCCCTCTCTCTCCGATTTTGTTATTAATAGTTTATATTTTTTTTAATCAAATGAGATATTAGATTGATTAAAATATAAAGTATATAATTTACTTAACAACGAAAAGAAGAGGAAAAAAAAACAAAGGAAATATATATATATATATATATAAACAAGTTAACAACTTAAAACATCAAACAAAATGTATAATAAATCTCTTATAATCTTCTGCTTGTCAAACATGGTAAAGAGACTACTGATATCTTTTAGGATTTGTTTCCCTCTTCAATCTACAAGAATAATAGTCTCCACGCTTCGGTGTCCACTAGATGTGCATTAGTCATTTCTATTTGGTTATAGACTTATAGCACTGCTTGGATTGATGCTAGGTGGTCTCCCGACTCTCCTCTTATAAAGTCACTCATCTCTTTATTTCGTTAGAGGTTATTATTTATGTAAAATAGTAATAATATGTGGTATAATAGTTGTTTACTTTAACATTTTATTTTTATAAATGTGAAAATATCGTAATAAATGGAAAGAAATCAAAGATTATTATTAATAAAGACATATTTCAAGAATTTCTCTCATTTGCTATATAAAATCGAAAGTAATTAAAGCTTATGCTATTGTGATTAAATATGCATGTGGTAGACAGTTCAATTGGCCTAAATCTGTCCATTGCAGACCAGTGTGAGTCAACTAATACTTTTATATTTGGTAAGTTTCCTCGGTTAAAAAAGCTTTGAGTTTGAAGATCATGTGAAGTAAAAATACATGTATGAATTATTCATCTAAAAATTTGAATTATTTCAACACTAAGTAGGGGTTAATAAATAATCTAATCGATCTATTTAAATTGAAAAATCGAATTTAGATTGGATTGGATTGATAAATTTTATAGTTTGATTAGATTTGGATTAAAAATTATCCGATCTATTTAAATTCAAATTGACATATATTATAATCTGTTATATACAATCCGGACTGAATTACTACTAAATTATAAAAAAATATAAATTTTATCTTATAAAATTTTATATATAAATATTATGTATATATCATAATTATATTGTATTATTATTTTAACTTTAAAATAAATATAAACATCTATAATAATTTAATAATTATACAAACATACTTAAAATTTATATATGATAATAATTCATTAATAAATTTTAGTAATGATCTAAACTTATTCAATTTAAAAAATTCAATCTGTTCCGATTCAAATTATTTTGGATTAATTATATCATCAAATTATATTTGGATTGAAAATTTTTAAATCTATTCGAATCGAATTTGATCGAATTTAGATTAACCATACATAGACAATTCCTATCCACTACTCACCTATAAGGTTAAGTACCTTACGAAGAATGGAGCTAATTTTACAAATACACACGGTTCTAAAGGAGACAATGCTCCTCATAACTTCGTATTCATAATTCTAATTGTTCAAGATTTTTAAATTGAGGACATTGAGTATCTTTTTCAAAATTATAACAACAAATTCCAAGTATTAGCAAAAGCATAATTAGAGTATCTTTAAACACAATTAACTAATTCTCTTTTTTAACCATTTGTTCAGACATGATAAATAGCTTCAATGTGTAGAATTTATGATTTAGTGTGCAAATTAAGGGGTGACATGATTATAATAAAGTGTGCACTCTTAAATAATATGACATATTTGGAGATTTTTTTCTAGAAATAAAATCATAAAATCCCATTAAATTATCAAAGTTCATGGTTATGGATTTGTTGAACCGTTGAGTCATAACCGTAAATTTATTGGACTTATAGTTATGAACCAAAGTGAATTAACTCGTGCCATGTGTAATAAGTCATGCACGATAAAAATATATTTTGTTGTATAAATTATTAATAATAACGAAGAATAATAAAATATTCAAATTTATAATCAATAAATTTTAATCTTTATTTTTTAATATATTACACCTATATTGTTATTTGTAGTATTATATATTAAAAAAATCCCAAATCAAAATAAGTCAAACAATTATAATGTATAAGTAAAATATTTTTCTTAAAAATAAATAATTTTATTATTTTTTAAATTATTCCTAACATTTATTTTTTTTAAGAGAAATTTATTACTTATTTTTAGAGTATGTCCAATAAAATTTTAAATTAATGTAATTTTTTTCTTAAAGAAAAATATAGAATAAAAGATTTAGAAAAAAATAATGTTATTCATATATTTTTAAATCACTATGCAATTTTCAAGGGAATATTAGGGCGATTTTAATAAATTTGTGGAAATTAAAAAGGAAAAAGTCAAAAAAAAGTCACCAGAATCAGTGCCTGGACACAGTTTCCAAGCTTAGTTAGCCTTGTTAACTCCGCACATGAGAGAGAGAAGAGACGAGCAATGACAGAATAGTAGTTGCATGTACCTTTTTACATGACAAGCAACCTTCACCCAAATCCCATTATCTGCCACCTAGTCACTGAGAGAGAGACAGTCTTCTTTCTTTTTTTAATTATCCTTAAAAGGAGAGAACTATTAACAGACCCATTTGTTCAATTAAGAGAGAGAGAGAGAGAGCAGACAGTAAATATGGGAATTGGAGGATCTTATAGTAAAGGAAATTCAAGCAGTAATGGTGGTGGTGGTGGGAGTAGAGGAAGGTCATATGGATTGATGTTACTACTTGCATTTGGGGCTGCATTAGTTGGTGTCTTGATACTTCACAAGCTCAGAGAAAGGCGCATCTTCAACCTCCTCCTCCATGACAAACACCAAGAGCTCTCTTCAATTCACATCCTCTTGCAGGTTCTCTCTTCTTCCCCTTCATCCAACTTTCTTTCTTTTTGATATATGTAAAGTATTGTTGGCCCTTCTCTAAACAGAGACTGCTTACCAATGTATCAATTCCAAAGTGATTTTGGATTATGGTTTTTCCAGTTGTGTCAATTCTACTACAACTTAGAACACCAAACTCAACCTAAATGAATTATTGCCTAATTCAATGCCTAGGAGACATGCAGTTACATACACCTTATAATATGTCAATCACTTAAGTTTAGAAGTTGAAAATTGCTTTTGTTCATACAAAATTAAAAAGATGTTTTCATGACATTCTTCTTTTGTCATTTCATTTTGTTTTCACAGAAGGAAAGAGATTATAACAAAGAATTGAAAAGAAAGAATGAAGAGATGAAAGCAAAGATATTCTCTCTTAGAAACCACAAGATGGAACTTGACAGAAAAATCCTAGAAATGCTATCTTCCATTGATTCCCTCAAAGATGAACAAAGAACCTTAGAGGCCGCTTTTGAGGAAAAACAGAACGAAATCAAACTCTTGAAAGTTACAGACTCGGCTATTGATAAAGTAAATTCTGATCAGGTAATGGCATTAACACAAAGCTTGAAGCAAAAGGAAGCTGAAATTGAGGCTCTGAAACACCCCATTCCCGCTAAAGATGGCGAAAGAGTAATGATCGGCCAAATTGGAAGTGAAAATAAAACCAACATAGGAGCTGAAGACAACAAAGAGATAAAAAAGACAGAAACTTTGCAAGATCAGACCATCAACTATGGAGATAACAAGACCGAAAAACCAATTCACATTGACGACCAAGTAAATGAAAATAACCAAAATGGAAACCTAACAGAGCTGGAAAAATTAGGAAATTCTCAACTCAGGGGTCAAAAAGTGCTGCTTGGGAATTCAAAAGTTGAGAACTTGAAAACTAGTGTTTTGTCAACATCTACGATGAGAGAGAAACATGGTTCTGTAATTGTTGCTAAAGGAAAAAAAAGGAGATCAGTTGCTAAGAATAATAGGAAGTTAGAGCAACAAGGAAATTCTAGAATCAATGAATTGACAAACATGAAGAAGAGAAGGTTCTTTAAAGTAAAACAAAGTGGGTTAAAAGGCAGAGCAAACAGAGCAGCTTCAGAAGTTAAAGAACTTGGAAAACATGCAGATAAAAATGATTTCTTTGGTGAGTCTAGTTCTAGATTGGAAGAAGACAGAGAGGAGTACAAAGAGGAAATAGATGAGTCCGAGTTTAATTAGATCTAACAAGTTTTTAGAACTCAGCTTTCCATGCATAGACCATGGATATTTTGTTTAATTGTAGTGATGAATACTTTGTGTTTAATACAGTTCTGCTAATTTATCAAGTCTCAAAAGCAATGCAAGTGGCAAAAGTACACCAGTAAAACAGAATATCATATCAATTTATGATTCTGCTTTCAAGTTTCTAGATTTTCTTGCTCTTTGAAAGTTGGAATTGTCAATGAGAAATTCCCGAAAAGTAAATAACAAAATAAAAAACTTAAACCTTTATTTTTCTCGAACCCATATATAATTTTAGCACCCACAATGTTGTGCTAAATCTGCAAGTTTGACTTAATAAGTTCCTTCAAATTGCGATCAGACTTTACTCCATGAAATTTCCCATGTGCTATACATTGTTTCCAGATGAGCTACTTTTCGGGTTTGGTACGCTAAACCAACAGTTTGCAGGGTTTAATCTAGAAAAAAATGTAAAATAAGACTTTAAAAAAAAGAAAAGCGCCGTTGCCGGGGATCGAACCCGGGTCACCCGCGTGACAGGCGGGAATACTTACCACTATACTACAACGACTTTGTTGAAAGTTATCAACAATCATGATATTTATTATTAGAAATAAAGATACTAAGTCGAACGAGTACTACATTCCTAGAAGGTACTGTCTATTGAAAATCTTTCATCATCTAGAGTTAATGTGTTTGGTATAAACCAACATATAGAAAGACTGGAAAGTGACGACATTGCATCTAAATCCCACATAGTAAACTATTTTCGGAGCACGAATTTTTTATCAACTATTCCAGTGAACTTTGTTTAGCAGGGAAAAAAATATATATATATATATATATTCTAGTGAACTTTTGCCTTTCAGATGTTAAATATGTCACTCCAATCCAGAGGTTGTCATTTTGATTTTGATGTCTTCTCCATCTATCAGTATTATGTAGTCGTCCCCAGCCTATCAACCCAGAAATCATTCCCAGCCAGAAAAGTATCACAGAAGGTGGATGATCTCAATTAGATAATGAGTTGAGATTCAAGCGCTTTGCAATTCGAGCTACTGTTACGGATTGTAACTAAAACAACATACTTGAATAGAAACGTAAGGAACCAACCTACAAAGCGAGATCAACTGGCAATCTGTAAAGAGGTTCGATATAACTCAAGACAAATGGCTGAGAAAACTACTGCTAGGACTTGGCTTAGACTTAGACACACTAGTGTGCTGCTGAAGTTCTGGATGAATTACAGGGTTCATAAATAAAATGGTCAAAGGGTTAGATATGCCCCGTTTCTACTGGAATAAAATTTTAAGAATTTATATAAACTTAAATGCTCTATGCTACAACAGAACTAGAAATAACAGCAACTTTTGCTACAATCACTATCCATGCTTGATGTCACAAAAATTGTACAAGCATTTCTGACGCCAAAAATCGAGTATAAAGGTGCACCAATTATGATGTGGAAGAGATGGAAACAGCCATGTCCAGCATTAATGGAAATTGCAGCTTTCCAATAGAGGATGAGAATAATCAACATATTTTTCCCAAAGAGGCTTGTACTTTTCTATCCCAATCTTCAACCATGGTTTTGAGTTTCCATTGAAGTGAATCACTGCCCCATTATCTATCAAATAAGACTCAATATTAGCATAGCCCAATCCCAAAACGTGCCATGAGGGATCCAAAGGCTCTGTCAACCCGTAGAAAGTCAATAGTCCAGGCGGCAACGTACCAAGTTTCCACAAAGTGCGGTCCACATTCTTCTCCTGCCAATAGTGGTAAATTCCAGTCACATTTCTTTTTCTCCACTCAACCAAGTCAAAGACATTCATCCCAAAAGCCCATCCACATGCATCAGGATCAAAATGTTCCCTAATTAGAGGGTGTGTATAGTTCAAATATTTATGGTATCGGTGAAATGTCTCCATGCATGTTTCCACAGCTCCATTGACATTTCCATTCAAATCAATGGAGAAAAGACCGGATAGATCCTTCTGAACAACAACATCATCATCTAGAAATACCATCTTCTTTAATGAAGGAAATACTTCTGGGATATAAAACCTGAGGTGGTTAAGCATGGAGAGGTACTTAGGGTTTCTAAACTTGATTGGAGTCCTGCCATCATCATTATTGCCAGAAAAATAATAGGTCTTTGTTTCAGAGTCTTGAAGCTGTTTGAGAACAGGGACGTAAGAGGCGTTTAGCCAGCTAAAGTCTTCAAATTTTTGGACCACAATGGTCATTCCTCGAAAACTGTTCAAGGAAAACCAGGCCTTCATCGCTGCATAATTAATTTCATCAGTTACAAGGTGGAAAACAATTTTATGTGGATCTTTGGAATTTTGAGCTGTTGAATTGACCACAACTGAAGTTGCAAGGATATTGTCAGAGAAGATACAGAAATGATAAAGATCATTATCTTTAAGTTTCATATCCACCAGCTTTCCTTCCGGGAGTTTCCTCTGTAAGTTTACATTTCTAAACCATTCAGTAGTCAACCACACACCAAGGCAGTATAGACTCTTAGGAACTTCTTCAGCAGCTATTTGTCCATATTTTGAACTCTTATCACTCACGTCGCTCACCTGTTCCTCAAGAGCTTGGATTTTGGCTTTAAGTTTCACGATCATGGTCGAACTATCATAATGAAGTTGCTGTGCTTGATAGAGTAGAATTGACATATCATGAATTGCAGTTTCTGATTCTTTAGTTGTCAGAGGTGTTCTTCTTATTGCAGCATTTGAGAGGAGGATCTGTGAATTGCGGATCTGAGCACTTAACTCCCAAGCAAATTGGAGGTTGTTACTTTCTTTGGCGATCACAACAAAAGCTTTTGCCAAAGAGATTTGGTCAGTAAGTTGCCTGGCTACTGAGTTTGGGTTCAACATTTCCTCGGTAATGTTAAGGCCTTCTGTAACTCTATCATATCTGTAAGATCTCTGCACAGCAAGACAAGCACAGTTTTTATTACACTATAATAGATATGAGAAAGCAGAAAATGGGAAACAAATATGACAGTAGGAGAGTAATTCGAAACAGAATCGGAAAAATTTAATGGGAATTAAGCATCATATATTAGTAAAATGGAATTTGCATTTGAGTTCTATACCAAACGTATACAATGGAATTGACTTTGCATGAAATTTAAACTCAATCCAGTTGCTGTACAAAATAATCGAGTCACCAATTCTAAAATAGGATATATAATACTCAAAACCTAGATAGCTTCCAAGTGATTTGAGCAAAATCCATATATGCATTGGGGTTCTAAATACAAATGAAAATGAAGAACAAGTCCTTGTCAAATCTATGGTTGAACAAAATGTTCAGTTCCGACCATCTCTGCATTGTCAACAAATTGAAGATCACCCTTCCCCCCCTCCCCCCTCATACCTTCCCAAGATAAAGGTTTACTCAACTAATTTAAATTCCTTCACCTCTATATTTATTGCAGATAGAACGAATGCTTGACTTTGTGCTCTTTGACACAGACACAGAAATCTGTTATTCAACAATAAATTTTTTGGCAGAAGATCTGCTATTCCCGCTACCATATCCCAACTCTCGTTCCAAATTGTAATACACATTACATTCTCAACCAATTGCAACTTCATGCTAAAAATACTTAATCATTAACCAAAAAATTTAGTAATCTAAAATTTTATGTCCATAAGATGCTTAAATTTTCATTTTGAGTGGCTTCCATGATTCAACAAAATAATAAAAAGAATGTGCACTGATCATGCATGAAAAAATTGCAAATCCTGATGACAGAAAAATTCATATTAAAGTTAAACGCCATGTAGTAGTTAGAGTTCCAGATCAAGTAGAAAGCCAACTGATATTATTATATTTCAGAATGCCCCAAACGAACACATTCATGCACATAGGACACTCTCCCACTTGTCTGCAAAGAATACAGTACAATGTTGTGAGCATGAGAGAACACACCATTGGACAAGCCACAACAATACATAATATAAACACTCTAATCATTTACTTTCCAACCATTTACCAAATAAAAAAAATCATACAATGCAATAAAGGGGGGAAAGGATCTCTCGTTACCTTGATAAGGTTTGACCTGGATTCAATCTGATTCCCTTTGCTCAATATGTAAATGAATAATAAGATGACCACACCAAACAGCATCCACCAATAGGCATTCGGAAATCGCCTCCTCCCCGGCCGGCGAAAATCTGCCGGTCTACGTCTCATTCTCTGAAAATTTTCGAAATCTCAACCCCAAATTTTCCCGATAAACAACACCAAATAGAAGAATCCAATAAGATCACCCACAGCGTAAACCAATTCACAAGAGACCGAATCGAGATCTGCACGGAAGGGGATTTTGAGATTGAAGGATCAGAATGTAAATAATTATGGATTACTATTATTTTTCTTATTTATTTGGTAATGGAGCAGCTCTGAAAAGGAAGCGAATCAGAGATGACGATAATGAGGCTCAATTGAGATTGTTTTACTAACGAAGGTCCGTCTATCGTAAACAAGCTGAGTTAAGCAATGTCCCTTTCTCTTTACTCCGTGACTTGTTTTATGAGTTACGGTTCTGATCTTGTTGCTTTCTCTTTACTGGGTCCTAGCATGATCTCGATTCTCAAATGGAGAAATTTCACCAACAGTACCTATTTTTTTTAAGAGAGGTTTGACTATTTTATTTGTGGTATTTTTTTCACGGTCATATTTTTTAAAAATATATTAATTTAATGTAATTTATTATTTAATTAAATTTTATATGTTTATATATAATGATATAATAAGATGTTTAAATGATATTTTAAAATAATTAATTAATTGATTATCTTATGATATTTACTGTTTAATTAATTTATTAATTAAAAATATTTTATGAATATTATGCTTAATTATTATATATATGAAAAAAATTAAATAATAATTTATATTAAATTAATATATTTAAATATTATTTATTTAAATATACTAAAAAGAGGTTAATAAGCATAATATAAATATTAACTTCTCTTTTATGTTAAATTATAAATAAAACAATCTACATTTATTTAAATTATGTGAATTTAAATAGATATATATATATAATTAAATAATTAATAGATTCTATAATTTAAAACTTTTGATTTAATTATCTTATTATTAAATTGTTATAATAAATCTGATAATTAAAAAGATTATTTTTAAAAATTATTATTATTACTATAAACCAATTATTAATTATTAATATTAGTAATATTCTAACCGGTTATTTAAAAAAATATAGGTTCTTATTAGCAAAATATTTTAAATGTTAAACAAGGTCCCAAATTTTAGTGTTTTTTAAAAATTAATTTATAATTTAATTTTAAATTTATATATATATATATATAATTTATCTATGATAAAATTATATATATAATTTTATTTAAATAAAAATATTATATCTTATTTTTACCCTGGAATTCTAATTTGGAACAATTTTTTTTATTAAAATAACATAAGGCTTATCACTTTTCACGAGTCCAATATTATTTTTATTAAAAAAACAATTACGATATCATCATCTTGAATTTGAAACATAGTTTTAGCACCAATAGACTTCTTACTTTTCATGAGTCCAAGTCGGGTTTTTTTCCCCATCTCTAGGGACTTATTGGTACTAACAAAAATTTAGGTCGTGCTTGTTACTATAATAAAAATGTTTTAGGAATATAAATATTAATAAATAAATAAAAAATGTTATTGGAATATAAATAGTAATAAATGAAAAAAATGTTAATATTTTTATTTTTGTTCTAATATTATAATAATAAATATTAAAATAAAATTTATAAAATTATAAATAAAAGAATCTATATCTATTTAAATTAATAGATAAAATATATCTAATGTAATAAAGATTCAATTATTCTATAAAATATTTAAATTTAAATAAATATATATAATTAAATAATCAATGGATTTTATAATTTAAATTTTTTTATCCAATCATATTATTATTATTATTCAATTATTATAATAAATGATAATTAAAAATATTTTTTTTATGATTAAGAAAGTTATACATATGTATAAAAAAATAAAATATTTTAATATTTTTTTGAGATATGTGAGAGAAATGAAAATTTTTTCTTCTTTTGAAATACTTTACGATTTATTGCAAAATAACAATGAAAGCAAACATATGAAAATGATTAATCATTTATATTATCATTTTTATTATTATAAACTAAATATTAATACCGTAAATCAAACATAATCTTTGGAACCAAATTTAAATGTTCAAGACTATCCTATTACATTTTGTAATGTGAGTATTGTTGAAGACTTGAAGCTAACTATAAATATTATTAATATTTTAGTTGTTTATTTAAAAAAAATCTAAGTCCTCGTTCACAAAATATTTTAAATGTTAAATAAAGTCTCAGATTTTATTGTTTTTTTTTAAATAAATTTATAATTTAATTTTTAAATATATATATATGTGTGTAAAACTATATCTTATTTTTCCCTTATAATTCTAATTTAGAACAACTTTTTTTTACTTCTAATAATATTTTTTATTAAAATAACATAAGTGAATAATATCAAAACGTTAGTAGTTACTATCATCTTTCTCTGTTTTTTTATTTTGATTTTGTTTTCGATCAACCAGTGGGATAGTACTCCTGTTTGAGCACTCCTTTCATAGGAGTTTGCTATCTTTCCATACGAGTTTAATTTATTTTTTGTTTTTTTAGCATCTTTAGTAAAATTATTATAACTTGTGTTATATTTATATCTAAATATTAATTTATGTGTATTTATTTATTCCATAAACTTGTTATAGTGTGATTTTTAGTTAGGTTTTAACATTTTTTTATTCTATATCGAAATCTAGATTTGCTAAGTTTTTGTGAAAGTTGTTACTACCTTATATCTATATCGAAATCTAGATTTGCTAAGTTTTTGTGAAAGTTGTTACTACCTTATATCAAAGACTAAGATTCAATTGAATTAATTAAAAACGTGAATGCATTGTTAAGAGCAAGACAGACAAACAGATAAAAGCCTATGATTATTATCAACGCTATCATCATAAATATACACAATAAAGAATGATATTTGTGGTTTAATATATTTATTAATTTTTATCTTGTAATTAAATTCTTAAATGTATTGTAATTTCAATAAATTAATATAAATTTTTAGTTATAAAAATATTATTTTTATTAATAAAATAGGCAAAATACTCTTATAGTTATTAAAAATAATAATTTGATTTTGTAATGTTAAATTTGTACCCAAAAAAATTTATGTAACAAAAAAAAATATTCTAAAAAAATATTACAACGTCTATGTAAATAGAAAATTTAAAATACGATTAATTTGGTTTATACAATTTTAGAAGTAAAAACGTTTCTAAAGAACGAGAGTCCAATAAATCAAATAATTACAAAAAAAATCTTATAAAAATTAAATAAATAAAGATAAATAATCCACGTACAAATCAAAAAATAAAAATGAAAGATAAAAATTGAGATAATATATAATAGTTTAATTTTTTTTGCAAATATTATAAAAAAAATAAAAATAGAAAGACACACTTATAGATTATATGAGCTTTAAATTCCTTAAATGCTTAGCTTTTTCTTACATCAAAAAGAGAATTAAAGCCAAAAACCAAGATGTGCTTTCACGAGATATCGAGATGGGATCAAAGGTTGGTCTCTAGGATTTAACAAATAAAAAAAATGCTATAATAGCAAAAGTTTAATAATTGTTGAAAATGTTACTCTACACAATTCAACTGATGTAGAAAACAAGAAGATCTAAAAGCACAATTGAAAGTGCAACAACTAGTAATAATATTGGAAACAAAGAAGAAAACCATGGTATTATGAAAAGTGAAGGCATTGATCAAACACTTGGGGTTGATCATTAACCATAAGAAGTAACCTGTAAAAGGACTACAAATGAAGCACATGACTTACAAAATTATAATATAGTGAAATACATAACTAAAATAGTATCTAAAATAGTTTTAAGGTATTAACATGCTAATGTAATAGTATATGTCTTACAAGTCAGTGAAAATATTGATAAATTATAACCTAAAAGCTATAAAGAAGTCGTGGAAAGTAAAGATGCTTTGAAATGGAAAAATGCAATGATTGAAGAAATTAATTCACTAATGAAGAACATTATCTAGATGCTTGTTACATGGCATTCAAATGCTAAATTGATAGGGAGCAAATGAGTTTACAAACAAAAAGAAAGAATATCAAGTGTTTAACCAATAAGATTCAAAGCAAGAGTAGTTGTAGAAGGGTATTCTTAAAAGAAAGTAATAGATTATACAGAAATATTTTCACCTATGATAAAATACATTTTAATAAGGAGACTAATAGCTACTGTTACTAAACTTGACTTCCATATAAAGCAGATGTATGTGAAAACAACTTTCCTACATGAAGAATCGAAGAAATTCATCTATATGATATAAGCCAAGGGTTTTGAAGTGAAAGTAACCATGTGTGTTTGCTAAAAGAATTTCTATATAACCTCAAGCATTCTTTAAGGCAGTGGTACAAAATGTTTGATACTTTTATGATGATTTAAAGTTTCAAAGATGTAAATACGATGTTTGTCTCTACATAAGAAATGAGTTTAGTGAAAATTTTATTTATTTGTTAATCTATGTGGATGATATGTTGCTAGCTAGTAAAGACATAAGTGATATACATCATTTCAAGGAACTTATCACATATGAGTTTAAGAGGAAAGATTTAGGAATTGTTAAAAGGATAATTGGAATTGAAATTGAAGGGGATAGGACTTATGAGAGGTTGTTTATATCTTAGGCAAGCTAGATAGAAAAAAAATGTTTAAAAGGTTTGGAATACATGAAAGCAAACAAGTCTCTATTCCTTTGGCACCTCATTTTAAGCTTTCTACACAAAAGTGTCTAAGGAAAGATTATGAGAAAACTAAGATGGAAAATATACCATATTCCAGTGCTATTGAGAGTCTCATGTATGCCATGATTGGAACTAGACCTAACTTGGCTCATTCAGTGAGTGTTGTAAGCAGGTTTATGAACTTCCCTGAGAAACAACATTGAGATAATGTAAAATGGATATTCTGGTACCTTAGAGGAAGCGTAAAACTTGGCTTAGTGTACGAGAAAGATAAATCAAAATCAGGGTGTGTAGTGGGATACATGGATTTAGATTTTACTAGTGATATTGACAATAAAAGATCCATCACTAGGTATGCATTCATTCTATATGGTAACTTGGTAAGTTGTAAAAACATTTTATAAGATGTATTATCTTTATCAACAACTAGGGCTAAGTATATAGCCTGTACCGAGGTTGTAAAAGAGGCTTTATGATTGAAAAGGTTGATGGATAGGATGAAAATTTGTCGAGGCAATACAGGGTTGATAAGTGCCAATCAAAGTGTCATTTATCTAACCAAAACCCTAGTCTTTCACGAGAGAACTAATCATAACAACTTCAAATTTTATTTCATTAGACATGAGGTGTTTGAAAAGTAGATTAGTGTCATAAATGTGACAATAGTAGACAATCTAGTTGATATGCTTACAATAACAACCACTCATAGCAAGTTTAAGCATTGTCTTGACTTGCTTAGGGTTTCTCTGACTTGAAGTCCACGAAATGATGGAGCCAACATGCATGTATCAATCCATCTAAATGATTTATACGATGCCATGGTAGAGATTTATGGAAATCACATCAAATAGTTAAGTTTGTTTCTACAACTTTATGAGGTTTATGTACGAATGGTAATATGTATGTAAGTGTGTTAATGGCTTACATGAGTCATTCCTATATGCTGGTAGTTACAAGAGGGGGGTCTATGATAAAGTATTTTGAGGGTGTACTGAGCTAGCTTATGGCCTACAAATATACGCAGTTAGCTTTCTTGAATGTGTTAGATCAATTACTTAAAAGACTCTTGTATTAAGTTTTTGTAGAAAGGTTTTGGTAGGCTTGTAAATGAACAGTGTAAGTCACTCTTGTGCAGCGCATTTACAATGGGAAAGATAGGCTATTGTGCCTTGCATAGACGAAAGGAAAAAGCTAATTGTTGTACAACTATTGTTCTAATAAAGGTAGATTGGAACTTGTTGGTTCCAAGTAGATGTAACCTTCAAATAATGTGGAGGAGAACTACTTTAAACTTAGTGTTGATTATGATTTTTTAAAGTCTTGCGCATGTGTGGCTTCCATCTAGAAGCTTTCTTTCTATGCCAATTTTTACTAGTTAATGTCATAGTCATTTCTCAATAGAGCAAAATATAAAAACTCAAGATTTTTCTCCATGTGTTTAGTAAGATTTTTAGTTTTGATTTAACAATTTTGACTATTAATGCATTTAGATTGATGATTTTTTATTTTGATTGTATATTTTGATCTTTAATGAAATTATATATCTAAAAAGAAAGAAAATGACAACTAATACTACCAAGTAATAAATAGAATTAATATTTCATTTACTATTTAAATAATTATAATAATGGGATGAGGATACACCATCAAATATTTTAAGCTTTTGTAGGAATTGAGGATTCCAATTTATAAACATCAATTGTAAAATTTCTCAATTTTGGTATACAATAAAATATAATGAATATAAAAAACAAATTTGTTTTGTTATTGTTTAAGCATAATGTTTGACCTTTAGCTCGACCTTTTAACAACTCGATTCATAATGTACTTTAACTAAGACTTCATTTGCGTTCGTACTTAGAGTATTAATCTACCCGAGACTTCATCGAAAGATCGACCATCTACCCAATCTCTTAACTTGGTTGAGCCTAAGTTAGTTTATGCATTTACTATTGTATCCCTGACACATTGTGATGTGTACCCCTATATAATCAACAAATATACATGTAATCTACTATATATGTGTGAACCTAATATAAGATTCACATAACTTATTTTGATTATTTGACTCTTTTTAGTTTCTTTCTCTAAAATTAGATCATCCTAACATTTTGATACCCATTATGGGGTTTAGGATTTAAAGGTAGAGCTTTTGTTTTCCTCTAATTTATAGGATTCACCCCTAGTCTTGAAAGATATTGTAAATTAACACTTCACCTTAAGCTTTTTTAAAGCTACATTCATCGTGTTTGGAACTCAAACTGGGGAAAGATTGAGGCTAGCTGATAAAATGGCTTTACAGGATAAATTCTTACCAATTCATGACAAACCTTAATCTAAGCCACAATTTGATTTACTAGTTGAGGTTGACCCTCAATAAGAGTTGACATAGCAACTTCTCAAACTCATAAGAGAACTCAAAGAAACCAGATAAGAAAATAAAGCGCTACGCACCTGAGTATATTTAAATGCTTATGTAAGTTGAGCTAATTAGTTGGTTGAGGATATTGTGCTAATACCAAAGAAAAATGGGCTACTTGAGCTAAAAACATAGTGGATGATATCCAACAACATGATATTGGAGTTAAGGCACAACCAATTCAAAGGCAAAATGCAACTTAACACAATAATGAGTAGTTATTTAAAGAAATAAGGACGTGAGAGGCATGCTTCTAAGCCTTAAAATAAACAAATAGAAAACAAGATGGGGATAAATCACATTATATTGTGGATAAAGATTGTGAACAATTATGTATCTCCATTTTCTCTGACGAAACAGAGAACATTGAACTACCTACCAAATTTGATGCTTCTAAGTGTTTAGAATATTAAGGGATGAAAGATCCTATAACTCTTGTTCTACACTTTAAAACAACAATGACTCTTGTGAGTCTCATCAGAGACAAAATAGATGCTATAATGGCAAACTCTATGTAGTTACTCTATGTGATGGTATGATCAACATTATGTAATTTGCAAATATACGGGTTGTGTTAGTAATATAATGTACCTAAATATATATATCAATTTCATAGGAAGTTGTGTAACTTATAACTTAGCACTAATATAATTAATATAAATAGTATTTTGATAATATAAAATTATAAAAAACTAAAAAAAAACAAATGATAACTAATTTTAAATCACAAGCTACACTCAATAGTTATGAAGATATATAAGAAAACGATCTCAGAATCTTTAATCTTTCAATTTCATAACACGTGGATTACTAAAATTCCTCACAATGTATTATTAATTAACTATATGATCAATTAAATCTAACATATCATATATTATTCTCTCAAGTACACTATACACCATATAATAATTAACTTAATTACACTCTCATGTTAATTAGATTAGATAGTTCATCAATTATAGATCACACATAAGAATCGTACATATCTACCTATAAACTATGCATGTTATTTAATTAAGCCAAACAATTAAATAATTCTCTCAAATCTATTTAATTATTTATATAGATCAATTGTTAGTCAAACAACTAATTACATAAAAATCAGACTAAATAATATAATTGAATTATAATAACAATTGAGGTAAACTATTAAATTTTTACATGTAGAAAATTTGGTTCATAAGACCCCTAGATTAATAAATTAGCTAGACATCATTATAAAACAAAAGGCAGAGCCTTATAAAAACAAGTTGGCTTAAGTCTATTACAAATTAAACATCTCCAACTTGTTAAGGTTGATCTCCCACTTTGAGTTCATTTTCCTAGCGAGGTTAATCTTTTACCTCAAGCTCATCTTTGCCCTCTTCAGATCCCTCATCTTCACCTACATTTTGACTTTGACTAGGCAAATATGAAAGAGTGGTTGAAATGTTCAAAATTTTGTAATAGTACTCACTAAAGCTCCTATTGTTAGCCTCATTTTTGAAGGAATCTATGGCCAAGTCGTAGCCAATCTCAACACTCGATGTGAGCTTCTCAACCATGACATTGAAGTCACACTTCATTTTTTCTTATTCGCACACATACTATTCATACTTAGCTTTGGCACTATCCAATTTTTGCCTATAAGTTTCAACCTCAAACATAAGTTTGTTATCGAGCTCATTATTCAATTTCTTAATATCATAAATCTTACTAAGCTCGTGCATAAGTTAAGCCTAAAAAAATAAGAAGAAGGATAATACACAAAATGTATAGATAATAGATTTGAGCAAAATAAAAGTCCGAGCTAATACTCATTTAACAAAGTAGCCTACTTACTACCAAAGTAGGATCCACATCTTCACTCTTGGCATCGAGCTACTTCTCAAGAGTCATGTATGGAAGGTTGTCAACATAATGATCAACTCCCTCTGGAGCCATCCCTTTATAAAAGAGTCACATCTTCAACCTTAGTAGTCAAGTCATCATTGACACCTTTTATTCTTCTCAAGTCTCGTGGAGTAGAGGGAAGTGTCAGTTGGCTCGAGGACATAAAAGCATATGTTTGATGGTATGGAGTAGTTAGTGAAGGATTTTTCACTAACTCAAAACTTTCAATAGTAGGGATCAGTGCAAGCATAAGCTCTTTGTTACTTGTATGCCTTTTTTTAGTTTAGGATGGAACGGTCTCTTTGTCCAAAATTTTGCTCCTATTCTTTCTTTAACTAAGATTGAGTCTTATGAGGGGTTCAAACCCTTCTTTTGAGTCCATGCTCTTTTGAATACTTTTATCATTTAATCGAGCTAACAAAGCATTATCATCAAACTCCATGACTATACAAAAGAAAAACAGACTTAGCATATTCGTAAGATTAATTCATTGTCAATGAAAGCACGAGCTCATTCATCACCACTATTAAGCATGACTTCAAATCTACCCTCGAAGTCATTGGGAGGGGTCTTGCATCAAGTTAGTGTTCGGTGCTTGTAGATTGTTTTTGTAGGAAGTTGTATTGAACCCAATCTCATTAACCCACATGCTATAAAACATTGTGTGTTAAATAATTCTCTCCAAGAAGTAGGCTCGGGAAGATAGTCCTAAATACTAGAGAATCTTTGCTTTGCCTCGTAACTTAAGGTGATTATGTAGGAAGTTATGTTTCTTATCATGAGCATTGTATCTTCTTAAGAGCTCTTTATCAGCCCCTCATTGCTATCAGTTATCTTCCACTGACTAGAAACATAAAATAAATATTGTTTCTAATTTTCTCGCTTTTTAGAAGAACCATATTTATACCTCAATCCTATTTGGCTGACATATAAGCCTCTTAGTATGAATGGGGTTTTGATTTTACACAAATGCATCATTGAACTTGGACATTTCCAACTTAACCTCGAGTTCTCTGCATATTAAAGTGATACTGAGTAGGTACCTCAACCTATTAGGCATAAGTTAACCTGGCGCAAGTTTAATCATACTAAAAAATTTTCTTATGAAGGGATACAAGGGAAATCTAACCCTTAGCCATAAAGCCTTTTTATGGAAGATGTCCAACCTATAAGTGGTGTCTCACTATCCATACATACGTTTGAGTCTCTTTGTGTCTTTAAAGGCTGAGCCACTTGTCAGAACTTTAGTGCTCCAAACTTTGGTTTAATCTGAGGGTTCTCAAGTTCCTTTTTTCTATACTTTTTTTCTCTAATTCCTTGTAACCAATATCTATGTTTGTGGGATGCTGAACCTAATTGTAGATGTAGTTTGAGGTTGAGATAAAGAGGTAGTGGGAATCTCAGACATCTCTTAATCACTAGTGGAGCTTAATTCTTTAATCTTCTTTTGTCCTGAATAATTGGGATATTAAGAGCTCTCTTAAGAAGATGAGCTCTAAAACCATTAAGGTAAGACTAGTTTACCTATAGTCTTTGGGGATACTTCCTTATGCATATTCGTTACAAAAAGTTACAGAAAAAGATAAATACGATGCAAAAAATAGGAGTTATCCAAAGAAATTAGAAAATGGTTAGGTGCAAAGACAAATATTTAAAGCCCAAGCAAAAATATCTAATACCGAGTTATGTATCTTATCACCTGACACAAAGAAATTATAAGGCACAAAGTGAAAAAAATTGAGCATTCTTGATAAGATTTTGGTTCATTTTTCTAGAAATAATGAAATCAAGAATAACTTGATTCCTCTTTATACAGGGATTTAGATTTTCTCTCTCTAATTAGCTGACAAATATTTATTACGGTGTGCAAATTCGTTTTGTATTCTCAATCATTTTGACTGACCAATTTCTACTATTTCACGTTGATTTAAGAATTGAGTTGAAAGAATAAGAAAGCTTGATGTTTTAACATAAGGTTTGAATTCTAGCCTGACTCGTTAATAGCTTGATCCATAATGTACTTTGTTCAAGACTTTATCAAAAGGTCAACCATATGCTCAGTTTGTTAACTTGATGGAGCCTAAGTTAGTTTACGCAATTACTATTGTATTTATTGACATGCTATAACGTGTATTATTATGTAATCGACACATGCACGTATAATGTTATATATATATATATGAATATAATATTTACTCTGATTGTTTAATTTCTCTAAATAAAATCGAAGTATCATTTTTTTATATTTTCTCTCTATAAAATTGAATCATCCCGACAGTTATTATAACAATTATTAAAATAATTTTTTTTTATATTTTAAATATATTAATTTAATAATAAAAATATAAAAAAATATATGATTGAATTTATCAAAAATATTTGGTTAAAAAAAATCCATAATGTTACCTTTTAAAGCGAAAATATCAATATTAATCGTTACTTGTGGTTCAACGAGCGTGAGAAAGGTTCTAGGGTTTGTAAGGCTGTCACGCGGTCTAACTCTATAAATAAGATTAATATCTCTACTCTCGTCAAATTTATCTGACGCCGCAACTCAGTGTGCTAGGGCCTCATGCAAAGAAGGCACCTCGAAGTTTCGCTGCGTCGCTATTCACCGTCTACCCTTGGCGTCAAGCTTGGGTAAAACATGAAGCGAAACCACTATCAGTTTGATTGTTTTGTTATCTGATCCATTTTTTATTCTTATACGACTACTGCACGATGCACCCCGGACTTCTCCGTATGCTGTTATGACGTTGAATGTCCCAATGCTAGTGCTAAATCGACGCCGTTCAGTGTTGCAGATTAGCTTCGTTTTGTTTTACGGCCGATCTGTGTCAAAGTAACGGTTACACCTTCCGAAATATATGAGATGTTATATCATGTGATCGTTATTGAATTATATTTTACGTGCCTCACTACACCTTTAACTTGTTTTCTTTGATATAAGATTGTGAAAACAAAGCTAGTCATCGGCTAGTATGAATTTTTAATTGGGCAGGTTTTCAATTCGGGGTTTATCTTTTCCATAGTTTTGCCTGGATAATTTTTCACTAATATGTTTTTTTGTGTTATTGATTTTACTTTTAACTCTTGAATTCAACTTGTTTTTTGTTTGATTTGTGCATTTGTATGATTTTTGTTTTGAATGTGTTTGTGATCTTTTTAGGTGATATTTCTGGCTATGATTATATCTTATCCGCGCTTCTGATGTGTATCGATGAAGTATAAAATTATACTGGTTGAATTTCTTGATATGAGCCAACCTAATTGTTTTCATAAGTAACATGTATTGTTTATTTTATTGTAGACGGCGATGATGACTAAAATACAGCTTTAAAATGCCAGTTCTGCTTCTGAAAATTTGTGATTGATAGAGCTGTTATTACGCTGAGCCCCAGAAACGTTTTTCAAATAATTTTTAATTCGTTCTGTTTAATATTTTTACTCAAATTATAGGTAATTTGTCTGAAATCAAGTAATCAATCCGCTTTCTTCGTAGTATTTAACTTTTTTTTTCATGAATTGTGTCAATGAAGATCTATCCAAGTTTGAGGTGTAGTTTGTTCCAAGACCCTGTACAAGGGAGAACCTACTTGGTGCTCTACATCGTTCATGATATAATTGGATCACTCTGAGATAACAGTTGTCGACCCTTTTTTTTCAATTTAACTAAGATTATTTTTGATTTTTAATTAATAGTCAATGCCACTCATATAATTGTTTCCTAAAATATATTCTATGGAATTTTATAATTTCTATTTATAATTAATTACTCGTATATTTAAATTTTATTATTTTTGAATAAAATTGTTGTTAATGAGAAGTTGTGACATTAGCAATTTAATTTTTTATCTTTACAGCTTTGAATTTTAATCGTGGGGGATTTTTGAAAAATTTATAAGGTGTTTATGTATATCATGTTTGTTAGTTGAGTTTTTAATAAACTCTTCCTACCGTCAGTTGGTGTGGAGTATGAGAAACTCATACATTTTGTGTTGTCATCAGCTTCTTCTTGTTGGTATCCATCAGATTTGGGTTAAATATCAGCACTACATTTATTAATTTGCCTTTATTTTTTTAATGTTTAGTAAAATGGAAGGAGCAGTGATGAGTAATTATATACCATCAAACGATGAAAGCTTATATTAGCTTGTTGATAGACTTAAAATCATTACTCTCTGAGCTCCTTTTTTTCCGTGTAGGAAGTTAAAGCGTGTTCAATCTTTTGTTTTTCTGATTAGAAATCAAGGCATCAAATTAGAGTCACTTGGACGCGTTTCTTGATAGCGTTTACAGTGCTATACGTTGCCGATAACGACTCGTTTGGAGATAAAATTCTGGCATGAGTCTTATTTTAGGCTTATTGCATTCAAATTTTCCTACATTTTTTCATAGAACTATTTATCGTATTCCATGCAATATTTTTTGCACATTCTAATATTCCTATTAGCAATTATATTTTCTTCATACGCCACCATTTTTTATACTAAAAGATGTGTATTTTTTCCTTATTTGATTCTTTTGGCAATTATATTTAGAATTAATTATTATAATAATACGCAATAAAAAAGTACACATTATTTTTAGAATTTGTTTTTCGAGGCTACGCTGTGAATTTTATTGTGTTAAATTCAGCTTACGAGTTTTTTTATCGCATAAGTTTTGGTTGGAGGCTTATACTAAATTTAAGAAAGTATTGCATCAATACCCCTCTGGTGTGGGTTTGGGTTGTGTAGGGTTTTATAATGTCTAACTTGTACACCATCATTTCTAATCTATTAAGTTAGTAACATATTTTTATTCTGTCGTTTGGAGTTATGAGTCGATGGCAACATTAATCTTATCGTTTCATTTTGTAAAGAAGCAAGAAAACCAAGAAGCTAAAAGAGCTCCCAAGATTATACATGGTTCATCATAGACTTCATTGTGTTATGATCAACAATTCCACTACCCCATTCCTTCACTCCATCTACTAGAGAACTTCAACAAAAACAACCCTAATGTAACAAATGATTTAATGAAAATGTTTACCAAACCTCCGTGCTATATTCATAGCAGCACAAGAGATCCACTATGTACGTGCTAGTTAGTTAGCCCTCTAACGCATATTGTCTTCGTGCAAGCTACAATTCATTAAAAAAATATTGGTTCACAAGAATACCTAATTATCTATTATGAAAATTAATTTATTATAAAATTATTGATTTATTGAACAAAAATTGTCTGTAATGAATATCAAGGCAATCTTTTTCCCATAAATTATGTTACTATAAATTATTTAAAAAAATAAATTTGTTTTGAGTATTGATATTTTAAGAAAGGAAAATTAAAAAAATTAAAAATAAATGTCAATAATTAATTAATTTATATTTAATAATTAAGAAGATACATGAAAAAATAATTATAAATATTTAATTTTTGAATTTTTTAAATATATGAATCATTAATTTAATATATTGTTTTTTAAAGTAATTTAAAATAATATATTTATGTTAATTAAATTATATATTATTTATTAGTTATTGATTTTATCTATTATATATTACATATCTAAGAATCATAAAAATCTATCTTCTATCTAAAAATTATGTATGTTATTTAATAAATTAAATAATTAAATTGAAATCATTATTGAAGTAAAATATTAAATCGTTACATGTTTTAATTTGAATTTATAAGATTTTTAGATTAATAAATTAATTAGATATAATTTTATTTATAGATTTTATATTTTTCGTTAAGACAAATTAATAATGAAAGAAGAATAAGAAGAAATACAATCATTTTCTTATTAAATTTCAATTAAAAATATATATTTTTTAATTTTGTCTTTTCTCAAAATTTGATTAAAAATGTTAATTTTAGCTTGTTTAGGCAAAATTTGTATCTTTTGATCAACATAAGATTAAGGGTTGGGATTAAAAATAAAAAATTAATAGTGTTAACCAATAGGATGTTGTTTCATGGTATGGAGAAAAGATTTATACAATTAGCGTGCTGTGTAGGGCTGGTCTTGATCAATGCATCTTAAGTCATCGGCATATGGTGATCTTTGATTTGTAATTATTTGCATTGTGCACGAGTGAAAAGAACAGGGTTGGTCTTGATCAATGCATCTTAAGTCATCGGCATATGGTGATCTTTGATTTGTAATTATTTGCATTGTGCACGAGTGAAAAGAACAGACGAATGATGATGCGTGGTGAGTGCATTGACTAAGTGGTGGATATCGAAATTAATGTTGTGTTAAGATGTGGTATGGTCTTATGTTAAATGGTACATGACGTCTCATGTTTGGCGATATTACTTATTTACGATACATATACATACTCATTGCACACAATTCGTGTCGATAAAGGTTTTGACAGGGGATTATAAACATTAGAAATTAGTTATTTATTTTATTTTAGTTATTTATTTATTTTTCTTAATATTAATTTTATTTATTTATTTATAATTTTGACATCTCCTTTAGAGTTGGCTCTATTGGAATAATAGAATATATGTGTGAGATCAATAAGAAAACAACAAATTGTTAACCACATAGAAGAAATAACTGATCTATTAAAAATAAACAATAATGAGTTAAATTTGAACAATCATATTCCTTTAATGGATAAGAGGAACATAATTATGAATGAGTATGTATTACCTATGTTGGAAGGGCTCAATCCAAGTATTATAAGAAACATTCAAGTTAATTAGTTTGAACTAAAACTAGACATGTTTCAAATGCTACAAATAGTTGAACAATTCAGAGGGTTACTAACAAAGGATCATCATTTACATCTTAAATTGTTTATTAAATTTGTAGATTTATTCAAATTCAATAGTGTAACCAAGGAGACATTTAGGCTCAGATTGTGCCCTTATTCTTTGGGAGACCATCCTTAAGCTTGGCTAAACTCATTGCAACCAGATTCCATTGCAACTTATAATGATTTGGTGGAGAAATTCTTGATGAAATATTTTCCACCAATAAAGAATGCCAAGCTTATGAATGATATTACTTTTTATTAACAAATTAAAAGGGAATCTTTATATGAAGCATAAGAAATATTCAAAGAATTGCTAAGAAAGTGTAATCACCATGGTATCCCTCATTGGATTTAGGTAGAGACTTTCTACAATGGTCTTAGTGCTCAAACAAGAACTATTATTGATGCATCTACTAATGGAGTTTTATTAGCCAAATCTTACAATAAAGCTTATGATTTACTTTAGAAAATGGCTAGTAATAATTATTAATAGTCAATGGACATAATGACAACCACAAGAAGAGTAACCGAAGTGCATAAGGTAAATAATATCATGGCACCTACAACTCAATTGTCATCTTTGATGAATCTTTTGAAGGCTCAAAACACATCAACGAGTATAAACCAGGTCCAAGATTCAGAAGTGTTCTGTGTCTTTTAAGGTAGAGCTCATTTGTTTGATAATTTTTCAAATAATCTTGAATTGATATGTTATGTGAGTAATATGAATCGAAATAATAATCCATTCTTAGACACATATAACCCAAAATGGAGATAACATCCAAATTTCTCTTGGAGTAATAATAACAATAAAAGTGTTAATCAATTCAATTTTCAATTATTTTCACCAATAGTTTTCAATAATCATTACAAGCAAATGCCCAAAATAAGAAGCCACCTACTAAGGACAATATAAATTCTTTAATGGGAATGATGAAAGACTTCATCCAATCAGTAAATACAAAAGTTTCCATTCAAGAGGTTTTCATTCAAAATTTAGATACCTAAATGAGCAACTTGCCCAGACCATAGGTCAAAAGCCTCAGGATAGCCTTCCAAGTGACATAATTATGAACCTAAAAAGAAAAGGTAAGAAGCATTGTAACATCATAATCTTAAGAAATGGTAAAACTCTAGAGGAAGAACATAAGACTTAAAGCAATGAAAAAGAACATAAGACTTAAAAAGATGAAGAAGAAGAAGACGATGGGGAACAATTGGATAAACAAAACACTTAAAAAGAAATAATTCGGCCAAAAAAGAACAATCTCTACAAACTCACTATTAATTTCCTATTGCAATAACAAAATTTAAAAACGTAGTTTTTAAAATTTCTAAATGTCTAAGAAATTGCATATAAATTTATCATTTGTAAATACATTTAAATAAATGCCTTTTTATGTCAAATTTTTAAAGTACATCGTATATAAAAAAATGAGATTTTGAGATGATTAAATAATAACCTTAACTGAAGTTTATAGTGCATAAAAAAACTATCCTAAAAATTGAAAGATGTGAGAGTAGCTTTGACATTCCTTCCCAAAGAGCATAATATTATATTGGCCAATTCATTAAGTTTACATGAAATAGCTCGTCAAAGGAACAATACTTCATCGCCTGAATCAAGTTTTCAAAAATTTAAATGACGTTTCTTTGTGCATAAATGCAGCTTCAAGTTTTCAACTTTTCATTCGATTAAAATCGTTACAAAATGAAGTCAACATTAACATTTTACCATGTATAGGGGAGAGATTCTATCTGCCTGCCCCTCTTCATTGAGTTATACTTAACCAAATTAGCTACCTTTTGATTAATATAATATCCTTAATAATATCATTATCACCCAATATTGTTAATCTCAAAACATATAATTTTTTTAAAATCTATTTAGATATAAGAAATGATTAAACTTGAATGCGGCACATGGATCAAAAATACAAAATAAATAGTAAAAATAATATGGATGATGCATTTTTTGAGCACAGATATACAATAAACCATATACTGATATACATGAATTAAGTATTTTCTTCTTTCTTTTGAAATAAAGGAACCAATCTTCATTCAAAGTTTAAAACAACCAGCAACATGAAACAATAATTCTTAGGTGTAAAAGACTTGTTTGAACGATCAAGAAACCCATAGGTACATTACAAGTCACCGGCCGATTACTCAAATACGGCTAGAATCTCTCCCGAAAATGAACTTTCTTGTCCAATCAGACACCACTAACAACCTTGTCCGCCAGCTCACTTGCTTGCTGAATGTCACAATTATATGGAATTAGATTCAATCAATTGTGCACATATTTAACCAAAAAGAACAATATTCAATTATGTATGCAATGTTATTAAATAGAGCACGTTTGAATGCAAATTGCTTCTAATCTAAGTGGTTTTAAAGATAGTACTTTTTTAGAAGGGGTACTTCTGAGAAAAGCACTTGTATGTTGTAAATGTGGGCCCCCCATAGATATTAAAAACTTTATTTTACTGTCACACATTAAAAAAAAAACAAAGCACATGTGTCCATAAAAGCGCTTTTCAATTGTGCATCTAAACACGCAAGTATTCCTTTGTAGGAAGCCAGAGCAGTAAATAATGACCTTGCATATACTGAATACCAGAGCCACTGAGTACTATGACCCATGGAAACCCAGTCTCCAGGCAATTCTGCCGCAGCTTGTTCCCCTCCCAAAGGAGCAAATTGCCCAAAATGCTTGTACCTTGTAATCCCAAGTTACGATCATAATATTTATCAGGAAACGAAAGAAAATATATAATGATATACTAGAATGGACTCAAATTGCAAATTCTTTAGACCAAACAGTTATATAGTTAATCTGTACCAATGCTATTCAATTGTCAACGATGTTTTTTGTGTTAGTAATTTCACATTCCAGAGTTGTAACCATAAAATGTGGTTGGTAATAGGTTGGACAAAATTAATGGCAAAACTAATGCAGGCTGAGACAACAGAGAGTACAGAGCATACTGAAACGGATGAAACCTATGATGCCCAGAACCTCTAAAATGTCGTGGACCTTCAGGATTCTCCTCGCACAGCTGCCTTCGGTTGAAGCATCTAGATAGATATGTACCCTGCTGGGTAGCAACCTGATATCCATATGGTTAAAATGAGAATTAGCCAATACATTATATGATAACAGACAGCTAAAAGTCTAAAACACATACTTTGGGCCAATAAAAGATGAAAGACAAACACCTGTGCAGTTGCAGGCAGAATCTTCATCTGTGAATCCACTTGAGAAAGAGCTAACTTAAAATCATTAATATCCACTTCCTCCCGTTCGTTACCCTCGGCATCTCTCAACAGGACCGTCACGTCAGCCAAATGCTTGCTTTTTAGGTACAGCTCCACTTGGGGGTATCTTTCAATAATGTCATCTATTACATCGTGGAACTCACTAACCGTTAATGTCCCAGAGTTGTCTTTGTCTGCTTCATGAAATATGGAAACTATATCTTCCTAAAAACAAATTAAGTATTACTTGAATCATTAATCATATATTAGTTTTTCAACTAAAGATATTGAGTAAAATAAAGTGTTGAGTTGCCTTCTCTAGTCCTGCCTCAAAACAAAGCCAAAGTAACAATTCAAAACAACAGTTTGAAGGGGCAAAAGAAGATCCCTGCCAACCCGACCAACTCGCTAGCACTTAAAACGGAAAATTGCAGGAACAAGGAACCTCAAATTCACAACAACAACTGAAAGAAGATACAATTTAAAATGCTCTACATACCATAACTCTACGTTGATCTATCGTCGCACAATCACCAATGGCATACACTTGCTCACATCCCTTCACACGCAACCACTCATCTGTTGCTAAAGCACGTCTATTACTCTGAAATAGTAGGTAACATAAACTATGATTATGAAATGAAACTGACCACAGAATAATTATGATTCAATTCAAATTAATGGTAAACAGAAAACTCATACAATCCATCCATTGAAGGAAGGATTTAAATATAATATTTCAGTCATCAAAACGCCATAAGCTGTAGATGGTAAACCTGCTCAATTTGCTCCATGAATTCCCTAACAACAGGACGAGTGCCAACACCAGTAGACCACACAACCAAACCATGTGGTATGGAGACGACATCTCCGGATGATTTCATCTTCACTTGAAGTTCTTTATCAGAAACACTGAGAACTCGACATCCTGTTTGAACATCAATTCCATCTCTTTGAAACTTGTGCTCGGCAAAAGAACTAATCCTTTCATCAAACCTATAGAAATAGTAAGGAAAATCAGCAATGAAAATATAACCAAAATTACTAAGAATCTTGAAAAAATAATGGTAGATGCATACGGGAAGTAGATTAAGTTTAAATTATTTTGGAAAGATGCAAGGATCTTTCTTGGATTGAACACTGCCGATCAATGGAGTGTGAATGTCAAATCCTTACATATTCAGGATATGATCTCCAGATTGAATAACTGTGATCTTCACCAGATCACGAACAGTGGGATATAACTTGAATAGATCTTCTTCAAAAAAATCGTGCAGTTCTGCAGCAAATTCCACACCAGTTGGCCCTCCTCCAACAATTACAAAATGAAGAGTTGTTCTCCTCTCTTCTTCACTTACACCAGGAAGCACAGCTTTTTCAAAGCAATCTATTACATTCTTGCGGATTCTCTGAGCATCCTCGATGTCCTGCGTGAGAAGTTAGAGCAACCCTATGAATAATGGTGAATGTACCACTGAATAAAGTAATAAGTAATGCTAGCTCAGGGCCAGAAAGAAGTAGGCAAAAGAAAAGGCATAAGTATGAATACAATATTAGAATGTCGTATTAGCTGTTGTGAAAATGCAATACGCATACCTTCAAAAAACAACAGTGCTCAGTGACACCTGGGGTGTGGAAAGTATTTACTTGTGCTCCAACTGCTATGATCAGGTAGTCATATTCGAGAAAGAACTCTTTATTTCCCAGCACACTGTCATCTTGATTAGACCGGCAGTGGACTTTTTTATTAGCAGCATCAATATTGGTACACTCAGCCTCCCAGTATTGAATTTCTCCCTTCCTCTATATTGAAAAGAAGTTAGTATATGAAAAAAAGGGAGTTTTGAATATGATAACTTAACGTCAATATATGTATTAGTTTACACTTTCCCCTTTCCAAATTACAGCCAAATATCAGGAGTCAATGAATTTCTATGATGATTGAACTGTGTGTGCGTGTGAGAGAAAGAGAGAAGGCTACATGTGTGGGTGAGTACACCCTCAATGTGTGACTAAAATCGGGCCAGTCTAGATAATTATAGGATTTTACATTAATCTTGTTTCGTTCCCTATAAACTTATATTATATAGGTTCTTCCCCAGTAGTTACCCCTTCTTGCTAAACCTTAATATATCTAACCCAAAATCTTCTCCTACTCTCTCTCTCTGTTATCTTTCTTTAAAACAAGCATCAAGCATTTCGGTAGAGAAGCAAATGCTGAATAAAACTAGAAAACGCAAGTCTTCACCAGAAATTTGGAATTTGGAAAGTTTTATATCAAAGGGAAATACTAGTGTTTTCTCGAAGAACCTTCTTCTATAACAGCTATCAATGTCAAGTTGTTTTCAGACACCAGAGAAGCTTCCCATATTTGAAGCCAAAACAACACAACTGACAGATAAAAGCAAATTCTTTGTGCAACACTTGTAAGGACGCTAAAAGACTACACACATGAACAAATCATAGAACATGTCTAAACTTCTGAAGGGAATAGATAAAGTTACCTTCTTTATAATGTTTCGAACTGGTTCCACGATACTTCGTGCTTCAACTGTACCACATGTGACACTGGGTAACAAAGGAGTAAATGCAAAATAGTTTCGAGGAGAAAGAACCTGAACATCATATGCAGATGCATCTATGTCCCTTAGGAAACTAGTCGCAGCCCACCCTGTGCCAAGCACCAGCACTGTCTTTTTCTTAGGCTCGGTTTGGTTAGCACCAATTTCTGGTCGTGATTCTGAGTATGCTACAAGACTTCCACCACTGCAATGACCAAAATAAATAAATTAATAAACCAACCAACCAACACATCACCATTAATGACGAGAAGAATCAGCAATGAGGTAAAGCCTTTTTCTCGACCGTACAAAATGAGGGAAGAAAAGCCACAAAAACAGAAGACGTAGAAGAAATTACTAGTTTTAGCACTAACAGGGACTATTTTAAATTACTCTAGTTATTGATTTTTTTAAAAATGTGTCTCCTGTTTATTTTAAATGTGAACACAAATTTATTTTTATTATTATTTAAATATGTAAGTCACCTAGCATCATTTACAATGATTAAATTCATTGATATAAAAATACTATTGATTATTTTTGTTGATGATAAATTTATCCCTTGTTTGTAATAATATATAATATTTATATGTATAAATTATAAGCAATTGAAGTAATTAATAGAAAATAAACTTATACTAACTTAAAAATAAATAAAGGGCTTAAGACATGTAACTTTTAAAAAATAAAAGATTAAAACACAATTTTTCAAAAACCAAAAGGAATTCATGAGTTATTTTTCCCTATTTTAACTAATTTCTTTAGTGAGCTGTGAGACTAGGCCTAGAAGGAAAGGTCGAACGATCACATGGAAGGGTGGTTTGAAGGGTCTTGCTTTGCTAAGTGATTACAAGAGAAAAAAGGGACTCAAGGGGTCACATATCTAGGAATTTACTATTTCACTATTGTCATTATTCTTCTGTTTTCAGAAACACTCTTTTTAGAATTTGGATAATGTCTTTCTATTAAAAATTAGACTCCCAATTGACTCCTAAACGAGTTCTCAAGGACGTAGAGAAGATTAATATAAAATAGCGAATTAACAATCATGTTGTGCAAAATGTAGAATCCACTAATTCTATAACCCAAAAAAGAAAAGAAAAAATAAATAAAAATAAAAAATCAATTGGCTCAGTCCTTTTTCCCTTTAATAGCTAACAAAAATTGGGTTGGGTACAAGGATACCATGTTTAGAAACTATCCCATTTTTCACTTGTATTTTTGAAAGGTTATAATTTAATATCTTTGTTTCTTACTAAAATTAATAATTTTGAAAAAAAATCAATTGATACATCACACGTGATTTAAAAAAGAGATGATTTTTAAGACCGTAACCATTTAACTATTTAACATGAGATATATCAGTTGAATTCTCCAAAATAAAATAATGTATTATTTAAAATTATTAATTTTAAAATCATTTAAGAAACAATAATATTAAATTAAAACTCTATGTATGAAAATAAGTATCCGGGGATCTATGTGATACCAAACTTTAAAAAATTGAGTGACCAATTGTATAAATCATTTTATTTTATGTTTTTTATGTTTTTAAAACATAAAAAACATACTTTAATCAGTATTTTTTTTAAAGTAAGTACGATAATTAAATTAAAATTATATTATTAAATTGTACATATATTTTTAAGAGAATGAATTAATTTTACCAATTAAAAATAAAATGAATAAAATATTTATTAAGCGTAGTTTAAGTAATACTTTAAAAAAATTAATCTAAAACTAATAACAAAGTTTTCTTTTCTTTTTAGCTTCCTTTTTCAACCAAAAATAAGAAATTAGATGGAAAAATTGCCTAATTTGATTTTACATAAAAAGCCATTGGAACACAAATTTGACGCAAGAGAATCGAAAGCACGATTCATCTGTGATTGAAATAGGGGGTGATTAATTATTAAAAATAAACAAATCAGAAAAGTCACCGTAATTGACTAGGGCTCGACTAATCTCGCTTTGAATTCATTTCCTTTGATTTACTTTCTGTCATTAAATGCCAAATTTTGAATGTTTGGCAGCATAGAAAACCCAGGAAATCATATGAAGAAGGAAAGAAAGGATGAAAAAAGGCGATCTCAGTTTTCATTAATCGTATAGTTTCCGTTTAGAAAAAAGAAAAAGAAGGGGTGAAAAGAAAGAAATTACGGTTTCCAACTTCGTCAAAATTAAGCTAGAATTTTTCACAGAAGCCAAATAAAAAAGAGGAAGAAACAAACGGGAAAATGGATGAGCAGAAGATTCAAGGAAATTGGGAGCAACAAAAACAAGTACCTGAGAGTACAGAGGATCAAAAGCTTGGAGCTAGCCGGACAGCCCTTGAAAGTTTTCGAAGCTCTGGTCCAAAAGGACAAAATCGTCATCTATACACATCCGAATTTTTATCTGAGTTCAAAGTTTTTTGGTACAGAATGAAGCAAGAACCAAATGAATTCTGCAAGACTCTCAGATAGACGATAAGAGTGTCTGCAACTGACAAGTCCATCTAATGCTTACTATTTTCATTGGTTGGTAGCAAATATCTTTATTAATGATAAAGAGATGTCTAAATACAAGTACAATGTTATAAATACAAAAATACAAATAAATCCTATCTAATAAGAGTGAGATGTTGTGACAACCAATTTACATTGTGAATTTGTAAGGCTTACATCACATAATCATAGTGACTGTAAAGTGTACATAAATAAGCCTTGTATTGAACTATGTGCACTGGTTATTTAGAGTGCATTGTAAGGTTTACATTCTGAACATAGTGGATTTCTTTTGCTTCTATAAATATAAGTAGAGCAATGAGGTTGTTGGTTAGTCATTCATTTAATCATTTGTTAGATTGCAAACGTAAGTTCTTGGTGATCCAAAGAGAGATACATAAAAAGGTTGTTTTCGTTGAAGTTCTCTGGCAATTGGAGTGAAGAACTGGTTTGGTGGCTGCATAGCTCTTGTAAACTTGTTGATGATAATAGTGGATTGGAACTAAGGATTGATTCCCATGGATTAGGCAGTGTTGGTTGAACCATGTAAAATTTTGGTGTGTATTTTTAGCTTATTAGTTTTTTTGCTTTCTCGTCAATCTTCAATTGATCTCTAGAAGTGTAGAGTAACGAATTAGTGAACAAGATGAATTGAATTGTTTTCAACAATCTGGTATCAGAGTATTTCGGGTTAAAGAAGTCTATCAGATCAAAGGTTTCAGAAGTTGATCATCTCTAGATAATCATTGTTCTTGGTTGTCTTTCACTATAAATTACAGTGAGTCAAATATGGGGTTCTATAGTTTAAATTCTTGAAAGATGTATACAAAGTTTGAGATTGAAAACTTTGAGGTTTTCAACGAAGGCACTAAAGAAGAACATATGAAGAAGATAAATAAAAAGGCAAGAAGTTGTATTGATTATCTTTATATGATAATATACTTTGACAAGTTCAAGATTTGAACTCTGCAAAGGAAATTTGGTACAAATTAGACACCCTTTACTAAAAAAGGTCACTGTTTAATAAATTTTTTTTTAGAGAAAAAGTTGTTTGCTTTTTGAATGGATCATGGTAAGAACATGGAGTAAACTATTGATCATTTTAAAATAATTAATGCCTAACTTGGTAATATAGATAAAAAGATATATCAAGAAGATCATGCAATTATCTTCCTTAACAAACTCCTTGACTCATACAGTAAGTTAAAAACAATTATCAAGTATGGTAGAGAAGATCTTTCTCTTGATTTTGTTATTGCATGCTTGAAGTTATGGGATCTTGATCACAAGAAATCTAAAAAGAGTTCAGATTCAATAGAAGGTTTATATGTTAGAGGAAGAAAAGATAAGAGGGACTCAAATCACTCAAGATTAAAATCAAGAGGTTACATATGTAATAAAAAAAGACATGTCAAAAGAAATTGCTCAAATCAAATAAACAAGAGTGTTGGAAAGGATACAAGTACTAACAAAAGTAGCATTGCTGAAGATGATTATGAAAGCTCAAAGGTGCTATCAATAAGTTCTTCTGGTACTAAATATGAATGGGTTATGGACTCTGGTTACTCTTTTCATATGTGTTCAAAGATTGAATGGTTTGATGAGTTAAAGAAGATTGAAGGTGGAAAAGTATTACTAGACATTAATCAAGAATGCAAAGTTTTTAGAATATGACAAGAGAAATTGAAACTTCACGACAGAACTATAAGAACCTTGCCATAGGTAAGGTATATACATGATCTCAAAAGAAATTTGATTTCTATTGGAATGTATGATGCATCAGGGTGTATGATTAGAGTTGAAGATGGCACTATATAGATTGTAAGGGGATATTTAGTAATCATGAAGGGAATCAGAGTCAATGGACTATATATCCTTCAAGGGAAGACACAAATTTACTCAGGTAACGCAATGACTACCACTGAACTTGACATAGCCACATTGTGGCAAAAATGTACGGGGCATATCAATGATAAAGATCTTGTTGAATTATTAAAACAATGTTTGCTAACTAGTTTAAAGTTGAGTCTTTGGGGTATGTGAACATGTTGGTCCAACTAACGTGGACCAGCAGCAAAGAAAAAAAAAGGGAAAGGAAACATTTAAAGGTGGTGGTGTTGAAAGAAGAAAGTAAAAAAAAAAAATCAAAAATTTTTGCCATTTGTTTCCATATAATCATGCGTGAACTTTTGGCGTTATAAAAGTCTTTGCTTCAATCTCAATATTCACAGATCAGAAGCGGAGGAAAAGAAAACATAGAGAGTTTTTGAGAGAAAAAATTAAGAGAGTTAATTTGTGAAATTTTACCCATAAATTGAAGATATATATTTGTTGTATTTTTGTGAGATATTCACCTAAAGGTAAAGTGTGTAATCTCATCTTATTATAGTGGAAGTTTAAGTGGCCTACGGGTCTCGTGATTGTTAATTTCATTTTGGAAGGTTTTTCCACGCTAAAATCTTGGTGTTATTTTTGTTCTATTTTGATTTGAGAAATTATCTTGGGTGTGTGGAATTTATTTCTTTACAACCATCTATTTTTCCCAACAAAGTGGTATCAGAGCTTTTGGTTATTTTTAGTGAGAGTATTGTTCACATATATAATACTATTCATATATACTGTATTTGTACTATCGACGGTACTATTCACGGATACTATTCATATATTATTATTCACATAGTACTATTCAAAAGGTACTATTTGGTAGGTACTATTCATCGTCAGAAAAGTACCAAGTTTGACGAAACCTGTTGACTGACGATTCAAATAGAGGAGAGCACAGGTAATATGATAAAGTTGACCGCATTTAATTATGCAATTTAGAAGCTGAAGATGGAGGATCTTTTATACATTAAAGATCTATGGAAGTCAATTATAATGCCGAAGGAGAAAGAAGTACCCAGTGCAAACATTGAATGAGCTGTTCTGAACCGAAAGTGTGCTGCTCAAATTAGACAATGGATCGACAAAAACATTTTTCAAAATTTTTCTAATGAACATGATGCTTACGTTCTTTGGCAAAAGTTGGAGAAAATGTATGCGAGGATAACCGCACAGAATAAAGCTAATCTGATGCGACGATTAGTCAATTTGAAGTATAAAGACGGAAGCAACGTATCAGAACATATGAGTGAGTTTCAAGACATTGTAGATCAACTCAACTCTATGAAGATGACTGTAAATGATGAGCTACAAGCGTTGTTGATGTTGAGTTCTCTACCAAAAAGTTAGGATACTCTAGTTGTATCAGTTAGTAACTCAACTCCTGATGGCAAGCTTACCATGGATATGGTAAAAGATAGAATGTTAAATGAAGAGTCTTGACGAAAAGATGAAGGATATACTCCTGACACTGAAGCACTTGTCATGCAGAAACAAGGCAAGCAAGAATGGCACAGGAGAAGTAAAAGTAGAAATCCTTGTAACCAAAGTCAACAAAGAGGACGGTCGAAGTCTAGATCAAGGTATGACAAGAAGTGTCATCACTGCGGCAAGCCTGGACACTTCATTCGAGAATGTAGAAGGTTAAAGGTAGAACAATCCAGAAATCAGGAAGTAGAAACTCGAACAAATGACACCACAACAGTCACTGAAGAAATTGTCATTGTTTGAGATGCTGATTATGTCAATCTTGCATGCCAAGACACTACTTGGGTAGTTGCCTCAGGCGCTTCCTATCATGTCACCTCACAACGGGAATTCTTCTCAACCTACACCCAAGGTGATTTTGGACGTGTGAGGATGAGAAATGAGGATGCATCAAAAAGTTGTCGGCATTGGCAATATTTATCTAGAGACTAATCTTGGATGTAGATTACTTCTGAAAGATGTAAGGCATGTTCCTAATATCTGCCTCAATTTGATCTCTATTGGTATGCTTAATGATGAAGAATACAATAATTATTTTGGTGAAAAAAAGTGGAAGCTCACTAAAGGAAATTTGGTAGTAGCGAAAGGCAAAAAAGATACATCACTCTACATCACAGAAGTCAGGCTGTGTAGAGGAGAAGTAAATACCACTAGGAAAGAAGTTCCTACCGAGTTATGACATAAGCGACTCGACCACATGGAGGTGCTCTTGCCAGGAATGAAAGGTACACCCTTCCAAATTTGTGTTGACTGTATTATGGGAAAACAATATAGAGTTGCATTTCGTAGTCTCGCACCATCTAGAAAGGAAAATATTCTAGATTTAATACACATAGATGCCTGTACAATGAGTTGTAAGTCACTAAGAGGTGCTCACTATTTTGTGACTTTGTTGATGACCATTCTAGAAAAGTATGAGCTTTTGCTTTGAAAACTAAAGATCAAGTGTATGAAGTTTTCAAGCAGTTTTATGTAAAAGTGGTGAGAGAAACTGGTAGATGTTTGAAGTATGTACGTGCAGATAATGGTGGTGAATATCGTGGACCATTCGAGGAGTACTGTAGAAGTTTTGGCATCAGGCTGGAAAAATCAGTACCAAAAACACCTCAACACAACAGTGTCACAGAGAGAGAATGAACAGAACCATCTGTGAAAGAGTGAGATGTATGCTCTCAAATGCAAAACTGCCAAACTCCTTTTGAGGGGAGGCAATGAGGACAACAATTGATTTAATCAACCTTTCTCCATCAATTCCACTGAACTACGATGTACCGGAAAGAGTTTGGATAGGAAAAGACGTTTCTTACAAACACTTGAAAGTATTCGGCTGCAAAGCATTTGTTCACATCCTAAGAGATGAGCGGTCCAAGTTGGACGGAAAAGCGAGGTAATGTATCTTTATGGGATATGCCCATGAAGAATTTGGTTATAGACTTTGGGATCCTATTAACAAAAGGATTGTGAGAAGTAGAGACATGGTGTTTCTTGAAGACCAAACAATCGAAGATTTTAAGAAATCCGAGAAACCACAATCATATGAAATTCCAATTAATCTGGATCCAGTCCCTCCACCAATAAATCCTGATGATGGGGAAGTTACACCAGATACTGATGATGTCAATCCACCAACTGGCAGTTCAGAACCAGAACAAGTTTCTGAACAAGTCCAACCAGAAGTACAAATAAGGAGATCTACCTGAGTACGACAACCAAGTCGTATATATTCTCCTAACGAGTATGTGATCCTCACTGAAGGTGGAGAACCATAGAGTTATGATGAAACTATTACTGATCAACATAAGACTGAGTGGTTAAAAGCCATGCAGGAAGAAATGAAATCTCTATATGAGAACTACATATTTAACCTGATGAAACTACCATAGGGAAGAAAAGCTCTCAAGAACAAGTAGGTGTACAAAATCAAAAGTAAAGAAGGCAGCTCGCAACCACATTACAAAGCAAGATTGGTTGTGAAAGGATTTGAGCAGAAGAAGGGCATTGACTTCGATGAAATATTCTCACCAGTAGTTAAAATGTCTTCAATCCGAGTTGTTCTTGGTTTAGTAGCCAGTCTTAATTTAGAGGTTGAACAACTTGACGTAAAGACTGTATTCTTACATAGTAATCTTGACGAGGAAATCTATATGGAACAACCCGAAGGTTTCTAAGTCAAAAGTAAAGATAAATTGGTATGTAGACTAAAGAAAAGCTTGTACGGTCTGAAGCAAGCACCAAGGTAGTCGTATAAAAAATTTGACTCATTCATGGAGAAAAATGAATACAACAAAACAACGGCTGATCACTGCATCTTCATCAAGAAATTCTCTGATGATCATTTTATTATTCTTTTGCTTTATGTTGATGAAATGTTAATTGTGGGTCAAATATTGACAAGATTAACAAGTTGAAGAAGGAGTTAAGCAAGTCCTTTGCAATGAAGGACTTAGGACCTGCCAAGCAGATTCTTGGCATGACGATTACCCGCAACAGGAAAAAGCAAAAGATCTGGATCACCCAAAAATGGTATGTTGAAAAAGTTCTTGAAAGATTCAACATGACAAAGCTAAACCTGTTAATTGTCTACTTGCAAGCCATTTCAAACTTAATGTGAGTCAATGTCCCTCAAGTGAGGAGGAGAAATCAGAGATGAGCAAGGTGCCTTATGCATCAACAGTTGGCAGTCTAATGTACGCTATGGTATGCACCAGACCAGACATTACACATGTTGTTGACATTGTGAGCTGATTCCTATCAAATCCTAGAAAGGAACATTGGGCAACTGAAAAATGGATACTCAGGTATCTCAGAGGAACCTCCAGTTATTGTTTATACTTTGGTAATAATAAACCTGTATTAGAAGGATATACAGATTAAGATATGGCTAGCGACGTAGATAAAAGGAAATCTATATCCAGGTACCTAATAACATTTGGAGGGGGAGCTGTTTCATGGCAATCACGATTACAAAATTGTATTGCCTTAAGTACCACAGAAGGAGAGTACATTACAATCATTGAAGGTTGTAAGGAAATCCTATGGATGAAAAAGTTCCTACAAGAATTGCATCAAAACCAAGAAAACTATGTTTTTTATTGCGACAGTCAGAGTGCAATTCACCTTAGCAAGAACTTAGCCTTCCACTCAAGGTCCAAACACATCGACGTAAGGTATATTTGGATTCGTGATGTGTTGGAACATAAACTACTGCAAGTTGAGAAGGTTCACACCAATGATAACGGGGTAGATATGATGACAAAGACCGTGACTAGAGAAAAACTTGTTATCTGTAGAAAGATTATAGGTGTGGAAGAGCCCTGTCCCATATAAGGTGGAGGGGAAGATTTGTTGGTCCAACTAATATGGGCCAACAACAAAGAAAAAAAGGGAAAGGAAACATTCAAAGGTGGTGGTGTCGAAAGAAGAAAGAAAAAAAAGTCAAAAATTTATGCCATTTGTCTCCATATAATCATGCGTGAAGAATGGAGCTTTTGGATTTATAAAAGCCTTTGCTTCAATCTCAATATTCACAGATCAAAAGCGGAAGAAAAGAAAACAGAGAGAGTTTTCTAAGAGAGTTTTTGAGAGAAAAAATTAAGAGAGCCAATTTGTGAAGTTTTACCCACAAATTGAAGATACAGATTTGTTGTATTTTTGTGAGAGATCTACCTAAAGGTGAAGTGTGTAATCTCATATTATTATAGTGGAAGTTTAAGTGGCCTATGAGTCCCGTGGTTGTTACTTTCATTTTGAAAGGTTTTTTCACGTTAAAATCTTGATGTTATTTTTGTTCTATTTTGATTTGAAAAATTATCCTGCGTGTGTGAAATTTATTTCTTTACAACCATCTATTTTTCTCAGCAGAACATTGCATTCTTGAAAAGAAGATAAGAGTCAAATATGGAAAAAGGTTGCACACAACAAAGCGAATTCTTGAATATATAGATGCTAATTTATAGGGTACATCTCAAACTTCTTCATTAGGAAGCAGTATATACTATTTTTGTTTGATAGATAATTATTCCAAAAAGGTGTGGACTTATATCCTAACGACCAAAGATAAAACCTTCAATAGTTTCAAGCAGTGGAGAGCATTGGTTAAGACCTAAATTGATAAGAAAATAAAAGTTCTAAGAATTGATAATGGACTTGAATTCTACGGTGATGAATTTAATGTATATTATAGAAAAATGGGATTAAGAGGCATATAACTATTGCATGCATCTCTTAACAAAACTACCTTGAAGAAAGAATGAATAAAACAATTCTTAAGATGTATGTTGTTAAATGCAAATTTACCAAAGATTTTTTGGACAAAAGCAACTGAAACTGCCACTCATTTAATCAATATATTACCATCATTAGCTATTGATTTTAAAACACCTATTGAATTGTAGAATGGAAAACCTATAAGCAACTCAAATTTAAGGGTGTTTGGGTTTGTAGCCTTTGTACATGTAAATAATGGTAAGCTATAACACTAGGCAAAGAAATGCATCTTCATTGGATATCCTAGGGAAAAGGATAAGGATACAGGTTGTAGGATTCAATATAAAAAAGTGTCTAAACATTAAAAGTGACACTTTCACTAAGAATTCAACTTTAAAGGATAATGTTAACAATGAAAATGTAAATATTAGTATACCAGGTGTTGAAGTTAAGATGGAGATAAACTCAAAGAAAGATCAAGATGATTCTTAACAAACTAAAATTTCTAAAGACTTGCAATCAATTTAAGGATGGTGATGTATATGTTGTACCTCAACTAACAAGGTATATGAGTGTTGGCGGTATTCTTGAACAAAACATTTAAGTATAAACTAGTTTCTAGACGTATTTTCTTGTTTGCTATTTAAGTCGAAGAAACGTTTGATCTTTATGTTAATGTGTTTCAATTATACATTCTTTATTTAAACATGTTAGAATTCATATTATATACTTAGGAACTTTTGATAAATATATTGGTCGATCGATTAAGTAATAGGTAAATTGATTGTAGTGGTAGATCGGTCATATACAATCTATGTCCTTTCGGGTTGTATTTCAAGTTGAAATAGATTTATCAAACTTGGGTTCGATAAATTGAGATGCTAGAACGATTGTATTCAATCTACTTGTCCGGGTTTTTATTAATAGTTTTTGGATCGATCAAAAAAGGTTTCTATCGATCGACCTTACTGGTTCAATCAATCGAGCCTAGACTAGATCAATCAAGTGCATAAGTTTTCAACATAAAATCTTTTTTTTTTCACTTGAGCCAAACTGGTAATTTACCATAATATCCCCATTTATTATTACTATATGAATTGTTTAATGAATTGAATGGTAATTGTTTATTGACTTAGCATTAGGTTTCAACTTCCTTATTTAAAAACTTAATGCTATCGATTTATATATAACCACACACATTGTATTCATCTTGTGCTTTCTCTCTCAAAATGTTCTATAAAAACTAAATAATATTTTGTTAGGCTTGTTCTTGATTTAATTAATCAAATATTATGTGATTATGTTTGATTTATTAATAAACCTATCTATTTTTATGATATTGTGCTTTTAAATCATTATTCTAAGATTCTCTAGATGATTTAATTTAACTGATTTAAATATTGATTTTTTTTAACAATAGTTTTTTCTTATTGAATCTACTATATGACACACTTTATACTTGTGCTATTTGTGCTAACTTTTTAGGTGCTTAGTGAATGGGTTCAAGTGCTTGTACAACTCAAGAAATCAAAATGTTGGTCTAAATTTGTATGTTAACTTTGTAAAAATTATGAAAAGGCAAAAGATCGTAAGTATATTACTTTGGAGGCTTTATTTGTGAATGGTAATTTAAGACCTAACTGATCGACACAAATTGTGTGCAATGAGTATGCAAATATACGTATCGCAAACAAGTAATATAATGATACAAAAAGATCATTCTCGTAGAGATTATGTCATTATAAACTAATTTTAAAACTAAAAAATAAAGATCAATTTTTTTTTTGTATTTTGAGAGAGCAAAATTAAAAAAAAACTAAAAATAAATAGTAGTAATTAATTAATTTAAAATTAACAACTAAGAAAATAAATGGAAAAATATCCAAGAATACTTAATATTTTAATTTTATAAATATGTGAATCACTAAATTCTCCCAATATAATTACCAATGAATTACATAATCAATGGAATCTAACTTAATATGTATTATTCTATCAAATAAATTACACACCATATAATAAATAACCTAATCACGCTCTCATGTCAATTAAATTGCATACTACTAATTAAGTTTATCAATTACAAATCACATACATAAGAATCATATACCTCTACTTAGAAATTATACATGTTATTTAATTAAGATAAATAATTAAATAATTATCTCAAATTTATTTAATTACTTATATAGATCAATTCTTGACCAAATATTTAACAATATAAAAATCAGATTAAATAATATAATTAAATTGAAATCATAAGTGAAATAAAAATATTAGATCATCACATGTAAAAAATTGGATTCATAAGACTCTTAGATTAATAAATTAACTAGACATGATTGTATTCATAAAGTTTAGATTTTTTTAAAAAGAAAGCCTTGAAAATTGATAAAGTACAATTAATCTCTTAAATTGTAGCATCAATATCCTCTTAAATTTCCACCAAAATTGCATTTCTTTTTTAACTTTTTTGTATTTTCTCTTATTGACACCAAAAATTGATAAAAAGGCTAATATGATTTTTGGTGCAATTAGTGTATTAAATTAGGCTAAGATAGAATCTAAACTCTCAAATTAGGTTCAAGATCAAAGGCTGAGATGAAAAAGAAGAATTTAACAGAATTGGCCAATGGGATTACGACATGTGGCAAGGGAGAAACATGGGACAAATCAACGCGCGATGCATAGCGAGGCAGACTAGTGCTAGTCAACTCGTGTTGAGTTAGTACCACATGGTGTGCTACAATTTGTTGATACATATTGCATGGCACCTTAGTTTAAAGAAAGGACGAATCTCGTGATGATGCATGGCACACTCATCGACTGTGCGAGAAAACTCGAAATGAATGTCGTGTCAACATGTGGCAAAGCTTGCTTTAGTTGGGATATGCGGCAAGCTCTAATCGGCTTCCCTTTGCTTGTGTGACATCCATGTGATGATGACTGGTCAGTTGTACATGCGGCGTACTCCGATTGTCATGTTTTGATTGGTAATGTATTAAAAAATTCATTAAAAATTCTATAAAATTCCTAAAAAATATATTTTCATCTCTTTTTACTATAAAGTTCATATTTTAATATTTTTAACCAAAATTACTACTTATTGAATAAAACGAACAAATATTAAATAGAAAAATGTATTAATGACTCTACTTTCAGAGAGTTATCATACCCCTAAACTTAACTATTTTCTTCCCTCAAGTAAAGCCAAGTCTAACTAGATGAAATGACATGGACAATATATTTATAAAGATATATATATATATATATATATATATATATATATATATATATATATATATTAATACATGCAACTATGTTAAGACATTATGGTATCAGAGCCAAGGGGTTAATTTAAATTGTTTAATACATGTAAGAGTTAACATTCATTAATATTGTTCTCTGTGTTTTCAAAACATCCATCTCTCCTTTCAGTACTAGCTTGTACTAATACATATAACTTAACTGTTCACTCTAATAGAGGAGGTAAGGTTGCTGCAGAAATGCTTCGATCTGGGTGAAGGGTTGTAAGTCCCGCTTAAGACGAGAGAATGGCGTCAAGGGCAATAAATTCCCGGAAATACCAGTGGTTTTAGTAAACGATCGACTCTATTAGGTAGGTGTTATAAGTTATAAGTATTCTTATAAGAGATAGAACAAGAACTTAAATGTTAAATATTACATGCATTAATGATTTAAAATAATTCCATGACTCAAATTTCATGACTTATACTCTGTATCTAGTTTGTTATAAGTAGACTGTAATTTATTTGTTAAGAATCATATTTACCATGCTATACATATTATATTGATAATTACTTTATCCATATTTGTTTACAACTTTTAATATTTAATTTAAACATGTCTCATAAAAGCTTTTCAGCATCAAAACCTTTATTACAAACTACTTCATCATCTTCTACAAAGAAGTCTTTTATTACCAATAGTAACGAAGTTACTATTGAGAATTTTGAAAAATCCATTGATCGTTGGAAGGTTCCAAATATAAATAGGAACCAAATTTATCACATAAAGATGAAACATCTTTTCAAAACAGATTACATTATCAAAACTGAAGAAAGAGATCTTCAACTTTCATTACCTTTTGAAACTATTCAACTTCTTTCAAAAGAATCATTACAAAGACATTTTGATAAAACATTTCAGTATGTCCATATAGGCCTAGTCCAAATTGGATTAAGACCTTTAACCCGATTAGGGTTAAGCTCATCAATACTAGCAGTCTTAAGAGATGCTAGATTAACAGATTTCAAGGAATCTTTATTAGGAACGGTAGAAACAGGTTTAGGTTTAGGACCTATATCCTTCAACTGTTTCCCCAACATAGTGGTGTCTATTACAGATCCCCAAATATTAAAAACATTAACACTTTGATAACTGTATTTTATATAGTTATTTTCAACTATTTTATTAATTATAATTGCTAGATTCTCTCTATTTTTAGTTAATTTTAGTTTAATAAATTAGGATTTACTATTTTTTCTAAATTTTAAGAAAATCAAATAAAATGTATCGAAAACGCTCTTAATGGTAAATTTTTGTCCAAAAATATAATTTCAAATAAAATAGTGATTAATTGCAATTTATAAAAGTTGAAAATATAATTTAAATTAAAATCGGGCTTAGTTGTAATTATTAAAAGTTTAAAATTTAATTTAAATTACCAAAAGGGCTAAATTGAAATTAACCAAAGTTTAAAATGTAATTTGAAATATATTTGGGGGTGAAAATATAATTAATAAAAGTTATTTTTCTTCGCAGGAGAGAAGTTCCACGCGTCAACATCCACGCGTACAACGTGGTCCGTTCGATCAAAGCATAAACGGTCAGGATTGGAGCGTGTAGATCAAACCCGACCAAAGAGAATGGATGCAGGATTTATGGCATCGTGCGGCTCGGCGTGCCAATGGGGCCCACCTGTCACGTATACCGGCGTGCAGGGTGGGACCCACATGTCGGCTGCGCAGATTCCCTCGAGGCGTATCGATCGCCGTTGGATGAGTTGAACGGTCCAGATTGAAGCACGTTGAACGAAGCTTGCCGCGGCCATTCGCCTACAAATCCTGTGTGACGCGATACATCAAAGCCGCGTGCACCCTCGTGTATCAACGGAAAATAAGCAGCCACGTGTCTCATAAATATTCCAACGAATCACATGGTGACACGTGGCATGTATTTGGTGAAATAAAAACGCAGAAACCGCGCCCAATTCCAGCCGTTAATTGATTCCAACGCGAGGATTCGTGTGCGACGCGTTCTTTATGCGCCCGGCCTTACGATCCAATGAAAATCTGCCACATGTTGCTTTGTTTCACTCAGCAAATCGCATGGTGACACGTGGCATGCGTAAAAAGAGAAAAAAATCAAAAAACGCGCAGAATGTTTTCACGCGTGCTCCCCATACATTTTTGTCCCCACTTTTAATATAAAAAAAATATAAAAAAAAAATAATAAAAAAATAAAAAAATAAGAATTGAAAATGGGGATATATTTTTGTACGCGTTATTTGGAAGGAGTTTGGAGTTTTTGTTTTTCTTCTCTCAGTTCTTGCGAAATTTCCTCTCGCAGTTCTTGCGAAATTTCCTCTCGCAGTTCTTGCGAAATTTCTTTATTGTATCATTTTCAGTTTTCTTTCTTCTTTGCGTGTTACACAAAAACACGCAGAGTGTTTATTTAACATTGTATGTTGTATTTTCTTAGGAAAATTACAGAGAAAGAAGACAACAAAGAAGAAGAAAAGGGAAGAAATTTATTGTTCATTGAGGAATCGTGAAAGAGTTTTTTTTCTTATCTATTTTCTTTTAATTTTTGTTTCTCTGCAATGTTTTATTTTTGTTGTGTTGTAATTTTAAATTTCGCTATTAACTAATACATTTGTTAGGATTCTAGGATTAATAGCGTAAATTATGAAACTTGAATTAATTATTTTTGAATGATTTATGAAACTATTTTAAGTTGTTTATTTTATACGTGTTTAATGCTTTTAATTATCTAAGATTAATTAACTGATATGTGACACTTAAATAAGCTTGAAAAATGCATTTTTGTGTCTGTCATCGTGATAAAATAACGATATACATAAGGGATAGAAATATACTTTTATTGTATGTGTGTGACTGTTTGAGAACTCGAACTTAATAAATCTGTTTAATTTAATTCTCAGGAATATAGTGAATTATTTTAACTAGGTGTATACGTATGGAGCTTGAAAGAGATATATGGATAAATTAGGAGTTCTTGGTTAACAACTTAAAACACGAGAACATAAAACAAGAGAGAATAAAATATTAAAGTGGATTAATTTGGGTGAGCGCAATCCTAGAATTTTCGGTACAATCTGTTAAAAAAATTAATTAAGACAAAAGCTATGACAAATTTCTGATTGTTTGGATAACATCAGGTTTAAATAATTTTAATAATCAACAAACGTTAGTAATAAATCTCCGTGGGAACGATCTTTACTTACAAATATTATTACTTGTGACCGTGTATACTTGCACGATTTTTGTGTGTTGTAAACACACAACACACTTCAAATCCAAACTCATAATGTTAAAGTCTTACCAGGAACAATTACGGTAGCTTTAATTTATAGAGTACATTACAAATTAATGGTAACCTCATGGGATATAAATGCCATTCATAACTCTACCAAAGGAGAAACCCTATTATTACAGACAGACCTGTCTAGATCCAATATCACCATACCTAGACCAATAAGTTGGAATAGTGTAGTATACCCAGATAGTTGGCTATTAAAAGGAATTTCCCAGCCCACATCTGAAAACAATCACCAGGAAGTAGCTGAACAAAACACAGAACTTTCTAGGATAATAGAACATAAAAATGGAAATATTGAAATAGGATTCAATAGATCTACATCAATGAGATACTCTACGAGTGCCTCAGAGTTTTCATCAAAGGATTTACCACTCCATACAAAACCTAGGTTATCAACTTCTGATTTACTTAGGAAACCAAAACTTAAGGAAGTAGACTGTAGTAACCAAATACCCAGATCGGTTTACACAGTTGAAGCATCTGAGATGGAAGAATCACCTCAGTTGTCACCTATCTTTCCTTTATCACCAACTCAATCTTTAGCACCCAGCCAGGATGTTAGGATGAATGAGTTAAACGTATTAACAGTAGCTTTAGAAGAGTCTTGGGAAGAAAAAACCCTTAGAACAGATCTAAACCTACCTCAAAACAAAAGAATTACACATTGGTTCTTTAAAATCATTGAACAATACGCCAGTGGCTAGGCCGCTTTTAGGAAACATGAACGATATGTTAAAGAACATAGTTTAAATATTAAATTTTTCGAATGGTTAGAAATCTATAGGGCAACCAAAGGATTAGACTCCCCATTCGTACATCAATCAAAACATATAGATAAGAAAACTTCCAAATCTGTAAAAAAGTTACCAGATCACATTGTTACCCTTAGCCAGGATAGCAAATTATTATCAGATGACCTTAAGTCAGAACCTGTCGACTTAGTCAAACCATCAACGGTCTTAATAGGTAACCTACCAGTTACTATTCAGGATCCATTACCAGAACTAGAAGTCAAACCTTTAGTTCAAATTGACCCTAAACCAGTCAACGTTACAAAGAGAACCAATAGATACCGTAGCACCTATAGCTATAGTTCCACAATATAAATCATTTCCTTCAATCGGTGTCTCGGATGTCCATGGTTTACTTCGATATGCTTTTAGAAAATGAACCAAGAGGGAGCCTTTAGCTAGCACACCAATGGCTTTGACTCCACATGACTCAAAACCTTTTCGGAAATAAAACCCAGCGAAATCACACTAGCCGACTTCGATAGATTTTTACAAGAAACGGATGATCTAGTTAACGAGGTTAACATGGTCAAAACAAAAAGAAGTTACCAGATGTGGGAAACTCCGGATGGTTCGGTTGAAGCTGAACATCCTCCATTAAGACCTATAACTTTCCCTTACCAGGATAGTCAGGTGGAAGCCTTCCCTCTTAAGAACCCCCAAGAGAATCAGGCAACCAACCTCAAAAACATAGTTACCCAAAATAACTATACAAATATTACCCTAACCAGTTTAGGAAAACAATTAATCAGGATAGAGAAAAATCTAAAAATAGATATCCCCTCTACCTCTTACCAAACAACAGATAGGATAATTAAGAACCCTATCTTCAAACCATTCCAGGTCTCTAAACCAGCCCAGGAAGAAATAACATCAAAATTTGAAAAACTTCAAAATTGGAATAATACCCTTAGATCCCAATTAGAAGAACAATTTTCAAATAATCTAGGATTAGTTGTTCCTGAGTCACCAGTGACTTCAAAACCAACCCATACCCCATTACAGGATCTTAGTATTCTTAGCAAACTAGGATCTTCAATATCATCTGAGGAAAGTTCCCAGGAAAACATTTCTAAACCAACTCCTCACCTTCAAAAATTAGCTTGGCAAGAACCTAGCCCAGTTAGGTATCCTCACACCATAGGAACCCAACCTAGTCAGGTTATCCAAACTAAGTATAACGCGTCTTCTATCTATGTTTGGAACATAGATGGTATGACTGATCACGAGATATTAAATATCTTACAGCAAATGACCATGGCGTCAAATGCTTATAAAACCCAAATCGGTACAACTGATAAAACAGTTGTTGAGTTATTAATACACAGCTTCTCGTGCCAACTAAAAAGGATGGTGGGATCATCATCTTTCAAACAACAACAATGATATTTGCAATGCAATATTGATCACGAGTGTGGAACACCCATACTTTCCCATCAAGGCGCTCTTATACAGGATGCCGAATCTCAACATTACTCTTCACCATATATCACATCATTTTATGGGGATCCATCCCATTTAAAAGACAAAAGCGATCTTCTTTCCAACATAAAATGTAGGAAGACGAGTGATTTTCAAAATTATAAAACAACATTCTTGTCTAGAGTTATGTTAAGAGATGACTCTATTCAACCATTCCGGGAAGGAGAAATTCCTAGCAGGACTTCCTCCCCTCTTAGGTGAGAAAACCAGAAACAAAATCCGCGAAACTTATGGGAATCACATCATCCCATATGATCAACTTACCTATGGTCAGTTAATCAGTTTTGCTCAAAACCAGGGTCTTCAAATTTGTCAAGATTTGAAAATCCAAAAACAAATGAAATTGGAACTTAAAGTTTCAAAAAGAGAAATTGGATCATTACGCAAGTGAGTTTGATGGCAACTTCTCTATTGATAAAACCTACGAGGGAACTTGCAGTAAAACAAAGTCAAAACCTTATAATAAAACTTATAATAAGTTTTCAAAATCAAGAAAACCATTCTTTGAGAAAAGGATGAATTTTTCTAAAAAACCTTATAAAAGAAATTTTAAGGATTCAAAACATCATAAAAAACCCTTTAAAACCTTTAAAGAGTTTAAATGTTATAAATGTGGCAAGAAAGGTCACACTGCAAATTACTGCAAAATGTCTAAAAAACTTCACGAATTACAACTTGAAGAAGACACCTTTGCCAAAATATCTGCTATTATGGTAGATACATCCCCATCAACTTCTGAATCTGAACAATGGTCAGATAAAGAATCTAATCCCCAGGAAGATGAATTTGCATCAAGCAACTCTGATTCCTCAAACAAAACTATTAATGTATTAACTAAGGAAGAAGATGAAAAACTTCAAGAAAAAATCCTTAGATTAAATGATCCATCATTAACCAAACTATATGTAGAATATTTAACTACATCTTTGGATAAATCACAAACAATAAAAAATTCTGAAATTCCAAATACCAGTAAAGGCTATTATAACCTCACTACTGTCTTGGAACGAAAGAACAAAACCATAACACCAGAAAGTCAAATTCAAGACTTAAAACTGGAGATCAAAACTATTAAACTGGAACTCCACCAGCTTAAAGAAAGATTAAAAGACTATGATATTAAGTTTAAACTACTTAATAATAGAGATAAATCATCATCTTATGTGAGTGATTCTGACGATGATCTTACATAAAATATTCAAAACTTAAGAAAAATCACCACCAGAAAATACAAAATTAGGATAACCCTAGTATTTCCTGATGATTCAAAACTCGAGACCAATGCTCTCTTTGATACAGGAGCTGATCTCAATTGTATCTCTCCATCAATCGTTCCCAGAAGGTTTTACAAACCAACTGAAGAACGTCTCAATTCTGCCAATAAATCTGAAATGAGAATTATTGGAAAAACTGAGGTATCGATTCTTAAAGGATTATACCTTATCAAAACTCCATTTGTCATAGTATCTGATATTGGCTACTCAGTCATATTAGGCACTCCATTTATGGATATTATTACCCCATATTCTGTTCAGCATGACAGAATTTCATTCAGAATGGGAGCAGAAGCTTTCATTTTTCCCTTCATTGAAGAATCCAAAACTAGGGATCTTAATCTTATTAAATCTTATGCAATCTCTCCGAAGGAGATTTCTGCATTAATCATTAATAGAGAAAAAGACCTTCTCTATCTCAAAACCAAGGTTCAATCTCATATAGTTGAGAAAGAGCTTCAGATCCCAGAGATTAAGGATAAAATCTCTAAACTTCAAACCTCTTTTGAACAAGAGGTATGTTCCGAATTACCCAGTGCATTCTGGGAAAGAAAACAACACATGGTAGATTTACCATATGAACCATCCTTTAATGAAAAGGATATCCCAACAAAAGCAAGGCCTATTCAGATGAATGGTGACCTTGAACAATTCTGTAGAAAAGAGATCGAAGATCTCCTATCTAAGAAGTTGATCTCAAAATCCAGATCGCCGTGGGAGTGCATGCCTATCTATGTCAACAAATCAAATTGAGATTAAAAGAGGAACTCCTCGGCTAGTCATCAACTATAAACCATTGAACCAAGCCTTAAAATGGATTAGGTACCCTATTCCCAACAAAAAAGACTTGCTTCAAAAATTATATTCATCATTGATATTCTCCAAGTTTGATATGAAATCAGGCTTTTGGCAGATCCAAATCGAGCCCCAACACAGGTATAAAGCGCATTCAATCGCTCCATTTGGGCCGATTTGAGTGGAACGTTATGCCTTTTGGTCTCAAAAATGCACCCTTTGAGTTTCAAAGGATCATGAATGACATATTCAATCCTTACTCAGAATTCTGTATTGTGTACATCGATGATGTACTATTATTTTCAAAAGATGTCAGACAACACATCAAGCATCTCAAAACCTTCTTCCATATCATCAAGAGAAATGGATTGGCTCTATCAGCCAAGAAAATGACTCTTTTCCAAACAAACATCAGGTTTCTTGGACACAACGTATCCAATGGAACAGTTATTCCAATCAATAGATCCTTAGAGTTTACAACTAAGTTCCCAGATAAGATTATTGACAAAACCCAGCTTCTAGGTAGCTTAAATTACGTATTAAGTTTCTGCCCAAATATTAATAGGTTAGCAAAACCACTACATAATAGGCTTAAGAAAATCCCTGAGCCATGGACAGAAGAACACACAAAAATTGTGCAAAAAATAAAAGCACAAGTTCAAAACATTCCTTGTTTACATCATTGGATCCAAGATCTCCCAAGGTAGTAGAAACCGATGCCAGTGATCTTGGCTACGGAGGAATTTTAAAACAAGTCCAGAACGACAATGAACATATTGTTCAATTTACATCTGGCCACTGGAATGATTGCCAAAAGAATTATTCCACTGTCAAAAAGGAAGTACTATCTATAGTACTTTGCATTTCCAAATTTCAATCAGATTTACTAAATCAAAATTTTTTACTAAGGATTGATTGCAAATCTGCAAAAGAAATTTTATTAAAAGATGTAAAAAACATTGCATCAAAACAAATTTTTGCCAGATGGCAAGCATTATTAAGTATTTTTTATTTTGATATTGAGTTTATCAGAGGAGAGAATAATTCATTACCAGATTTTCTAACCAGAGAATTTCTCCAAAACAGGTTCAAAGATGAGCAAAAAGAAAAAAGGAAAGGAGAAAGTATGAACCTCCAAAACTCACTCATCAGCACTCTCATCATTAAACCTATAATGACCTGGTCTCAGGTTACTCATAACCAATCATCATCCTCCAAAAATACTTTGGAAGAATTACCTGAATTAACTTCAGAAGATTCAGAGTTACATAATCGCATCCATCAATGGTTGCAAGATATGGATTCTGAGAAGATCAGAACAGTGTTACGTTGTATCCCAGAAATTGGGGAACCAACAACTTCATTTTCAAAACTGGAGGTTATACCTTCAAAATCATTTTCACAAAACACATCTGGAACAATTTCTATTCCAGAAAGAGGGATCACATCCTCAACATTTTTCCCCTCAAAAGGGACAAGGGATTCATTTCCCAAAACAAAAACATCATCTGAGTATTTTAAGAAACAACCAACTCAGGTGGTAACTATTATTGAAAAAGAATTTTTCAACCAAAACCCTTACTTGGCCATCCAAAGCTATTTTGGAAAAGGGATTTTTTACAGGCCATCTCTGTCTTCAAAAACTCCTCAATACTATCAGAGTATTTTGGAAATTACGGGTAGTGTGGAATTCAAACATTTCCATTATCCAAAAACAACAGAAGTGCAGTTTTCAACTGCAAAAATTCATAAGGTCATATCTCCATCAGACTGGAATAATGATCTTTATAAACAACTGACTTTCCCAGTCAGCTCATCTCATTCCATTCCCCATTGTACCTCGTACAATTACTGGGATTATCAACAGGCATGGTTTAATGCATTCCTCATTCAAAACAAAGATAACCAGCATTCTTGGTTATTTTTCTTTATTAATAAAAATATTGATTCAAACCGATTTCCATCTTGGTTTACACAATGGTGGGAGTTATTTGGAAACCTATCATCAATTCTAAAATCACCTGTGAAAGAGAGTTATGAATCTTTCCAGTCATGTTATAAACCATCAGTAAGAGAGGCTAGATTCCCTCCCTTATGCATATTCTGCACAAAATTTTATCTCCCTTGGGTATGTCAATGGATCTTATATCCAGAAGCAACAGGGGTGATGACTATCAAGCGTCGCTTTCAAATCAAATGGTGGTCGTCATTCACGATCCCTAAAACACTCTTATTACCAGCCGTTGAGAAATGGCTAAAACAAAAAGGTCACATGAATTACCCAGTGGAGGAAGTTCAAGCATCTTCACTATTATTGGCACAAAAAGCACATACAACTACTTTAATTGCTCAAGCAAAAACCCAAGAGGATCTCTTGGACATCATAAAGCAAATATCGTCAGGACAAACATCCCAGACGCCAAAACCAGAGGAAGCTGATTCGGATGAAACACAATCACCCGATAAAACAGTCACTCCATCACAGGGATCAGAAGAGGACCTAATTGACTTAGATACCTCGACCCAAGACATCAATTTTTGGGTTCCCAAATGAACTCAGTATTATTGGGCCTGCGTGTCTATTATTATTCGGGCCTACGTGTCCATTATTATTCGGGCCTGCGTGTCCATTAAAATTAGACCTGCGTGTCTTTAATTTATTTTATACTTTCCGAGGATAACTATTTTCAGGAAAGACAAAACAAGAAACGGTGCCGACAAGGCTACTGTTCCATTACCCAAACAGTATTTGACAAAGTACTGTTCCATCACCTGTTCGGAATAATGAAGCATCTACTGTTCACAACAGTAGTCAAGATTCCTACAGTATCAAGTGGCCGACAAGGTTACTGTTCTCGTGGCAGACAAGATACTATTCACAAATAGTACTAGCATCTTCCACAGTACCATTAAGAGGTTATTTAAGAAGAACGAAGTCAGAAGAGAAAGGGTCCAACATTTTCGAGTTTTCTCTCTAGCATTGAATACTCTACTCTCTCTGATCATAGTTTTAATTCATAACCTTGTTTAGTTTAAATATTTATAAGTAAGTTTGTTTATATTTTAGTTTTGTTTAATTTAAGCTTTGTGTTTAAGTTTTTTGTTTATTTATATTTTAAGTTTGTAAACATATGGCCGTACCATCTCTATTAATACATGCATATTTAGCAAAAACTATTATCTTAAAAAGTCGTACAATTTTATGACAAAGAAGTTCACATATTCAACAATCGATGTTCCATCAATAAAAAGCTATGTAAAGTTTTTGACGAATTTATTCGTATGAGTATGTATTGCACATGAATTCATCCAATGCACTCATGAAATCAACCTATATGTGTATGCTAATCAATTCAACTTTAGAATAAGTCTCATAAGTCTATTTTTCACATCCCTCTCCACTAATATAAATATGAACTTAGTTAAAGATCAATAAGGGTTTTACATGCTTGTAATGTAACGCTTAAATGGTTAATAAATGAAGATATTTAGGTTCTTTCCATATCTTAGCTTTCTTTTTATTCATGATGCACTTTTTAACTGTAATTAAGCTTTTTACTTGATATTTTAGTGCATCCTATATTTTCATTCTTTTCATATTATTTTATTACACATCTTTTTGTAATTTCACAACACTCTTAAACTTATTTTCAATTTTATTTTCTTCTTCTTTAAATGGATAATTATGTTGTGAGTTTTTTTTAAATAGGATGCATTACATTTTATCTTACTCTATAACATAACATATTATTACATTTTTTCTTTTCATATAAGCTAAAGGTGAAAGGGTAAAGGTAATGTTTATTAAGTAAGCATAAAATGTAACTTAAAGATATGAAATGTTCTTAATTGAGCTCAAATAGGTGACTAAAAATATTAACAATGGTTAACTTGAAATGCTCAATCAATCTAAATAAGGCCTAAATCATTTCTTATGCTAAATACTATTTAGGATTTCATTTCAATGCATGATGAAATAAATTCTAAAACATGATAGATCTCATTAACTCGAATAACTCACCACAAATTTTCTCTCAATAAGAACACCAAAATCAAGCATGAATATGTGCATAAAAATTAGAATCAATTCAATCAAAACTAACAAGCGTATCATATAATTAATGTAAGTATTTAAATAAGTATGTTATATTTCTTATTCTAGTCATGACAACAAATATATCATTAGGTTTATACATTTCATATCAAGCATGCATGCATGCATTTAGTTTTTATATATCTATCCATGTATACTCAAATCATGATTAAAATCATACTAAAAATAAAAAAATTCTAAAAATTGAAAATGTGTACTAAATATTAAAGTAGAGAATGAAGTTCTCTCTTCTAAACATTGTCTTAAATGTGTACATATAAATATGAAAAAGTAAAAGGAAAACTTTATTAATCTTAACATATCACATTTGTCGTTGAAATGCTCAACTACATTTATTCATCTACAAACAAAAACAATAAAAGAATAAGTAAAATAACATTAAGTTGCCTCCCAATTAGTATCACGTTTAACATCCTTGACTAGAAGTTCATATCAACTCCTAAGGTACATCCCTATGTGTCCATTTACTATTAAGTGTGTCGAAAAATAGTTTGAGTTTGAAGTGTTCAATAATACTTTATGTTTTGGTTTAAAAATATGGTATTCAATTATATTATCATGCCGTTTTTTATTTTCTTTTTGTACTTTTTGGCTTCTTATAAACATTCTATCGTAACTCATATAATTTATATATTTACAACATCTTTTTCACTTCTCTATTGGATTCTTCTGCTTGTCCACTTGATTGAGAATGGTAGCATAAAGGTGTGAGATCTAACCTTGGTGACCTTTCAATAGATGGTATGAGTTTAGATCCTATCTCAAAACTCTCCATAACCACATTAGGTATACATAAATAGATTGATTCTTGGTGATTTTATTTCATTGTTCACATCATCATGTAGTGTAGGAGAGTCAACAATTTTTTTTAAGTTATCATCATGATCAATAACATTTATCCTAAAATATTCATTAACATTATCAATATTATGAGGTTTGAATGTTTTAAAAACTTTAAATGTTACTTGTTCATTTTACATACTTATTGTAAGCTCACCTTTTTATACATAAATAAATGCTCTTTTGGTTGCTAAGAATGGACGATTAAATATGATAGGGATGTTACGATCCTCTTTCATGTCTAGTATAATGAAATCTACCATAGAGATGAACTTGTCTACCTTTGCCCTTTACTAACACATCTCTTATCACATCCCGGGATCGTTTAATTGATCTATCTATCATTTTTAATGTTACTGAAATGGGTTTGGTTTTACCGACCCTTAATATTTTGAAAACTGATAATGACACAAGATTAATGCTTGAACCTAAATCACATAGTGCTTTCTCAAAGTTCATGTTCTAAATTGTATAAAGAATATAACATGTAATATCAACGGCTGTGAATACAACATGTACGTTAGGTTCAATGGTGGTAAAGGTACCTGAGAAGGAGATCTCTACCAAAGAAAAAGGAACTGACAAGCTTGTATCTATATCTTATGGTATGGTGGTTTGTTCAACAAGCATAGGTCTACACCGTGAAGTATTGGATTTTATGAAGCAGATTGGTCAGGTTTATCTTCTACTTCATACCATTTCATAGTTTTGTCCATTAATTTACTGTCCTAAGAAAACATTTAATGTAAATTTCCCTGGAAACAGAACAAAAGGCGTGCTTTAACCACTGATGAATGTCTAAGGGTAGAAGGATGTTATAGAGTTCATGCTCTAGGTGACTGTGCAACCATAAATCAACGCTAAATCATGGTATTATTTCATTTATTGATTTCTCGGATCAGATATGATCTATCAGACGTTGGGTATTTTACTTGACAGTCTTGCATTATGCTCTTGTAATGTCTGGTATAATAACGTAGGGCGGAAGATCAGAGCTCAAACTTGGATTATTTGATCAGAAAAAAGAAAACTTCTAAGGGTTCTATTTTAATTGACTACTTTTATTCTAGGAAGATATTGCATTAATATTCAGTAAATGACATAACTGAGAGGTATACACAGGTGGTCATTTATTTGAAGAAGAAACAAAAGAAGAGTATAACAGACATACGGCAGAATAATTCTAAAAGTCAAAAACAGCATGAAGAAGTGGATATTGAAACGTTTAAATCAGCTCTTTCTGAAGTTGATTCTCAGATGAAAACTCTTCCTGCAACTGCACAGGTTAAACAAAGAAGGCAAGTTCCTTTGAAACATTCAGACTTTTTATACTTATTTACTCTCCTATGTATTTTTATCTCGTTCTCTTGACCATCATAATAGGTAGCTGCTAAGTACCTTGTTGACCGTTTCAATCGCATGAATGAGTGTGAAAATCATCCCGAAGGTCCTGCTTTAGAGGGTAAGGGTGCCGTAGGTTTCATCCCCTTAAGTATTGTCCTCCCAACTCTTGTATCTTCATGTTATGTTTTGAGAAATTACTCATTGCTACTAGGTGTGATCCTCCGGGCCAATAAAGTACAAATGTTTTGTTGCAAAAAAACAACTTTTTTTATATTTTATAACTTAATAATATGATTAACCTGAAGTACCACATGCATACTCCATGAGAAAAATATAACTGATCCTCTATTTCATATCAAGAAAGAATAATGAATGAGATAAAATTATAATTAACTTGCAGGTTTTGAGGGCGGCGTGTTTAAATAAGATATTAGTTTACAATGCATTATTATCCAAGTAGACTGGAACTAAACTTTTTTTTTATTTGGCTAAGAACTGAATTTTTTTGGTTTTGTTTTTCTAAATCAATATAAGGTATAAGCATCTTCGGCAATTTGCCCCACTGGGAGGTGAAAAGACTGCAGCTCAACTACCTAGAGACTGGGTTTCAATTGGTCATAGCAGCCAGTGGTCGTGGTAGGTATTCTGTATATGCTAGGTAAGTTTCTAATATAAATGTTACAACTTGTTCTAATTTGAATGAGTATATCCTCATTCTTTAATGGTTTGTTTTAAACTCACAGCAAGAAAGTTAGTTGGCGTACAAGGATGTTAGTGGTATCAGACTGGGCAAGACGATTTTAATTTGGAAGGGATTCAAGTAGAATTTGAGCCTAAATGGAAGTCACAAGAAGATGCTTTTTTTCCCTAAACATTAATCTTATGTTCCATTCACTACAAGGAGATTATTGAAATCCAAGTTAGTGCAAAACATAATGATAAATACTATATGATGGGTGATATTACCACATTATCCTTAGGCACACATATCATAAAACATGTCTAAAATGCATCGTTTTAAGGGAGAAGCTCATGGCAAGAAGATTCATGTTTACCTAAATATCAAAATACATATACGGTTTTAACCAAACATCTAAAAGGGTTACCTTTCGTTTAAGAGAACCAGTTTGTCATTTTACAGTTCTGGGATTTCTTCTCAAGTTGATACTCCAACTACATATTACTCTCTCAGAATTTTCATACTATACCCAAAAAGGTAGATATCAGATGCCAATGGAAAATCAAACCTGTACTGCACCTAGTAAAAGTTTTGTATTGTGATCTGTACATAGAAGACTTGCATGCTGATTACCGATTCGCCCAAAAATCATCTCTGAATGAGCAATCAAAAAAATCTTCTCATGTTATATGATCTAACCACTTGGTGTGAATTTAAAATATTGTATGTGGAGGCTGTGATATGGCATTCAACATGCTCCTCTACCCATGAATAACAATTCTATTTAAGCAGGCATTTGAGGAAATGTTCAATAATTACTGACAAAATCTGAAACCTCTCAGAAAATGACCTTTGAATTTTTTCTCAGAAGCTGTTTACACAAGCAAAGATCTGGCTGCACATGCAACATCTTTTATGAAACCTCATATCCACAAGGTGCTTACCAATAGGGTGCCTTGTGGTGTATAAAAACGACATACATCGAGGTACCTATCAACGAAGAGATCCATGACAGCAAATATGTGGTATTCAAGAGGTATGTGGGGTTCTAAACAATGGGATGTATTTATCTTGGGGTATTTATACCAAGGAAATCTATACACGAGGTGCACATGTTGGTTAAGATGGACCTTAGCAAGAGACAAGATGACAAGTATTGTAAAGGTGTATGAGCATGACCTCATCATGAGACAATGAACTAACCTTTGTATCAACATAAGTTAGATATGATCGTTCCCAAGGGGTGCCGATATGTGGAGATTGAAGAACCTATATATATTCTATATGATCCATTATTGGGATTTGTTTCTCTCTTTAATTCTCTCTAAGAATCCTATAACACTTAGTTATTCTCCAAAAAATTGACGCTTATCGTAAGACCTTAAGTTTTTCTAGTCAATCGAAAGAATTTAAGACCCTTTATTTCACACCCAGGAGAATTATATTTTGAGTTTTAAGAAATTTACTCCATTCTCAAAATGACCAATCATCATTCCGACTTAGAGCAATAAAGAAGATTACACCATATTATAGGAATATCACCCCAATCACAAATAGCATGGGGAATGTGACCACCCTCACCTCACATTACATTTCTTGAATTACCAAATCACCACATTACCTTTTCCCAATAAGGTACCTCCTCTTAGTAAGATACGTCTTACCAAACGAGGTACCTCCTCCTAATGATTTATCTCCTCTTAACTCCCAACGAGGTACCTCCTCCTAATGATTTATCTCCTCTTAACTCCCAACAAGGTACCTCTTCCTAGTGAGATACCTCTTTCCAATGAAGTACCTCCTACTAACAACGTACCTCTTCTCAATGAGGTAACTCCTACCAATAAAATACCTCTTCCCAAAGAGGTATCTCCTCCCAACGAGACACCTCTTAACCACGGGGTGCCTTAAGATATATAACAGTGAGGTACCTATCAACGAAGAGATTCATGACAGTGAGTATGTGGTGCTCAAGAGATACATGGAGGTACTAAACAACGTGGTGTATTTACCATGATAGTCTATACACGAGGTGCATATATTAGTTAAGAATGACCTCAGCAAGAGACAAGATGATAAGATGACAAGTATTGTAAAAGTGTAAGGGTATGACCTCATCATGGGACAGTGGACAAACCTTTGTATCAGTATAAGTCAGATGTGGTTGTTTCAATGGGATGCCAACACCTAGAGGTTGAAGAGCCTATATATATATATATGAACAATGTAAGCCATTATTGGGATCTACTTCTCTCTCTCTAATTCTCTCTAGAAATCCTATGGCATTTAGTTATTCTCCAAACAATGCCTATTATGAAAGATGAAATATTTGGTTAGTTATTCTCTAAATAGTGCTTATTATGAAAGATGAAATATTTGGTTAAGAATATACGATAACTCTAGAACATTTTGTACTTCAGGTTCAATATCATGACAATGCATTGGATTTAAATATAGAAGCTTATTTATGCCAAATACAAATGCAACTAATTAGATATCAAAATTTATGGTGCAAACAAGTCTTCAGTTTTGATCTATGGCAGTTTGACATTTAAAGTTCAATTCCTGAAAAAAAGAAGTGTGTATATATTCCAAGGCACCATCAATAATGGGTTCAGTGACCAAGCTACCAATTTACTAAATGAACTACAGAACCTTAGTAACAGATATCACATACCAGTAGCAGATGTTATACAAGAGCCTCTGAAATATAGTTCATTCTGAACCCCAAAACCAAGACATTTCAACACTTGTCTAATTTTTCTTTGGCTTAAAATCATTTGGACCAGCAAGCCCTGAAGGACATGAATTCATGTCTTCAAAGAATTTCATTGCTAATTCCAAATTCCCCATCTTCTTTAACATATCAATTAATGATCGATAAATATAGATTGAAGGACGAATCTTCCTGGCCTTCATCTCGCTGAAGAGTCTGATTGATTCCTCAATATTTCCAGAACGACCAAAGCTCTGAATCAATGCAGTATAAGTAAGCAAATCTGGCTCAATTCCATTATCACCCATTTCCTTGAAATATACAGCACACAAGTCTACTCTTCCAACCTTCTTCAGACCATTTAACAATGTATTGTAAGATATGACATCTGGAAAGATAGCAACCTCCTTCATGGATGAAAATAAGAGGATCATTTCATCAACACAGCCTGCACAACCCAAGATATCTAAAACAATATTATATGTGATCAAATCTGGTTTGCATTTCATACCCTTGATCTGGTTAAATATTAGAAGAGCCAGATCAATTTTCCGACATTCACCAAAAGAAAATATGATTCTGTTTAGAACTGTCATTCTTGGCAAAGTAAGCTCGGATATGTCTTTGACAAATCTCTGTAGCTGGGAAAGATCATTTGTTTTTGCAAAAGCCTTGGCAATATTAAGATAAGAAGTAGAAGTCAGAGATGCAGAAGTTGCTACTGCATCTTTAAACACTTGACATATGAGGTCAATATCATTCTTTTCACTAGCTGACAACAGAAGGAGGTTCACTACATTAGAACTGACATAAATGTGTCGATCGCTTACAGATTTAAGTAATTTAGCAGCAGCCAAGAGATGTCCAGATCTGCACAGTTTATCGATATAGGAACTACATATTTTAGCCACAGGTTTTGGAGCATTTTCTATAGCAGTGAAAATTTCATCCAAGTTCACTTCCTCTTCCTCTTTAAAAGTTCTAGTAGTAAGTGATCGAGCTGTGCTAATATATCGGCTTATATTGGTAAAGAATAGTCCAAACTGAGAGAAATAAAGTGGAACAGATGTGATATGATCCTGCAATTATTAAGTACATATAACAGGAACAATTAAACACCAGTTCGATGCGATGTATATAACAGGATAACAAAAAAACAATTTCAACCTCTACTGACATGTATTAAATTCATCTAAATAGAGTATGAACATATATAAAAAGTACAAACTCCCTTCTGGTACCAAAATTTTTCAAAGCCGCGTAAGTCAATGTTAATTAAAGTTCACAAGTTTGCTTGCATGTCAGACTGCTCCACGACCATGTGTACCTCAGATAAGTATCCTTGCAAGTCAGATGTTAATTCTATGCTTAGCTTGCTTCTATTTATTTCCACAGTGATACAAATGATAATCTTCCAACCAATTTGGCAGTTTCTAAAATGTAAAATACATATTGGACAGATGTTGGTTCTCTGAATTTTTCAAAATGAATCCTTTTTAGTTTTCATTTAAAGTCGTAAAATTTCTAGGGAGGTATTAACAAACAACAGTGTCCGGCACAATACAGCATTAAAAAAGCATTGAGTGAGAAGTAGAGCTTATTCTTCCTAGGTTTAGGAATGCATAAAATCTCTGCGAGCTTATCCTTTCCTACCCCCAAAATATATGCGTTTGAATCAAACATGTTCGCAACAATTCATTCAATGCTTCGTTGTTTAATTCCATGGCTTAGATAAGGCAAATATATTCCAAGTATAATATATTATTTTCCAAAATTCGAATCTTCCAGAAAGATAAGTAAAATCAAGAAGGGCTGCATCTAGAAACAACGTCCTTCTAGTTGAAATAGAAACGAAGAACAAGGAGGACATGATGTTTAAACTTACAGCGCATCGAGTTAGTCCATTTAGGCTTGGGGTAATCGGATTAAGAGGTATACAAATCGAAGCTGTGCTGGGAAAGAAGCAGCTATTGCGTACTTCAAAAGTTTTGTTACAGTGAGATATCCGTTTCAAACAACTTGAAGCCAAAAACATGGTCTCCACGGAGTTATTAGCAGTGATTTTACGAGCATGACAGAGTCACGCCCCCTGGTGAGGTTACGAGCTTCGTCTACTCGGGCCTTCGGCCATGGATATTTGTATAGTTTATTGGCCTTGCGTTTTAGAGAAGACGGCATTTACTCCCTCCGCAGTCAGCAGCAAAAAGAACTAAAACAAAGTAAAAAAGGGGTAGGGTTAAAACGGCAATATAATTCGCGTTTTACGTATGGGGTTAAAACGGTAATATAATATGCGTTCAAGCCTTCGAGGTTAAATAAAATAAAAATAAAATTCCAACTTTAAACTTTAGCTAAATTTATACGTACATTTTAAAATTTTAAAATATAAATTTTTTATTTAAAATTTTAAAATTTTATATATAAATCTCTAAATTTTTAAATTATACAATTTAGATTATTAATTTCTAAAATTCATATAGATAATAAATTTTTAATTTATAAATATAAATTTTAGTAGTTAAGTTATGATTTATATATAAAATTTTAAAAATTTAAATACTAAATCATACGTTTTAATTTTTTTGAAATATATGTATAAATTTAATTAAAATTTAAAAATTAATATTACAAACGATTAAACAATAATACTATATACAAACGTATTATTATATGAAATTTTGGGCATGAAACTTCTTATCATTTAACATTTATTTAAAATTTATGTTTATTGAGATAATATTGTCTTTAGATAAATTTTAAATATACGTATTTTATTTGAAACATCCTTTTAATTTAAAATAAAAAATTATTAAAAATTAATGAATTTATTGATATATTCTTCAGATATCTACATATTATTTATACAAGATTCGATAAAAACATATTGAATCTTTTGAAATAAGTTTAGTAAAATTCATAGAACTTATTAGCTTGAAAAAATTATAATACATATATGTTTTAGTTAATTATTCACTAATTTTTTTTTTAGATTTTTTTTTATTATATTGAATATTTAAATATTTTATCTTTATTATTATGAATTTTTGAGAATTAAAATATTAAGATTTGTATGATAAAGAAAAAAATAATAGAAGAGATATTGAGGTTATGATAAAAGAAATAATTGAGATATAATGAGTTACATAAAAAATTTTAGATGAAAGGGAAAATATTTAAAAGAAAAAGCAGGATATTTTGATTATATTACAACATGTAAAGATAAGATATTCATTTTATTATAATTTTAATTAATTAAAAATATTTTATAATTATCTAAATATTTGTAATAAATTTTTGGATTTTTTCACAATTTCTTACTCTCTTTTCCTTAGCCAGCTCACATTCTATTTCTGCTTTATGCGACTTTCCGATTTGATCGTCACTACACTGAGAGCCAGCTCTTCTTCCAATCTTTCTTCTTCTATTGTGAGGAGCAGAACAATTGAGAATCAGAATTTTGATTGCTTAATTGGGATATCTAAATTCCAATATGGACTCAGGTAGGCAAGTTTTCACAGTGGATCTTTTAGAAAGATACGCCGCGAAGGGCCGAGGAGTAATTACTTGTATGGCCGCTGGAAACGACGTCATTTTGTTAGGAACCAGCAAAGGATGGGTCGTTCGCCACGATTTTGGAGTTGGTGATTCGTACGGTAATTTCTTCAATACTTTTTTTTTCTGGAATTTCATTTTTCTTTTTCGTACTCACGAATGCATAATTCAGAAGAGGAACCTTGTATTTTTTCAGTTGCGTAATTCATTTAAGTGCATTTTGTTGATAGTTATTGAAATTGATCTGTGGATTGACTTTAATCAGCTAAATGGAATGAAATATATATATATATAATAGGGTGGTATAGTATTGTTAAATATGGGTGGGTGTAGAATGAACAAAAGCTCAACTAGAACTTCCAACTGATATCTCAATAATGGAATTAGCCATCTTTGAATTGTGTTTAACCTGATTTGTCTTGAGTTTCCTTGTAAGGCAAGTAATGGGTAGTTTTTATCTGATGTTTTTGACCTATAGATATTGATCTCTCTGCTGGTCGTACTGGGGAGCAGTCAATTCACAGTGTTTTCGTTGATTCTGGAGGGAGCCACTGTATTGCTACTGTTGTTGGGACTGGGGGTGCGGATACTTTTTATATACATGCGAAATGGAGCAAGCCCCGTCTTTTAACTAGAATGAAAGGCTTGGTTGTGAACGCTGTTGCCTGGAACAGACAACAGATTACAGAAGGTAATTTTTTTTATCTATTCTTGGCTATTTATAGGATGAGAGAGTTGGTATACGACCAGTATAGGTTTGTATTTTTATATGTTTTACCCACTCGTTCTGCAGCTTCCACGAAGGAGATCATTCTCGGTACAGAAAATGGCCAACTTTATGAAATTGTTGTTGATGAAAAGGATAAAAAGGAGAAATATGTAAAGTTACTATTTGAGTTAGCTGAGCTGCCCGAAGCTTTTATGGGTTTGCAGGTATTTTTTTTTCCTTTTAGGGATTAAGTCGAGGTTATCTTTATTTTCCTCATTCCCCTTCTGTAATGGAATATATTTTATACTTGGTTGTTTTGATATCTTAGAAACACGAGACTTCACCTTATAATAACAATAAGAAAGAATTATTTGTGATTGCAAGTCTCTACTTATAAGAGTGTTTGCAGTGCCTTCCTTTTGCATCTAGCTGATATAGACCATAACCGCTGAATTTTTTGTATTGACATTGGTGGCATTCATGTAGCTATGCGTATATATATTATAATGTCAAAAATGTTAACATTCCCTGCACATGATTGTGAACTTGGGTGTGGAGGATGGCTAGTATCTGTTTGACATCCAGTTGACTATGTCGAAGACATCTGAGTTTCGAATTTGGAGAACTCTGATGGGACAATGGGGATTTTCTCATCTTGGTAGCTTCAGAGCTATATGTATGCATTTCAGCTTCAGAGCTATATGTATGCATTTCAATAGTTCAAAACATTTTGTTTCCTTTTCCTACTTTTTTTAGTTTCTCTTCCCCCTCAGCTAGGGTGTAGAATGTCAGTTGCAGATAAAATAAAAAATAGAAATATGGTGTTTTCTGCTGTAAAATTTTGACTTACGAGAATTTAGTTCTTAGTCTTCATCCCATATTCTTGTTCTTTATTTACAGATGGAAACTGCAAGTATTATGAATGGAACAAGATACTATGTGATGGCTGTTACTTCAACCAGACTTTATTCCTTCACTGGTTCTGGATCTCTAGAAGTAAGTTCAGTTCTAAAATCTGGTCTGCATTGGTTGTTTTTGGATCTTTTGTTAATGGGCTTATTATTCACTCTGTTTTGAAGTTAAGCTAAGAAAAAAAAATATGAAAAAATTGTTACTACCGTTATATTTCAATGTAGTACCACATACTGAATATCATTAACTGCCAGAAAAATGACACCTTAGACGTGTCATCTGTTTCTCTAGCCTTTATTTCATTGTTAGCTTACTCTTCTTTTTGTTTTTTCCCTCTCGTTCTTTTTCTTGTAGTGACATGAATCCCTTACACTTTTATGCAGCCCATTACTTTTTTGCTTTGTATTTGATTTTTGAAATTTGTTGTCATTGATTTATATTCATTTCTCAGACTGTTTTTGCTAGCTATGTAGATCGTGCAGTGCATTTCATGGAGCTTCCTGGTGAAATACCAAACAGGCAACTGCTTTTCTTTTTTGTTGATATTATTTGAATTACTTTCAGAATTTAAGGCTATATACTTTGAATTGGGAAGTTACGTAATAGTCTCATTCTGAATAAATCATTGTCTTTTTTATTCTTTAATTCTTTAATTGATTATTTTATTATGTTTCCTGTCTAATAATGGGCTTTACAAATGTTTTCTTCCAGTGAGCTCCATTTCTATATCAAGCAGAGAAGAGCTATACATTTTGCATGGCTTTCTGGAGCTGGTATCTATCATGGTGGTCTAAATTTTGGTGCTCAAAACCTGTAATTTTTCGATTCCTAATTGTTCTTTTACTCAATGTAATTTCTAAACCTTTTGCTTTAACTATGGTTTTCTTTGGTATGGAGCTGATCACATTGTATTGTGTTAATCTAGCAGATTGGTTTCATGTGAGCATTAGATTTGTTCTCTTGAATCTTTTTCAACTCAAATGGTTTGAAAATATTTTGTACAGGTATCCAAGTGGAGATGAAAACTTTGTGGAGAACAAGGCTCTGTTGGACTATTCAAAACTATCTGAAGGTTCTGAGACAGTTAAACCCAGTTCTATGGCAGTATCTGAGTTTCATTTCTTGCTTCTCATTGGAAATAAAGTACAGGTGTGATAACTGTCATTAGTCATTCATCTTTTCCTGTGGATAATGTTCCCATTGTTGGGATTATATCTAAACAGCTAAAATATCATAAGTTGATGTATGTTTGGTTGAAAAGGTCAACAGAACCGAATGAAGCTTTGTATTTATTGATACTTTTTCCCCTGTTATACTGTTGCCTTTTTCTTTAGGATTATTATTTCTGGAATTTTCGTATGTTATAGGTTGTAAACAGAATTAGTGGGCAAATTGTAGAGGAACTACAATTTGAGCAAACATCAGAAGCAGTTACTAGGGGAGTCATTGGATTGTGCAGTGATGCCACTGCAGGGTTGTTCTATGCATATGACCAACACTCTGTTTTTCAGGTCTCTTTATCCCAAGGATTCCAATCTTACCCCTTCTTTTTCTTTCAATGTTGTACTCTACTGAGATTTTTCCATGTTGTTGGATGTGAAAATGTCATATAGGTGTCTGTCAATGATGAAGGCAGGGATATGTGGAAGGTTTATCTGGACATGAAAGAGTATGCTGCAGCTTTGGCAAATTGCCGCGACCCAATTCAGAGGGACCAAGTATATTTAGTGCAGGTCATGTCCAATTGCTCTTATTGTTCTTTATTTCTGGTTATAGACCTTTATCACTTCAAGTGTTCCACCACCATAAGGTCACATAAAATGTGTATTGATAATCGGAGTGACATGTGATGCAGGCTGAAGCTGCATTTTCTTTGAAGGAATATCACAGAGCTGCATCTTTCTATGCAAAAGTAATTTCTTTACTTCTGGATTTTATTGCCTTAATATATTTAATCATAATATGTTGATCATTCATTATTTTTTTTTGTTATTAATGGTGATAGATTCTAGTTAGTGAAATATCTGGTTGTAATATACCTGTTTTCAGTACAGGAATTTCATACTGATAGCTGCAAGCCACTTTTAAGGAAGTAATAGGCCACCCGATTTCAGATCTTTGATTTTAGTAAAACCAGATGCACAATATCACAATTAAACTCAAGTAAAATGCAATCTCTTGTACTTACACTACTAAACTTCAGCAAATGCAATTTGTCCCTCTCTCTTGTCCCCTGGCGAAGGAATGTGGGATATAAAAGTATTTTTTTTGGTACTTAATTGATGTTTGTGGCTCAAACCCTAAATTCCATCACTTTACCTCATAACTCTTTCTCTAGTATTAGTTTCTTTCTATTTCTAGTTGTCTCTGGAGAAGAACGCACTTAAATAATTTCTCTATCCTGTTTGGCTTCCCCTTTTTATATGGTTCTGTGTTTTCTTTTGTGCTTTCTAGCTCCAAGTTGCATTTCTGGATTACCTTACTGCTGATACTTGTTATATCATCAGCCATGCTTCAAGATAGAAAATTGATAGGATTCTTAAATTTTGCTTAGTTTTCTCTCATATAAAAGAAGCTTTTAACAACAAATGCAATTCTAGTTTCTGTATGATTTATCCTTCCAGTTACAATTGTTGTTTAGTATGCTGGACTTCTTATTTTTGCTGCGATCAACTATGTTCTCTCATGTTTGTGTGTTGAAAAATAAACTGGACATTTTATTGAGGAAAAATAATTCTACAAGCTCTAAAACATTATCACATATATGTCCATGTATGGCCATGTACACTGATAAGTAAAATATTCCTCACTTATGCCACATTGTAAATAAAACAAATTTTAATGATGGGATATTTGTTGCAGATTAATTATGTATTATCATTTGAGGAGATCACCCTGAAGTTCATAACTGTGAGCGAACAGGTAGTGGTAGAATAAGTTTTTTGAGCACAGATTTGGTATTGAGACAATGCTGTTTATGAATGTAGTAATCTATTCTTCTTGGTTGCAGGATGCTTTAAGGACATTTTTACTGCGAAAACTTGACAATCTTGCAAAGAATGATAAATGCCAAATAACAATGATTTCAACATGGGCAACTGAGTTATATCTAGACAAGGTTTGCTTCCCTTGGATGAGATAGCCATGCTCTATTTTTGCCTACCATTTCTCTGTTTTGAGTTACTTGGATGTAAAAACATTAAATTATTTAATCAATCCAATTAGAGAGCAAGATACTCTAGCTTAGTATGGCAAACCCTATGGTTACAATATGAATGTGAAAATCATGTTCCAGTCCAATTGTTACATTGTGCTTATTTTTCTGCCTCGAGTAAGGATTTAATGTGGAAATACGTTATTGTTATTGCTGTTTGTTTGATTTTCCTTTTTCCTTCTTTTTACAAATATTCTGACATTTTGACTTGGCTAATTGGCTATTGAGGGAAAAAGAAAATGCTCCGTACAATTTTTCTGTTCCAAAAGATCTGCTTAGGCAAAAAACAGTCTCTCTGTCTCTATCCCCTTTAGAATATGAGAGTGACAAATCAGTTCTATTTGTTGTAAACAACACATGTAATATATTCTGCAGTAATTTGTTGAAAGAGGGCTCAAAATTAGGAAGGTCAATTTGAATAGCTACCTGGTTATAGCTTCAGGTTTTGGTTACTCGGGCATGACTCCTGATGACCAAAGATGCTAAATTTTCCCCTTGCTTCTAATGTTATGAAGCCATCATCTACTTGTCTCTGTTTTTGATTGATATAGGCTGCGTATATCTCTTGTAGATAAATCGACTACTCTTAGAAGATGAGACTGCTTTGGAAAATCGCAGCTCAGAGTATCATTCAGTCATTAAAGAGTTCCGTGCCTTTCTTAGTGACTGCAAGGATGTTTTGGATGAGGCAACTACAATGAAATTATTAGAAAGGTATTTTTAACCTGTTCCTTTATACTTTTGAGGAAGACCTGAATGAAACAACTATTTTCTTTTCATGCATAAGTTAGTCTTTGGAGAGGATTCGGTTAATGAAATTGCTTATCATAATGCTCTGAAACTCATTGGCTGTTAAGACAATAACTGCTTCTGCCTAATATGTTAGTTTGTTCACTCATATATGCCACACTTGAAATGTCTAACCTTTAAGGGAGACTAACGATTATTGCGTGTTTGTTACATAGTATTAAAAATCCTAACTGTATAATTTTAATACAATCATGCGTTTCGTTGTCAAATTAGACCGTCTCGTATAGTATAAAAATAATACGGTTATGTAGAAATTTATTATGACTAGAAGTGTGGATTAAACCGTAGTGGACACTTAATTTATTTTGTCTGAATTTTCAATCATAAAATTATTTTTTATTTTAAAATATAATAAAAATAGAAAAATAAATTAAATATTGATTTAAATAAATTTTATAACAAAAAAATATTTTTGATATAAATTATTTATAATTAATTTTATCCAATTATTATATAGTTTGTCATCAAACACTGTACAAACTAATTACAATACAATTCAATACAGTTTGGTCCAATATAATTATACTTAATCTATCCAATACGGCGCACCAAACATGCCCTTAATGTACTTTGAATGCAACTCCATCTTTGGTTTTCTAGCTAAATGAAAGAACAGTGAAGAAATTTCTTTATGAATATGTTGCAGTTATGGTCGTGTTGAAGAACTGGTATATTTTGCTAGTCTAAAGGAGCAGTATGAAATTGTTGTTCGTCATTATATTCAGGTGATAATTGCTTTTTTTGTTGCACTATACATTCTATTGTGATACTTACACAGACTGTATGCAATAATAAGGTGTTCCCTTTCTTTAATGAATTTCAATATGTACTAAACAACCATGAAAGTACAGAGGACATTACATACACTCAACAAGGGCACATAACTTTTATGTGAGAACCAAGACTCATGCATTTACGTTAGTTTTGAACATCATGTTCCAAAAAATGTTTTGATGATCTTTTTACTATGCAAAGAATTAGGTGACTAGGAGTTATATATGATGTATGTGCCCTAGCACACACGTGGTTACAAGGCCTAGAAGAAAAAGTCCATCTACTGATAGCTAATATTTGTGCATGGCAAAAAATAAAATAATAGGAATGACTTCTTAATCCCGTAGACAATAACAAGTACTGAATAGACATATGCATAGGATGAAATAGTGAAGACGCTCACGAACTATGGGAAGAAGATTAAAAAATGGAAAGCAATCGATTTTTGCTTAGCTTTGGAATGAACAGGAGATGGTGACAAAAGGATCTGGTTGTAAATAATTTTGGCATGATATGAGAAATTGTGCTTTCAACTTTTTATTTTTATTTTTTATAAACGATTAAACCGACGGGACTCGAACCCATGCCATATATGCCGTTGCACTAGATGGTAATTGCTATTATGCTTTCAAGTGTTGAAAAAGAAAATTGTATTTAGTCTTTTTTTTGAGTAATACATATTACTTTCATTTTGTTAGCTTATAATTCTACATGGTCTGTCATGGCAGTCCATATGTTAATGGTACTTACAGTTATTTATTCTTTGTCCTCTTGTGTCTTCTCTCTCTTGGGTTCTGCTGTTAGCAAGGAGAAGCAAAGAAAGCATTAGAGGTGCTACGAAAACCTTCTATCTCTATAGATCTTCAGGTACAGATCAAATTTTACATATCATATACAAATATTTTCCTTCAAAGTTCCATCATTATTTGAGTATTTTGGAACTCTTATCTTGCAGTACAAGTTTGCCCCAGACCTTATCATGCTTGATGCATATGAAACTGTAGAGTCATGGATGACCACAAACAAACTCAATCCAAGGAAACTAATTCCTGCAATGATGCGCTATTCAAGCGAGCCTCATGCAAAGTAATGAGTAACAGTACATTCTTTTTTAATTTAATTATGCATTCTTTTAATACCTGTATGATTAAATTTGTTTTTCCCAAAGGCTGCATTGCAGTACAAGTCCTGTTTTTCTTGAAAATTAGCTCATTAGTCTCCGTATTTTCAACTTGAGCACATCTAGTCCCATATTTAGGCAAAAAAGTGCACTTCATTGTAAGTTTGGTCCCTTTATTCTTTTAAAAGGGCACTATTGGTCCCCCTTTTTTTAAATGCTCTATTAGTCCAATTTTCCTCTCCAAAATGGACCAAAAGTGCAAATTTCACTAAATAAGGGGATTGGGTATTTGGATATTCCCAAGCTGATAATAAAAGGACTAAAGTGCGCATTTGCATTAAATTGTAGCTTGCGTGCATGTATGATAACATCCACGATAAGCTAGTTTCATGTTTAGAGAAGCATATGACTTGGTAAACCTTGTAATATATTTCTTCTGAGAGATGGCAGTCAAGGCAGTGAAATTGCTTTATCAATTTGGCATTACTGGTCCTATGATAAATAAGTGACTATGTTGTCTTTTCCAATATTGGTAGTTGGATCATATTTTCAACATTGAATTTGCTCTGAAAATAATTATTCGTTGGTTTTATAGTTTAGATTATCTTATTTTATTGATGAACCACATCAATTATTTGGAATGGTAGTTGCATCTATTGTCTGGTGAACCAGGTTAAATACTTTGACGTAACATGTAACCCTAAAAACTAAAATCTTATTAATATTGGAGAACATATTCTGCACTGTACTTTAGCCATGGCATTTTAAATTTCTAGAATTTTGCAAAATATTGGAGTGTAGGAATTATATAATATTTTCTCAGCAGCATAGTTTTTTCGATTTGATAACGAAGAGCTCTAGATTTTGTTTCCTATCCTATGATTGATTAATATCTTTAGCCATGAAAGGCTTAGTCTTTAATGTTGTTAGTTCTTACATGTCAGCCAAGACTTCTATTTGGTTGAGACTGATATCTGAAAGTCATTTTTTCGGCTGTGCAATTTAAAGGTTTTTTACTTATTTTGAGCAAGTGTTTTGGAATAAAATTTATTTCTGTCTCGTATCACATGCAGGAATGAAACACACGAAGTTATCAAATATTTGGAATATTGTGTTCATCGTTTACATAATGAGGACCCTGGGATTCACAATTTGCTTCTTTCTCTATATGCCAAGCAGGTCGATTTTCTTAGTTTGGAATTTTAAAATATATGTTTTGTTTACTCAGTCGTATTATGTATTGCATCATAACTTGCATTCTACTCTTTTGTTACCTCATGTTGGTATACTAGGTTTAATGCATCATTCTTACAGGATTTCTAGTAATTTGTGTGAACTGCCTGACACATCTATTCTTTTAAATGCATTATTATTATTTGCTAATGTCTTTTGAATGCATTATTGTTATTGTTATTTTTATTGCTTTTCCCTTGCATAACTGTGTAAGGTGGTTTATTTGGATGAAGTTCTAAAAGGACATATATGACCAATATCATGCTGTCTTTTTAGCAAGGATCTACAAAAAACATACGAGTAGGACACATGTGCACATAAGTTTGTTTGTCATCTCACTTAATGAACTCTTAGATTGTACAATAAACTGGAAGCCAGTTTCATTTATTTAGAGCTATTTCTCTTTGCATTTGAATTTCTACATGTCCAGGTTTGTGTGATATGCGTGAGTTACAATCGCACCAAGATGCACTCAGATAAATGCGACTGTTTTCATTTTCTAGCTTATTTTCAGAAGTTCACATTGCTGGTGGAACTAAGGGTTGTTTTTGGCTGTGTAATCAGGAAGATGAGAGTTCACTCCTGCGTTTCCTACAGTGCAAATTTGGAAAAGGGCAGGAAAATGGCCCTGAATTTTTTTATGATCCTAAATATGCTTTACGCCTTTGCCTTAAGGAAAAGCGGATGCGTGCCTGTGTTCATATATACAGCATGATGTCAATGCATGAGGAAGCAGTTGCACTTGCCCTACAGGTCAGTTGGATGCTAATGCTTTGTGTTTCTTCATTCTTAAAACTATATCTTTGAAGTTTTATATATTTTACAGAAAAATTACTTCTTCTCATTTCTTAATATCAGATCCCTTTATATATACATTTGTTATGTCTAACATACTGTTGGAATTTATTACTATACAGCTGTAAAACATCCTGAAAATTATCCTGAAAATCAGGAAACTAACATCCTAAAAACATGGGTTGGTTCCACCACGAAAATCGAAGCGTCACTCATAAAATCAGGGGTTGGTTCCACCACGAAAATCAGAAGCGGCCGTACTCCTAGGTTGATTTCTGGCTCCACTCGAAGCTAGGCAATATATGTTTTCCAAACCAAGTGCTACATTTAACTTTGTGAAATTAGGTGAAACAAAGCTTTAGTTAAGAATATCTGCTTACTTGTTGCCTAGATGGAACATAGTTGAGGGAGATCATCTTGCGCTTCAATTTTCTCAGCGATGAAGTGTATCAATTTCCAATGTTTAGTTCGATCATGGTGGGTTGGATTTTGTGAGCAATTGCAATTCTTGTTGGTTGTCCTGTGTGATTCTAATAGATTGAATGTTCGACCTTGAGTTAAATATAGCAGTCGTTTAGCCAAATTCCTTCACGTATGCCCCAAGCCAATGCAGAAACTCGGCCTCGGCCTACGTCTTGCTCTTGCCTTGCTTTTTGCTACGCCATGTCTGCCAAATTTCCCCCCGAATAAATGAGCAATATCCGGATGTGGATTTTTAGGTCCTTAGGAGATCCTTGATCGGCGTCGGTATAAATTTCCAATCTCACTATTAATTGTTTTCTTGAACATGAGTCCGCACCAGGATCCTTCTTGAAGTATCTTAGAATACGATTTCTTGCCTCCAGTGATCTGCTTGATGGGTTGCCAAGCGACTATGACTTGAAAAACTTATATACGGGCGTGTATGAGTCAAATAAATTAACTTACCTACCAAACGTTGATATTGCCCTTTGTCGGTTCCCCGATTCATCGGTTCGAGGCATTAGTTTGGTGTTAGGATCCGTGGGTGTTTCAACGAGGCTTACGCAGCTTACGCTAAATGCAGGTCTCGCATGTGAGATCTAGAACATATTTGCGTTGGCTTGAAATTCCTTTACTACGTGCCACATAAAATCTGAGAAATATTTCAAATGTCCCCGAGTCTTTAATCTCGAATTCCTTGGATAATAGCATCTTAAGTCTCTTCATTTCTCTACATGATTTCTGTAAGAACTATATCATCTGACATATACAATCAAAGTTGTAATTCTCCCATCTGTGAAGTGTTTGACAAATAAAGTGTGGTCTGCGTGTGTGCGAGAGTATCCATCTGTTTGAGGACCTTGGTGAATTTTTCGAACCATGCTCTGGGTATTTGTTTAAGTCCATATAGTGCCTTTCTCGGCTTGCGTACCTTCCCACTTGTGTATCTTTGGTCTCAAAGCCGGGAGGCACGTCCATGTAAACTTAACTTGCGATCAAATCTCCGTTTAAGAATGCGTTCTTGACATCAGTTGACGGTGGCGATCCTCGTTAAGCGCTGATAGGCAATGACAAGACACATGTGTTAAGTTTGCTACGAGGAGCAAATCTCTTGATAATCAATTCCATATGATTGGGTGAACCGCACTTTTGCCACTAGTCGAGCTTTATATCTGTCGATATTTCCATCGCATACGTTTAGCGAGAATATCCATTCCTGACCAATCCCTCTTTCCATGTGGTAGCTTTGTTAACATCCAATGTACCATTCTTTTCAAGTGCGATGTATTCTTCTAAGGTTGCCTTGCACCATTCGGGGAACTTTTAGAGCCTCGTTGATAGAATTAGGAATCTTGATGTTGTCTACGGGATGTCAAAATGCGAAATTTTGGGGACAAATTTGCATAAGAAATGTAACTTCGAAGGGGATGTTGAGTGCGTGATCGAACACCTTTTCTCTGCGTAATAGGAAAGATCAAACTGGAGTCGAGAACCTAGTGTTGGACTAGATTCTACTTCATCTTGTAATCTACCGGTCGATCGGCAGCGCGGGAGAGATTCTTGGCTTTCTTTGATTTTGTGTGGGCAAGTCAAAGTTTCTCTTTCTTCCATAGACTTTTATGGCATCATTAGGAAGGAGAAGATGTCTAGGATGACGATGGGAGATTGATTAAGTTTGGAAGGAAGAATACGGAATGGGAACCGGGTTGGAAGAGGACAAAGTAGTAGAGATACTTGCGGAGATGGTAGGTTTGGTTCGATGAGCGATGACCAATCCCGGTTACGTAATTCATTTGTGTGATTCTCCTGATTGCGAAATTAGAATAGAATGGAGTTTCCTCGAAAAGAAATGCGTCCGTGGAATTGTAAAACTTATGGGTGATAGGAGAGAAACATTTGTAACCTTTTTGATTGGTGAGTAGCCAAGAGAAGATGCATTTAAGGGAGCGAGGATCAAGTTTACCACGATATTGTGAATGAATATGGACAAAAGCGGTCTGACCAAAAAAATCTTGAAAGGAATTTGTGACCGCAGTTGTGAGGTAGAATATTGATCTGAAATACTTGTAAAGGTGAGTGAAATTTGAGAACTTCGAGAAGGCATTCGATTGATCAAGTGTGTTGCGGTAAGAATAAACCCACGAAATTTTTTTAGGAACGTTGGTTTGAAAGAGCAAAGTTCGGGCAACCTCAGTATATGGCGGTTCTTACGTTCGGCTCGCCATTTTGTTGTGGTGTGTCAGCATGAAGCTTTGTTGGACAATACCATGTGATTTGAGATATCCTAAGATCAAATTAAAGAAATCCACTAGCATTATCGGTTTTAGGATTTGAATATGGGCATTAAGCCGAGTTTGGATCATGGCGTGAAAAAGTGGAAATATGTGCTTGGTTTTGAATTTGTCTTTCATAAGAAATGTCAACCATGATCAGTATGGTCATGACTTATGATAAAAACCATCTAGCACCGATATACGGGAATGCGACATGGTCCCCACGAAAATGTCACCGTGAATGAGAGAAAAAAGGGTGACTTGGTTTGTCGTCGCGTGGTGAAAAAGTGTTTCGAGTATGTTTTGCCAATTGACAAACTTCACAACGAAATAAGTTTGGATTTATATTGATGAATAAGGATGGAAACAAACGTTTCAAGTAAAAATTTGGATGACCTAGGCGAAAGTGCCACCGCATGATTTCACTTTCTTTATCGACGACTATTAGACTTAAGATTATGACTCAATTGACATTGATGACTAACGGAATGGATTGAAGGAGTGTTGGCGTCAAGAACATGTAGAGGCCCGCACGAAAATCGACTTCCAATCATCTTCCCTGAGCTCAGGTCTGAAAAACACAAGATTTAGCCAAGAATTTAGTTTCACGATTAAGGTCATGATTAAGTCTACTAGCCGATATGAGATTGCGGTCAAAATCGAGGCCAAATAACACGATTTGAGGATGAGGTTGTTCGAGAGACATATAGTTCCTGTTCCGACCACTGTGGTTCGAGTACCGTTGGCCACACGCACTGTTTGAAGTCTGTTACAAGGTGAATAGGTTGTGAAAAGTGATTGATCACCTGTTATGTGATTGGAAGCACTTTGAGTCTACTATCCAAGATAAAGGGAAATTTGGGCATGCATTCTTTGAATTCTGAGTTATGAGTGGGATTAATGTTTGATTTTTGTATAAGTTGTTGGAGGAGATCCAACTGATCCTTAGTGAATGGGACATGATTATCAGATAGAGATATGTCAGTAATTGCAGCATTTCCCTTTGCCCCCCGGTCTCGATTTGTTTTCCAGTCAGCAGGCTTTCCATGTAATTTCCAACAGATCTCCTTAAAATGCCCAGGTTTTCTACAATAGTCACACCATGTGCGACCTTTCCTTATTCGATTAGTGTCGGTATGTTGAGTATTGCTTCGTGCAGCATATGTACCAAAATCTGGTGAATTGCTTTTGATTGTTGCAAAAGTTGGGACTTCAGGAATCGTGGAAGGATTTGATTGTCCCAGCATGACACGTTTTTGGCTCTCCTCTCTGCGCACCTCAGAGAATGCCTCTCGCAGACTTGGTAATGGTTTTGTTCCAAGAATTCTACCCCTTACTTCATCAAGGGATTTATCGAGTCCCATCAAGAATTTGAAGACACGCTTAGTCTCCACAATTTTTCTGAAATATGCACGATCTTCTGGACATTTCCATTCATGTATCTCAAACAAGTCCAGCTGTTGCCAATGACGAGTAAGAGTTGTGAAATAAATAGTCACAGAGTTGTCGCCTTGGCGCAGGTCTTGGAGAGAACTCTCCACATAGAAGAGCTCAGAAGTGTTCTCACTACTGGAGAACGTTTCTCGTGCAGCTTCCCATATTTCTTTTGCTGTGGTGTACAACAAGAAATTTTCTCCTATTTCGGTTGTCATAGAACTGATTAACCAGGACATAACCAGATTGTTTTACTCGCTTTCAGTTCCGAAATCAGCAGTATTGGGATCGGGTTTTGGGATATTTCCAGTGAGATATTCATCCTTGCTTCGCCCACTTATGAACATCATCGTTGATTGAGACCATTGAAGATAGTTTTGGCCATTAAGTTTGTGTGTGATGATAGGGGCGAGATTATTATCTGTGTTGCCTGATGTTAACCGAGGAGCAGTGGGAGTATTAAAAGAGGGATTAGATGCAGAGGAATGTTCTTCCATGGTGAGCTGTTATTTGGAAATAAAAGAGATAGATTAGAGCAGTGGTCTTTCTGCCCAGAGCTCTGATACCATGAAGTTTTATATATTTTACAGAAAAATTACTTCTTCTCATTTCTTAATATCAGATCCCTTTATATATACATTTGTTATGTCTAACATACTGCTGGAATTTATTACTATACAGCTGTAAAACATCCTGAAAATCATCCTGAAAATCAGGAAACTAACATCCTAAAAACATGGGTTGGTTCCACCCTGAAAATCAGGAAACTGTCCTCCTAAAATCAGGGGTTGGTTCCACCCTGAAAATCAGGAAACTGACCATACTCCTAGGTTGATTTCCTACATTATTTAAATTTCGGTGGTGGTTGTAGTGGCCAATCATTCAATTTATCTAATGTTTTAGTTTAACCTCTCAATTATCACTAATATTGACCACTCGGATGTTAAATGCATTAATATCAATTGAATAATGAAGTTTTTGTTGTTAGATGGGTTTCTTTTGTGATGTTTGGCTTCTTTTTGAGCTTGTTTAGGCTGAACACATTCTTGTTGATATTTTAGGTTGATCCTGAACTTGCTATGGCTGAAGCTGATAAAGTTGAAGATGATGAAGACTTGAGAAAGAAGCTGTGGCTTATGGTTGCCAAGCATGTCGTTGAACAGGAAAAGGGAGCAAAAAGAGACAACATAAGGAAGGCAATAGCCTTTCTCAAGGAAACTGATGGGCTTTTAAAGATTGAGGATATACTACCATTCTTTCCAGATTTTGCCCTGATTGATGACTTCAAGGTGATGATATTTCCATAACCTCGTGCTGGTCATGTTGTTTATTCTTATCATAGGCTGTAAATATTACTATGCAAAATGATTGATATATTACTGTTGACTTAACTTCTGAAGTCTGCTTCCGCCTGTATGTCTAAACTTCAATGCTAAATACATTGAATTGATTCAAATATTCTCCACTGCGAGTAGTTTTTTCCTCAAAATATAATTAGTTAACATTTTTATGCCTTTTAAAGGATTTTGTGTTAATATTCTCCTTGTGATATGTCTGTAATTAAAGACTCTCAAGGATCAATAACCTCTACTGAAAGTTTGCAGGAAGCAATCTGCTCATCATTGGAAGATTACAACAAGCAAATTGAACAATTAAAACAGGAGATGAATGATGCAACACATGGTGCAGACAGCATTAGAAATGATATAAGTGCACTTGCTCAAAGATATGCGGTGATTGAACGTGACGAGGAATGCGGGGTATTAATTGCTCTTTTGTGCCAGAAAAATGACAATTTGGGAATGATTTGTCAACATTGTACTTTTTTGAACATTTTAATAACCTAAGGGACTATAGGTGTGCCTTTTAAAAGAAAAGGGACTTTAATGTACCTTTTAAAAAGCGGACCTGGGAGATACTAGATCCCTTCATTTATGACATGACAGTGACACCATGTGACATGCACATTAAAGTTTATCATGCATGATGACTCTATCAGCTCCTGTACTTGCCTTCCTGTTCTGGTTCATAAGTTCTTTCTGTTTAGAAAGTCAAATTAGAACTTTGATAGTCTTTAATACAAAGGCTACTCTGTATTAATTATTTCATCTTTTGCTTTCTGTGGTTAGCTGAAAAAAATTGAGTTTGTTTTCTGAATTGTCTTAATTTGGAAATTTCTTTCTAATCTGGACTTTTATTTTTTTATAAATGAGATCTAGAAATAGGACTTGTGTATGTTGATTACTGAGACCTGGATCATAAAAGGTAACTACTGAACTGTTTCCTCCATAATTGTCTTCTGCAAGGCCCTATTTCTTGCAAATTATTCTTCTATAGTATCAACTTTTTGCTTCTATTCCATCTTGACTCCTTTTGATCCATTTTCTTCCTACCCCATCCCCCTTCCCTCTCAGAATTTTTGTTGATTCTCTCATCTCCATCTTTGACTTTCATATGACATTATTCAACTATTTTCCCAATTTCAAGCTACCCTTTGCTAAATCTGTGCTGACTTCTGGTATATGACCTTTTCAGGCGTGTAGGCGTAAAATATTAACTGTGGGTAGGGAGTATCAAATGGCTCGGGGGTATACATCTGTTGGGCAAATGGCACCTTTCTATGTCTTTCCATGTGGACATGCATTCCATGCAGAATGCTTGATTGCACACGTGACTCGTTGTACAGATGAAACTCAAGTAAGTTGAAGGATTATCTTCTGTACTTATCTTTTCTTAGTCTTATCTGTTGATTGCTTGGGCCTTGGAATATTTTTTCTATGCCTCCCCCTTATTTTCCCAACTTCTATTAAAAGTTCCACTTTCAGGGGTAGAAATGAGGGGAGGAGACAGAAGAAAAACTCAAGACTATCATTTATTGATTTTTGAAAGTTCCTATCATTGCTATTATGAAGCTGGGTTAAGTAAATTGAAAATAGTAATTAGGATTTTTTGCACAGACAACAACAAATATTTTAACAATAATATAGGCAGAAGGATGAGAAATATAATGGGTTTAACATTCTGAAATTTTCCTTGAAGTGTGTACATGGTTGCATCATCATGTATCAGTAATTCCCTATTTTCTATTCTGGGGATCTAGTAAGTTGAGCAAAAAAGAAGCAGAGTAGGAAGTAATGTAGAACAAGGAAAGATCAATCATGCGGCCTAAATTTTGTGTAAATGGTTGACCGGTTAAAAAAATGAAATTAGGAGTTGCCAGCCTTTAATACAGGTGACAGACTCTTCTCATTTTGATATCATATATATGATTTATTTTTTAAATATTTCCTTTATATTTCATATAATTCCTTCAAATTTTCTCTGCCTCAGTTTCTTTATCTATTCCCTTCGTAAATTTCTCAAAGGCTCTTAATCTGGAAGCTTACAAAGTCTTGAAATTTCTTATTTTCTCTGCTTTCTTGTCCTGCCTATGATACAATTTTGGAGAACAAAACTTTCAAGTCAGCATTAGTCATTGTTGCGCTGACCAATATTCTTATTAGTATTTATTGGAATTTTTTTTTTTAATGTTATGTCGTTATTTTCCATGCCTAGTGGATAATTTATTTGACAGAAGTATTCTGGCACCAAGATCTTTCTTCCCTCAGACCATTCTTTGACTTGTTTTTAATTTAATTGAACAGGCAGAGTATATACTGGACCTACAGAAGCAACTTACACTACTTGGTGGGGAGGCCAGGAAGGATTCAAATGGTGGTCTGACTGAGGAATCCTTGACAAGCATGACACCTGTGGACAAGGTACTTATTTCCTTGTACTCCCCCCTTCCCTCCCTCCCTCCCTCCCTTTCTTCTCTCATTTACTTTTATGCTATTATTTGGTAGATTTTAGTTCAAGCGTAAGAATAAAAATTTATTCTGTATTTACTTTTATGTTAATTATTATTTGGTAGATTTTAGTTCAAGTGTAAGAATAAAAATTTATTCTGTATCAAGTCTCGTTTACTTTTATGTTAGTTATTATTTGGTAGATTTTAGTGCAAGCGTAGGAATAAAAATCTATTCTGTATCAAGTATCGATCTTTTTATCTTTCACATTCTGGTTGACATTTACTTTTTTTTTTTGGCTTTTAAGGAGTAATTCTGAAGCTTTTGTCTAAAATAAAATAGGAGTTATGATGCCTTGTGATTATTTAGGTGCTTATGTAATTCAGAAACATGTGCTTCTAGCTAACAATGTAACAAATTCTGTATAGTTAACCGATATGTTTTATCTTAGCAGCTTCGTTCACAGCTAGATGATGCCATAGCCAGTGAGTGCCCATTTTGTGGAGACTTAATGATCCATGAGATTTCTTTGCCTTTTATACTTCCGGAGGAAGCACACCAGATTAACTCTTGGGAGATAAAACCACATAATATTGGAAATCAAAGGAGCTTTACTTTGCCTTTGTGATCATAATTTATGCAAATGACTGTACTGGCATTTATCAACTTGACTTATGAGCACCTATCGTTTGATTTGTTGTGAAGTCAAATTAAGGTTTTGATAATGGTGTAGCAAGTCTCAATAGGTACGTTCTCCAAAGACTTACTGTGCAAACCGAAGTTGGTTTTGTATTCCTGAGATGTCGGATGCATAATCTTTGTAAACAATGCTTCCTGGTAAGTGCTTCTCAGTTTGGTCAGATTGATAATATTATATTTTTTAAAATGTTTGATACGAAGAGAAAGTAGAAGTTACTGGGTACTGTTTTTTAAGATTAATAGATCATATATAAGAAGGAAAAAAGAGATCTGATTTATTTATACATGATATATAAGAACTGGTTAAAAAAAGACCCTATTAATAACATCAAAACACTAATAACTTTAGAGAAGTATTGAAGCTTCCTCTTTATTGATCAAACAAGTTACAAGTGTGGTTGGCTTGAAGATGAATCATGTATTGATAACTCAAACCAAAATCGTCAGTCCTCCTTCAACACAAAGCCACTGACCCACGAAAATATTACTGCAATTCAGATTTGGATTAATGTAATTGAAGTGTGTATCTGTGATGTTGTGTTGTTTATTCACCATTACGCATGTATCTCCCTTTTGGACTCCATAAACTTTTTGACATTGTAAGCCAAACCCAAATTTTGGGATCACTGCAAATATTATATATGATTGTGAGCATATTATAATTCGATCAACAGAATTATTAATAGAAAATGCTAGTTTTTAATTTTATTTTTACTCACATGAGCCAATTATTTGACTACTTGTGTCAGCTAAGGAAACCTGAAGAATAACAGAGGGCACAAGAACCAAATTAAAGAGTACCATTATTGCTACTTTCTTGCCCAAGTTGGCCATTTTCATTACCTTTGCTTTTGCCTTAGAACTTGTTCAATTTCTTTTTGTCTGTGGCTCAAGTGGTATTTGCCGTACTCTTTTTATAAGAGGAAGCCCTTGTAAGAGACAAAGTTATCTTATTTTTTATCGTAATAAGGGACGAAATTAACTAAGAACTTAGTTCATCAACTCTGATAACTAAAAATGCCAGCTTGTGTGGCTTCCTCGTGCCTTTGTGATTTGATAAGAGAATATTCAAATATAAACTAACTTGGTATTATAAACATGGTCAATTTTGGTTTATGAAATCAAATGTGTTTTGCCGAAAGAAAGCAAATAAGTCAAAAAGAAGAAAAGACCCTAATAGATTGTAAATTGCACATTCATTAGTATTCATATCAATTTTGATTTCATACGTGACAATAATTTAAAAAGAAACACTTATTCATTTTCTTTGAAAAAATAAAAAAATATTTACACATATTAGACTTATCCTAAAAAGATGCTGTAAAGATTAATTCTTTACTTTTCTTAAAAATATATCCATATAAATATAATAGTAAGTAAAAGTCATTACTCCTAAATGATTGATAATATTATCTTATTAATTACCGGTAAAAAATAAAACCTAAATGTCACTAACAAATTAAATAGCTTTTTATTTTTGTTTGTTTTGCAGAAGACAAAAGAACATAAAAATAAATAAAATAGTAAAAACAATTTTTAAGAACAATAAATATATGATTATAAAATTGTCTTATTATTAAATTATAATTCAACTAATTAAGTTTGAATCAACTAGTTTTTAAATTTTAAATCTGTTACATAGTTTACATGCACTTTTAATTTGATGATTTAGCTTTAGGAGCTTAATTTCGCTATATATTATTTTATTATAATTATTGATTAATAATTCAATTATTAGTTAACTAATCTTGAATAGCTTATAATATAATTATGATAGTTAAATTTAATTGAACCAAAAAATTTAAACCAAATAAAATTGAATATATTAACAATATTTAACCTAAATAACTAATTTCAATTACAATTAATTATAAAAATTTACAATTATATATAAATATTATGATTTAACATTAAATATAATCAAAAATCAAATTAATTGTACACCTAATCTAAAATCCAACATATTTTTAATACTTATAGAATTAATCACATCAACAATTTAAAATTAAAACTTTAATTAAGTCAAAACATAAAAATTATATTGAATCATAATCAAAGGCTTGAAATGACTAATTACTAAATATTTAGTTACTCGTGGAAATCACAAAATCCAATAAATTAAAATAATTCATAGTAAATAAAAAAAAGTAGAAAAAAAATAATTTAGATAAATTATTATAATCAAAGAAATCAAAAATATTAATCTTCTTCTTTTTCTTCGATCTTCTTTCAACAATATTCAAGAATAAACTTTTATCCATTTTCTATCTAAATTTCGAGACTTTTGGCTGCATAACTCATAAAATAATGTGTTATTTGGGTATTTAAATGGATTAATTAAGTTTTTTATTAACATATTGAAAGTTTATAAGATATGGACCTGATTAACCTAGAGGGGGTGAATAGGTTATTTTTAATTTTTATCAATTTATAATTTAATAACCTAAACAAAGCGGCCAGACATGCAATCGTGTGTAAGAGTAAAGTGTGGAAATAATAACACACGATATTTTTAGGTGGAAACCACCTAGGCCACAAACATGACCTAAGAGAAAACCACTTCCATTCAATCGGACCACCTAACTTTCCACTATGAAAATCAAATGTTCAAGTACAAACTCGGCCTTATGCTACCCTCCCTAGGATACTGCCCCAATGTACTTTACTTACGAGCCCCTGCTCTGTTTTCAAAGTTTCTAATATTAGCGTGAGCGGTTTCCAGACCAACGTTCCAATAAGCTCCCCGCCAATCAGATCGTTCACAAATGAACTTTGTCGCCGAAATATGTAATAACTGATGTTGATGAAAGTGAACTGCAACTCTACCTTTTCATTCACAGCATATCTATATTAATTCCTATATTACCTTAAGTGAAGCTCTTGAATGTTAGCCTTTTCTTCTTCATTTTTATTCGGCAGTGAACGGCTAACATATATATATAACAATTTGTAGCAGTTTCTTTTTTCTTTCTATTCGGCCACACCTTATTCGCTTTCTATTTTTTCCTCGCTAACACACTAACCCTAATGTCTCTCTATATATAGATAATAATAATAATACTTAATGATATTAGGGTTAGGGTTAAATGTGTTTTAGTCTTAACTTTTCAAAACTCATTAAAAACAAAAACTTAATATTATCTTAAGATATATTATAAAAATATTTAATTAATAATTTCATAAATTAATTAAGGTTTGAATAAATATTTTAACATAAAATATAATTTCAGATTTATGAAAATGTGTTATTAAACGCATTTAACGCAATCCTACATATAGTAGTTATAAAAACATACCGCGAAAATGCGAATATCTGGAACTTGAATATTTGTTCGGTTTTTCTTGATAAACTTGATAACAGGTCTAAAAACAAACTTACAAGTAAATATTTTGTCCACGAAAATAGCCAACACTCATAATCTTTACACATATTAAGTCGGCACAGTTGGAGGGTAGAAAATAGATGTAGATTCGTGTGTCCACATGACAATTAGTGAAAAGTGGATGCAAGGATGATGAATGTGGTGGCGATATGTGTCTGATTGAGAAAGCAACACATGTCGCACTTGGAGAGAAAGAGGACGTATAGTATGGATGAACTTAAACCACCCTATCCTACATTATCTTTTACGACTCTGCTCTGGAAATCGTTGGTGATATTTTAGTAGTGATTAAGGAAGAAGAACACTAGCTTCCTGTTCAGATTACGTTGATTTCTCTCTGTTTTTTTTAACAGTCTAGACTTGAAATTATCATTATATCATAAAAAATAGATGTACGTGTTATGCATTATTTCTATTAATTAATGTAATCTAACTTTTGGGTTTTTTTTTATCATATGTTTTAGACATAATTATAATAATTTAAATATTTTGTATATTTTTAAAAATTATCTTATACGTTTTGAGTATAAAATGTATTTAACCATAAAAAAGATAATAATATAATAAATATAAATATAAATAAATTGATACCTAAAATGTGGATAAAATAACACTTATAACACATTATAATTTAATTAATTATAAATATATGTATAAATTTAAAGATAGGTATTTTTTTAGGTTTCATTTTATTATTTTGATATCTATTATTATCCAAAGTTCTTCAGTGCTACCTTAAAAACAACCATATTTTCAAAAAAGGTATATATTTGATCGAAAATGATTTTAATGCACAAAAAATAAAAGAAAAATTTAACCTTTTATTTTTTTTTATTAGTTTATTTCATCTTTTTCTCTATTATCAGAACATTGTTTTATTTTTATAATTTTTTTATGTTAATTCTCGTACAGACTTTTGGATAGTTTTTTTGTATTTATTTTCTTATTTATTAATTTTATAAATATTATAAATAAATATTTAATTATTTAAGATTCTTAATTGACTTCAAAGTATAATTATCATACATGAATTTAATGGGTTTATCACAATATTCCCTTACATTGTTCGTCTTCTTTTGTTGGACTTGATATGCCTTAGTTTGCTCAAAATTTAATACCCTCATGATAATGGTGAAGCCTTTGCACTTGTAATAGTATAATGTCCAAATTAGACTCACTAGAAAATAGAAAAAAAGTGTATGTATTTTATTTTATTCATAATATTAATAATTATTATAATTTTTAAAGCCAATTAAGAACCTTGAAGAGATTCTTGACCGCTCATAATTTCTAAATACATAATTAATAGATAAATAATTTCTTAAGTATAGAGGTTGCTATCGTTTAAGCTATGTCCAATTAATGAAAACAAGGGTTTCTTTTATAGGATAAGGAATCTCTGTTTACAATAGTAGAAAATCATCATTTTACTCCTATTTTAATAATTCATCTAACTTTCTATTTTAAAATTTAATCCTTTTATTTCCTTGGCATGATCTTCCAACTCAAAATGTGAGTTCTATATCTTTATTCATCTTTGTCGTTTTCTACCAACAATCTTTTTTTATAACGTAGACGTCCTTAGTGGTTTTCTTGGCATAAAAACAAAATACATTTCTTGTTTGTTGACAAATTTTTAGATTAATACTGTTAAATTTTGTTTCAAACTTACTGATTTTATCACAATCTTCTTCAATAATGGTCATATTGCTATTGAAAGTGATTATAATATCACTAGTCAACTAATTTACTTTAACTTCAAAAGAATTATTAATTTTCATGAGTTCATAATAATTTTGAGTTAGCATTTGTCCTCTCAGAATACATAATTCATATGTATTGAAATTTTTTTTTAAGTACCCTTGATTTTGTAACTTTTCTATTAGTGTTAGAAATCCCTAATTTAATAAATGGTAGAGATTAACACAATCATTTTCATTCCAATTTATAAGTGAACTGAAAAGTCTAAGATAGGTAGACTTGTCACATGTTCTGATTTTTCTCCTGATATTCTTGATAACTTTCTTGAATTTTTTTTAAATAATTTAATTCATTTAAATTAATTTCTAGATATATATTCTCAATTAAATCTATATGAAAAGCTTTATGAACAAAAATTGGATCTATTGGTTCAATAATATTAAATTTACTACTTACAAGAAATTCTTTTTGTGGTGTTAAATTTCATATCTTTGATATATTCTTGAACAGATTTTCTAGCTAAGTTATAGAAATTCAACTATTTTGGTTTACTTGAATTCCTGTATTGATCTTTTTTGACTTCAATGGCCAATGTATTTTTAGGAAGATGTTTCTCTTAATAGTACTGGTGGTCGTACTATTTTTATTATTTTTATGAGAGACATTTCTCTAAATGGTATTGGTAATCATACTATTTTTTCTAGGGTCTTCAATCTGCTTGGTGGTAATACTATAGAGTAATTTTTAACTATATTCATTAAACTTATTAGTTTTGGTACTCTATAGTTGACATAACTGTCTTTAGTTTCTATTATATTAGTGAAAGTTGTGTGAGTTATTCCACTAAATCCAATAATAACTTTACTTACTTTTGGTCCGTTGTTGTAAATTTTTAGTTTTAGACTATTATGAATCACATAAGTCTTCTAACTCTAAATACTTAAGTTTTTTGCTTAATAATTACTACTTTCTTTTCAGAAAGTACCATACATTATTTCCTGTATTTTTGTAAAATATAAATAATATCAAAATAATGTTTATTTAATTCATTACTAAAAATTAAAAAACTATCTATGTAAAATGATAGAATATTTCATAATTTTTTAAGGATGTCCATATATCTTTAAAAGATACTTTGAACTTATATTAATCCAAATAGTATAATAGTTCATTAGAATTGTTCTTGAAGACAATTAAATGTCGTTAGTTTTTGAGATTCATCGTCCAATCTTACTTATCAAAATCCATTTTTCTAATCAAAGTTTTATAAGTATTTCTTCATTTTCATTAATGATAGTAATTTTTCTTTCTTTGAAATAAATATCTATTATCAATGATTTTTTTATTTAGTACTTTGAAGTTTATTACTATTCTCATTTTTTTTTCTTCTTTTTTTAGCTTCTTTTTAACTAAGAATATTGAACTAAAGTAAGGTAAATCACTTAGTATTATCACTTTTAGTTCCAAAAGTTATTGAATTTATTTTTCTAATTCAATTCTGTTTTCTAAAGTATAAATCATATGTTTTACTTTAATAACTTTGTTAAGGTCTCTTGGTGTTATGTTAGCAATTATTTTAGATTTATTCACTTTTAGATCTAAATGATTTTTTGAGTTTACTATTTTAAATAATTTTTTGATACAAGTTAAGGTTGTATCTTTTTAGATTTCAATAAAAAAATATTTTTTTTTTTTTCTATATCTAATTAAAATGTTCTCTCAATAAAGTTTTTGTTGCTACTTTGTGTCTATCTCAACACATTTTTGCTTTTTATGTTGTTGCATAAAAGTTAGGTTTAATATAGTTAAAAAAATTCTTATTTTTGACATATAAAGTTAGGTTTAATACAATCAAATTTTTTTAACACCATCTAGTATTATTAAACTTATTTTGTCTAAATATTATGCAAAAGATTAATATAAATTTGGTAAATTATTTCCTATTAATAAATCAATTCATGTTTCTTGTTAATATATGATGAAAATATGAAATTTCTCTCCTCTTGAAATTATATCTGTATCTTTTATGACTTTGTTAAGATTTATTGTAGTATTGTTAATTATTCTTACAATTAAATATTTTAATGTTTGTTTCTAGAGTTCCTCTAAGAATACATATTTACTAGTTATACATATACTAACTCATATATCTACATATGTAGATGATAACTAGTGTAACTTTTAAATTTCAATCCTACATTAAGATAAACAAGATTTGTATTTATAATATTATATAAATCATTCATCTTCTGATGAAAAATATTTATATTTTGAGTCAGTTATTTCTTTCTTAGTTTCTTATAATAGATAAATATTATAAATATCATTTATATTTTATTTAAATTCTTTTTTATGTTAAAACATATTAGGGATTTATTAGAGTAATATCTTTTCTCATTACAGATCCAATTTTTGCATTTTTTTCCTGATAGATAATAATTTTTGTTTTCTGGTGGCTTATACATTTTTCTTCTAAAGTATATTTTTCTATAAATTTTTTTATTATACATTCTTTTATATTTTTGAAAATTCTGTTTTCTAAATTCATGTCTTTTGAATGTTTTATATTTTTTATATTTTTACTTATAAGATTTTATGTAACATCCATATTTTTCACGCATTCTAAAATCTTTTGTATTACAATTTTTTTTTATTTTCTCTTATTTGTTCATATTCCTATCTTTCTTGACATTTAATTGTTATTTATTTTTTATGACTTCTTATTTTTTCTCCTAAGTTACCTATTATAGTTTCTCTATTTCTTTTATTCCATCATTATGTTATGATTTTATGCTATATTATAAGTAATTTATAAAAAAATTATTTACTTGTAAGTTTATTGCATAGATGATGGTAATTTATGATAATACATTTCATATTTATAAATAAAGAAATCTATATAACACATGTCACATATTTTTATATTTGTTAAATGGCATTTGACTTCTTCAATTTTATTTTATCTGGATTCAATAATATGTCTACATTTGTCCTTTTTAATAAATTTTTTGTATATTTCATATACTATAGTATTTACGTATTTCTTACATGTGGGAGCATTCCCTTGCATTTTTATAAATGTTGTTATTATGTTAGTTTTTAGTATCCTAGGTTTTCAATGATCATTCCTAATAAAATATATTTCTTATTTATTATTTTATTACCTAGAAGTGCTAATTTTATTGATGTATCTATTCTTCACTAAGATGTGTTTTTTGTTAATATTTGGATACATCCTGAATGGATATACCTAATTTTTCTTTTATTCTTTTGGAATTTTTTTGATGGTTCATGTATAATGATTTTTTTTGTTGATTATTGGTATGGTATACCTTTCTTTTGCATATGTAATATTAATGTTTATTTTTACTTAAAAATATTTTTCTTATTATTAAGAATGATAAATATTTGAATCCATTTATTCCTTAAGATTTAATCTTGTTTTTTGTATTTCTTCAAAAAAAAAAAAATTTTGATAACTACCTTTTATTATGAGAAATATCATGAGATATTTTATGTTTTTATTTCTATTATTTTATATTATTTATGTCATTTTTTTAACAAAAAATTACTATTTATTTCTATTAACTTGGAGGATATTTGTGATTTTTTTAAACCTTAAAAGTATTTATAATATTACTTCAACACTTGAGATATTATTAATATTATTCTTAAATATGATTATAGGCTTGATCCATTAATAGTAATTAATGGGTTATAATTAAAAGTTAAATAACATTTTTAATAATAATTAAAAAAAAAGTTAAATGGCATTGGTGTGTTGTGCTAAATACTATGAATGGCTTAAATAGTTTATATTTAATCTTATTGTTAATTTTTTTTCAAATTAGCAAAAATAAGGACCAAAACTCATAATTTAATGTTAACTAACTTAAAATTTACAAAACTACCCTCTAATCCTAAAATCTTATTCCAACCTAAACCAACCACCTCGTACTTATGTGATTTCACTCTTTCTATTCCAACCACCCATCGGCGATTTCATTGGAGCTCTGGCCACACACTGACAACTTCAACAAAGGTTATGTATATGTTAGATTCAAAAGTAAAAGGGATGTAACATGACAGAGATGATATAACATTCTACATAAAAAGATATAGAGGCAATGTAACATGTTACATCTAAAGATAGTATTGATGTAACATGTTACATACAAAAATATGAGGTGATATAACATAACATTAAAAGAGAATCACTCAAAATAGAATAATAATGATTACATGAAAGTGAAACTAACTCAATGTTCACATAAAATACTATATTGATTTGAAGAACATGTTGGTAAAATCAGTTTTAACATATTATAAATAGAACGAGAAAAAAATTATAAATGGAGGAATGGCACTAGGTCAATAAATTTTGACTTAAATGAATCTAGAAAAACCTTAAGCATTTTTAAAATGAAGCAATGAATGGTAATGAAGTTACTAAAGCCTTGAACGATTAGGAACAAATTGAATCACCATTCCTTCACAACATTCCTACATAAGCACACCAATCATCACCATTAATGCAAGGTTTCTCCACGATCATTCCTTCAAACTACCATGAAGGCATCTCAATCCCTACTCAAGGCCACCAAGATTCTTAAATGAACCCAATTTCTTGTTGTCATCATATTTGTCCTCCACGGATGATAGGAACAATAAGGAGGCTCAATAGTGGTCATTCTTTGACCTTCGCCTTTTGCTAGCAACAAATGAAATCCTGAAATCTTTTGGATTATGAGTCAAGGTTTTTAGCATACAATCAACCACCAGCTTAAGCTTTCAAATCCTCTTACTTTATTGTTTGTTTGTATTTGTCTTTCTTTTTCCCTTTCTATACATTGTTTCTCTCCAATTATCATCTCATCGACCAAACATTGAATACGTTTCTTACAAATCACGATTTTAAAGTTTCGTCTCTTTTCAATTACTCTATCACATATCTCGTTGCTTTAGACGATATCATCCAGAAATCATTTACGAGAATAATCTTTTAAGTTGAATAGGAGTCATGTTGATCTCTAATATATATTTAATTTTAAGACAAGAATGGGAAAATATAACAATACTCTGATATAGACTATTCTGAATCATTTTCACTGCTAAATGAGTCATGTAATACTATTGTCAAAGTAAAAAAGATTACGGTTGGAACAAACGCTAGACTTTAAATAATTTTAATATTAGTGATTTTTCTCTAGAAATAACAATTTATTTTTTTAAAGTAACTCTACACAATTATACATTCACACATCCATTTGCATTTAATGTGATTAAGTATATATGTCTTCTTAATATCCATTTAGAGCAAACGGACAGGGAGGCTAGTAATTGCGCAAGCAGTGATTTTCTTGGTGAACCAACGAACAAAACGACGGGAAAGATCGTGATTTTCTACTGTTTTCTCATTCATATTCACGAGGTTTAAGCATTCGTATGGGTAAAACAGAGCAATGGGGATTTAGGCTCTTTCGTGAGGATGTAGTCAAAAATTTGTCAATTGATTAGTAAAATTTACAAAAATTTAAAAATACAGTACTCGTGTTTTTTTAACTAATTAAATAAATATATCATATAAAATAGGGAGTGCTAATATTTTCCTCTCCTAATGGCTATCTCAAATTTACTTATCACAGGATGATAAATGCAGAATTTTAGGTGAATAACGTAAAAGAATATATGTTTTATGCATATTTTAAAATACAATATATATATAATTTATAACATAATTTAAGAATTTAAAAGTTAAACTAGTTGAATAAATATGTTATATAAAAATCGATGGCTAATGAGGTGGCTATTTCAAATTTATTTATCACATGCGCATAATTGCAGTTGAATAAGGCAAGAAGCACTCCATATCTTACATAAAATTTGCCTTGGAGGACATCAAAAGCTTACAGGAAATACAATAGCTATATTTAGTTACAGGAAAGCAGTGAGAGAACACCCAAAATAGCTATCATCAATAGGGTTTATCACATGCTATCTACAGGAAATGAATGAGCCCGATAACAAGAGCTTTCAATCAAATAAAAATCTCTACCATATACCTGAGATAAAGTACACTTCAGTTTGACAGCTGCACCATGTAGCTTCAACCATCTCTCAGATACCATCCGATCTAGAAATTCGACATTGTGCATTAAAATGAAAGAAGGAAATCATTTTTTCAAACTGAATCAACAACCCCTTCAACTTGTTGACGTGCTAGGTATCTTTCCCTCCGCTCTTTCTACAAAATAAAATAAAAAAGGGTAGAGACCAAAAGTTAGAATATGCACATAGATCTACAGAACCTCAGTGACAGGAGAAGAAATATTGATGTTTAATGCATCACCCATTCATCTATGACAAGTCCTTCACCAACTATTCGGGGAACTGTGTCTTCCGGAGGCTTCTTTCGCACCTCAAGTGCAGCCTCAGCCTCAGCCAATTGTCGCTTAAGTTTCTCCAATGCCTTGTATACGACAAGAAAAATTGCTCAATATAAAAATAAAATCAAGAACCTCCTATCTTTTTACCAAATCAGATATCTATGAGTATATATATATATATATATATATATAAACAGAAACAAGCCAAGCCCTTCCAATGTAAGTGAAAGTTGCTAGTCATATAGTAGGAAGTCATGAGAACTAAATTGCTATCTTTTCTTTCCCGAGGTTAACGAACTAACGAGCTAACAGGCATAGTGGGATTCACTGAGTCTTTTTAAATGAACGAAAGAATCTTAAAAACAAGCAAGCTAAAACTCTTTATTTTCCGGCAAAACAGAGAGTATATATATATATAGCAATCATAAGAACAGAGTAGAGAAGAGGATGTTTTCAAACTTACAGGTTTTGGGCGTTCAGGGTCAAGGAAAACAACTCTCAGAATTTGCTCAACTGCCACTTGGTCCTTCTGCTCATCGAACTGCATAAATTTCCATGAGACAGTTTAACACTGCATTACAAGCATCTGAATTTTCTCAGAAGGAAGATTACAGCAAAATTATGCAACCAAAACCTTCTCAATTAACCATATAAGGCCCATGAAAAAGCTGAATCTTCCACATCCGTTGGCTTCAATAATTCCTCATAGTTATACCATTGGACAAGTTATATGCTAGTTACTTACAGTTAAAATTACAGCTACTAATAGTACCCATAACATTATCTCAAATTATATGAACAGAAAACTGTGATGGTGAACTTGGGCTTTCTTTTCTACATATATTGTATAACCCTAGAAAGTTTGGAAACTAAAATGAAAAATTTATCAACATGATAGTAGATATAGTGATGGAAATTAAAATAAACTGAAAAATTCTTATAAAATGAAAGCAATACATACCAGTTCTGGAACATAATCCATATCTCCTTTTGCTTTTAAACTCATGATCTTGAACTTGACCTTGCTCTTTTGATCTACCGATTTATCGTTGTTTTCTGGAGGCTCAACAAACTTGAATACTGTGAGCCAAGTCCCAATTTCAAATGATAAGCTTATGAAATATAATGCATGGTGATACTATCTATTTATCACAAGTGCAAGAGAAAGGAAGACTCGAGAAGAATGAATACCAGTAGCAGTAATACTTTCACCGGGAGCAAGTATACCCCCAGGAGGACGCATGTAGCAACTCTTCGGTGCAGTAGTTTGAAACTAATACAGCAGAATATATAACTAGTTAGATGGTTCTATTTCCTATGGGGAAGTAACACTAACACCAAATTATCAGATAATCACAAAAAAAAGCAGCTGATATTGAAACACATCTCCATTTTTAGATTCTAGTTTTCTAGAGAGAGAGACAATCTAGTGTTTCTTCTCATTTCCATCCCAAGTTGCTTCCCCTCCCATCTACACCCACCATCCGCATGTAAATTTTGTAAAATCCATAAGAATCATGGCTGATCCAATCGCAAAATGTTAACCCCAAAGCAAGGTAATATCCATGCTACTTAAAAAACTACACCTGCTGTTTACTTCACACCACCTCTGTTTACTTCCCACCACCCCAAAGCAAGGTAGTATCATTCTTAATCAATGTGGACACTTTGATTTTACTTTAACATCTCTCCTCAACCCTATTCTTCTTCCACCACCTCTGTTTACTTCCCTTTCTCCGCCTACTTGGTTATCCTCCACCTGCTGTTTTGTTTTCTGACTTTCTCTGACTGCTTCGTCTTCTATAGACCTCCCGTCAGTTAGTCTTCCATTTGTCTCCGCCTCCTGCAAGCCAACATTCTCCGCATCTGATCTGAAGACTTTTCGAGAGTTTCATCTCTTTGGACCCGTGCTTCCCCTAGATTTCTAGTAGAGTAATCTATTCTTTGGTGGTTGTTCTTTTGAATGGAGTGAAGATGGAAGAAGGGGAGACTGAGGATGAAGATGATGAAGGATTCTCATTGTTAGAGACTGGGAAGAGAGGTTTTCCCAGCACTCTTCTTCTTTCTCTGTTATGTGAATTTCTTCTTTTAATTTTGGGTTGTTAGTTTCATTGAAGTATCCATGATTTTAATTCAGGAAGAGCACCATATAATTAATAAAAATAATAATACCTGTTTTTTTTCAAAAAGATATTATGTATGTCTCATTTAAATATAAATATATTTAAATTATTAAATTTGTAGTGTGTTTTTGAGTTAAAAAACTTAAAAATGAAAATTCAGAGAGTACACATAACCATTTTTATAAGTAATTTGTTTACAATTTCATAGATATTACATCTAAATTTTTAGCTAACAGTAGGTGAGGGGCCAGTATCCCTTTCTGTTTTGTGATGTTTGGTTTCTTCTTTGTGGTTTCAATGTTCTTCCTGTTGGTTGGATAGTTTGGTGGTGTTAATTTTCTTTGGTTTTAGACTTGATCAGATTGTGTTGTGGTAGTCTTCTTCTTTTCTTTTTTTGGGTATTTATCTGCATTTTCTTATTTTGTGGTTTTGTAACTAATCAAAGAGTTGATAAGAGAGAAAAATAATCACTAGAGATAGACGTTTATACCTTAAAAGCTACAAAGGACTTGCAAGTGTTTTTAATTCCAATGGCGCTCTTAACCTGTTTACCAGGTTCATCTTCAGATGGAGACACAGATAAAACAATCAGAGAATTAGTTAAAGACAAATCTCACCTGCAATCAACCATGTAATACAAAAAAAAAAAAAAAGGAATGCGAAGTAGTAATTCTAGAATGCAAAATTGAGAATCACCCAAGTTAAAATCAAAAGACAGATAAGCTGATAAGCAACAAATTTTGAATCACCCAAAACTAAAATCACGAAAACAAAACAGAAAATCAAAGAACCTAGACAAGGCATACATGGAAAGAAAAGCTTGTTGGGTGGATCAAGAATGAGCCGCCTCCTAGTCGGAAGCAGAGATTTGGCGACATACGACACCGTACTAGAACTAGAAGAAGGTAAACTCGAACGCTCCACATATCGATTGCTCTGATTCAATTGGTGAGCATTGTTCGTCGAAGTTAACGAAGAGGATGATGAAGCATTTCTCGTCTGCCAGAATGGCATCCTGCAAAAATTATAAACTTTCCCATCAGACCCAAATTTTTCACCATCATCGAAAGCCATCTCGAAGAGTACAATCCGACACCCCAAAAAAAAATGAAAACTTACTTCACAGTTGTTTCAAGCAATTGGGTGTCGGCCGAGCTATTTGCAAAAGACGTTTTTTGTCCGTGAATGAAGATGGGTAAGTGGATTTCTGTCCGAAAGTCTTGATCTTTTGGAAGGATGTGCTTTTATGCCTGTGATTGATAGCTCTTTATCGTTGGCTGGCATAAGGAAATGTGGATGAATGTGACATTTCACTATGTATCCTCCACTTTTTGGATTGCCAATACTTTTACTCAGGTAGTGGTTGGCAATGAAGTGGATTTGCAAGTTTGAAGTTTTTTTGGGGGTAAAGTTAAACTACCTGGTTTGGTTCAACTGCTTCGATCTCAATTCTTAAAGTGGTGGGCTTTTGCTAATTTGGATTCATGTGCCTCGAATCCATTACCATCTAATCTATATATTATTCGATTGGATAGCATTCCTTATTTTGCTTTTAATAATTTTGTTATTATTGATCAATTTTTTATTTTTATATTTTTACATTTGTATCCTCTTACTTTATTTTTTTTATTTAATTCATTTATTTTTAATTTTTATATATTTAATAAATAAGTTGATATTAACTTAAAGTTAAATTTTAAAAGTATAAAAAAATATATGGATAAAATATTAAAAAATTAAAAAAACTTAATTCGAAAAGAAAAATAAGAAACTAAAATGAAAAATAAAAAAATTAAAGGAACTAAATTAAAAAAATAATCATAAAAAAATAAAATTGCAAGATACCAAGAAAATTAAGAAGTTATAGTCTTATACCTTCATCTTATTTCTCTTTTTAATGAGATTTTATTGGGATTTGATATCGTATTAGTATTTTAATTTTATTTTAATTTTTAATATTTTTTTAGTAGTATCTTAATTATAATTATATTTAAAAAATATATTAATTTAATATAATTTTTATATTCTATTAAAGATTTTTAACACTTGTGCAACACATGAAATTTTAATGAAAGATATTTGTGGTATTTTTATCTCTCTCACTCTTAAAATATTAGGAATTTTTTTTAATCATTTTTTATATGTGTTTTAATACTTTTTGACTCATGTTTTTAATGAGTCAAAAAATATTATAATATTTATTTGAAAATCTAAAAATGATTTATTTTGCAAAAATTTTAAAATAGATTCATTAAAACCTCGTTACGTATAAATTGTGGTTTATTTTGATTAATTCTAATAGTTTGTATAATTATGATCGTATGTAGTTAACTTTGATCGTATAAGTAGATTTGGTTAATTTTGTTTGTAACTAAACTCAATACCATTGAGAATCTGAATTGTAATTTGAATTGATTTGTTTGTTCCATTAATTTTAGATAATTTAAGTCAAGATCAATTTTGATTGATTTTGTTGTGAAATAAATTTAATGTAGGTTACATTATCGTCATTGGCATGAAATCAAAAAGGTAGTATGGTTAGATAATGGTGACTAGTGAGAACAATAAGGGGATAAATGAAGTTGATGTTAATGGTGCGTGATGACATGCAACCAGGATTGGAAAAAGTACGAGACAATGGCTGTTTGGGAGGATTAAGGGAAGAAATAATTTTTTTTAAAATAAGTTATCGGTGCTCCTATGAAGCCTATTTATTAACTTTTATGCAAAATGTGAACCTCTAGATATTATATATGTTAAAGAATTCAAGTAAGAATATAAATTTTTCATGCCATAACACTCATGAAACAATATTTAATAACCAAATATCAAACCCAACAAATGATATATCAAAAGTAATAGGAATAATGCAAGGAAAAATTAAAAGAAAAGAACACACTAAAATTTTAATGGTTTAACCAAACCAATGTAGTGAGTCTAATCTATTTCTTCACTCATTTCAAATGAAGATGAGTTCTATTAGTTTCTTTTAAATATTACAAGTTATAATAGAAATATCTTGAAGAGAAATACATATTCAAAAGATAATAGCACTCAAAGAAACCTCACAAAACTTTCACACATAACAATGGTAAGAAATCCAAGATTTTCTCTTTTTTACCTCTTATTCCTTTCCCAAATGACATCTTTTATCTCTTCTTACTCTCATTTACTAACAAGCATACCTTTGCCTTCTAGGGTACTCTTTAGTGCTTATACACACCCAAAATGGACTATTATAATAATATCCCTAAAAAAAGTAGCTTCTTTTCATAAAAACGTGTCCATTTTCATCATTTGCTCTGTTTTTCTTCACTTACTTGATCGATCGAGTCATGTTTCGATCAATTGAGTCATTAAAATTGGTTTTACACAAACATCTTGATCGATGTATGCTCTTTGCTTGATCAATCGACTAACACCAGAAACCATTTTCAATTCTATACAATACTCCTAGTCTAACCTTTGATGCTTGAATCGGTTCTCAAGCATCCTCTATGGATTTGCATCACAATATCATACCCATTTCACCTTCATTTAGACGGGGTGGTCACCTTAACCAAAGTTTCAAACTTCACAAACTTTGCCAAGGGAACTGGTTTTGTTGTCATATCCACCAAGTTATCATCCATGTAAATTTTCACCAACTCCAACTCACCTTGTTTTATCATCTATCATATGAAGTGTAGCTTCACATCTACATGCTTCGTACAGACATAAAATTGAGGATTCTTAGTCAATCAAATTCCACCTTGATTATCATAATGAACTATCACTTTCTTTTGCTCAAACCCGAGTTCACTGGCCAAACCCTTCAACCACATAACTTATTTCACCTATTTCTTTGCGACAACAAATTCTACCTCTATAAAAGACAAAGTCATTATAGATTGTAAGCTAGCCTTCTAACTCACCAAGTTTCCTCTAAAACCAAACAAGTAACTTGTGATTGACTGTCTATTACCATGATCATCGACAAAGTCAGAATCCACATAGCCCATCACACCAGCACTTAACTCCTCAGAGTGGTCATAGAGAATACCAACTCCCGTTATACCTTGCAGATACCTCATCACTTATTTCACAACCTCTCAATGATTTCTACCAAGATTGGCCATGTAACAGCTTAACAAACTGGCACCAAATGCAATATCCGATCTTGCACAAATCATCAAATACATTAAACTATCCATTGCACTTGCATAAGACACCTTTTCCATTTCCTTTTTCTCCTCATCTGTCATAGGAGAGTCTAAGGTCGATAACTTGAAATGTGATGCTATTAGAATTGTAGTCGATTTAGCATTGACCTTATTAAATCATTTCAAAACTTTCTCACAGTACCCTCTTGATTGATGAACAACAAACCTTTTTCTTTGTCTCTTATAATTTCCATCCCCATTATCTTCTTGGCACACTCAAAATACTTCATCTCAAACTCAAAATTAAATTGACTCTTTAACTTGGTGATTTGAGATCGATGTCATTTGAGATCGATCATAACTAGCTATTAACATGTCATCAATATATAGCAATAAAAACATATTAATGGAACTAGTTGTACCTCTCAAATATAAACAATTGTCATGTTTGTTCCATTTGAACCCGATCATCAACACAAAATCGTTGAATTTCTTGTACCAATATCTTGGAGATTATTTCAAGCTATACAAAGACTTCTTCAAGAGACACACTATATCACCCTTGTTCTTTTCAACAAATCCCTTGGGCTATTATATGAAAATCTCCTTCTCAAAGTATCCATGCAAAAAAATAGTTTTCACATCCAATTGTTCACGTTCTATATCATTATGAATAACAACAAACAATAATAATCTAACGAAGTTATATTTTACAACAAGTGAGAAAATTTTAGTAAAGTCAATACATTTTCTTTGAGTGAACCCTTTTGCAATAACTCTAGTATTGTATTGTGCTAGCTCGACATATGAAACATATTCCTTCAACTTGTAGACCTATTTATTGTCCATAACTTTTCGACCTTTTGGTCAAGGAACTAGTGTCCATGTTTTGTTTTTGTATAGAGAATTCATTTCATCCTTCGTGGCGTTTCGCCATTTATTGGCATCCTTTCACTCATAGCTTCTTTATAAGACATTGGCTTAAGCCCCGAGATCTCTGACTCAATAATCAATGCATAGGCTACGAGGTTTAATCTCTCATGAGCTCTAGTCATGTGTCGACTCCGATCTTTAGATAATAAGTAGTCATATCTCGATCTAGGTGACTCAAGTCTAATGGTGTCTTCTTTTTCCATCTCTATACCCCGATTATCATCATTAAGAGGTTCTTATTATAGGTTCTTCCAATTGCCTATATTCTCCCCTAGGATTGTTTTATACTAATGGCTCCACCTCAAAGCTAACACGTCTACGTCCAAACTCTTACATTGAGTCATTATTTTCTTCATAAATTTCAACCATATACATCTCATCCTCTTTGAAAGTCACATCTATACTAATAATGCACTTCTTATCATCACCATACCATAACTTGTAACCCTCCATACTATTAGAATACCCCAAAAACATACATTTCAATGTTATAGGCTCTAACTTTTTTTATCTCATATGTACATATGCAACACAGCCTAAAACACGTAATTGATCATATTTAACAGGTTTACCAAACCATACTTATTAGGCATCTTAAAGTTAAGCAGTATTAAATGAAACCTATTGATATGGTATCTAGTTGTCGTAACAGCTTCTTCTTAAAATTTTTTGGGTCTAATTGCATCAAAAAGTATACATCTCACTCCTCCAAAAGTGTTCTATTCATTCTATCCACTAGATCATTCTATTAAGATTTTCCAAGAACGATTTGGTACCTTGTTATACCATTTTCCCTATAAAAGCTCATGAAAGCTTCATTGAAAAACTCCAAAACATTATCATTATCGGTTTAAGTTTTAATAAGTTTCTTACATTCAATAAGTTTCTCAAAAGTTTTATCTTTATTTTTCAACAAATAAACCCATAATTTTCTTGAGAAATCATCAATTATAATAAGAATATATCTCGCATCACCCATTGACGGTGTTCTTTTCGACCCCCACAAATATGAATGCACATGGTCAAATATGTCACATCCCTTCAATTTTGCCAATGTGAACTTCACTTTCTTTATCTTTCCAAAGATACAATAATCACATAAGGAAAGCTTGTCTAGCTTACCATCACCGAGAATCATTCTCTTGGAAAGTTCCTCCAATCATTTCTCACTTATGTGACCAACCTTTTATGCTAAAGTTTGACATTCTCTTCATCGTAGCTCACCATGACAACATTTGTTTTTACAGTAGCATCAAGGTAATAGAGTGTACACCTTTAAAGAATACTAAAAAACCTACCTTTAATTGACCATGTTTTTCCTTGTAGTTAGAACCTATGATGTCCAAAATATTCAACGAGATTAAGTTTTTCTTTAATGTCGGCACATGTCTTACATTCTTCATCACAAATATTGAACCATCAATGAAGTAAAGTCATATCTTCTCCTTAAAACTTCTTCCTTTTCTAGATTGTTTTTCTCTTTAGAATTAATTTGAAAACGAATGATTTAGATATATTTATTTTTATAATTATTAAAAAATAAATATTTTAATTTTATAATTATTTATAATTATGTAATTTAACTATGAAATACCTTATTTTATAAATAATGAAATTAATTGTAATCATTCATAAATTACAATGTTATAGTATATTTTTCGTATAATAATAGGTACCGTACGTAGAGTACTGAAAAAAAATATTAAGATTTAGATTTAACGTATGTGGAACGCGGGTTGTTCCAAGTATTAGAGGCATGGCTTCATTCTTTTGAGGTGCGTGAAACAAAAATGCTGAGATAAATATTAGACAGGACCAACGTTGAATTAGTTAATATTATTTGATAATCTTCGATTTATTATATTAATTTTTTAATAAATTGTTATTATTATTTTAAAAAACACATTATTATTATTTAAATATCTTTTAATAAATTAATTAGTTAAAAATTTATCAATTTAATCAAAATATTTAAATTATTTATATAATATATAAATTTATAAGGATATATCATAAATAAAATAATTAAGTTATAACTTCACCTTACATGTTTTGAATTTTTTTATCAAATTGATAAAAAATTTAAATTTTTTGATCAAATTGATAAAAAATTTAACTAAAATAATTGATAGAAAGATATTTAAATAATACAAGTAGTTAATTAAAATAAAAAAATTAAAATTAATATATTGAATTTTTTTTATCTACTTAAATAACAATCATTTTGATTTTATTAAAGTGATTTTACTTTAAAATCTCTTTAAAAGATATTTTTACGTTATTAAAAATAAATATGGATTGTATTTTTTAATATCAAAAAACATTTACTTTTTATGTTATAAGAAAACAAAGAATTAAACATAAAACTACATCTATAAATAAAAATTATGATATGTTATTAAAATAATAATAATAATTAATAATTTGTAAGATAAAATTATTTCAATTTAAATAATAACTTTTGTTTTGGCAATATTTTCCCCTGGAGATTGTTATCTATGGAAATTTTACATGTATTATTATAAAAGTAAATATATTTATTTAAGTGTGGGTGAGAACAAATCTCTTAATTATATTAAAAATAATAATTTAATCTTTTTATTATTTTTGTAGTAGTTTAATTATTTTATTTATTTTTAAAATAACAATATATGATAAAAAAATTATTTTTATTTTTTTATATTTTTAATTGTTATTAAAATATTAATTTCATAAAAAAAATTTAACAATAAACAACAATGACTATAAAATTAGTAAAAAAAGATATATTTAAAATTAAATAATTTGTATGTTAATTTTTCATGACAAAGTAATTAACGTGCTGAAAAAATAAATGATTAAACGATTGTAACTAATATAAGTAAAGAACTCTAAGCTCATTTATCTCTTTATTTAAAGAAATTTGTATTTTTGTCCCACATAACACAATTGTTAGAGTTGTCTTTTGCACGATTATTGTATGTACGTGGATACTCTTTTTTTTTAACACCCTTTTAATTCGCATGGATGGGAAGGATTAGTAGTGCATATATAATAGCATTATTCTTTTAAATGTTATGGATGATGTAATACTCTTTCATGTTTAAGAAAAATTTCAGTAGCATATTTATAAAAAAAAATTATATATAATATTTCAAAATTTGAAAATGTTTTGATTAGAACTGCACATTAAACAGAAATCGTGAATTTGGATTAAGTAATTTATTGCCTTATTTTTGTTAGAAGTTTATTTCCTCGTATCAACTCTCACCCATCCAAGAAGGAAGAAAGACAAAGAGCAACCTTTATATTCTTATAGAATCTAAGTCCTGTATTTTCATTCATAATCTCTGTTTCATTCACAAATTATTATTCTAAATGACTAACCATCAATTATATGTTAGCATAAATGTCTTTTTAATCAGTAGTTTTAGCTTGTAGCCACCTTAGGTTTTCATTAATCTTTTACTGCATAACCTTATATATATCATTTACACTTTATGAATTTAAATTTTAGAAAGTTAGCATGATTCGCTTTGTAAGTCAAAACCAAGCTGTAGGAGAACAGGAATTAAAGTGAAAGCTGCAAAGAAAATAGTTATTAAAAAAAACCCCAAATTCATTATCACAATTTAATTTCATAATTTACATCAATTTTTGTCTTAAAAAGTTCAATACTTCTCTCTTTTAAGCTGCGCATACGAACACAGTCGATAGCCAATTTGGTCTCAACAGTGTGATATCTTCTCTTTTGATTTGATCAATTCAGTCCAAAGATGTGTGATTTTCGTGCTTTTCTCTGGCCTGCAAGCTTTTGACTCTTTTCGTGCTAATTAATTGGCTTATCCAAACTCTATTTAATTAGATTATGTAATTCTTCATGAGTTAGGACCCCAGCAGCTTAAATACATGACTGTCCTCAAAGACTCTTCAGACTGCTTGTTATTGTATCTGAGTTTGCTGGAGAACAAGGTAGAGGAGGAAGAAGAGAGCTTTTTAGTCTGAGAAAAGGAGCTCAAATTGTTCTTGGCATGTTGTTGAATGAATCTCAAAGCATGGTTCCACCTGCAAATTCCCTGATCCTTCATGGCCTCCACCACCCCAACACTTGTTGCCACTATCCAAGCCTGCCTTGCTGATTTAGCACCTGCCATATCTTCTCTATTAACACTATATATTCTTGCTTTTTTTTTCTCTTTGGAAACGAATGATTAACAAAGTCTGTTTATAGTACTCCTTTTGTGGTACAATACTGAAACTAGTAAGCTAGCTGTTGTTGGTTGTGCTTGATGAAGCAAATGATATGATGGGGTTACTTTATATAGGGGTGAAGAAAATTAAAGGGACTGGAACAGATCATAGTTTTAAATTAGGTAGTGGTATTGGGATCCAGGAAAGGCCGTGGTATTTTTATTAATGGCTAGTGGATAAGGATTAAAATTTATCCTTTTCTTGGATTGTTTTTGTCTTTAATGGTATATTATTAATAGAAGGCAACAAACTTTTTGGGGAGGTTTAAAGTTGTGATTCACTGAATCATGAAAAGCGACTCTGCTCGTTAGATCTTTAACGTATGGCGGGAACCCGGTTTAGCTGCATGTATATGTATTGGTGGCAAAACCGCCGGTTTGGTTCTTAATTACCCCATTTTCTCAATATTAATGTTAAATTTAACTAAAATACTACAAATGATTTAAATAAGGGTTTTGATTTATTTCAATTGAGAATAAATATTAAAAACAATAACAAAATAATACAAATTTACGACGTACCTTAACAATTTTTTCTTTTTTAATAATGTTAGGTATTACTATCTATTTAAATTAGAAATGAATCGATGAAAAAGGATACAATAAAATTAATTGCATAATTTAATTTACTTTACTAATATAAAATTTAAAATTAATTTAATAGATAATTATTAATTAAAATAATATAATTTATTTTTAATTTATAATGAATTGATGTGTTAATTATAATAATAATATAATTTATCATAATTTTTTTTTATAATAAATTATTTAAATAATTTATATTAAATATATGCTAAAAATAAATGTGTTTTAATGAACATATATTAGTTCTATAAAAAAATAAAATATATATTTATTTTAATATAAATTATTTTTAATATTGGCGAAAAAATGAAGTCATTTAAGATCAAAACAAAAAATAAAATATAGCTGAGATTCAATTCATATACTTAAATTTAGTATCATTGTTAAGGTGACCGCCCATGCATCCAGGAATTTGAATTAACGTTCATACAAATTTCGGTTTATTATAGATGGTATTCTTATCATAGTTAATTATAAAATAAAAAAATAAATTTTATTATTTTAATTAATAATTAATAATTATCTATTATATAAATTATAATTGTATTATAACTTATAATATAAAAAAAGTGTTATTTAATTAAATATTTGTTTTCTCTTTTTTCAAACTTAGTACGGATAGATAAATAATATCTAGAAACTTGTCATATAAAATGCTGGAAAGTAAACTACTTGATTTAGATTTAGAAAGTAGCTTTGTTTTGACTTGAATATCAGTATCTCTTTAAATTTTAACAGTTAATAAATAATTTTTAGAATGAATTACAAATATCTTCGTCCCTATTTTTTAAAAACAATTAAAAAAATTCATAAATTTAAAAAATAGAATTACACGCCCATTTGTCATTATTTTTTAATTCTTTAATAGAGGTATTTGTAACATAAAATTTCTAAGTTTCTAAAAGAATATTATTATAAAATAATAATAAAAGTGATATATTTTTCTATTTTTTAAACTTGAATAATGTTTTTACAGTTTTGAAAGACCATGATTCTCTATTACTTTTCGCTAATTTTTAAGCAATTCTTGTATCTTAATCTCCTAATGTAATGAGAGTCGATAAAATGTAACTTTTAAAAATTTCTCATTCCATGCACCAAATATCATTTCATCTAAAAAGAAGCTATATTCTTAAAAAATTCTTATTATTAATTACACTGATGGTGCTTTTTCGATTTCAAGTTTTTTACCCTAGAACCCACTTTGCTGATAACTTTGAAAATGTTGCTTACATAACTACTATTAATTGAGATTTTGTTAAAAAGAAATAGTTAATGTGAATTAAGTTTAATCCCTTTAATCAAGCAGCCAAGAAGAGGGAGCATCACCTGTTATCACTAAAAATATTATTTTCTGTCGTGTACAGAGTTTCAATTTAAAAAATTATTATTTTTTAAATATAAGAATTATTCTTACATATTTAATAATTTTTCTTCAAACATATTATCTATTTTAGACTCCCACCGTACCATTATACTAAAAACTAGTTATTTAATTGTATTTTTCAAACGAGCATCAATACTCCATTAATTATTTCCATTGAGATCCAACAAATGACCCCATTCGTTAAGATCTAGATCACGTGCGTCGTTTATATAAGTCCACTTTTACCTTGAGGATTCATCTTATGTGCGTCTATATAATGTAAATTAAGCCTAGTTTTGATATCACTTATTTAACCTTAGTTTTTAACTCATAGATTTAACTTACTAAAAAGAGTAGTCTATTTTAATTATGTATCCCAATTTTTTACTCATATTTTTCAATGTGTGACTTATACACACGCCTAATATTTTTATTATAATTTCATGAAAGAAATTACAATTTACGTCAATTATTGTATCAAGAACACAAAAACTTCTTCCTTTTTTTTAAATGTACTAAACTATATGTTACTGATTGATGGAGGGGAACTTGAATGTTATAATAAAACTTATCAAACTTAAGATACCAACAAGTAGGAGCTTGTTATAAAAGAAGAAATGAAATCTTTCATCTCCAACCAGACATGGGAACTAGCTGAGTTACCCATTAGGAAGAAGGAACTTCACAACAAATGGGTGTACCGGATGAAAGATGAACATGATGGTTCTAAGAGATACAAAGTCCGACTAGTTGTTAAAGGATTTCAACAAAGGGAAGGAATTAACTACATCAACATTTTTTCTCTCATTGTGAAGTTCAATACTATCATATCAGTGTTGAGTATTATAGACATTGAAGATCTTCATCTTGAACAGTTGGATGTGAAGACTGTATTCTTTCATGGAGACTTAGATGAGAAGATATATTTGTACCATTCAGAAGGTTTCTCAGAAAGAAGGAAGAAGAACATGGTGTGCAAACTTAAGAAGAGTTTGTATGGCCTAAAATAAGCCCTGAGACAGTGGTACAAAAATTTTAACAACTTCATGCAAAAGGAAGGTTTCTAGAAGTGCAACGTCAACCATTGTTGCTACTTCAAGACATATAGGTCTAGTTATATCATTTTACTATTTTATGTTAATGATATGTTAGTAGCAGGTTCATATATGGATGATATCAAAAGGTTGAAGTAGCAATTGTTGTGAAAGACTTAGGTCCAGCAAAAAAGATTCTTGGAATGCAAATTACAAGAGATAAAAAGAGAGGATCCTTGTAGTTATCTCAGACAAAGTTCATCAATCATGTTTTGCAAAGTTTCAGCATGGATGACGCCAAGCCAGTTAACACACCATTGGCCAGTCACTTTCTCCTATCTATGGATTAGTTTCCTCAGACGGAGGAAGAGAGAAAATTAATGGCTAAGGTTTTGTATGCCTTAGCTATTGAAATTTTGATGTACGCAATGGTCTAAACGAGACTAGGCATTGGGCACGTAGTAGGAGTTGTTAGCAGGTTTATGTCAAATCTAAGAAAAGCTCATTGGGAAGCAGTCAAGTGGATTTTGAGATATCTACGAGGCATTGCAAACAAGTGTTTGTACTTTAGTAAAAGAGATTTAAAAGTACAAGGCTACGTAGACGCATACTTTGGAGGTGAAGTTGATCACCGAAGAAGCACCACCGATTATATATATATATATATATATATATATATTATTGGAACTACAACTGTTAGTTGGATGTCCCAAATACAAAAGATTGTCACTCTATCTACTACAGAGACTGAGTATGTAGTAGTGACTGAAGCTAGTAAAGAGATGATATGACTTTAAGGTTTGTTAATTGAGTTGAGATTCCAATAGGAGAAGAATGTTCAACATAGTGATAGTCAAAGTGCGATACACTTGATGAATAATTTAACATTTCATTCTAAAACCAAGTATATTAGGCTTCGTTATCGCTTTATCAGATCTCTATTAGAAGATGATGTGTTAATACCAGAGAAGATTCAAGGAAGTAAAAATCTAGTGATATGTTGACAAAGAAGATTCAGATGATTTGCTAGAGTAACAAGACTAGAAAAGCTACTGCATTGATTAAGGTGTGAATAAAATTGTTGGTCAGTCTTCAAGTGAGAGATTGTTGGTCAAACTTACATGCATCAAACGGTGTAATAAATGACAATAAAACAAAAGAGTGGTTGTAAAGCCAACAATCCAAGAAAATTGAATGAACGGTGCATCCTTTTGTTAAAAAGGAAAGAAACCCACTTAAGAATTAGTTGGCAAAACATGTAGAAGGAGGGCTTTTGCATCTATAAATAGAGCACCCTAATAAGTACAAAAAATTATCCAATTGAGAGAAAAACTTAGAGAAAAAAGGCTTTAGTGAGAGAAAATTGAGAGCAATTTTATTGGGTGTAATTAGGTTGTGAGTTGTGAATGTTGTAAACATTTTGTATAATTTCTCTTTTTAGTAAAAATATTTGCAGTAGGTCCGTAGACGTAGAAAAAATTAATCGAACTCTATTATCAATTTGTGTGTTATTTTGTCTATTTTTGTTTTTCATTAAATCTAACTTATTGAGAATTTACGTAATTTCCTAACATCTTGGCATGAACAATGTCATGGTCTTTATCAATCTGATTTAAGAGGGTATGTTGTGACTTTGTAGTCACAAGCAGCTAGTTATCTTGCAATTTCCTTCACACGCATAACATATTTAGTGATGCTCATGCCTTACTTTTTAGTGTTGCTTAGTTGAGCTTTGTATTAGAAGATTTTTGCATGAGAGAAGGATGCATATGAAATCTCCAAAATTGACCACATTTTAGCAGAAAAATCAAATCTACTATCTCTTTCATTGGATCTTCGATCATCGTTGTAATCAGCCACGAGCAAATCATTTAATCTTATCACGTCCAAAGTTTATATCCAACATTGGGTTTTCCTTCATTGGTGATCTTTGGTGGACATTTCTTGTTTCCAAGAATGTAGTCTTCCAATTCATAGCATTTTAGAATATTTAGAATATACTTTTTCCATATCATATAACTTAGAAACTCATGCCTAATTCTGAACCCAAAATTTAGCTTGTAAGTTAGAGGGTTGTCCAGACTTATAAGCAGTATTGTTGCCTTACTCTTGACCGATGTGGAACTTAACATCCCCCTCCACATCGGCTAGAGTCTGGATTTATGGCACAAGGACCGATGTGGGGTGAAGAAGCCAAGAGCCTAGCTCTGATACCAACTTAGAAACTCAGGCCTAACTCTGAACCCAAAATCCAGCTTGTAGATTAAAGGGTTGCCTAGACTTATAAGCAGCACTACTGCCTTACTCTTGATCGATGTGGGACTTAACAATATAGTTGTTTCTATCGAGTTTTATAGCAACAATTTGGTTGTTCAATGTAATTAAAGATTTATTTAGATGTTCAAGAATGACTATGGGGTCATTTTAGCACTTTGATACCATATGAAATTATAATGAAAACTCGAAAAGGATTAAAGAAATGGTTGAACATAGACAAGAAATGAGGTGGAAGAAGAAAGTTGAATGATATCATTTCATTTTAATATTATAAATAAGAACCGTTCAATGCGTCAGCACTAAGAGCCTGTATATATATAGGCTTTACATTCTGGCAGTTTGTTACACAAAATGTGTGAGTACTTCACATTTCTCTAGCTAATTTGCCTAATCACTAATAATATCAACTGAGCATATGTATCGTTGATGATTGATTTTGATTACTATGCACATGAATGGATGAGTTGGTACATGTTGATTGATGGTTGGACTTTTGAATTCTTTTCACATGGAATGTTCAGATGGCATATGTTGACTTTTGGTTTATCTTTTGATTCCTTTACAATCAACCCTTACATTACAAGGGTATGTGATTCTCTGATCTCCAGCTTTAATTTTTACTCTGAATCTTTTCATACTTAATTAAGCAAGCAATTTTGTATTTCAAGGGCATATGATTCTCTGGGTAATGTAATGTGATTCAAGAATTGGGACCCTAGCAGCTTAAATACATGAATTTCCTTAGGGATTCTTCTAACCTCTTCAGCTTCTCATCTATGCCTTTACTCTTAATCATTGCTACTGAAGAAGAATATAGCTTTTTAGCTTGAAGATATGGTCTAAAGATGGCTTTTAGCATGCTGGTGAATAGCCATTTGTAAAATCCTTGATCTTTCAAGGCCTCTGTAACTCAAAACACTTGTTGCTGCTATTGTCGTGCTTGTTGAACTCATGATTAATTTCTCTCTCATCAATTGATGCTTCTAACTTGAGATATTAAGAGCTCACACTTTGCTTCATATATAATGTGTTACAGATAAAGAAGCAGACACAGTAAGGGGTGTGTATAATTTTTGTCGAAACTGAAGGCGATGGTGTTATACTCGTCAATTAGCTATGGAATCAAGTGTGGCAAGGGCAGTGGTTTTTGTTGGAAAATTATACAAATTTTCGATAAATTAGATTTATAAGAAAACAAAAATAGACAAAATAACATACAAATTTGATAATGGAGTTCGGTCAATTCTACTTACATCTCTGGACCTTTTGTAGATCTTTTTACTAAGAAATAGAGAAATTATATAAGGTGTTTACAATACTCACAACTCATAACCAAATTACACCTAAGAAAATTGTTCTCAATTTTCTTTCACTAAAGCTTTTTTCTCTAATTTTTCTCTCAATTGGAATGATCATTTGATGATTAATTCATTACAATTCTACATTTATATATAGGGAGATTGACTCCTTAAATTAAGGGTTCTTTAAATTGCTCTTTGAATTAAGCCTTGATTTACTTCTTAAATTAAGAGTGGTAACTCCTTGATTTACTCCTTAATTTGCTCCTTGATTTACTCCTTAATTTGCTCCTTGAATTAAGCCTTGATTTACTTCTTAATTTCCTCTTTGAATTAAGGTCCTTGATGACAATTTCCAACAATCTCCCACTTGAAGACTAATAACAATCTATCTTCACACCTCGATCAATGCATCAACTTTTCCAGTCTTGTTACTCTAGCAGACCAATTAAAGTTGAACACAACTTCAGTTTGTCAATAGCCACCACCTTTGTTAACATATTCGCTGGATTTTTGTTTTCTTGAATCTTCTCCGGTATTAACATATCATTATCTAATAGAGAAGTGATGAAGTGATGAAGTGATAACGAAACCCAATATGCTTGGTTCTAGAATGAAATGCTGAATTTTTTGCCAAGTGTATTACACTTTGATTATCAATGTGCAAAATATTCTTCTACTTTTTAATTCCAACTCAGTTAACAAACCTTGAAGCCATATAATCTCTTTACTAGCTTCAGTCACTGCTACATACTCAGTTTCTATAGTGGATAGACTAAAAATCTTCTGTATCTGTGACATTCAACTAACAGTTGTAATTCTAACAATAAATATATAACCGGTGGTGCTTCTTCAGTGATTAACTTCACCTCTAAAGTCTACGTCTACGTAGCCTTGTATTTTTAACTCTCTTTTACTAAAGTACAAACATTTCTATGTTGTCTCATAGATATCTCAAAATCTACTTGATTGCTTCCCAATGAGTTTTCCCTGGATTTGACATAAACTTGCTAACAACTTCCACTACATGGCTAATGTCTGATCTTGTACAGATCATCGCATACATCAAATTTCTAATGGTTGAGGCATAAGGAACTTTAACCATTAATTCTCTCTCTTCCTCTGTCTGAGGGGATTGATCCTTGGATAGGCAAAAGTGACTGGCCAAGGGTGTGCTAACTGGTTTGGCGTCACCCATGTTGAATCTTTGCAAAACAAGGTTGATGTATTCTGCCTGAGATAACTGCAAGAAATATGTACTCTCTTTGGTTGACCTAAGTCTTTCATGTAAAACTCCTTTGACAATTATTGCTTCAACATTTTGATATCATCCATATATGCTACTACTACTAATATATCATCAACATAAAGTAGTAAAATGATATAACTAGACCTATATCTCTTGAAGTAGCAACAGTGGTCGGTATTACAATTTTGGAAACCTTTCTTATGCATGAAGCTATCAAAATTTCTATACTATTGTCTCGGGGATTGTTTAAGACCATATAAACTCTTCTTAAGTCTACACACTATGTTCTTCTTCCCTTTTTTGAGAAACCTTATGGATGGTACATGTATATCTCCTCATCTAAGTTTCCGTGAAGGAATGCAATCTTCACATCCAACTATTCAAGAAGAAGATCTTCAATGGCTACAATACTCAACACTGATATGAGAATATTGAGCTTCGCAACGGGAGAAAAATGTTAGTGTAGTTAACTCCTTCCTTCTGCTGAAATCCTTTGACAATTAGTTGGGCTTTGTATCTCTTAGAACCATCATGCTCATCTTTCACTCGGTACACTCATTTGTTGTGAAATGCCTTCTTCCCCATAGGTAGCTTAGCTAGTTATCATGTCTAGTTGGAGATGAGAGATTTTATTTCTTCTTTCATGAAAAGCTCTCACTTGTTGGAATCTTTAGTCTGACAAGCTTCATTATAGTATTCAGGCTCCCCTCCATCAGTCACCAACATATAGTTCATGTATCTCCTGTTAGGCACATGAGGTCAAGAATACAGTTTCAATACATGAGCTAGATTATAAGGCTCCAATGTGTTGGACTACTGCGCACTGCTTTGTCCAATGGGTTCTTCTGGATGAGGACTTGTTACAATTGATTCTATCATAGGACTATCTGGGACATCATTTGCATTTGTAAATATTGACTCATTATGCTATGCTTTATATCTCCTCTGATATTTTGTGCTCCAATGGAACAGATGGGCCTCAATTGATCAAGTAAGCTGCCATGTTGACTGCTTCTACCCAGAAGTGTTTTGGTAGACCTAACTGTATATAAATGCTTCTATCTCTTTCTGTCAACATTCGGTTCATACGCTCAGCTACACCATTGTGTTGAGGCGTGCTTGGCACAGTTCTTTCCATTCTGACCCCGTGCTCATAGTAGAAATTTTTGAATATGGCATCTTCATATTCACCACCATTTTCGGTTATAAGCTTTTTGATCTTTAAACTTGTCTCATTTTCAACCATGGATTTTTATTTTCTAAAAGCCTCAAACATTGTAGACTTATGCTTTAGAAAGTAAACTTATACCTTCCGAGAGTGATCATCAATGTAAGTCACGAAGTAGTGTTTCCTACCAATGGATGAGATAGTCGTTGGTCCCCAAACATCAAAGTGAATGAGCTCTAGCCTTTCATTCTTTAGGGTTATACCACTTGTCTATAAGATGACTCTCTTTTTCTTTCCAAATATGCAATCTTCACATATGTCTATCTCTACTGACTATATACCAAGAAGTTTTCCCTTTAAGTGCATAATCTTCATCTTTTTCTCATTCATATGGCCTAGTCTCTGGTGTCATAGATTTGGTGTTTCATTACCTACTGCAACTACGATCGAACAACATGTCCCTGCTGTCATATAAAGAGTGCCACTCTTTTTGCCTCGAGCAACCGTCATTGTAACCTTTGAAATCTTTCAATCATCACCATGAAATATCGTAGTGTAGCCTTCACTAGCCAACTATCCTACTGAGATTAAGTTTCTTCTTAGGTCGAGAATATGCCTGACATTCTTCAGCTCCCAAACAAACCCGCTCAACTTAATTTTCACTACACCTTTGCCAACAATAGCACACAATTGATCATCACCAAGATATATCTTTCCAAGGTTTCTAAGGACATATTTCTTGAAGAATTATTTGTGTGAAGTAGCATGGAACGATGCTCTAGAGTCTAACACCCAAGATTCTTCCTTGCTCTCCAAAGAGCATACCAATGCATCATCTCCTCCTAAGGTGGAAGTAACATTTTCCTCTGCCATTACTTCCTGGTCCTTTGGTGCACTCTTGCACTAATTTTTATAGTGCATGGTTCTCCTACAATTCCAACATTCGACAGTCTTCGAGCTATAAGAATTATTAAGATTCCTAGATTTGGACCTAATGTCCTTTGATCTACCTCAATAGTTTGTTCGGCCACGTCCATCTAGTTGATTTTTTTCCTCTTGACTCTATATGCAAAACTGAAGAGGTTCAATATTCACCCGAATCTCTACATCGAATCTCTTCACTGAGAACCAGATCACGAACATCGTCAAATTTCAACTTATTGCTTCCTGATGAGCTACTCACAATCATGACAGTAATATTCCAACTTTCCGGTAGAGAAGACAAAAGTATCAATGCTCTTACTTCTTCATCAAATTCAATTTCAACTAAACTCAATTGGGTTGTGACTGAGTTGAGTTCATTGAGATGTTGAGCTATCGATGCGCCTTTCGCCATCCGTAAATTGAACAAACGCCTCATCAGGTGCACTTTGTTTGAAGCTGATGACTTCTCATACATATTGGGAGAGCTGTAACATTGTAGGATAATGTCAATCGAATAACTCTGAGGGCTTGTCTGTTTAGAAGATTCTAATCTTCTTCCTTCGTAACCTTTGGCTTCTTTCTTGAGAGAGGTTGATACAAATAATCTTCTATCTGTATTTTTCAAAACCCAAAATCTGTACCATCGAATTTCTCAAGTTTCATCTTTTCTTCAACCGTGACCATTGCTTACACTCAAATCTGACTTCCTCCAAATCGTTTCTGATTATTTCTGCAAATCACCATGTATTAGAACACCTTCGTCGACAAACCAATATCGTCTACAAAATTTTACTATTCACTTAATTATTATTCATGTGAATAATAACCTTGTAGAAAATTGATAGAAATCACTACAAAAACTCTGATACCAACTGTTGGGAAATTATGTAAATTTTTTATAAGCTAAATTTATGAGATAGCAAAACTAAATAAAATAACACAAATTTGATAACAGAGTTCGATTAATTCTGTTTACGTCTCCGGATCTACTATAGATCTTTTTAATAAAAAATAAAAAAATTATACAAGATGTTTACAACACTCACAACTCACAACCCAATTATACCCAAGAAAATTGCTCTTCATTTTCTCTAACTAAAATTTTTTTTTCTTAATTTTCTCTTACTAAAATTTTTTATCTAAATTTTTCTCTTAATTGAAATAATTATTTGATGATTAATTAATTATAATTTTATATATATATAGTGAGAGGGAGATTTACTCGTTAAATTATTCTTTAAATTAGGAGTTATTTAAATTAAGTTTTATTTTACTTCAAATTAAAGATGATAGCTTTTTAATTTATTTCTTAAATTAATTTCATTTTGTGATTCTCTTTTGCCAACAAGATCATTTTGTTCGTATAGTTGCTCCTAATTGCTTAATATTTGACAGTGAAGTTAACGACAAAATGTTAACCGTTATAAAGCACCTTGTTTTTGCTTCACAGTATTTCTTATAAACAATAGGTTGCAGGTTTGAGAGCAAAGCAAGTGGTGAAGAGATTAGGGAGATGTACGATAGTGACCACATATCCTCCTTATCTTTACGAGAAAAAGAATATTATAATGTTAAAAGTGTCATTTAATATATTTTTTATCAAGAAATTATAATAAGTAATTTTATTTTAAACTTCTTATAATTAAATTTATTTAATATTAAATATTATTTTTATTTTTTAATTTTAAGCGTATTATTTTTTTTAATTTCTCTATTTTTTTCCAATAAAACATACCCTTATCTGAATCTAACAAATAATAATAATAATAATAATAATAATAATAATTATTATTATTATTATTATTATTATCTAATTCTCGAGTTTATCCGGACTTTCATCGTTCAGTATTCAATCTAGCTTATTATATATCTTTTCCTTGTATATAAAAGCCTTAGCTTTTTGGTCCTTTTTTAAAGATTATATGTACTAAAAATATATCTTAAAATAGAATCTAAAGATTATTAAAAAAAATATTTTAGCTTTCTTAGTTTTTCATTATATCATTATGTTTATTTTGATAGAATGAATTACGCAATAATGTATAGGATTAATTATAAATATATTTTAAAAAGTTACTTAATTATAATTACGTGAACAACATAAAATAATAAAAATATATTCAACGGTATATTAGTAATGTATAAATCACGAACTATCACGATTAGCTCATAAGATGACCAAATTTCTATTTCTTTTTTTAATTTTTTTTATACTAATAAATATCAAAATACACACTTGATAAATACAATTTTTATTTTTTTTATTTTTTTTAATTTTTTACATCAATAAATACTAAAAAAATTATATAATAAATATTTTTTATGAATAATTAATTTGTATAATACCATTATTTTATTATATTAAAAATAAAATTCATAAAATTTATGATTATCTATATAATAAGAGTTCAATTAATTTAGTTATGAACTAAATTCTTTTTTTTTCTTAATTTTTTATACAAATAAATATCAAAATGTTCATATAATAAATATATTTTTATTTTTTATTTTTGTACTTTTTGTTAGTTTTTTACACCAATAAATACTAAAATATTCATATAATAAATATATTTTTATGAATAGTTATTTTTTATAATACAATTATTTTTATTACATTAAGGGTGATAATTCATATAATTCATAATTATTCATTTAATAAGTATTCGATCAATTCACTTATGAACATATTATATTTTTTTTAACTAATAATTTTTATATCAAGATATATCATATCTCATATCAACTAAAAAAAGAATAGTCATCAAATATAAATTATTTTTAAGTAAAAAATGTTTATCAAATTCAATCATGACATGTTTATCAAATTCAATCAAGTCATGTCTATCAAATTCAATCAAATCATGTCTATCATTCATGTAAGATTAATTTTTTTAGATAAAAAAATATTAATTGAATATTTATATATATATGTTATATTTATCTTATTTATTAAATAAATTTATATAATTATTATCAATGTAATAGTAAATCAAGTATATTTATATTGTATTTAGATTCTATTGCTTTTAAAATAGTTACTATTATATATTTATTCATCAATAAAGTAACAAATTAATTAACTATTTATTTTAAAAGTATTTTTATAAATTACTTTATAAAATATTTTAACAATAATTTATTAATTATAATAAAAATAACTTAAAAAATTTATATATAGAGAATTATTTTTTATATTTTATTTTATAAAATAAAAAATTTAGAACAATAATAATCATTATTCAATAATTAATACTATTATATATTTATTAAATTTGATTAATTAATGACCACAGAATATATAAGTATCTAAACAAGCTATAGTCGTCTATAATTGTATGTGTGTGTTTTTTCAATTATATTTTAGCACATTTAGAAATGTCATTATATATATATGTACGTATGTATGCATTTTTTTTATACATAGATGTCTTGAGCTCTGATCACTTTATGCAAAGTCACAAATAACAATCTAGAAAATCTATAGATAATACAATTTTCAGAGTTTATGATCCAACTTAATAACAATAGCTAATCATTCTTACCAAAATTTTAAATTGTCAGTAAAGGAGGTCAACATCCTCTTATCCACTAACCCAGATTCGAAGCCCACACTAGGTCACATAGATGTTACCCACCCTACACCACATAAGTCAGATTAAATTACCCTTGGATGTTATCTACCAAGGTTTTCCATAACGATGGGTCCATGGATGTTACTTACCATGGTTGCATCATTCCCTCATTCGCAAAGGAAGTTTGTCCTTGAACTTGTGTTTTTTGAGACTCGAACCTAAGACTAGACTCTGATACCAAACCTAAGAACAATAGTTAACCATTCTTACCAAAAGCTTAAGTCGTCAGTAGGGGTACCGACATCCCTTTATCCAAGACCGTCACACTTAACACAGGTTCAAAGCCTACATCAAGTCACATGGATGTTAGTATGTTACCCACAATCTGCCGCACAAATTAGACTAAAAGATCCTTGGATGTTACCCATAACGATGAGCCCATGTATGTTACACATCATGGTTGTATCATTCATGATATGTAATGAGTGTCGTTTAGAGATATTGTTGAATCAATAATAATTGGAAGACCTAGATCCTTTTGCATCGATCCACTTGTTATTCTTTTATATCATTTATAGAAATATTTAAAATATTTTATTTTTGATAAAAAAATTGTTTTTATTTTTAAATAATGTTCGATAAATTTTGTATAAACAAATATTATATTAAAATTACTATTTAAATGATATTTTATATTAATTGGTACGAAATTAACAAGATAACAAAAGAAAAAAAGAAGAGTAAAGATTTGTACTTTTTAGGGTTATTGTTTGAATGATATTTTTTTGTTATATTTAAAAAAATTATAATGCTCAACAAATTAAAAATAACATTTAAAATTTATAATTATAAAAATAATATTTTTATATTTAATTTATATATTTTAACTATTAAAAATAAGTTTAATATATTATTTTATATTTAAACGTTGTTTAATTTAATATCGTTTAAATTGAACTACGATTATTTAGACATGTTTATTGTTGAACGTATTTCAATTAGTTAGACTCTTATTAATATTATTATAAATTTTAAAAATATTATTTTATTTAATATTTTAAAAAATTAATGGATTAAAATGTTATTTTTATTATTATAAATTTAAAAAATATTCTTTTATGTAATTTTTAAAAAAATTAATGGGTTTTCTTTTAATTGTTGCATCCAACCATGTCTCTTAAAATGTGAAAGGAGTGAGATAAATCACTCTACGGTAACTCTCATTCACTTAGGAAAAAGAAGTCAACAATTCTCATTCTCGTTATTATTTTAATACTTAAAAGAAAAAAGAAAGAAAGAAAGATGACAACTCAAGTAACCATATTAGCAAGCCAAAAGAAGAAGAAGAAGTAGTAGTAGAAGGAGGAGGCAACTCGAGAAACCAACCAAACTTAACCTTCCCCGCACAAGCAAGAGAAGTAGAGAAAATATAATAATAATAACAAAAAAGAATTTGAGAAAACCGAAAGTCACAGCAAATCAAAAACCGCGATCACAAAAAAACAAAAACGCAACGTGCCAAAAGATTAGTGGCTTCTTCCAAAAGTAAACAAAAAGATCTTTTATGGTACATGCATTATTATAATTTAATTATTTTTATTAATAAATAATTTTATTATTATTTAATTATTAAATATTTTAATTTTTATACATAATCAATAATTAATAAATCACTGCATACATACAATAGATTTAACATTACTTAAATGAAAACAAAAAAACTTATTTAGTATAAATTATGATGTTATTATAATTAATATAATAATTAATATAATAATTAATTATAAATTAAAAAATAGATTTTATTATTTTAATTAATAATTATTTTTCGGATGTATAGTAGTGAACTTTCTTTCACACACTGGATAAGACTCCTTTCGTGGACCTCTTGATCTTTCTTACTTCTAAGTTACTTTCTAAAATCCATCACAAAGCTTCGAAGCCCAAATTTTTTTTCCATTATTTCGAAATGCGAAAGATTATCTCAGAAAATTTCTATCTCTAAACCTCCGTTTCACTCCCACTATCTACTTGAAATGGCCGCACTTACTTCTCTGTCTTTCTCGGCATTAAGTAAATGCTCTGATATAAAATCCCCGATAGCTTCCACTAGAAATCTGGCATCGAATTACGATAGTTCACGACTGCGTGCTACCTTTTCGTATAACTTTCTGGGTTTTCGAACATCAAAATCGAGTTCTCGTACGGTTATCCATTGCATGTCTGCTTCGACAGGTTACCTAATTTAACTTATTTGCAATTTGGTTATAAAAGAAATCGATTGTTCTCAGAAAATGGAAAATTCGTTTTCAAAAGTAGTGAATTGAGCTCATTTGATGAAATTCAAGTTGAAATTAATTGGTAATAGAACAGAAGGGGAAAGTTTATTCGACAATATTTTTAGTTGATGGTACATGTATTGTTTTCACCCAATTCTTGTTGTGTTTTAGGCTTCTCCTAATTCAAGTATATTGTATCATTTATTTGCTTTTCGGGAACTGATGATGTTTGTCCGACTTGTTACCTTTTGATATTATGTATTGTAGTTTCCTTTTTCTTTTCTACTTTGTAATCATCTTCATTCAAAGTTTAAATTATAGATTTTATTATAGCTGGACGGATTAATGGTAGTAAGTATGTTGCTTCAAATGTTTTTTCATCTTTCTTTCACGAGTATCAAGTTTGTACTTGAGATTAAAAAAAAAATTATGCATTGCCTTGATACTAATGAGTCATTTATTCAATTGATTTGCAGATGCGCCCACTGTATCAGATACAAAGTTAAATTTTTTAAAGGCATATAAGCGTCCAATCCCGAGCGTTTATAACACTGTGTTGCAGGAGCTGATTGTCCAGCAACATTTGATGAGGTACAAGAGAACATACCGCTATGACCCCGTCTTTGCTCTTGGTTTCGTTACGGTTTATGATCAACTTATGGATGGATACCCAAGTGATGAGGATCGAAATGCCATCTTCCAAGCATATATAAAGGCATTGAAAGAGGATCCAGAGCAGTATAGGTTTGGCTATCGGTTTATCTTCCCTTTAAATTGTAATTTTTCTAGTTTTGTTACTAAGATGCTGCTGTGAGAATTAACTTTTCAATGTGATTTACTAGAAAAAAATTTGGTGAAGCTGCTGAAATACAAACTGCAGGGTTCAGGGTAAAAAGCAAGCTGTGCAAATAATCCAAGTCACATCCTTTTAGTGCTGTTTTATTCATTTATTTATAAGAAAATGGAGTTTTAATTTATAGCAAAATGGCTAAAGAAAATAATCTGATTTAAATTTAATATATGACTCGTTACTTATCATTCTTTCTTCTGCAGAGGATCAGTCCTAATCTATGTTTCTGTAAAATTGTTCTATATCTACAAAGAGAACAAAATGTGCTTATTTTTTTTCTTGGATGATATCCTATAACTTTTTTTTTTTTTAAAAGAACCACTAAGGTCCCCTTTTTTTATTAAATAAAGGAAACATTACAACATAGGATTCGAACTTAGGTCCATGTTGGTGAGGGTGGGGAGTCATACCACCTAAATGATAAGCAAATCCCACCTGGATATCTTATAACCTTTTGTTGAATGAAATTCATAATATGTGCAGAAGTGATGCACAAAAGTTAGAAGAATGGGCTCGTGCACAAAATTCCAATTCATTAATTGAATTTTCATCCAGAGAAGGAGATGTGGAGGGTATACTGAAGGACATTTCTGAAAGAGCCAGAGGCAAGAAAAGTTTCAGCTATAGCCGTTTCTTTGCTGTTGGACTGTTTCGTCTTCTTGAGTTGGCAAATGCAACTGAGCCAGCCATTTTGGAAAAGGTTAGACATTCTTGTCCTATTTTGATTCACAGCTTGGTGATACAAGTATAAGAAAATGAGTAGACCATTCTTGTCTCTTTTTTTTATCAACTAGTACAATGGGAAGTCGCACACTTGTAGCAGCTCCTACAGGCTCCGAACCTCACTACTGCACTTTGCAAGAGGGGTTTTTCTACTGATACCGTACTTGTCATATTGTGTTCTCCAATGATACATGCACTTCTAGATGTTACATTGTACTCTTCAGCAAGGCAAATAACACTGGCTGCATACTACATTATATTCTTCATTAGCTGCTGTTTTTAAATCATATTTCACTAGTTGCTGTTGCTGCCAGTCCTTTTAATCTTAATCTTGTATTCTTATATGATCATGAAAATATGACCCCTCCGCATCCCCCTTTCTCCAAGAAGAAAAATATTAAATGAAAAAAAATTGTCCTTGAAGTCCGCAAAAATCCCATTTCTTAGTTACTTGGTTGAACAAGGGTGCCCCTTATTCTGCATTGAACCACAATGATGACTTTGGACTCTGATTTGTTTTCCATTTCTTTTCAGTAACATCCTTTTCATGATATATAACTATAAGTACATACTATTAGCTTTAGATATTTACTGACTCCATTTATGAGAGTGCAGTTTTGTTGTCTTGTAGAATTTTAACTTAGGCAACCAATACCATAGGTTTGATTTGCTTATGCTTTTTATGTCAATATGTGTGTGTGTGTGTGTGTGTGTGTCAATAGCTGTTTCGTGCCAGAGTTGCTGATGGAGATTGGAGAATAAGAATATTTGTTATTAGGATAGTAGAAGTTTTGAGATTTTAAAATTTTAGCATGTCCTTATTAACTATTGGAAGTTTTATTTACCTAAGGATTAAGTCCTATTGCTTGGAATCCAAACTTTTTAACACTTAAAAGGCAATCTCTATTGTTGTAATTGTTAGTCTTGGTTGATGATTATTGATGGTTGAGTGTTAAATTTCTCCCCAGATGTATTCTTCTTTCCTCTAGATCCTTTCCTAATCTCAAACCCTATCTATCCTTCCTATTTTTATTCTCTTCTATTGTACTTCAATTGCATGTAAGCACCCAAATGCATGAGTTCTTGAACTGAAAATTCAAGTTTTTTTTTCCTCAACAAACTTAGAGTTCTGGTTGGTTTTGAAGCATTGTTTGAATTGGTTTTTCTGAGAATTTGTCTTTGATTAATTTCATTGTTGTTTGGGGCATTGGTTTGGGGTTTGTAGAGAGGAAGAGAGTAATACAACTGATGTTTCAGCATTTAGAATAATGGCTGCTATTTCTACAGCTTTGTGCCACCTTAAACATTGACAAACGAAGTGTGGATCGTGACCTTGATGTATATCGCAACCTTCTCTCTAAGCTCGTTCAGGCAAAAGAGCTGCTAAAGGAATATGTGAACAGGTAATCAAACCAAATTAGCTGCTAGATATTTCATTGACATATCTAGTTGTGTTTTTACTTTTTACAATGGCTCTTAGTTAAAGCTTACAAAGAGGCTTACAGATTGGATGGAAGGTTGGAGAAAACAGGGTTTTGCATAAGAGAATATAGAAAATAATATGAAAAAGCATCATACTGAGTGTTTTGTCCAGGTAGTAACCATAACCTCTGCTCTATGTTTTGATTTTGGTTTCCAGGGAGAAGAAGAAAAGGGAAGAACGAACAGAATCACAGAAAGCTAATGAGGCTATTACAAAATGCATTGGGGACTACCAATCTGTGGGTCGTTAATTTGATCATAAACTCGCTGTCAGGCTCACTGAAGGTCAATCTTCATTATGGTATAACTGCAAACTCAGAGTTTTACGGTTTTAAAGCAGAGTTTTATGGTTGTTTTTGCCTTTACAGGTGATCTCGTTCATTCTAGTTATTTGATTCCATACTTCCCAGCTTTTCTACGGAATATTTTTCATTTGTGTACCTTATCCTTTATTTTACTCAAAATGTATTATATAATTTGATAACCAACTATATATATACATTTTTATTTTCATATATGTAATTCCTGTATAATTGAAATCATAATCTGGGAAACACTGGAAAAAACTCACGTCTACAACTCAAAACATAATATGCGATAGTCCTTGTGATTTCTTAGCAGCTAAACAAGTTGCTTTTGATGCCAACTAAGTTGCTTTTATTACCAACTAAGCAAATGGAAGAGTTCAAGAGAATATGGAGGCTTACCTAGGGATTAATTCTCTATTTATCTTTTTGATTCTTTTGTTGCTTAAATTATTATCATGAGTTTTTATCTTTTTGATGATTTTCTTTCTGATAGTACTGTGAGCTTATTTATAAACTACTCTTCAATATACTCTTTGGTTGTATGAAATGGTGAGCTTTTATTTGTAGGAACTAGGAAGGAAGAAGAAAAAATAGTCCTTGTGGACTCGGTCTCATTTTTGAGTAATTTTATAGTAATATTCAGCCATAATTAAAATAAGTGAATGATTTGAGTTGAGAACAATAAATAAAATGAACCTTAAGGACTTATGTTATAATGAGTTTTGTTTTCAAGCGGAACACAGAATACTGAAAATACTTTTGAGTTTATACGCTAGCAGGACGTGTTCATTTTATTGTGCAAGACTGACTTCGTCCGGTGAAATCGATTTAATTAGGAATCGATTTTCACTCATCACTCAACTCTTTTGAACAACCCTTAAACCAGAACTAGTCCTAATCTTTTAGATACCAAAACGCTATTTATCGTATCTTGTAAAGACAAATGTTTCAGAAACTGTAAGAGGTTTCATCTCATCATGTGACTCTCTCTCTATTTCTCTATCTTTCCTCAATACAACTCCAAGCATGCAATTTTAGTTTATGATGTTTTCATCCTTTATTGTAGAACTGCTAATTTCAGGACGTCAACTTTGCATTGTTAGATAATTAAAAGAGTAAAATTGTGAGAAAAGCAAAAGGAGATACCTACTACCTAGTTATTCTTCTTCTAAGGGAAAAAATATTGGTTTATAAAGTGCTTGTTTCTTTGTGCTTTCACTAGTATCAATGTATAGAGAATTGCAAAGCTAGAATCCATAATTTTTGTGATAGAAGACACCCAACACTGAAAGTAAAAATAATAATAATAAACTAAAAAGAAGAATGGTAAGTGACATAAATGATTAAGATGAAAAGTATGAGATGGAGCAAACTTAAAGCAACCACCTCATGGGAAAGAAAGAATAATTATATAAATTTATAATTATATATTTAGTCTATTAATTATGTTGTCATGCATAATCAAATTTTATTAAAAAATAATTTTTATTTTTAAAATTATTTAATAATATACCACGTAATAATTAATATGAATGTAAATTTATATTAAGCTATTACTATTTGCTTCTTATGTGGTGCCTCTACTCTCTAGCTTTTTGTCTCTTCTCTCAACATTTTTACCACTCTGTTATATATTGCCTCATGCCCTTATAACTTAAGGGATTGTCTCATGTTCTAAGAGAATCCTATGAAGAGCTCTTCCAATCTTATACGAGATATTCAATTCATGGCAAATTTGGCTTCTTGGGAACTTGTGAAAGTGAAGTCTTTCTAGTCGGGGTTTCTTTTTTTCCTACTTCTATTGTATAATTTGTATTCATGTATTTAATTTTCACGATGTCGATGTTATAAAAAGCCAAATATATCGTGCAAAGTTTTTGCCTTTACAACTGTATTGGTACATATTTTTTTAATTACATTTATGGTTGACGACAACGGAGTACGAAACTCCTTTTAATCAAATAAACGTTTTTATCACAAGGAAAAAACTTATTAATTGTTATTTATTATGACATGATATTTATATCAATTAAAATTTAAAATTAACATAATTTTTTATTTAAAAAACAAATATACAATAAAAAATGAAAAAATAAGATATGATTAATAATAAATATAATACAGAAGTAATAAATAACGCTTTAATCTCAAAGATTATTAACAATTATAAGTTATAAAAAATATATGTACACAATATTTTTAAACATGTAAAAGATAAATTTTTAAATGAAGAAAAAATATGTGCGTATAAGAAGATTAAAAATAAAATTCTATCTATGAAAGAGTTATTACATTTAATTAAATTATTTTCTTACTATCAAATTATATTAATTGTTACAAAAAAATCAATAAATTTTAAATTGTTATAAAGTTATTACTAAATTTCAGTTGTTATTGCATAAATAGTAACGTAATTACTTTGTCCAAAAAATTAATAGGACTATTTTAACGAATATATTACTAATTTAACTTTGTTCTACTAGTAATTGGCAAATTTTAATGAAAATGATATTTACAATTTTAATAATAATTTTGCAATAGTTTAAATATTACTAATACTTTTGTAAAAACTATTATTGTTCCTAATATGGCCGAGCGAGATATGAGCAGCTAACTTACAATCAGGTTAATGAGGCTTTTAAAAAAATAGATTTTTTTTTTAAATTATAACATTAAATATGTTTTTATTGATCCTTTAATAATATTTTTTTATTGATCTAGGATGATGTAAATTATTAAATGTGTTTTAATTAAGTTTAAAATCTAAGATTTAAAATTCAGTAAAATTTAATAGAAGAAATAAATAACAGATGATCAACACCCAACATAAATAATGATTATTACTTCTTATTTCTTAATCATACATGTTAAAAAACAAGTAATATATAATACTTTAAAGTTTAGCAAAAAGAAAAAAAAAGTAATAATAATTGAAAAGATCTAGCTATATATATCAACATAAAATAGAATAAAATTGATCCAAAAGGACTTGAACAAAACTTCATAACTCAGAACCTAATGATAATTGTATTATATGTTTTAGTGTTATGGTCTAATGATCATACTACCATGAAAAAAGTATAAATTATTCAGCTTCCTTGATCTTTGAGTGCCCTTATTTAAATCAGCTGACAAGTTTGTTCTACACTCCAAGTACAAACCTAGCTACATTACAAACTAAAAAAAGACAAGTGCTTGGAGTAAATAAAACAGCCTAATTTAAAAGCATCCATCCAATTTTTTTCTTCAACTTAAGGCATGCATCTCAAGACATTGACTTGGGCAAGCTCTAACATAAAAAATCATGTGTAATTGTGATGAAGTCAATGAAACTAGCCTACCATACTTGCATATTAAGTGCTAATGTTTTTGTCGATTTAAGGGTCTTTTTCTATTTGTAAGAATTGTAGCGAGTGTATGTTATTTTACACATTGATTAAAGTCATGTATAAACTTGAATATATTTTATTTTTGATATTCAATGACTTTTATAACTTAATATATATATATATATAATTTATTACCAAAATAATAGAAAGAAACAAATTGAAAATATTTAATTGTGAGAACTGACAAAGTACATCTTCTGATCTTCTCAATATTTAAGAGTGAAGACTTTTCACTCGGGAGTAGCTACTCTGTTTGCTGTGAGAAACTGTAACATTTCAAACTTGTTCTTGTATTTTTCTAAATTTTATTTTATTTTAATTTCCGAGAAACATATTTTTTTACTTTTAAAATATATATGTATATATATCACATTTTTAAATATACATAAAATTTATTTATATATTACATTAATGAAATTATATTATATAATTAAATTAAATTATTTTAAAAACTTAATTTTTAATTTAATTTAAGATGGATTCACAATTGACGACGTGACATAATACGACACGAATACCTAAACAAATTTATCTAAACAATTATGTTCACTTTTCAATTTGTAACACAACACAAAAATTGAATTATATGTATATATATTTCTTTCATAAATGAGTTACAAAAGTTTTTCAAAAATTATAAAAATATCATTAAAATATATAATAATAAAATAATACATTGATAACATCGAAATAAATCCAAATAAATTACGTTCAAGATTAAATAAATTTAAATGATTATATTTTAATGGAATGATTTTTAACATAAAATAATATATTAATTTTTTTTAATAGTAAAAATATATAATATAAACATATTAATTTATTATTTTTAATGTTATAAGTTTTAAGAATAATATTTTTATTATTTTTTTAAAGTTTTTTAGCTAGTTTGTTTATTATACTTAAACAATATAAATTTGTATAATGTAAAAGTAACCTGAAGAAACTCATCTTAAAAGTTAACCATAAAAGAACGTAAATCTTATATTAATTATAAATGTTATATAAATATCTTTATTAATCAATATGAGATATTTGTTTTTAAATAATAAAAAAATTATACGATAGCTTAATTTTTTGCAAATTCATAGATTAGTACAAAAATTATAACCAAATATACCATTAATACATTACTTTATAAAATGATATGATATTAATCTTTTTTTAAATATTGGAAAAATGTGAAATTAAATGCATGTAATAATTGTTAATGACATAATATTAAGTTTATCATTTTAAAAAAAATTATTCATTAATACTTTACATTTTTTAATTTGATAAAAAAAAAATTTATGATCATTTTTAACTAAATTGTATCATTTTTATTTTTAACTAAATTATAAAAATAAAAAAACTTTTAATATACTCCTAAATAATATAATAATTATGTATACCTTTCTAATTAATAGTAAGGCATCACCTGGTATCCAACACTCCTCTGTATTTAAATTATGAATAATTTGAACAACATTTTTGTAAGGCTCATTTATTTATTTATTTATTGTCCCATTGTATCTATGTAAATTTTATATAATATCCAAACATGATTTATCTAATTATAAATTATTAATCATAAAAAAATATAATTGACATATTAATTATAAACATTATATTAATATATTTCATAATATTTTTTTGTTTCAAAATTTCTTAATAAACTAGGTTCTCTTTTTTAAACTAAAAACTTGAAAACTAATTAGATGATCATAAGAGATTGTCACTCATTCTCTGAGTTGGTTTACATGAGGTTGAGACAGCTATTGCACTATGAATGTTGATCTTGTTTCTTTTTTATTGGTAATCTAATCTTCTTTACTGTGTTAAATTTGGAACATAGCCGAGACTTGCAAGTTGCAACTTTGATCAACACACACCACACAAATTGAATTGAATGTGTAATATATATACAAAGTATCGCAATAAATAATATAATGATAAGAAAAAATTATTTTTATAGATATTATTTTATTATAAATTAATTTTTAAAACTTAAAAAAATAAAAATTAAATTTTTTGTGTTTTTATATTTTAAGAAAGAAAAATTAAAATAACTAAAAATAAATAGCAATAATTAATTAAATCAGATCTAATAACTAAGAATATATATGAGACAATATTTAGGAATACTTAATCTCACACTTTTTTAAACATGTAAATAACTAAAATCCCTTTAATATAATTATCAATTAATTACGTAATCAACTGAATCTAACTTAACATGTATCATATAGTAATTAATTTAATAACACTCTCATGCCAATTAAATTACATATTACATCTCTTCTTAAAAATTATGCATATTATTTAATCAAAATAAACAATTAAATAAGGCTCTCAAATCTATTTAATTACCTCTATAGATAAATTGTTGGTCAAATAACTAATAACATAATATAATTGGGATAAACTACTTGATTATTACATGATGAAAATTAGGTTCATAAGATCCCTAGATTAATAAATTAATTAGACATAATTTTTTCTATAAAACTCATATTTTTCATAAAGAAAGATATAAAAATTGATAAAAAAAAGAATAAAAGAATAAATATAATCAATATCTTGAATTGTAGTATTAATCTTTATTAAAATCGTATCTTCTTTTTTATTTTTCTGTATTTTTCTCTCTTTTTATCTCTAAATTAGGGTTTATGGGATGATTAGAGACTTAAATATAACTCAGGTGTTATCTAGAATGTCAGATCAAGGGCTAAGAACAAAACAAAAAAAATTAACAACGTTAGTCAATCACAACACAACACATGACATACAAAAATTTATTAAGCGAAACAAAGCGCGACGCGTGGTAAGGGAGACCAGTATGAGTCAGCGTCATTCAACGCAATGTGATTCACGAATGTAAATGGCGTGACACGCTGGTAGATCATAGGGACAATTGCATGACGACACGTGTTAGTGTTATTTGACTGCACTCCAAACTCGAATTAAACGTCATGTTGACACGTGTCACACACTTCTTCACTCCTCACATAAGCCAATTTATGATTCGTTGTCCCTACTTGAGTGGCGTTTGTGTAGCTTGCTCAGTCAGTTCTTCTACTTGTGTGACAGGCCACATAATAGTTTCTGATTGATCGTTAAAAATTCATAAAAAGTCATAAAAATTCAAAATTTATATTTGTATCCCTTCTCATTAAAAAAGTTTATATTTTAATATTTTTAATCTAAAAAATATTATTTATTGAATAAAAGAAATAAATATTAAATAAAAAAATACTCTAATGATTCTACTTTTAATATCATGGATATAATTATAGAGCATGATAATCAAATAAATGTAAAAATAATAAGTGTGCGTGAGTAGGTATAAAATATAAAAAAAATTATTATGAATAATCATTATATATATATATATATATATATATATGGTGGATTTAATAGTTTTTATAGACAAATGGATAGAGGGAGAAGAGAATGAAATGAAAAAAAAAACAAGAAAGAAAGGATATTAACAATTTGGGTATGGAGTGAAAATTAAAGAAAAATTTAACTAGTTTGATTGGTGCTTTAGAAGTTTTTACTTATATGGGAGTAATTTTAATCTAAAATGCACATATAATTTAAAGAATAAGTGTTTTTTAATTTTATATATTAAATTTTAGTGTTGTTATTCAACTTAAACAACAATACATTTAATGGTTGTAATTAGACTTTTTTCATCAAGTGGCTTTTAAATCTCACAATAATAAATCAGTAAGAAGATTATGGGAAATTTGTCTTGTTCTATATAAATGAATATGAATAAATGTTTTAGTTACTATTTATTAATAATTTTTTATATTTAAAAAAATATTATTATAAATAAATAATATGAAATGAGAATTTTTTTAAGTCAAAACTAATACATAAATACAATTAAATTAATAACGGAATACAATACGATGATAATATAATATTACCACTAAATAAGAAAGTTGTTTCCACCCATTAATAAGATATATATTTTTTTTATAAAAATACATGTAAGCATGTAGTTAGCGCTCAAGAGTTATCAACGAGGTGAGACCAAGTTGGGTCGGAAACACCTTACTTAAAATTATTATAAAAATATATCATAAATTTATAGTGAAGAACGATGATCCTTAAATAAAAAACATGGATCTAAGTACAGTTTTAAATATTATTTTCATATTTTTGTGTAATTAATATTTTTATTGTAAAAAATTTATTAAAAAAATAAGTTAATAATAAATATTTTTTATGAAAAAAGAATTTTTTTTACCAATATAAATAATATAAAAAATAATAAAATATATATAACAATAAATACATAATCATTATATAAAAAAAATATATTGATAGAATCTTGTTACAAACTAATTTTAAATGATAAGAATAAATTATAAAATAATCATAAGATTTTTGATTTTTAGAATCTAAATAAATAATTTAAATAATTTTTATAAAAAAAATTATTAATGTTTTATTATAATAAAAACATAATTTAAAGATAAAATATAAAATATGAAACATATTAGTTATCATTATTTTAAGTGTAAATATAATTAAATCTATAAAAGAATTATATATTTATTAAAATATTACATATAGTTTTAAAAAAGAAACAAAAAAATATATATAATATTCACTTTTATCTTGCTTTATATCATAAAATAAAATAAAAAATTTTATTTTTTATTTTATTATCTCATTGTTATTTTTAGTCTAATGTTCTAAAAAAAAATTGTGCTATAAAAGATAAAAAAATAAAATAAAATTGAGAACTAGATGTAAGGCCCAAAACTAGCCAATAAATTGGCATACGTACATAAGGTATATTCACAGATTTAACATCATTACTAACGGCGCATTAGACAAAGGAAGTTAGAAACTTACACATAAATATATCGCCATAATAAACACAAAAGTTGCCATGTACTTTAAATACATAATCCAATTTAAAAAAGGGTCAAACTTCAAAGTTCACAAAGCTGTTACATGTTGATTGGCCCGAGTTTTTAATCTCCAGCCAATACTTTATTTAACTTATCTTGTGCACTGTAAACTTAAAAATATATCATACTTTTTAACTAACAATTGTTTGACCATAACAAAAATGTTGATTTTGTTGCACACCCTTTAGAAATTTATTTTCATATTTTATTTCTTTTAAAAATAATAAAAAATATTATTTTTACTTGAGAAAGATATACTTACATAGTTTTAAAAATACTCAATATTATAATATAAAAATTACATTATTGATAAATATCATTTAAAATATTAACTCAACCATAATAATAATAATAATAATAACAATAACATGATTTTAGTTGAATTTAAATCTTATTTTTATTATATTTATGATGGTTCATTTTTTGATTAAATGTATTTTTAAATGAATTAAAATATTTTTAAAATTGTTTGATAATTTCTATAAGAAATTACTTTTAATACCATAAACTCAATTTTTTTTAATTATGTCTCTGTAATGATTTTATGCAGAGATAATAGTTTAATTATTTTATTATTTGTATAATATTTTAGTCATTTTATTATAAAAAAAATAATATATTAAAGACAAATAATCAAGTTTTAAAAATTTATTTTTATTTTATTAATTTTATAATCATTCTTATATATTATTAAAGATAATTTATAAAATTAATATCTAATAATAATTTAAAAATAAATAAAAATTAATTATTTATAGTTATATCATTTTTTTTTCAAACACAACAACTAACCTACTAAAAATATAACAAAATTACTGAATTGACCTTGTCCTTATGCTTTAAAAAAAAACCCAAACGGGCCCAAAAGATAGATTAGATGTTAATACAAAATCAAGACACCATAATATAAATATTTATAAAGAAAGCTCCAAAGAGGTGAAGTTCAACTTATCATCAATCCCTTCTCTGATTATCTTTTGACAATGTCTTGCTTGCTCTGTCTTTAACGCCACTGAAAAGTGAAAAATTGAAACTCATAGACTAGTCCATGGAGTTCGACCTTGAAAACCCATTTACAGATTTCCAAGACCTTCACTCTGACGCAGTCACTTCTCTGTTTCTTATTGAATCTGATCACATGCCATCGGAGAATTACTTCTTCAATCTTCAAGCCAGAAACTTTGACATATCTGTTAGACAACAAATCATTGCTTCAATCTCAAAGGTAGAGTCTTTAAATTAATAAAAATAAAACACAAAGAAGAAAAATCTGATTTATTATCATTTGTCTAATGGGTTTTGTATTTGCAGTTGTCTTGTAACTTCGATCCTCTGGTATCATATTTGGCAGTAAATTATCTAGATCGGTTCTTATCTTCTTCCCATGGAACAATGCTGGTAAATAAACTCCTCTGCATTTTCTTTGTTTCTGGGTTAAATTATTTAAAGATTAAATGATTAAAACTTTGCTATGACAGCAACCAAAGCAGTGGGTTCTGAAGCTTGTCTCAATCTCTTGTGTTTCTTTAGCTGCCAAGATGAAAAGAACAGAATTTTCTCTAACTGATTTCCAGGTAAAGATAACAACTTTATTAGCATCCTCTGTTTTTATAAACAATTAGTTTTAATATTCATTATTTGTTAATCAATTTGTCTTTATAGGGTGAAAGTGGTATCATATTTGACATTCAAACAATACAAAGAATGGAATTTCTTATCTTGGGAGCTCTTAAATGGAGAATGCGTTCAATAACTCCCTTCTCTTTCATTTCCTTTTTCATCTCTTTGTTCAAACTTGAAGACCCACTATTTCAACAGGCTCTCAAATCCAGAGCAATTGAAATAATTTTCAAAGCTCAAAATGGTAATTGCCCAGAAAAAAATTCTGTAATTAAATCAATAAATTCCCATTCAATATTCACAAAACTTGTTTTACTTGCAGATGTTGAATTTCTAGTGTTTAAGCCATCAATAATATCAGCAGCAGCTCTTCTCTCTGCATCTCATGAGCTGTTACCTATGCAACATTCAAGCTTTCTAAAAGCACTTTCCAACTGTTCATATGTAAACAAAGTAAATACTGTTTCTCAACTTTTGTCTTCTCCTTAGAGACGGAGTGTTACTTAATATAATAAAAAATGTTAATATTATTCAATTTTGTACATTTTTGTACTAGTGTACCTATATGTAATGATATAAATTTATATGTAAATTATAATGGAATATGTTGTTAACAACAAATAATTTTGTATTTACAAATTTTAATTATTTTTAATTTGGGTTATAGGAAAATTTGTTAAAGTGCTACTATGTTATGGAGGGATATGAACATGTGGTGGAGAGTATAACAAGTTCAGTGACACCGGTGAATGTGTTAGACCAGCATTTTTGGGTATCATCAGAAAGTGAAGAAACCAATGGCATTTTGACTTCTGTTTCTACTGGTCTTGTATTGGAGAGGAATATCAAGAGCAGGAAAATCAGTGGTTACTGCAACGATCATACGGTCCAGGTTTCTCATATCTGCTGATGATCATTCTGATCTTCCAACTTATCTCTGGTCCATGCATTTTGAGAACCACTCTTTCAAATAATTAAGAAAGAGGAAACTTAAAAAAATAAAAAAATGACCAAACCCACATCATTGTTGCTGTGAATTATGTGGATTCAGACTCTCTCAGTACTGCGTTGGCCAGAGAAGAAGAAAGAAAGGGAAGGGCATTTTTGTTTGATACAATATTAGGAAACAAACAGAGACAAAACATAACTTTGATTTGTTGAATCTCGTGTGTTTCTTCTTCACCTGTTTATCTATCGGTTCAATTGTTTTCGTTTGGTCTCTTGATATATAAGAAACTTAAGTAAATAATATCGTTATTCACTTTTAATTCTCTCATTCCCAAAAAATACATATTTATTTATATTTTTAAAAAATTACTACATTTTTTTTAGAGTTAAAAAAAAATTATATCACTAAGTAAATCTTTCCAAAGTAAATAAGTGATTAAATATTAATTACAGATACATCCTTTTAACTCTGAAACATCAAAAAACTTCTACAGTTTTGAAAAATAATAATTACATATACTTTATCAATAATAAGCAATAGAATAATAATAGAGGGAATGAAATTGTATTTTACAAGCATTATAGTTTTGTAGTAATTTTCATAAAAATAAATCGAGTAAAAGTGCGATTTCTTTTTTATTTATTTATTGAAATAGTACCACTGTCTTTATAAATGCTATGTAAGTTCATATATTTCAATTTTTAAAAAATATCTTTAAAATAATTTTTTTATATTATTATAATATAACAGTTAATTATAATTTAAAAATATATTTTATTATTTTAATTAATAATTATTTATTCAATTAATTTTGACATAAAAAGTGCTCTTTCAATTTTAACATAAATTTAAATAATTTTTTAAAATATTATTAAAAAATATAATTAAATCTATATAATAATATAATTATAATATATAGTAACGTTAGAAGTGATATTTGTTATTTATTATTTATTAACAACATGGCAAAATTAAGATATTATATATAATACTACCCTGCTGTTTCAGCTACCAGCATCTTTAAGTACCTATTTATGAAAAGAAAATAGAGAAGTGCTGCACCCTTTACTGCAAAGTTCTGCAAAATAGATGCCTGCTGGTGCTGGGGGCCTGGGGCTTATTTTGGTTTATCAAATTATAATATTAAATTAATAGAAAAAAAAAATATATATATATATATAGTCGGTAATTATCGAATATTTTACAATTTTGAAATTAATCTTAGATATTTAATCATAATTAAAAACTGGAATATAATTTTTTTTTATGTTCCTAATAATTAAACTAATTTCAAACGAATAAATGTAAATTCCTTTATTAAGAATTCAACTTTTATCCTATACCCCCCTAAAAAACAAACAGGAAAATGGTTGTTTGAGTCCATCAATTTGAGTTTTTTTTTTATAATTCTTATACTGTATTTTACATACTATAAAAAATATTATTTAAAATAATTAAAAGGATACTAATACTAAAATTAAGATACTAAAATGAAATATTTTAATATGATAGAGTGTTTTTTATCAAATATATCAAATTTCTCTTTTTTCAATTTAAAATAGTTATTCTGTGTGTATCTCATAATAAATTTGATAAATAAATAAATAAATAAAATTTGTAAAGATTATTTTCATCCTGTTTGCATTCGGCTATGGGCTATAAAATTTACAACATTTCATATTTTTGAAGTATTGACACTTCTTTTAATCGGACATGAGAAATGATATGTTCTTGATTGTAAGCAGACCTTCTTCTTTTTTATTTTTTATTTTATGAAGATAATGAATTATGTTGTTATTGGAAAAAGAAAAAAAAACAGAGAAATGACACTCAATTAGAATGTTTTTATTTCTTATTTTTGAAACAGTTAATAGTATTTAATTTCGAAAATTATTTGGAAAATTTATTGTAAAATTAAAAGACTTTACAAATCAAATATTAAAAAAAAAAATTGATGCCGAATAAGTTCAAAGTGGTTGGCCACTGGTATTTGCTTTTGATCTATCGATAAGGTCTTAATGAGTAAAATTTTGAAAAAAACTTCAGTCGATTTCTTTTTTACTAATTTTAATATAACAAAAAAATAATACGGTAAAAAGTGAATATTTTTTTTAGTTATTAATAACATAAATAATGATACATTAAAAATGTATATAATAATAAATTATAGATAATAAAATTTATTAGGAAGATATTGTTGAAAATAAAAATATACGTTTGGAACCTCAACATCACATTTTTTTAGTAATTAATGATTGATATATCTTTTAATTTTAAACAATTCATATAAGTATATATCATTGATGCCATCAATTTATGTACGATGATATTTATTTAACTGCTGCTTAGAAAAAAAATTGACTCGAGAGAGAAGTAGTTATAAGTGGTCTCGTTACAGAAATTAGATAGAATTTAGGTGTAGGATGTTTGACTATCTTTACTCGTTTAATTCCTGACCTTACTCCATAAACTATTAAGTCAACTTTTTATAAATGTTCGGCCATTATATACAAAAGTGATCAATATTTTTATATTTAACATGGAATCTCCAAATCTCTCCCATCATTTTCATTGAAATTTGAGAGATAAGCTTTGTTCCAACCGAGTTAACTTTAAAATTCATGGGCTGTAATCATGGGTCTCAAGTGAGTTGGACCGGCAGCTATCATGGGCTTGCAAAAATTTCCAACCTAGTTTTCCGCCTCATACTAAAAAGAAAATCAATTTAATAAATATATCTTATATATATATATAATATTTATATTAATTATAAGACCCTATATCAACAATGATACGATGATGGATATGGAGTGTTTTATATAAAATATAAGTTCAATTTTTGGTATTATTTTTATAAGTATTGTATTTAAAAATTTAATTTTTTTTATTTATAATATAAATTTAAGAGTTTTAATATTATCATTATATATAAATAGTACTTTAAAATTTTAATTTTTATACAATAATGATTTAAAGTATAATTTTTTAAGATTTATTAACTAAAAAACTTAAACACACTTTCATATTTAAGAGATAATTGTAAAGTATTATTTTTAAAAATATAAGTTTAAAATATTAATATTATCACAATATATAATTCTGATATTATTATTACGTGTGTTTTCATTAAAAAATGATATTTAAATACACGAATACAAAATATCCTATAAAAAAATAAAAATTTAAATAAAAATTTGATATTATTATTTAATGTATTTGTAATTTAAAAATAATTTTTTTTCGTACTACAGTATAAAAAAAGCGACGGGGATGACGAGTTCGAATATTAATAAAGATAGTATAAAAGAAGAAAGAAAATACAAGTAAAACCTAAAATTTGGCAATTCACCCACCAAAGTTATCAATTTGAATTGGTTTGCCAATAATTAACTACTTCCGAAGTACTTTCATAAAATTAGTTTCTCATCTCATAACTTGAAGCATACACAGATGAAATAATTATTAGGTGCAAATTAATCCATACACGTGTCGCCTTCTTATGGTGCACAGTTATCAAGTTTGATTATTTAACCAGCTGAGTAAGCAAATAGCATATTTTAAGAGGATATATCATCAAGATAAGTATCAAATATTTTACATATTTCTAGCATTAATTAAGATTACCAAAGTTGTAAATATAAGATATCTTCTTGTTCCCCATACAAACCATTGTGACAAAAGAGATTGGTATCAAGTTGAGAACCCAAAATCATTTCAGGGTCCATTAAGGAAGATTCCATATAATTATATGAAGTAGTAGTATTGATAATGTCCGAAAAAAATGGTTCCGTCCAGAAACTGTCATTGAATTCTTCAAATGGTTCAAAGGAAGTAGCTGTACTAGTTGCAGTAGTACTAGTAGTAGTGTTGTGTGCAGCTAAGGCAAGTGCTGAGTTTGCTTCAGTCTCAGACTCTGTTGTTATAGTTGAAACTTCACTCGAACTTGGGATTGGGAACAATTCGGGAACAATCTTAGGACATGTTTCTAGAGATGTCTCTGAATTATCATCAACTTGGTTTTGCTTCATTTTTAATGCACGTTTGTTGAGGTGGGTATGCCAGTGATTTTTAATCTCATTGTCTGTTCTTCCTGTTAAATGTGCAGCAATTTCTGCCCATCTGTTTGAATTCATATATATATATATATATAGTAGAATTAGATACATATATTGACACATATAATCAATTAGTGTCTTAAAAAAAATCCAATTAAAATAAGTACTTATTCCCAAGAGATTGATGTAATTTGATAATAGTTTCCTCTTCTTCTTTAGTGTAGTTTCCTCTTTTTATGTTTGGCCTCAGATAATTCAACCATCTCAATCTACAACTCTTTCCGCACCTTTTTAGTCCTGAAATTTGATTCAAATTCAATGTATAAATTTTGTATATATAAACTCTAAGAAGATAATGTTAATATTTATTTATAGAATTTATATTTATATCATACTTAAACAATATAAGACATTATATCTTTAACATAACGAGCGAATTTATGATTCTTAATTTTAAATTAAAACAAATGGATGAATATTCTATGAGAAATTACCTGCAAATTTGGGGAGTTGTCGCCAATTCCAATGGCCATACTTATTAACATAAGCAATCAACTTCTCGTCTTCCTCGGAAGTCCATGTACCTTTTCTCAGACCACTCTTGTCACAACCTGGAGTTCTAACCATTTTTTGTTTTTGTTTATGTTTTGGCAGCTCACTTTCTTTCTCTTTCTATTTCTCTCTTGGGTTTAGATTTGTTTAGCCTTCAAAGTTAGCAGGAAATTCACAAGCTTCAGCTTATTTATACTCTTAGTCTTCAAGTGCTAAAACGTGTTTCATGTGTAATATTTAACACTATAATTGCACTGTTTTGTTTTTATTATAACTTCAGAAAAAGAAAGAAAGAAAGATAGTAACAGTGCCCAAAGAAGATTAAATCCATTTGCTATTTCTAACCATGAGAATATGAGACATTCACTCACACTTTCCTCCGTCGAAACATATTTTCTTTTTTTTTTTTGTTGATCTAACAAGTACTTAGGGGAGTCATACAAATATATGACTTGTTCTGTTTTTGGCCCAGACTCTATATCGCTTCATTGAAATTAGAAATACGTTTTATTATCATTATTATTATTAGAAAAATTATAAAAATAACACCAATAAAATTTATAACAATAAAAATAATATTTAAAATATATATTTATTAAACAGGTTAAATAAAAATATGTAAAAAATAAAAACTTATATAATTACAAGTTTTATAGATTTTATTTTCCTTGTTTTCATTATTATTTTCCATTACGACGTCAAAACACCCCCACCTATCAGCTTTTATTAAAAGGAGGATACGACAAAAATTGATGACCCGGCTAACGAGTTCCGTTTAGATTACCACGTGTTCCACCACATCCACAAAACCTTTTTCAATTTTTTTTAAGAAAATAAAATTTAATTAAAGATGAAAACATATTATCTTAAAAAAATCAATTTAAATATATCAGTAGCTAAAATTATTAAATTAAAACTCAAAATTTTAAGAAAATATTAACCTTGTTATTTTTTATTTTATTATAATGGTTTTCAATGAACTATTTAATTATTTAAATTAATATATTAATATTTTTAAAAATAAAATTTCAATATCATAACCTTCAACATTAAAAATATAGATAAAGATATATGATAAAACACACTCTCTAAAAGTATAAACATGATATATATATATATATCATTTTAAATGAATTTTTAAATAAAAAATCATCTTATAATAATATCTATATAAAAAAATAATATAAATATATATTTATTTAAAATAACTAAAAATTAATATATATATATATATATATATATATGAGCAAAAATAACTATATATATGATATGATAGTTAATATTAATATAAATTTATTTATATTTAATATTTATATAGATTCAATTATGCTACATTTTATTTTATTTTATTTTTAATCCTTCAAAACTCATTTTAACTACTAATGACATTAACTTAATTAATTTAACATATTTATATTTAAATAATTAATTATAAATATGTGCCTAGTAAGTAGTCTATTAAAATATTAAAAATAATTATTATTAAATTTTATTTTTATTAAAATTATAACATTGTTATCATTATTTAAAAAAATTAAAAACATTAAAAATTTAAGTAGTTTTTAAGATAATTTTATTATTTTAAATAATAAAAAATTTATTGTTTAATCGATAAAAATTAATTTTTTTAAATAAATTATATAATAATTAAGTGAATTAAGTATAATATCATCAATTACTTTAAAATATGCAAGTGATTTTATCTTTAAAAAAAATTAAGTTGCGATTATGAATATACATATAGATAATCATGATAAAATCTCGCTAATAGTATCTTTGGATAACATGATGCTTACCAATTGAATTTAAAAAATAAAAAATAAAAATAATTATTTTTTATGTTCTCTTAGAAAAGTTACTTTATATATTTGCGTTAGTTTAGACGGTTCCACAAACTTCCTTTTGAATTTCCCTTTTCTTTAAAGTTACTTTCAAATTTGAATAACGTTTTTTTATACTAAAAATTATAATTAATATAACATATAATTATTTATTAAAATAATATAATAATTTTTTAAACTATAATTAATTATCACATCAATTATAATCATTTCATAATTTATACTAAATCCATTTTATCACATCTAAATAAAACAATATTCAATTCAACAAATAATTAAGAAAAATACGATAATACAACTAAATTATTATAGAAAGATTCTCAAGGTGCCTCAATTTTAATGAAATAACAAAGTATTCTCACAACTTTGCATTTTTTTTAATATAGACAATTATATACATGATGTTGTTGCCTTATCCAACTTCTTTTTTCCAAACAATTTTTTTTTAATTTACATTAAATTTTGACTAATACTACACTAAAACCAATCTTTTTTATTTAAGTAAATCGAAATTGTTAAGAGTAATGAGAGGAAAAAATAGCGAATTTTAATTAATTACTTTTTATTTTTAAAATAAGCACAACTCAATTAACAAACCATTATCCCAGTTGAATTAATCGAACTAAGTAATTAGGATTACAAATTTTAAAACGTTGGATACTTTGCCATTCAAGCTATCTCGGATAAATGTATATGCAATCTTCATATATAAAGTGAGGCCTAGAGTGGAAAAGTTAGTAATCTTTAGACTAACTCAAATTCTAACTAAATTTAGTTTAAAATTTGATCGAGAGTTTCAATCATGCATCAAATTTCGTATTAAATTTAATACGATAAATAATATCAAATTAAAATCTTGCATTAAATTTGATGTAATAAATAATATTATGTCAAATAATAAGATACTATTCATCACACTGTGTGTTAATATTTTAAAAATATTTTCAATTTTTTTATTAAATATAATAAATTAAAATTAAATATATTGTATAAAATGATTAAAAATCTATTAAAACAACAGAGTTAAAAATTTAATATAATAATAATATATAATTATTTAATTAATTGTATATAATAATTAAAAAAATAAAATGAATATTTTATTTTATAAAAGATTATATTTTTTAATATAATATTTGATATTATGTGTTGAAGAGGATTAAAAATTTAATATATAATATTGCAGAGAGTTGGAGGTGCCTTTAGAATTCAGCTAACAATATACTGCTACACATAGTTGAGATTTCTTTCAAGTTGACACACATAGAATTGTTATTTTGATGATGACCTTAATTACTAGGTTAGATTGTACTGTTATTAAACTAAATGCAAGCTAGTTAGTAGAAAGAAACAAATTTAGAGCCTGTTTGGCTGACAAAAAAGTGATTGTAAATAAAGCATTTTTCACTAAAACCGGTTTTATACACAAGTAACTATGTGTTTGTGAAAGGAAATATTAAAAGTACTTGTTGTATGTTAAAATATGTCTAATATTAGTTTGGCAACATTAATAAAAAGGAAAAACTAATATAAGTTTGTTAAGATTAATTAGTGATATATGTGGAGATTTATTCTACAAATTAATTTAAAGCCCTAAAGTGTGGGCAGAAGAAAGTTAGAAGTACTTCAATTTTTTACTGTGAAATATAATTTAAAAATTTAACTGTATAAAATAATTTTATTTTTAATTACATTTATGTAATGTAAATTTTTTAGAAACATAAAAAAAATTATATGTTAATTAAATAAAATGTATATTTTTTTAACAGAGAAAATATATTTTTAAAATTTTTAAAATAAAATCAATAATTTTTTTTTTTCAAACTAAAAGATATTCATTTAAAGATAGAAAAGTTTAGAAAGAGCACTACTACAATATACGCTTTTGGTCTCGGAATTTTAACCTCGATTTTTCTTAAAATCGAGGCAATAGGGTTTTGGCCACGGTTTAATAAAAACCGAGACCATAGTGTATATATATAGCCTCGGTTTTATTAATAACTGTGATTATAGGTTAAATTACAAAAAATATTTAAATATATATAAATAAATTTATATAACAACGTTTATTAAATAACTGTAATTATAATTAAAATAATAAAAATTTTAATATTTTTAAAACTGAAATGAAATAATATACTATATGTCATTCATTTAAAAAAATAAAAAATTACTTTATAATTTTTTATTTTTCTCTATTATTAATTTAATTTAATGTATTTTATTACCTTTATAATATATATATATATCAAATTTTTTCACTTTTTTTTTATCTATTTTTTCTTTTTTCTTTTTTTTTTTCCATTTTTTATTTATAATTAAATTCCTATTACTTAAATATATTAATATATAATTTCTAATTAATACGTATCACCATTCACGCGTTGTATTAGGGTTTTTTCACTTTCGTTGTTTCCAGAATCGTAGCTCTCGCCTCTCGGTCTCGCCTTCACCGCTCTCAATCTCTGGTCCTTCTATCGTTTGCCTTGTCGATCTCAACTTTCAACCCTCTACCTTTTGCCTCGGCTACTATCACGATTCACGCATTGCATTAGGGTTTTTTCACTTTCGTTGTTTCCAGAATCGCAGCTCTCGGTGTCGCCTTTGTCGCTAGCTTTTGCCACTCGCCTTCACCTCTCTCAATCTCTAGTCTCTCTACCGTCTGCCCTGTCGATCTCAACTCTCAACCCTCTGCCTTATACCTCGATCGCTCTCAACTCTCCCCCTGGTTAATCCTCCTCAACTTCTTACCTTCTTCTTCTTCTTCTTGATTTTATCAGCTTCCCATAGTTATAACTCTCATATCTCTAACTCTGTGGTAGCAAGAGGAGGTGGGATCTTATCATGTGGAAAATTTGGATTAGACAATGTAACTAGGGGATCTTATCATGTGTTCTGCAACTTTGATAATTAGACAATGTATATGATTGGCACATTTTGTTGTTGATTTTGCAGCAAAGGGAAGAGCAATGGTTTTATGAATAAGATCGTAATATTTTGATACTGATTTTGTTGATTAATTAAATTCTAAAACAGAGAACACAACGAAGCAAAGGGAAGGGTAATGGTTTTATGTATAAGATTGTAATATTATGTTACTGATTTTGCTGATTTTGTTGATTGATTAAATTCTAAAACAAAATAGAGAACACAACGAAGAAAAGGGAAGGGTAATGTGTTTGTTGGTACTGGTGCGTTGTATTATACATTGTTTGTCTACTTGTGAGAAAGCAGAAGATGTAGGAAATGATGATGAAATTTCTGGAGCTGGTGTTGGTGTCGACCGCGCCGGTACGTTACATTAGTCTTGGTCCGGTCTTGGTGCTAGTGCTGGTGGTGGCCGCCGGTGCTAGTGCTAGTCTAATCGGTCTTGGTGCTAGTCTTAGTCTTTGTCTTGGCTACGCGTTACGTAGGCTTGGTGCTCGCCTTACGATCGGTTCTCTACCCTGGTGCTTTGTACTGCTAATTGTACTCATGTCTTTTATTTTATAACAAAAGGGTTATGTTTTTCTTCTTTCTAGGTTTCTGCTTATGTTATATATTCTACTATTTTAGTCTTCATTTGAGGTTTCCTATGTTACATACAAGTTAGTGTTATATTGTTGAGTTGTCTTAAGATGAAATGTTTGTTTTTAATTTTTTGTTTTCAACCTATAGGTTGTAACACTAGTCAAAATGACTTTTGAAATGTGAGTGATAGTTTTTTTTCTCTTACTGTGATCCTCCCCTGGTTTTTATATTTGCTTTTAGTTTTTTCCTTTATGTGCAATCTCAAATTTTTAAAATAATTTTTCTCATGACACATATACAGCATGTGTAATACCAATAAGTGCCTTCTTTGTATCAAGTCTTTGGTAAGCATTAAAACACTTGATTATTGTTGGTATTATTGTTATTAAATTGATTTAAATCTCCCTACTACTGGTGCTACGTTATTGGTTCTGCAGGTGTTATCTTCTTTGGTCTGGTCTTCTTGGCTGAAATGGTGTATTCTTGATGGCGTTGTGCTAGTCTTTGTCAGTGCATGTGTTGTCGTTGTCTTGTTGATGTTGTTGATGACGCTTATCTTTGATGCACATTGGTGCTATTGGTAATTAATACTATTTTTCCATGTTTGTAATTAATACTAAAAAGTTAGTTTGTAATACTAAGTTTTTTTTGTGTATAATAAACTCTCAAATGTAATTATACTTCTAATTTTAATATAATATGATTTTTAATATTTGAATTAATAAATTTATTGTAATTTATATTGATTTTTAATATTGGATTTTTTGTAATTTATGTATACCTTATGACCTCGGTTATTAGAAAACCGAGACCATAGGTTATTTTTTTAATTTATGCATACCCTATGATTTCGATTATTTAATAATCGAGATAATAGGTACATCCTATGATCTCAGTTAAAAACCGAGGTCATAGGTCATTACCTATGGTCTCTCTCACTTAGACCTCGGTTTTTATAACCGTGGTCATAGACCTACGACCACGGTTAAAAACCGAAACCATATGCATGTTTTGTAGTAGTGGAGAGCCCTAAATTAGAGCCAAAAAATTTTAAAGGCCAAAGATATGATAATCTTGCAAAATAAAAAAACATCTCATATTATAATAAAGTACATCAACATTTAATAATAAGTATGTAACAAATATCATAATCAAATTACTCTAAATACATGTTGATCAATAATATGACTTTGGATTGATTCAAAAACATTTTTACAAATCATGTTTTCAAATACTCTACCAAAAAGACTATTAGACTCTTTCAAATATCATCACTTTCAAGTTATTTATCCTATTAGTGTTGGTCTAAATTGCATATAAAGAATACCCATATGAGTCAAATCTTAAATAATCTTATATAAAACCTTGATAGAGAATTCACATTTAAAAAAGAAAATACTCAGTCTTCTTCCTCCTTACACAATTGTCATAAATAATTCATTTACATATAACTACTTATGAGTTCTGAATTGATGGCTATGTGAACATTGTTAAGTGAAAGTCTTTAAACTTGTTATGAAGTTTAAAGGATTAAAACATTTTTTAAAAATCATCATTCTTATTTAAAAAAAAATGTATTTATCATTTAATTCCATCTTGTACACCTTTTTCTTCCTCTAATAAAATAACCATTTTATATTTAGAAATAATAATATAAAAGTTATTTTTATTATAATATCAAAAAAGTGTGTCATAATAATCTTCTGGAATATGTATTTTTAAAATAACTTTGTATTCATCAATAAGAAAATTTTCTTTCATTAAAATTTGATTCCAACCTCTATAACTATCTAAAAGATCACAAAAAAAGTTTAATTATAGTAAATTAAGAGAAACAGATTTTAAAAAAATTAGTTTAAGTATCTAAGGTTGTTTCTAAATTCAAGTATAATTATTTCTTTGCTGGTTAAATTATCGAGTTATATAAAAAATTGAAATATAATTTAAAAAACACGTATTTTTTAAAATGTTTTAACGTGTGAAATGGTCCTTTTTATTTTTTGTTTCAATTTCAAGTGTGAAATGTTGAATTTGTAATATTGTTTGGTTCGAAACACGTTTGTCTTTGGTCAATCGGTCAAGCCCAAACTCAGGAGCGGAAGAGAACTTTCAAAGTTCAGACCGCACTTTAAGGAGAGGACATAAGTTGGAAGTGTGGACCGGTTTCTGCCAGTATCTGGGAAACAGAGAAAATTTGAGAATGTGTGAATGAAAACGATATAAAACTGAGTTGTAAATTTTTTTTTTAACGGAATAAATTCTTATAAAAATTATTCAGTTTGAGATAAAAAATAAGAAATAATAAAATAAAAAAATATTTATATTTTATAATATAAGAACGAAGATAATATTTTTAGTCATAAATTATATATTATATTTTAATAAATATATAAAAATTATTATTTTTAATTTTTTTATAGATATAATTACATTTAAATTCAAACTAATCTTAAATAATGCATTATATTATATTATTTATATTTTATCTTTATTTTTTATTCTATTAAAAAATCAATAATTTTTCTTTTATAAAAATAATTCTAAATATTTATTTAAATTCTAAAAATCTAAAATCTTATAATTATTTAATAATTTATTATTATTATTTTAAATTAATTTGTAACAAGATATTATCAATGTTATTTAATGTAAAAGGATTATGTATTATTTTTACATATATTTTATTTTTCTCCCTTCTACATAAATATCTTTTATTTTTTTTTATTATTATTAACTCAAAATTTTATTTTTTAAATACTATTAGTTTATTATTTTATAAATTTTTATTTATAATAAAAATATAAAATTTATTAAAAATAAAAATATCATTTTGATCATTTGGGGGTTTTAGTTTCCCATTGAAGATTTCCTGTATATTTCTACAATAATTTTTAAGTAAAAATAATAACTAAATTTTAAATGATAGACGGTGAAAGAAGAGAGAGCCTCGTTCACAACCCTACTTATAACTAACTAATAGTAGTGGTTTTATTTGACGTTCAAAACAATATTTTACAAAATTTAGTAACAGAATTTTATTCTCCGTAGTTCATGAAGCTTAAAGCAATTATATTAAAATGAAATACTTGTTATTAAAATTGTATTTACACATATACTACTGTATAGCGTTGTATAGCGTTGAATGTATAGCGTTGTATAGCGTTGAAGAAAACTTTAACTGCTAAAGAAAACTATCTAGCTAACACATATACAAGTGTTAAAATAGAAAATATAATTAATTAACTAGCTAACTAACTAACTAATAATTCTAATATAATGAATATATTTTTATTGTTTTGAATTTTGAGGATGTTATTTTAAGTAATTTATGTTATTTTTTTTATATTTATAAGTAATTTTTAGATCTTAAATTTAATTATTTTAATCTTCACCGGTGTTTACACGCAGGATAGTTGGGAAAACATCATCCAGTACTTTAAAACTCGCTGTAGTCAAATTTTTTTTATTTTTTTATTTATAATTAGATGAAAAAGACAAGTCAACTCACACTGATAGCGGAAGCCAGAAATATTTTTAAACAGAATTAAATTATATTATAATTCAATAATATTAAATTTATTAGTTAAAAATTTAAAACATCATTTATAATTATTTAAAATATAATTATAATTATATATAATCCATATTTTTAATATAACATCATTTATTATTATTATTTTATTTATAATTATATATCTTATAAAATCTCATAATATAATTAAACAATATGGTTATTAATTTTTTAAGAAAAAAATATCATTATCTAATAATAATTAATTAAAAGTAATATTTTATACTTAAGAAGTTTTATAAATTAAAATATAATATATGTAAAAATAATTATAATTAAGATTGATCAGATGTATCAAATTTTTAATATCTCTCACTTATATAAATCATGTTTAAATTTTAGTACCAAAATAATTTAAATTGTTAATATATTTTATAAATTTAAAATTACTTTTTGATCAAATTCATACTTTGAAGATCTGCTGCAAATCTTCGATTGATCCACCACTATTCATTGTTGTTAAGTTTTTTTCTTTTTATTTTTTTGTTCTCTAGTGATCGATCAATTTTTTTGAGATTTGATTTCCACTGCTTTGAACTCTCTGGCTGATTCTTGATTTCTTAGAGATTAATCTTGCCCGAGATTACTAATTTTCTTGTGAGATTTATGGAGATTACTTCTTGGAAATTAGTCTCGCAGGTTCTTTTTTCTTGAAAAGTTTCAAAGGCTATCCACGTAAAAAGTGTTTCATATCGTTACAAAATGTGTTGTTTAAATCAACATGTAAAGTTAATTTTTGAAAAAAAATAATTTATAATAAATTTAAAATCGATTCGGTAAAGAACCGACGTTATACACGTGTATTTTTTTCTCCTTTCTTTCTTCCCCTATTAGACACAATTTTTAATTTGTAGTACTGTAAACAATACCCAAAAACTCAAAACCGAGTTTCACCTCTTTTACTCTTTTTCATTTTCTGATCACTTACGACCACCAATTCTAATATCGTTTAGTGAGTTTTCTTCTAATTCAAATATTCTTTTAGATCTTTTATTTTTTTTAACGAAATACTCAAATTTTTTATACTTATTTTCTCACTTACAAAACACTATTTTTTTTTATTTTATTTATTTTGTCACTTCATCTCTTGTAAGTATTTCTATTAATCATATCCACTTATTATTCACTTTGTGTTATTTTTTTGTATATTATGTATATAAATTTTATTATATGTATGTTACTATTTTTATTATGTATGTTTTGTATAAGTATTATTAAAATGAGAAAGACATAATTAAATAATATGATGTCAATAAAATATCTGTGATTTGAAGTAGTATAGTTATTTAAAAAAAACTTAATAATCATAAAATTATTATATAAATTTATATGTTATTGAATATAGGTTTTTAAGTAGAGTAAAAAATAAATAAAATATGTAAAAAAAAACTTTAGAATCGATTTAACCCGTAAATCGATTTTAAATTTTAAGTTTTTTTATTTAAAGTTTATTTGTTGAAACGATTTTAAAACCTGATTTTATAGTAACGTCATTATCGTCGTGTCCTCAGTTTCATATTCTGATGATCTGAAATCGATTGTTGAACTCAAAGCCAGGTCTCTACTCTATCTTCGTCAATTTAAGGAGGTAGCTAATATGCTTCAAGACTATATTCCGAGTCTGAAAATGACTTATGATGATTCTGGCTCCGAGAACTCCTCTCAACAGTTTTCAAAGGAGTGAGTGAAGCTTCTTTCCTCAAACAACTCTTCTTGTGACTCAGAGGGTCGCGATCCTTCTTTTCAAGTGTTTATCTATTTATGATTTGAAAAAGAAAGTGATGGTAGGCCTCTGTAAAAATTACGACAAGGAAGAGCAAGAAGAAAGTGGATCTGATATCAATTCTAGGCTTCGGTTGATCCATTTTGGCATTGCTCTTTTTCTCTACTGTTCGCTCGATGATGTTGTTCTTGATGATAACGCTGCTCTGGTGCTATTCTTGTTCGCTGAAGAACATGAATTTACATCGGTTCTTAGGGTTTTTTGGTAACCTATAAATTTCATTTCTTGTGCAGCTCATGCTTGTGTTGATTTTTGAGTCTTTTTTTTTTTTTAATCATGTGATTGGTAGAACTGGAGCAGTGACCATTCGAGTAGTTGGAGTAATGAAAATCTGAACATTAATTTCTCTATTAATAATTTTATTCCCTGATTATGTGAATAACAAGTCTCAACATTACTGGTTATACAATAGCTTTGTGTAATTCTGTTTGTTCTATGGTGTCTTGTGGAGAATCCCAACATCGAATAACTTTTGCTGAATCACTTCGACTTTTGGATTTTTTTTTCTCGAGTGCTCTGTGTGTACTGGCATTGAATATATCAACTTTCTTAGTGATTGGTTATTTACTTGACTTTGTTTCATTGAACGTCAATAATTGAAGATTGACCTTATCCATCAATTATGTTTTGTGTTCTTTGATCATTTGGTTCAAAAATTTCAACGTTCAAATTTTGTACTCTAACGTGGGCATATATTTTCACTCATCTTGATATTTGAGAGAGAGAGTTTTATTTTAGTTTTCTCTTATAATTATTCTCATTCAGTGAGATTAGTATCTAAATTTTATTGGATTATGCTTAGAGTAATATATTTTGTTCTCTTTTGATAGTGTTATGAATCATTTAATCTTGACCAATTTTTGTATTATTTGTATGTATTTGAAGTTATTTATTATATATTTTTTATTATTATTATAGATCACTTAATTATTAACGTGTTTTAATTTAAGAGGATATCTAAGTTAATAACTAGCTTTCTATTTAATTATATTTTTTATATTCATAATTGTATATATGTCGTTAAATTTGGGCATAATTTCATCTCAAAATCCAGGTTGTCAGATAGAGGACTACCCTTGTTTATATGCGCAATGTGGGCGCAATCCCCAGTGAACTCGAGATCCAACTGGTAACAACCAACACACCAACTGAAAACAACCACCAATCTGTTGGTGAGGAGGAATAAGCTGTCTAAGAACATGACCCTCCATAATTGTTTTTGTTTTTAATTATTACAATTTTACTTTTCTTTTGTATAAATAGTTTGTAAACATTTGTTTATTCATATCAATAAAACCATTTCTTACATGGTATCAGAGCAAGGTTATCCGATCGGTACAGTTGTTTCACCACTGGTGAGTGATGCATTCCGCCACTTGGGCTCCACAAGCTCAACATCTCTATCGGTCTCAAGGGGATAAACTCTTGTCGGTGTGAGGGAGAGTGTTAAAGTCTCACATCGATTAAAAATCGCGCCCACGTTGCGCATATAAACAAAGACAATCCTCTATCTCACAACCTGAGTTTTGAGATAAAATTAAACTCAAATTTAACATATATTATTGAGATAGTTTTTCTAGATTATATAAGAGAATATGTAATGTTTGTGTAAATACAATTTCAATAACAAACATTTCATTTCAATAGTTTGTTTGTTTAGAACATTAAATTAAATTGAGATGTTATGAATTAATATTAAAAAGTGTTATATTTATTATTATAAATTTTAAAAATATTAATTTTATGATTTTCACAAAATATTATTCATCGAGATTAAATTTATTAATACATATTTAAAAAATAAACAAACATAAACTATACAAAGTAAAAAAATGATGATTATATTAAAAGTACCATTAACATGTTATAAAATTTATAATCTTACTCATTTTTAAGAATTTTAACTTTAATTATGATTACTTGAAAAATATATCAAATAAATTTTATATTGAACAAAATATAAGTATTTTGAAAAAAACTTTACAAATCTAATAATAATGGAACTGCATTAATATTTTCATAAAATCATATTTTATAAAATAAATTATCATGATAAATAATATCAAATTATTTAAAGATAAAATTAGAGTGAAAATATCGGGGTAAGAACTCGAAAAGACTTAAACAACAAAAGAAAGGATAAGCACTATATAAAGAAAAAAAGTAAAATGAGAGATAGGAGAGAAAAATATTCTTGTCAACTTTTTTTAATTGGATAAATTGTGGAGATTATCCAAATAAAAATAAACATATGGATAATTAAACAAATAAGGTAGAACGAAACAATATCTATATTTTATAACAAGAGATAATATAAATATGTTTTATTCTCAAAATTATATATCATATTTTTATAAATATATAAAAATTTAATATTAATTTTTTTATAAACTTAAATATAAGTAATACATTATATATTTTTTATTTTAATAATTTCTTTTATAAAAATTATTTAAATTATTTATCTAATTTTTACGAATCTCAAATCTTATAATTATTTTATAATTTATTGATTTAAAATTATAATTTTTATTATAAAATAATTATTATTAGTTTATTGTTTTTATAAATTTTTATTTATAATAAAAATAATAACTAAAATTTAAATTATGAATTAAAAACAGGGCATCCCCAACTCCATCCCGTTCCACCCCGATTGAGAATCCTAATTCTTTATTTTTTTTATTTTTAACTATTCAATATTAAGAAGTCTTAGATTCCGTTGGATGTAATATCTTATTTCCAAAAACAAAATACTCGATTAAGATTAAGTTTTTTTTTTTAAATATCCATTTATATTCTCTTTTCAATTCCTAATTATATTTTTATTGTTCCGTTTTCTCAATTTTATTATCTTCTCGATCAGGGTCTATTTCTTTTTATTTTCTCAATCTCTGTAAATTTTGTATCAAATTCCCGCTATTAGCATTCAAGCTTGTTTAACGTTCTATTATAAAAAAAAAAAATTGATGAATGGGTGAATCATTTGCAGAAAATGGTACAGAGAGTGAGAGATCGAACACAATTTTTTTTTTTTTTTTTACTTTTTCCTTCTAAAATCATATGTTATATTAATTAAAACAAACTTTTATTTGCTAATATTTCTTTTTGATAGTCCCATTAATTTCAAAAATTGATTTACTATTATCATAAATGATATAATTTATAATTTTAAATTCTAGATTATCATTTTTCTCGTACTAACAGAAAAAATTATTTCTAATTTATAATATCTATAATTTTATATATAATTATGGATCGAATTAAAATAAAATATTTTTCTTAGTAAATGTGATCTATTTAATAATAATTAAAATATTTTTTTTATATTTTCAATGTTTATTTTATAATATTTTTTTAATTTTTATATTTATGAAAATATATTTATGTACAAAATAATTTAATTAGAAATATGTATAGAAGATGTTTTCAAAATATATAAAAAATAAATAACAAATGTTTTTTTAAATAAAATTAAAAATAAATATTAATGGAATCAATGAGTTATACATAAAATAGAGTCTAATATATTATAATACACCCTAATATTGGTACTGATATAGAGACATGTATCCTTTTCATGATGTATAATTTATTTATATATATAATTTTATTTTTATAAAATAAAATAAAATATGTTTAAATATAAATATATGTTCATAAAAAACATATATTTAAAACATTTTATTTTTATCTCGAATTCTCTCTTTATTGCGTGCCATGTACATACTCTGTTCTCTCTCAACTTTTTTTTCTTTTTTTGGTCAAAATATCCCTCTCTCTTTACAGACGTATGAAATTATGGATCACCGATAAAGTTTCCCATTAATGGAACTAACATCTATTATTGATTTGATGTCCAACAAAAAGGTACTTTGAATATTATTTTCGGAAGGAAAAAGAAGAATAGACATTACTTTCATTGAATCTTATTGATAATTCATGATGTTAATCGTCACTTAAAACAATTCTATAAACTGTTAAAATTGAAAAAAAATTGTTTATATTTGGATTAAAAAATATAAATTTCTTTCGAATTTGAGTAGATAAATTTTATATTTTGATCGTTCAAATATAAATAATATTAAATTATAAATAAATATATATTTTATTTTATAATATTTTATATTTAAATATTTAAATATTATTTTAACTTAAAAAATAAATATAATTATTTATAATAATTTAATAATTATACAAACATATTTTTCATTATTTTAATTTTCTTAATTATTATCAAAGATAATAAATTTTGTTACAAATATATCAATTTAAAATTTGAATATTGTGTATATTATGTGTTATATATGAAAATAACACATAAATAAATTTGAATACTAATCTAACTTTATTTTATCATAAAAAATCTAATTTTTTTGAATTCATATTAATTCAAATTGATTACACCATCGAATTATATTTAAATTAAAAATCTTCAAATATGATTCGGATTGAATTTCGATTTAGATGAATTAAAAATAAATTATTTCGATATATTACTATTAGGATCAATGAGCTATCCATAGTGTTTGTTACAATAAATACATGTAACCATATCCTTAGCCAAGTACATATGATAATAAGCAATTTCTTCATCACGCTTTCCTTTTTTTCTTCTTCTCTATTATTTTTTTATCTTATTTTATTTTCATGGCATCAAAACTACTTATTTTCCATACCTTCACATACTAGTTTTGTGTCTTCATCAGCAACCATGGAAGGTGGTATTTCGGTTACTATACTTGATTAGTCATCTTTGATGACATTGCTTGTAAATATAAGCAATACAACTAATACAATAAATACATCTTCTGTAACTTTGATAATGTTGTCTAATAGCTCACTTATACTACTGATCTATCCTAATTTTTTAGTAGAATTTGATGATATTAATCATTTGATATGGAAGGAACAGATCAAGCACATTCTGAACATGTATGGATTACAGAATCTAATAGATCCAAGCATAACATCTCATTCGAAAATTATCAAGAAAACAATTCTTATTAAAATTGTAACCGGTGATATAAAAGAACATGAAATCTTTGAAGAAAATCCACAGTTTCATGTGTGGAACAAGCAAGATTCAACCATTATGATCTGGATCTACTCATCTGTCACAACAAGTTTTTGAAACATCAAACCACGAGGAATACAATAGCTAAATATAAGTGTGCTTTAGAGAAGTCATTCAATGACGACTCTTAAGCTCGCTTAGTTGAATTACGATGGAAACTACAATATTTTACAATGGAACAATACATCAACAAATGTAGAGATCTCATTGATTTGTTAATTGCTGCTAGAGATACACTTGGTGAACATGAACAACTCTTTTGTGCTTTTATAGGACTTAATGTTAATTATGCATCATTGATCACAAACATCACTAACAAGAAAAGAGTTCTCATTTTAGATAAAACTTTCCCCCGATTGTGAACACATAAGCGATAAATTGTACTTATGAATGTTCCTGATTATGAAATAATTCAAGCTAATTGCACCATAACTGCTTCTTCTTCCCAAAATTATCAAGTTAATTCTCAATCTTAATAGAAGAATTTCGCTGGAAATAATTCATCTTTTGGAAATAATTTCAATAATCAAAACAAAGGTAACAATTCATCATTTGGAAATTAAGGCAACAACACTAACTTTAGTTAGATACGGTGTCAAATATGCAAAAAAATGGGACATAGTACATCACGATTCCATTTTAAGTATACTCAATCTAAAAATAATAGTTCATCTACCACTAATTCCAAACAAAAAGGGCCCAATTATTCAAAGGATCATGAGACACATCTATCACAGGTTTAAATTGATGCTACCTTTAATGATTAAGAAACTGGTTTCACATCTTTTCCTCAAGCAGGTTTTATTAGTGATGAACAACCACATGCTTTCTTTACGCCCATTGTCTCATCTTTTGCTTTTCATCAACACAGGTACATGGACACAAGTGTTACTCATCTTCTGAGTGACCTCTACTCAAGATCATCTTAGGAATGCTAAAAACTATACTGGTGATGCATCAATAATGTTAGGTAATGGAATCTCTATCCCAATTACTTATGTTGGTTCTACTCAGTTATCTCATGGATTGCATGTTGTATTTCTCAAAAACCTTTTATTTGCACCAAATCTTGAAAAAAGTCATATTTTTGAGAAAGTTGTGTAAGTATAATCAAGTTAATGTTAAGTTTTATCTTAATTATTTTCTTGTAAAGGATATTTTGACCAAGAGTACTATTTTAACGGGGTTGTTGAGAATGGACTCTATATAATGAATGATACCAGTGCGTTGTAAAAGACTAAGGAATAGTTCACCACTTATTTTCAGTGTCATCACACTTAAATCCATGCTGCTTTACTTCAAGAATAATTAGGACATTAAAGCACAAAACTATTGCATACAAATTTTGTAGGATTTATAAAATAGTTTGTAAGCGTACAAATAACTTAAAAAATGATAAATATATTTTTAAGGTCGATCTAAAGAGAAATCATGTGGTTTTTAAATCATTCAATAAATTCTTAAAAATAAAATTAAAAACTTAAAAACATCCTGCCATGATTGTTTTGTTTGAGAATCTAAACTATTAACATGATAATAAAGATAGATTCAATAAACATTTAAGCAATTAAATGTTTATCATGCAATAGAGAATTTTAAAATATATTAGTTAATTAATCATACTTTGTTAATATCAAGTAAGTTATTAAATATATGAATTAAGATTATTAATTCTCACTATTTAATAAGAAAATATCCTAAGGTAGAGATAAAATTTATTTTGTTAATAATAAACCAATTAACATCTAAAGGTCAAAATAACTAATTGATTAATTATTAAATTTTGATTTATTTTTAATAAATTAACAAACCATCTAATTACAACCTAAGACCACACATGTAGTTAGACTTTCATTTAAGGTGTCAAAGTTGGAATATGATTTAAGTATCTAAGATAAACTTTTAGATTTTAAAGCTATTACGAAGGATATATTATCAATATATATTCAAAAGTAATTCTTATAAAAATCTTTAAAATATAGTTCATTTAACTATACATTTGATATATATCAAGCATGATTCTAAATAAGATTCAGGTAATAAAAACCCTAAATCTAACTCTCTCATTTATTATGAAAAATACTTCATCATTATATTTTTCATTTATAAACTTTATTTTAATCTTGATGAAGAAATAAAACTTAATTTATTTTATAAAAATATTTAATCTAATTTAATATTTTTCAAGTGTAACAACATTACTAATATCCCATATTATTTAACAGAATTCTTTAGAATTGTTTCTATTTTGAAAAACCTTCAAACATAATTGCTCCAGTGTTTATTGAATTGAAATTAAAAATTATTACATAAATAAAATTTATATAGCTTTCAATTAAGATGACTTTAAACAAATAAAAGAAAAACTAAGAAAGATATGCTATGAAATAAGCTAGAAAAGAGCCGATGGAATTATGTGATGATTTTTATAATAGAAATAGAATTATGTTCATAGTGTGATGAAAGGAGAAAAATGTGAAATGTTTAACTTGACGTCGTGATGTTTTCACACTACGACCTATATCATATTTGTGATACTTTTGGTTTTTTCCTTTTATCTCACGTCACGACTCACTATAAATTCATGCCACATCATACTCTATTTTGCATCAATATGGAACCTTTTTTTCTAGTATTTTTTTTCATTTTTAAAACATATATTATGCTTTACATATATTTTCTTTTTAAATCTCTAAGTTGTAATATAATGCTTCAAGTTGAATCATTTTAATTATAAGAAATACTTCAAAAATAACAAAATATACTTATAATTCTAAAATCTCTATAATCATTTAACATGCATAAAATTACGATATATTTAACATGCATAAAATCTCTATAGTTCATCAAGTAGTTAAAAGTATGAATAAAACTTTAAAACAATCTTATCATTTAGAATTTTGTAGTACTTGTTACCTTGGCAAGTCACGTAGCCTATTTGTGCAGCATGTCCATTATAAGTACAGTGTACCCGTTGAGATTACAGATGTGGATCTTTGGGGTCCATTTCTTGTTGTTTCATTTCTTGAAAGGAAATACTTTTTTTTGTTTATGATTGATTATACCTGATTTGTTTGGATTTATGTTCTACACAACAAGTCCCAAGCGATATCTATTTTTTTTGCATTTTGCAGCTTTTGTTGAAAGGCATTTCAATACGAAAATAAAGTAGCTACATAGTGATGATGTAACATAATTTAAAAGCCTTAAGACCTATCTATTTAATTGAGGATATATAAGATGTATTTCATGCCCTTACACTCCTAGAAATATGGTGTGGTTGAGATAAGGAATAGGCATGTTGTAGAAACAAATTTGATAATTATGATGCAAGCTGGTGTACTTATAAGATGGTGGAATTATGGATTCAAATCTATTGTTTATCTTATCAATATAATACCTACCAAGATATGCAATAATTTGAGTCCTTATGAAGTATTGTATAAGCGTAAGCCAAACTAGGCTCACCTAAGGGTGTATGGGTGCCTTTGTTACCCTTACTTGAGACCTTTTAACCAGTACAAAATTGATCCATACTCCTTTCCCAATGTGTTCTAAAGGTATGTAGCACAATACAAAAGGTTCTTATATCTAGAACTTACCTTATAGAAAGTTTACATTTCCCCTCATGTGATGTTTGATGAAAACCAAGTTCACTTTTTAATCCATACCAACTCATTACCCTAAGTCTTTATCTATTACACCTGTCCATTTTTCTTAGTTTTTATACTAGCAATATCTGATTTGTCTTATTTGACCCATAACTCAACTAATACTAATTCAACATCGCACACTAGTGACTTGTCACTATCTCAGTCTACCCTATGTCCAATCCTACTAGTCCTTTGTCTAAGTATTCCAAGAATGGTGCACACTCCACTTTTCCTATTAACAATACCTTATCTCCTACTCCTTGCAGTCGCACTGCATCTCCTTCAATTACTACTCTCTCTCCTCCACCTTCACACCCTATTTCAGGTTTAGAGCCTCATAACTCAATACTTTTTGATTCCTTACAATATACTTCATCTTCAATAGGTCCCTTACCTTCATCCTCATCTATTACTCCTTCTTTAACTTTACCAAATACCATAGCCCATACTATGTTCAACCCTAATGGTATCAACCTTCATATTGATCTTTTTATATCTTCCACAAATTGTTTGCATAAACTTTCAAGAATCACTAACATGCATCAAATGGCCACTAGATCTAAATAAGAAATTTTTAAACCTAATGCCTACACAACATCTCTTATTTTTCCAGAACCTAATTCCACTAGAAAAGCCTTGTTCATTCCTTAATGGAAGGTTCTAATGAAATCTAAATATGACTCTTTGATCAAGAATGATACTTAAGACTTTGTTCAATATCCTTCATATGGAAAAATCATCGACAATAAATGGGTGTTTTACACTAAACTTCTTATAGATCGAACCCTTGATAAATATAAATATCGTGTGGTGGCAAAAGGCTTCTAACAAACAAAAGGCATTGACTACAATAAGACATTCAGCTGAGTGGTCAAGCCTACCATAATAAGAACTATCTTGACACTTACCTTGTCAAAAGATTGGCTTATTCAACAATTGATGTTAATATAACCTTCTTGAATATAGATATAGAAGAAGATGTATTCTTAAGACAACTTGAGGGATTTTTTAGTGTTGAGTTTCCCCATTACGTAGCAAGTTAAAAAAGGTCATTTATGATCTTAAGAAAGCACCAATGGCTTAGTATCTAATACTTAGTCATTGTCTTCAACAGTTGGACTTTCGTAATTCTAACTCAGATGCTTCAAAGATGTTGTACAACAAAAATGGTAATGTTATTATCTTTCTCATTTATGTTTATGATATTCTCATTATTGAGAATAATCGACAACTTGTCAAGGAAATTATTACTAAATTGATGCTGAGTTTTCTCTCAAGGAATTGGGAGAGCTTAGGTACTTTTTGGGAATAGAAGTCACTCACACCATAGATAATCTTTATCTTAGCCAGTCCAATACATTACAAACTTGTTTGCTCGAGTTCAGGTACAAGAATCCAACATGTTTCCACTCACATAGCCACATAAAAGCTTTTATCTAAACATGATGGTGATCCACTGTCAGATGCAACCCAATGTTGAATTGTAATTGATGCCTTATAGTATTGCACTTTTAAAAGGCATTAAATTAGTTTTCTTGTTAACAAGTTGTGCAAGTCAGACAATTTGGAAATCACATGCTACATTAATGTCGATTAGGCATCATGTCCTTATGATAGAAGATCAACATGAGACTTCTGCATTTACATGGGTAAATCACTCATATCATGGAATTCCAAGAAGCTTAAGAAAGTTTCTCGGTCCTTAACTGAAGTCGAGTTTAGAACCCTCACTTACACTGTGGTTAAGATTATATTGATCTAGAAAGTTTGCAATGAACTATACATTGCAACTAGTCATCCTTCTGTTATATTTTTTTACAATATTAGTGCAGGCTGTTTGATCAAAGACCTCGTCTTGCATTCAAAAATAAAACATGTTGAGATTGATTTTCATTTTGTACAAGATAAAGTAATTAGTAGTAATTTGTTTGTTGAATATATGCCTAACAAAGAACAAATAATAGATATCCTAACAAAACCTTTGTAATGGATATCCTAACAAAACCTTTTTCTAGTGTAAAATTTGTTGACTTAAAAACTAACCTTAGTGTTCTTGATAGATCATAAACTTATGGCGGAATATTAGGATCAATGTGATGTCCATATAATTTGTTAATAGTTTATTACATTATAACTAACTCCATGTGATTCTATAAATACATGTAACCATCCCAGCCAAATGCACATGATAATACACAATTTCTTCATCATGTTTTCCTTTCTTCTATCTTCTCTTGTTGTCAACTGCTCACCACTACTTAAACCTACATAATCACGTTGTGCTGTTATGCCAGTTATGGTTCAATTTTGCTGAAGTGGTATTGTGCCAAACTGCTCATTAGCCAGCCTAGCAATTCTATCAAAATTTGTAATCACTTTGTTAGTTTTTTTATTATCTGACTTTACTAAACAGACTTTCAATTAGCTAGATTTATTCTTTGTAATATTTTACTATCTTAAAGAAAATAAGAACATAGAAAATTATGAATATTGGGATTAGATCAACAAGATATTAAGATTTAAATCTTTTATATAACTAATATAACAAAAGAGTAAATCTATATATTGTTGTTGTGTGTTGTGGTGCATGCTGCAACAGTGGCAGACACCAATGCTCAGTGGAGTAAAACATGGAGCATACAATAATAGTAGTGGAGCCATAAAACATGGATGTGCAGGAATTATGGTTATTGTTTAATTTTCGTTTTCTTTGTATACATATATCTCAACTCTTGTATAGAATACAAAACAGAAATAATAATGAAATACAATGATAATTATCAGAGAAACATAATATTTTGACATGGTATCAGAGCAGGTTATTGCTGATTAATGGAATTACCTATTGATTTCTATTTTTGCCGATTTTTTATTCTGATTCTGGTGTGGCTGCTGATTTCTGTTTTTTGCTAATATCTGATTCTGATTCTGGTATGGCTACTGATTGTGGCTGCTAATTTCTGTTTTTGCTTATTGCTGATTGTGGCTGCTGATTGTGGCTGCTGTTTTCTGTTTTTTACTGATTGTGATTATGGCTGTTGATTATGGCTGTTGTTTTCTGTCTTTACTGATTGTGGCTGCTGATGGCTGATCGTGGCTACTGATCTCTGAATCTGATTTCTGGGGTGGCCATTTCTGATCTCTCGACACTGGTTCGATCTAGGTGGTCGTTCTGCTTACTCACCGGTTCCACCATACAGTTTCTTTTCTAGAAAAGAAACAGAACACAATGATAAATGACGCTGAGGTTGCATTCTGTGCATCTGCTTTGTATCTGCGGTTGGAGTCACAGATTGTTCGCAGTCTCTGTGCATGTGGCTGGTTGGAGCCGTAGGTCTATCTGCAGTTGTGGGTAACCATACTGTTCTTCTAAGCTCGGACAAGCTTGGAACGAGAAGGAACTGCACAGAGGCTACGTGAAGAAAGAGTTGCTATGAAGCCACGCAGAAGAAGTTGGCTGAGGAACGCAGAAGAAGCTGCGCGAATTTGGTTGAGAAGAAGTTGCGCGAATTTGGGTGAGAAGAGGTTGCGCGAGCTTGGAATTTTTTCTTAGGGTTTGGAACGCGCAGAAGAAGCTACGCTGCACTCATTTGTAAAAAAAATTTTAGGGTTACGAATTTTTCTATTTATAGAGATTTAACTACCAATTTCATGTTGGAAGATTTGACGGCGAAAATGATGGAAGTTTTAACTAGAGCTCAGATCAGCTCACAACCTCCGCCAACTGAAGCGTCGACTGCTCCCATTAGTATCAAGTTGGGAGGATCCAACTATGCCTTGTGGTCCCAGGTGGTGGAGATGTATATCTCTAGCAAAGATAAACTAGGATATATTAATGGGGATTTTCCTCAACCTGTTGAAACCGACCCCTCATTTAGGAGATGGCGTACTGAAAATGCCATTGTCAAAGGATGGTTGATCAATTCGATAGACCCCTCCTTGATTGCAAACTTTATCTGATTCCCAACTATGAAATAGGTTTGGGATTCGGTTGCTACCACTTACTATGATGGGACAGACACGTCTCAAGTGTATGATCTTCGCCGTCAAGTTACTCATACAAAGTAAGCGGATGGCTCCATTGAAAAATACTACAATGACCTTCAAGGGTTGTGGCGTGAAATTGATTTCCGTCGTCCTAATCCAATGGAGTGTGCGATCGATATACAAAAATATAACTCCATCGTACAGGAAGATCGAGTGTATACCTTCCTCGATGGACTTGATGATAGATTGGATAAAACTCGAAGTGATGTGCTTCAGATCAAACCATTCCCTACGGTGGAACAAGAATATGGATTCGTCCGTAGGGAAGAGGTCAGGCAGACCGTGATGATCACAGGTGTAGATATGACACCCGGAGCAGTTATGGCTTTTAAAGGGGTCAAGGGACATCATAATCTAATGCCACCAAAAACAGGACCTTCCTTGGGTAGCAAGAAATCCACCATCTCTTGACATGAAATGTGGCCATTGTGGAAACTCTAAACACACTCGTGAAAACTGCTTCAAACTATATGGGTATCCAGAATGGTGGAATGATCTTCAAGCACGGAAGAAATGGGACACCACTGGGCGAGCAGCTGTGGCTACCAATAATGCCTCACTATCCCTTACTTCTCAGGTCGAATCTTCCCATGATCTAGGTATTTCAAGTAAAGCATTTCACGTCTCTACTCGTAGTGATAAAGATGATTGGATTCTGGACTCTGGAGCTACAGATCACATGACATTTGACCCAAACGATCTCTCCAATACAACCCAGCCAAGACGGAGCCGTGTTGCCAATGCAAATGGGGTCACTTATCTAGTTACAGGAGCTGGAATAGTGACCTTATCTCCTTCATTATCATTATCTAATACTTTTCTTGTACCCTCTCTGTCAAACCGACTAATGTCTATAAGTCAGGTCACTTCAGACCTTAACTGTGTAGTATTGATGTATTCTACTTTTTGCCTTCTACATGATATTCTCACCAAGGAGATCATTGAGCGTGGTACTAGGAGAGGAGGGTTATATTATATGGATGACCTCAGTTCAGGAAGAGCCAATCACATGCAACATACTGTTGGTAACAAGGAACGATAGATTTGGCTACGTCATCGTAGATTTGGGCATCCATCATTCGGGTATTTAAAGCACCTACTCCCCAGTTTATTTTCAAATATCACACATTCAGATTTCAAATGTGATACTTGTATCCTAGCAAAAAGTCATAGGGCGTCTTATCCTATGAGCATGAATAAAAGTATGACTCATTTTGCTTTGGTACATTCTGATGTTTGGGGACCTTCCCTGATCATTACGTCATCGGGTCATCGTTGGTTTGTTATTTTTGTTGATGATTGTACACGAATGACATGGCTTTACCTTCTCAAACATAAAGATGAAGTATTTGCTACATTTCACCTGTTTCACACCATGGTTCAGACACAATTTTCTAAAAAAATTAAGATACTTAGGTCTGATAATGGAAGAGAGTATGTTAATCAACAATTCCGGACATACTTGGACAACCATGGTATTCTCCATGAAACCTCGTGTTCACAAACCCCACAACAGAATGGGACTGCGGAGAGGAAGAATCGGCATATTTTAGAAACGGCTCGGGCCTTACTAATTTGTGCACATATGCCTAATAAATACTGGAGTGATGCTGTTACTACAGCTGTGTATCTATTGAATCGTATGCCCATAAAAACCTTACAATTTCAAACTCCATTAAAGGTGTTATCTGCTCATCTTCCCTTGCCTACTATTTTGATGCTTCCGCCCCGAATTTTTGGTTGTGTTGTTTTTGTCCACCTCCATAAAAATCAATGAACTAAGTTGGATCCATGTGCTGTCCAATGTGTATTCTTGGGGTATGGTGTACAAAAAAAGGGGTACCGATGTTATGATCCAATTACTAAAAGAATCTATACTACCATGGATGTCACTTTCCTCGAATCAGAATGTTTTTTCCCATCACCGGTATCCAATTACACTCTTCAGGAGGAGAGTTATGGTGAAGAACGAAATTGGCTTGATGTTGAAATATTAGACACGAGTCCAACATACTCGTGTCGTGCCAATAATATGGAGGAGCCAGTATCTAGACCCGAGCTTCAACTTCCAAGAACTGAAGCTGAAGTAGTAATTGAATCTCCAGAAGATGAAGTGGTTGATGTACCCCTCCATTCTCTAGTACCCAATGATCCTTCTGCTGAGAACACTCCTGAGGTAAGCTATCCTATCACACCTTTACAAACTAATGCTATAGATACATGTGTTGGTTATGTTTTACCTTTCAGACACAATCGAGGTAAACCTCCAAATCGATACTCCCCAGAAAGAGAAGAACGACAACCCAAGTATCCAATAGCAAATTATGTATCTACTCAAAGGTTATCAGAACCTATCAGGGCATTTGCACAAACACTCTCCTCGTGTCAAATTCCGAGTAGCATTGAAGAAGCCTTATCTGATCCAAAATGGGCTCAAGCTATAAAAGAGGAATTTAAGGCATTGTAGAAGAATAACACATGGGTGTTAAGCGAGTTGCCTCAAGGGAGGAAGATGGTAGGATGCAAGTGGATTTTCTCCATTAAGTATAAAGCAGATGGGTTAGTTGATCGTTACAAGGCGAGGCTTGTAGCAAAAGGATATACATAGAAACATGGGATAGATTATCAAGAAACCTTCTCACCTGTGGCTAAACTAAAAACTGTGAGAGTTTTGTTATCTCTTGCAGCAAATTTAGATTGGCCATTGCACCAACTTGACGTGAAGAATGCCTTCTTTCATGGTGACCTTGAAGAAGAGATTTACATGGATATCCCACCAGGATATACTGTTACATCAGAAAAAGAAACTACATGTAGATTACAACGAGCATTGTATGGACTAAAACAATCACCTCGAGCATGGTTTGGTAGGTTGAGTTCAGCAATGAAGAAATATGGGTTCCAACAAAGCAACTCTGATCATACTCTTTTCCTAAAACATCGATTAGGGAAGATAACAGTCCTTATAGTCTATGTAGACGACATGATCATTACAGGGGATGATAAAGAAGAAATCTCTAAGCTTCAAGAACAACTGTCAAATGAGTTTGAAATGAAGAACTTGAGAGGGCTCAAATACTTCTTAGGTATTGAGGTAACAAGATCAAAACAAGGCATATGTCTTTCCCAAAGGAAATATACTCTAGACCTACTAGCAGAGGCAGGACTACTAGATTGTAAACCTGTCGATATTCCAATGGTTCAAAATCATAAACTCATATATTTATCTCATACTCGACCTGATATTGCTTATGCTATGAGTGTCGTGAGTCAGTTCATGCACTACCCAAGTGAATACCATATGGATGCGGTCATGCGAATACTTCGTTACTTAAAATCCTCCCCTGGGAAAGGACTTATGTTTTCAAAGAATGGTTAATTGGAAGTCCTTGGATATCTGATTCAGATCGGTGGAATATGAAGGATAGGAAATCTATCATTGGGTACTTTACTTTCGCGGGGCAATCTTGTTACATGGAGGAGCAAGAAGCAAAATGTAGTTGCCTTATCCAATGTCAAGGTGAATTTCGAGGAATGGTCGAGGAATATGTGAGCTCCTTTGGTTGAAAAAACTTAACCGAGATTGGCGTTGCTCCTAACTCTGAAATGAACTTATTTTGTGATAACAAAGCAGCCATTGCCATCTCTCACAATCCAGTTCAACATGATCGCACGAAGCACGTTGAAGTGGATCAGAACTTCATCAAACAGAATCTTGAAGAAAAGATTATTAAGCTTCCATTTGTTAAATCAGAAGATCAATTGGCTGATATACTCACAAAATCTGTCTGCAAGGAACTTCTACAACTCACTTGACAAGTTGGGCATAAGAGACATATATGCACCAACTTGAGGAGGAGTGTTAGTGTGTGTTGTGGTGCATGCTGCAACAGTGGCAGACATCAATGCTCAGTGGAGTAAAACATGGAGCATACAATAATAGTAGTGGAGCCATAAAACATAGATGTGCAGGAATTATGGTTATTGTTTAATTTTCGTTTTCTTTGTATACATATATCTCAACTCTTGTATAGAATACAGAACAGAAATAATAATGAAATACAATGATAATTATTAGAAAAACATAATATTTTGACATATATCACCGATAAACAAAACCATTTATGCGTACAAACTTTTGGTTATTTCTCCAATTTTGTATAATATAAAGGAGGGTTATTAAGACTCGTTTAAATGAATGTTAGCCTCATTAGATTTTTTTTTATGTTATCATAATATTTTTATTTTAAAAATATAAAATAGACAAAAATGTTCTAATATTGATATTGGCTAGTCTTATTTTTAGGGCAATATTTGTAATTATCAGAACAAGATTTTTATTTTTAAAAATATTTATTTTTGAAAAATAGATAATTTATTTTGACAATAATATTTATTATTTTTATATTTCTAAAAATATATAATTTATTTAGACAATAATGTAATAATATTTTATACTTTAAAAATACCAATTATCTAAAACAATTATAAGATTTGGAAACCTTCTCGATCATATTCACTTCGGATCATATTTACAATTTAGAATTTTTTTTCAATATTTTTGAAATACTAAAAAGTGGGTATTTTTAAAAGAGATAAAGATTCATAATTTTAAATTATTTATATATTATCAATAGCACTCACTTCTTATTTATTTTTATTTTTTAAAATTTTTATTTAGACGATTATATAGTTCAAAAGTATGGAAAAAATTCTCCACAATCCAGTAGCTAAAGAAAAGTCGTGAAAAAGGAAAAAAAAAAAACAAAAGTTGCCCAAAGAGAATGATAGGCCTTAATACACGTTTTAAGACATTTGTGCACGCTCCGTAGACATTACTTTCTATTCGTGGGAATGAACAAAATAATAATAAATAAAAATGAAAAATAATGACTAATAATTTTAAAACTCATAACAAAAAAATATTAATAATGCCCGTTACATTAATTAGCTTTAATTATTCCAAGAAATGAGAATATCTTTTGTTAATTAAATTTGACGGCAAATAATTTTCCATCTAAAATAATTCGTATAAAAAAGTTGAAAAAATTATTATAATATTTTATGTATTAAATTACGTTATAAATATATAACCAGATATTTATTTAAGAATATAATATGATAAAATAATTATTAATGTATATATAGTAATTAATTAATATATATCTGTTAATAAATATCTAGTTTATTTGTAATTTTTATATAAAAATATTATGTATATTTTTTAAATACAGAATAGAATACAATCATTAAATATTTCTAACATAGTATTAAAATCACTACTCTTATTTTTCTATTAGTAATCTTGTCTTTTCTAGTGTTACTTCACCCTTATAACTTATGTTATCACAACAGTAGCTACAACCACTCACCGTTGAACGTCTAACGTTTTTCAGCCATTGTCTTTAGGTTCTAAGCCTACAATCCCGCACCACACAGACCACTCTAATCACTGTTGTCGTTGTGCATCCTACTTTGACAATCTTTCTACAAATACCACTATGATCGGCCCGACCAGATCCAAACAACCGTGGAAGTCTCGCAACCATTGGAGTTTGCACGCTCCTTCACACATTGCTCAAAAGAACTACACGTCTTTTTCATGTGCCACCACTGAAACCAAACACCGTCGTGAATCCTGCTCCGACAACCTTTTCTGTAAATACCACAGTAATCGGTTTGACCAAATCTACACAATCGTGGAGTCTCGCCATTATCGGAGTCTGCACGCGCCCACACGCACCTCCAACTAAAATCGCGCGTTAGACTCACAGGCATCACAAGCCACACTCTAGTCCGATGATGTCATCAATGACATATTCCTAAAGCTAACATCATCATCGCCTTGTGTTGACGTCACTATTAACCAAATTGACATGTTGACTGTTGACTTTGATCATTGACTTTATACTCGTAAATTGGTTTACAATCTCAATTACGACTTGAGTTTGAGAGGTGTTGTTAATGTATATCTAGTAATTTAGTTATTTAATTTATTTGTAACTCTTATATAAATGTATTATGTATATTTTTTTAAGTATAAAATAAAATACAAGTATTAAATATTTTTAATAATAATTATAAAACTACTCACAAAACATCAATTATATTATATCATTTGATATGGGTATCGATAATTAAGATTTTATTTTTGTAATTAAATGATATATTATAATTAAATTATTAATGAATAATATTTTTGTTAGAGAAAAATATATTTAATTATCCAAATTTTTAAAACTTTTTATCTTTGTATGCTTTTATATTGCATTATACATTAGCCGGTAAAGTTGTGTTATTTTGAGTAAAAGGTTTAATTCCCACCTCTTCCGGATATATTCCTCGAACTTGGATGGAATATTATCAATAATTTAAAATTTATATAAATTAAACATTAAAACTAAAAATTTGAATATGGTTTTTTGAGTAAATATGTATCAAAGTTTATTATAATTTTATTATTTTTTAATTAAAAATTAACTTAATTTATATATAATATCTAAATTTAAACATTTTATACTTAAAATCTAAATTAAAAAAGATACTATGTATTAAATATAATCTAACTTGCACAAAAAAATTATATAATTTTAAGTATAAAATTATATATTTAATCGATTCCCCACCTCTAACGAGTGACAGAAATGAAAGTGGGAAGAAAAACGTTACTTCTTTAAATATCATACACATATTTTCCTGCCCACTTTTTACATTTAAAAACAGTAATGAAAACAGGAAAAAAAAATATATGCTTTTATTAGGTATTGTACCTTGACAAAGGTGGGTTTCATCTACGAATTGTATTATTTGGGTAAAAATTAAACCATACGGTAAAATATATACTATTAATTTAAGTAAGTATTGTATTTAACATTAAGTAAAGGACAGGACAAGAAAAGGCATAATTATAAAAATTGGTCCATTCACATTGTCTTACATTATTCACTTCGCATGTATATATGTAATTATGAGCAATTGAGCATAAGGTAATCCAAGGACATCGTTTTCGAGTTGGTAGGACCACTTATGACATATCTAATCTAAATTAAATTTTACATCACATCAAACTTCGTATATTTCGTAATTTTCTACTGAAATTATCAAACTTCGTATTTTTCGTAAATTTCTACTTAAATTATATTCGGTTGACTCATTTCATATCCAAAAAAAAATTCCTATTAATTAATTGTTACAATTAAAATGGAGTAAATTATTTAATTTATTTATTTAAATTAATTTTTTTTCATTATATTTAAATTAAATTAAATTAGTATATTTTATAGGTTGATTTATAAAATATGTAATAGGTTTTTTTTCATCAATTTGTGTGGACTAAATTAGTTTGGATTTGTTTAAATTAATCTAATTTAAGTTGAATAAATCTAAACTCAAATCGAATTTAATTTGTATCGAAAATTATCAACCTTAACTCAAATTAAAAAATTGAGCTAGTCTAAACTAGTTCAAATTAGTGCAAAATTTTATTTATATATATATATATAAATATTTTAAATTTTCTCATAATTTTTAATCTAATTAAGATAATAAAACATTTGAAACAAATTTAATCTAATTAAGATAATAATACGACTTTGTTTCAAGTTTTTACGAAACTAAAAAGTAAAAAGTTTAAAAGTAATAAGTATATTATTAAAAACTCAAGTAATAACTAGCTAAAGTTAAAATAAATGAATATTTTAGATTTAAATTTCATATAATTATAATTAATGATAACATAATATAATAATAAAAAAATTAAAAATAATAAAATCATAAATCAATCTGATAGACCTATAATTAAATTAATAAACTCATCATAAGTATCTTATATAAAATAATTTATAAATTCAAAAGAAACTATAATAGATATCATTTTTAAATGAAATTTACAAATACTTATATAATTAATCACATTCATTAAATACTTTATAATTTGTGTTAATAAGTTAATGATCAATATATGAATATGAAAAAATTATAATAAAAATATATAACAAATATTTCATGATATGAACTACCATGCATATAAAAAAATAATATTAATAATATATAATTATAATTATAATTATTTTTTATTTTGGTGTTATTTGGTTAATCCTAATCCAACCTTAATTTTCTCGTGTTTTGAATTAAATTAAATTAGATCTTATTTTAATTTAATTATTATTCGATTCTTGTTTTTCAATTCGTATTCAATTTAGATAATCAAAGTGCAAACACAAATTATCATCTCTACTCTATCATACATATAAGTCGAATGGTTATTAAAATAATTATTTTATTTTTTAAATAATTTTAGTAGTTGAGATTAACTCATGTAAATTTAAATATCTAAAATATCATTAAATTTAAATGATTTATTTTAAATTTTAAAATTTTTCTCTCTTATAGTTTATAAATTTTATCCGTAAAATATGATAATGTAATAAATTATTGTCATATATCATACAAATATAAATCATATTAAATTTCTTATTTTATTTTATTTTTTTGTTTTAGGTTAAACATTATTATTGAAATAATCGAAGAAAGAAAATATACTTATTCAATCAACTAACATGTAAAATTAGAATAAATAAATATAAAATTTCAAATAGAAACAATTTCACGTGAATATACACTAACTCTAAATTGGATACACGAGAAATTTAATATATTCCACGTATATCCAATTTATAGGTAGTGTATATTCATTTCAATGTTCATGGATAATGTGTTTTTGAGATTATATATATATATATATATATATATATATATATATATATATATATATATAAATTTAAAATATTATATAATTAAATATTTATAATTATTTATTTATAATAATAATAATAAAATATATTTAAATTAAATTATTATAAATTTAATAAAATAAATATTAATATTTTAACCAGATATATAATTGTATAATAAAATAATAGTTTTATTAATATAAATGATTTTATTATTATTAGAATAATATTTGTATTTTTAAAAATTTAAAATATTTAGTCATAAGATAAAATATTTAATTACGACTGTCATTACTGTTTTCATGGTATTTTCCAAGTACCTTGAAAACGAAGAAAAATTCCAAGAAGGCTGGCTAGTTCGACAAAACCAGCGTAATTAACGTACGAAAATGAAATCCAAATGGCAATATAGAAAATGACTACCAATAATCACTCATTATCCTTTGGTTTTTGCCGGCCTTACACAACCCCAAAACCCCGTTTAACAAAACAGAGTGCCCTCTGTTTCTTCTAACTCATTCAGATCTCTCTCCAGCCCAACCGTCACTTTATGTAACCTTCAATTCCAACCTCCATTTCTAACGTTTTAAACTAGCCTTGTAATTTACCCCCATTAATGAAGACCGTTTCTAGAAACAAATTTCTTCATTGCTTTCGACCAATTGTTGATACCGACGTGGTTCTCGAACCCCCAAACCGATCTACTGATTTTGGTTTTGCTTATGTCACTATCGAAACTAAGGAACGTATCAAACGTTCGTCGTCAAGTAAATCACTGTTTTTGGATAAAGGGTGTTCGATGAATTCGGAGAACTCAGTCAATCTTCAACCCCCAAAGCGATCTTTTTCTGGGGTCTTTAAAGCTACTATCTTTGAGACATTTCTGGTTAGTCTTTCTCTTCAGTTATTAGTTTTGAACAATTTCCTAGCATTAATAAGTGATATTTATGAAGGTTTTCTCTTACTTTCAGACAAAGAGAGTTCGTGGCAAAAAGGTGCGTCGCCAACTTTCGTCTCGATCAAATTGTAAAATTTCAAGGGATTTAGAGAGATCTTTCAATTTGGGAAGTGACAAAATCGTGAATTTAAAACCTATAGATGTCAAAAATCAAGAGAATGACACCAATTTTGGCTCGATCGACTCATCATCAGAATCCAAAGCTAATTCTGAAAATTTGTCTGATTCGGTGAAACAAAGCTCTGAGAATGAACAAGATTCTTTTGCCGAAGAGACAGATATGGGTTGCAAATTAAGGATTAATTTTGGAATATATTTGTTTTTAATTTGCTTATTAGTAACTGTATTATGGGGAAAATTGTTTGGTATACTTTTCACATCAATTTGGCTTTACTTTGTTCGACATTGGCGTGAAGTTAATGTCAGACAAAAGGAAGTTACAGAGCGGCCAAAAACAGAATCCAAAGAATATAAGAAGAAGGTGATAATGGAAGGTCTGCTAGAGAGGAAACATCACAGATGCATTAAAATTTTGACGTGAAAGTATTTGATTTCTTGTTTAATTCAACTTTCTCTGATTAACAACTTAAATGTTTTCTGATGCAAAGAGATAAAATGTTCTGAGTTCAGTTGCTTTTTTTGAAGTGTAGATCGTCGAACTCTATACAGCACCAGAATTGAATGTTTTCAATTACTTTATCACATAGCTTCACTCTCATTTTTAAATAAAATAAATATAGAAAGGAAAAGGAAAAATAAACTATGAATAGAAAATAGACTATGATATGTAAAAGGATAGCCATATATACAAAATACATTTTGTTGTTGTTAAAATAATAATTTCATTGTATATAAAGATGTATTATCTTTACAGATGGCATAATGGATACATTGAATTTGTTTAACTTAAAAAGCGATATTATTTCTTAAGAAGATTATAAGATAGGTGATTCAAATCTTAGGAATTGTTTTTTTTATATCAAACAAATAAATATTAACATCTTTATTAATTTATGATTGATAATCTTTTAAATTTATAGATAATATAAAAAATATGTCGTATCATCCCTTCTAGAGAGATTTTTTTTATACAAAAAAAAAATAAATTACATTATCTTCATATTTTTCTATCAACATCCATAAAAGCATGATCTGGTAGAGTAATTTTATTTGCATTTGTTAGAATAAGAATCATATTAATGTATAAATTTTATATTAAATATAAACATGTATCTTGCTATTAAATTCAATGTGATTTGTAAATATTTAACTTATTTTTATATTGGTTGTAACGATGATAAATTTTAGTGAAATACTAGGTGATTTAGAAATGCTTACATTTGCAATGGTAACAAATAAAATTAATTAAAGGGCCACTGGTTAATTAAAGAAATAAATGTGGTAATATTGTAGTAATTATTTTAATTAGAGTATTAGTTTAAATTTAATAAACTAATTTTAAAAATATGATAATATAAATTTTAATGGTCAATTTTATGTTTTTTTAAAAGTATTATTTTTATAACTTTTTCAACTGTATTTGATAAATTTTTTAATATAAATAATTATTGAAGTATAATTTTAGACAAATATTAAATATATCCACTAAAATCTATAAATACATACCTTTGTGTTTAAAATTATTCATAGATACATGTTAAAAGACATATAGTTAGAAATTTAGACAAAATTAAGTAAAATTGTATTTTTTTAAAAATAAATTTTTAAAAATATATAAAAGTTATCCATTTACATACGTAAAGCGCCTGAACTAAATAAGCAATTCTATATAAAAAAAATCATAAATATGTATGAGATTTACGATATATTTAAAAATATTTATATAGTTTAAAAAAAAATTATAATATCTCTGTCATTTGAGATATTTTTTTAAAAAAATATCCCTAATGATTAACGTACTGTAACAAACGTTCAAAAAAAAAAAACCTCAGTTAAATCCCTGAAAAAAATATATCAAAAATTCACATCATCTAGGATTATGTTTGCCTTCTTCCTTTGTTACGAAGGATGGTTTTCGATTTCTTCAATCGTTATCTCTTTCCTTTATAATTTTTCACTACCAAACCACCCTTTTAGATTTGTTTTCTGATTCATTTTTTACTCATTTGAAGAAATTGAGGTAGATTCTTGTTTTTGATTGAAGTTTCATAATGTTGGGTGTAAAGGTCTTGAAGATTTAATATTAGAAAGTTGTGAGTATTTACAAGGTTCGGATATTTCGTGTCCAAAGTTGGAGAGAGTAAGAGTATCTAGTTGTTTTCGTCATTTTAATTTAACTGTTAAGAGATGGGATATACGGATAAGAAGGTGAAGGAGAGAAAGAAGAGGATGGGGGTGATAGAAATGAAAATAGAGAAATTAAAGATTGAAGAGAAAGAAGAAAGCACCATGGGAGTTTGCTTTAAGTTATTATAATATGATATAGTTTAAATTATTAGAAATGAAATTTTTGTTAGCGATAGACTAAATAGTACATTTTCGTCCCTACAACTACGTACCATGGTAGAAAAGAAAGAAAGAAAGAAGTCTTTCGATTGAATTATTGAGAGGAAATATTGTAAGCATGGAGACGTAGAGTACACGATTAAAAAGTGATTGAACATTTTTATTTACTTTGTTATCATTCAATTCTTTGTCTGTCGACTTGATGAGAAGAATGGTATTTGTTTGAAGTTGGAGGACTAAGGACTCAATTGGTCAAAGTCAAATGATTCAGTCATGTATTCCTTTTCTTATTTTTCATCTACTTTATTTATTTTTGTGTAAAGAGGATATTTGATAATTTTAATTTTATAAATATATAATTTATATATTTTAATTTTATGATTTTATAATTAATTAAATTAATTTTTTTTAAATTATAATTTCTAAAAAATAAAATAAAAATTTATATTTTATTAATAAAAAAAAACCTTTCAATCCCATCATTTCTTTTTCTCTCTTTCCTAATTTTACTCATTTTTTTCTCATAATTATTTCATTAATAAAAATAAAAATAAAACAAAAACAAAAAAAGGAGTGAAAGAGAGTGAGAATGGAGAGGAAAGATTAGAGGTTTTTTATTAATAAAATATATAATTTTTATTTTATTTTTTTAAAAATATTAATATTTTAAAAAAATTGATTAAATTAATCATATTTTTAAGTTACATAGTAGTTAACAGAGCTCACATAAAAAACTATAAAATTAAAGTACATAAATCATATAGTTATAGAATATGAAGTAACCAATCCCAATATATTTTTTGTAATTTTTAAAGTGATTTATGTTATTATTTACATGAAAAAATTATTTATTGATGCTAGATTAATATTGATACATGATTTAGATTAATGAAAAATTAGTAATATAAATTTCAATGGTTAAAAAAAGGTGAAAAGGGTCTTAAATGTCCTATAATTACTTCCAAATTAATATATATTAATCTCATAATTATTGGATTAGATATTAAAATTTTTATAATTTTTTTAAAATGAACACTTTAATGATATAATTTATGAGTTTAACATTACTAATCATGTTATTATAAAAATAACTATTTTAGTCATATAATTTATTAAAATAAGTATTTCTAGTTGATTAAAAATATAAAAAATAAGATCATATATTACCTAATTTTAATAAATAATTAAATTATAAGTAATCACCTCAAAAATTATAGAAATAAATTATTTATTTAAAAAAATTATATAATCTATGATATCTAATCTAATAATTACAAAATTAAAATAATTAAATTAAATAATAATAAGATTTTTAATAAGTAAAACAAAATGGGGTCACTTTTAACTCTTTCTTTCCTAATGTTAGGTTATTGATTAGAACCATTGAAAGTGGACCAATAAATAATTCATCACTGTTACGTTGATAATGACGAGATAATTGAAAAATAGTTTAAATATTAACTTTATTTAGATTAAAGATGTTATTTATTCACTTTATTAGAAAAATTAATTTCAAGTCTTTTGACAGTGAAAAATGTGTCCTTTTAATCTATTTGTTTATAAAAAAAATATAAAAACAAATTTTACTTTTTATCTTATTCTCTATTAAATATAATGAAATAAATGTCACATATATCTTTATATTTTTAATAGGTATTATAAAAAATTAATCAAACTTTTAAAGAAAAAAATTATTTCAAATTTAAACAAAATTTTCATTAAACAATGAAAATTTAACTTAAATTTGATCCAATTATTTTTTAAAATTTTGATTAATTTTTTAATTAAAAATTATTTATTAGATATATGTATAAAAAATATAAATATGTATATATCACATGTGTTACTCAATTATATTTAATGAAAAATTAAATAAAAAGTTAACTTTAGCTACATATTTTTTATAAACAAATAAGCTTAAAAATATATTTTTTAAATAAGAGATAAAACAACCTCTAAAACCTAAAAAAAAACATCCGTGGCTTTTTTACTAAACATATTTACATTTTAACCTCACATCACACGAAAAATTTGTAATTATCATTAAAAAAAATTCTAACAAGATTTACATTTCAATCTAACATCACACAAACAAAAATTGTGTTCTAAAAAGTTTTTTGCCTAGGATATATTTCTCTGAATTTTTAAGTGTAATGGTTTTGTTAATTTAATAAAATATTTGCATTTATAGTTAAAAATAAATGTAAAACAATAAATTTTATTAATTCATTTTTGAATCCATTGATTTTATTAATATGAAATCAAAATGCTCTAACTAATTTTTTTAGAACAGATCTAAACTTGATTATGAGAAATATGTTATGGTTGTAACAGATTGTTGCTAGTTTTCTATCAATGTGATATGTTAGTAGTATGATAACTTTATTTTTGTGATACATGTTCATGTTTGTTTATGTTTTCGTACTCTTTAACATTTCGTGTATTTATTAAATAAAAGAATTATCCTATTAATTAAGCTAGAAAAGTATCAAAAATTTGATATAAAAAAAAAGAGACCGTTCTAATATTTAAAAAATAAGGGAAAAAGGTACCAAAAGTCTCCAAATTTTAAAGTTGGCTTCATTGAGGTCGAATCTTAATGATCGCATTGTTAGATATGGAGTAATTTATTTGCATTTGTTAGAATTAGAATCATATTAATGTATTAATTTTATATTAAATATAAACATGTATCTTGCTATTAAATTCAATGTGATTTATAAATATTTATGGAATATTTAACTTATTTTTAAATTGGATGTAACGATGATAAATTTTAGTGAAATACGTTGAATTTTGCTGATTAGGTGATTTAGAAATGTTTACATTTGCAATGGTATTTAAAGAGACAAATGTGATAATATTGTAGTAATTATTTTAATTAGAGTATTTAAATTTAATCCACTGATTTTAAAAATATGATAATACAAATTTTATGTTTTTTTTTTAATTTTTTTTAATTAAATAATTTTTTTAATATAAATAATTAATGAAGTACTTTTTTAAGCAAATTTTAAATATATCCATTAAAATATATAAATATATACCTTTGTGTTTAAAATTATTAATATGTACATATTAAATGACATATAGTTAGAGATTTAGACAAATATAAGTAAAGTTGAATTTTTTTAAAAAAATATATAAAAACTAACCATTTATATATGCAAACTTTCTTAACGAAATAAGAAATTCTATTTATGAAAAAATATTAAAAATATTCCTAAAGTTTAGGATATCTTTGAAAATATTCGTATATTTTATAAAAAAAAAATACAATACGCATGATGTTTTAGATATCTTCGAAAATATTCCAATTAACTAACAACATTACAACAAAAATTAAAAAAAAAACATTTTTTTAACCCTCGAAAGAAATATCAGAAAAACATCTTCAATCTTTCTCCAAAATATATCAAAAAATCAAGTCATCTAGGTTTTCGTTTGCCTCTTTCTTCAATCATTATCTATTTCCTTTATGATTTTTCACCACCAAACCTCCCTTTTAGATTTGTTTTCTGATTCATCTTTTCCTCGTTTGAAGAAATTGAGTTTAGATACTTGTTTTGGATTGAGGTTTCTTCATGTTGGGTGTAAAGATCTTGAAGATTTAACATTAGAAAATTGTTAGTATTTACAAGGTCCGGATATTTTGGGTTCAAAGTTGGAGAGAGTTAGAGTAGCTACTTGTTTTTGCATGTCCTTTTAATTTGAGTGTTAAGAGATGCATGGTTGAAGATTGATGCACGGATTAGAAGGTGAAGGAAAGAAAGAAGAGAGTACGTGGGGTGATAGAGATGACGATAGCTAGAGAAATTGAAGAGTGAAGAGGAAGAAGACATATACCATAGGAGTTTACTTTTTGGCTCATGTAAATAGACGATTACATAATGTTATTACGTTGAAAGTCATTTTTGATATTATTCAAAACACAACAATATTTTTAGAGATTTTATAAATTTCATAAATTTTTTTGAAGTTTTTTCTCCATATACATTATGATATTTTATATGCATTATCTTATTATAAAACAATAATTAATACAAGATTTTATTATCATTAAAATAATTAAATCTACTTTTTCTTAATGTATTCATTATATATCATGAGTTCTTGTTATAAATTAAATAGTTTTTCTGCTACGTGGAAATATGGGATGATTCGTAGAAATGCAGTTTATACAAAGGATAGACTCGTGAGTCTTATTAAATATTTAAGGCGACAAATGAAAAAAAAAGAAGAAAAAAACCTTTCTGTACTTAAATGGTTAATGCTTTCACAATTTCCATGTGAAAACTCTATAGCATAGTGCAATCTTATCGGTAACTGGAATCAGATTTACACTAAATTCTTTATATTAATTTATTATTATATTATATGATAGTTATTTATTAATTACTATAATTTATTTATTTTTTTAAATAATAAATAATTACTATATTAATTATATTATTATATTGATCTGTTATAAAAGGGGTTTTTGTTAACTATAGACTAAATAGTACATTTTCGTCCCTACAACTACGTAACATGGTAGAAAAAGAAAGAAAGAAGTCTTTCGATTGAATTATTGAGAGGAAATATTGTAAGCATGGAGACGTAGAGTACACGATTAAAAAGTGATTCAACATTTTTAGTTACTTTGTTATCATTCAATTCTTTGTCTGTCGACTTGATGAGAAGAATGATATTTGTTTGAAGTTGGAGGACTAAGGACTCAATTGGTCAAAGTCAAAATATTCAATCGTGTATTCCTTTTCTTATTTTGCATCCACTTTATTTATTCTTGTGCTAATTTGTGTAAGAGGATATTTGATGATTTTGATTTTATAAATATATAATTTATATATTTTAATTTTATTAATTTTATAATTTAAAAATATAATTAATTAAATTAATTTTTTTAAAATTATAATTTCTAAAAAATAAAATAAAAATTTATATTTTATTAATAATAAAAAAACCCTATAATCTCGTTCTTTCTTTTTCTATCTTTTGTATTTTCATTCATTGTTATTTCATTAATAAAAAATAAAAATAAAAAAAGTGTGAAAGAGAATGAGAATGGAGAGAAAAGTTAGATTAGGGATTTTTTATTAATAAAATATATAATTTTTATTTTATTTTTAAAAAAATATTAATGTTTTAAAAAAATTGATTAAATTAATCATATTTTTAAGTTATATAGTTAACAGACTTCACATAAAAAGTTACAATATTAAAGTACGTAAATAGTATAATCGTAAGATATGAAGTAATCAATCCTAATGTATTTTTTAAAGTGATTTATGCTATTGTTACCTGAAAAATTATTTATTGATATTAGATTAATATTGAAAGGATGGCTTAGATTAACGAAAAATTAGTAATATAAATTTCAATGGTTAAAAAAATTGAAAAAAATCCTAAAAATCTTATAATTATTATCAAATGAATATATTATACTCGTAATTATTAGCTTAAATACGAGAGGTCTCATAATTTATTTTTAAAATGAGCAATTTAATGATATAATTTATAAGTGTAGTACTACTAGTCCTATTATTATAAAAGAAAGTATTTTATATAAATTATAAAAATAAGTAATTATATTCCATCAATAATATAAAAAATAAAGACATACAGGGGCTAATTTAAAAATTACAAGAATAAAGTACTTATTTTAAAAAACTAAGAAACCTCTAATACCTAATTTAATAATTATGGATTAAACTGTTTAAATTAAATAATTATAGAATTCGTAAAAAAAAAGGGCACTTTTAACTCTTCCTTCCATAATAATGTCATGTTATTGGTTAAAACAATTGATCGTAGATCAATAAATAATTCATCATTATTACATTAATGATGATGCAGATAATTAAAATATTGGTGAAGTGTTTAAATGGTAACTTTATTTATATCAAAAGTGTTAGTTAGTCACTATATTTAGAAAAATTAATTTCAAGTCTTTTTAATTGTGAAAAATGTGTTATTTTAGACAATTTATTTATAAAAAAATGACAAACAAAGACAAATTTTACTTTTTATCTTATTCTTTATTAAATATAATGGAATAAAACATATGTCTATATTTTTTATAGGTATTGTAAAAAAATTATTCAAACTTTCTTTAAAAAAATTTATTTCAAAATTAAACAAATTTTTTATTAAATAATGAAAATTTAACTTAAATTTAATTGAAATATTTGAGTAAATTTTAATAAAAATTACTTCATTAGATATATGTATCAAAAAATATAAACATGTATGTGTCACAAATATTACTCCATTATATTTAACGAAAAATTAAATAAAAAATTAATTTTATTATTGTATGATATATTTTTCATAAACAAATGAACTTAAAAATATATTTTATAAAAAATATGTCAAAATCACGTCTAAAACCTAAAAAAAAAAAAAACCTCGGTGACTTTGTTCCCTAAAAAGATTTTCATTTCAACCTCACGTCACACAAAAAAAATTGTATTTATCACTAATTTTTTTTCTAACAAGGTTTACATTTCAATCTCACATCACACAAAAAAATTATGTTCTAAATTTTTTTTTGCCTAGGATATATTTTTCTGAATTTTTAAGTATAATGATTTTGTTAATTTAATTAAATATTTGTATTTATAGTTAAAACAATAAATTTTATTAATTAAATTTTTATTTCATTTGATTTTATTCATATGAAATCAAAACGTTCTAACTAATTTTTTAAAAACAGATCTAAACTTGATTATGAGAAATATGTTATGGTTATAACAAATTGTTGCTAGTTTTCTATTAAAGTGATATGTTAGTATTACGATCACTTTACTTTTGTGATACATGTTATGTTTGTTTATATTTTCGCACTCTTTAACATTCCATATATTTATTAAATAAAAGCAGTATTCTATTAATTAAGCTAGAAAAATATCAAAAATTTGATAAAAAAAAGAGAACGATTTAATATTTAAAAAATAGGAGAAAAAGGTACCAAAAGTCTCCCGGATTTTAAAGTTGGCTTCATTTTGGTCCGAATCTTAATTATCTCATTATTAGAATAAATAATCTTTAATAAAAATCATTACCTAAAAATAATCTAAAAATATTTATATTATATCATAAAAAATCAAAGATAAAATATGAAAAAACGTATCTAAAATCATAACTATTAATTAATTATGTTCTTTTTGACGATAAGATATCATATAAGAAGAATAATATTATATACGTGTGACGTGTGAATCATAAACATTATATATAATTAATAATCATATATCTATTTTAGTCTATTATTAGAATAGATATTATCATTAAGTCTCTATACATTGAAGACGTACACCATATTAGATACATTAAATCTCAAATTACTAAAACCTTAGTAGATCACTTTTTAACCAATTTGGTCCATTAATTACACAAATATAAGACTAAAGCAGCCTTTATTACATTTTTCGTAATTTGACTCATCAATGGTAACGTATATCATTATAACTGAATGACAAAGAACATGATGTGGAGATGCAACATATAAATTTCTTATAATGAGATCTTAACATACCTATTTTCAACTAGTTTAATCTTAAATCTTAATGAGATTGAACCATACCAAAATCAAAGTGTAAATAAACAAAAACTTTATTTCTACATAAAATGACCTCAAAATATTTATAAAATGAAATAACTAAAAGTACGTCAATCAAAGAAACATTTAAAATTACAAACTCCCCTTAAAATTAAATATCCTCAAATAACATGACACCTATTTATGTTTATGAAACATTTTTGGTAGTAATCCCTTAGTAAGCAGATCCACAATCTTGAAATTTGTACCAATTTGTTATATCGATACCTGTACACTTTGAACTCTTTCCTTAACAATCAGCAACTTGATCTCTATATCGAGCTTCTATAGATAGTGGAATATAATAATTCTAATTTCTTGTCATAAAATAATTTTAGTGATATTTCAATACCATCTACTATGCGTAGTCTTGTGACAAAATTTCACAACCATATTCAATTATTAGATGCTTCATAACATGATATGGTAGAAGAGACTATAATAAAAGAATGTTTAGATATAGCCCAACATAGATTTTCATATTATCTTAGCATCTAAAAATATCAGATTCAGTATACCCAACGATCTCGAGTTGTTTTGACCTTTGATAAGTGAGCATATAGTCTTTTAATCTTTGTAATTATCACAAGACTCATTTGACTACCATCCAGTGGTATATTCTTAGATTGCTTAAATATCTACCTAACATTATAATAATGTACACAATATCTGGACATTTACATATTTGAGCATACATCAGACTCCCTACTACTGACGTATAAGGAATCTTTTACATTTCATTTTCCTTAAAATCATTCTTAAGGCACTGATTGAGGCTAAATTTATCTCTCTTAGTAATAGAGGTATCACATGGTTTGAAATTATGCATGCTATATCTCTTGACAACCTTTTTGTTACAATTCTTTTATTATAATACTAAAATACTCTGAAAGCAATTGTAAAATATGTGTATGCCTAATATAAAATAGGCATCACCAAGATATTTCATCTCAAAATTCTTAGTTAGAAATTTAATTTCCTTTTGCCTCATTTATGTTTGTCCTTTGAAATTTTTATGATGTTTACCAAAGAGCTTGAGGCCTCATCTTGGAATTGTAAGTGCCATTCTTGGATTCTAGGTTATTCCAAACCAAAGCATTCATAATTCTGTTGAAATTTTGAGGCTACAACCTTGAGGTCATTGGTCAAATAGACTACACACAAATTGACCCGAATGATCTAATTGAAATGGGGTCATACTTTTCTTGTACCCCGAACACCCTTCTAGTAGTTTCTAAAAAACATTTTGCTTCCCCTACATAAGTGACGAGGTGAATCAAATGCCTTATAATGATACCCTTTTCGGAAAGAAAACCAAGAAATTCAGGACATCCCTTGCATCATCCCCAGATGTAGATCAAGAGACTAACCTTGGTCAAGTCTAAGTTGCTTTCTCTAGAAGAAAGAGCACGAAAGGTGACCTACCTAGTCAACCTATAGACTTGGAGCTCTATGAACCTACCCTTATGGTAGGTAGTGATCCATTAATGATGTATGTTCCTCGCAAAGAATTGACCTCGTTCGGGAAAGACATTAGTCCATTACAAAGTGTTTTTCCCATCAAACTCAAACAGGGTGAAAGTAGTGGACTAAGTGATTTATTCAAAAGTGATATGTTTGATAACTTTAGTGACCAAGACTAGTTATATCATCACTTTAGGGTGCCCATAAGTCAATCCACCATTTATGTAGCTCATAAGAAGGAAAAAAAGGATAATATAGCATCTTCTAGAAGACGTGTACTTGACGTAAATGAACTCTTAGGGCATTTGTAGGGGGAGGGGGAATACTTATTAATACATACTTGCTAATCATCTCTCTTGTTTTTTTGGTTTATGCAGGTCGTATCGAATTCCATTAACTCAGAGCAAGAAGCGAAGACTTGTTAATAAACCTTTGAGTTTATTGATTAAGAACTATACATCTTAAAAGCTTGCTATGAAGCCATGGAATAAGAGTTGAAGAACATGCGTGTTGAGTTGACCCAAGCACTTAATAAATGGGATAAGTACAAGGAGGGAAGGGACGAGCTGCATAAACTAGCTAAATATTGGAAACAAAGGGCGTTGAAGAAGAATGCATGCAAGGCTCTCATGTTTAAAAGTATTGGATCACACATTTCTTGGTGAATAAAACCCATTTTTTTGTGATATGGACTACTTTGTAATTTCCTTCTTTTTTGGGTGTAACTTGAAATAATAAAACAAGATGTTAGTGAATTGTTCCCTCGTATTGCCTTTTTTCAAAAAGGAAAAGTCCTTGTTTGGTGAAATCAAGACATTTTCTTAGGACGAGTAACGTACCTCTTATCATGTATCCTAAGTGGGGGGTTCAGTTGGCCAGCTCACTCCATTCTTCGAGGTTATCACATTAATTTTTTGTGAGATAGGAGACATGTAAGGGTGAAACTAAATCCTATCCCCATATGTGCTTCCCAAAAAAAGGGTTCACTTTGGAGAATTTAAGTCCATTTTCTTAGGACATACAACATGCCTTTTATCCCTCATGTAATTCATTTAAAACTATTCTCTTCTGGAGTAGGTAAGCACACCATCCATTATCCACCATAATTTTTTTGATAGAATGGCCCTTGAAAAATGATGTAATTCATTGATTTCCATATAACTTTGCATGCCTCATCCTTATCCTCAGACAGAGTATCGTGAATGAGATACTTCAAGTATAAAGCCAGCCAAGCGGTGTGTGTTGAGAAGTTGGTGCTCAACCAACTTTTATCCTTACCCTAGTCCCCCATTATACTTGGTCCTAACAAACATGACACAGAGATGACCCCAAAGTAGCCAAGGAGTGTGTGCATTCCCTCTTGGTAGTATTTACTTGATCTCGAATGTTTCAAAAGCTACTCTTGCCTTTTTCACCTCTTGTATATAAAGTTTCATTCTTTCTTCCTTGGCCTTAAATTTATCATTGACTTGGTTCACTACTAGTCGTGTGTCACTATGGACCAACACCTTTTTGGTTCCTAAAATCATTAATTAGCACAAATCTAGGATCGATGTCGTATACTTGGAAACATTGTTGGTTTCCTGGAAAGTGATGTAGAGACATTACTCTATTAAGCCTCCAATGGAAGTGAATAGAACTATTCCAATCCTCGATCCTCTTGAATTGCTCACCCCATCAATGTATGCCTTCCACATATTTGGAGTAAATACTATCGTTATCGACACTGGGACCATGCTTCTAGCTCTAATGTGGGCTCTTGAGTCCATTCAACGATAAAATTGATAAGTGTCTATCATTTGATTGCAGACAAAGGCTTATAATCGATAAGTGCCTACCTTAGGATATTTTATCAAGGAATGTGACATAAGACCGACTATCTTATATGCTACAAAGTAGTGTCTAAGCTTTCGTGCATCCATTCTTATGGTAAATGTTGCCTTATCCAACAGAGGATACAGTTGTTATGCTACTGTCAGGGAGTGGCTCACATAGTATACGAGGTGTTGTCTCTCTTCCTTGTCGACCACCAATACAACACTAACAACTTTATTTGTGAAAACCATGTACATATATAGCATCTCGTCTACAGTAGGATTAGCTAGAAAAGGCATTTTCTCTAAGTAGTCTTTAATAGACTATAAAGCTTGTTCATAGTCTGTATCCCACATATATTCTTTGTTTTTCTTTAAAAATTGAAAAAAAGGTAGGCAATCCTTCGTACACTTGTAAATGAAATAACTCAATGCAGTGATGCAACCATTAAGTTGTTAGACCTCATTAATACAACTTGGAGATCTCATGTTTATCAGAGCTGAAATTTTGTCAAGATTAGTTTCTATCTCTCTTGACGACACTAAATAACCAAGAAACTTCTTGAGGTTACTCCAAAGACATACTTCTTTGGGTCGAGTAGCATCTTATAACCTCTTATTATGGTGAAAACCTCTGTCATAGAAAGATAATCCTTGGCCTATTTAATTTTGACCATCATGTCGTCCACATGTACTTCCATATTTCGACCCATTTAATCCTCTAACATGCTATTAACCAGCCTTTGGTAGGTAGTCCCTACAAATGTAATCCACTCTTATTTTTATATTAATAGTGTACAAGAAAGAAAAAAAGTAGAAAAAATTTAAAAAGAAAAGAGAAAAAGTGAACTATACCTACAATATATAGTAGTAATAAAAAAGTAGAAAAAATTTAAAAAGAAAAGAGAAAAAGTGAATTATACGTACAATATATAGTAGTAATAAAAATGTATCAAAATTTAAATATAATTATAACTTTAAAAATATATATTGTTAAATGTGTTTTTATCATTACTCATATGTTTTAAGTATTATTATAATAAAATAAATATTTTAAATAATTTTATAAATTATTTATATATTTTGAACATAAAATATAATTATCTCTCATTTGCATGTTAGGAGTTTACAAGAGAAAAAAAGTAAAAAAGAAAACATAAAAAAGTGAAATCAAAACACTATTAACGATCCCTTTTTATATATACAATTAAAACAAATCATTAAAAACTTATTATTATGATATTTTAGTATGTATGGATGTATCAGAAGAAAAGATAATTAAAATTATTGTTTTTATATACAAGATAAGATAAGAGTTAGATTAAATTTGAGTCATGTATCTATAAAATATATACATTTTTATAATTAAAAATAATAATATAAATTTAATAAATGATAAAATTATTAAATATAAAATATATAATTATTATTTATTATAATAATATTTTAATATTTATTAGTGTATAATAGAAATTAAAACTTAAAAAAGAAGAGGAAAGAAACGGATAGAAAGGAAGAAAAAGCTAAGGAGAAAAACAAAACAACAACAACTTGGAGACCGACCATTAAGAGCTTTTTATACATAAAGATACGTTGAATTTTCCTTATCTAATAGGAGATTTAGAAATGTTTACATTTGGAATGGTTGCAAGTAAAATTAATTAAAGGGCCATTAATTAATTAAAGAGACAAATATGATAATATTATAATTAGTGTATTTAAGTTTAATGTTTTTTAAAAGATAATATTAGTTTAAACGATCAATTTTATATTTTTATAGTAATTTTTATATATTTTTAATTATATTTGATAAAAAAATTTAATATAAATAATTATTGAAACATTTTTTTTAGATAAATTTTAAATAAATTCATCAAAATTTATAAATACATATCTTTGTATTTAAAATTATTGAAAGATATATATTAAAAGGTATATATTTAGAAGTTTAAATGGATGTAACTAGAATTGATATTTTTTAAATATATTTTAAAAATAAAAAATATAAAAATTAATCATTTACATATGTCAACCATGAATATGAAATGAAAGTTATTATTCATTAAAATATTATTTTTTTCAATTATATAATTTGCAATATTGGATGGTTCGTAGTACATCACAGAAAGGATAGACTCGTGAATCTTATTAAATATTTAAGTTGACAAATGGAAACAACTGACATGGTTCATGTTTTTACGATTTCCACGTGAAAAGTCTATTAGCGTACTCCGGCATTATTGATAATTTCCAGTGTACACAATTTTATTTAATAAATAATTATCATAAATAATTTTTTTTACATACATATAATTATTAATAATTTTATGATATAATTTATTATAATATCTATGTGATTGTTATATACCGATTATGATAATTTAATCTTTTTTAAAATAATAAATTATTATAAATATAATTTTTATTGGGGATTGACAAAATCATGCATTTTCATCCATACAATTACGTACGTAAGTACCATGGTAGAAAAAAAAAAGACGTCTTTCGATTGAATTATTGAGAGGAAATATAGTAAACATGGATATGTAGAGTACACGAATAAAAAGTGATTCAACATTTTTATTTACTTTGTTATCATTCAAGTCTTTGTCTGTGGACTCTTGTACAGGTTGATGAGAAGAAGGATATTTTCTTTAAAGTTAGGAGGACTAAACCCTAAACTTATTTGGTGGCCTTTTCTCAAGTTAGATTAAGAAACTAATTTTAAAGTATTTTTTTAGATTGTGGTCTATTATCATGTGTTAAATTTAAAAAAAATCTAACAATTATGTTTTTGATGATAACTTAATTACTTGTTTAACACTTAAATAAGCAAAAGAGTTTAAGAGAATATAAAAATTTATTTTTATGCAACTTTGTGTAAATATTTAAAATATTTTTTTTTCTTTTGTATCCTATTTATGTGATTAATGCTATTGTTACATGACAAATTATTTATTAATTCTCCATAGATGTTGATGTGATGTTATAAATTAGTGAAAAATTAATATTAAAAATTTTAAAGTGAGCTTTCATATAATTTTTTAAAATTATATCATTTATATTGTTTAATTTTTTAAATTAAAAATAATATTATTTAATTTTTAATTTTATAAAAAATTAATTAAAGATAAATAATTTTATTTTAATAATTTTTTATTTAAAATATTATTATTTTATATCAAATAATTAATATGCAATTAAAATACAAATATTTAATAAAGATAAAAGTAAAAATTAATTAAATATATTTTTTAATTTTTAATAAAAATTAAAAATTAAAAAAATATTTAAAAACATATGATATTTAACAAATATTAATAATTAATATTTTGTGAATTTTTTCATATTAATTGTAACTATATCATTATTAAATACTTGTATTTTAATCAATTTTAATTATTTGATAAAAAAATAATTAAAATAATATAATTTATCTATAATTAATACTTTTTACAAAACTAAAGAAATAAATGACACAAATGATCTAAGAAACTTATGTAAAAGTTTTCTCAAAATTTTAATGGTAAAAAAATTAAAGGTTACTTTTAACTCTTTCTTTCTTAATAAAGTCATATTATTAGTTGAGATCATTGATTCTAGATCAATAAATAATTTCTCATTGTTATATTGATGATGATGTAGATAATTATAATATGGTTGAAATTTGTAAATGATCATTTTGTATTAAAGGTATTGTTTAAATAATTTATTTTAAAAAAGAGTTAACTTTTTATCTAATTTTACTTTAAATATAATAAAATATCACATGTTTATATTTTTTAATATATATATATATATATTTAATTAAAAATTATTCAAATATATAAAGAAAAATTCTTCTTTTAAAATTAATTTTTTTTAATAAATCTTAAAACACATTATCTATATATTTAAAATCACATATTAGATAATAAAAATTTAACTTAAATTTGATAAAAAAAAATTTAAAAAAATTTGAACAATTATTTTATTATATTTAATGAAATTTGTTGATAAAAGTTAATTTTATTCTTAATTAATAAATAAAGACTTAAAAATACATTAAATAAAATTTAAAAACCTAATAAGAGACCTCTACCATCCTTTTTCCTAAATTTTTTTACAATTAATTCAACTTTACATCACACACACAAAATTTGTGTTTATTATTAAAACTAAAAAGTTATTTGCCTAGGATATATTATACTCTAAATTTTTAAGTAGAATAGCTTTGTTAATTTAATAAAATATTTGTATTTATAGTTAAAAACAAATATAAAACAAGAAATTTTATTAATTAATTTTTTATCCCATTTGATTTGATTAATATAAAATCAAGTGTTCTAACTAAGTTTTTTTTTTTAAAGAAATCTAAATTTAATTAGGAGAAATATGAGCGGTTATAACAAATTGTTGCTAGTTTTTTTGTTAAGGTGTTATATTAGTACTACCACAACGTCACAACTTTACTTTTATGTTATATGTTAGGTTTGTTTATATTTTGTATTTTTTAATATTACGTGGATTTATTAAATAAAAGTAATATCTTATTGACTAAGTTAGAAAGAAAGTAATTATGGTTGAAAAAAGAAACTAACTTAAAATTAAAAAAAAAAAAAGAAGGAAAAAGACCACTATAAATCTCCTAAAATTTAAAGTTCGTTTCGTTCAATTCTCATGTCATAGAAGATGATTTTTAATCTACAATTGTAAGAAAAAAATCAATTAAAAAATATTTTTAATTAATTTTTATCAAATTATTTAAAAGCTATAAAATATAAGTAATTATTATAGTTAAATGAAACATAATATCAAATTATTTAATAAAATAATAATATTTTAATAAAAAACTATTTAGATATTTTTTTAAATAAATTAAAAATTAATAAAATATTAAAGTAAAAAATTTGTAAAAAAAATTCTTCTTTGCTTATTTATTATTATAAAAGAATTAATTTTAATCATATTTTAATGATGTGATAGAAAAAATAATATTTTAATAAAAAAATATTAAAATAAAATTATTTATTAAATTTAAAAAATATATAAATATATTTTATAATTTAGCGACTAAAAATGCAACTTAATTTAATGACTTGTCAACCTTATTAAAAAAAAAACGTATAAAGTGGGTTTTCAAACAACGCCCCGATTTCTCTTCTTATTATAGTTTTTCCCGGTCAAAATGCCTCAATTTATTTCCCATCAACTTTTCAATTTCCTCTATCAGATCGGATTGTCTCTATCTAATTTTCTCTCCGGCTGTATTGTCCCTAGCCTTCGGCGAAGTACCTTACCGTTAGTTCTGAAACCCCGATTCTGTCATGAACCCACTACCACCTTCCAATCCCGTTCAGAACCCTCCGGCCATCAAAGTCAAACCTTCGTTACCTCAAATCCCACTCATAAATAACCCAATCTCTGGATCCCAAAGGAAGATAGCGATCGCCGTTGACTTAAGCGACGAGAGCGCATACGCCGTCGGATGGGCCGTCCAGAACTACCTCCGACCCGGTGATGCTGTTATCCTTCTCCACGTGCGTCCTACAAGTATCCTTTACGGTGCTGACTGGGGTTCCGTTGACCTAAACCTAGGCAGCCACGACACCGTTTCAGAGGAATCTCAGAGAAAGCTCGAGGACGATTTTGATTCTTTCACGACCACCAAAGCTACTGATTTGGCTCAGCCTTTGGTTGATGCTCAAATTCCGTTCAAAATTCACATAGTGAAGGACCATGATATGAAGGAGAGGCTGTGTTTGGAGGTAGAGAGACTAGGGCTCAGTGCTGTTATCATGGGGAGTCGAGGGTTTGGTGCGTCGAAGCGAAGTGCGAAGGGGAGACTTGGGAGTGTGAGCGATTACTGTGTGCACCACTGTGTATGTCCGGTTGTGGTGGTTAGATACCCAGAGGAGAGTGATGGGGTTGATGACTGTGACGGTAGTGCTAGCAAGGGTGAAGTGGGAAATGGTGCTCCGGCAAAAGCGATGGTTGGAGAACAGGTTGAATTAGAACCTGTACCTGAGGAAGAAGACCAGGAATACCATGATGCTTCTGATGAACCCAGAGGTATGCTGATGCAATCTGGAAAATTCATCTTTCTGTTTACCTTTAAATTGAAGCTTTGTGTGTTGTGTCCTTGTAAATTGCCATTTGATCTACCATTTATTGTCTGGGATTGTTTAATTCGGTCTACCTGATTGGCTATAATATTGGGTTCCTCGAGTTGGTTATTACTTTTCAAGTATGGAATTCACATATCACATTATTTTGTTTTTGTACATTATAGTGATTTGGCTTTAGCATATTAGACCATTTACAGTGACTTGATCTTTTTGTTATTAGCGATGTAACCTTAGGCTGCTTTTGTTAATCTTTGATGTTGATGCGATCCTTATAATTTAAATGAAGACGAAGAATCTAAGAAAGTGGAAAACTCCCCAATTAAAAAAGGTGAGGGTGTATAATGATCTTGGCATGAGGTTAGGCTCTCAAGAATTGATAAGCTTCTGCTCTACATGCCCATGACTTGTAACATGTTTCATATTTGGTGTGCTGGGCCGTTCACCTTTTCCATCAGAGAAAAAATGGTGATCAATTTTTAATTCCTAATAACAACTACCATAACTTTGTATAAAGCATTGAAACTGTTAAATGCTTCTATCAGATATCATTCTTATATTTCTTTCTCTGATTTGGTTAATTTCGTATTTGTATGCCAGATGCTTAATAAGGATCCTAATGGTTTCAGGTGAAGCATAAACGTGTTAGTTCCTATTATCTTCTACGCACAATTTATTGGTTTTATTGTTCAGTTTTTAATCTTGACCAGATTGTTTCAAGTCCCATCATTGTTATTCGGTAGCAAAATTTGTGTTCTTTGTATGTTTGTATCTTCTATATCAATTGAGTTATTTCGATACGCTCAAGAGGTTTTTTCTTTCACTCTGCAGATACTCTAGCAACCAAGATAATATGAAGGACGCAGCTTCATAAGAAATATTTAATGTGTGAAGTTCGGTCTTGCTTGTAAATATAAAACCTCTGTTGCAGTATGACTGTTGTTTCCTTTTTATTTCTTGTAACTTTCTTTTATTTACAGCTGAATGTATTCTCACATTAGCCTAAAAAAAACATCATCGTATTTTCTCTACCCTCAATTTTTTTTTTCCAAGTCATTTTTCCTTGTACATCTTACAGCTTTCTGAACTAGCCTTCTTACTTCTCTAAACATTACAATCTATTTTTGGTTGTAATGTTTTAACCAAATTTATATTTCCATTGAAACCCTAGTCTTATTTTTTTTTTAGGAAATTACAAAAAAAATTTCATAACAATAAAAATAATATTCTAATAATATTAAACATATTTAAACGGTCACAATTTAATTTAAATAGTTTAAATAGATAACATTAAAATATATATATATATATATATTAAAAAAAATTTAATAGTAAAAATATATAAATTAAACATAAAGAATATTATTTTTATATTTATAAGTTTTGAGGATGTTACCGTAGATTTCAAGAATTCTAATAAATTCTGTCAAAATTTTATTGGTTTTCGATACACTATGATCCTTTCAGATATAGAAATATAGCTCACATTTGTACAATTGCTAAATTTACAAAAGAGACTAAAAAGTGGTTTATATAATTGTTTGGCGGGAAAAGTGAACATATATATCTAAGACTAAAAATAGTGAAAATTGCATCTCTCACTGAAAAGTATGCCACTTATTCTTATACAACCGCTTTCCCTTCCAAAATAGCAGCATATAGTTACATAGAGAAGAGAGGAAAGTAAATAACATTTTTGACATATTCGAAATCCAATAGAAGCAGGAACAATAATCCAACAGTTCAGCTCACAAGAGTTGAATATTATGAAAAACAAGTAATGAAAATATGGAAAGCACCTTGAAGCAAGCCAACAATCAGCAAAAGGCAACCAAAAAAAAAAAAGTCATTTCACAGTATTCCAAAATTTCCCTCACTTCTACTGCGTCGCATGGAATGTTCAGCCTTTAAGTTCAAAACTTTGCTGCCACTATCAAGATAATGATGACGCGTTGTTGCTTTAGTTCTACTGGGAGGCAAACGCATATGCCTGCCCTTGGAATGTTTTAGTGATGCAACCGATGCTTGACTTCCCCGACTATGCATTGAAAAAGACGATGATGGCTTTTGAGCACCTTTCCTTGTCCCCTTATGATCTAGTCTAAGGCCACGATCCAATTGATGAGAACTCATATTCAACCGAACTGATCTATCGGCAACATCCTTCAAACTACTGGCTTTAATAGCCTGTCTGTTGTAGTAAACTAATTGAGGAAGAAGACCTTGAAGATATTTTTTTAGTTGCTCATCCCCAACATTTTTTTGTGCCGGGTTTCCTTCCAAGCTGATGGCTTGCAAAGAAATGTAGTTAGCTGCAAGTTGATCAAGACATTTTGCTGTTGAGATCTTGTTAAATCGCAGGTCCAACACTATCAACTTTAAAAGGCGATGAAGGCCCTCCACCTCACTGATTTTGTTTCCAGCTAAATACAATTCCTTTAGAGAGGAACAAGATGCTAAGCCTACAAAAGAATGTGTACATGAGAAAAAAATATATTAGCAAGAAAAGTAGTTCGAAATCACATAAACTTCAATTTTGTAGCCAGATTTGTTGTACCATGTCCAATTCTTAAAATTCTGTTGTAACTCAGGTCCAGGACTCTGAGTCTTGTGAGTTCACGCAAACCCTCGATATAGGAAATATTGTTTTTGGACAAGTTTAATGTATGAAGGCCTCGAGGAAGAGCGCCCGATGTTATTCTCACTGAAACAAGCATGCAAAGAGAAAAAAAAATAGTTAAAAAACTAATAATAAAAGATGAAACAAAAAAGATCCAACATTTAGGTAAAGATGCAAACCTATGGCATTTCCAGATAGATTGAGAACTCTCAAACTCACAAATGCACTAAGAAATGGAATTACAACCAAACCATGGTTTGCAAGTTGTGCTGTGGAAGCGTTTGCAGTCAAAGACGATATATATCTTTTAGCAGCAGTCAACTCATTTGACATACCATCTTCCTTCACTGGCTCACTGGATTGGGATAATTCATTTGTTTCCTCAGTTGGGGAACAATGCTCAAGAGAATTTATCCACTCCTCAATCCGCTTAAATCGAAAATCCTTGTTTAATGATTCTTGAGAAGGTGAGAGTTCATCATGGAGATTTTTCGTGGCATGAAGCTCATCCAGAACAGGCATTATCCACTCTTTTGTTGAAGCCGAACAATGGCTAGAATCATAGCCACCATCAACAAAATTTTCAAATTTGTTATTATCAGTTTTACTATCATTGCATCTAGTCTGCTTTTGCTCTAAATTTTCATCAGAAACACCTTTCCTCTTCATGTACCAATCATGCAGGTTCTCCAAAGACCTTGAGCGTACTAAAATTGCATAAGGAGCTACAGAAGCTCCAATATTAGGCAAAGAACAAAATCTTACAATCATGTGTGGTGTATGGGGAGAACGGTCACGATTACTACCAAATAACAAAGCATCAGATATCTCTAAGCCTTCCCTTTCTGAATGGGTTGCATTATCAATTGAGAAAGTAGATCCATCATTGAGAATTTCGGAGCCAACTTTTGAGTCTTTGGTTGTATCTTTTTCGTAAAGATCAGGTTGGCTTCCTCCTTGCTCTTTGCCTTCTGCAAATTCATTGTGATCATGAGATCCATCAGAAGAAAATCCTTCATCTACTTCACTTCCAATGTCATTTTTTGCAGAAATCTTGTCTTCCAGGTACAATCCACTTCCTAAAGACTGACTTTTCTTCAAGTGGCACGACTTAGCAACCTCTATGGCACCTTCAATGATTTTGCCTTTGATGTCTTCTGCTCTCCAACTACATTCAATTGAAGAAGAACGACTTGGGCTATCATTAATTGGAAAATCACCTTGCACCTTTGATGAAGAGGAGCATGTTTCAATAGTCAAATTCTTTGAAGCATGATGTTGAGTACAATCTTTTGATGTCTTATGCATTGCTTCTACATAAGTTTGCTCAATTTTCTGTTTGAAAAAGAAGTCAAAATTATCATACGTTATCACAAAATTATAAGGAAGCAAATTGATGGATGGGAGTGGGGCTTGTACATACCTTAGGCTTGTGGGAAGGGATGTGACCATTGAAACAGGAGAACCTTACCATTGTTGCCACAGTGGAGTAATACTTATACACAACCTACTTTCTATTTTGCATAAAAAACCAAATATTGACGAACTATTATGCTCATAACCTCTAGATGCTTGAAATAAATTCCTAATTTTACTAAATACTAAAACAATCTTCCAAAAAATTAGCTGCAAGTGGCCTTAGCCATAATCAAGCGATAAACCCACTGAAACACGGCAGAGTCTCCAGACATGCGATGATCTTGATCTTCTTAAAAAACAATGAATCAATCTCTCATTGTCAACCCACACCCACTTAGAGGCGTGAGAAGAGTTTACTTTTGTTGCAGCGGCCAGAGTGAAAGAAAGTTTTTGCCAACTAGGAGAACCCAAAACAAATCATGAAGAAATGCTGGCCTAACAAAGAGAAAATAAAATATCAGTGTGAATTGAATGTATGTATGGAAATCAAAGGAGAAAAATCCACATGATAATAGAAAGAGAAACAGATACGATTTGTTTTTTATGTTTGGTCAGCAATCTTCTATCTGCCTTATCATCGACGGCCACATTATAAGAGCAAAATATCACCTAATGAAACAATCATACAAAAATTTGTACCATTTGAAAAATCCATTATTCAGTTTAACTCTTTTTGAACATAGAAGAGCCGTAGAGGTATTTCTTTCTGTATTGCCTACACCACAACCAACCAGATTTGAAATTCACTTTAAAATAATAATAATAATAATAATAATAATAATAATAATAGGAAGGCAATATTGGCACATCAATAATTTAATAAAGATAATTTTATTCAAATTGTAATTAATTTTTGGAATATAATATACAATTTATTTACTTTATTTTTACAATAACAAAATCAATTTGATAGCCTCTTTTGTCGTATTCGTTATATTAGTAATATTATGATTTTACTATTGATATCAATTGTTATCCAAATTTTTAAGGTAGTATCTTAATAGTAGTCTCGTTTATAAAAATATACAAAAAATTTCATATATGTAATAATATATGTGCGTTATTCAAAAAATATTTTTAAATAATAAATTAATTAAACGATATTCTATGAGTATTTTGAAACAATCAATTAATTAATTATCTAAAAATATATCTAAAAATATACTTTGACTATCACACTTGTTTTATAACACATAACACATGTGAAAAATCTCTAGTTAAACAATAAATTGTATTAAATTAGTACATTTTTTTAAAAGAGCACCACTAATATACTACTCCAATAATCAAGATAAAAAAGAATACAAAAATTAAAATTGTGATATTATTAAGAAAACAAACATTATATATAAATATATTTAATGGAATGAGTTAATAATAAAACTATAACTGTAAAATTATTTTATGCTTTACATAAAAATATATTTAAGGACATAAGTTAAAGATAAAACTATAATTGTAAATATTATTTTATGTATTATATAAAAATATATTTAATGGAATTAGTTAAAAATAAAACTAAAGATTATTTCATGCATTTAAAATTAATAATAAAAAGTAGAGAAAACAAAGTTTATATAAAAGGAAAGCCAGAAAGCAATTTTTCAGGTGATAATTACAAACCAAGCTTTTAGGTTACTGATTAAAAGAAAAGGCTTTTTTTTAACACATTACCTTCGGCTAAATAGTAATATCTATCATGACCTAAGTATCTTTTTTAATAAAAAAAATTATTTTTTTATAAGACTAACCACCTAACCAAGGACAGCTGAATGATACAAAAAGAAAATTATTAATTTCTTTAAATTGGAATAGTTTGTCAGAAACAAAAGATATTTTCATCCTTTTGCCAATCAATTTTTCATAAATTTTATAGGTAAAAATAAGGACATGAGATTGAAAAGAGACGAAACACTGGCTCAAACATACTACCAAATCATGTTTCCTGAGGAATACAATTGAAGAAGAGCAATGAACATTGAAAATCAAATCCGCCCAAGAAAGCTAACATCGCGAAACAACATTAAAAAAGGGGATTTTGACGCCAAAATGCAGAAACCCAAATCAAGAATACAGAAAAATTAATGGAGGAAAAAGGAATCTGACCTCTCCCTGACCAGATCGTAAGATGAACAAGACTACGCCTTTCCACCACACAATAGAAAAGGTCCGTATCTTTGTGTGCAACACAAATAATGTAAACTTAATGATTTGTATTCCCTTTTTTTCTTGATAAGTAAATATTTACATCGTAAATACGTGTGGTTTTCGAACTGCGGCACGAGAAGTCTATCTTTCTTTTTATTCTTTTTTTTTTTTTTAGGGAAATCAATAATTATAGATGCTTCAATAAAAAGGAAATCAAATATTGGATTTGCTCAAACTGAGAGATAACTGTGAATCTGATTTGCTTTTAGTTATTTCGTGGCTATAATATAGACCACGTAAAATTTGGATTATAGTTGCTAAGTATTTTTAGGGTGGAGAGTCTCGTTCTTACACTTGTTAAGTAAATTGCGAAAAATGTAATATAATTTTTTAACTTAAATAAATATATATATTTTTTATGAAATTGATATTTTTTTAATCTAATATCCATTATTATAATCGTATCTACCATAATTTGATAAAATTAGAGTTGTGTTAACAAATATCAAAGTTAAAAAAAATTGTTCAAGTTTTATTAAAAAATATTTTATTGCATATATATTTATTAAAAATATTAATATAAATATGTTAGATATGTTTTTTCATTATTTAATGAAAAATTTAATTTTTTCATTATCTAACATAATTTATACAAATATAATAACTTAAAAATATTGTTTTTAAATTTGAAACTAGTTTAGAGAAAATTACAAAATATTATAAGATTTTAAAAATATATTAGAGAGAATTTTTATCTTTATAATGGATCAGATAAGTTCATACGTATAGACACCATCACCTCAAGGTATTAACATCTTAATGGAACGATCATATCTGATTTACAATAATATCACTATCATATAATGAGGTTACGTTCATGTATCTCTATAATTTATATCTTCTTATCCCTTTATCAGTTCTTGTATCTTGGGTACCCTATTGGGGTTATACACTTAAAACTCCTCGTGCACTAATATACTCCGTGTGTGACATACCTCGTGTACTTAAATCATCTCATGTAAATCTGTTCACGTTCACATACACATTGTAACACCCCGTATAAGTATACCTTGTGGACATGAGGTATCCTAGTTCGAAACACTCAAATATCGTCCCATATTCTTTTATCTTGAAGCAAGATGAAAGAATTGTTCTTATTGGAGCACCACTTTAATATGTATCTGCTTCTTAAGGGTGCAATATTTTTAACTTATTTATACTCAAATTTATTATTTTTTTTGGATAACCTTTCAAATGTTTCTGTTCTTAACCTTTCAACTTCTCTTGGAAGATCCAACTCATTCTCCCATTATATTAGGAGCCTTAGAACCTTATTCTTTTCACTCTGCTAATTTGTTCCATCAAACATCAACTTTTTCTTAATAGAATTTTAGACCATGTCATATTTTAAGCCTACATTTGAAGAATATTTGATCTTGTTAGAGGAGATTCAACTCCCACTTATGGAACTTCAATTTTTGTACAGAAAGAACCAATTCACTTACCTTTAGATGCTTTTGTTGAACTCTTGTTTTAAATTTTGTAGTTATCTATGGCTGAGTAGCCTAGTTTCTGACTAAGTAGAGTTTCAACTAGGTTTATCCCTATCTCGAGGATTGAAGACATTCTACCCTCTATGATCCGTAGGTATAACTCACGAGGTAGAGAAATATAGATAAGGAAACTTGTAACAATAATTTGGGTTCTAGCACTCCTTATTTCTACCTTCCATCTAATCAACAAGGTCTAGAAACGAGGAACTACACATCTTATAATAAAGCATTCTAGTACCTCTCAAGTATGTCAAACATCTCGTGAGACCACCTTGAGCCATATCGAAATGAGTGGTGTTCAAGTTCTTGAATCAAGCACCCTGAATGTGTTTTGAGCTTCTATATCCACTAACACCCTTGTTCTAGATCCATTTTGTACCTTAAGTTTGGGACCTGAACCTCCTATTCACCTCGCCATCCCTCAGAAGGTTCGCAGAGAAAATAAACCATACCATGAGCCAATCGGGGAACTTGTGGAAAACATTCCAAGAAATAAAATTCAGAAATTACTCACCAGGTTGATCATAGATGACATGTATCATTTGAGAAGTATGTACTATATTCCATCCCTTGTGGGCTTAGTACCAGTTCCTTAACATCCCTTCGAAACTATTGATCCACTACAAGGATGATACATTTTGCACCATGAAGCACTTTATGCTAGTTTGAGGTTTCTTATACCTTAGGTGGTAGACTATTTTTTGAACACATATGATCTAACCCTAGCCCAGATAAATCCAAATGGATGAAAGACGTTCTTAAGTTTAGTTGTAGCCAGTGGAGAGCAAAGATTTGAGCTAGAAGAGAGTGAGTTACGAGCTATGTATTGTGTAAAAAAGAATGGGATAGATGAAGGTAGGGCATACATCACAACCATCACACTCTCAGGTCTTATTCTAAAGCTACCTGACAATTGGCCCAAATAGAAAGACTAGTATTTTTATGCTGGGGTGATATATGAGATGGGGAATCCATGGTTCTAGTACGCTCTATCTGGAATCACAACTTTGACACCACACAACCACGGGGTCAAGAGATGCTACTTCGTCTTGGTCATGAGGGAAGAGAAAAAAGTGCATCTTCTCGAGCTACAAACTTCTTACGACGTGACTTACAAAGACATCCTTACCTAACCATGTTACAAGGCTTAAGGGTGCGAAGGGACTAATGTACTCCACCCTCAAGTTTTGCATATAATACTTTACTTTTTGATACAAATAGCTCATTCTAGTTCTAACCTTTATTCTTTGAAATGAAAGAATCAACTTCACAATTATTGGCATTGACGACCTTGTGTCAAGTCTTAGAGTGGTCGAACTGATTGAAACCAAATCCCTTAAGCAACTAGACAACTTTTCCATGAAGTAGATGCCTTAGATGTCTAAGAAAGTACCCCGTACATGCTAGTCTCAAAAGAGAAAGAAGTCAAGGTGGTAGAACCTTCCATGAAAGCTTCAGCTTATAAGAAAAGGAAACTTGACTCTTCTCCTGAAGTAGAGACAAAACCCATTCCCGAGCTATATCCAGACACACGTTGTGCAGACGATGCAAAGTTGAAAAAAATACAAATTAAAAGTACCATAATAACTATCTTTAAAGATGAGGTATTTGGGAAACCCAAGATGTTGTTGGATGTATACCACCACATCTGGAGTGAACGATAACGGGCTTGGATTTAAACAACTATGAAGGGCTTCGTGTTAACTTATAGAGAGATTGCTACCATTCGTATATTAGAGGTAATGTAATTTGTACAATTTGTGAAATGCCAAGTATAATGTTAAGCACTATATATTAATAAGTACTTCATGTATATTGTAGGCTATTTCGTTGTTAAGAGATAGAAAGATTGCAAATAATGCATATTGTGCCAGTACTTATAAGGCCAAAGCTCTTATCTCTCAATTCTATAGGGCACTCAAGGAGAAAAATGAAGCGTTGGAAGAGTGTGAGGAGTTCCTCGAGGTGCAAGAGGCCAAAATCATTAATTTAGGCACAACTTGGTAAATCTTACCCAAAAATTGAAGGTTGCATCAACTTTTGTTCAAGAAAGAAACAGCTTGGCCAAAGAAGTCGAGGAATGAGCAAGTTTGGTTGAGGAACGATCAAAGTAGGCCAAGGAATAAAATGCCGCTTTGAAATAGTTGGTGGCCAGACTTAGGAAAAATTGTACCCATGGTTATCATGAGGGGGTATCCTGTGTGGTGACTAATTTTAGGGCTCAAGCTATGAAATCCAAGACTCTTCTCATTTTTACGAGCTATGTATGGCGTCTACAAAATGTTCAAAATACCCTTAGAAACACCCCAAGGCATGCCACTAGTTAGATCCCTTGCTCTTAACGATCCAGCCCGAGTGGTGCACCTCGTGAAAAACCAGTGAAGGCCTAGTGGTGATTTTGGCTCTCATTGTATATTGTAATTGTTTATGAAACTTTTCGTCAATTTTATATATTAATGCACCAAAAAATATTATTGCATTTAATTCTCTTTTGAAGTATATAAATATGTAGCCATTTATCTTTTGAAATAAAAAACCTATAATTTCCTTTGAGAGAAACATAGCTCATACTTCTTTAACTTTGTCCGTTGTTCAAGTACTTCAGTCCTATAATTAAGATTTTCACTCCAAGCACCTCGTTCCTATAGAAAACATTAATATTGACAACCTTGTAAACAACTTTCTCACAGACATGAGCAATATGGTGCCACACGAGCCTATATGTGAATGACATGATTTCATCTCTTAGGATAGGATGCATACGCCAAACGGGGACGAGATGGATTCTAAACATGATGTGGTGTCTGTTGTAATGAGTCCACTTAGTGAGATAGGGTTTGATTTTGTTAAAGGTGACAAAGATCACCCTTTTCCAATTGATCATAAGTCACTTCTAAGTATGCATCCATAAAACTTATTACTTCGAATCTAGTTGTGGAGTCTACCAGTTGATCAATGTTTGGTAGAGGACAATAGTCTTTGGAAGTAGCAAACTTAACATTGGTGAAATCTACACATATGCAATGATTACCCTCGACCTTGTTGGCTAGTACGACATTTGAGAGTCACGTAGGGTAGTCTACTTCTCTAACCCATCCTACTTTTCTGAGTGACTTGACTTCATTCTTGATGAAGTTGCTATCTTTTTTTAGCAAACTTTATCTTCCATTGTTAGACTAGTTTCTTCGTATGATCCATTTTCACCTTATGTGTGATTATGTTTGGATTAATACCAAGCATATCCTTTTATTTTCAAGCAAAAAGGTCTGCATTTGTCTTCGAGAATTCAATCAAATCCTTCTTAGCATTCGTAGAGAGATTAGAATTGATCTTTAAAATTTTTTCCTCATCTCTTGTTCCCATAGGAACAATCACATAGTTCTCAAGGCCAACAAACAATATATGATTGTGTGATTGGTGTATAGTTATCTGCCTTTTGCATTGAGTACTTAATTGATATTTTGAGGTTGAAGCGAGTTCTGCATTTTTCATGACAGTGTTATAACAACTTTTCCTCCTTTCTTCATCTCCCTTGATTTCTTTTACCTTATTCACTGTTGGATATTTAATCAATTGATGATAAGTTGATAGGAGGCCTTCATTTTATGAATCCAATTTTTTCTCAATATTGCGTTGTAAGAGGTAGAGGTATTTAAAACAACAAAATTTATGAGTATAATGGCACCTTCCATGAAAACTTAAAGTCGTATTGTGCCCACATACATAGTAACGCTACCATTGAACCTTACCAGTGGTATTTATTGTTGAGTGATCTCGTTGGGGCCTATCCTCATGTTAAGAAGTGCCAATAATTACAATAGGTCTAAAGAACTGCCATTATCTACTAATAGTCTCTGCACTTCCAATGTGCCACTTTAGCTATGATCACTAAAGAACCATTATGAGGTGGTAGAGTTTCTCTTCTTTGAAAGTAATAGTAAATATTAGTCTTTCACGCATCAAGATGTAAACTTGATGATGTGTGTCTCTTGCCTCCCTAGCATACCTTTTGCGATAATCGACTGTAGTTCCTGATCTGGGCCACCATGGATGGTATGGATTATGTGAATGTCCCATTATGGTGGTTGGACCTGTTAGTCCTTTTTTATGGGGGTTTAAAGGAACCATATCCCTTCTTAGGTTATCTTCTTGATTTTCTTGTCTAAGAGCTCTATTTCTATTACCATCCATTATATTTCCCAAATGTTCTTCTGATAAGAGTTGCTCGATCTTCCACTTAAGGCGTCTGTAGTCCTTGGTCCAATGACCCATATCCTTATGAAATGTCAATATTTGCTAGGATCTCTCTATAAGGTCCTCGTACATTATGGCCATCTCACTTGTTCCATCCTTTCCAATCTTTTGACTACATCTGCAAGGGATACTCATATTGGTGGTCCTCTAAATGGTGACAAGGATCTTTCCTAGGTCCCGATATTCTCCTGGATGTTATTATTGGTTTAAAATGGGATGGTTTGGGCGTCTACTAATAAATGGTTTTATTTCTTCAATGCTCTTGGTTGTGTTAGGTTTGTTTGGTGGTCTGGATATGGCAGTGTTGTGGGCTTCATCTTTCTTTCAACATTGAAAAACTTTTGTGCTTCCTAAAAAAACATCAAGAGAATGTGAGGTGGTCTTGGTAAGTTCCATAAACAAACCAGTGTCCCCTTTTATTTGTTTTCTGAAAGCTTTGATCGCGATAGAGTCAAGAAACTACGAAATCAATTTTCTCTACCTTAAATCTCTTCGTGTAATTCTTTGTATTTTCTTGGACAATGGGGAACAAATGATGCGATTCTTTCGAAATGGGTTTGTTACAAGCATAGTTCATGATGAAAATTTTCACCAATTGCTTGAAATTGGTGATACTTTTGGGAGGAAGCTCTACAAACCATTTATGTATCGATACCTTGAAGGTTGAGGTAAAAATCTTACAAAACATGGTATCCTTTTTTTCTTCTTAAATGGACACTACTATTATAGCCATCTTAAAATGTATCACATGAGCTTATAATTTGAGTGAAATGACCATCAACTCTATGTTATCTGAAAAAGGAGATGCCGATAATTGATCATAGATAGCCTCGATATCATTCACAAAGTGTCTTATGCCTTATTTTTTAGGTTGGTGGCCATTTTTTCTTCCATATTTTTCCATTCATAATCCCACTTGATATCCAGGGAGTTTGGGTGAGTATCAATGGGTGCATGTGTTTTACGTAGTTTAGGTTGGAAATAAGTGGTTTGATTGGGATGGTATAGCTTATAGATTTGTTCTTGTGATGGATTAATTCTTTGTATGTAGGTATTGGTCAACGATGATGTTTTATTAGTCCTTAAGAAACTTGTTAGTTTCTTATTAGATATAATGGTTTTGCGACTTGTGTAGTTGTTATTGTTTGGAAAGAGCTTTCAACTTCTTTTGAATAGTTTTCTTGTAAGAGTGGGCGTAGTTTTTTGTTATCATTTTGTGGCTGGATAAAGGTTTTTTGTAACTTCACCATATCTTATTGAAGCTTTTCCATTTTGTCATCTTTTCTAAGGATGCATCATCGGAGGTCACACTTATTGAACTAACGACACGTGGGACCATCTTTGTAACTTCAATTCTTACTTCTGTGGCTGATAGTTGACTAAAATGATACCTATGTCCATGATGGGGTGTTGTTTGCATTGTTTGATAGGATGTCTTTTAGTAACTTTAGGCATGGGGTGCTTGGGTTGGTTCTAGTTCTTATTTCTTTTTGAATTGGAGATGATGGTGGTTAGTAATGTTGATATATCTGAATTTTCCTATTATACTATGTAATTCTTCTAATTTTCTAAATGAAAGATCTCAAATCTTCAGTATGAATTTAAATTTTTAAGGCCTCATCATGTACGTCAATTGTTTGAAGAGAATTACAAAGTGTTATAGGATTTTAGAGAGAGATAAAAAATAGTTTATATCCCCATAATGGGTCACATGGGTCCATATATATAAAAAAACAATCACTCTTAGTTGTTGGCATCGCACTAAAATGACCATATCTAATTTGCAATCAAATCACTACCACATGATGAGGTCACATCCATATATCTCTATAATTCATGTCTTCTTGTCTCCTTATTAGTTCTTGTATCTCGGGTGTTCTATTGAAATCATACACTTAAAGCTCCTTGTGTACTAATACACCTTGTGTGTGACACATATTGTAAACATTATATATCTTGTGTACTTAAACCATTATGTATAAATTTACTTGTGTTCACCTACATCTCATAATACCTCATAAGAGTATACGTCGTGTACATGAGATACACCGTTTATAAACACTCAAATTAAATATGGCATAAAGATAACATGTTTCCCATATTTTTTTCAGAAATAAACCAAACTAAAACTAAAAATCCCAATGTTATTTTTTAATTTAATATTAAAAAAATTATATTAAAGTTACAAAACATATTTGTGCGCAAGAACACACAAAACACTAACGACTCATTTTACTTGTTTTTTCTCACTTAAATTTCTTCCATTAGATATTGAGCATTTTAATATAAGATTTGTTTCTCTTTTGACAATTATTATTTTATTTTCATTATAATTAAATAAAATCAATCATAAATATAATATTTTTATCTATATTTTAGACTTATAAATGTATATTCTTGTATATAATATTCTATTATAATTTAGATATGTTTTATTTTTTTACACAATATTTTTTAAAGATTTAAGCTTATATATATAGATTTGTTATTTTATTTATTAATAATGATGATATTATAATAACAAAATATATGAAATAGATTAATATGATTACACATATTAAAGCAATTTAAATAAATATTATAAATTTTAACATCAAAACTATAAAAAAAAATACTTATCCTATATTGTATTGAACTATTATAATTAAATATATAATTGATAATTATCTTATGTTAAATTATTATAATTAAATATGTACTTGAGTTATCCATATATATTAATTTCAATAAATTAATAAAAAATTTACTAAAAAAAATAGACTTGATTAGGACTCTTAATTTCGCCTCTTAGTCCACAACATTTTTCTTAAATAACAAAAAAAAATTAAAATTTAAAATTATAAAAATAATATTTATTATGTTGGACTTATATATTTTTATTATTAAAAAAATTTATACATTATTTTATATTAAATATCATTTAAATAAAAAATCATTTTAATTTTGATTGAATGTAACACAATATAGTTTAATTTATTATTAAATGAATTAAATATGATGGTAATAAATTAACTTATTAAATTAATATTTTAATATATTTTATATATTAAATATAATTTAATTATTGTTTAGTAAATATAAATTAATTTAATTAATTATATTTCATTAAAATAACATATTTTTAATAATTTTTTAATCAATGAAACGACACGAATTTAAAATAATTCCATACGATAAAAATATTTTTATTAATAGTTTAAGTAGATGCAATACATTTATCAAAATAATAGATACGATGGATATGATTTATCACTTATTTTTTTACCATTCATACCATTTATTTTAAATATATAACATACTCATTAACTAATTATTCTAAACTAAGAGAATTTCAACTGAGATTTAAGAGAATATAAAACAATAAAGTTGTATTTATAGCTATAAAATAAAAAATAGAATATATTTTTTATCAATTAATTTTATTATTTTTAATATTATAATTTTTTAATAAAAAATATGTAATTTTTCATCAATTTATTTTTTATATTTAATAATTTAAATTTAAATTTTAAAAAAATAGACTAAAAATATTAAATTTTAAATGTTAAGTGATTAAATAATTTAAAAAATAATTTTTAATACGTTAATTTTGATTGTTATTAATCAATTTAATTTAATTTTTAAATTTGGATTAAATGTATTAAATATAAAAAATAAGTGTAAAAAAATTACAAATTTTTTTAAAATATTAAAGTATTAAAGTTATAATATTAATGAATTAAAATTATAATTCTCTTTAAAATAAAAAGGCATGATTTGTATTGCATGTAATTATTATTATTTTTACAAAAAACATATAGCATATTTTAGATGCCTTCTTTTGTGGTCCAAGACACTCGAGAAAAATTGTTTTGCTTTCTTGTAAGGTTGCCTAACAAAGTCCAAGGCCTAATATATGAAATTTAAGAACTTGAATTAAAAAATTTATCCAAGTATTTAAACTTTTATTTATTTTATGTAAAAATATTTTAATATTTTAATACATAAAGATAAATATATTCTTATTCAGTTTATACTTAATTTTTATATGATTAGATTCTATCACTTGAATTAATTAATATTAATTAATTTACATGATAATTAATTAGTCAACATTATACGTTTAATTAGTATTAATTGCTGACGTGAAATGACAACAATAACTCATTTGTGAAGGGTATAAAAATATGAATATTTTTTTGTAAAGAAAAGTAATTGAGATATATTTATTTAAAATGGATAAAATTTTAAATACCTAAAAAATTGCTTATATCATCTTTTAGTGAAATATCATATGCCCAAAATAACATAAATTCAAGTATTGTTTTATGCAAAACAAAAGGTTTTTTTGCATGAATAAATTATTCTACAAGAATTTACGTATTAAATAATTATAGATTAATAAAAAATTATTATATTATTTTAATGAATAATTATTTATTATATTAATTATTATATAATAATAATTTTATACATAAAGAATTGATTAGTATAAAAATGTGTATTATAATTTATTTTAAGAAATAAATAAATGCACGGTGTCCTATGCATATCAAAAAGCATGGATTCGAATATTATACGTAATTATACCATATAACTAACTCTTATCGATAAATTTTAGTAAGGGTCCCACCTCATCACATCCCGTTACATCAATAAACAAATGTTATATGAACATATGTTCGCGTAAACCTATGCTATGTTTATTTATTGTCAAAGTTATTTTGAAAATAATAGATTATTTAAAATATAAAAAGATTTCCATATATTAATAATGTTTTTCTTATTAAAATTTACTCCATTGTTAATTGGATTTAATTTTTCTTGAAGTCTTAATCTTACCAAAAGTAATAAAATATTTAATATTATTGATATTTATATTTAATAATAAAAATTTAATAAAATAATATAATTAATAATTAAAATATATAATTTAAAAAATAAAAACATATATACATATTAAAAAAATTAAAATAACACTAAATCTAATTAATTTAAGGTTTATTATTTAGATTTTTGAATTTTGGATTTTAAGTTTAGTGATCAATAAATAAAAATTATTATTAAGTTAATATTTTTTTATTGTTTAAAATATATCTTTTAATTATTAATTTCTTTATTTTATTTATTTATTATTAATTATAAATAATACATATATATTACTCCCACATTCTTAACAAAAGACCTTAAAGCAATGAGTTTGTCCTTCGATTGCTTTGCATGTCATTAGGTGGAGTGAGAAATAGAGGTGGCTTAGGTTGAGGAGCTCGCATAAAGCGATGTTAATGTTGGTGTTGATAGAGCAACGATGACATTATCAGTGCCAACATATATAAGAGTGACGATAGAAAGATATAAAATTTAGAAGCATGAGAAAAATATTTTAAGTAAATAATATCTAGATATTATATTTATTTTTGTAATAATTTATTTCTATTATCATAAAAAAGTAACATCATTAGAACAAAGTGTTCAACATACAAAAATAACTAATAATTCGTTTAATTTATTATTTTTAATAAAAATTATTACTTTTTAGAGTAAAATTCCAGTTATAATCATAGTGTACACTTGCATTTAATAATATTAAGTTTATAGACATAATGTACACCTACATTTAATAATATTAAGTTTATAGACATAATGTACACCTGTATTTAATAATATGTATGCATGTTTATTATACATTTAGTATTAATTTTAACATATTTTAATTTTAAAAATATTGGATCATAGTGTCATTCGTTATAAAATACCTATCATAAGTTATATTGTGTTATTCTTTTGAACTCACGTGTGGTGTGTTAAAATTTTAGTAAGTTATATTGTGTTGTGTCGTTTCGACTAATGAGCTAACAAGCAGAGTGATTAATATGTGGTATCATGCTAACCCAACCCATCTAACAATCCTATTTTCCGATCTAGGTTTATGTCGTAACTAAACAAACACTAAACGTTTATCTTATCCAACTCATCGTTATGCTACAGCCTTCAATTAGTATGATATTTTATAATTTATGATACATCTTTTTTTATATGATTTTATTTTTAACTCTTATATATATATATTAAAAAAATATGTATATTATAATTCTTAAACATAAAAAAACATATATTTTCATGTTAAACGAAAAATAAATTGTAAAGTAAATTAAAAATAAAACTAAATGAATCTTACTATAGAATTAAACAATATAAATCTCTCTTATTTAAAGTTGTCTTGTCTACTTGTATTGGTAACTAGAAAGCTCTTGGCACAAGGCTTTGGAAAAGGAAAACATCAAAAAGTCTTGGATGCAAGTTGTTTTGCTGAATTGCATTTATGACTTAGTGATTCATCTGAGAGGTTATCAAGCTTCCAACGTCGGTAAAAGGAATGTTTTAGAATTGTTATTTTCAGAATAATAATAATAGGAAAATAGGCAGATTTAATTATAATACTAATTATAATTAGATTTGGACAGCACAGTTTCTATTTAACTTCTGATGAAAATATTATTATTATAGTTAATAGAAAAAAAAAATGGAAGGGATAAAATCTTACTTTTGATAAATATTGAGTGATTTAAAATAACACATAATAATATTATAAGTCAAAATATTAAATATATTATTAGATTTTTTATTTTTCTTAATATGTTTTATATATAGTGTTATTTCTTATTTTAATAGTAACTTTTATAAATTAATATTTTATTAATTCAAATAAAATATATATAATATAAAAAACAATAAAATAAATATATATTAAAGAATCCTTTAAAACCATACAAAGTTTAAAATATTATATATTTTCAATAAAATTCGACGTGATATAACTTTAATCTATAATATTTAATAGATATTTTGGTAATTAAAAAAAACTTATATATTTGAGTACACTATACAAATAGATATATTGTGTTTATCAAATTAAACTAATTGAAAAATAATAACAATCTGTAAAAGGCAATTTGTTACTAAGACTATTATTTTTGTTTTGAATTATAACTATTATTTTAAGTATTATTAAAATTATTTCATTTTATTTCATTTTGATATTATGCTAATTTCTAAAGAAATTTCAAAATAGTTGATCATGTGATCTCCTATTAACGACATTTTCATTATTTTGCAGCTATTTTTTTAAAATATTTTGAAAACAAAACCCCAATTATTTGAGGAATTGTCTGATACATAATCGAAACCCTCTTCCCGTGATATCACCATTGTGGCACGACCAATTCGAACCTCCTTCAGTAGAGGTGTTTTCTTTAAGGTTTGAATTATTAGTCATTCATTATACAGGGGTTTTATTTAGGGTTTTAATAGCTTTTGATCATTTACGCAGGAACTTTTAACATGACTGTTAGTCATTCCTTCATTAGACCGGTTTTCTTTAAGGTTTGAATTATGATTCAGTTAAGAATTTAGCAATATGAAGCGCCTCCTTGAAACGAATCTAGGACAAATGATTTATTGTGAATACACACAAATGGCTATCTGATAACTCTAAATATCATAAATATCATAAATTTTATATAAATATTAAATGACAAAGTTAAATATTATAATTAAACTCACAAAAATTGATTGTTTTTGTGATATATAATCGAGAATGTTCATATATTAACGAAAATGATAATACGGTGGATAAAGATGAATATATATATATTTACATAAAAATTACATTTTTAATAATTAGATTAAATTTTATTTATTCTTAATTTTATATTTTTATTTTACTTAAAAATATTGTTAAATAGTTAAAAAATAAAAATTCATGTCAAGATTTTAAATAATATAATTGAGTAAAAAATATATTAACAATTAATTTTTTAAAATTAAGAATATTTTTAAGTAAATGTTAAAAAATAAAAAACTTTGTTAAATCGTGTGGAAATTATTATTGGTTCATAACTAAGTATAGAGGCTCCCTTTTATTTATTTTTTAATGTATTTTATTTGTAATATTTGTATATTTAGTATTTTTATTGTGTATAATTTGATTTGTGGCCCCTTTCAAAAAATATTTTTCTTTTAAACATGTGATATATTTTAAGTTTGATAAGTTTTATAAATAAAATTATGAATTTTTCTTTCCATTTTTATTCTTACAAAGAAAAATAATATTTTAGAATGTTTATATTTTCAATTTTTTAACATTAAAATGCTAAAATGCGTAGCTTTTAAATTATAAAATATCCTAATTTAAATCATTCAAGTAAATTATCACTCGACAAAAAATATGTATAAAATAAAAACTTTTAATAATAAAGTCACTTTTTGTAATTATAAAATTTTCTTTTCATTTTTATTCTTTAAAAAAAATAATTTTCAATGCAAATATTTTTAATTTTTTAACATTAAAAATAATACCAATCATACATTAATAAAGTGCTAGAATGCATAGCTTTTTATCATAAAATATCCTAATTCAAATCATTTCAGAAAATCGTGGCTTGATAAAAAAATATGTATAAGATAACAATTTTAATAATAAAGTCACTTTTTGTAATTTTGATTTTTTTCATTTTTATTCTAATAAAAAAAATATTTTTGAATGTTAATATTTTTAATTTTTTAATATTAAAAATAATACCAATCATACATTAATAAAGTACTAAAATGCATAACTTTTTATCATAAAATATCATAATTTAAATCTTTAAGAAAATTATCGATTGATAAAAAAGATGTACAAGATAAATTTTTAATAATATAGTCACTTTTTGTAATTACGAATTTTTCTTTTTATTTTTATTCTTAAAAAAAATATTTTTGAATGTTAATATTTTTAATTTTTTAACATTAAAAATAATACCAACCGTACCCTAATAAGTGCTAAAATCAATAGCTTTCTATAAAATATCTTAATATAAATTTTTAATAATATAGTCACTTTTTGTAATTACGAATTTTTCTTTTTATTTTTATTCTTAAAAAAAATATTTTTGAATGTTAATATTTTTAATTTTTTAACATTAAAAATAATACTAACCGTACCTAATAAGTGCTAAAATCAATAGCTTTCTATAAAATATCTTAATTTAAATCATTTAACCAAATTATTGCTTGATAAAAAAGATATATAAAATAACAATTTTAATAATATAGTCACTTTTTGTAATTTCTTCATACTCTATTGTATTTGTATAAAAAAATATCACATAAGTATTTTAATATGGGTCATTTATATCGTTTAGTTACTTAGATTAAAAATTGTATCAATTAGTCACTTAGTTATTAAAAAATGAATAAATTAAGGATCAATAATATTATCTTAATGATTTTTCTTTTAAAATTTTATTATTTTTCAATCAAGTGATTAAATATTAAGAAAAAAATTTGTTTAGTTACAGATCGTGTTATTTTATATAAAAGAATTTTGTTATTTGTTTAGAGAGGATTGTGAAATAAAAAGAAAATTAACGAAAGTATAACAAATTAAAAATTCAATAGTTAGACATGTCATCGCATATAAATAAAGTAATGCATAAATATAAAAATTAACATACTAGATTTTTTTAGCGGAAAGAACTTAAGTCATATCAAGAATTTAAGAAGAAAATCACCAATCAACTGGACCATTTAACACTATGAAAAATAAGGTCCAATTAGAAGGTTATGACTCAAACTACTCACCAAGTTAAAGCCTATAAGTAATATACTTACAAGTCGGTGCTTTCATCATAGTCTCTATAAGAAAGATATTCGAATTTGGACCAACATTTCGATAAACTTAAGTCACATGAGGTAATCGAACTCCTACAAATGGCACTTGAAAATTTAGCACAATAATATAAGTATAAAAGCATGTCATATAGTAGATTTAATAATAAATAATCTTAATTAGATGATTTAATAAATATATCAAATAGAATAAAATTAATTGGCAATCCAAGAACAATAAGTTAAAGTACACTATCACAAATATTGTAGATTTGTTAACTCATCAAATACAATCACAAATGTTTGACAAATCAACTCAATAAAAAGCCTATTTGAAAATATTTTGTAAAATAATGAGAGATACATTAAGATGTAAAAAATAATGCTTAAATATGGTTAATAAGATTGTGAGCCAATGGAATGATTAAATAGTACGAGTAAAAATCTTAGGCCAAAGATTAAGTACAAAATTATCCTTAAAAGTATTTAAAAGAGCTTAAAATATAAGGATAATATAGTAAAAAATTTAATTAGGTCATGTGAAAATTAGGTTAAATTTGAAAACTTAACCTTTCGATCGAACTAGTCAAACTCAATCGATTGACCATGAATAGTTTGTCGATTTAGTAAAATCTCGATGAATCTAGTGAAAACATTAATTAATTTAAAAATAAATTGATCGATCTAATCATTAATCTTGATCAATAGAGTTAATACTTCGATCGATCTAGTAATATTAAAAATTAATTTAGCTAGTTTTAATTAGCTTGATTAACCTAATGTTTAATCAATTGAATTAATGCTTCAAACAATTTAGTAATTATATTAAAAATTAATTCAATCAGTTTTAATTAAACTTGATCGATCTATTCATCACAAGATCTATTGAGTGACTTATTTGAACAATATTCTCATTTGTCTAATATAAAATCTAACATACACGAGAATAGAAAACATACATAAGATATGATCGTTGATACTCAATAATTTTTTTGGTTTAAAAATATTCTTGAGAAAATATACCTAAAAAAACTATCACATAAAAATGTTTTATTCACAAATAATGTTAACACTCACAAATCTTACAATTATGAATAAAATATGAGTAATTAAAAATAGTAAAATGACAATTAATATGAAAAACAATTCATAAATATTCATTTTAATATTTGTTAATTTTTATTGTTTTATGTTAATATTTGATTGAAAATTAAAAAAAAAATATTTACATAATTTTTATTAGAATATAAATATTATTGATTTTTCTTAGACAATTTCATATTAAATTCACTTTTATACTTGTTAAAGACTTGTATTTTAATCATGTTTAATCAATTTATAAAAAAATTACAAAATATTAATTTAAAAAATATTTAAAATATTGTTTGTCCTTAGTTGGTATATTTTTCATGGCTAAGGGATTAAATTACCTTATTTCTAATCTAAGGTATTGAATTATACAAATGACCTAATTTAAAAGACTTTTATAGGGATATACATTTTAAGTTTTTAACTACGTATAATTAAAATTGTGATTAATTGTACAAACTTAACTATTGTTTCTCAAAATTAACCGTAACGTATATGACATGGGATGTCGATATTTATTGTAATACTGAAAGTATGGTTAACCAAAACTAAATATATACTAATATTATATATATATAATTACATACAAAAATACATTTTTAATAATAAAACACAAAATAATTGAAATAATTAGATTAAATTTTATTTATTCTTATTTTTATATATTTTATTTTACTTAAAAATATATGTTAAATAGTTAAAAAAAATGAATGTCAATATTTATAGTTAAGAAAAATTACGTTAAGATTTAATTTTTCAAAACTAAATATATTTTTAAATAAATATTAAAAAATAAGAAGCATTGTTAAACAGCGAAGAACTATTACTAATTCATAACAAACGATTATTTTTCAAATGTACCAAAAATTTGTACAAGATGATTATAGTTATTAGCATAATTGTCCACACGTTCATTCCTAGACATGTATGTCACCTCTCTCTATATCATATCAAAGTTTTATTCTATGACATATTTAATAATAAATTTGATTTCTTTGTTATTTTATAATACAATAAAAGTATAATATTATATTTTATTCAATATTTTTTCACGAATTCTATCCATCAAATTTTTCTTCTTTTCATTTTTTGATAAAAAAATATATTATTTATTTATTTTCTTTTTCTAATTACCACAATACTCATACGCGTATAATTAAAACTCAAATCTTAGATTTTTTTATATATTCAAATAAACTTCATGGTATTCGGTCACACTTTATTAATAACTAATTTTCTAACTTGTTAATCGCTCGTAACTTAAATTTTATTCTTTTGAATAAATTATAATTAAAAATAATTTATTAACTCAATTACTTGTAAAAATTAATAAATTTAAGATTATGAAAAAATCTATCTTATATACATAAAATTTATTTTTCATAATCTATATTGATGAACTAAAATAAAAAGTTAATTTAAATGATAAATATTTTAAAATTAGATCAATTATTTCAACTTCTACGCTTTGAAAAATAGTTGATTACTACAACCTCGAGTAATTATACATTTTTTGAACCTATAATTTTTTTTAAAATTTAATAGATTTAAGTTTTTTAAATATATAAGAAAGCACAAAATATACATGTGTCAATCATGGTGTATGAAGTTACTTCTTTTATCAATTAAAATATTAAGTTTACTTGGCCGAATTCATTTTATAAATAATAATATGCACATTTTTTTATTATAAATATATAGTAATATAGATTAACAATTATAATTTAGATAATTTTAGAAAGATAATTAAAAAATAACTAAAACTAAAAATAATAATATAGAATTAGTATATTAGGTATAAAATTAATTAAGATAACCATAGAATTACACATTAAAATGGTTTTAAATTAGAGCATTATTATTATTTATCAAATTTTACATTGTATGAGTTAGACAATTAGTATATACATGTTAATTAAAAATAACCTTTCCGTACAAATAGATTATATTAGGCTTGATTATTTTAAATAAAAAGAATTATATTCTTTTTATTATTTATTTTAAAAAATAAAAAAAACACTACTTCGATCGTAGACGACTAAATGGCCTAGGGGCAAAGTCAGTCCTATAGTAGCTTGAAATAATAATAAAAAAAGGATACTTTTAATACTACATGAAGTGTTTATTGTTCTAAAAACGAAAAAGAAGAGAAAGCGAAAGAAAACAAACTCAATTCAATATTGTCACACAATTTAATTTTAGGTGCGTTTAGTTTAGAATAAAAAAATGTTCAATATACATAAATTTATATATAAATCTATATATATTTAAGACTTCTACATAATTAATACCTTCAATTTGATTGTAACCTTTAACCACAACTCTAACCGCTTGAATATTTGTCAATTTTATGCATATGATTGAAAGAAATTTTGAGATGAAGATAAGTCATTTCAATCTGACGGTGGTAAAGAGTTTCATTTTCTCTATTCTACCTTGAATTTCATTGGTATCATTCATCGTAAAACCAATCCACGTACCTCTAAGTAGAATGGTGTTGTGCAAATTAGACACAACAGAGTTATTGAAATAGGATTATAAATGCTTAAACACTTAAGTCAACACATGAAATACTAGCTATATGCATTTCACACAACAATTGATGTGCTCAATAAATTGCCTTCTAAAGCTTTACAGAATAACATTCCATACCAACTTCTCTACTATAAAGAGCCATATTATTCCTTCCTAAGGACCTTTGGTTGTCTATCATTTTCATGCCTTAAACCTATAATATTTATAAGCTCCAACTAAGGTGATTGCCTTTCATATTCCTAGGATATGCTCCACAACATCAAAGCTAACTATACTTGCATGTTTTTACTAGTATAGACACGTACAATTTGATGAGACCAATTTTTCAGTCTTATCATCTCAGGATAAGACATCGTCCTATACACTTGAGTATATCCAACAATTTTATCTTCTTCTTCAACCTTCAATGTCTCTTCCCTTATTTAGTTATAATCCATCAGATACTCATATAATTGATAATGTATATGTTCGTACACAAATTTCCTTAAATCCTAATGACATATCTCCTACAGATTCTACTCAAATCCTTCCCTCCTTAGTTAGTGTTCTTAACATCAGTTCCATTTTTCTCTCCTCACATGATAACTTCACATCTCTTTCTCTGAAGTCTTCTTATTTAACACCACTTCATTGTGTTTCTTTTCCTCGATCAGTTAACATAGTTCCGTATCCTTCCTTTGCAACTAACCTACCTCTTTATCTCTATCATATCTCTACCTTACTTGGTAAGCTTGTCGTATACTTTCCACCACTTGATATAAACATTCTATGATCACCAGATTCAAAATCGTATCCTTAATACCTTGTGCCTTTTTCCATTAACACCAACATTATCATTCCTGAACCCAAATCTTACTTAAAAGCTATGGCTATTCTTGAATGAGAAGAGGTTATATGAAAGGAACTTCAGACACTTATTTCCAATGATACCTGGAATTGGTTCCTAATTCAAGTAATGTAACACCCATTAGTTATAAATGGATTTATCATACTAAACTACTTATTCATAGGTTGCTTGACAAGTATAAAGTTAGAATTGTGACTAATGATTACAATTAAATTGAGGGTGGTTCTTACCTTATAATTTCTATGAATTGGACACTTGAGCAACTTGATATCAATAGTGCCTTCTCATATGTTGATTTGTAAGAAAATTTTTATATGTCTAAACTTAAAGGTTATAAAGACAAAGAACATCCTACTTGGGTGTGTAAACCCAAAAAAGCTATATATGGCCTTAAACAAATTCATAGAACATAGTATCACAAGTTCAGTTCTTGCTTAGCTGATTTGGGATTTAACAATTCCAAATCAGACATTTTCATGTGTTTTTAGCATTGTGTAGCAAGAACAACAATAATATTTGTCTATTTCGATGATATTTTACATTTCTTTCTTGACATTGAGATTCATCGCACGAGTAATAAACTACATCTCATCCAACAAAAATACATCAAAGGTCTTCTTACCGAGGTTGGTCCAGAATCTATAAAGCCACTCAATACTCATATGAGTTCTACTTCTATACTTTCAAAATATACATGTGAATCTTTAGTAGATGTTTCTTTCTTTCGAAGTATTGTTGGAACCCTTTAATATTGTGTTATCATAAGACCTGAAATAGCCTATATAGTCAATCAAATATGCCAATTTTTGCACCAACCAAAGGAGGCACATTAGGTAGTAGCTAAAAGAATTTTGAGATACCTTAGGACATATTAACTCGTGGACTTTAAATGCAAAAATCAAACACTTTGGGATGTGTTGGCTTCAATGACTCAGGCTAAGCAAGCTGACCAGATGATCGCAAAAGCACATAAAGCTATGGTATCTATTTTAGAGATAGTTTGGTTTCATAGACATCTTCTAAACAAAAGGTAGTTATACGATCTAGTGTTAAGCATGAATATAAAAGTCGAGCACTTATAACCTTTGTAGTAACATGGTTATAGACATTATTACGTGAGTTGCATGTTGATGAAGATCAACACCAATTATCTTCACAGATAATGTTAGTGTCAAATTTCTAACTCAAATTATGTTATGCACGGAAGGATATAATTTGTTGAGATTAATTTTTATTTTATACATGATTTAGTAATGAAAAAAAATTGATGTTCATTATATATCTACACAAAAACATGTGGTAGATATGATGACTAAATCCCTCAGTGAAACACATTTCATTTCCTTAAAGAATAAGTTCCTGATTCTTCCTCCATCATAAGTTTGAGGGAGACTTTTAGACATAAAACTATGTTATATTGTCGTGTACTTGCCCACAAACATATACCTTCTCATTGTAACAAATAGTTACAACTGCATAAGTGGGTAAAAGATAGGTACTATTCTATGATAACTTGCTTAAGTTTGTGTTGACCTATAAATACTTGTAGCAGCTAATGCATTATTATATAGAATTTATGTATTTGTAACTAATTATGATACATGAAAGATACGTGCTATGTTCAAACACACTACAATGTAATAAAATTCTATGTCTAATATATTTATAAGATATAAAATAATATAAAAATAAAATATTATTTATTTAAATTTTTTAAAATACAATATATTATAATTAAATTAAAGATGAATTTACAAAATTGTTATGCATTTATATAACAAAATTAGTTTGTAAATTATTATATTTATTTTATTATATAATTATTATTTTTTTATCTATATATTATTATATCATTTGATATAAATAAGATAAATAAATAATAAATTTATAACAATTCAATATGATATATTTGGTATAATAATATTTTTTTAAAATAGAATTGATTCTAGACAAATAATATCTCGACAGCGTTTAAAAAAACAAAAAACAAAATTTGAAGTAAATTAAATTGCTTTTGTCCATCTTGAATTCATGGACGGCTGAAAGGGCAAATCAAAAATAGTAAGCAAACTATATATCGACAGCGTTTCAAGAAAAGGGATGTTAAAAAGCATATATGATCAGTTGATCACCACAATTCCTTAAAACACTCGACAATTCTCCGCCACAAGCAAACACGCAGACTTTATCCTTTTTAATATCTTCTAAGATATTATTATTATTTTATTCTAAGATTCTCAAATAGTAAGTACCAACCAACCATTTTGAATACACCACTAGTTTTTAAAATTGATTCCATTTTTTTTTTTTTTTACATTCAAGTGAACTGACATTGCCTCAGTCCTCAGCCACAACCTGGTCTCTCGTTTTTCAAACTTTATTCGTAATTAATTATTATTTAGATATTTTTTTTTAAACAACAATATAATAGTTTACTTTTTTTATTTTTTTAGCTTCAATAAAGTTGACCTACTATGATTAATGTAACTAAATTTCTTTTAAAATGGCACTAGTTTTTATATAGTATGTATTCTCTCTAATACTTGATCCTGTTGAAGGTAAAGATTAAAGTACAAATATTTACTCCAACTCCAAGCACAGAAAATGACGTAAAATGATACAAATTTTTTTTATCTTATCTCAATTTCAGATATTAAGTTAAAAAGCCTAATGCGATTTCATAAAAGGGTTGGGATTATTTAACTTCATCCTTAAATTTATATATAAATTTTGTGATATAGTTTACAATTTTTATATATAAATCATAATTTTAATATTAAAATATAATTAAAAATTTATACGTAAAATTTTAAAAATTTATTTCTAAATCGTACAATTTAAATTTTTTAATAATTAAATCATATATTTTAAAAAAATTAAAATTTAAAGATTAATAATACATTTTTTAACCTTCTATTATTTATCTTATCAATGTCATACATGTTACTATTGAAAATAAATATACTTATTTAATATAATAAGATTAATAATATTTATTATTTTATAATAAAATATAAAAATATTAAATTTTTTCTAATTATATTACATAATATCCTCATCCTATTATAACCATACACAAAAAAAGTATGCGACAAGAAAAGTTGATATGGACTAGCAGCCAATCAGGCTCGAGTCATTTAAGAACAAACAAATTGTTTAATAAGCTACTTTTATATATGGTATTGCTTCATAAATAAAAGCTCTCTTCATTTCTATGCAAATATAAGTTTATTTTAAGCAGCTATTTTTTTATTATTTAAATTATAAGGATATATAGTAAATATTAAGGTGAGAAATTAAATTAATCATTATATTTTAACAAAAAAATATTATTTATTTTTTAATACATTTATTTATAAAAAAATTATTATTATCTCTAAATATTATAAAAATCTAAGAATTATATATCCATTTTGAAAAATAGATTGAACCGTTCATTCGGTGTGGATAAATATGTACAGTAATTTATATTATTATGATTTCGTACTCTTAATGAATATGTATGTCGGCCATGATAAATAATTTTATAAAAATTATTTATTATTAAAATTTATTGTTAAAAATTTCTACATAACTCTAATGATTTATATTATAATGATTTTTTGTTTTTAATGAATATGTATGTCGGCTCATACTAATGAATTTGTAAGAATTATTTATTATTAAAATTTATAGTTAAAAATTCTTATAACTCAATGATTTATATTATTATAATTTCATATTTTTGATGAATATGTACGCAGAAACATACAAATAAATTTGTAGAAATTATTTATTATTAAAGTTTATTGTTAAAAATTCTTATATAACTCTTTTTTCATAAAAAAAATTAAATAACATATTTTTTATAAAAATAATACACTTTATAACTTCAAAATTTAAAGCTTATGTTTCTTAAAAATAAAATTATCTTAAAATATTTTTATCTACTTACAAAAATGTTTGTGTTTAACATCAAACAAAATAGTAAAAGGTTTAATGGGCAGATACTAAAGGTCCTCTTTTTTAACGCATGTTAGTTTTGATATTATTGTCGTGGATGTTTTTAGTCTTATGAAAAAATAAAAATTTATAAACCCTTAATTGCGTAAATATAAGTACTTTTTATCGTTCACAATTAAAAAATAGAATTAGCATGATATATAATTATTAGTTAAAAATAAATAAAAAACTAAAATTGATCAATTTTAAAAGGTTCTTACTTTTATAGTATTTATATAAAAAGATATTTATGTTTATCCATATTTTTATAAAAATATATTAATAGTTTATATTTCATTTTAAATACATATATTTTTAAAAATTAAAATTTAATTAATAAATTTAACATATTACAACATCAAATTTCAAAGAATAAAAAAATTCAATAAACTATTATTAACCCAATGACATTTATATTTAACCCCAACATTGAAACCATAAAAAGTTAAGAGATAAAGTATAAAAAAATAAAGAAATCGAACATTGTTGAAAATTATAGTTTCGTTAGAAAAACCATGGAGAATGGAAGGTTTTATAATAAAAACTTATTTTTTTTTATCTTAAACCATAATCTAATAAAATTTATAATATTTTAAATATTCTTATTGATAAATGAGTTTAAAGATGAATTTTTTCTTTATTTTTTAAAAATTTTAATTTATATCACTAATATATCTAAAATTAAATATGATAACTACTAATATTATGTTATAAAATATAGGTTCATGTACATAATAAATTGATCACCTGTACTAAAGATGACTTATTATTATCAAAATTAAAATGTATTTTTAAGTAAAAGGTTGGTTGAAACATTATAAACTGTTTAAAATAATTATTTTTTTATTAATAATAATTTTATTTATTAATAATGAAATTAAAATATTATAAATTATGTGATTATTCAATAAATATTTATTATAATAATAAAAAATGATTATGGTAATATCATATTATCAGGATAATAATATTGTCATAATATTTTTTATTATTAAAAATTCATGATTTATTAAGTGTGGTCAAGTGGTTGAGTAGCTTGTGAAGCTTGGTGTGGACAATTTTTCATACGGATTGTGTGCATGTATAATGAAGGATTTGAGTTCCTCACCCGCGTTGCAATTTTAACTATTTTATTTAGGTCGATTGATATTGTACTTTCTTTATGATTTATTTTGCAATTTTCACAACGATTTGTGTGATCTATTAAGTATTGTTTGATTTATAGAAAAAAAATGTAACAAAAATAAGAATATTAATAAGAATTAAATTCAATAAAAATAATAGTATTACTAATATATTTGTTTGATCTAATCAATATAATAATAGATATTAAAATAAATTTTATAAAATTATAAATGTAATAAAATTAGAGATAAATTTTTTGATTTTTAATAAAATAAAATGATAAAAATTAATAATTACATATACGTAAAAAATAGAATATTACAGTATGTTCCTACGTGTGAAATTTTTATTACTGTTAAACATTTTATATTTCATTCTAAATTAATATTCAAATTAAATATTAAAATACTTTAAATTATTTTCATTTATATATATATATTACTATATTTTTAAGCATATGATTTGAACTTTCCATTGAAACGACACATCTATATCTACTAAGAATGCTACGATAGATTATAAATTTGCAGATAATATTTCTTTAAAACAACTTATCATGTTATCATGTCGAGGTAAAAATCATTTATTGATTAAGATAGTTAAGTTTATTTTTTTTAATCCATCAATAACTCGCATTAATTGTGATATTAAAATAATTTGTTATAAATAAAATTTTGATATTTATATGATGTGATATATAACAATGAATTAAAAGATAAATTTAATAAATTATTTTAAAAATACACCTATTTATTAATTTTTTAAAATAAAAATCAATAAAATTAATAAAAAGTACCATATCACATGCACAATATAATTTATATTTTTTATACTAAAATATCATATTTTTATAAATTAAAGAGATTAAATTAATCATTCAGAAATTATAAAAATAAATTAATATATTTGATGTAATAATAGGATCTACTTTTAAATTTTAAAATATATATCATTTTTTTAAAATTTTATTAGAAGAATAATGTAAAACGTCTGGCATACAGACATAGAACAAGCACACAGAACAACTGGTAATTCATGGTTGTGAAGCATGACAAGCAACATCTTGAGCTATATCTAGAAATCTCGAAGGTTTTTAAGCAAGTAGTAACAACCACAAGCATATTTCAAGCTGTCAAATTCGGGTCACCACCAAGAACATTAACCTGATACAATTTATTTATTAAAATTTACTTTTTATAATATTAAAATTACCTAAAATTAAGAGTAAAAAATTACAAACATAAAATACCATTTTTTTCGAGAGTTCTTTATTAAAAAATATTCACGAACTACCTTTATTAAAAATTTAAATTATTTAAAAAACAATTAGTATTATTTTTATACATTGTAAATTCCTTACAAATATTAATTCTATATAACTTAATAATTAAATACTTATAATATTATAATTATTAAATTTTAAATAAATAACTTTCTTTTTAATACAACATTTAAAATTATTAAAAAATTAACTCTTTAAAAACATAAACTAACCAAAAAAACTTCATCCTACCATGAAATTTTTAAAAGACCACCATAACGTAATTAAATTTTATAATAAAAATAATATTATATTCTATTTAATTAAATAATATTTAATTTGATATTTAACGTGACATTATTTATCAGAATTTTTAAATACTCATAATAATGTATCTTGGTAAATTATAAATTTTTAAAAAATGATACTTATAATATTTCTATAGCTTTAAAAAATAAAAATTACATCCTTTTTATCACTATTTCATACTATTTTAAGAAAGATTTTTAATAAAATCAACAAAAGATTTTTTTTTCTAAGGAAATGAGTTGATATAATAGTTGAAAAAAATGCAATGGCATATTTACAAGGTAATTTTTCATAAAATTATATGTAAAAAATATCATAAATCCCTTAATCCCTTAATTATGTTAAAAATAATAATTTAATTTTCTTGTTATTTTCCGCATTTATCTTTAAAAAAATATTAAATACACATATCAGTTACATAAACTCGAAATTAATAAATAATTAAAACAATGATCACATTCATTCAGGGTTCCCTTACACAGGATATTACAAAGGAAAATCAAAATTTTAACGTAAGTTCTACAATATATTTCACACAAATGCAACACTCATAAACCAGAAGTTGGTTTGCTAACACTAATGCAAAATTTAATGTCAAGAAACTAGTCAGATGCTAAAACCTAGATTCATTACGAGGAAAAGGTCACCAGGAAGATCACATGGACACCTTAAACGGCTTAGGATTCCCAAGAATCAAGATCTACGATCTCGGATGATCTAGTCCACCTTTAACACACAATTGCCGAGTATCTTCTTTCTGCAATCTCCTAAGCGACTCGAAAAGAGAATCGGACCCCAGATCCGATTGACGCTGACCCGACTTGTAGATGTCAATTCTACGGTCCTTATACGGATGTAGGTTTTCCGCAGAGGTCTCTTCGCCGTCAGCACCAACTAAATGCGCCTGGAAAGTTGACTCCGAACTGTATTTCCGTTTATATAATGAACTTCGAAGATCATCCTGTGATTGAGATGCACCTTAACTATCAGTTCGTTTCAAATTTTAACTAAAAATTTGTTAATTTGGGAAGGAAAAAAAATATCAATAGATCAACAGAAGATCGAATAATAAAAAACAAAATAAAATCGAAGCAAAAATTTCACCGGGAGAACTGACGAATTGATATCTAAAGCGCAAATAAGAAAGCAATAGCTGAGTAATCCGATAAGCAAGGCAAAAGACAAATGGAAAAGGAGAAAAAGAAATACCTGAGGGCGAAAACCAGAAGTATTATTTTCACGCATCGTCTTAGGCGTAAACTCCGACGGTTCTCTTGAAACTTCTACACCGCCATTCGTTAAAGTTGCAGTAGAGTCTTCGCTACATGAAGAGCTGCTAGACGGTGGAGGCGGCGTCAAAGATGAAGACAACGGCACAACCTGGTTATCTCCGTCTTCATCAGTATCACTCAACTCCTCGTCCTCGTCTTCTTCTTCGTAGTAATCATCATTATCATCATCTTCTGCTTCTTCAAACTCATAACAATTGACTCCTCGTTTGCTATCTTTGTCACTACACCTATTTCTGGCTCCGAATACACATTTCTGGCAAACCGACACGGTAACGCCAAGCTCAGCACCGGAGGCCTTCCAAGGGGTGAGAGAGTGACAATCGTGGCAGAGAATGGTTCTGGAATGGCGAGCCACAAGGAAGTTGGCTGAGTGGACCTTAGAATCACAATTCCAACATAGACTAGCCTGGTCCGAATCGCAGTAGGTCCTAGCCAGACCCTTGCACAGATCGCAGTTCTTCATCTTTTGTCGCAAATATAAAAGGTATCGTTCCAGTACTAACTAGAATCTGCTTGATCAGCCGTTGAATTTCTATCTCTCAGTTTGTTTTAAGTTATTCTTCAGGAATTGTCTTCTTGTTCAGAAAATACGGAAAAGAGAAGAGAGAACATGGAGGCGAGGCTATAACATGGAGGCAGGCATTTATATAAACATCCCTAGCTAGTTTTTCATCAAATCACTAATTTATGACTACTCAACTTCAAATACTATTTCTCTTACGTGTCGCTGCCACACTGGTTCAATCCGTCTCTCATAATTTTAATTTAATTATATAACATAAATTATATTTATCAATAAATACATATCTATTGGATATTCATATGTTTTTAAAATAATGACATTTTTTTATATTTAAAAATACATTATATATATATATATATATATATTTAATAATCTAAATATATTTTTATAAATTAAAAATAAAATTATATAAATAATTTAATTATATAAGAATTAAAGAGTATAAATTTTGTTTTATTCTTTAATTTTATTTTCAAGAGTTTAGGTTTAAACATAATTTTCATTGTTTTCCTCATAATATATATTTTTCTTTCTTCACTAATCACTCCGACTAGTTGGAGATATGATACTAGTGAAAAAAAAACGTGTTATTTTGTCCTTTCAGTCTCTCTTATCGTTGATGGGAGTTTTTTTTTTTTTTAAGTAGTAAATATCTTGATGATGCTTTTCAATTATAAAAATAGAAAGGTTGTTAAAAAAAATTATAGAGATAAAAGAAAATTATTTTTGAAAAATGGCCTTAAATAACTTAATATTAAATCAATCATTTCCAAGAGTTGCATAACAAATGATGGATAAAGAATTTGATTTTAAATTTTTTATTTTTTACGTATTTTTTTAATAAGATATATTTAGTAAATATTTTTTATTTTTATTTTATTTTTTTAGAAATTATTACTAAAATATGAGATAATTTATAAATGTTTTAAAATAAAATTTTTGAATTATATTTTTGATATTTTCATTTTTACTGATATTTTTTAGATAATAAATTAAGTTTTATGATTTTTATATTTATAAATAATAACCAAAAAAATTATTATTTGGTAAGTTTTTGAAAAAAACAAAAAAAATATTTTAAATAATTTATAAATAATTTTTGATATTTTTATTTAAAAATTATCATTAAATATAATGATGATTATTGTTAAAAATCATAAATCATAAAATTAATTATGTAGTAATAAATTATAATCATTATTAAATAAAATCTAAATTTTATATGAATTTTAAATAATATAATACGATGATATATTGTAATAAAAGTTATATTAATTATAATTGTATTAGGGTAGTTAATAAGTGAATAAAACTGTAGTAAATTAAAATGACATCCATAGTTAATATTGCTATAAATTTGGGTCGGTGGGGATTATAATTTTTTTAAATAATTATAAAAACAAAAACTCATAGAAGAACACAAACTTATTTCAGGGATTAAATAAAATAAAATAAAATAAATGTTTTTTTTTCACTACTATATCAATATATTAATCTATATAATATAATATACTTTAATTTAATTTAATTAATATTTATTATTAAATCTCATAATTATTTTATATCTTATATTAAAATTAAATTTTATATTTAATTAATAATAAAACTACAAATAATAATATTATTGATATGATATAAATAACCACAAAAATATAAAACTGCAAATAAAAGAAGGTGGAAACCTAGGATGGTGAGAAAACACCAAAACTAGGGGAATGGTGTGGTTGTTGGGTCTGCCAGGTGTTGCAATCGAGGGAGCAAGAGCTTGTGTGGTGGAAACTCAATCTGACGCTTTTGACCTCCTTGCTTCGTTCAGGATATTTCTGGCCTTGGTGATTTGTCTAACACGTGGCATAACAATGCTGCGAAGATTTCGATTTGCATATGTGGTCGATTCTGTACCAGAACCAAGATGGTAAGGGCACGCTCCGTATTTATAAAAGCCGCCCACTTGATCGATTTCTTTAATACTATTATTTTTGTAGGATTATATCAGGATAGCGTTAGATGTACACCCAAACACCCCTTTTTTTCCACGCACTTCTTATTTTTTGTACATTTTATCTCCTCTTGGCTCTAGCAACATTACTTAGGCTGCTAAGACAAATAATTGGAAGATAGCATATTAAATTATATAAATAATTATAATTTAATTTAAATATGATTTGATATAAAATAATATATATTATATTTTTAATAATAAAAATGTATAAATTTGAGATATAAGATATTATTTTTATGATTATAAATTTTAAAAATATTATTTATATTATATATTTTAAAATAATTAAAATATATAATATATTAATATTACTTCAATTAAAATACCATTTATGTAAGTAAATATATCTTCAAGCTAGGTTTTCAATCTTATTAATGTATTTTACTCATGTAAAAGTTATTCATAGAACTACTTGCTTATTACAAGAAAAATAACTCTTAGTGGGTTTGAGAAGGTTTAAGATAGGAATATACAGTATGAAGCTAAAGTTAAAAATCGTTGGAATAGTAATTATTTTAAAAATTTCAGTTAGTTAAACATTGTTTTTATATTTCTACCATTCTATTACATATATTAATTTTATATATCAAATATGTTAAATATTTATAATGAACAATTTAAATTATTAGACATTTAATATAAGATTTTTAATTTAAATATTATGTTATAAATTATTAAAAAAATAACTATAATAATATGTTAAAAATAGTTAGAAAATTAAATATTATATTTTGTTAAAATTTCTAAAAAAACCTAATTATACTAAAAATTAAGCTATTAGCACAAATATTAAGTTGTTTATATATATATATATATATATATATATACATAGTTCCATGCAACATTAAGTCAATCGATTGCCAATTCAATAATTATATTGAATGTAGTTTTATCAAAGTATCTTTAATTCTAATATTATTTTATGAATTATTAGAATATCAATTTAGATTTGTCATTATTATTTTTGAAAACAGGAAAAACACAGACAATTGTATTTTCAAAGCGTAACTTTCGAAAATTTTCGTGTTCTTTGTTTTGTTTACGCTGCTTTGGTTTGGTGATTTGGCACCAGCTGCAGCTGTTGCTTTTTTTTTTATTTGGTTGATTAGCCTTTAATTTTTATTTATTTATTTATATAATTAAAAATATTTTTAGGACTTAAATTTATTATTATAATTATATTTTAATAATAATAAAATAATTTATATATTTTATTGCAATAAGAATAAAAATAGGTGTAATATATCATTACTCGTAGAATTACTTTTAATATATATATCATAGTATTTATTTTTAAAAAAATCAAATCAAAATTTATTACGGGAGTTATTTCATTATATTTTTTCTTAACTATTTATATAATAAAAATAATTCTACATTTTTTTATATGTTATCACTTATCATCTTTTTATTTTAGCTACTTATTAATTTAAAAAATTATTTATTATTTAAATTATTAAAAAATATATATTAAAAGAATAATTTTAAGCGAAAAAATATGCCAGATAAACGATAGTAATGTTTATGTGCTGTGGATTTAACATTGCTTTTTATTCAAGCAATTCCAATTTAAAATTACAAATAAATTGATTCAAAAGGAAATTAAATTAAAGCTGAAAAATTTGTAACGTCGACAGCAGGGTTCGAACCTGCGCGGGCGAAGCCCAACAGATTTCAAGTCTGTCTCCTTAACCACTCGGACATATCGACAACATTACTAGGAGTTAGGTTTATTTTATAATTGATATTATATAAATTCTCTGAACCAGTACTCTTACTTCTTTGCATCTCTCTTGTCATCAATGGCTATGGAGGTCCAATTCATGTATGATCCTTTAACTGTTTGTGTAATAAAATATTAAAATAGCACGAAACTGAATTCCATAGCCCCATAGCTCATAGGCCCCAAACATTAATTTGTTCATAGACCAGTTCTACACTTGTACATCAAATTAGCAAAGGAAAAGATATACTTGACTTTTGAACCAGAGAGAGCAGGACTTTAGCATTCTAGGATACGTGATCATACAATAATTTTCTTTTTCTTTTGATAATAAACAGAAAACCCAGCAAATAAATTACTCATATTTTCCTCACAGCATGGTAACTTTTAATATTCTAACGAGTAAACTTTGCAGGCATGTACATTTGTGGAAAGATACAGGGATATTCTAGTCATTTATAGATTAAAAACTTAACAGATCATAAGGGTATGAGATGTGTGAAGTAGAACCCAAATGATCGCTTAATCATATTTGACTGATTTTGGTTTGACAAGGATTTTTGAAAGTGATGAAACCGCAGCAATTATCAAAAGAGCCGTGGGAACAGAGCAAGTTCGCAAACATGGCATAAACTCGTTGGATGTTTTCAGCTCCAGTATTGTAATAATTGGCTTCTTTTATGTTTATGTTAATATGATTTAAGTTTGTAATATAAATCGGAGATCAGGTTTAATATTTTACCTAAAATAATTTATTAGATTCTATTCAACATATAAATTATATTATATTTTATTTTTAATAAAATTTAAAAATAATTCATTAAAAAAATAACATTTGAAGTTATTTTATTTTTATAAATTATATATATTAATATCTTTATTTAATTTGTATATTTTAATCACTTTATTTTTATATTTATGAACAATTTAATTATTTTAATTAAATTTGTTTATTTTAATTTACTTTATTTTTAATTTTTTGAAACATTTAAAAAACCTTAAAAAAATAAAAAATAAAGCATATAAAATGTAACAATAATGTGATTGAAGTATTTTAATTTTAAGAAATATAATTATGATTTTTTTATAATATTTAAGGATAATGAAATCAATATTCTCATATTATAATAAAATTAATTTTTGATTGTATAATGATTTGAAGTATTTTTATTTATTATTTATTTGAACAAATAAATGAAATATGAATAAAAAACATTCATATACTTATAAATAATACTTAAAATTTTAGAATTTTAACATATTTCAATAAGTAAAAATTTATAATGTATCATCTTAAATTTATGGTTTTTATATTTCTTGTTTAATATATTAAAACATTCACTATCTAGGTCTGAAAAAAAAATTATCATTACCCCAACGCTAATAGGTGAATTGGAACCACAGTAGAATATTAGGCCTTTTGTCCGGTAAAAATATAACAAAAGGGGGAGGAAAAAAAACTTTGTGAGTACTAGGATAACTTAAAAACGAATTTATAGTATATATAAATAATTTAATTATTTAATATAATTTGAATTTTATTTATTTTTTCAATAAAAAATCAGATGTTTATTTTCATAAAATATATGTTTATTTACTCTATAAAAAAATTATGTCATCTAATTAAAACAAAATAAATAATTGTTTCCTCTCTATATGTCACTTCTCGAAATACGAGTATATCAATTTTGAAAAGAAAATTGCTCACGTAATCATGAAAAATCAATTTTTTAAAAATAATTTAGATATTCTTAAAGAATTCTTACTTAAATCCAAAAAATTTACAAAACCAATAAAATATATCAAATTAGAGTGATTTTAGTATGTTTACAACAGACAATAAAAAAAAAGGGTTTTAGGTCGATCCTTTGATGTATGAATCTTTCTTAAAAAAAATTCATGTATTTATCATAAGTATCTTGATATCGCAATTAAAAAGTGTATTTATCATAAGTATCTTGATATCGCAATTAAAAAGTGAGGAAAAAGTAAGAATGAGTTAATCTAATTTAAAAATAATATCATAACAATTGTTTATAATACAAATAACGTATAATAAAATTCAGAAATATAAATAATAATAATAATCATCTGTATATAATGTATGGAGATTTTATTAAAAAATAAGTATATTTGTAATTTCTCACTTTCAAAAGAGTAGGAGTGTACATTACAAATATCACAATGTATGCTCATATGAGAAAAAATATGCAATGTATATTTAAAATTTACATTTATAATATACAACCTTCGTATATATTGGTCCATCAAAATATATGTATATATAAGTCATTAATTTTCGAAATCTACGTGGGTTCACCTCTAACCCCATATATGATCATCAAAAATAGTCTAATGTAACTAATAATCTATGAGTACCATATTCTGCAAGACACACACATGTATACTCCTCACAAAAAAAAAATTCATGATACATGTATAAAGTCTTAGATACCATGTGTTTAATGTCTTTAATACTCGTTTCATATAAAAGTTATCAATGCATGTATATAAAAATATCATAACGAGTATTTTCTTTTCATCAAAATTTATAACATTTTTCACAAAAATCACGGAATACGATTTTTTATTTATTTATAATATATGATGCATGATAATTGTATGAAAAATAAAATATGAATTAAAAATTAGAGTAAAAACTCATATTTGAAAATTTATACCAACATTATTTTTCTAAAACCAAACTTTGGATATTTTATCTTTGAAACACATTCTAAAATGTATAAAAAAATTGAACAATTTGAGAAAGAAAATTTTAGAAGGAGAAAAAAATGAGCCAAACTCATGCCTATTTATAGACCAAAGTGGCGCTCGTCAACTACCTTTATTAGTGGCTCATCGAGCTACTTAATGAGGCCAAGAAAATGTTGAATTTTCTCGTAGATCCCTCACCAGACACTCGTCCACCGACGAATTATAGTTAATTTTTTTTCCAATTTTTTGTAATCAATCTAATTTTTCTTAAGAAATTTCATGATATATTTTTACACCTTAAAATATTTTTAAAAATTGTTTTTAAGTAAATTTGTAATTTATTAAATTTTTTGGGGTTTCATGATCCTATACCCTTAAGAAAACTTCATCCTTAAAATTTTATAATTCCTTAAGTACATATATTTCATGCGAACTTAAAACTCTAATTCAAAAATTGCATCTTCAATGTTATGAAGTTTCCATTTGATCTTTCTCATATGATACGTCTTCTTGTAGTATCAATTTTGTCCGATCAAGAACACTATTTGATCAAATCAAGACATTTGTGTACATGAGAAGTAAGAAAATAATTGTGATCTTACGACAAGTCCGTGATGATTCCAATTAATAAGCTATATGTGTAATTCTTTTAACAATTCAAAAATGTCCTATTGTAACGAGAAGTTGCTCTCCCTTTTATTTCAAAACGAGGCACTTGAGAAAAATTCTAATCATCTACTTCAAGGTTTAAAGGTCACTGTCCATAATTAGTAGAATTCTTGTACTAATTAAACTTATCTTGCTTGATTCAAATTTTTTAATTATTTCTTGAATAAAATCAGTCTTTATCATATTGTGATTCTTACTTTCTGTTCAACACATTAAAGGTTTATAGGATTGTTCGTATAAAACTTCATGAAAAGTTGTCCCAATACTTATATAATAAATTTTATTGTATGTGAATTAAATTAATAGTAAATTTTTGATACAATTTTTTCTAAACTCCATCACATGTTCACCATATTTCCTCTAACATTTAAATAATCTTTTAAGACTATCCATTAGTTTTAGAATGATATAATATACATAATTTTTTTAAATTTTATAGAAATATTTATAATAAATTAATATATTAAGATATAAATCATAATTAACTCAATCAAATTACCTGTTTATGTAAGATTTAAAAAGAAAAAAAAATTGTACATAACGATAAAAACAAACAACCCTAGGGCCCAAGCCCAACCTAATCCACGAGTCACTCATATAATAACTAAAAAAACGAAAACGAAAAAACGTGTCTGCAATAGAAACGACGTAGCCCCAAAATCAACTTCTACGAAACAGAGAGGAACTTGCATTGTGGATTAGAGAATCAAAAGCCGACAACAAAATACGGAGTCTGTTTATCAGCTGTCATCCATATGAGGGACCACTACCTTCCTTGGCCTTACCTTTCCCTTCTCCTTCCAAGAACCCCTCACTCCGTAATCCCTACCTCACCATCATAACTATATATACACTCCTTTTCATTTCATTATCTCCACACAACTACTTCTACATATTAATTAATCAATTATAAATATTTCTCTCTTTTCTCTAGAAGAGTCAGCAAGAATGACAAGTCTCGATAAGATTGTGATTTCTGATTTTGAAGATTTGCTTCCAATTATGGCGGATAAATTGGGCGGTGAGGGACTGATACAGGAGCTCTGTAATGGGTTTCAATTGTTGATGGATAAAGAAAGAGGGGTTATTACTTTGGAGAGCTTGAAGAAGAACTCTGCACTTCTGGGTTTGCAAGATTTGAGGGAAGATGAGCTTGAGAGTATGGTTAGAGAAGGTGATTTGGACGGTGATGGAGCTTTGAATCAGATGGAGTTCTGCGTTTTGATGTTCAGATTGAGTCCTGATTTGATGCAAGAATCATGGTTTTTCCTTGAAGAAGCCTTGCAAGAAGAGTATCCCACTAGCCACAATAAGAGAACTTCAAGTTGAATTTCTTTGAGGGATTTGGACTTGTTCAGGAAACAATTACGACGTCGTTTTAGTTTGAAGATATTTTAACAATTCGCTCTTTTTTTAATTTCTTGTTTTGTCACAGACGGCAAAGCTGTAAAGTCTTTCTGTGTCTTTTTAATTATTAAAAATATTCATTCTTTCTGTAATTGATATTGGTAGAAATACAATGAAGAATATTGAAAGCATTGAACAAGGATTAGTCATTCGTTGAATTTCTTATTTTCTTACCAGTTGAGAAATGATAGTTATTTTTTTCTGCACACATTATATGTTAGGGTTTTGTGTATAATTTGGTTGCATAATTTTATTAAATTGACATATTATTTTTATTAAGGTTTTTAAGTTGAAATGATTCTGGAATTTTTAGTGTGATTTAATTTAATATTGTAATTTAAAAAATTATTAATTGGGTTTAAATTAAAAAAAATAGATTTTTTTGAAGTTAAAATAATAAATTATTAAAAAATAGAAGTAAATTAATTAAAATAAACTCTGTATATTCTTTCATTTTCTAATTTTATTAAAAAATTATCTTTTTTGTTAAAAATTTGGATTGAAAATTTCATTTAAAAACTTAAAAAACTTAATAATTTTCATACTAAATTTATAAATTTAGAACAAGAGGGGGAAAAATTATAGATGAATTAAGATTAATAAGTTAAATGAATAAAAAGTAAATAAATAATAGGTAATATAATTATATTTAATTTATTTTGCTATGTAAAGAAAAAAATCTACTACATCTTAAATAAAGCCATAACTCCATTAGTAATAAAAATCCCCATTATAAATTACTTGACGTAAAAAGAAATGTTCTAAGCTGTTATTTCTGACACTTTCTTTAGCTCCCTCTGCTACTTTTTGTTCGACTTAATATGAACACAACCAATTAATAAATCTTACTTTTTAATTTAACTTGAATTTTTTGATATGTTGAATGAAAAGAAATGTAGAGATATTAATATTGTCCTTAATTATATAAATATGGTTTTGGATGGCTCTTGTTGTTCAAGTTGTTCTTATATTTGCATTAGCTCTAATGTCGGCATCAATAAAGATGGGCTTATATTGAAACTTTTTGTACATTTGATCGGAGTCTTTCCAAAAATTGGAAAAAAAAAAACTCGAAATCTAACTATATCATAAGGAAGAGTTGGCTTTTAGAGTTAGGTTTTACACAAATAGAATTTTTAGATTAGAAAAGATTGTTTTGGATTTTTGGTGAATTAAATATACATAACTTAATATTTATAAAATTTAAATATAAATTAAATAAATGTGTCTCTCAAATTAATGGTATTAATTTAGAGTAAGATCACTTAATTCAATTATTTTAAAATAAAATATCAATTAATAAATATATATTATTTTAATAATTTTAATACAAAATATTATTTTTTAATGAAATGATTAAAATATGAATCTTAATAATAATAAATATTAAATTTAATATAAAAATATTTTTAAAAAATCAAAATAATAATAATATTTCAACAAAAATTTATTTTAATAATTTTAAATTCAATAAAAAATAAAAAATCATAAAATATTAAAAATTATTATGTGAATTTTTATTTAACATTAATTGTTTCATTATTATTATTAAAATATCATGTTTTAATCAAAACATAAAAAAATAATTTAAAAATATAAGAATATTCTAATAATACATTTGTAATTAGTTTGCTCATTTTTTTAAAGTTACTAAATTATATCATTAATAATTTAAAAAATTAAATAATACAAATAATTTAATATACAAAAATTAGAATATAATGTGGATTATATATTGTAAAAGTACATGTAAATGTACAATTAATTGTTTTCATAGAAGGTGATAATTTATGATAATACATTTCATATTCATAAATAAAAGAATCTATGTAACACATGTTACAAGTTTCATATTTGTTAAATGTCATTTGACTTAATTGATTTCATTTTTCACTAGATTCAATGATAATTATTCATTTATCTTATCTAATAAATTTTTTATATATTTCATTTATTACTATATCTAAATATTCTCTTCCCGTAAGAGCATTGTCTTGCATTAATAAATATTGTTGGTCAGTTAAATTTGAAAATCAAACAGGTGACGAAGGTATTTGGCTGGTAGGTCAATAACAGCTTCTTATGTGGCATTTGGCATTTGTCCATCAATCCCATTCTATGTCTATGCCATCTTATTTACTATAGATCCAGGAAACAGCTCTCCGAGATCTTTTTTCCTTTTGGAAGATACAGGAGTGAAACAATCAACCTATTGATATTGGAAGACCCAAAAGATTCTTCCAATGTATCATTTCTGGGTCCAATGAAATTCATAGGTATAGGAAAAAGCCCTGTCAAATAGAGATTTTTTCTTTCGACCATCTTTCGATTGTTAATACGATATATAAGGACTGCTTTCTCTTTCTGGTATTCCCCCCTTGCCTGTTTTTGGTCTAAAGATGAAATTCTTAACGATAGTTGGTTGTATTCACCTATTTTTGCAATAATAGCTTGTTCCACAACATGATTGACTGCATTTTATATGTTCAGTAGTTCTTCCGCCTCCAGGATAAATTCTCCCGCCTGTGCTTCGTAATAAGAACTAGCAGGTTGATGGATCATTACCCTGATGATATAACATCATAAATAGTTCCTCTATCTCGCATAATCAAAGTCGAAGTGATAGAAAAAAATATAAGATAGAATTGAATAACCGTACGGGCATTTTTTGCGCATTGCATACGGCTCTACAATGGAATTCACTTTTCCCTTTTTTATTTTCATTTTCCATCGAAGAAAATGGATATTAAAGTATATCAGATTCACATAGGTAAATGATCCCACAACCACCCTTTTTTTTAGTATAAAAAAATACTATGATGGCTCCGTTGCTTTATATATTTATTTCGTCTTTTATTTAGCAATCCCAAAGTTTCTTTTTTTTCAAATCAAAATAATATTGATTTTCATATTCTTTCATAACATAAGTTAAGAGCTCAAAACAAAAAAGTTTGTGACGCTGAAATGGATTTCCCAATAGATCAGATCGAATTGGCCTTTATCTCATACTACTCTTTCGATACATAATGTAAGTTTTTTGAAAAATAAAATTCTCATATCGAATTCGAAGTGCCATGCTATTATTACTCAATATTCATATAGCGCGAAGGCATAGTCCTCTTTTTGTCTCTCAAATTAAAAAACTCATTGGCGCCAAGCGTGAGGGAATGCTAGACGTTTGGTAATTGCCCCTCCGACTATACAGTTAGATACAAAATTATCGATTTTTGAAACAGGAATTAAAGTAGTAGACCTTTTAGCCCCTTATCGCCGTGGAGGAAAAATAGGACTATTCGGGGGAGCTGGAGTGGGTAAAACAGTACTTATTATGGAATTGATCAACAACATTGCCAAAGCTCATGGGGGCGTGTCCGTATTTGGCAGAGTAGGTGAACGTACTCGTGAAGGAAATGATCTTTACATGGAAATGAAAGAATCGGGAGTAATTAATGAACAAAATATTGCAGAATCAAAAGTGGCTCTAGTCTACGGTCAGATGAATGAACCGCCGGGCGCTCGTATGAGAGTTGGTTTAACTGCCCTAACTATGGCGGAATATTTCTGAGATGTTAATGAACAAGACGTACTTCTATTTATTGACAATATCTTTCGTTTTGTCCAAGCGGCATTTTGGGTGATTGTCTTCTTCTATTGGAACTATTAGGTTCTCTTTACCTTTATCTATTTTGTTTACTATATGGATCAAATGTTTCTTCTTAGTAAGAAACCGGTAATTAAATATATTTTTATAACCTTTTAAGTTATTATTTTTGGTTCAAAATCATTCTCATTTATTATTATCATATTTATCTTTCTTTTTATTCGTAACAAGCTTTCATCGTAGTGTTTTTCTAGTTCTTCTTTAGTTGGGTTAACAAACTAATTAATTTTCTATATTCTTATTTTCAGAATTCATGAATTATTTTTCTAATTTCTTTTATATTCCATTAAATTAGAATTATATCTTTTTTGTTAGATTTTCTTCCCTTATTTATAGGTATCAAGGTGTCTCATCTTATAAGTGGTTTTACTTTTAATCCTTTAAAGGATTGTATTTATGACTTATAGTATCGTTCTGTTTATGTATGTTATATAACTCTTTTTTTTAGTTTTATAAATTTTATATGTATATCTTGTTGTAATTTATTATAATTACATTTTTTTTATTTTAATAATTCTTTTAGTGTTTCGATTATATGTTGTAGATTCTTTGCCTAAATCAATTTTCTCTGTTAGGAGTCTTAAAGCCTTCATTAATGTTGTTTGATTTTTTGCTACGCCTACTAGACTCCATTCTATTTCTAACTGTATATTTTTTAATTTATCTTTAAACATTACTATTTTCTTAATATAACATCACGAACTAATGCTTTTATTACTTGAACTTCTTCTTTGTTACAAGTTTTTCATTTATGATCTATAAAAGTAAATCTTAGTATATTATTGTTTTTAACTACATTATTTTTTCTTCCTAATAGTAAAGGTTTTTTCATGATATTTAAATATCATTCTTTTGAAATTTTAAAGTTCGTTAGTATTTTTAGTTTTATTATTTGTGCAAGTTCTTAAAAAGGTTTTATAAATTCATTTTATCTATATATTAAACTATTATAACTGTTTGTTAATGAACAATCTACTATGCAATGTATTGAAAATAGATGATTTCATTATTGTATTAAATCTTATCTTTTAAATTCATATGCTAAACTTGACACTTGGTTTAATTTTTTATTATAAATATTAATAGCAAATCTTGGATATGCTTTGAATTATTCCTAGTAAAACATCTTTCTTATTTATTATTTTATTATCTAACAATACTATTTTTATTGAATTATCTATTCCTTCTCTGAAATGAACTTGTATTAATATTTAGATTCTTCCTAAATGAATGTATCCAATTTTTTCTTTATCATTTAGGGAGATTTTTGATTGTTTATTCATTATAGTTTCTTTGTCAATTAATGATATATTATATTCCTTTTACATCTTCAATATTAATACTCATTTATTTATCATTTAGAGATATTTTTGATTGTTTATTCATTATAGTTTCTTTGTCAATTAATGATATATTATATTCTTTTTACATCTTCAATATTAATACTCATTTATTTATTACTTATTCCATAATAAACTATGTCTTTTCTTGAAAATAATTTCCTCATTGATGAAAATGATCGATCTTTAAATCAATTTCTTTATTTAGGATTTAAATTTACCTTTGAATTTTTTTAAATTTCTTTTTACTAATTATCATTTTTGGTGAAAAACATCCATATTTTCTATTTCTAATTCTAATATTCCTTGATTTATTATTATTCTATTATTTTTTATTTTATTTTATGAAATATTACTATTTATTTTTGTTAGATTTAATTTATTTTAATGTTGAAGGATATTTTTGAATATTTTGAAATCTTAAAAGTATTTTAAAAATATTTCAAAACTTACTAATATTTTTGATATTATTCCTTCAATTACAGCTCAAAAATCATTACAAATCAATGCAGCCCTGGGTGTATTGCTAGACCCACGGGCCATTAATGAATATTTGTAAATAAATGAGAGAGGACTAACGCAAGGGACATCTCTTTCAATTTTAAAATAATAAAAAAAGTAATAAATGGAGTTAATGGAGATGGGAATTACGTGCGAGATTTATGTGATCAAACTAATGGAGGAGGCTTATTAACTAAGCATTATATTCAGCTTAGTTAATAGGAAGGGAAATTAAGGGAACCTCCAAGAGCTGTAGAGGATTTTAATTTTGATATAGACGTTGATAACATGCAAAATGGGCCACAATATACCTTATTGGGCTTGAAAGGAGTTCTTAGTTGCTACGCAAATCCACTTGCAACATCTATGGGCTTAGATGAAGTGGGCCTAGATAATGTAGTTGACCCAAGCCTAACACCCATCTTCTCCTCAGCTGGTAATGAACTTGGAGAGACATCAAGCTCGAGGTGAAGGCATTTTAGTGACATCAAGAAGGTAGCACGGCAGCTCCCACCTCCTCTGACCATCGAAAATCCCCTTGGAATGGCTGGCGCAACCTTCGGCTATACCGAAGGAACCAATCAACGCCACTTAGCCGCTGTTGATCCTATTTCTATTTCGGCCCCAATCAGTGCCACCTTTGTAAACACGGATGGCGGCACACCTATCTCATCTTTCCCAAGATCTCTCTGGCCTAGTGAACTTGAGTGCCCTATTGAAAAGGGTGGGGATGCTGTGATTATCAAATTAGACCCGTGGAGCATATAGATATGGTCTCTACTTTTCCTCACTCAATTGAAAATGTTGGATGTGATGATGTTGTTTCATATAAATGGGTAGAGAAAGCCGGCCCCAAGCGGCTCCACATTAAATAATGATATTAGTTTGGAATTCTTAAGGGGCGGGGAACTCCATAGCAATTCGACAGCTTATGGTATTACCAGAGCCTAAAAATAATTTGCAAAGTTTGAATCATCTTACAATTGAAACTCGTCTTCCAAACATGGCTGAAGTTGACTCTGATGGTGCTAGTGAAGGGATTTGTCTTTTATGAAGTAACGAGGTTGATATTTATATTAGATTGATTTTCCCTTTTTTTCTTGAGTTTGAAGCTATCAATATAGCTACTTGTTTGTTATGGCTAGGATTTGGTGTCTGTACTAATTCTGATGTTGATATAAGGAGTTTTCAGTTGGAATTTATTCGACAGAGTTTAATATTTTGTGATAAGGCTATGTATTAGGGGATTTTCATGAAATTATTTCAAATGCATAAAAATTGGTGGTCAAATCCAATCACAAAGTTCCATGTTACCTTTTTGGGATTTTATTCATGATACTAATATGCAAGGTTTGAGTTGAAATATGATTACTTAGGAGGAGGGGAGGCAAATATCCAACAAAAGAGTGACAGAAGTTTAGCTATACTAGTTCATGTCATGGTATAGAGCTTTTTCTCAAATTATTGTTCATCGTATAGATGCTACGGGTATGGATCATAGAGCTTTGTTATTGGTCCTGAAAACTTGAAATTTTTTGGGAAAAAACAATTTATTTTTGAGAAATGAACATTCTAGAACGTGAAAAAATTGCTAAATAGGTTTTAGAGTTTTCAATTTTAGGTTCTATCTAGTACCATATTAAGCAAAAAATCATACGGTATCAACAAGTTTTCATTAATTAAAAAAGAGATACTAGTTTCAATACTCAAAAGAAGTATTGTGACTTACAAGGTTAGTTGTTGATGCTATAGGAGTAGAATTTGTTTGATTCATATCAATATCGGTTTACTTACTCGTCTCTAAAATGAGTATGTATGGAGGAAGAAAAGTATTGTAAAGATAAATCTTAAGTGAACTGGATTAGGTCTAGAACTACAACATAACCTTTTTCAAAGTTGCACAATATTGGGGTTGGAGAATTCATATGGAAGTTAGGCTATGGATAAAAGTGGTATTGAAATGAACATGGCTCTTACATTAAACAACATTTCCAATTTTTAAATCCTTTAAACTTTAATTCAATTTTATTTTGTATTGATGTTAAGGTCATGATAGAAATTGTTTCAATAGGCTAGTTTCGACAAAAGAAATTAAAAGTGCTTTATTCAAGATAAATCTTTCAAAATAATCAAGCCCCAATGGCATGCCATCTTTTTTTTCCAAAAGTATTTGCATATTGTGTATGGTGATGTGATTCATACTGTTACATATTTTTTTCATTATGGAACTTTGTCTACTACTAGTAACTTTACACATATTGTGTTGATTCCAAAAATTGACTCCCCAAAACATATGTCACAATTGGCGTCAGTTAACTTGTATAGTGTGATTTATAAGGTTATTATTATGATCTTTGCCAATCAACTGAGGGATGTTATCTCAAGGGTGATTAGTATTAACTAAAGTTCCTTTGTCTCTAATCGCTTTATTTTTTATAATATATTGGTGGTTCAAGAACTCATCCACACCCTTAAGTGTAATAGACGTGAAAATAACAACAATTAGTCTTGAAACTTGATATGAGCAAAGATTATGACTATTGGGTAGAGTGGAGTTTCCTTAAAGCTATGATGAGAAGATTGGGTTCTTGTGAATGTTAGATTAGTTAGATTAGTTAGATTATGACTTGTATTTTCACTGTTTCCTATTTTTTGTGTATTAAATTGGGAGACAGTTGGATTCTTTTGTTCGAGTATAGGTATCCACTAAAGGGACTCGTTGTCACTATTTTTGTTCCTTATTTGTGTTGTGGGCTTTCTTATCTTTTACACTATGAATTGCAACGAGGTATTATTAATGGGTTTAAAGTAATAGGACTTGTCTAGCAATTTTTCATCTTTTGTTTGTTGATGACTCAAATTTTTTTAGGAGTTCTTTAATGGAGATTAATCATTTAAAGTCTATTCTAAAGACTTACGAGTCTACGTCAAGACAAATTATCAACTATCATAAATCAAGTGTTTATTTCAGCATCAACAAGGATCTTGTTATTGAGTAGATTCAACAGTTTTTGGATATTCCATGTATCTCTGGATTAATTTGATAAATATTTAGGTCTTTTTGCATTGTTTGGTAGATCTTGGAGAGCACAAATTGGTTGCATTTCAGACCATATTCAGTTTAAAATTCAAAATTGGTCTTGTAAATTTCTTTATATGGTAGGGAAGGAGGTTCTTCTAAATTCGGTGGCATGTACCATACCAAACTTTGCAATGCATTGTTTTGTCTTACCTAAGGAGTTACATGATGATCTAGAAAATGTCTTGCAAAATTTTTGACAAGGTACAAATGTCAATAATAGAAAGATACATTGGATGGCTTAATAAAAAAATGTTTACTTTTAAGAATGTTGGGGGTTTAGGCTTTAGAGATCTCAATGCTTATAATTTGGCTATAGTCACTAGACAATACTAACGTCCGGTTAAACACCATGATTTTTTACTTGCACAATTCTTTAAACATTGTTATTTTCAGTTCGGGTCCTTTAATGCTGGTGTTAGATCTTTTTCTTTATGGGTTTAATGAGTTTTTCTTAAGACTCATCTTATATTCCTAGCCAGTGTGTAGTGATATATAATAAGAGACAAGCTATTAATTTTTAGGATGATCCTTGACTCTTTAATCTACCAACTTTTGGCCATATTTCTACACTGGTTGAAAGGATTCACTGGTTACACAACTTCTTGACTTCGAGCGTAGATGTTGGAGGGTTCCTCTTATGAACCAAGTATTTGAACTGAATGATGTTAATATTATACTAAGGATCCAGATTGCTTCTCGTTTGAAAGATGCGTTTATTTGGCACTTTACCTCATATGGAGGTTTTTCTGTGAGCTTCCCTTATATGTTGACCTGTGATATCATTGGATAGAATATTCAGGTGTCGAATGGTATAGATAAACTCGTTTGGAAATCCGTTTGGGAGCTTAGAGTTTGTCCCAAGGTCCTTCATTTTATTTGCAGTGTTTGCATAGTGCATTGGTAGTCAAACAATCATTTGTAGAGAAGATATATGTTACATATGATATGTCATGTCCCTTATCTACTAAGCATGCTAAAATTGTCCCTTTTGTTGACTAGGTGTCATAGATTTAACTCTATCTTAACTACTCTATGTACTTATTTTCTCTTTCATCAATATATTCATGGGTCTCTTCAAGAATTATTGCATGCCTTTCTTCTATGGACATATTCTCAAGATAACGGGTTAGAGCTATTGGCCATAATTTGCATAGGTTTATGAAAGATTTTGGTTTTTCATAATAATCTAATTTTTCAACGGTAAATATTTAACCGTGAATGAGTGATTTTTATGATTTGACATGTTCGATTTTTTACAACTCATTACTTGTGTCTAGCTAGCTTTATATTAATGACTTTGAATAACTTTATTCGTAGTTTATCGGGTTTTATGTCTTTTTTTGGATTAATGTGCACTCAATTTTTTGAGTGTTATTAAATAAAATTCAGTATTTTATCATTCGATAAAAAAAGAGTTAATTAATGATAAATTATATTATTTTATTAAAAAATATTTTAATATAAAATTATTAAAATAAATTATTTTATTCTTAATTAATCCATTTTTTTAATGTAATAGAAATAAGTGGTAACTTGATATAAGAGAGTAACAAAAACTAATTAATGTGTGTGAATTTGGAGCGGCAATTTGAGGCACAACTCAAAAACGGACCCAACAGCATATAAATTATTTTTACTTAAAATTAATTATTAATTCGTCATCATGTTTTACTAATATTATAAATAAATAAATTGAATAAAAATAATAGATGTTTTCATAATATTAAAAAACTGTTGAATTAAAAAAAACCATATAAACATAACACGCCTAATTCATACGAATTTACAACCTAATATGAAAAATAAGCACTAGTTATTTTTCTAGAAAACGGTGAATTAGTTTTAGTTTCAGTTTTTTAAAATTTAAACTTCGGACGAAACTGCCGATATTGTCTATCGACTACTGTTGCTATAATAATTAAGTACATATTATTGGCTTTGAAACGTATGGATACTAACTAGTGGCCCCATTGGGCGTGCTGGAAAATAATTAAGCAGAAAGATCGATGATAAAAAAAATAGTAATAACAATAATAAAAGGAGCTCAAAAAGTAGAACGTACATGAATCATGATAAAGCAATATTAACTAATTGAATGGAAAGTGATTTTAGCATTAGAAGAAGCCCAAGAAAAACCCATAATTTGAGATCTAATTTTTTGACGACGAAGAGAGTCTTTAGCATTTGGGTGTGTACTCAAAATCATTTCACCCAAAGCCTTTCCATGTTTGAGCAAGAACTTAGCCAGAGTAACTTCATTCTCACATTCTACAAAACCATGCATCTTCACTATCTTAACATTACTTAAAAATGACTTCAATGATTCAGTTTGAGATTCCCAATATAATTCTTCCTCTGAGCTGTTTGACATATCCCACAAGTCCCTATTCCATTGCTTTATTTTTATACAATATATAAATCATAATAAACAAAAAAAAATACACATCAATATATTTTCTCATCTCACATATATATTGTTTAGTAGGAATAAAAACGAACTTAAATGATATACAAAACATATATATTTTTAACTATTATATAATATAAGATCTCTACTTACCCTTCTTTCATTCTTGCAAACGTTGATGATATTGATAACAAGGGTATGAAGACTAGGTGAGCTTCTGAATATGCAGGCTAACCCGTGAAGATTATTCTTGTTGAAACTGGTATGCAATTCCAAATATTTCAGGTTGTAAAATGCATCCAGATAAACTGAAAAATAATTATAGTTTGATAACATCTGCAAAAATAAATCAAATTAAATTACTACTTTTTAATTATTAATAATCAAGTTAATTAGTTAGTTACATGCAAAATAATAATAATAATAATAATAATAATAATAATAATAATAAAGTAAGTTATTAATCACAAAGCTATTTGCTAACCTATAAGCAGCTTAAGTAATTACATGCTCTATATATGTTGAATTAATAACTCATAACTTCTTCAACATCAATGCGAATTGCGTTAATAAATAAGTGCAACTAGCATTCTTCTGTACCAAAAAAAGAATATAATTCATGACATGAATGAACAATTTCAGTATGAAGTATAGTTGTTAAACAAAATATAAATTGAATTATCAAAAAAAAAAAATTGAATATTGTTCAATTTATATTAGTCGATTAAAATACCTCAACACATTGGCTTCCAAGTTTTAAGGAATGAACATGAGAGAGACCCGATAAAAAAGTAGAAACACTTTGAAGCTTATCAACACTAATATCTTCATTATGTATTTGAAAAGAACCAATCAAAACCTCTTGCAAATTACTTAAATTCAGAAAAGTACAACTATCCATGACACCGTTATATTCCCAAAGCACTTTTCGAAGTCTCGGTGCATCAATCTTCAACCATCTCTTAACAGTAAAATTAGAATGACAAAAACAGCTAGCTATTCTCACTCTCTCCAACTTTGGACCCGAAATATCCAGACCTTGTAAATACTCACAACTTTCTAGTGTTAAATCTTCAAGACCTTTACACCCAACATGAAGAAACTTCAATCCAAAGCAAGTATCTAAACTCAATTTCTTCAAATGAGGAAAAGATGAATCGGAAAACAAATCTGAAAGGGAGGTTTGGTGGGGGAATATTATAAAGGAAAGAGATAACGATTGAAGAAATCGAAAACCATCCTTCATAACAGAGGAAGGAGGCAAACGGAAACCTGGATGACGTGATTTTAATTTCAAAACGCGTAATGAATCACTAGCAATAACACATCTGGGAAAATTAAAATAGTCTTCAGTAGAAACCTCAACATCGAGTTCTTGAACCTTATGTCTAATCGCTAAACGCATCAAACCATTTAGCCCCGAAAAACTTAAAGGTGCACAAAAACGAAGGGCTCTGATATCAGAGTTTTTATCACGTAATGTTAAGACCTGGGTAATGAAATCGGTGCTTTTAGGAATAATAGAATGTGATTTCCTAGATGGGTTAGAATTTAGGTTATGATTTTCAACTGGGTATGGATTTAATTTGGTGAAATCGAGGTCTGGGAAGGTGGACCAAAGAGATCTCCATCTTTTTGATAAAATGCTGGTTTGAGCTACGGTTCGAATTGGAAGGAGGAAGAGAATGTGGTGAAGAACAGCGTTAGGGAGTTCACTAATACGATCGATGCCTCCATTGAAATTGTAATTAGAAGATTCATCAGTTTCGATGGAGATCAAAAACTTTCTTTTCCTTGCGGATCTTGTTTCCATTAGCTAGGGATAGAATTGTTTTGGTAGTAGAGCCTGCTTTTTACTAGTCTGAGTTTTTGCTGGCAGATGGGATCTGTTTAGGGTTTGAAATTTTCAAAACAGCCAGTGAACTAAGGCGACGTGGGAACCAAATCAACGTTTTTGTTTTATCCATTCATATCTTATTTCAATATTACATGTTATTTATTTATTTATTTATTTTTCCGAAAACTTTTACGAGAAATTAGGTAAAATAACTATAATAATGATATTTTAACAGTAATTTTTATTTTGAGTACTTTTTCGTAAAAATATATATTTTAATTCTATTATTATTTTTATTGTTATATTTAATTAAATTATTATTAATAAATTATTTTTATAACAATAATAATTTAATTTATAGCAAGACAACTACCCAATAACAATCCTAAAATTTCATATATAATAATAAAAATAATATTTTAACAATATTAAAATAGTAAAATTGTAAGGAGTTTTACATTGAACTATAAAGAAAAATATTGATGTCAATTATAACATGAGACTCTATATTGTATATAGTGAAATTTATAATTACTTTTAAATTTTTGTTTTAACTTTTAGAAAATACAAAAACAAATAATAATAAATCAATTAATTAAATTAATTTTTTCATTCAAATATTATATATGTAACTTAAATATAACATAAAATTTACAAGTATAATGTTAGCAGTCTTATGATAATATCATTTTTGCGTTAAGAAAAAATAATTACTTTTAATTTTTTATTAATTTTTTGATATCATACAAATTATACTAAAATTAATGAAAAAAACAAATAACACAAATAAGAATTACTTAGATAAAAAATAAAAACAGCATGAAATAATGAGATAAAAGTATTAAAAAGAAAAACCATGTAACTAATTATTTACAAATGAATCATACTTTAATAAATTATAACTTATAATTAAATATTTATGGTTTAAATAGATGTAAAAATTTTATAAAAAACCAAAATTTATTATCTTTATAAATAATAACTTAATTTATAATACAATAAGTTATATCTATATATTTTTAATTTGACAAAAAAAAATATAAAACTGAAATTTTCATATATTCAAATCGATGTTTTCTCTATTTTCAAAAACTACATCAAAATTTTCCCTATTTTGATATACGGAAATTTTGACATTTTTTTATTATTTTATGAAAATATTAGAAAAAATTTCAAAGATATTTTAAAAACAGTATATCCATATCAATATTTTTATTTTACAAAAATTTTGATGAAAATATCTAAAAATATTAGGATATTTTCATCCATAACTAAACAGTTATGAATGTTAAAAATTAAATTTAAATTGAATCCATTTACTCTTTTAATGTGAAATGTGGGGTTAAGTTTTTTTCCCATAAAACTATATAAAATAAATATAAAATTTGTTATTTTTGTAGTTTAAATTTTAAAATGTATCATAAATGTTATTTCTTCACATTTTACTTTGTAGTTATCAAATGATATGTTGGGTTTTATCTAAAAATTACTTATAATGACACACCAAAATTTATAAAACAAAAATGGGATTCTCTTATTGAATTGAGAAGATATTAATTAGTGTCACAAGTAATATTTTTATTATCATGAATATTAGGGTATTATATTTGTTATAGAATAATATAAAAATGTATTATAATGTCTCTGTATTTAGGAGAATTCCTCCAATAAAATGCAATATTTAAATGTAACGGAATCACTAAAACTTGTACTCTGGGTAGCTATGGCACTAATATAGCAAACAATAGGAATAACAAAAAATAATAATCTTTATATAGATAAAATATTGAGAAATTAAAAAAAAACTTTAAAATTTATATTAATAAAAATAAAATCTCAATAATATTGAACAAATTTTAATTAAAAGATATTCAAGATTGAACGAGTCTAAATCATTATAATTTATTTTGAATAGTATCTAATTAAATCACGTTTAAAGTGAAACGATGTGTCAAATTTTATTTATTGATAAAAATATATGAATTGAATATAAATAATTATTATTTTTATATTTAGAAATTTCAAAGATTTTATTTTATTATTTTAACATCAAATGATAAATTGATTCTCTATATTTGAATTTAACTATATAAGATGTTGAATTCATACTATATTATTGAAATTTATTAAAATATATAATTTAATTTTTTTAAAAATATGTTATAAGTTTTATTATTATATAATAAAATACACATTATTCTCCAAACTATTAAGTAAAAAATATTAATTTTTATAACTTAAAAGAATTAGGTAATTTAGGTCAATTACTACTGAAGTATTATAATTAACGGGATTCATGTGTTATTATTTGTTTATTGAATTGGTTGATTGCCCGCCATTGGTGAGTCGTGCCAATCCCCCGTAACTTGCCGTATTTTACCCATGTTTTTGATTTGTAGCCGAGATGGAGTGGACGGTTCGGCCTGGTGGGGTTTGTGTTATCGTTGTAGAAAAATGTGGGGATCGAGAAATTAAGGAAATTGTAGGTTTTGTTTAGGAAGTCAAAGATTTATTTTTTCAATCAATGTTACATTTATTGGGTTAAGAATGACTTGGATTATTATGATGGTAAAAAGTTGACCGTAAGTTTTTGGCAATTTTGTTTTCGTTGACCTAAATTTGGTATTTTGGATTTGATTTCTTGTTAATGAAATACATGTATATATTTATTGTCATGTGTAAAGTTCGAATGATACTCTATATGTTCTTTTACCTAAATTCTTATTATCAGAATGCAAAATCTAAATCTTTTAAATTTAATTTGATGATTTAATTAATTCAAATATATCGATTTTTTTTAAATCGGATATAAAAATATTGATATTAAAATTTATTTATAAACTATTATCATATATAAAACATGATATATACAAATTTAAATTTTTGAAACATATATTATTATTTATATTCATAACTAAAAAAATTAAAATAATAAGAAATATATTTGTATAATCGTTAAATTATTTTAAATATTTATATTTATTTCTTAAATTAAAATAATAATATCTAATATAATTATGATATGTATAATATTTAAATATAACATAAATAAAATAAAATATGTATTTATTTATAATTTAATAATAATTTCGTCTGGATTAAATATAGTGGATTATAAAACATGTTAATTTAAATTTGAATCAATTGTATAATTTTTAATTTGAATCCAATCTTACAATAAAATTTATCAATTTAATCTGATCCAAATCTGATGAACTAGATCAAAATCAAGTTTTTAAATTTAAATAAATTTATTTGTTTATATAGTTTGTTTATTAGTGTGCCATAATATCTTTAAGGTTAATTAATCTTGTTATCCCACCTGTAAACTGAACACAGTTATTTTAAATAAAAATGAATGAAATAATTAATACAGTGATTGCATTTTGAGATGTCAAGTAGTACGATATAATGGGCACAACTCATCCCGTCAATTACTAGGATGGGCCTGTGACATTAATAATTTTTTTGGGACGGGATGGTATATGGGCTTTGCTAGGATGACGCGTGCTAACCCATTAGTTTTGTATATAAAATTATTCTTTTTACATTTCTATAAAATAAAAGCAAATAAGTTAAAAAAAAAATATAGTCTAAAACAAGAGAGACCTTTTGCTCCTACATCAACATCAATGCATTTCACCTCTGTTATTGTCGTTGTTGTCGATTCGTATCCGTTGCCATATTTGTTAATTCAAAATTATTTGTATAATTTTATTTATTTATCCATTCAAATTTTGTTATCTATCTTTAATCTTCAAAATATTATTGCTTGAATTCATTCACTCAATTCATTTTCATTGTTCTTTGCTTTTTTTAATGGTTTGATATCTCAAATCTTTATTTTTGGGTTTTAAATAACACATTATTACAAGATTTTGATTAAATCTTCTTACACTTTTCTCAATAGATTGAAACTTTGAATTGGCGGTATTCAAACCTCAAAATACTATTTTATCATTATATAGTAAAATACATCAACATTACCTTTTATGTTGCTTTATTGTTTCTGTTTTGCGAGGTATATATAACTATGAGATTTCTTTTTTCTTTTTTTGGGACATTCGGCAACTTTTGTACGCTTACTGCTTGCATTCCTCCTCTTTTTTTAAATATTTTATAAAAAAAAATGAGTTAGCTAGGAGTATGTTTTGTACGATGCTATTTTTTTTTATTCATTCCCTTTTCTTCCCTTTATTAAAAAAAAATGTATTATACTTATAAATATAATAAAATGGGATTTAAATTACAAATAATATAAATAAACACGTTGTGAGAGACACAAAATAAATTTATCTAAATATTACATACAATATTTATTTTTTATAAATTTCAAACTGAGTGTCCTCAATCGATGTTCTGATTGTACTTAAGATTCTCTCTTCTAAATAGATTTTTTTACATGATTGTGAAACTAAAATATGGTATTATTCCCAGCTAAACAAGCTTTATAGGCCCTCCATCCCTTCCTCCAAAATCGGTGGGTACAAGTGAAAAATTCTAACTAGTTTTAGGATGGTGGAAAAGCGTTCATGCTGGGCAGCAAGTGACAAAATCGTTGAAAAATAACAAAAACAATTTTTTTAAAATTTATAATTATAAAAATAATAATTTTTATATTTAAATTATATATTTTTATTAAAAAAATTTATAATATCATTTTACATTAAAGGTCATTTATTTAGATTCAATTAATGTAAATGAATTGTTATTTTTGTTATAATTTTTAGAACATTATTTTTAGTAATTTCCCAAACGAGAATGATGCATATTGTTCGAATATAGAAAGTTCGCTTCATCAACATTTTCATAATCAATCTGCAGTTGTATTATACAAATTTGCACAGGACTATGAGCCATCAATACACCAGAGTTTGCATGACTTCAGAACATCCATTGAGGATTTTCAAAGGAGATTTAATTCAAACATTCAGGTTCATTATTTTAAAGTTGAAAAAAAATGTTGATAGAGAAAATCAAAAGATACAACAGCTATTTTTACACTGTACAAATGAAGCATAAACGGGAAGTGCTATAATAATATTTACTATCTCAATCTAAGTGATACGATCCATTCTTTAATGTTCTGTTAAGAATGCTTAATCACCTCAAAAGGTCGAGAAATCCCATGTACTACGAAATTATGTGAAGAAAACATATTAGGCTGTATAACTTTGACTCCATTGATTACCAGTCCATGCTTTAGCTTTAAACTACAAGCAACTTCAAGTTGTTGACCAAAAGCCAGCGTCTTGAGTCTTGTTCCAACAGACAGTGAGCTGAGATCTTTGTAGGTTAACCTCTGGGGTACAATATGAAATCTCACTAGTGACTGAAGCAAAGATGAAGAAGATGGAAAAAGTTCCAATCTTAGAGGAACAAAGATAGTCACGGAATTTAAAACAGTGTGATCTTTAAGAATTTTTTGAAGAACAGAGTGTAACCCAGCTGCATATGAGACGAACCCATGTGAGTTGAGAAATCGAATAATCAAAGGCCATTCAACCAAGTTCTTGGATTCAAGAAAATTATCTGAAACTACGCTTGAATTGGAATCACATGTTGGTTCTTGAATAACTTCATAACCTGCACGGACAATTCGAGGATTCAAAGAAGTAAAAGGCTTAGAAACCCCATGAATTGAAAATGACTCTGCAAGAAATATATTAAGATGTGAAATCTGGGCATGATTGATTTTAATCAATCTTTTTCTGGGATCGATTTTGGTGATGGCCACTTTCTTTTTCTGATAAAGGGTTGGTAAGCAGATTCCTTGAGACTGGTTGAAGAGAAGTGACATTGGAAGATTAAGAGGAATGGTGTGGTATTGTAGAACATCTTTTAGGAGCCATGGAGGGAGAGAAGGGTAAGAGAAGGCTGAATCTTTGAGGACAAAGATTGTGGAAGAATTGGATGAGGAAAGGAAGAGCTCAGGAGAGATCTGAAGAAGGTTGGCCATGAAGTTGAAGCCGGCTTTTCTGACAGCTCTGGAGGCATTGAGAGAGAGTTCATGGTGGGTGGTTCTGGTTGACGACGATGAGTCATTAGGATTTGAACGAGTTGAAATGGCAATAAAGGCTAATATTACTGAAGTGATGAAATATATTGATGCCTTCCACCATCGCCCACAGCAATACGCCATTTGAGACTTATGAGTTCCTGTCCAAGTAAGGAAAATTGTTTTGTTTAGAGGAAGAAAGGGGAGGTAAAATTGACGGGCTTTGTTTTTGGTTGTTTTGGGAGAAAGAGGTAACTTCAGAATTTAGGTTTGTGATTCGTCGTTCCTGGGATTTGGACTTATAGAGAGCTTCTAAATCAGTCCCATGTATTTTAAAAAAATAAAAATTCACAATGTCACCTTAAATTTAATTACTTTAATAATTTATAAACACTAAATACTTTAATTATTTTACTCCATTTTAACCAAATTATTTTGCATTTTTTTTAACTTTTTGAAACATTTTTAACTTCAAATATTTCTATTTAATTCAATCCAATTTAAATTTAAAAAAAAAAAGATAGCAGAAATTGAAAAAGTCTAAAATATCCCACAGTAAAGAGACCAAAGTTTTTTTTCTTTTTATGTAAACTCACTCTTTAAGAAAATTAAAATCATAAAATATATTTTTTATTAAATCAGCCCACAAATATTTTTATTTCACCATAAAGAAAAATATAAATTGAACTTGATAAAAACCTAACTCAATAACGATTTCTGAGAAAAGCAAGCAAATAACAATTCTTAAGGCAAGACCAAAACTTTGTTATAATCCATCCTTACCCCAGCTATCAACCCAAAAAAAGATATCCAAAAAGTAAGCGACCAGGAAATGGAAAGCAAAATATAGATAGTTCTTATTTCTAGGTAGTCTTGTCCGCCTTTGCAGCACTGGCAGCTGCTTGCCCACGGAGACGACCAGTCCTCCTTGCTGCAATGAGACCAACTTTTTGCCCGGGAGGGGCATCACGTCGAACAGTACTGGCATGACCAATGTGCTGGTGGTTACCACCACCATGGGGATGCTCAACAGGGTTCATAGCAACACCACGAACCTTGGGCCAGCAGTTCCTTTTGACCCTGAACTTGTGATATGCATTTCCAGCCTTCAACATAGGCTTCTCTGTCCTGCCTCCTCCTGCAACCTGTCCCACCATAGCTCGACAAGCACTTGGTACAATCTTCTTAGCACCAGATGGCAACTTAACTCTGTTAAAAAAAAAGGGATAAGGAAAACAACAATTAAAGGGGCCGATATACTATGGGTAAGAATGAAGTAGTAGGTACGAGTGAATACATCAATGTAGTATACATCACCAGTTGGTGACAGAAATCAAAAGGATAATCTTGGCAAGTAACAAACAACACAAAAAGAAAGTTATAAACAGAACAATAAACGAAAACAAAAACAATCCCAAACATTCTTAAAAAGAACAACAGCATGAAAATTCGCCTGAGCAGCAAAAATAGTTACATTAAAATTCGGAAAGGCGAGAGAGATGTGAAATATACTTTCCTAGTGCGTCAATAACTATGTTGGATAATACTTAATAGACTACAGTAATAAAGCCAACAATCACAATGGATCACCAGAAAGCAAAAATAAATGAACCATATATATATCAAAATCAAAAAGAAACTATCATTCACAATGAGTTCCAGTAAAAATAAATAACAGACAGAAAGTTTTTATGCCTGCGTGCTAGGCTAACTTCATAAGCTCAATGATATAGGAACTTGCTTGAAGAAACAGACAGGAAACTCGCACCATACAACCAACAAACCCGAACAAATTAATTACCGACAGAATAAGTCTGGAAATGATGAAGAGTTTTCCTAGAAATCTACACACATCACTAGTAGCCTAGTACCGGTGCAACAAACATGGAAACCTAGTGCAAAAATAATTCAATGAGTTTTATAAGACTAAAAAATTACCGAATCAACAATCACAGTAGAGCTCCAATTAAGATAGCAAAAATAATCTGAACCAGATTGAAAGGGCACAAAAATGATGAAACATTTAAACTAAAATTAAAGGCAAAAAAAAGGTAAAAATAACTCAGTATACACAGGTAGTTCTAAGAAAATAAGTAAACTACTAATCCTTAGATCTTAAAAACTCAGTCCGCGTATTTCATTCAAACACTACAAGAGAAAGTAACACAGCGTAATATATACCTAGAAGTCCCGTTGTCAGGGTTGTGACTGATAACAACAGCATAGTCGCCTGACGCCCTGGCCAAGACTCCACGGTCACCGACATGGTGCTCAACATTGCAAATAACGGCACCCTCGGGGATTGAACCAACGGGAAGAACATTACCAACGACCAGATTGGCTTTCTTACCACAATATACGAACTGACCAGTGTACATACCCTCGGCGGCGACGAACTGCTCCTTCTGCTTCTTGTAGCGGAAAGGGTGGCGAAAAGTAACTCGGGCGAGTGGAGCACCACGACCCGGGTCGTGGATGATTTCGGTGATAACTCCCTTCAGGTAACCATTGCGCTCGCCGAAGTCAAGAGAACGGAACCGAGCTGGACCCTTACGGTGGTGAGTGTGGGACTTGAAGACAGACCCAGCACCCTTACGCTGGGCTCGAATCACACGTCCCATTGCTGTTAACGCAGGCGCTTTGGGGATAGGGGAAGGGGTTAGGTTTCTAGATTCAGAGCGGCGGAAAGAAATGCGAGCAGATGAAGTATATACTAGGGTTATCCTGTTCGGATTTTGGGTTAGCGTTATTTACCAAAATATCATTTTGTCTGTATTACTATGTTTTTTTCCCACCGAAATGTGTGGTATAATTTTATTTATTATTCGTAGACTATTAAATTTTATAAATTTTATAAAAATATAATTTTATTTTATTTTATTAATTATATATCATTAAATTTTAAAAATATTATCAATATATATATATAGTTTATTGTTAAGTGGATAATGTTTTCGTAACATTTAAATTTTAATAATATAAAAATAAAAATAATTAATAGAATTTTATATTTTACTAAAAGAAATGTGACACAGTAAAAATTTATCTAAATAATATCATAATAAATAAATTATTCATTTTTTTAAACTAACAATTTTAAGAATCAAAACACACGTTATTTAACTAATATTTCTAAAAACGTATTCAACTATTTATGCTTCCATCGTCGCAATATTCTAAACATATTAGTTTGAAAATTGTGGTAACAATCAGTTATAAAAGCAATCAAAAATCATATTAAATATTTGTTATAAATCATTTGAAATATCCAGTAATTGATTGTATTCTGAACTTAAATTGAAATTTTAAGTACAAATTCCATTATTAAATGAGTTTTTCAATTATTTTTCATATTAAAGAAAAAGATTTAATAATAATGCAAATCAAGATTGATTCAAGCTTAAAAAGGGAGTTTTTTTATCTATCATTCGATTTCTTTATACGTTTATTTTATACTTCTCAATTTTATAATTTTATTTATTTTTGTATATTTTGAATTTGATTGTTTCATCCATCAATAGAATTCTATGTATATTAATTTATGCTTCTAAATTTTATTAAATTCTTTTCTTATTTGTACATTTTATTTTAATAAAGAGATATAGAGATAATACAATAAGTAACAAAACAATATATAAACATGATTTATAGGTTAATTATTATCTAATTTTTTCATACATAACAAAATATTATAAAAATAAATCTACGTGAACTCACTTAAATGATATTACAATGTATTTAATTAATAATTTTTAAATAGCTTAAAATTATACACAAAATAGAATATTATGATACAACATGATGTAACATGTTACATTATAAAAATCATATTATAACATCTTACATCATTTAAAAATAAACTCTAATATAACATGTTACATTTTTTTAATATATTTGTTATATTAACAAGTTTTAATACTTTGTCTTTCTTTGTTTATATGTATCTTTTTTATATTTTTTTATCTAATATTATAAATATAATGTAACTTTTTATATTTATTAAATAGGTGATACAAAATTGAAGTATCTTTTATTCATAATGGACAATAGATGTTTCTTGAATGAGAAGAAAAAATATGTAAATGATATCTCAAAGAAAATATGCATAAAAAGTAATATGATTTTATAGAAATTGAGAAAAGAAATATGTGATGTATTGCATATAGGTGGAGATATCGATACCAAGATGAAATATAAAATGGGATTTATATAGTCATAAGTTTAAAAGATGATAAAAATGTAGAGTATTTCATCATTATAAAGTTAAAAAGTACAACAAATTGAATGTAACTCATACAATTCAACAACATAAGATATCAATCTAGCTTCAAATTCTAATTATGTAATACTCAAATAGTGTGATTGATTTAACAATAAATTCATATATAGAATAAGAGTTATTCAACGAGAAGGTTTTCGATAACAAATAAGATCTTAAGCTACATGTCCCAACGTTAACAATAACTAAGAGGTTCTATAATTAGATTAACAACTTCATTAAGACAAACATTATAATAAAGTGTAAAGATGAAAATTGTTATCGGAGATTTACCTCAAACAATATTGGACAATAAGAGGTAGTCAAGGTTACTTACAATAAAGATCATTTATATTCACAATAAACAACATAATCTGAAGAAAAAAAAAACAAAAAACAACCCAATGCATAGCTTACATTAAAGAACGTCTCCAATGTTGAATAACTTTTCAATCTAAAAGTGTTTGGATAATGAGATATTGATACATGTATCTTATACAACACACTATATAAATACCATAAAACAACAAACATCATGCAAATATTAAAATAAATAACGATAAAAAAATAGTTCATGATAATTAAATTCAAACAATAATAAAGTGTATACTTATAATGCCTTGAGCAATCCACCGAACCTTTTTAAAAAAAGTGATGAAATCCTACTTATCTATAGTCAAATATTGATATTGAATTTAATAGGATCACTAATAAAAAAAAATAATGTAGAATAACTATGCAAAAAACATACAAATATATTGAAAAAGAAAAACATAAAAATACATACGAAGATTTCTTTCTAAACCAATCATTGAAATGCTTGTCTCAATCCTCAAGCAGGGGTTGGTAAGGATAGATTTAACGCTTTGATATCTCATCGTCTTCACAAATATTAATAAACCTATATGAATAGTCAACATGAGATATCAATCCCACATATTTAAGGGAAGGTTCCATTTGTATTCTATCGTAAGTAACAAACATATTGACTAAAAATTTATATTGATGGTTTAGTTGATCTTGTGTCTCTCCCTAACATAAAAGTGGATATATATTTGAAATATGAAACATAAAGATCAAACCTTATCTTAGATCCAAAATTATAGAATTATATATATTGATCCAACTAATCAAATATATTATTGTCAAATTTTGGATCATAAAATGAAGAACATGAAGTCTTCGAAACTATTTGTGAAGTTTCTAAATCAAGGTTAAGATCAAAAGTGGGCTTGTATACATCATCAACATTAGACATCTTACCACCAATATTACTCTTTATAGGTTGGACCAATGTAGTACAAACCTTAGTGGAAGACTTGTATGATTTGAAAGTGTATTATAATAATAAAAAAAATCAAATCAATGATAAAATTGATTACTAATGTAATACCAAAAACTAATAATATTATATAATAATTATAATTTATAGATTGAGAAAACCTTAAAAAAATAATTATAAAATTCGCACGGAATCCATCAATAATAGCTCCATACTCATCAAACCTCCCATCAAAATAATCTTTTTACAAACTAAACTTGTCATCAATATATGACATCGACTTCTTATAAAAATCATCAAAGTTAACATTCAATGACTTTAATATTTCATCCAATCACTCTTTCCAATATTTTTTTATTCACTACTAACTTATCCCTCAACAAAACATCATCAATGTGTTCATATTGTGAACTTCTACTTTAGGACAAATTCATCTCATCATAATAGATTACTTCAACATGTGACAAAAAATATTTAAAATAAGGGACATGTCATGTGCTAATACAATATTCATATGAACCTACCAGAAAACAACATAATAAGTAACATCATCAAAATATAATAATACATCAAACACACTAATTCAAAAACTATTTAACAAGTTACATGTTATATATAACATATTATGTTGGCTATTACATACATTGTAACTTATTATGTAACATATTACATTATATGTAACAAGTTATAGAACATGTTACATCAAAATATATTCATATTTTACCTTTAATCTAACATATTACATCATATGTTAACAAATAATGTGACTAACAATGCAACGTGTTTCAAAACATACCAAAAATGATGTAACATGTTACATATAATGAAAATAATGAAAACAATATGTTTAATACTTAAAACATACCAATAAAAATACAACGATTTAAAATTACACATTATTGCATAAGGCTTATCAAGAATCAGCTTAACTGGAGTTAGTTTCAGGTTGATAACAGTTAATCACCTTAGCATTGTTAGGAATTCTTCATTCAAGCAAACATCTAGTTTATTCCCAATATCTGAAATGACATCATATGTCTAAACTTGGAACACCAAATGTATTTGAAAACGAGCCTTATCTTCATTATTTTGTTTCAGCTTAGTTTTCTATTTTTTTGATCCTTTCCCAAAGCCACATTACACATATATACATCATCTTTGTTCAATCTACCAAATAATAATTTAAATAAAATATCAACCCAATGATAAGAATTGAACTTATCCTAATCAGCAGCCATTAACAATGCTTCTCTACAAACAAACAATTTTTTTCAGTTTACTAAGTAAACCTCACTTTAAGAAGTAAATCAAACAAATCATAATGATATCTTCTTCTGCAACATCAACAAACTCAAAATCATAACAAACAACTTACTTCATTTTAGAAGTCTTACTACTTGAACCAACCTCTTTTGATTTCGTACCACCATTCTTTTTATGGGTAGTAACGAATTGAGGATTAGACCTCCTAATACAATCCACCAAAAACTCAAGATATTTGATAGTATAAAACTTACTAAAATACTTGTTAAGAAATGAAGTTGAATCCTTATTGACATAAATATACTCATCTTCATTCAATAACTTAACACCAATAGCAAGCCAAAATTCAATGCGAGAGAACCTAAACATTTTAGTACTTATATGAAACCATATCTCTCTCATGGATTTATAAGGGAGACATTTTCTTAACAATAATGAATGGATCAGTTGCCCACTAAATCTATAGTTTAGTAAATTATAAAATTTGTTAAAGCATAATTCTTAAAAATTTAATTTTTGACCCTCATTTAATATACTTTTTATACAGGTCATCACTATTCGAGAGTGTGGCATTACAACTACAATGAACATTAAAATCGTAATTCATTCCAAAAAGGTTATTAAATGATAAGTTATTTTCAAGTTATGAGACCTATATATAAATGAAAAAAAAACATATCAAATGTACATCTAATAATAAAACATATGTAATAAACTATAATAAGATTAAAATTAAAAAAACACAAATAATATATATCACATACACAAAATACATGAAAGTAGTGTATGTGTATATATCAAACTAAAAAATTTAAACTAATTTAACATAAGAATTAAACAATGAAACTTGTTAAATTAACATTCCATTCTAATGTAAAAATGTACATTAAAAATATACCAAATGTTTCTATGAAAATATCATTTTAAAGATTATAAAATCTAAAAATATTTTAAAAAAATATGTACAAAGTGTGTAAAACATAATAGATAATATATAATATTTTTAAAAAATAAGAATAAAGTCGAAAAAAATAATGTAACTTGTTACATTAAAATACTAATACAATGTAACAACATACAATTGTAAGAAAAAAATGAGCCTCATCATCCTCCACAAACAGACAAGTCTTCTTAGACTGATTTGATAAAGTAGTATTATCACTTTTTCTCTTAGACATTATACAACAAATTTAGATTCAAAACATTCGAATTAAAAATAAAACAACATATCATACAACACAAAAAACTTATAAAATGAAAAAACATAGAATCTTAATAAAAAATGAGATAGTAACACATGAACACAAAAAATAAAAAAAATTTATGTTTTGTAATGATTAAACTTCAACGTATACCAATTGAGTAAAAAAACAAATAAAAACAAGTCAAATAATGATATAAAAACAATATACGAAAAATACAAATATTGAGTAAAATTTGAGAAAGATAAGTGAATAAGTTTAAAGAAAACTTACCTCAATAAATGACAAAATAAATACACAAAATAAGCTTCTTGTGTAATGTAACAAAATCGTATTGAGTGAATAAAAAAAATGAAACAAAAAACCTTCACAACTCTATGAAGAACAAAAAGATAACTCATACAAATTAGGTATATACAAAATAACAAACAAAAAACACAACAAAAACATAAAAGAAGAAAAAACACATACCGAAAAAATGAGTGAATAAATTCAAGAATATTTATCTCAATAAATAACACAATATTTCAAGAAGTAACGAAACATAAATTCAAACAAAAACAAAATCGAACACAAAATCACAAAAAATATCAAATTTGTATAGAAATAATTAATAAAATTAAACTAAATTTTTTAAGAAACTATGAATTATACAAATATATACGTAGTCTCTAAGAAATATACTAAAATAACAAGAAAAATAAAAAAAATATACAGCATAAAAAATAAAAAAAACAAGAAGAACACACCGTTTCCTGACGACGAAGACGAAGAATAACACTGAAAATTTGAGAAAAATGAGAACGAGAATCAAGGAAACAACAGAGCTGGATACCTGAGAGAAAAACCAAATCAAATCAAACAGATGATATAACATTTAAGGGCAAAAACGTCTTTTACCTCCACGAAAACGTCATGATGTGAAAAATATAATTTGGTGGATATGGGCTTTATTCTGATCCAATTTCACGTGATACTGGGCCCAACAAAAATGTCCTAACAATAATCCTCGCTCAAAAAGAAATATTATTAAATTAAAGGAGTTCGTTGTTCCAGATCCTTCTTCCGTCTCCCTCGCATTCCTTCATCTAGCTGAAAGTTTTCTCACCCTTCTCACATTCAGCAATTTTTCCTGCGAATTTCAAGAGCAATCGAAATTTTGCCATCATTCGTTTTCAGGGGTTAGGTTAAAAGATTTAACATTTAAGAACAAAGATATGCTCCGTCGGTCTAATCGAAGCGTAATCAGACTCTTTGGCATTCAAAGCTATCTGGACTGGCACTGATATTACAAGCTGAATTTTGTGCCTTTTCTCATTTTTCACCACTGACTAGCTTTCTGTAGAGGAGGTTCTTTGCATTTTCCCCTTCTATAATTCATCTTTGCATCTGTTTTCTTATTCCCCCTTATAATTCTTATTATTCTCTCTGCTTTAATTAACAGTGAAGGCGCACTCCATATATGATTTTTTTTCTCTAATTATTGTGTCTAGTTTGAACGGATCCATGCATGCCCAATTAGAGTTTATGATATTTTAGTGTTAGTTGAGGTCTTGAGGAAATATAGTGATTGATTAAGAGTTTAGAAGACGCATTTGGTAATAGATTTTTCATAAGTATATATTAGTCATAAGACTAAGGATTTTGATATATGAGGTGATTTGGTGTAGATTTTGACATGTTTTGAACAGATTTGAAACCTTAATATTAATTGAAAACAACTTAAATCGTGTAACACAGAGTTGTCAGATTATCTGTTTCTAACATTTCCTCATTGCCAATGAATTCATGGGTGTTAGATTATATTCTTAACTACTGGATAGTTTCTTTCTTTCTTTTTTCATTTGTTTTTTCATTTATGGGTGGACATTGATAATTTCACATGATTTTAGAACATGTGAATTGATACAGTAACTAACATGATTTATATATTATTTAATATTTTGATTGAGCTGTAATATTGTACAATTACTGGTCCATACGTTGGAAAGACTATCCGAGATGACAAATTTTCTCTCTTCCTTTAATCTGTATTTGTATGACTCTCTAAGTTATTCCAATTTTTAAAATTGTTGAACCATTACTAGGAGACTAAGAATAATGGTAGGTAGTGTATAAACTAATTTTGCAGTTATTGGTTGATATGCTGGAATAATATTTAAGAGAGTATAATATATGCTTGTTACATTGCTTGTATTCATAATGGTTCGTGTATTGATGCTAAAATTTTCAAGGGTGTTTCTTTGCGGGTTTTGAAACATAGACGGAACTAAAAATTCTGGTTTTGGATGCCAAATGACAAATTTATCCCTATATATATACATAGAGAGAATATATAGTAATTATATTAGTAATAATAATTATTTTTTGACAAAGGTGGTAGAATATGCATTAAAAGTAATGTTTCATATTGATTAAATATGGTTGAGTTTATAAGGAGTGTGTATGTTTTCACTCATTGGATTAACTTTTTAAGATTTGAAGATTCATAGTTTTTATGGACTTTGACATGGTATCAAAGCTTCAACTCATCAATAGGACAAGAAAAAAATTAATGGGTCTCTAAAAAAAAGTGAGCCTTGCAAAAAGAAAAAAGGATAATTGACTTAAATAAAATTAAAATATAATAAAAATAGTTTAAAAATACAATATGTTAAGTGATACGATTTACAATTTGAAAGGAGATGTTAGTGTATAAAAAAAATATCTCACATTGAGTAAGAAAGATATTGGTGTAGTGTTCATGTAGAGGTTAAACTTTTAAGATTTGATGATTTATATTACTTATATATATTATAAAATTTACAATATGGAGTGGAATATGAGTTAAGATAGAACTTTGTGTTTGAATTTTCCTTCGAGCTAGTTTTGAATTCTCAATATTTTCTTTTATTTTTGGGTAACAAAGTTTGTTATAGCGTATGAGTTATCACCTCTCTCCCTTTGACTTATAAATATCTGTTACTTCCCTTTGGCTATTTTGGTGACGTCCAAGGATCCATGAGTTGGCTGATTTTTTTTTAGTTGATGAAATCTAATTTGTGTAGTATGCATGTAGGATAGGATTAATGGGGAAGAAGTTGTTTGATGAGGATGACTCTAATAACGATGATTTATCGAAGATAGAAATCGACAAGGAGTATGCTCGTAGGTACGAGCACAACAAGAAGCGTGAGGACCTCCAGCGTTATGAGGAGCTAAAGAAGATGGGCCTTGTTTCTCATCAATCAACAAAAGAAGAAACAGAAAGAGATGATAGCGATTCTGAAGAATCAGATGACGATGACAACAATAACGAAGTATTGGCTCATTCCAGGGAGAAGGACTTGGAATTCTTTAATGCATTACTAATGGTCAAGAAGCAGCATCCAATTTTGGGGAACAAAGAGTTGGAATTATTCAAGCATAGAGTGGAAGATGAAGCAGAAGATGATGATTTAGAGAAGAAAAAGAAGATGTATTTGAAGGATGTGGTAGCAAGGCATCTGATTGAAGAAGGTCCTGAATTTACTAATAAAGATGGAGATGATATTGGTAATAAAAAGAAATTGAGTTACAATGAAGAGCAGGAGGAGATACGCATGGCTTTTTTGGATGCTGTGGAAGCCAATGGGGGAGAGGACGATGGAGGAGATTTGTTTCAAGTAAAGGAAAAGGAAAGAGTTGGTGAGGATGAGAGTGATGATGGGGAGTTTAAGAAGAAACTGGACGATTATTTTGGGGATGAAAGTGGTGATTTGGATGAGAATTCTTTGTTTTTGAAGGAATATTTTATGAAAAAGATGTGGGTTGATGATAAGGATGGGGCTGAACATGTCGACATTGGGGATACAGAGTTTGATGTGCTTTCAGATGATGAAAAGGAGATTGAGAAGCAAGAGGAGTATGAATATAGGTTTCAGGAGAATGCTGGCGATCGTGTTATGGGGTATTCTAGGGAAGTTGAGGGTTCTGTTAGGAAGAAGGTGAATGCTAGGAAGGAGCAAAGGAAACATAAGGAAGAGAGAATTGAGATTGCTAGGTTGGAGAGGGAGGAGGAGTTGAAGCATTTGAAAAATTTGAAAAAGAAAGAGATGGATGAAAGGATAAATAGAATTATGGAGACTGCTGGGATTAGAGAGGAAGAGGTTGTTCCTTTGAGCACTAAACAATTAGAGGAGGAATTTGATCCTGAGGAGTATGATAAGATGATGATGAAGGCCTTTGGTGAGAAGTATTACAATGCTGACGATGCTGACCCAGATTTTGGCAGTGAAGAGGATGAAGAAGGTGGAAAAATTAAGAAACCTGATTTCGAGGAAGAGGATGAGTTGCTTGGACTTCCAAAAGGTTGGGATCGTGATGAGGATGATGGTTTCATTGCTGCAAGGAAAAAGAATTTAAAGCCTAAAATGGAGAATGACAGTGATAATGAAGAACAAAAAGAAGTGGTTGAGGAAGGTAAGCGGAAGAGGAAGCGGAAAAAGGTAGCGCTTTTAGAGAAGGCTAAAGAGGCAATGATGGAAGAGTACTATAAGTTGGATTATGAGGATGTGATTGGAGACTTGAAAACAAGATTCAAGTATGCCAAAATAAAACCAAATCGATATGGATTGAGCACGGCTGAGATATTAATGATGGATGACAAGGAGTTAAACCAATATGTGTCAATGAAAAAGCTTGCTCCTTATATGGAGAAAGATTGGAAGCTCCCTAATAGCAAGAGATATGAGTTGAAAATGAGGACCAGAGAACTTCTTCGAGGAAGAATACAAAATGATCTCAGAGCTGGCAAGAAGAAGAAATTGAGGCATGATACCAAGAAGTCAACTTCTTCAGCCATTGTAACCGATGAGAAGGAAAAATTACAATCAGCAGACACACAGAATGATACTTTCAAAATGTCCAAGAAAGCCAGGAGAAAACAACGACAAGGCCAATTTAAACCATCAAGACTCATGTTATATGGAAAGATGGATCTGAAACCTAGGAAAAAACAAAAGCATTAACCATCGACACTTCACAGAGGTTTGTCTTTCATGAACTCATAACTTGAAGTAGCCAGATTCACTTTGTCAACTTCTTCAGCCATTGTAACCGATGAGAAGGAAAAATTACAATCAGCAGACACACAGAATGATACTTTCAAAATGTCCAAGAAAGCCAGGAGAAAGCAACGACAAGGCCAATTTAAACCATCAAGACTCATGTTATATGGAAAGATGGATCTGAAACCTAGGAAAAAACAAAAGCATTAACCATCGACACTTCACAGAGGTTTGTCTTTCATGAACTCATAACTTGAAGTAGCCAGATTCACTTTCGTTTTTGTTCTTTGTGATCATTTAGAATTTTTTGGGTTTCTTTGTTTCTATCCAATGAACATATAATTATAGTTAATCTAATGTAGCTATTTCTTTTTTCTTTTTTTGAAAAAGAAATATAATATAGCTCTGAGCAGCTTGCTAGTATATTCGTAATGATGACTACCATGGAGCTAGTATATTCTTGATGATGAGTACCATTACTCCATCGGTAACAAAAAGCTTATTAGCGGGTTTTTCGTACTTAGCCCAATATATATATATATATATATTTTAAAAAAATTTACAGTAATAGGCATGATATAATTTTTTTTATATATAATTAGTTTTATTTTTAAACCTTATAAAAAATATATGTTTATTTTATTTAACCTAAATAAACATAAATTATATTTTTTAACTTTATATGAGAATATATATATATATTACTTAAGGGGTAAAGTGAAATTATATTAGATAATTATCATTTATGCAAGTGTAAATTAAAAAAAATGTTATTTTTGTTATTTTGAATTTAAGGTTTAGTAGTTATGTAATATTTTGAAAAAAAAAGGGTTGCTTAGTTATCCCTTTTAAATGATGCATTTATTAGAGATACCGTATTTTTTAGAGTATTTATATTTTTAATTTGGTATCTTTTTTATTTTTATTTTCAATTAAGATGTATAAAATATCCTTTTGAGATATCTTAATTTTTTAAAATTATTATCAAATACGATCAAAATACATATCAATAATCTAAATAGATATATCTAATATATCATTATTAAAAAATACCAAAATAAATATATAAGGTTGCTTTAAAATTACCAAAAATTACCAAAACTAAACTTTAAAGGTGGTAAAATAAACGTATAAAACCCCCTTTGACTTTATTACATCAAGAGAATATTTTATTTGCTATGGATAAGCATAAGCTGAGGACTTTAGGAGAGGTTCCTCTAGAACCAAATTAAATAATACTACTTAAATTTTTTCACATTTTATATTTTAATCTTTTTACTATTTTCTTATAATTTAATTCCTTTGTTTTTTTTTTACATTTTAGCTTTATTTTTTCTTACAATTAGTTCCTTTATTTTTATTTTTATTTTAAATTTTTTTGTACTTCAATCTCCTTATACTCTTTTGTACTTTTGAAGTTATAATTTTGTCCTAAATTTTAGTCCCTTTATTATACTCTCCCTTAAGTATATATATTTTATCAATTTTTTTAACATTTCTTCATAAAAGTTTAAAAAATTCACTACAAAGGATATAATTTTTAATTTTTTTAAAATATAAAGAGTCATTTATTATTTATTATTTCATTAAAATATTCAGGTATTTGTAATTTTATTTAAAAAACAAAAAAACTTAGTATCCAATTTTTATTGAAAATTTGATACAATCTCTATTCGTTACTTTTGGTTGCCAGCTTGCATTGCATACGGAGAAATGGTTGAATAACAATGGAAAACGACTTCCCCTACAAAAAGTGGCATGCACTGTGGAAAACTCACCATTTAATATAAATACTCCAGATAAATAAAAGGACCACACACTAAGTAACAGCTCATTAGAACTTTCCTTTATCGAAACTGTACAACTAAGATTCGATCTCTGTTGAAGAAATAATCAACCCACCATGAATGGTATAGAAAACAAGCAACAATTGTAGGGCTGAAAAAGCATATTCCTTTTGCTATACAAACTATAATGTAATTCTTAACAATGCAAAATCTGTATCATGAGCAAAATTTAGGCAAAGATCTTGCATTACTCTGACTTGGTACTCTTGATTTTGTAATCTTAGCCATTTGGATTTGCATTTTCTTGCATGCTTTTTCTAATTCCATAACTCTCCATTGCATTCCTTTCAAATTATCTCTGATATTTCCATTATCAGCAGGTAGATCAAGTTTCCCAGCATAAAGGACTACTTGTTCACTTTCTTCGTCTTTCTTGAACTTGTTTTCGACTTTGTTGGTTCTTGAATTCGAATCATTATCGTATGAGTTGGAATTGTAGGTTCCATTAAGCAAGCTTCCAAGCTTGGATTGTTGAGAACTAAGAGCTTGGACTGAAGATTTATATGGGAACTTTGAGTTATGGGAAAGGTCTATGCAAGTTTCATCTGACAGTTTCCCATATTTCAATGTATTGCATATACTCAACTTCTCTTTTTCCGACAATCCTGTGTGCACCTATGATAAAGGAAGATTCAATTCAATAATGCAAATAACATCTAATCAAAGAATGTACAAGGTTCTCAATTTAGAGCTAATTATTATGTTTTGTAAATATTTTAATTTCTGATTTTTGATTTTTGATTTTTAATTAAATAATTGATTTTGATTTTGATTTTGATTTTTTAAAAATAATAAATTAAAAATTACTTATAAATTATTTGGTAAATTTCTCTATTTTTTATTTTTAAATATTTCTAAAACCTAAAAGATCAAGAAAATTTGGGTTATTATTTATGTTTTTACTAATTTTCTTTCAATATTAATACATATAATCATAAAATCTTCCTTAAAAAAAAATATTTGGTGAAAATAAAAAAATAAATTTTTTTTTTCCAAATTTACGAACCGTGTGATTTCTTAGATTATGAAACTCAAAATCATATCAAACGTAACTAATATCAAAAAGTTATAAAACTTACAATTTTTTTTTGTTTTTTCGGGTGCAAATGCTAAACACTCAAGTAATAATGGATTGTTAATGATAAAATACCTCTAAATATATATCAATTGCACGGTAAAGATCATCGTAAGATTCTCGGGCATAATCTGGCAAGGCCTTGGCTAGAGCAAGAAATTTTGATGGCTTTAAACAAGGATCTGGTGCTACTTCTGCAATATACAAATCCAACAAGGTAGCAACTTTGTTCGATCTCATAGTTGATACTTTACACAACCCTCCAAGTAGAAATGCACTCAAAAACCTCAAAACAAGATTCACATCATACAAATGATTCATCCCATGAGGAGATGGAACAAGCAAGTTATCCAAGGTTGCTTGATCCAACTGCATACCAATCATATTCTCCAGCTTATTCCTGCTACATTTGCTTATATTCAAATTCAGCGCGACTCGAAGGATCCCAAACAAACTCTTACAGGAAACACAGCTTTGATCAAGAATATATAACATATCGATGACTGTTTCAACAATTCTGCACTTGTCATCAGTTGAGGCATCATAAAACTTAGACTTTTGGTAATAAAACAGGAACCTACTAATTAGAACATGGTCAAATTTTGGCCGAAGCTTGTACTTTACCAACGTTTCAATCAAAGTTGGATTCAAAACTAAAAGATCTACAAACCACCAGGTTGTTCTTGAGAAGATTGTCTTTGAACTCACAGTGCTTTTAGTGTCACATGAAAGCCGAAATCCAGAGCTTTCTGGAGAAGAAGTAGATGGACATGGACTGGAGTCGCTAGCCAAATGAAGCCTCACAACAAGAGAATCCAAACATCTATCTGCCACTCTTAAAGAAGCTGAAGATGGAAGTAGATTTTGGCATTGCTTCAAAGCTCCTAGAAGCTCAGACCATGTCCAATAGCTCATTTCTTCCAAGGATTTCTCTGTTTGTTCAAATAGATTATTGGTTCCAGATACAGAACTTTTCAATTCCATGAACTCTGCAGCACAATGTAAGAGGGTAATATTTGAAGGAATTATCTCAGTCCTTCCAGAGTTGTAGCAGAATCTCAACACGATTTCGAAACATTCAGCTCCTCCAGGAAAGTCATGGTATACTACTCTAAGACTTGTTGAATCTTTTGATTTACCAAATAATTTGATAAACCTGCCTGAATAAGAAGCCAGGATTCTCTGCAAATAGTCATGAAAGAACAGAGTTACAGCATACTAAAAACTGGCACTTCACTTTTCTAAAGAGAAAACACAGAGTTCATAAATACAATCAAAAGGAGGAGGGGAAACTACACTTAAAAGTAGTTTTGAGACACAGAGTTCATAAATACAATCAAAAGGAGGAGGGGAAACTACACTTAAAAGTAGTTTTGAGAAGCTTGAAATTTTATGCAAAACAAAGTGCTTCAGGTTCAAGTTAGCTGGCAAGAAAATGTATGAAAAACAAACACCAATCAATTTCACAGTAGAAAGAAGCCCACCAAAGGAATGAAATTAATGAAAAGGATGAAACAAAAATGTGGAACAAAAGGGAAGCTACGCTATAGAAATTAATCTTTCCTCCTATGGTCCAATCATATACTTCTTTATTAAAAGCATTTTTTAAGAAAAATGTTGGAGAATACCATTCAACTTTTCAATTATGTTAATTATCTAATGATTTTGTACAATTTTTTAAAATTAACATTACTCATTTTTTAACGATGGGTTTGTAATATACTTATAAAGTCAATATTATTACCGATGTGATTGACCGAAAGTATTAACATCACCTGCTCTTCAAGCAATCAATAATCCCTATGATACACTAAGTCCTCCAAAAGAATCACAAAAGGTAGTTATATATAGCTAGCTAATCACGCATAAATTTACTATCAATTTAATTATGATGTATAATATGATAAATATATTTATTTAATTAAAAAAAATTACACATATAACACGTTTAAACGCAAATATGTGTAAAAATTGAATAAAGTTTATAAATTTTTAAGCTATAAATTAGGGGAAGAACAAATTTGCAAAGATGCCTAACAGATGACAACGAAAGCAACACTTTAATCCCTCTCAAAAGGAGAGAAAAATATATATACTATAAATATAGTCGTATGAGCCCCATTATAACAGCATTTAATGAGAAAAAGAAGCAAAAGGTTGCAATTTACTGGATCGAAGATAACAGAACAGAAGAAGATAAGTCATTGTTGGTATGACCCACAATAATTTAATATTGGTGTGAATTTAATGGAGGACAGAAAAAAGCAAGAGTCATAAAAGATGTGAAAGAAATCATGAAAGGTATCATAAAAATTATTAGAACATCTAAAAGTTATTAAATTGTAATTAATGAGATTAATCACTCGTCTTTATTCCAAATCCACACATTGTCGTCAAATCAAAAATCTAAAACTTACAATTATATGCACATGATATGATACGTCAAATACTACAAATTATGTAGAGGTTAAAACTGAAAATATACAAGAACTCTCGTCTCTACACTAATTTGCCTACTTTATAGATAATTAAATATATTTTTTAGAACAGATGAAATTTTGTTTTTTCTTGTGCGGAGAAATTACAAACATAGACCGGACAAAAAGGTTTGGGTTGTAAACAAACTGAAAGAAATGGTAAGTAATATCAGAGATTTACCTTGTCCACCATGAAAGTCTCTTCCCCATTAACATCCACTTCAAGGTCACAACAAACCTCCATTACCCAACAAAAATAAATAAGAGGATAAAGAAAACGATGAAAGAAAAAAAGAAATTAAAACCCACTTCAGATCAAATAGTTTTCGAGATTTGTGTCGTAAATTTTGAAATATTAACAATCTAGAGAAAGAAAGACAGAGAGGTAAGGAGGCTAAAAATGGTGGGAGAGAGATTGATGAAGAAGAAACAAGGTCATATTCTGATTTAAACAAGAAGACAAACACAAAGAGGTTAGTTTTCTAGAATTCTGTAAATGAGTTGTAATATTCAGATTAGGCAATTGGTGCAAAAGGCACCATATATACAAAAGGAGGGAGAAGAAACCAGCAAAATAAAGACAAACTAGTTTTTATTTTATGCCACTGTGAGTGAAATTGATAGGAGGGAGGAGAGGGAAAAGGAGAGAGGGTGTTTTCATGTGAAGAAATTCTATTTATCAAGTTTGGTAAATTAGAATTAATAATTTTTTTAGTATCATTGGTTATTATAATCGAAATTTATATAATTATATCCATAAAAAATTATTACATTAATTATAATTATAATATATAAAAATAATTTTTTAATTAACCACGTTCGTTTGGCTGAACCTGACATTCTCAGAGAAAAAGAAGACAAATAAATACTAGAAAAAAAAATATAAAGTGATTTTTTTATGGGGAAGACCGTAAGCTTAGGTTTCAAACATTTTTGCTGGGTTTTGATTTTGGGTTTGCTTTCTGATTCTTAATTCTACCATGTTGATCGTTGCAAGTCTTTGTAGCCTGTAGTAGTTGTTTCACGCCACCCACCACCTCTTCAATATTTTAGTGTCATTGCCTTTCCATTTTTGCAAGGCTAGACAATTACTGAATTGCCCATTTATACACGAGACATTTGCAATCCTTGTTGGGTGAATGGTACCACGGTCTCAAAGATTTGAGTAAAATATCCCATAATTTTGAAGTACGAAAGCTTTAATTTTATACCATTTTAAAAATTAACGTGATAGTACTAAAATGTATATTCTAAATCAAAGATATAAAATTAAATTACATATTTTTATAAAATATATAAAAATAGTCTTCTTTATAGTAATAGATTAAAGTTTTCATTTGAATAATACAAGCACACATAATGCCCATATTATTTTCGAATTGAAACTTTCTGAGCACAAATCAAGTGATCACACATGTTATTATCTTCATTAACTATGAAAATAACAATAATATCGTTAAGAAAGAAAATAAAAATAACGATAATGTCACCATTTGAACACTAAAAATAGCAGTGTCTCTGTTTGGGCCAAGTTTCATTTTCCAATATAGTTTACTATTCTAGCAATTTAGTCATGATTTTGCTTCGCAAATACAAAGTCTTCTCATTTCAAATATAAGTTAAGCGGTAAAATTTAAATAAATAAAATTGTGGAGGACATTTTTATTATTCAATTAAATTCTTACACTAAACTTCACGTCTTATCTCAAATTAAGATTAACAATTAGGGATTGAAAAATGTGTTTGATATATTTTTTATCTAAAAAAACTAACCAATGGACTTAAAGAAATTGATAAATTAAAATCGACTTATGTATAAAACAAAACAATATATTTGGTTAATCGATTAGTTCGATTTTAATCTATATAAATTATTATATTATTATTTGAATAAAATTTAAATATTTTTATTTAAATAAAATCATCAAATTTAAATATTTAATTCAAAATTAAACATAATTAATAAATAAATTTAATTAACTTATAATCCAAAGAAAAAAATTAATATTATCATAAAATTTAATCCTTAAATTATATATAAATAATATTATTGTTTTAATAAATGGATTAATTTATTTAGTTTAAAAAAATCGAATTAAATTGAATTTATTTTACTACTAAAAACCATTGATTGGTTTGATCCGTTTAATTTAATCAAGTTTTAAATATTTATGTCTATCCGTTTGAGTAGAAGTATGCTTAAAAATATATAAGCTTGGCAAAGGATGGAAATTCTTATAATGTATTTGAACACAAAAAGGAGGAACTCTTGTAATTCTTTGACCAAATTATGAATTATTGTAATTTTGGATTAATATTACTTTATCATTTATCTCCAAAATGTTAAGGATGAGCAAGCTAGTATGAGTTGCGTGCCTAGTCAGCAATCCTAGGCAATCATAGCTAGCTGGAGTAGTGACATTGGGATTGTGAATTCTATTATAGATATTTTAAATCTATGTGTGTGTAATATTAGCTATTGTATCTTGCCTATATAAACAGAAAGTGTGATCATTTGTAAATATACTATCATAATACAATTTCAACGGAATTTTCTCTGTTATTGCTCTCTCTTCTCACCTCTTTCTTTCTTCATCTTCTTTTTCTTGGTGTGCTTCAGCTGTATAGAGAGGTTTTCATGGTATTATAGCATGGATCTAGGTTATTTGTGCTTAAAAAATTGTACTAATTAAACCACACGGAACAACTGAGAAACGTTTTAGTGATTCTAATATCTTTGTGCTTAAAAAAAGGCCAGGAAAAGCATAATATATCGAAAATTTGCAACTCAAAATGGGGACAATGACAACAATAAAAACAGTAATGTTTGTTTCTCAATTTAGATGACATAAATGAATTCTAACTTTTATTCTATTAGTAAAATTTCTATCACTTATTCTACTAAATTCGATAGTAATTTTATTTTCTTAAAATCAGTTATTATAAGTTTTTGATTTTTGATTATCATAAATCACGTAAATTATTTTTTCTGTCTTTTCAATTCAATTGAGATTTTTGTTTTTATTTTAAAAAATGTTACTCTTTTTTTCAAATGTTACTTCCTTCTTTTTCATTTTGAATTTTTTCTTTATAAGTGTATTTTTTTTTTATAATTTTTGAACTTTAATATTAGTTTTGAGTTGTTAAATTTTTTTTGTTTTAATTATTGTCTTTAAAATATACTTATCTATGTATAAAATCTAGAGTTATTTTTGAAAGATTCTTATCTCATTTTTTTTTATCTTTATTTTGATATCAAAATGTTTCATTCTTACAAAAACAAAAAATAGTTAAATATATTAATTCTCTTATAAGGACATTAACTAAACCATTATTGTTTCTTTTGAGATGTTCGACATCAAAATTATAGTAATTGCATTATTTTTGCTATCTTAGTAATCTTTTTTGTTTTTAATCATTTTTAATATTAGTTCTTAAAAAATAACCAAAAGTTTTGTTATGAGTTATCACAATGAATCTAAAACTTATTACATATATTGCAAATTTTTTAATAGATTTTTTGACAATTAAGTATCATTTTTCATTACTATGATAGTTTAATTTTGAATCATGAAAAGATCATCATATATATCTAAAAAGATATTCATTTTTATCATCTATTTTTACTTTTAATATTGCTCCCAAATATTCGTTTGAAACATCTAGTTCAATTATCATTTTATCATCTAGATCTAAATGATATAAAATTGATAATTTTATACATATGCTTTTACCTTGTTTATATACAAAATATCTTATTTTATCTATTTTTAAATATGATCTTTTTTCAATATTTTTGTAAAGGTCTTCACGTTTCTTTAAGTTTCTTGTTGTATGCTTCTCCATACTTTTAAATATCCTAAAAATCTTTGTAATTAATTTTTATCTTTTAATATACTATAACATTCTTGAATATTATTTAGTATATGAGGGTACATATTATGTTTTTCATATTCAATTTCTAACCTAGAATATTTAATATTTTGTTGAGTAATTAATTTTTTTTTCAAAAAGTATAATACCTCCATTCCTCTATTCTTATAGAATATTAAAATATTCAAATAATATTTTTTTAATATATTACTGAAAATTAAAATATCATCTATGTAAACACAATAAATATTTTTAAATTTCTCAAAAAATTTGTCTATATATTTTTGAAAGATACCTAGAGCATGTTTAATTCTGAATGGTACATAAGTCCATCAGAATTATCTATGGAAAAACTAAATACCGTTAATTTTTAAGATTTCTCATCGAGTCTTATTTTTTAAAATCCACTTTTGTAATAAAAACTTAAGTAGTGTTTCTTTCTTTTTATTAATGCTAATAATTATTTCTTTTTTTAGAATAATGTATCTATAATCAATAGTTTTTTATTCAATGATTTGAAGTTTATTACTATCCTATTTTTTCTCTTCTTTCTTAAACTTCTTTTTCAACTAAGAATGTTGGACTATTATGAGATAAATTACTTGGTATTGTTACTTTTAATTTCAAAAAAATTTGAGTTTGTTTTTCAAATTAAACCAATCTTTTAGAGTATAAATCATAAGTTTTATTCTAATGACTTTGTTAAAATCTCTTAGTTTTATGTCAACAATCATTTTATATTTATTTATTTTTAGTTCTAGAGGATTGTCTAAGATTACCATTTTTAATCATTTTTTGATAATTGTTAAGGTTTTGTATTCTTGGATTTTACTAAGAAAAAAGTTTTGTTTTCTCTTCTATATATGATGAAATATTTTCTAAATAAAGTTCTTGTTGTTACTTTGTGTCTATCTCACCATGTTTTTACTTTTTATAATGTTGCATAAAATTTGAGTTTGATACAATCAAAATTTTTCTTATATTTGACACATAAATGATTTCATCATCTAGTATTGTTAAACTTATTTTGTCTAAATATTGTGTAAAAAGTTGATATAATTTAGAAAATTATTTCCTAAATAAACCAACTCTTATTTCTTATTGATATATGATAGAAATATAAAATTTCTCTCATCCTATCGTCCTATATTTCTCTTTTAAGACATTATTAAGATTTATTTTAATGTTGTTATTAAATTTTTTTATCCTTGTTTTCGGAGTTAATTTAGGAATACATATTTACCAACTACACATATACTAACTCATTTATCTACATATTTAAATAAATAATAAATAATATAACCTCTAAATTTCAATCCTAACTTAATATAAGTACTGTTTAGATTTATAATTTATACAAATCATTCAACTTTTGATGAATAATATTCATATTATGAGTTAATTATTTCTTTATAAAATTCTTATAATAGATAAATACTACAAATATCATTTACATCTAATTCATTTATTAGTTCTAATTTCATTTTAAAATCTTATAAGATTTTTACTTTTGAAAAAATTTATTTTTAAATTCTTTTTTTTATAATAAAACATATTAGGGCATTCATTAGCGTAATGTTCTTCCTCGTTACAGATTCAACATATACATTTTTTTTCTAATAAATAATGATTTTTATTTTTTGGTGACTTATACGTTTTTTTTCCTAAAATATCTCTTTTTTATATAAGATTCTTTGTTATACATTATTTTATATTTTTAAAACATCTATTTTCTAAGTTTATATCTTTTAAATGTTTTGTATTTTTTATCAATATTTTTCTCGCATTTTAAATTTTTTTATATCACAATAAATTTTATTTTTCCTCCTATTTGTTTATATTCTTACCTTTATTGACATATAATGATTATCTAATTTTTAAGACATCTTATTTTTTCTTCTAAACTGCTTGGTATAATTTTCTTATTCTTTTATTACATCATTTTGTTATAGTTTTATCACGTGTTCTAGGTAATTTTTGGAAAATAATTTCCTTATAAATAATAGTAAATTATAATAATATATTTCATATTCACGAATAAATGAATGTATATAATATATTTCACACATTTTCATATTTATTAAATGACATTTGATTTCCTCAATTTTATTTTCACTAAATTCAATGATATGTTTATCTTTATCTTTTATAATAGATTTCGTGTATATTTTATCACGACAATATTAAGTATTCCCTACATGTGGGAGCATTCACATGTATTTGTAAATGTTATTTTATGTTAAATTTATAAGTCAAATTTTAACATTTTTTTGTCATTTTGTAAGTTACAAAAACTTTACAATTAAATGGTTTGATTATATGCTTGAACAAGTTTGTATGATTATACTCATACCACTAGACTATCTATCATAAAAAAAATTTATGATCACTTATATAATCTAAATTTAAAAGATCTTATTTATAATTTTCATGAAATTTGAATTCTGGTTGATATTACCTTTAGTTCCTCAATGTCACCTTTTTTTATTATTGGTTGTTGTTTTCTTATATAAGAAATATTAGATTTTTCTAACCATTATCTATTTATTTATTCTCTTTGCTGGTTAGATGCTCATTTTTATGAGAAATTGGTTTAATATGATTTTTTGGATCATATTTTTTAGTTCATAATAAATTTCATTAATTATTATCATATCATATTCTTTTTGTTTGTATAAGGTTTTTCATCATAATATTTACCAATTATTCATCTTTTAGGGTTAACAAACTAACTAATTTATCTATATCATTATTTTCATGGTCTATAAACTATTTTTGTTATTCTTTTCTATATTTCATTAAACTTAGATTATAGTTTATTCTTTTATTTTTAGGTTTTTTTTCATTCTTTTTTTTCTCATTTATAGGCATCAATGCATTAGTTCTAATAGGTGGTTTTTTTAATTCTATAAATTGATTAAACTTATAACCTATAATTTTATTATTTCTAAGTATATATTATTTACATCTTTTTTTATTTTGTAAATTTCTTATATATATATATATATATCTTGTTATAAATTTTATTATAATCATATTCTCTTATTTTATTTTGCAATTCCTTTGTATTTCTTTATATTCTGTAAGTATTTTATGTTTAATTTTTGTGCTATATTCATTTATTTTAGTAAAAGAATTAAAACTTTTATTATTATTATTTGATTTTTTAACATATTTTTAGGTTTCCATTAAAATCTAGTTCTATTTCTTGTATTTTATTTTTAAATATTATTGGGATAATAATAATATCATTTTCTTCTTATTATTATGTCATAAACTAATATTTTTATTATTTTAACTTATTATTTTAGATCTATCAACTCTATTTCTTTGTTAGAGAATTTTATTTTGTGATCTATAAACTTAAACTTTAATATATTATTATTTTTTGTTACATTATTTTTTTTTCTCGTATCAGATATTTTTCTTTAATATTTAAGTTTTATTTTTCTGGTATTTAAAAATCTTTTAATATTTCTAATTGTATTATTTATCCAATTTCTTTAAGTTTTTTATCTATTTTATTCATATATCAAATTATTATGGATATTTGTTAATAAATATTATATGTAATATATTGAAAATGAATAATTTTTTCTTTCATTAAATCTCTTCTTTTAAATTTATAGGTAACTTAACACTTTTAAATACTTATGATTAATATTAATGAAAAATCTAGGATATGATGTTAATTTTAATTGATGATATCCGAAGTTTTTATAAATTATTTATAAGAAAACATATTTTCTATTTATTATTTGGTTAGCTAGCATTGTTAATTTTAATAAATGTATCTAATTTTTTCTATTTTTTTATAAAAGATTTTTCATAGTTTTTCAATAATGATTCTTTATCAATTAATATTATATTATATATATTTTTTACCTACGTAATAATAATTCTTAATTATTTATTATTTATTACATAATATATTATATAATTTCTTGAAAATATTTCTATTATTTTTGAAAAATGATGAATTTTTTAATCTATCTAATTTCTTAATATTTAATCTTATTTTTTATATTTGTTTAATTTTTTTTGTTAATTATCATGTTTTGTAAAAAATATCTTAAAATATATTGTGTTTCTATTTCTATTATAACTTGATTTTTTATATATAAAATATTATTATTTATTTTATTACTTTTAATTTTGGTTAAATTCAAAGAATATTTATAATGTTTTTAAAATTTAAAAATATTTGTAATATTATTTAAAAATTTGTTACTAATTTTGTTAAACATCCCATACACCCGGCCCGGGGTTTGCAATCAGAATATGTCTGGATTTGAAATTCCCAGATAGCCCTCTTGCCCTTTGCAAAAGCAACGAAATACGTGGTTGCTCTTTGAGGGGTAGTTTCGTAATGTCAAACAAACCGCTGCCACAGTTAACAGCTTCCGCTAGAAACCAAAAAAGCCCAGATTCTACTTTCATTTGTAAACACAATGACCGTCCAATTATTCAGTAATGTTGGATCTAACGGTGAAATAAAACGTTTCAAAATTAAAAAAGAGAAACAGTTTCCCTCCCTCATCGTAAAGAAAAATGACAAAACGGAGATTCATTCTCACTCATCAGCCGCCTACATGTGTCCTTTACTGTTCTCCTTCTCTGTCTGTTACGTGGTGCCCACCTAATATCGTACGGAACCAATCATTCTCGACTCTCGAACCCTCGCCGTCTCTTCTCTTCTCTTCTATTCTCTTTTATTATGAAATAGAGAAATTAAGAATACACAGCAACGAAAATGGAGAGAGAGTTACAGTCAGGTTTTGAAGCATACCAAAGCTTCACTGTACCCAACAATAATGGAAATCTCGATAACACTTGCTCTTTAAATCCTATGTTCTCTGGCGTCAGCCTCCTTTCTTTGCTTATGTCATCTGAGAACCAGTATAACCCCGCCTTTACTCCTCCTTCGTTCCCTGACATCAATGCTCCGGCCAACTCTTTTCTCACTAACCCATCAAGTCTCGGCTTCTTCTCTGACGAAACTCCTCTACGTCCAAACCATCCTTCCTCTCTCATCCCCAAAACTCCCGAACTCGAACCCAAACCTGAACCCATTTCCTCCATTATAAATTTTGAGACTCCCACTATCTACAACTACAATACTCAGCCGTTGGAGTTTTTTCCCCACTACATGCCGGATTTTCATCGACTTCCAGACCTTCTCTCCCTCGAACAAATTACTGAATCTTCCCCGTTTCCCCCATCGCTAACCCAGAAACGGGCCCGAGTTGACTCGTCCCACAATGGAACCGGACTCACTGTACCACGCAACGTCCCTTTTTCGTCGTTCAAACCCTTACCGGGATGTTGGTCTTCGAAGAGAACCCCAGTGATGGTTCCTCGAGGAAGTAAGCTGGCGAGACAGAGAAGGCAGAAGTTGAGCGAGAAGACAAGGTGCTTGCAGAAGCTGTTGCCGTTCGACAAAAAGATGGATATGGCAACGATGCTTGAGGAGGCCTACAAGTACATAAAGTTCCTTCAGGCTCAGCTTCATGCCTTGCAGACCATGCCTGCCAACTCTGGCTTCATGGCTCAGAGTATTAGTAGTTTTGAGACTGTTGGTGATTATGGCGATTTGGGAAGCGTGTTTTCCGGGTTGGAAAGGCTGAATCGGAATCAGCTTTTGCAGGTCCTCGTCAACTCACCTGTGTCTCAAACCATGCTTGCCTCTCAGGGTGATTGTCTTTTTTCGGTTGAGCAATTGGGTTTGATCAAGAATTTGATTTGAATGTCACTCTTATTTGGTATGTTCCTACAAGACTAATTCTCTGCCTTCCATATATAGTCATATATAGTCTTCTTCTTAGGTTAAACTTCTTCTTTTTTGGGTTTTAAGTTTTGTCGTAAGTAGAATGAATTTCCCGCAATTAACTGTTTTGGAGTGGACTGGGAACATAAAAGTAATTGTAAAGCAGAGTTGTGAACTTTAACTGATACATCATTGTAGCTTTCTTGCTTAGTGTTTTTGTTTACTTGTAATGTTCTTTGTTTAGCTGGAACTTTAACAGAGATCGGTCAGAAACAGTGTTGTTTACTTGGCTTGTTCACCATTTGCGGACTTGGTAGTGGCATAATCTGTTTTCTCTTTACCTTATTAATCTTGTTTTTATTCAAAGTTTATATGGTATTAATCGAATCAGGAATGGTTTTTTCAATAAAAAAGAAGTTTTTTAATTATTAATTTTTTATGTTGAATCGATTCTTGCCATTTTTCAAATTTATTTTCTCTGTTTCCAAAAAAATGTTTTTTTTGTTATTTTGGGCTTGGAAGATCTGTTTGTTCTAAGGCTAATTTTGAATACATCCACGAAAACTTACTAATACATACCCGTACGTTTAAAATTTTTGAGGGATACTACTTAGGTGGCGTTTGGTTCGTGGAATGGAATCGAAATCGGAATGGAATGGAATGGAATGGAAAGGAAACAATTTTGTTTGGTTTGACCATTGGAATCAAGCTAAGAATCAGGATTATAGTGTTTGGTTTGCCACTGGAATGGAATGAAAAAAAGTCAAACGACCTTAATACCCCTACATGTTTGTAAAGTTTAAATAATGTCATTTAATTACTTATTTTTTCACACACAAAATACATTATTGAAATCATTATTTTTCTAAATAAGTATTACTTAATTAAAAGAAATATATTATTAAAATTATTATTTTTCTAAATAGGGTTTAGGGTTTTGAGTTTTGGGATCTGTGATTTAGGGTTTAGGGATTTAGGATTTGGGGTTATATTTGTAGGTTAAGGTTTAGGGTTTATGGTTTTAGGATTTGGAATTTGGGGTTTAGGGTTTTGGGATTTATGTTTTAGGGTTTTGGGTTTTGGGATTTATGTTTTAAGGTTTAGGGTTTAGGGTTTAGAGATTTGGGGATTTGGGTTTTAGGGTTTAGGGTTTAGAGATTTGGGGATTTGGGGTTTAGGGTTTTAGGGTTTAAGGTTTTAGGGTTTAAGGTTTAGGGTTTAGGGATTTAGGGTTTAGGGTTTTAGGATTTGGAATTTGGGGTTTAGGGTTTAGGGTTTTGGGATTTATGTTTTAGGGTTTTGGGTTTTGGGATTTATGTTTTAAGGTTTAGGGTTTTAGGGTTTAGGGTTTAGGGATTTGGGATTTGGGGTTTATGGTTTAGGGATTTGGGATTTAGGGATTTGGGGTTTAGGATTTAGGGTTTTAGGATTTGGAATTTGGGATTTAGGGTTTAGGGTTTAGGGATTTGGGATTTATGTTTTAGGGTTTTGGGATTTATGTTTTAAGGTTTAGGGTTTTTAGGGTTTAGGGATTTGAGGTTTAGGGTTTAAGGTTTTAGGATTTTAGGATTTTAGGATTTGGATTTAGGGTTTAGGGTTTTGAAATTTTGGATTTAGGGTTTAGGGTTTTGGAATTTTGGGTTTAGGGTTTAGGGTTTTGGAATTTTGGGTTTGAGAATTTGGGATTTGAATTTAAGGTTATATTTTAGTGGAGCGAAAAATTGAAACAAAAAATATAAATGAGAATGGAAGAATAATTACAAGGTGGGAGAAGAATTGTGATTATTCCTTTTCTTTTGGTAATCCGATTCCATTCCGCCCTCCATTCCGTCCAACCAAACACACAAAATGGAAGGAATCAATTCTGATTCCATTCCATTCCCTCCAACCAAACGTGGAGTTAGGGTATATATTTGAAGGTTTTTATGGATGTACATAGAATTGACCTTCTAATCTGTTCCAAAAAAGAAAAAATAAAACACTTATTTGCTGTATTGTAAGTGTATAACCATGCCTTCTTGAACCAGGCCAGAAAAGTCAAATTTCTTTTGGTATTTGAAAACAATAGCCCAATGTCTGCTTATGAAATGGGCTCCATAAGGCTAGTTGTGATATTAGATGGGTCTTTTATTCATGTAACAGAAGGATAGAGTTTTGGAACACATTGCATTCTACGTTTTTTTTCTTCCAATTTTTAGTACACCATAATAACATATAGTTACAAAGTTTGTATTATATTTGCTACAATTTGAATATATTTTGTATTTTTATTTTCAACTAATACACACCAAATAACTGATACTAATTTAGCAATATTGAATGGTTTTTGAAATTAATCCATTTTGTTAAGGGTAAAAATGTATATTTACTGTTACAACGGTAAAAAAAGGGGAAAACAAATTATATCAGCTCTTAATGGGATGTTTCAGCGCCATTGTCATCTGCTTCTTCTTCTACCAAGAATATTTCCCCCCTCCATTGTTCCATCATTTTCAGCTCTGTTTCTTCCCTTACACCCACCAACAAATGCACAATGCAAAACCTGATACATGGGTGAAAATGGATTGTTTTATGTGATTAGCACGTGTCAAAAAATCCCAATTAATTTTAAAAAATTATTCAATATTATCAAATTGAGTACCAGTTATTCTAATTGGAAAATATGACGTGTTCCACCAAAAAATACAAGTAAAAAAAAATGATATTAAAACAATAATATGGGTATTCGAAATGTATTAATGCCTACATTTGGTACCATGGTTTTTTGGTCTCTACTTTAGTTGCAATCTATTTAACAAAAGTATTAACTTGTAATGGTATTTTTAAAATGATATATTTTTAATACTCATATTTATTTGTAGGTGTGCTATGGGATAAGTTAATAAGAACAGTTAGTCGTTTTTTTAGTTTTTGCGGTAATTTATTCATTTTATTTTTAAAAAAGTAAGATAAATAATCAATTTTTTATTTTATTTTTATTTTTTTCATATGTTTTTTAACTATTAATATATCAATTTTATAAATTATATTTAGTAATAAACGTACAATTATAAAATTGATAAAAAAATAATGAAAAATTTTTAAAATTTAATTATTTATCATTTTAGTGTTATTTTTTTATAATAAAAAAAATTAAATTAATAATTTAAAAAATTAAAGAGGATTAAACTCACATAACTAAGTGCATTTGTCCCTTTAATTTTTGTGGTTTCAAAATTAAACAGAATCAAATAGACAGAAATTTTTCATAATATGTCACCCACGTGATGCTACATCAAGGCTAATTAAGTCTTTTTATGTATTTTTAATTAATTTTTCTTTCTTTGAATTTCTTTCCCTTATATGTTAATGACAAAAAAGATAATAGTTAAAAAAATCAAAAGGACGTTTTCTTAACATATCCGATATTTATTCCAAAAAAAAAAAAAACTCACATGATCTTTTATCATTAATTATAATTTTATTAATATTTTTATATGTTTTTAATTAATACACAATTACTAGATATAACACATTACACATATATTTAATTAAAAATCAATATTTTATTTCATGGATATGTATCTAATTTTATATAATAGAGTTTGGATAATTTTTTAATTAAATATATGAATAAATATAAAAAAAAATAATTAATTATTCAAATATATATTATTGAAAATTGAAGTCACATGTCAATTAAAATTATGTTAGTTGGTTATAAGGGTGTTCATAAATCGGATCAGATCAAATGATTTTATAAATTAAATGATCTGATCTGGTTATATTAATTTTTATACCGGTTGAATCGGATTGAATCGGTTTAATAATATATTAAAATTTTCATATTATTTCTCATTAGAGGTGTCCAAAAATTGTACCAAACCAAAAAATCAGATCAGATCGAACGATTTTATAAATCACACGGTCTAATCTGGTTCAATTCGGTTAATTTTTTTTCCAAGATCAGACCAGACCATACCAGTGGACATCCCTAGTTGGTCATGTGTCCAATTTGGTTCTTGTGAGTGTGATCACCGACCAATCAAACTCTAACTAATTTGATAACCTTTTAGTTTAGTTAAACATGTGTCTAACTTTGCTTAAGTTAATAAGGTAATCGAATGACCAAACTTCAACTTGTTGAATAATTATCAATTTAACTAGATATGTATCCACTTCAATTCCGACAGGTAGAGTTATTCTGTGATAAAAATTTGATAAATTAAACAAATGTTCAATTTTTTCGAAAGAATGGTCACCCGTATAACAAACTCTTGCTAGTTGGATAGCTCTCACCAAACTCCAACTAGTGGGACATCTTTTCAATTCTAATCGATCAAATTAGATAAATATTTAGTCAAAATTAAATCATAATTGATGAATAAAAATTAAATGTATTTTTGTTACTTTGTGTAAAAAATCAATTGAAAAATAGTTATATATGATTTTTGACTAATACGATGTCATCACATCATATATATAAAAAAAAAGGAAAAACTTAGGAAAAATTACAAAAATCACACCTTTAAAATTTATAGTAATAAAAATAACATTTTAATTAAATGTGTTTAAATGATCGTAGTTTAATTTGAACATTATTCAATTAGACGGTGTTTAAAATGAAATGATATGTTAAAATTTTTTAATAATAAAAATAAACGAGATGTATATAAATGATGATATTTTAGTACTTATAAGGTTTAAGTATATTATTTTATTATTTTAAAAAAAATTCATTTAGTTGATTTAATATTTAATTTTTTTAAATAACTATATTATCTATATAAATTGTGATTCAAACTTAATTTTTTATAGATATTTAAAAAATTATAGGTAGTTAAATTTTAAATATTATTAAAAAAATGTTCAATTTTAAACATGTAATGTATCTAAAAGTAACTGTGGTCATCAAAGTATACCGATTTAAGAAATAAATATAAATGAATAGTTCTTGATAAGCATTTATACGTGAAAAATGTCAGGTTCAGATAAGCCTTTAGACATTTTTGTCCTAATTGCATGTATGACTCAGTTACAATAATATGCGATTTACATGTATGTGCTCATTTTTTCGTAATGTTTTTCCCAGAGTTCACATTGAGCCGACTTCATATCATGTGGTACTCTCTTGGTTTTAACTTTACGTTTTGTTATGTGAACCGGAGAGAGTTTTGCAGGATCCGTTGTACGTATGAATGAGAACTCTTCTCCACTTATCTCTTTTCAGATTTTATGCAATCTTCTATTTGTGTAATTGTTTAACATTTTTTTATCTTCTTAATAAATTTAAATATTTTTTGTGATTTTTTTTAATTAATATCTTATTATTAATTAGAGTTAATCTTTATAGGAGAAAAATGGTGCAAGTTTTGTCCTTTATATTTTTAGATGGATGAGTAAATTAATTAATTATTTTTTAATTATACTTTCAGTGGATAAGTGTTTTTAAAATCCCATTTGTACTTAAATGTGTATAATTTTTTCAAAAATTGTTTTTATCTTAATTTTAACTCATTGTTAAAATCCCATATAGATGGTAAATCTAATGAAGATGTTGATATGCTCTAATAAGTTGTGATTTATTAGCATATATGAAAAACACACGATGAAATAATATTTGAATAAACCGACGCTTTCCATTTCCAAATAATTGTTTTAATCAAACACATCTCTAATAGATCTTGAAATATGCAATATTATAATTTTTAGTTATTATTTATAAGTTTTGTAAAAGTATTAATCAAAGTATATATGCTCTTTTTATCTTAATTTCAATTCATTGTTATAATAATCATGCTTACTGCTAGACTTTTAAGTGTATGTTTTTAAAAAGAGAGAATAATTCATCCGTTTAAGATTTGATTTCTTTCTATATAATTAATTAATTTAAATTAAAATATAAATATCATTTTCTTAAAAATATATAATATACCGCGTCATATAACTTTTGTACTGTGAATGTGAACTGTTTTTATACATAGATGGATTTGAGTTAAAAAATTACTACGAAAAAAAAAAAAACGTTTTAACGTTTATCAAGTAATTAAAAACGGCGTTTCATGTCTTACCTTAATTTTGTAGATTATTTGTAGGCTTTGTAACTAACAATGTAAACATATTTTACATTGATGTTTACGGTGAAAATAATAAACTTGAGACTAAAAATATTTGATGCATGAAACATGTTAAGGTGATATATACAGAGGTAAACATACATTTTAAAAATTTTCAATTTTTTAATTTTGTTATAATTATCTACTTATATTATTATAATATCTTTCAATAAATTATTTAATTTAAAATTTTTTTTTAAAAAAACATAACACTCATCTAATTTATCTCCTTTTATTATAGATACATATTTTAAGTTATATATGAAAGTTGAGATTTTATAAATAAAATAGTTAATTAAAATAAGTTAGAATATTATAAATATTTAATTATAATAATTATTTTAAAACTTGGATGTACAGTAGGGCATATAGCATAGGTCCTTATTTCTGTCGGTAAGTAACATACTGAATTTTATATAATAATATTAAAAAGAATTAAGTGTGTATCATTACAAGAAGGACATAAGTCCTCAAAAACACGAACACAATAACCGATGAATACTTTTGATTTGGAAAAAAAAGGAACGGTCCAAATCATCTCAATAACCGATGAATAATTAAGCTTATCGTAATTATTTAAAAAAATTGATATTTCAATAATTAAATATTTCATCTAATAATTTAGAAATACCTTAAAAAAACAGTTTGCTTTCATAAATTTGTAGGTTAGATATTTTAAGTTTAATAATTTAATAGAAAATACGGAGAACTCTTTTTTATTTCTTTATAAAATCACTCACAATCATATTTATTTTTAGTAATATTTATTTAAAAAAATTTAAAACTAAAAAAAAATCGTTTCTTTTGTATTTTTTTCATCCTATGTCATGCGTCGAACTAATAATATTTCTTAATAAAATATAACAATACTATTATAATAAAATCTTTCATGATAATGATACTTATAACTATGATAAATATTAGAAAATAAGAATGAGAATTATAGAAAAGATGACTTTGTAAGAGAGAGTAGATAAGAGAAAAAGATAAACACCAGATAGATAGGATTCTGTTGCTCTTTTTTTTTTTAGTTTTTAACGTAAGAGATGAAAAATATAAATGTCCTTTTCTTAAGTTGATGTGTTGTATAAATTTATTAGGTTAGCTTAATTTTTTAGATTAGAAATATTTAATTTAATCTTTTAATTTTATAAAAAGATAAAATTTAAAATAAATTTTATTATTTTAATAATTTTATTATTTAAAATATTGTTACTTTATTTTAATTATTTAAAATAAGATAAAAATATGAGTATTTAATAAGGATAAAATTGAAACTTAATATGAAAAAATTTTAAAAAAATTAAACAATAATAAAAATTAAACATAAAGCTATTTAAATATATATTTTAATTTTTAATAAAAATAAAAATTAATAAAATATTAAAATAAAACACTTACAATTAAAAATTATTAAAAACAAATATTTTGTGAAATTTTTTCGTATTAGTTATAACTAGGAGTGTGTAAAAAATTTGATCATTCGATCAATCCGATGATCGAATCGGATGAAATTTTTTTCATCCATTAAGTGCCGATCAGATGGCGGATTTCACTACGATTCATTCGATTTGATCAAAATTAATTATATATATATATATATATATTTATTTGAATTTTTAATATTTTTTAATTCAAATATTTTTATGTTATGATTTACGTGAAAATTTAAAAAAAATATTTAAAAATATAAAAAATAGAGTTAATTAAGTTTATTAGTCGGATTGATTAGATGTCATCCGAATAGTTTACAAATCGGATTGAGCGGATGTGAAAGGTGATCGAATCAGTTGCGAATTAGATGTTTTAATTCGAGTGGATGGTCGTATCAGATCGGATGAATATAAAATCAACGGTTTCGATCCAATAAGCAACCTTAGTTATAACTTTAATATAGTTAAATATTCATATTTTAATCACGTTTAATCATTTTATAAAAAAAATATTGTAATAAAAAATTATTAAAATAATATAATTTATTTTTATAAAGTTAAAAGATTAATAATACCATTTTTAATATAAAATATTAAATAATATAAATGATTTAATGTAAATAATATATGTAATTTTTTTTCTATATTTTAATCATTTATGGGATAATTGATAGTTTTAATAGAATCATGTTTCTTAAGATTAATTTAACTTTTTAACAAAAAAAATTATGACTTGACAACAATTTTAAAACTTAAATACAGCATAATTTTACGATTAAGTTGATAATTTTTCGAATTATTAAACAAGGAGGATATATGGTCATTAATGACACTTCCAAACCTAAATAAATAAAGGGATTTTCTTATTTTTCTCATAATTTAAAGTTGAACTGTTAAATGCATACGATACATTAGATATACAAAGTGAAATATATAACTTAACTCTTATTTTATTTAATATTTATAAGAAAAAAAACATCGCGTGTCACTTTTATTTAAGTAAAAATATTATTTAATTATTTAAATTTAAAAAATTAGTCTTTAGTTATTTTATTTATAAAAAAATATTTATTAATTATTTTACTTATAAAAATATATTTATTAATTATTTTACTTATAAAAAAAGAACTACTCTTGTTTATTAACAAATTTTAAATTAATAGTGATGACGTTATTTTCTTTATTTATCCCACGTTATTAAACTAAAAAATTAAAAAAATTATAAACATGATTGAATTACATCTTTTACTAACTTTTATATTTAAAATATTTTTTTGTAATTTTATTTATTTTTAAATAAATTTAAAATTAATAAATATCTCTTTTGGGATCAATTTTATAAGTAAATGGAATAAGTATTATCTTCTTAAAATTAAGTAACTACATGATACATTTTGTATAAATAGATAGACTACTTAATCATTACATCTTATATTTAATGGATTTATAATTTAAATTATCACATCATATTTAAATATCATATCATTTATTACATTCTATTTAAATTATAGTCATAATATATTATACTTTAAACATATTATTACTTCATTTTTTATTAAGTTTTTACGTTATAAATAATAATATTTAATATTTTTATTTTTTCTGTTACTATTTACTCACATAATTTCATCTTTAATTCATCTAAAAAATATATCTTTTACGTTATAAAAATATACAAAAATTACATTTTTTTTTATATATATGTACATTTTGTCTGATCGTGGTTAAAATGAAACTCAATTTATTATATGTATATATATATATATATATATATATTACTTCTTATATTTAGTTTCGCTTGACATATTCTAACTTTTCCATCTTATTATTTGAAATAAGATAGAGATGGGATATGTTACTAAAGTTAATGAGTTTTAGCATGAAAGGTTACACTTTTGGCATTACATGCAAGAGAACCGATCGAGTGTGTGTATTGATCGCTGTAAATTCACGCAACACTGAGTAATTAGGTAAATATCAGGTAACATTAAAATCTATCTACGTTGTTACAAGTAATTTCGTTTGAATTTTTACACACAAAACATGGTTGGTCTTTAAATGTCATGAACCGCAGGGCCTTAACTATTGAAAATTAAAATTAAAATTTTAAAAGTTAACCTTTAAAATCGAACTAAATAATCCTAAAATTTATTAAAAAAAAAATAAAATGTTTTTGCTTATATAAGTTGTCTTCCGTAACATTAGATGAACAGGTGCTCATGTTTTCCACAATATTTTTTAATAAAGAAAAAAAAGATGTACCCGTGTGTATTACTACTGAGGTTGAAAAAAATGAAGTAAAAGATGATTGATAAATTAAACGAAATAGTATTAGATGAGATGTATTATTATTTAATTTCATTCAAAATATGTTGATAATGTTAAAGAAATCATATTTATTACATTAAATTAAGTAATATACATTTTATTCATGCAAGTATATTAACTATTTCTATTATAGTCTCAAATATATCAAATAATAAAATTAATTTATCTTGTTTTTTATGGAATAGATACGATGAACCCATGAGTAATTAAGGTTGTTTCCTTTAAAAAGATGACAAACCACTTTCTTTATTTATATTCATTTATTCGTGTTTATTCGTTCTTGATCTATTATTATTTGACAGTAATAATCAATAAGAATCTATTGTTCTCAATAAATTTAATTATTTTATTTGAATATATAAATCTTTAATAATTTAATATAATATAAATCATAAATTTGTTGGTAATATATTATAAATATTTATATATAAAATCTATTTATAACTTTTAATATGAGTTAATTTCAACAAAGAGAACGGAGTGTGTGTTCGCTGTAATCCATTCAAAAGAAGAAGTAAATACACACACTCGGTTTTCGATTCAATTCTTCGTCTTCGTTAAGTTATCCCCTTTTCTATCCGTAAAGCATATTGTCATCTCAATTAACTTTTTTACAAGCGACACTGAGTAAATTAGGTAATATCATGTAACATTAAAATTTAGCTAAGTTGTTACAATTATAAAATTAGAATATTCAAGAAACACCACCTCTCTCTCTCTCTCTCTCTCTCTCTCTCTCTCAATATATATATATATATACGCCCGCAAATTTATGCCTATATCAAATAATATCTTTTGAACTTTTATACGTATTTAATTATATTTGATTCGTAAAATAAAAAATAATAAAAATTAGAATGATAATTGAAATAAAATTAAATAAAAATATTATTATTATGTTTATTTAAATAGTAAAATCAAAATAATTATAAAGATTAAAATATTTATAATAAATAAAGTAAGATTAGTTTTTTAAATTTTTTTTTAAATAAAATAAAATAATAAATGATATATAAATACGTAAAAAAAAATAAAAATTGTAACATATTTTTGAAAATTGTGTGAGTAATTAATATTACTACTTATTATTATTTAAAATAATTTATATTTTATTTTAAATTAAAATCATATTAAATATAAAATTACTATGAATTATTACCTTATCTTTTATATTATCGCCCATTAAACATTAATGTCATGTACAGCTTAACTCGTGAAAATTAAACTTTTAAATTTTAAAAAGCTAACATTTAAAATTCAACTAAATAATCATAAAAAAATTGCTTATAAGTTTTTTTTTTTTTTTTTACCAAAACATTAGATGAGTACCTGTGCTCATGTTTTCCATAATATTTTATATATGGGTGTATTATTAATTAATACTGATGGAAATTACTGAGGTTGAAAAAATGGACAAGAAGACAAAAAAGAAGAAGAAAAAGATGACGTGATTGATAATGCCAAGGCACGCTCCTTCACGAGCCAATTGAGCTGTATTATACCCTACTTTCCTTGTTCCCCTCTCTAAAGAATCCAAGACTCTCAAAGCAAAATTAAAGTTGCCATAAGCACTGTGTAGACAAAAGAAGCTTTTTTACATACTGTTTCTAACTAAGCTACTCTTCTTTTCCCATTTATACATTACTTTTTTACCCTTTAAGTAGCCACAAACCTTCTATCCCTTTCTTCTTCATGTTCTTGATTTCTCTCTCTTCAAAACACTCAGCACAAAAAAATAAATAAATCAAGAGAAACAAACCAAACATGGCTAAAGCTGGAGGTATTCTTGTTTGCCTATTGATAGTCGTGATTGACATTATTGCTGGTTTTCTTGGCATTGAAGCTGAAATTGAACAAAATAAGGTACTTTTATAATCATATTACTCTCTCTCTCTCTTCTCTCTCTCTCACACACACAGCATATACGGAAGTGCTTTTCAGCACAATCACTTAATTCCTAAGAAATTAACAGTTCTTGTGTAATTTTTTTCCGACTAAAGTTAGTCCTAATTATATAAGAGACTTTCTAAACCTTATATGCAGGTAAAACACATGAGGCTGTGGATATTTGAGTGTAGAGAGCCAAGTCATCAAGTATTCAAGCTAGGGTTAGCAGCAGCAGGACTTTTGATATTAGCTCATATAATTGCTAACTTTCTTGGTGGATGTGCTAATTGCATTTGTTCTCAAGAAGAGCTTTCAAAAGCTCCTCCTAACAGACAACTCTCTGTGGCTTGTCTTCTTTTCACCTGGTAATTAATTATTATTTTATTTTGGATAAATAGCGTACATAAATTATTATTATTATTTTTAAATTAATCACAACAACCATTGTTGCTTTAATTTGGAATGGTTGATTGATTGATCGTGATCAGGATCATAATGGCCATTGGATTGTCCATGATAGTGATAGGGACTTGGTCGAATCGCAAATCAAGAGCTTCTTGTGGTTTCACACACCATCATTTTCTGTCCATTGGAGGAATTGTGTGTTTTGTTCATGGCTTGTTTTGTGTAGCTTATTACATATCTACCACTTCCAATATCGACTAATCATCAATTCCATGTAAAATGTATGCTTAGCTCATTTCAATTCTTTTTTTTAACCTACTTGTGCGCTAAGCTTAGTTTCAAGCTTTAGTGAACATATAACTCAATGAAATCACCCAAGTTTTTTTTTTTAGCAGAACCAATCGACCGCTTATTGTTGTTTTATTTTGATTTATTTTATTAAAAATTTCCTAATCAGTACTTAATGATAAATAAATAGAAGTCCCATCTCTGTCTCATTTCTTCAAAGAAAAGTCTATAAATTTCAAACGATTACGACATTTTATTAATTTTAATTACAATTAGTTTTACATAATTATATTTAATACAAAAGACTATTAATTATGATATATTAAAAAAGGCTTCAAATGCTGTTTCTTCCCTGAAGAAGTCAAAGATATCGATATGAAATTTAAAAGATAATAATAACTGATTATATTTTAAATTACTAGGGCAAATATATTTTGTCTGCATCTATCTCAATTAGTAGTTGGTCAAAGACAAAAGAAATTGATAATGCAAATTAGGTGGTGAGAATTGGAGTGTTGATAAAGACCATTAAAAAGCTTTACCCTTTTTTTTAATCAACGAAAAGCTTCTCCACAGGAAAACGCTATCTCTTTGCATATATATGATCTTGGTGGTAATTTTCCACCCTCAGTGCTGGTTTCTAAATCCCTAACTTATCTTGCACGATTATCTAGCTTTACCAAATTACTACGTCCAAAACTCTCCGATCTTTCATCTAAATATCTTCTATCGCTCATATTTTTCGTTCTAGTGAGTGATCGATCTCCTTGTAAGTTTTTGTTTTTCTGTCCTTGTTTTTAATGAAATTACTTTCTAAGAGATTTGAAACCCTAGCAATTTAATTATTAACAACGTACACATACTAATTTCATTTTTTATAAATTTAAGTATAAAATGTTATAAAGGTATATTTTCTTTAAGTATTATTTAGTCTAATTTAAAAAATATGTTCATTAATCCTTTTATTTATAAAAAAAATTAGCTACAAAAACCATCCTATCAAATAAAGAAAATTACAAATATAACTAGTAAGGTTATTCCAGTTTTTTACCCCAATACTCCTTTTAATTTTTATTTATTTTTAAATAAATTTGAAATGACTAAATATCTATTTTTAGTACTATTTTTATAAGTAGAGAGACTAAATATCAAAATTAAGGAACTAAATAATACCTTTTTACAATTAAAAGGATCAATATGATATTCCACCCTAAATTTAAAGGTGTTGATATTACTTGCTACTCTTAATAATTTACCTCTCAAAAAATGTGTCTCCATTTTTATTGTATCAACCAACGCATACACACAATTGGAAACCAACACGCAGCACAACATGGTTTGCCAACCCTTGTTCTAAGAATCTGCAACTAAAAAAAGAGACCGCAACGCCCATGGTTTTTGTTTTTTTAACCATGTCAGTAGCATATTCTCAGAAAACAAAACTTGGTCTTGAAACATCAAACCTATGACCTATCAAAGGGATTCAACAAAGAAAGCTTCCAATTGATGGATGAAATTGCTGATCTAGTAACTGCACAAGCCAGCAGATCAACAGTTATCCAATATATAGCTAGAGAATTATTTCATCTATTCTAATTATTTCCCAGATCCTAAAAAAATGCAGGGTTTGAATACAGAGTAAATAACCTACAAGACTAAATCTCACTGACAGTTAATATAAACATTCACCAATAATTGTTCAGAAAACAATAACCTACAAGACTAAATCTCACTGACAGTTAATATAAACATTCACCAATAATTGTTCAGAAAACAATATGGAAGTAAACAACAATTCTCAATAGCAAAATTTTACCAAATGCACAACAGTTAAGGATAGGACAATAAAAGACTTAAATATTCTGTCTACATATCAAAAGCTAAAAGAAAAGTGTCCATGAGCCTTAAATGAAATGTCACCACCTGACACTCGAGCGTTTCAAAGGATTTTCAAATTAACTACTTCATAATAACCATTGATGCCAAAGTATTGACAACCTCAATAATTCCCTTTTCCTAGCTGCGCCAAGCCGTCAACATAAATATAACAACAGCTCAGGGAACTGACTCAAAGTATCAATATCAAAATCAAAATCCTTCAACAAGCATTAAATGATTCCGCATTCCAGATGTACGATTGTTGGTATAGTTCACTACATACCCTAAAAAGCCTGGATTCACTAATTCGTTGTTTCTAAATACAAAGCAAGGTACAAAATATCCAAGTCTCGTGTGCCATTTTCAGTGTGATACTATATGTGACTACATGTCACCAATACATAGCAAACAAGTGAGCAAAAGTGAATGATACCGTATTTGTTGCATAAAAGTGGGTCTTTTTTTGTCCAAGTGTTTGGTGACACGGTGACACAGTGACAAAAAGTGACACGTGTGATTTGAAATCATTCACCAGGAGGGTACATCCTCAAATGTAACAAAGAAATCATACTGCATTTTAATCGTCTAGATTGATTTCTCTAATCCTGATTTTTCAAGCTAACTATGCCCTATTATCGTGTCAATCCATCCTGAAAAGAATACTTGAATTTCACAATGCAACAGAATATACTTCACAACAATTATCATCAAATGATACAGATAGAATATATTTTTTTTAAAGAAAACCCGAACCACAAAATTAACTATATATTAGCATCGACAGATTAACTATATGAGTGCACAAAAATCCAAATCCTGTACTTTCAATCCAACAAGCTCTTCACCAAAATTTGAGGAATAGAGCAATTTTTGTCTTCAGCAAAATATTAAATGCGGTAATATTTCAACTCAAAATATGAACAAAATCAGAGAAACCATGAAATTACCTTGAAAGGATTCCTAAGACTTAGAGCACGTCTTAAGAGAATCCAAAATAAGTTTACCCTGCTCATGAAACAACTCACTCTTCTGAACATAGAGCTCTATTTCTTCTCTCTGCAATTCCTCCCACCTGTTCTCTAATTCCTTGGCTTTAGAACTCCCGATCAAAGGAATTACTTCCTTTACACCACTTATCAAATGTTCTGACGCCAACGAGCTATTTATAAGCTTCAGAGACTCTTTCAAGCAAGGATATTTAGACAAAAAATCACCTTGCTCTACTTTTACTTCACCATTATTAATACTACTCACTAACTCTTTCTTCTGAGCGACATCTGGCTTTGGCAAAGCCAGAACTGTCGAACTGTTGTTATTACCCTTTCCATTCTGGCTCGACTTCTTACTATTCTTACTATCATCGTTAACCCCATCATTCTTAACCGACCTGCCCCAAATCTTCTTCGAAAGCTGGAACGATTTATATTCATGTGGCTTTGCAAAAACAGGGTCTCGCCCATTCTCAGTTTTTTCAGCATTATTAAGGTACTTCTTTTTTAACCTCCTGATCTTATCCATCAACTGATTCTTAGAAACATCAACGTGAAGATTCTCCTTGATAAATTCATGAAACGCAGCCATGTGAGCATAAGTGTCGGATCCTTTCTTGGACTGGTAATCAGTCATACCTTTCAAGATGGCAATTTCATCATCCTCACTCCACAATCTCTGAACCCCAGAAGCCTTTTTTGAATCTTCATCATCCCCAACCTTCGCTACCTTCTTTTTCTTTGAGTCCTTTTCCTTGAGATCGCTTTCCGCTGTTCGCTTTGACGCTGAAGTGACCATGGCCGAGATTGAAGCAGACTTAGGTTTTTCGGAAATTTTCTTCTTCTTGGGATTGGAGGGCTTGATTGTAAAGTCGGAGGCAGAAGGAGATGGGGGACTGTCCGAATCCGTCTCGGTATCGGATCCCGATTCGTCATGAGAATCAGAGTTCTTGGACTTCTTCTCAGGGGATTTGGGTTCTTCTTCATCTCCGTCATCATCTTCGTTTTCATTCATTACTTGATCATCTTCGTCTTCTTCGTCTTCCTCTCCAGACTTTTGTTCTTCATGAAGGGCTTCGTTTTGATCCTCCTCTTCTTCCTCTACTTCTTCTCGATCTTCTTCTTCCTCCGAAGACGACGATGCCTGAGGTGGGTCATGGGGAAGACGCTTCGGTGCCATTGAAAAACAGACAGAGTGCGATTGTGCGACCGCGAAACAAAAGGCACGAGGTCTTGTGGATGGGTATGAGAGACTGGAGAATAACGATTCGATTATCGAAGAAGATGAGAGGCTTATATGTAAGTCAAGTGTAGGGTTTTGAGTCTTTTGACCAATGCAACTGTTTCTGTTCTTTTTTAAGGATCGCTCTTGCGCTTGTTTGGGCTTTGGGCTTTTCCATTCAGGCCCACGTACGTGTGCAACCCACAAGGCCACAAGCTTAACTGACCAGGTCTGATATATCGTATATTTTTTCTTGATTTCTTTGTCATCCCTAACTGACAGAAATAGACTAATTGTTATTACAAATTTTTTACAGAGACTCGTGTTTTTATTTTATGGAAAATATTTTATTTAATTGTAGTTACATCCCTCTTTTACTTTTTCTTTATTTTTGCTAAAATTATGCTCTTTTCAAGCGCAGTTTTAATTAAGAAGCATTAGCTCCATGAACGGAAAGTGTTCATTAAAAATTGAGAAGTGTGTTTCATGTATACATGGCTTAAGATTTCCCTTTATCGCCATTTAAAAATTCCATTTCTATTTTCTATAACAAAGCACTGATCAAAATCAAAACCACCCAATGGCACAAAACACAGAGTGGTGTTTTACACAAACTGTTTTGCAAAAATATAGCCATGTGCATGAGTGATAACCTGCACAAACACTATTGAGCCTTGAAATAGATATCAGAGTAAAAAAGGAAAATTTACAATTGGTGCCTCGCTACTATGAATAAAGGAAACTATGAAGTGCCTAATAAGTTCCTAGCAGCTTTCTATTTTCTGCACTTGGGGCATAAATTTAAGCTACTTAGGAAACCAACATACCACATTGCCAAGTGCATGTAGGGTATGCATACACAATGGCCACTCACAAGTCACGAGCCAACAATCATAAAAATATCATCAGCAATTTCACTTCCATTGTTCAAAACAGAATTTACTCATACTGTCTACGAACTCGTGTTATTTTTTGGCTTGGTTTGTTTAAGACTCGAGCTGTTATTGGGTTTGGTCTGTCTAAAGCTCGAGTTGTCATTTAGCTTGGTCTGTTCCATGAGTGAGATGTCTACGATACTTTATCTTTCATCTTAAGCTGAGTTTGACTTAGATATGTTACAAAGTCCGGTCTTTAGGTTGGTCTTGATGTCTAAATAGTGCATAATATTGTCTTTGAGAAAAATAAGAGAATTAAAGGTGAGATCCCCAAACAACCATGCCTTACAGATAAATTATGGTTCAAGCTTTGGATAAGACATGGATCTATCCTCATTTGCATTCAACTTTAGGTGTGCCTTTGAAGATTCCAATGGCTTTGTGTCTTTAAGTAGTTAAGGTTCAGTTGGCATCCCGGTCCAGTTGCTAAGGTTGCCTTTTGCTGACAGTTCTCATTCCTATATGATTTCCTGCAAAGAATAATAGAATATACATCCATTTAGGACTCAAAAATGCATCCAACAGACAAACAATTCAAGCTGTGTATGTGATTCATAATTCTAACCGAACTTATTTCAAGGAAAAGAAAATGGTTAACCGTTAAACTCTTTCTGCTAGCCTCCAAAGATTCTTCGGCTACCAACCTTTGTGTTCAGTACACCAGCAGCAGTTTCCTGTGAAAAAATTGCACATACACTCTCACAAAGCATGAATTATCTATAACAGAAAGGTTCACATCAAGTACATTTCTTCACTGCCTCCCAATCGAGAACAAAGTTTTAAAAAAGGGTTACCTTCACATTTTCAGGTTTCTGTATAATGATTTCTTTACCGAGCAACTTTAATTGCTATTGAAATGAGAAGCATTGTTAATAACCAATTTCAGTAGCAAAATGAGTATAAGCAGGAGGAAACACTATCTACTCACTTTTAGATTTTGTATACTTCGAATTGAATCGGCAAGGAACTGCTGATGCACTTGACCTTCACGTTCAGAGGTTGTCCTATTCAGATCTGGGTTATAAAACCTTATTCATTGACAAAAGTGAATAACAATATTTTCGGTATTACAATAACTATCATCATCCCATGTTTTATCGATTATGGTCATTTTTGTGAAAAAACTTTTAAATTTTTACGGATAATTACAATTTTAATTATCTATTTTTAAGTTATATTTGATATAATAATTCACTTATACTTCACTTGTATTATACTTATTATTTCACTTGTACTACACTTTCACTATTTTACTTGTACTACACTTCCACTATTTCACTTGTACTATACTTATACTACACTTCTACTATTTCACTTGTACTACACTTGTTACAATCCTATAAATAGCGTTCTCTATGTACATTCTAAAATACACCAATACAACATTAAATCATTCTTTCTTCTTATCTCTCTATACTCTTCACATAGTATCAGAGCCTCTCATATACCTCTAAAATTTCTATCAAAATTTCGTCTCTCTCCATCACAGCCAACCCGGCTCACCCTACCCCGGTTCACTCTAACTCGGCTCACTCCAAACCCGGCTCACCTCAACCTGGCTCATTCCAAACCCGACTCATCTCAACTCGGCTCATTCCAACCCAACTCACCTCAACTCGGCTCACTCCAACCAAGCTCACTCCAACCCGGCTCACCTCAATCCAGTTCGAGGCTTGTTTTCAACTCCTCTTTTCATTTTTAAGGATATCTTCTTTATACTGTTTCTATATATTTGCTTTATATTTCCTCCATTATTTCGTTAAAATGGACCGAAATGATGTCCCAAAACCAATCTCTACCACCCTCGATGATACTAACTACCTAGCTTGGGCACAAGCAATGAAAAGTTTCTTGAAAGGACGCAAGCTATGACGTTTCATAACTGGTGATATCTCTATCCCATCCAAGAAACCACTGAAAACAACTCTTTATTTGCTGACCGCCTTGAAGACTATGAGAGTAAACATCATCAAATTATTACCTGGTTCTGTAACACCACCTTACCCTCCATCCATGGTGAATTTGGGCGTTTTGACATTGCCAAAAAAGTTTGAGAATTTCTTGAGGCTCGCTTCACAACAACAGATTTGGCCAACCAATATCAACTTCTAACAACTCTTCATACCAAATGCCAAAAGGCTGATCAAACCATTAACCAATTTCTCTCTAAAATGTATACTATTTGGGATCAACTCGCTCTCTCTAAACCAACTTGGACGAACAAGATTGATGCTGAGATGTTTGCAACTTACCGTAATCACCAGTGTCTTGTTATTTTTCTCATGACTCTCCATGATCAATTTGAACCTGTTCGAGCTTCCTTACTCCATCGGAGTCCTTTTCCATCCTTAGATAATGCTGTGACCGAGCTTTGCTTTGAAGAAACTCGAATGGGGGTTTTCAAAGTTCATCATACAGATTCTGTTCTTGCCACCCATTTTTATCGCCTTAAAAGAGGTTCTAAAAAAGACTTCAAACATCAAGGCTGCACCTACACTTGTTACAACGCTATAAATAAGGTTCTTTATGTACATTCTAAAACACACCAATACAACATTAAATTGTTCTTTCTTCATATCTCTCTATACTCTTCACATCTATAATTAAAATATTCATCCCTAAATATCATGTTAAAAGTATATAAATGATAAATTGTTTATATAATTAGGATGAATTATTCTTCGTAATAAGTTAACTTTTTAGGTTAGAATTCTAGATTCAATAAGTGTTATTAGAATTAGGGCCCAATTTACATTGCATAGGTACGCACAAAGTAGATCCCCAAGGAGAAAATAGGCTCGTATAAATGACACATTTGGTCCAAGTTTAAATAAATGGTGGGCCCCTTATTAGATTGCGATAAAAAATACGCAATATTATTCTAAACTCGTTTGGATTCTCGAAGATTGATTAAATTAGTATGTATTATTTAACTATTTCTTACCATCGTGTGAATTTGTTGCAATATAAATGCCCATTTATAATATGCGATTAAATTATTGATATTTGGCGTTAGGGCATTTTTAGAGACTTTTTGACAATATATTAGTATTACTCCTACTAAATAGGTTAATTTTATTATATCGAAACTTCGTGTACAATCGAACTTTTTATCATTTTAAATAAATAAATTACTTAAAATAATTTCATTTTTTATAATATTAAAAAAATTGTGTGAATTTGGTTTAAGTAATAAGAACACGAACCCATACGAATTGACCCCAATAGATCCACTATTTTTATTCAAATTGTCTACCTAATTTTTATCCATAACCCTGAAATATTTTGTTTTTAATTTAAAAGTTGTTTAAATTTATAAATTATGATTTCAGATAAAATGTTTTTTTTATTTGAGAACGACAAACCTTAATTTATGTTTTTTATTTTATTTTAAAAGATTAATTTTTTTTTACCATAATTTACTTTATGTAAAAATTAATGTACTAAACATATATGAATGGAAGGAAGCATAAATAAAATGCCTTTATCAAATCTTTACATGGCTATTTGAATCCTTACATCGATTGAATCTATTATTTTGATATTTTAAATTTTTAAGTATTAAATAATTTAATTTAATTTATCAATTTTAAATTTAAATTACGATAATTTTCTAAAAAAATGTCACATTTTTCATTAGATGAACGTATACTTCATTTATTAATGTAATATGTCATAGTATCAATCCGATAATACCCATCATAATATTATTAAAGGTAAAACCTTATAGATAACTTGCATATGCCATAATAACTATTAAGAAAGAAGACAAACTCGATTTTCAAACAGGTGTCAATTAATTACTCAAATTGACACCTACTAAGAAGTGTCAGAACATTAACTTGTCAAATTAAACAAGTCACGACTCTCGTTTATAAATGAATATGTTAGTTCTCAAGCATTTTTGAATAATAATATAATTTAATAAGTATGATATAATTTTTTTATATATAAAGTTTTATTTTAATTTTTTTTTAAATATATGTTTTATAACATGTTAAGAAAATAAACATATATTTTTTATATTAAGTTTAAAGTAAAATCTATTTAATAATTTAATAATTTAATAATTTATCATATATTAATAATAACATGGAATTTTTAATGAAAAAAGACACAAAATTCAAAATAAAAATATTTCAGCAATGAAACAATAACATGTTATGTTAAGAACATAATATGAAGTAGCAAATATATAATACTCATTGAAGAAAATTCCTCTTAATTATTAGAAAGCTAAAAACATCCCAACAGCAATAAAGCCAGCCATGAAACTGCCTTTGTAAACTGAAGTTGAGGCAGCTGATGGGCTGCTTGGAGAGGACCCAACTGGAGGAAGAGAATTAGGAAATTCACTGGAGGGAGGAATTGGTTCTGAAGAAGGACTACTTCCCAATGGTGAATCTGATGATGGAACAGAGGACTCTGGCGATTTTGCTGGTGGTGATGATGAAGGAGAGGTTTCTGGAGCAACAGAAGGAACCGCCGGAGACGGAGAAGCGGCCCGCGGTGACGCATCAGAACTTGCTAGAGTGTCTACCTCAATCTTCATACCTTGGATACAATGTCCAATTGTACCACATATAAAGTATCTCTTTCCCTTAGAACTTAGAGGGATCGTTGTGGTACCATCGTTGTATGACTTAATTGGTTTACTTGATTGACATGAGTCATAGTCTGCTTTTGAAACCTCAAGCACATCATGATTTGGTGTGTATTGGAAAACTGTAGATTTTTGACGGGACAAAGGTACCATTAATTACAGAGCACTTCTCCAGTAGCTTTGAATTGAATCTCACTTAATTTTTAAAAAAATATATATTTTAATATTATAATTTTTTTTAAGTTATGGAATAAAGCATTCAATTTAAAATTACTTAATTAAAACAGTCATAATGTAAGACAAAACTTGTGGTGGAACAAATGAATTTTGTTCATTCTAGTGTAAATTAGACAAATAAGAAATGAAGAATTTGTCGATATAACTTACTAAGCTTATCTCCCACGGTAAATTTTTGAGCAGATGTCCAAGTTTGCAGATCAGTGCTTGAATCCCACCCACCATTTGATCCTCCAACAGTGTGATCTACAGCCATAGCCAATTTGATGAGCATGATGGCTATAACAGCCAAGCTCACTAATGTTCTCTGCATTGCCATGAATTAATGAAAACTAGCTAATATACAGATCGATATCTATAGCACAGAAGAGATTAGTATATATGCTCTGCGGTTTAAGAATTTTGGTTTATAAAAGAGCTTTTTGTAATTTGTATATATAGACACAATATGGTCTATGAGAAAACTTTCTTAATGAATTATATAGAAAAATAGGTTAAGTTTATGATAAATCATAAATAATATAGCCTAATATTATTAATATACACGTCAGATTGTAATATAGTTACGGTATATAAAAGTTTTGTTAATTATTTGGTTGAAGTATTACAGTTAGGTTCGTGTGACAGGTTGTATATATATATACTGGCCCTTGGTCTTTTAATAATGCAATATGTATATATATATATATTTTTTTCTCTACGCATTTTCTTCAATTTAACGATGATAAAAAAGCTCATTAATTAGTTTATGTGTTATACCAAATCACTATATAAAATTAGGAAGAATAATTAAAATACAAACCCAGAAGAGCAAAACTATTATTAATCTATGGAGTGGTTTGGGACATCCATGTGAAGGGTCAGTGGGTTTAGAGATGCACCTAATCCTAATAATTCCTACCATCCAACCCACATTGATAGGATAAACTTATAATTTTTTTTTCATATTCAAAAAAGAAATAAATGTAAAGGACAAATATGGAGGGCACGACCAAAATTCAATAGCTGTATGTATGTGTATGTTTAATTATAATTGTATTCGTTCTTAGTCAAGGATTCGAGGCCTCCAGGTGATCTGAACTAAGATGAAGGTCGTAGTCATAATTTTGTTATTTTAATAAAACTGTTTTTTATCACGACATTAATAATAATTCATCTTATTAAATTATCTTATAATTATGTAATTATTTCACATTTTTAACTTCGTTATTAATTAATAATTAATATATTATTTAATGTATAAAATATTATTTTAATTTTAATTAACATATTGTACATCATAATTTTCTTTGACTTTGACAATTTACGTATATAACCCCCAAAAGGGATATGGAAATGAGGTCAAAAATTGCAGGCTGTTTGAGACATTATTGAAAAATGTATTAAAATTATTTATATATAGGTTGTATTTGATCGTGTATAAAAAAACCATACAAGAGGCACGTAATACATGTACATGCTCTACATGAGATATATAAGTATTTTTTTTTTTACACTTTTCAACAAATTTCCAAATACCAATTATTTAGGATTAACACCCTTTTATCATTAGTAGAAGGGGTGTTTCAAAATCATAATGAATCGAATTAAATCAAAAAATCAATTTGAATTAGACTGATCTAAATAGTTTTATAAATTAAACGATCTAATTTGGTTTGTATTAATTAAAATTATTTTTCAAACGATCCGATCCGATTATATTAATATTTAAACCGATCGAATCAGATCAAACCAATTTTAATAATATATTAAATTTTTATATTACTTCTTACAAATTGTTAATTAAATTTCACATATTTTAATCAAAGATATATAATTAAGTGTATCATATTTAAGTATTATTATTAACCGGATCAAACCGTTAATCAAACTGAACCAAATCGTTTGGTTCAATTTTTTTAATAACCAAATTGTCCAATTCGATTAATTTTTTTTACTCAAAATCAAATCGAATTAGATCGTAAACACTCCTAATTAATATGATTGGAAAGTTTTTAATTAATAAATATTTAGATGAAATTAATTGTTCTGCGTTTCCCTTCTCAAAGACCACACGGGCCCAAGATTAACCCAATCAACCAAGAAAATAAATTAGAAAAAACAAAGAAAGAAAAAAAGAGCGTAAAAAATAATGCATGGATAAAAAATTTAAGAATAAAATTATAAGTATATAAATATAAATATAAAATTTAAATAATATATAAATTAAAAAAATAAAAATAATCGAGACTCGTATATTATATAGTATTCTTAAAATAATTTTTTCATTAATCGTTGGTATTTAAGAACGACGAAAATTTATCTCTCAAAATATAATGATTGAACAATAATAAATCTACAACATAATTTATTATTTCACGAATTTTAAAGTGTACAAACCTTATTAAAGAAATGTAACTATAGATAATATATATATAACAAATAAAAAAATAAAAAAATTCTTTTACCTTCGGATACACATTTTATCTTAATTTTCTTTTCTCTTACTTCTCTGTTATTCTTCGTGCTTTTTTTTTGTTTTTCTTTGTTTTTTCTTCCATTTTCTTTAGCTTATTTTTTCTTCTTATTTTCGTTTTATTTTCTTTCTTCTCCGTATATATAGATATACCTATAAGAAAAAGAAAAGAGTTTCTTCAATTTAGAAACATAATTTTTCTTTTAATTCATAAACGAACTTAGAATGGAAGAGAGATTGAAGCGGAAAAATTAATGAAAATAAACGAAAAATTAAAGATTAAGAGAACCATTTTTTAATAATTTTAATTCATAATTTCTAATAAAGAGTAATATTAATTTTACATTCTATTATAAGCACTTTATTTTCATATATATTATTTGTAATTTTGTCATTCTTTTTTACATGTGTTATAAATACAACATAGGATTTTCATGCGTAATTTTTAAAATTTTATCTATTAATCTCAACTCTTTTTATTTTATTAAAACGCTCTGAATTTGAACTTTTTATCTTCCCATCTGCAACCATACTGGTCTTATCCATGTTTATATCTCACAAGACCCAAAGTCCAATGAAATTTTTCTTAACGTTGTTTTCGGTTTATTGGTATCTATCTCTCTTTTCTAACTACGCAAAGTTTAAACATCATTTGACAAATAGATTATACAAAACGATATGTTTCATAACAAATTTTGTGATGCAAGCTTTGATCTTCAATATATAGCACTATTTAGGCATAGCATGCTAAATCCCTTTTAATTTGTATAATATAATCCATGAATTATTTATTTATTTATATATAGATAAATTCTTCGATTAAATTAAATTAACTTAAGAATTCAATTAAGATGTGTTTACTAATTATTTAAAATATCAATAAACATAAATTAGAATTTAGAATAAAGTGAGTGTAAAACTCACTCCATTTATTTGCTTTGTAAAATTCATTCGATTTATTTGTGTTTATTAATAATAAGAAATTAGAATTAAAATATTAATTCAATGTATTTTTAAGTAAAAAAAAATTAAAATAAAAGATATTTTTATAATTACATATTGTGGGTTTGGGAAATAAAATCAGTACTAAAGAAATAGTAGGGAACAATCAATGTGAACAACTCTCAAATTTGTGAGTTTCTTATGTCTTTTATATTATGTTTTTAAAAATAAATATGTGAATGAAAATGGCTCATTCTCCTTCATTTCTTACGAAATAAAAAAAGAACAAAAAAAATTGTGTGGTAGGGATTTCAATTTGGGCCATGTTTGTATAAGAACTTAGCCCAATAGGGCTACTAGGGAAAAAAGGTATGGCGTTCAAGTTTAGTGGGGAGAACATTTTTTGACTGTCAGATTAGAGTCTAGTTTGACGAGCCTTGCTTCATATTTAGCATAAAACACTAGACCCAAAGGTCCCAACTCCCAAACATGATAATAATAATAATAATAACAGAAGATCAAAGGAAAAACAGACACCAAATTTTTTCTACAAAAGTGATTCACAAATTTCCCATCAGTCATCACATTACATTATTGATATACTTACATCAAAATTTCTTTACTCAATCTTTGGATAATGAGTACATGAAATTATTTCCCCAAAATCCCAAGTTGTGAGTTCAAGCATAATTCAATGCCTCTGAAACTTTCTAAATTGTGTACACAAAACTCTCTAATTATATAGTCAGAATGTAAGTATATGATCAATATTTGATAACAGCCTCTTATCTTGCATACATGTGTACAAATTCTTCTTCCTTGCATTGTGTAACTGCAATGTCCATTACTTCAACCCCAGAAGAAGGTAATACCACACAACAATGTCGTCTAGGCGCCTGCAACTGAATTTCAGATACTAAACAATTAGTGATACTCACAATTTTATGAAAATTAGTAGGGTAAACATTTCTTTACATTGTGAGAAAATTGTGTTAAAAAAACTATGGAAAAATGTTCAGTTTGCTACTTCAAAAAAATTTGTATTAATTTGTCAATTTTGTTCATAAACTTGTTCCAATCAACTATCTACTTTTTCGATCAAATTGAAAACAAATGGATTAAAAGGGGTAAATTGAATTTTTCCATAGCTAAAGTTGTATACCTACCTTAACCCAAATTAGTAATTGCAAGTTTGCAACGATGTTTAACCTAATTAAGTGTATAAAGGTATACCTGCTTGACATCAAGGTCTAGCTTTTGTGAGAATACTCTAACCTCCTTTAGTTTCTTTGGTGAAGTCGTGTCAGAAGAACAATTGTCAAAAGATTTCTTATAAGTAGTAAGAATTTCACCTCTAAAATTAGAGGATACGTTGTTCAAATAGAAGATAGTGGGTCTTTTACAAGTATCAGGGTGAAGCTTTTTAGTGTTGAAAGTATAAGCTCCAGACATAGCACTTCCTTTTTTGTTCCATTTAGTAAAAGTCTCAGGCGCATCAAGTACATCTGGTAGAAGCACTTTGTTTCCATATATTTGAATAGCATAACCCCACGAAATTGAAATTGTCCATGAAAACCATCTGTCATAGCAAATTGATTGTTGTACAATTCTCTGAGAATCAACATTTACTGCTTTAAATAAATGATGAAGAGATTCAATAGTTGTCATGTTGGGGAATATTGGATTTGTATGATCAAAATGATGTAGTGTTACCAAAGGTGTCATTGGATGTGAAACCAATAGACCAAACATGTCTCCATGAATATCAACCTGTTACAATTAATTCCACAATTCAAAAACAGAACAAAAATGCTATGTCAATGAGAAACAAATCCAAATAGTTTATCCATCGGTTTGGTGCTTTTTGCCCCAAAATCGCATGTAAAAATTAAACTTTTAAAAATATATACAAACTTTGTACATAAACTAATGTTCGGGATCTATATTTTACACGATGTTAATCATGTAAAATGTTGGGAGTGTTTGTGTTTTCCACCACAAATTCACATATTTTGTTCATGTTCTGAGTTGTAGTAACCTAAATTACCACCTATTAATCTAAGTGACATGCTATTTTGGGCGAGAAATCCTAAACTCCCATGAAAATTATGAGTAATATGAGCTAAAAAAGTTGAATGATACCTGATGGAAACCTGGCTCATGTGTCAAACCAATACCAAGTTCAGCCAAGCAAGAATAGATCCTGCCATCACTTCCATATAGATGTGGATATCGATCTAAACAAGAATCGAAAAACTTGGCCAAAATTTTAGCGAGAGGGTAACTTAAAGCAAAACCAGCTCCACCAAAAGCCATTTCAAAGTTAAAGTACTTGTTTTGCTCGTAAATCTCAGAGTTGGAACCAATATAGTACCAAAGCCCATGATCATACTTTGAAAGAGTTTTCACCAAATTTTCGGGAAAGAAAATTGTGTCATCATCACCAAATACGTACCACCTCACATTAGAATAATTAAGTGCCACTGTCTCTAAGACAACCCGTGCCACGCGTATAGCGGACCGGAGACCGCCTTTACACGTGTACCGGAACTTCGAAGTGTCGCCGGAGATGCATACAGGAGGAAGGGAGCTGCTGTTGCTAGCATGTTGTTGTTGCTGGTCCTCTTCAGGTGGGAGTTTTTCAAGGAAGGCACATCCTCTCATTTGGTTTGGTTTCCACCAGAGCTTAACATAGTCTTTTCTCTTTGGCCATGAGTTCTTGTTTGAAGCAATACCAAACACAATATGCTCCAAAGTGGTTGGATCATAGACATCATGTAGAGAAGAATGAATGTGAAAAAAGTGAGGGGAAAGAACAAGAGATAATGAAACTAGAAAATAAAGCACACAAACAGAAGATGAGATTATAACAAGGCTTGTTAGAGAGGAAGAATATTGGATTTTGGAGGATAAACCAAAAAAATGCATTTTTTTATCGAGAGAAGAAGAAAATGAAAGAACTTGGGTTGGATAGAAAATGGATGTTTTATTGGTGGCTAATTAAGTAGGTCTGGTCTCTCTAGTATGTCGTCACAAGTAAAAATTGGCAACTTTGAGTCGATTAACTAAAAAGTGCATAGCTTTGGCAATCTTCAGCATTAAAAAAGCAAGTTGCATAGTTTGAAGAATAAGAATTTAGTTACATCTCCACTTGTAAGTTGTAAGGATAGCTCTAATTAGGTATTTAAACAAAGATTGAGAGTCAAATTATCTGGCCAATCAAAACCGTCCCTTTGTGGTGCTTAGTCAACACAAGGGATTGAGTGTGACGATATTGAAGGGACTTTGGTGGCTGCTTCTAAGCTCCAACTTAAATAAAGATTTAATGTTAATATCTATTGATTAATTAAAAAAAAATCATAAACATATCACCATCGTAATTAAAGTTAAAAATTATATATCATCATAAATTTAAAATACATAGAACCAAAAAAAAAAAGTAACAATCTTCCCAAAGGAAAGGCAACCGATTAAGCTTCAAGACACTTTTCTTTTGCTTAGTAGAAAAAGAAAAGATTCAAATTATTTATTATAACGTAAAGTTGACTGGTTTGCAAATGCCAAAGCCATTTCCATGTGATAGCGGTTCAGATTTCAGAGACATTAGGCCTCATGAAAAGGATGAGTCGAGATTCAGCAAATATATATATATATATATCATATGGGGAAATTCCCTAACTGCATAATGGAAACGAACCAACCTCGACTATAATGTTTACGTACTATCATCGGTCAAAAAGCTTAAAAACTTAAAATGTCTTAAAGAAAAAACAAAGCTACCGCGTTGGTATCTAGTGACTAGTGCAACAATGCACATGTTGGGTTGCTCACGCTTGACGCAATAACTTTTGATCCAAGTGTTTCATTGAACAATCAGAACACAAATACAAGATCCACATCAAAAGGAAGTTGTGAGTTGGTGATGTGGCGTTCTATCCGCATCTGGCTGAAAAAATTATCCGAAATAAATCAATTTAATTAATTCAAACTAATTTAATTTAATTTTATAGACTTTAAAAAATCTATTAGTTAATTTGATTTTAAATCGTAAAAAATCGACCAAATATAAATTATTTCAGTTTCTAAAATTTAAAAATCAATCAAAACAAAACCAAACTATATATATTTAATTTATTTTTATTTGTGTTTAGATTGTTAATTTCTTTTAATTTAAAATTTTAAAATCTTAATACATAATCTTACTTATTTATAATTTTAAGTTTTTTCTTGTTGTAATTATATACGTAATATATATAAATATATTTAAAGTAGATTACATATAAAATTTAGAATTAATTAATTTATAGGTTAACAATTATAATATTATATATATATATATATATATATATAAATTATAAAACTACAAGTTCATATAATCAAAAATTCAAAAATTCAAGAAACAAAAATTTATAGATACAATCTACGAAAAAAAACAAAATTTCAAAAATCAATATAATCAACCTAAGTTTTTTGTTTTCGTTTAGATTGGTCATACTTCTTTAATTGATTTAACTTGGTTTATATTTTTTAAAAATCAATTATTTTTTATAGGTTTGAATTTCAGTTTAAAATCGAATCAATTTAACTCTAGACACTTCTAATCAACTTATATGTGATTGGTAACCAAAAGGTTGGATCGAGCATCGAATTTTTGGAAAAAAACTCTTATATTTCATTATTTAAATTGTATTCATTGTACACTCAAAATAAAATTCATATTTCCATAAATGTAGTATGTTTAATAGCGAAACTTATCTCTAAAAATTAATACAAATTTAATACATAAGAGAATTCATCCTATAAATACAAATAAAATTAATCATTTTGAAATGAGATCATACCTGTAGATTTCATGTGAAATGACATGTACGGGTTTAAAAGAGGAGTAGAAGAATTGAGAATATACTCAAAAATATATTATGTATTTTTATTCGTTTGAATGCTTAAGATGAAAATTTGTAATCCATTTACAATACTTATTATATTTTTAGTTTTCATTGAAAAATAATAGCTATTCATTATATTCGTTAAATATAAATATAATATATATTTATCAAAAATAACTCTAAATTATTAATAAAAATATATATATTGTTAGATATGGAAAATATTTATAAAAAAAAATTAATTAAATTCTTTTTCTTATACCATAATAATTGGCTAACAAAACAATAATATCTGTTCCCTTATTTCTAAACAATTGAACATGTAGCCTTAGTCTTTGATAATTTCCATAAATTTTAGGCCCGACATTCACAAAGGCAAAAGAATATTTGAATAAAAGACAACAAATAACTCAAATTTATTGCATCATTGAGTCCGGTGGATTCAAGACAAACATATGGCGAACACTTATCCAATGAAAGAGGTTTTATTTGTCCACGGCCTTCAAGATCGGACATAAGAAATTCTATGCATGCAGACTAGCTGATAGATTGCCATTTTTTATCAGACTTGGTCTTCCAGCTTATCAAAGAGATGAGTTCTGGCAGATAGATCTCAGAAGTTTCTTTTCACAGAAGGGTCAAAATCATATGATTCACCAGCTTTCACAAATCTACCCTTTACCCGTTTTCTAGTATCAGCTCTGGCTTTTCGAGAGGCATATCTGATTTGTTTACCGAACCTAAGCAATTTCAAATAACATTTGAAAATGTTAAATATGGAAATCAATAATCATGCATACATTTCTTGGCACAAACATATAATGTTTAAGGTTAGTTTTTGTATACAGTTCACAGCACAACGGGTAAGAACATTTGCATTGTATTGTGTTAGAAGAAATTCTTGCATATATAAAAATTTGAGATAAGAGGGCAGGTTATACTTATTTAAGTACTTATCTTTGAATGAATAGAATAGCACGCTTTATTCTTGAAAGTGTTGAAAAGGCATATTAATTACGTATGATCTACATTGACTCCAAACATTGGAACCAATCTAGATCAGACATGATAAAAATTCCTTTTAAATACTTTGGAAGAACAAGCCATATTATCATGTTTAAAAATAAGTATAGAGAAATAACCTAAGTTATCCTTATCCTCATAAGCATCACAGAGTTTAGAGCACGTACGTGCGAGTTTTCTTTTTTTCATTATATCTCATCTTAGCTTTGTCTCTAGCATGTGGGTAGCTACCCTCCAAGGTCGACTCCCAAGATTCACCAGCTAGAAAGACCGGTGATAGTCCACAGTCTTGATAGTCCGCAGCACTACTTTCGCCGGTGATGTTGGATAGTGAAACTGATATGCCTGAATGAACTTGACCAGAAGGAAATCCCAAATTAATGTTTCTGCTGCAAATTGGATTCATAAGTTTACAATTTGAACTACCACTTATTGCCTGAATCACGCTAGCTGAAGCAGCAATGCAAGAGGATTGAAAAGCCACAGAGTCTTGCTGTCCTGATGATGACGCCTAAAGAAATATACAATAATGATTGAGTAATTCTATAGCCCTACTAGAGCAGCAAAACCACTCATGTGAAAAATTAATAAATTGATTGAACATTATTAATCACACAAAACTGTTTGGTAGATCAGATCAAAAGGACAAATTGGCAAAGCCAAGAAAAAAGTTAAAAAAGTTCTATTCACTAATAGTGTGCATTCTAGAAATGTTACAGATATTAGTTATGTAAAGTAGTACAATGCACATCGATTTGTGAACCAATGAAACTTCACATGCCACCAGAATGGTGAAATACTACAGGTTACTTTGAAGAAAAAATAGAAAACAAATTAATCATGTAAAACAGGATGATTAAGAAAGAATCAGTATCAAGACTAAAGAAGAACAAACCTCTATAGCATTTTCAATTGGACCATTAGACTCAGTGACAGATAAGTTTTTCTCCATTAATAAGCAATCTAGTCCACCATCCTCAAATCGGCATCTGGGAGGAACTTGTGAACAGCCAAATATCGCATCACTATTTTCAAAGTTCAATGAAGTACCGTCAATGTTGAGTGCGTCACATAGATCATCGCTGTCTTGAATCCCAAGATCCTTTAAGTTTGAACAGCCCTATATAGTACAAAGAAAAATAAAATGAAAATAGAAAAAGTTGGTCTAAATTTGTACCAAGAATTCATGAGTTTGGAGTGTGAGGTTTGTGTTATCACAGGCAGAGCAAAGATCACAAGGTTACTTAATAACTGCATTTATGATTACAATGAACTATGCACCTAAAATTACTATAATTGCACTAGTTATTGTTATTCCAGCTGATTTAGGAAAGAACGATGCCATTTGTTGACAAACTCATATTTAGTTAAACAGTGATATGAGAGAGAAAACAGTACCTTGGTCAGCTTGGACTCTTCAGGAAACAGAGGTGCTTGATCTCGGCAGTAAGGTATGTAACTTGGATTTGGTTGAATAATGGAAGAGGCCATCCAAGGCTCAAACTTTAAACAAGATTCTGGCTCAATCAATTTGGCAGCCACCATTCCTAATGAGCCTCCATTATCTCTAGGCTCAACAAAGTTGCTGATACTGTGTTCATTAACTGACTGTGTACCAATTGACTCAAAACCATTACCAAATCCACTTGAAGAAGAGGAATCGAGAACTGAAGACCAAATCTTTGAAAACTCAGCCAAAGAAGGACATCCTGCATAACACTCTAATGGTTGCCGCCGTCCTATGCTCACACAATCATTACCATTCCAATCACAATTTTGGCATAGAGACACCTTGTCATCCATACACCGGACTATTGCAGGCTGTAAATTGCACTTATCACACAAGAGTGACCTTAGGTGCCTACGTGATAATGCATTCGCATTGTGCACACAACCATCACATTGCAAACAAAGGCGTGCACAGTCCGATTTGCAGTAAACTACAGCCCTCATTATTCCGCAAAAATCACATTGAGGCTCCATGACCAAAAGTAATTATGTATTACTCTCTAACTATCCTAACTAGTTCGAAACTAATGGCGGGTATTCGGAATTTATTATGTCTTCTAACCATCCAACCACAGAACCTTCCTATCCTTCCAAATTGAAAAAAAAAAATCTCCACATTAGCAATCATATGCACAAATTATCAATGACAACATTTCACAAACAATAAGGGGGCATTTGGAAGTTCATAATTTTTCACATAGTTATTAACCAACAAAAACAATAATAATTTAGCATCTTCAATACATATGGAAATAAGCACTTACCGATCAGCGTAGGCCAAATTCCCGCCAACAAGAGCTATTCAAAACACAATGATCAACCATGATCAAAAAACGCAATATTCATTAATAGGAGCAATTAAAAGGGAAGTTGATTACCCGGGTCTGTTATTTTAATTAAAATATCCAAATGAAATATGACGAAGAAAGAATGGCACTCATAAAGGTCCAAGCTTGCTGTGGGAATTTGGAAACTGACAGCATATGGAAAATGGTAGGTAGAGTTGGTTTATTTATTGGAAGGGTCCTAGGCTTTCTGGGTTTTTTCCACGTGGCAAAATGTTTGTTCTTGAAAGTGATAGTTCTTTGACGAGCTTGATCTTACCTTGGAATATCGATTTGGTACGATAGGCCCTGTTTACTCGGACAGTGTTGTTCGATAAGTGGCAATCGGAGTAAATAAGTGGAAGAGTAGGAATATAGCTGCGAATCGGTTGCTACGTTGACCGAGATTTACGCATCAAGAACAAGAATAAGTACGCTAAGGTTGCTCCGAGGAATTTTCTCTGAGTGGCACGTGGAACTCTGTTCTTAGTTCTTGTTACTTGTTAGAGAGGAAGAGAGAAGGAGGAAGTGAGTTGGTTACTTTGGCACCTGGGGTGTTTAAAATTTAACCAACTTCATTCCATTCAAATAATTTAATCTAATACAACATAAGTTATAAGATTTTTAATTATAATTGGGTTAGTTTATATTTAAAAGTTATCGAATCTTAGATGTATTATTGAATCTAAAGTTTTCACTAAAATTAATCAAAATCATATTTATATTATATTATATATCTTTTTTATTTTAATATAATAATTTTATTTAATAAAAATTTACCTCAATTATTTCATCTACCATAATATGAAATTAATTATATTTAATAACAATATTCTTTTATCATCGTTACTAATTGGGAGTATGATTTTAAAGTTTCTACTCATATTATACTCGAACCCATGGTCATATTTAATAACTACATTCACTGTAGCACATGTATAAATATCAATATGTGTGTAAATACTTAATTTCTTCTTTGTAATTCTTTATAAAAAAAATACATTAATTCCCTTTAGTTTTTTTTAAGTTATATATATAACACATTTAAAATTATCATTATATTTTAAAATAATAATATTCGATAATTTATATTTTATTTTAATAAATATTAAACTAAATACATTAAATAAAAATACTACTATAATATTATTATAAATGTATCTCCGTATCCATATATATAATAACATGTAAAAATGAAACAAATGCAAAAACATCCAAATGTTTATTTTACTTTTCAAAATTAGCCAAAGACAAATGAAATAACTACCGGGACAAAAAACTATTTGCTTCGTTATTAATATTGAAGCATTTAGGAGACTTAAAATTTAACAAATGAAATTGTTGCATGCTTAGTATATTTACATTTTTAATATAATATGGTATATTTTATTTTAATGTGTATCACTCTTGAACTTTATGAACTTATGGATCGATGGATATAGATGCAAGACAAAATTATCATTTAACTCCTATATATTTATACACCGGTTTTTTGTTAAGCACTTTTTCATTGTTTCTCTTTTCTTCTTTTGTATTTTCTCTTCTTTCCTATATTTTCTATTGTTTTCTACGATGCTATAATATTAAAGAATTGACTATTATGTTAGGTTTCCTCTGTAACCTAAGTCTTGGGTTCTTGATTCTTCTATGATTTTACTTTTATTTTTTGATATTAGTTATGTTTAATAGTTTATTGAATAGTTATTTCTAATAGTTTTGTGATATTATTGGGGGATGAAATTCAAACAAAATGATATTAAAAACTTTATTTTGTATTATTTTAACTTTTATGTGTTCATCGAATTTGTTTAAACTCTCAAAAGATCCACATTTGAATTCTTTGAGTTGATTTCCTTAATTATTTAGAAACTAAGGTTTCTTGAACCCTTCTAAAATCTTGATCTTTGGTGTTTTTTGGAATTTTCTTTTCTCTTTCTCATTTTTATTATCTCTTATTATTATTATTTATTTATTTTAATATATTTAAATATCAATTGTGTATAAAATAATTATGTTTGATGACATATGTGACTATGTGTCGTGGAAACGTAAAATGAAAACCCTTTTAGTACAACAAGAGATACACTATGCTATTGACTTTGATGATCTCTGAGGAAGGATAAGAAAAAATTTGAGAAAAAAGTGTTTGCATCAATACTGTTGAACTTCTTTGATAAAATTCATAGGAAAATTTCTAAAAAAACTACCCTTTAAGAATGTATTTTTTAAATTTGACTCTTTATATTTACATAAATCTTTACCTAATAAAGTTTATTTCAAAAATCATTTTTAATCTTTCAAAATAGACTCATCTAAAGATATTGAACAAAATCTTGATGATTTCAAAATAATGACCTATGATTTAGATGATATAGATTATAAAATTAAGGATGATACTCAAACCATTATTTTATTAAATTCTTTGCATGATAAGTACAAGGATGTGAATTTTGGTATAATGTATAGCAAAAATACTTTAACTTTTGATCTTATTGTCTTAAGTCATAGGTTTGAAGATTTAGAGATTAAAACCTCTCTATACAAATTCAAAAGAAATGGAAGGTATTTATATAATTTCTTAAGCCACGCCAAGAGTTGTGGTAAAGTGCTCAAAAATCCTATTTTTTATTTTTCAAAATTGTTGAGTAATTTTTATAAATACTCGCATTTGAAAAAAATTTAAAAACTTGAGCAATAATGTCGGTTCTCACGTACACGCTTGCACGTCAAAAATCACATCTTTACCTAGCATGCATATTATGAAAACCAACCCTATAATGTATGTAAACATGCTCGCATACAAAGCGTTTCCAACTATGTGCGTGTGTGTATTACTAATTCATAGTAACAAACTTTATATCAAGAAAGATACATACATTAAGTAAAATAAACAGACATAATATTTTATATAAGTAAATCCAACATACAAATACAAGTATACATATGACTTACAACTATTATAGGTAGTGATTTCAAAAAGATAAAACACATGATCAAAGTAGAAAATTGGCTAACTTTTTTCCAATCGATCTAATTTACTTTAAAATGAGTGATGATATTGTCATAATTAAATTTTTTATTGTCACAATAATCTTTTATTAATGATAATTTTATACAATAAAAATGACATTAAATTTTAATTAATAGTAAGAATATAATAAATAATTTATATATTTTTATGGTAGATAACAAAAGTTATTATGACAAATGCTTTTTAAAATGTATAATATATATTTATCTGTAGTACATTAATAGTGTTTGTTCATTTTTTTGTTTTTTCACACCATTATATAGCAAAATTTTCATATAATAGATATATTTTTTATGAATAATTATTTTGTATAATATAATTGTATTTATTACATTAAAGATCATAATTCATATCGTTCTTATATATTAAAAGCCCCGATGGATACATCAACAATGTTTTGTCTTTCTCTTTTTTTTTTTACTTTTGCTTAATGGTTTTACATCATTAAATATCAAAATTTTATATAATAAATATATTTTTATGAATAATTTTTTCATATAATATAATTATTTTTATTACATTAAAAGTTACAATTCATATCGTTTTTATATATTAAAAAATTCAATATGTACTTCAACAATGTTTAGTTGTTCTCTATTTATTTCTACTATTGTTTAATTTTTTTACACCACTAAAGACCAAAATATTCGTATAATATAACAAAACATAAAAATATATGGAATCAATTATATTCATACTTCTATTCCTACCAATCAAACATGCCATCAATTTTCATTACCATTGTTTTTTCATCATGTGTGAACCAAATATCTCATAAGTTAACAATTCATACAATTCAGATTACATATTTAATGAGTATTCCATTAATTTATTTATAAATAATTCATATTTTTATTAGTTTTTTATACTAATAAATATCAAAATGTTTCATATATATATATATATATATATTTATTTTTTGTTAAAATTTAATCAAAAAATACAAAAAATGTCCATATGATAAATACATTTTTATGAATAGTTATTTTGTATAATGTAATTATTTTTATTACATTAATAGCTATAATTCATACTATTTATGATTATCTATTTAATGAGTGTTCGATCAATTCACACTTATGAATAGATCATATTTTTATTTAACTAATAATTTTTATGTGAAAATTATATCATATCTCATATTAATTAAAAAAATATTCAATCAATATAAATTATTTTTAAGTAAAAAATATTATTATTCATATATAATTAACTTATTATATAGTAAAAATATTAATTGAATAAGTTTATATATTGTTACGTTATATTTTAATTATTTATTAAATAAAATTATACAATTATTATCAATATCATGATATATCACTTATATTTATATTATAATTAGATTATCTTGCTTATAAAATAATTACTATTATATATTTATCATTAAAGTAACAAATTAATTAAATATTTATTTTAAGAGTATATCTTCAAATCATATTATAAAAATTTTTATTATCAAATTTTCAATTATAACAAAAGTAACTTAAAAATTTATATTTAAAAGCTTATTTTTTTTATTGTATAAAATAAAAATTTAAAAATAATAACAATTCTTACTCAACAATTAATATTATTATATATTTATTTTATGCCTTAATTTTTTTATTTTATAAAATAAAATATGTTAAATAATAATAATAATAATAATATATTTATTAAAATCAAATAATAAATAATAAGATTCATATTGAAACGTGTGAAAATAGTTAGCTTTTCTTAATAATTATTTATTTAATATACCCTACTATTATTTAATTTATTTCATTAATTTTTATTTATATTTAAAAATCCTAACCTATTTTTTTTATTTTAAATATGTAAATATTATTTTTGTATTGTCAAATAATTTGTAACATATAATATTATTATTCAAGTTAATTTTTTAACCTTAATGTTTTTATATATCATAATTATAATTAATATATTATTTGTTATTAAATATAATTATATAAATTTAATTATATTTATTAATAATATCATGATATATTATTTATAATTCATATCGAGTTATAATAATTATCTTTTCTTATGGTCATAATTTAATTTTTTTTATTTTAAAATTATTTAAGAGTTACAAGATAGTTTATAATTGAAATTGAGTGTTATCAGTCTATATTTAATATGACAAATCTTAAAGTAAGCATAATAGAATGATCCGGGTGATTAGGATTTAATATAAAATTAATATATAATAAAATTATAAAAAAATTTATTTATTTGTAGTATATTTAGTTTATAAATATTGTAATATTTATTAGTATTAAAAAAATAATAAAAATTTAAAGAATAGGGTGAATGATTCGGGTTTTTAATATCTAGAAAAAAAATATTTTTTACATACACCAGTTGGAAAGTTTTTCTTGATTTTTATGTTGCAAACATTACATTCATTCGTCTATTTTTTTTTATTTTTTTTGCCTTAGCTTTTATTTCATGATAGTATCAATTATCCCAAATTTTTACACAATTTTTTGACCTTTATGTATAAACAATTGAAATTTATAATGAACAGGGGATAAAATTATTCATTTGAATATCAATCTTAATTTGAAAAAAATAGTGTATAAAATGATATAATATTTTAAAATTATTGATCATACCTTTTTTATTTTATTATAAAGAGGTATAATCATACTTGTGTTATTATATATTTATAATGAATAAATTAAAATATATTTTTTTTCAAATAAATATTATCGGAAGGAACTCTCCGTTATATATATGGTAAATCTCCCCCCTTTTCTTTTATATAAAAATATAGAATTGATACCCTCTTTTTTTTTATAAAGCAAATGTTAGGAATGCATATGACAAAAGTCCAAACTTCAAGGGCATATTTAATAATTACAATATGTACTGTAACTTACATAGTATACAGTATATAAACAGTTAGATTTGTTCAAATTCATTTTTATTTTTAAATTATTTATAAAAAATAATTTTCATTCTAACAGTAGAAGATAACGGAATGTGTAAATTATATTGTTAAAAATACTTAATGATTGTATTCTATTTCGTAATCAAAATGAATATACATGGTGTCTTTATATAAAAAATATAATTAAATTAAATATGTTTAAATTAAATAGATATATATTAACAAATATATATATATATATATATTAATATATTACTATATATACATTAACAAACCTTCTCAAACTCAAGTTAGATGAAACATTAACATTAAAGTAAAATAAGTTTCGATAAATAAAACACTAATATTAAGTCGTAAATATATTGGTGTATTTTTATATTTATATTAATAATAATATGATTTTATTTTTAATATTATTTTGTATTCATATTTTTGAAATAATATTTTAGTAGTATTTTATTTAAATTTTTTTATTAACTTAATCAATTTTTTTATTTAATTAATTCTTTTTATTTATAATAATATATGTGTAATATTCAAAGTATATTTTCGAATAAACGATATTTAGAGAATATTTTTAAATAATAAATAAATAAATTATCTAAAAATATTCTTTAAATATTACAAATATATTATTATACATGTATACAAATATTTAATTAAATAATAAATTATATTAAATGATATATTTTTTTAAATGAATATTAATAAAATATTGACTAAAAAATATAAATAAAAATTGTTATTAAAATAAAATTATGATATTATTAAATTAATGAATATATTTGTAATAACTTAAATTCAATAATTATAAGTTTATGATAAATGTAGAGACAAGATGATCTCTTTAGTCTCCAAGATAAAATATTTTTAAATCAATAATTACTTGCGTTCATACCCGCAAAATATGAATTTTTTTAAACATTATAGAAGCATGAGAAACGGGCATTGAGATCTACGAAGGATATAAGTGATTTTATATTTTTACTAAATATATTAATCTTATAATTTTTAATTAAAATATTTTAATCTTATAATTTTAAATTTATTATAATTTTAAAAAAGATATATTTCAACATAAATTATATAGTTTTAAATTTTAAAATTAGAATGCAATTTTTTTAAAATTATGTAATTAAAATTATTCAATATATATATATATATTGCACTCTATTCATTTTCCTTACATATTTATTTTTGTTTTGTTTCAATACCCTCTGTAGAATACCGAAAAATTTATTGCAAAATAAGAGGGAGTTGAATAAAATTGTGGAAAAATAGTCACTTGATTTCTTGTCTTGTTTATATTATTATTTTCGTCGATTACCTTATTTATAGTATGTAATTTTATTCCAATTTATTTATAAAAAATGAGAAATTAAAGATAATTTAATTTGTAATAAATATTTTATTATTAAAATTATAGTATTAATCAGATAAAAATGATATTATAATTTAGATTATTTATTTTTAAAAAATAATGCACAAAGTAAAAGGTAGTTACAATAAAAATGATGCAATTTAATATTTAGAAAGATGTGAAGGTAATAATATTTTATATTATATTAATAATTATAATAATATATTATTATTAATAAATTATGAATAGTGAATGAGTATTTAGAATCTAAATCAATATCAAAAATCAATCTATATTGTTAGAAATATTTAATGATTGTATTCTATTCTGTAATCAAATGAATATACATGGTGTCTTTATACAAGAATTACAAGTAAACTAGATATATCTAAAATAACTAAATATAGATATCCCTAAAGCAAATAAATATACATTAGCAGATATATATATATACATTAACAAATATATATATATATATATATATATATATACATTAATATGTTACTAGATATACATTAACATCCCCCCAAGGTGGATGTGAGACCAACTTGAGGTTATCAACCAAATTACGAGTGCGTCCTTTTGGAAGTGCCTTAGTAAAGATATCTGTAAGTTGATCGTTGGAGGAAACGTAGAAAAACTTGAGATCACCATGGATAAGATGAGAGCGAATAAAGTAACAATCAATCTCGATGTGTTTAGTCCGTTCATGAAAGACATCGTTATGAGCAATATGAATTGCACTCTGATTATCACAATAAAGAGGAGTAGTAGAGGATGTGGACACACCCAAATCCTTAAAAAGTCATCGTAGCCAAAGAAGCTCAGATGTGGTATTAGCAAGAGCACGATATTCTGCTTCAGTACTAGAGCGGGCCACGAAGGTTTGTTTCTTACTTCGCCAAGAAATCAAAGAAGAACCAAGGAGAAAGCAATAACCTGTAGTGGACCTGCGATTAGTGGGATCTCCTGCCCAATCAGCATCAGAGAATGCACGAAGTACTAAAGGAGAATCAACTGAGTAGAAAAGGCCATGGAAGATAGTGCCTTTCAAGTATCGTAGAATACGTAGAACAGCAGCATAGTGAGTTGATCGTGGAGCAGATAGATACTAGCTCACCTGATGAACAACATAAGAAATGTCTGGACGAGTAACTGTAAGATAAACTAGGCTGCCAACCAATCGTCTGTAAAGAGAGGGATTAGACAATGGTTGCCCCTTCGATGATTTGAGATGCACATTAAGTTCAACTGGAGTGTCAACAGTCTTGCTGTCAGTGAGTCCAGCTTGAGATAAGAGGTCAAATGCATACTTAGCTTGAGTAATATAAAGACCATCTGTGGAACGAGTGATCTCAAGACCCAAGAAGTAGCTGAGATGTCCAAGGTCTTTCATCTCAAACTACTGACTAAGAAAATCCTTGAGTTCTTGAATACCACTGAGATCATCACCAGTTATGATCATATCATCCACATATAGGAGAAGCAAAATGGTGCCTTTATCATTACGACGAAGAAATAAGGCAGAATCATAAGGACTGGCCGTGTAACCCAAGCGAAAAATGGTGGAGCTGAACTTGGCAAACCATGCTCGTGGAGCTTATTTAAGGCCATAAAGTGCTCGTCGAAGGCAACAAACCTTATTTGTTTCAACAGAAAGACCAGGAGGAGGTTACATATAGACTTATTCATGTAGATCCCCATTAAGGAATGCATTTTTGACATCCATCTGAAAAAAGTCTCATTTACTAGCAGTGGCAACATCTAAGAGAGTACGAACAGAGGAAATACAGGCAACTGGAGCAAAAGTCTCTTCATAATCAATCACATACTCTTGTGTAAAACCTTTTGCTACAAGACGAGCCTTGTAGCGATCTATGGACCCATCAGAGCGAGTCTTGATCTTATAAATTCACTTACTGCCAACCACAGATTGACCAGGAGGGAGAGTAACCAGATCCCAGGTATGGTTTTTGGTTAATGCATCAATCTCTTCTTTCATTGTAATCTGCCAAAAAGGGTTAGTAGATGCCTCACGATAGGTGTGAGGCTCATGGAGTGTAGCAAGGGCAGTGTAACAATGATAGTCAAGTAAATGTGTAGGAATGGATCTTACCCGGGTTGAGTGGCGAGGTGGAATGTCTTGTAGAGGATCTTCAGGCGGAGTAAGAGCAGGGGACCTATGTTCAAGGTGGGGTAACTCATTATCAACCTGTTCTTCTACAACCTGTCTAGGATAAGATTGAATAGTGGAGTCCATAGGTGGATTAGGAGTATCTTTAGAGGGATCAGGAGACTCATTTGGAAAGATTTCTAAAACATTTGAATTAATTAAGGAAGAACGAAAGTGAGAAAATTCAACAAATAAACAGTGTTCCCAAAAGACAACATTACGGGAAACACGAAGACGATGTGAGACATGATCATAGCATCGATACCCTTTTTGAGTTTCACCATAACCAAGAAAACAACAAAGTCTGGGGATCGAGGCTCAAGTTTGTTGTGTTCAGCGAGGTTGAAGAAGAACGAAACAAACAGATCCGAATGAGCGAAGGTAACGATAGTCCTGGAGATGATCCAAAAGGCGCTCATATGAAGTCCGATTATGAATGACAACATTGAATGCGATTAATGGTATAAACAAGATGAAGAGCAGCCTTCACCCAAAAAATGGGGTGAACTTTGCGTAAAAGAAGAAGAGTACACTAATGTGCTGTCAAGAATATGACGAAGTTTTCTTTCTGCCGACCATTTTATCGAGAGGTTCTCGGACAAAGTTGACGACAAGTACACATGTGGAGCTGTAGTTTGAAAAGCATTTCGAGTATATTCAAGAGCATTATCGATCGAAAAGTTTTGATATGTTTGGAGAATTGTGTTTCAACCATTTTTGCAAAGTTACCGTATATTAGTAAGATTTCGTAATCCAGATTTCATTGGAAAGATCCAACTATAACGAGAATAATCATCAATAAAAACAATAAAATATCGAGATCCACCAATACTAGTAACAAGAAGGTATGTCCCCAAACATCGAATGAATTAACTCAAAATACTATTAGAGATAGATTTACTATTATTGAAAGATAAATTGGCTGTTTTCCTAACTCGACGAAGTACAATCAAAATTATCTTTGGACACGTAACCCAATAGAACTTTTAGAAGCTAACCGTAGCGAGTGTGGGTACGACCAAAACGAGAATGCCAAAGTGCGATATAAGGTAAGGAAGAAACTACAAAAGAGCAACAGAGGTAGGAGCAATGGTGTGAGTACGTAAGATTGTTTACGGAAAACATACGACCGAATTGACCGGTCCCCAAGCTCTTGCCTCGTCTCTCGATCCTCGCACAATACATCCGTAATAGTAAAAATAAGGCGATATCCTAGTTCACTTAATTGTCCCACGTAGCATAAATTATAGGATAGTCCGCCTACACGGAAAACCCCAGAACAGAGAGGTGAGGTCTAAACAAAACCTAGACTATTCCCATGAACGGTGGAACCACGCCATATGAATATTGGGGACGTGGTGCAGTGGTCAAGTTTGGAGAATAAAGCATGTTGTGCAGCGTGATTGCAACACGCAGAGTCGTGCCAAGTTTGAGACTTCACGGCAAACCGAGAGAGTAAGTGGAAAGAGATGCATTACCATCCATTTGAACAACCCGAGTTATGATCTTCTTCGTAGTTCAAATGGAGAGTAGGGCAAGTGATCTTAAGACCGGACTCAAACTGTGAACTGCATCAACTAAGAGGCTCAGATTAGCAACAACAACAGAGATTTGTTACGACAAGAATGTAAGCCTCACGGCGTGGCCACGACGCTTGCAATAATGCGTAACCTTTATCGCTTCTCGCCACGACGATTGTAAAAGCCGTGAGGAATCGCCCGATCATTGAGGTTGCTCAATGGTAGAAGTGAGGAGTAATAGCCAAAACATTGAGCTTATTCTCCGGGCCCGAAGCGGTCGCAAGTCAAGTCTTCTTCTCTAACCAACTCATTTACAAGAAGATCAAGAGAGGGAGAAGGACTACGACAAGAAGCCGACTTGATTTGGCTCAAAGTCCTCGTGGAATGACATCAAGAACTCATAGAGACGAAATTCATCCCCGATTGTAAGATATTGCTTGGCATCACGAGCATGCCCAAACTAGATCATAAAGGTCAATTGTCCCAAAGGAAGCGAAGCCGATCAAAGTAATCATTGATAGATTGCCCTGGTTCTTGAAGTCGATGCAATTCAATTATTAACCCGATATTTCATGGATCCGAGTAAGGGAGCACTTTTGGCCAACATATCCTACGCCGATTCGGCATCATCAAAGCTTGCCCAACCAGACAGAGATGAGGGAATAAAAGTATTCCGAATCCATGCGAGGATCACGTGGTCGCGATTATCCCATTTAGTCATGCGACGAAGAAAAGTAGCATCTTCTTCACTTGCTTCTTTAACAGGAATGATAATTACACCAAGACAATAATGCCGTACATACGGCCCTTAAGAAAATCAAGACATAGCTTCGAGACCACGACAAGTAATTCTTAGTCCCTTCCAATATAGTATTGATAGCAGGCAAGCAATAAAAGTATCCTTTTTATCCATTTGGAAACACAATATGAAAAACAGACCGCAAAACGAGATATACGCGAAACATTGGCTAGGGTGGACCTATACTGTGAAATTTCTGGCACAATCTGGCCGACAACAATACATCAGAATAATCTGGCCGAGACGGCCAGCACATGCGATGATGCACGGGGATGCCCCTGTGGAAATTACTGATGACGTACGAGCGTAGTCAAGGGCGCATTTATGCTACGCTATATGCACGCGCGTGACGTTGTTTTACACGTGCGTGGCGTACAGACCGTGATACATCCACGTTATATAGTATCGCCGCGACGATCACAAAGGTGGTATCCGCAGACAGTCATCGTGCCGAGATTCACGACGGCGGGATATTTTCACGGCGACAGTGAGGAGCGCGTGTCCGAGCGTCATGACATTTCCACGCCAGTAGATCCTATTTCGGCCGATCATGGGTATATGCAGTAAAAATTTCTAACAATACGCACTTATGATCGGTGATAGTGGTTTATACAATTTTAACTCCTTAACAACGGCGATCAGAAGTTACATTAATCCTAAAGACAACTACCGAAAGACGTCGGAGGTTCAACTAATGATTCGTAGCTATCAGGACAACAGGTTATGCTTAAGTAACACGTAAGTTATAGGATTGCTAGAAAGACAAGAATACGGCTTTCATACCACGTTAAATACTTAATGATCAGATTCTATTCTCAGAATCAAATGAATATAAATGGTGCCTTTATATTGGAATTACAAGTAAACTAGATATATCTAAAGTAACTAAATATAGATATCCCTAAAGCAAATAGATATAGATTAGCAGATATATATATACATTAATATATTATTAGATATACATTAACATATATGAATTTTAGTCATAATTTTACTACAAAATATTTATAACTCTTATATTCTTATATAAAAGAGAGAGTTGTCTAAAGGTTTTTATTTGATAGAATTTTGTTTAGTATTTTTTCTCAATTACTAATTATTATTAATTATATATAAAAAACGGGAGTTGCTTTTAATATTTGTTTGACATATGATTTTTTTGTAGTACTCTATATATATATATATATATACATGATGTATTATTTATTTAATATTTTTGTGTTTCATAATTATATATTATATTATATAAATTGAGTGCGTTTGGTTGTGTTTATAAAAAAATATTGATTTTTCTATTAACTTAAAAAACATATTTTTATATTATTTTATTTTTATTAATTATATATTTTTAGTCTAGATTGAATAGTATTATATGTATAAAATTATATCTTAACTATTAATTAAATATAAAGTCGTAAATATTAAATTATGAAATGACGATGAGTTAACTTATTAAAATGTTTTAATTAGATGTAATTCATATATATATATTAAATTATGATAAAAGATATATTATATCAGTTTTTTAATTTTAAAGACCATAATCATTTGATAGAGAGGTTTTAAATTATATTTTAAATAATAATATATTTAATTTTTATTTTTTTTGAATTTAAAGAAATATATATTTTAAGATTATAATCCACTTAATTTTTTATGTTTCTTTTTTTTAATTTATAAATTAACTATATACATGGAGTTAAGTTTAGTATTTAATATATAAAAAAATTATTATATTTATTTTTATTAAAATTTATATTTATTATAAATTTATATGACAAATTCTATATTCATATTTTATTTAAATTAAATTACATAATATTAACTTTAATTCTACTATATTATATATTTTTTTGTTTATAACAAATTTATCTTCAATTCACTAATGATTATATTAGAAAATTATTTTATTATTTTTTATAAATAATTATTTAATTAACGTATAAATAAATATGTTATTTAAAAAATATACATATATATTCACTTTAATTCTATCTTATTAATGACACTATTTTTTTTGTTTATAAAAAATATCTCTTCAATTCACCGATGATTATGTTAAAAAATTATTTTAATATTTTTTATAAATAATTATTTTATTAATATATAAAAAAGTATATTATTTTTTAAAAATATCGATATTAAATATCTAAGAACTAAAATTAATTAATATTTTCATCTTTATTTTTATAATGAATTTTTGTAGCTATATGTAAAAATTATGATTTCAAATATATTTTTTATTAATTTATTTAAAGTTTAAATAATGCATGTATATTATATTTGATTAGTTTTTTGAATTTTATAAGAATATATAGTTTTGAAGCTAATCATATTCAATAAAAATATTCCTATTTGTTATATATATAACGTTAATAAGTTATGACTTAAAAACATTTAATTTATTTAAATATATTAAAAACTCAAAAATGGAGTCACAATTACATTATTTATGCATGCAGTATGTGCTAAAAAACTAATATTTATTAAAAAATATATATATATATATACATGAAACCTGAAACAAAACAGACTTCGGTTTCAAATTAAATTATATTTGTTTTTCCATCTCTCTAAATTTGCAAATTAGGTCTCCGAAGATTGGCAATTTTCTGCTAATCCTCAAATTAGTTCTTACTCACACCTAATCAACATTGTACGCCTCATCTGAGTTGGAGATCCAGCGAACCCAAGCAGGTTCGCATTCTAAGGCACATTCAATTAAAGTCTGCAATCAAGGCATTAATTTTCCTTTCACTGTAAGTCTCTTTATATTTAATTCGCGTTGAATTAGATCTGCAATTCTTTGTCATTTCCGCGTATTTTCTTGAACTTCCATCATTTTCGGAGACTATGATTTCCTCTTGTTGTTCTCTTAGGAAATGTTTAAGACGGTTTTTGAATTTATGTTGTTTGCGATTGGAAGATACATGTTCAGTACTTTAGAACATTTTTGCAGATACTTTAATCAGGTGATTTCTTGTATGGATTTGTAACTACTTGTTGCTCGGATATTTCCTATTTTTTGCAATGGATGTGATTAATTGTTGACTTGTCCTTTGGTTTTCCTTGGGCTGATTGGATTGCCCACGTATTATTTTTAAACTCTTCGATTTTGGTGATTTAATTCGTAGTTTCCTTTTGTAGTTTGCATTTGTATTTTCTTTTTTCTGCTGATTTAGCTGAGGTATAGTTCATCTTCCGTATTATTGTGCCGTTGGTTTGTCTTATGTGGGGGTTTCTGTAGAACTATAGAACCTTCAAATTTCATTGCAGTTACACGTTTACACTTTGTAATATGATCCTATTGCATTTACTGTTCAGAAAGGTTTTCTGAGTTGCTTGTTTGATTTTAATTTACAGATCCTTGGTGAACGCAAAGTGGTGCAGACACATCTTGTATTTGCTGATTACATCTATGTTTGTAGGCGCTGGGACTGTTCCTTCCTACAGTCCCCACTTAAGAAAGTCTGGTAGCAGATCTGTTGTCTCTGATCTGGGTACATTTAAGTTATAATCCTAGAGTGATGTGCATTTAAGTTTCTACTTTATTAGGATCTACTTGTATATCATTCTGTTTTTTTTATTGGACATTTCATGGTGTCAAAAATTGTTTCAGGTACAAATGAGCTGGAAAGTGGTGGTGAGGAGAATTTCTTTGGCATGGTAGAAAATGTTGATTTGAAGGGTGCAGTCGCACCATTGAGTACTGTTGCAATAATGCCGTCTCCTATATTCTTATGGAGATTCAAGGTTTCCTTGTTTGTCTATATAGTTACTTCAAAATTTGTGTTGTGTGTATCAAGAACAAAACAGTTTTCATACATAAAATACCAGGCAAGCTTCATTAGAGAAATGATTTCATATTATAAAATGAGTTGGGAAATAGAGGTCAGGGTACTATTCTTCTGACATTGATAACTCATTATTTTGTTTGGAACTGTAATAGTGGTGAGGCTGCAACTTGCATTCTGGTTTTTAGTCTACTTTCTTCTTTCATAAATAATCCCTTGTTTTATTTCTCTCCTGAATGTATCTTTTCCTATTGTCAAATGCTAATTTTATTCAGTTCTAGGTGCTGTTGTTCTTTGTCTGGGGCTTCATTTGTTGTAAGGTCAGTTTTACCTTTTCTGTTCAGATAATTAAAAAAAGGATTTAATAGCAGTTAGTGGCATGAACTAGAGTTATGTTGGATTCAATCTCATTGCAAGGACTTTTACACTTTGTATATGTGAAATTTGTAGGTTGGATGGGATTCTGTTATGAGAATGAGTGTGGATCTACGAGATCTTTTTTTGTACGAGGCATTTTTGTATTACAATCCTCTTCTTCTTGTGGTTAGTCATTGTTACCTAGTCAAATTACTTTGTTGTACTCTTACTTCATCTTAGTATTAACTCATATTATGATGGTTTGTAAATGTGCAGACTCTTGTGGTGTGGCTTTGGGGAGTTAACTTATGGGTTTTTTCTCATTCTACGGTCAATTATGCCAAAGTTTTTGATCTTGATCAAAATTACTTGACCCATTTAGACATATGGAAGGTACCTTTTCTAGATAATGCATTGATTCTGTCATATCAAACCATGCTTATGCTCTCTTTGCCAGTTAAAGTTGGGTTTATATGTTAAAACTATCATGAATTACAAACATGTACCTGCTTTCTCTTTTGGTACAGGGATAAGGAGTTAATGATACATTTATCTCAATATCAACTTTTTAATACTATTATCCCAAGTTTTGCCGCAAGGTTGATTTGCTTTTAATTTGAATTGATTCATGATCATGCAAAGTGCACGATATAGGAAAGGTGGATAAGGAGGGGCTTTGAAAAGAAGAAGAGAACATTTGGAGTCTAAAAGACGGGCTAGTATGATATTATCGTATTCAGCATTTTCATTGTTTAAACATGGGTTATGGCTTCTAAAATGAAGGATGGAATCACAACATCCAAAACATGTTTTTTTTCTGACACGATTAGCCTTTTAAGAATCAACTTGAACTTGATATTACTCTTTCACAAGTGAAGTGGCCTCTGTACATTGTTTGAGATATTTGACACTTGGCAGTTAACTTCAACAATGAATTTTAATAGCCAATTTTAATTTTAATTACAGCTAATAGAATAAGACGAGTGATATTTAAAGACTCATGAGGATCTCTCTTGCTTTACTCTTTTGCCAATCTGATATTTTTCCCCTATTTTTGTTTTCCTCTTGCAGTGTGCCACATGGATGACGATTATTGTCCCTACTAGCATGACAGCCTATCTTTATCTTTATTCCCATGGGGAAGTGTCATTGGCTGCATCACAACCAGTGTAATAGATGCATCCATCTTACTATTATTGTTTCACGTGTCCAGTTCTTGTAGGCTGTAGCTTTCATGGGAACTCAAATGCTAAACTTCTTTTTGCTGGAAAATTTGACTTTACCATTAGTTGAGCTACACATACCAATTTTTGATGAAGTGGTTTCTCTTGGTCTATACTTCATTGCAATGTATTTTTGATTTACATTACAGTTATGATTTAAACATTTATCCATATTTGTATTGATGTGATAAGTATCAGGTTTTTACCTGAGAACAAGTAGAATAATGTACTTTTTTTTGAAGGTGAGGCGTGTTTGTCTTGAAATTGTTATTTGTACTGAGCTTCGGGTATTTCTTCTGTTTCTTGTTTTATTTATGGGCATTTCAGACTCATGAAAATGCATTCATATTTGACAAAATACAACATTTGGTTGGTTAAGATAAACCAAGTTTATAAATATTTATGGAAAACCCGAAAAATCTTTCTAAGATCAGTTTTGTTACTTTCATAGAAAACGTTTCTTACTGTGATTATCCTTGAGTACCACTCTGAGAAGTTCACCTATATTAGAATAATTCATTTACTAACTTTTGTAATTTATGCTAAGTCTTACTTTTATTGCACTGCAGGTGCTCCTATATGCTGCTGTTGCTATAGTTTTGATATTTCCCTTTGATATTTTTTATCTGTCATCCCGGTATTACATGCTGAGGACTCTTTGGCGTATAGTTCTTCCATTACAGGCAAGTTCTATTTGCTTGGATGTCTTTTTTTTTCCCCTTATTTTCCTGCCAGGGTTTTTGCATATTTTGATATGAGTGCATGTGTACACAACAGCAGTTGACAAACTAGGTCTGTGTACTGTTGTAATTAAAGGTGTCAACTTGATTGTTCTAATTTTGTTGTGGTGTCCAGAAGGATCCTGTTGTAATTAAGGATGTTGGTAATTGCATGTACAAGAAATAATAGTTAATGCATACCAAAAAGAGGGTCTAGGATAGCTAAAACAGACCCATGACCTTACATGATCACAGCCAACATGCCACACCATTGCTTTATTATTTTCCTTTGTATTTTATGTTGTTTCTTCCTATTTGTGTCTTACTAATTTTTATTGCTTGGGAAAATACAGGCAATCTCATTTTCTGATTTTTTTGTAGCTGATATATTGACTTCCATGTCAAAGGTATGCATTAATTTATCATATATCTAATTATGCTTTTCTCCCTAGAATTTGATTTTTGTGATATTTCTTATATGAGCTTTCACATCTTTGTTAATTTCTCTATATTTATTTGGTGTGAACAAAGTATAGCATAGATGCACATTAACAAAGCTGCCAAGTGGCAGGTCAATTTTGTGCTTTTAATTACCTCCTTTATGCAGGTACTTTCGGATTTAGAGCGGTCAGTATGTCGGATGGTCCATCGGCAGGTTGGTTTACTACTTAAGATTATGCATATGTAACAATAGACTATTGAGCTTTACCTGGGAGCGTTTACGTAACAGCATATGATTGTCCCTATAATATAATTCAAAAAGTTGCAGTTATTTTTTTATGTTTCTCTTGATTTTGTAATTCCAATATTATGACCCATTTGTTTGTGCTTATCTTCTAGAAGTGGTTTCTAAAGAAGCATTTAGTTTTTGACATAAAAATGGTAGAAGTGGTTTTTAGTGGCATTTGAATAACTATTTTAGGTAGGGAGAATGCATGCAAAACTATTGTAATGTTGAAAGCACTTATGTAGATTGCTGAACATTTTTAAGTTCTTTGAAACATTTGAAAGCACTTGCAGCCCAAAAGCAAGGCAGTTCAAAGTTGGCCCTTATATTATCATCCATGGTAAAAAAGCAAGTGAAGTTTGAGTGCCAAAAAGTTTTGGACCGTGGAAAAGGGTAAACTTCCAGGGGTGGACTTCCAGGGAACTTACTCAATTATATGTTTATTTTATCTCTTCAGTAAACATTTTTGTGATCTAGTAAATATTATGTGAATATAAATTATAATTTCCAAGCCAATGCATGTGAAGACATCTTTTGGAGAATACTGTCTTAATTTGACTAAGTTCTATCAAAATTTTAATATTATATATGTGGTGTTTTTGTCATACATTCTTTTTTCATTTGCAATGAAAAATTAACTTGTTAGTAAAAGCATAAATTGCATCCAAGATGTTCACTGTTTCATACCTTAATTATAGAGCAGAGATACCATCAATGCTTCTGTTTTTATTTCTTATGGAGATTTAGAGATATTCTGAGTCACTAGCTTGTTCTCAAGCATAAGTGCTGGCCAGCATCATTCTCCCCCTTTCTGATTTCTGGAATTTGCAATTTTCAAGTACTAGTTAACTAACGTAGAAAAACAAGATGAGAAGGGATGGATCATAAAAAGGTTAAGTGGATAGGAAGATTAACAGAGAGGGTGAAGAGGAGAAGAAGAACAAGGAGAGTGAAGAGATAATAAAGATAGGAAAGTACTAATTAATCAATATGAATAATCTTTAATTCATTTCCCAATCCTACTGAATACAGTGGCATTATCCCTATTTGTGGGACATTTAAAATTACAATAAAAACATAGTAATGATGAATAGGAAAAAAAGAAGTTATGATAACTATAAGAAAACCTAATCTAATAAAGAAAAGCATTACTGATTCTTCTAGATAAATACCAAACAATCGTTTTTTTCATCGAAAAATCCCAAACAATTTTAAGTCTACAATAACAAAACTAATCTGTATCATCATAATTCTGCATAATCAACTACCTTTGAATAGAATTTAGACTGGTGCAAATAAAATAAAATTGTAGAAACCATGTGGGCTAATACCATAAAATTAGGCATTCTTTTTAGAATATTATAGGGTTTTACTTCTGCATAACATTATTTCATGCATTGAAGTCGTTCTGAATTTTTTTGCTAAAGAAGCCAAATATGTAGAGTTCTTTGCAGTTGCTGCTTGATCTCAAGTAACCATAGTCTATGTTTAAATTTCAAAATGGTTTTAGCTTTTCTTTGAAAACCATTTCTAGCTCTCTCTTTGTTAAGGGGCCTCCTTATTGGTGCAGGTTGCTACTATTGCGTGGTTTGAAGCTGATTCTGTTTGTGGTAGTCACTCTATTGCAATCCCCATAGTTCTTGTTCTGCCTTACCTTTTCCGTTTACTCCAATGTCTTCGGCAATACAAGGATACTAGTGATAAAACAACCCTTCTAAATGGTATGTTCGATTGGTAAATTTCTTTCCCCCCTTCCTAAATCGTAACTAAATAAATAAATAAATCAATAAAAAAACCTGGTTCAGATAAACCCATATCTTTTGTTTGCAACTCCTTGTTTGTTGGGAATTTTATTTGTGCTTTTTAGCCTGTGTTGAACGAAGTATTTCTTGGAAAAAGCACCTCCTTTAGTCAGTGATTCATGAAAAATCTATTTGGTTGGTTATATTTTTGCATACATCCCTTTGTTAATCTTATCAGTAATCATGTCTAATCAGAAACAAAACAATGACAGCAAATGTGCAATGTTTTGATTCCTAGTTTTTCCTAGTTGTCTATTTAGAGCCAGTGGCTCCCTTTGTTAATTTTTGCAACTACTGTTTTTGGCTTCTCCAAGAGCTTCTGGCTCAAAAGCATGACAACATTATTTCCATTTTCAAATGTAAAGCAATTTGAAGGCTTGTCTGGCTCAAAATCGTTAGAAAATTATTCCCATTTTCAATGTAAAGCAATTTGAAGGCTTGTCTCTCTATTAACTAGGTGGGGCTGAGTTAGGGCTTGTAATATTTTTGGGTATATCTGAATGATTTTGTACATTTGGGTTATGTTTTCTCAGGAATAATTTGGTTTTCATAAAAACATATCTTGGTTTTGTTTCGGAATTGGTGGCTTCCAGTTCTCTGTTTCTTCTCTGTAATCTGTCTCCACTCTTTCACTGCTAGATACTATATTGTGTTGTCATTTGTTTTTATGCTGCCTGTCTGTGTATGTTTATTGCTTACTTTTTAAGTCATTATGGGATTTCATTGCCTTGGGGTGACATCAATTTCTACTGTCCTGATAGTTGATACCACGCTAATTTTATATGCTTATGTTTACAGCTCTGAAGTATTCAACTGCAATGCCAGTGATTTTTCTTTCAGCCCTTAAATATCACGTTTTCCCTGAAAAATGGACAAGCTTTTATCGACCTCTCTGGCTTTTCTCAAGTGTTGTAAACTCTTTGTACTCATTTTACTGGGATTTAAACAGAGATTGGGACATGAGGTATGAGAAACATTTATGCTTTTGCAATATCAACTCATTTTGCTAAATCCACTTCTCATAAAATTTGTTAGTTAATAAAAGTTATTAAGTCACCTTAGTTATTGCTTTTCTGCTGGTTTCTATTTCTGTTTGTTATAAGCGAATAAAAGTTAGGTTGGTATGCTCAAGTAAATATAATTATTGGCACTATCACGTAGATGTTTACAATATGGTTATCATAAGTTCATAACATCACTTCAACTCATGATCCATTATGCACGCCTTTTGACTTCAAAAGTGCTTGTAGCTCTTTGTCAACATTTTTAGTTGAGTCCAAAGATCATAAGAGAATGTAAGCTGTCTGGGTTATGTTTGCATGGTATTTATTTTGATGTAAACATTTTTAGTTCAATCCAAACATCACTTTATTTATTTATTATTTTTTAAATATTTTGTTGGGTGTTTTTGAAGAAGTAAACATTAATATGACAAACATACCCTCATAAATTTGACACTTGCACGTCATGTGACAAATGTTTCCCAAATATTGTATTTACTGTTTTAAATTGGACCAACGAGGTACTTTAAATTAAATGTGGGGACCAATTAGATGACATCTTGACAGTTAGGGGACAATGGGGTAACCTTTTCTTTAATAGAGGGATCAGTATGGTATCGAGCCCCCTTCATCCAAAGCATGATTCCACTTGACTTTTTGCATAGAACATGTTGAATTGTCATTTGATTTCTTACCTGGTCTAATTTTCATTTTTTTCAGTGGTTTCACTCGGATTTTCAAGTTCAACAAACCACACATCATCTCAAACCTGTTACATGGACGGATATGGGTAAGCATATATTTCAAATTCACAAAAATGATCACCAGATTGATTCTAGCACTTCTTTTGAGGAATTAAAAGAAATATAGAGAAGTATCACCAAGTGGAAGCTCATGCATTTAAATTTTATTAATTTGTGAAATATATGATATCATCTCAATGTTTTGCGGGTAGAATAAAAGTTACATCTCTAGTAATGTATTTTGTTATAATGCGTGTACCTATATATATAGGCAGACACATACACACGAACACACGTGTATATATGCTATCATTCTCCATACAAATGATTTTGACAAATCATTTTTAACTTTTGATTTAAACTTATCTTACGGTGAATATATGTTATTATTTGATTTGATTTTTTCCTTGATTTTAGGAATTATTTATTAAATTTAAATTTAAAAATATAATAGTATCCGTACCATTGTTTTAAATTATCTTGTGGTTATAATGATTTTGATAATATCATTTGTTAAATTTATTGTCATTGGAGTGAGCTCTCCGTCCAAACGAAAAGGAATCCTTTAGTTATCACGCAAAATGAGTCTTGTTATAATATTGTAGCCGCTCATGGTTATTTTGGCCTATTGATTTTCCAATATGTTTGTTTCAACAATTTTCGTGTTTTGCACTTCTTAGCTGCTTGCCTGGCCCTATAGTAGGTATTTGGTTTATCGTTTTAGGTATCAGTATTATGGCTTTCAATTTAAATGGTTTCAACTTCAGCAAACCATATGTATAGAAATCAAAACTTTGACTCATTGAAAAAAAAATGATGAATCTAGATAGATAATAGCATATATATATATATATATATATATATATATATATTTACTAGTTAAACTTTTCAGCCTACTTTATTATAAAGTTGATTCCCCAGGAATTTAAGTGCTCGACTATGGAGTTGCAGGTTTATTTTTGGGTGATAGGAAGCAATCTGATATTACGGTGCACATGGACATACAAGCTGTCTGCTCATCTACGTCACAACTATCTCACTGTGTTCACAATCACAGCTTTGGAGATCTGTCGGCGTTTCCAGTGGGTCTTCTTCCGTGTAGAAAAAGAGTGGAACAAAATGAATTCCAAGTCTAACATTCAACTCTCTGTGATGGACACCACTAATGAGGATGAGCAACTACTTACTTCCAATAACCATAATGTATAGACAAATAAGAAATTACACTTGATTTAAATTCAGTACGATTTTTTGCCCGTTCAATTCTTTTGACACTGCATTATATACTACGAGTTAATAGAGCAATACTTGTTCATAACTGAATAGTTTGGTCCTTTGCTTAGTGTTTGGAAAATCTTTACTGCTGCATTTCATGACTAGTGTTGTCTGCAGTAGAAGAAGATGGGCACCAGGAGACTACAGCAGAAAATTAGGGACCTTGTGTTGTGAGGTAGGGTATGGAAAGCCCCGTTTATAAAGAAAAACTTGATAGCCTCTTTTGTCGGGTTTATTACCTTAGTAATACAACGATTATACTTTTGGTATATTTTTAATCTAAATTTAAGGTTATTTTTTTGGTATATTTTTAATCTAAATTTAAGGTAATAACTTGGTGGTACTTTTTTTTAAATGTATTAATTTGATACAATTTATTATTTAATTGAGGATTTTTACATGTGTAATAGTATGTGTAATATTTAGAGGGTATTTTTTGATAATAAATAAATTAAATAAAATTCATAAGATATTTTGAAATAATTAATTAATTGTTTATTAAAAAATATCTTTTAAATATTACACTTATTATTATAATGTGAATTTTTTTTAATTAAATGATAAATTGTTTCAAATTAGTATATTTTTTAAAATAAAATTATTATTAAGTTATCATTTCAAAAGTTTAGGTAAAATAATATCTAAAATAAATTATAGTATTATTAAGATATCAAACCTTTTGTTTGTTTATGTGTTTACCATGGACCTGCGGTGTCCTCTCTAACAAACTTACAATTTTAAAAATGGCCAATTCTGGGACAGCTAACAACACCTCAGAATATAGACCCGAGTTGTTTAATTGGTTTATGATATCTACCGAGAATTGGCCTATCTAAAGTCAACTAGATGAGAAAAATACTATCTTAATCTTATTTAATGTAAAAATAATATTTAGATTTTATAGTTATTTTGTTACGAAAGTTTAATTATTATTATTTGAAAGTGATTGAGGAAAGATAAAATTAATATTTTATATATTTTTAATTGTATTAGATAAAAATTGTTTTTAAAGAATTAAATAAAATTTTAAAAATGATCATTTTTTTAGATTATTTTTAATAATAATAAAATTAAATTATGATAAAAAATAAATATAAAATTTAAATATTATTTTTCAAATAAATATAAGATTTATGATTGACTTAATGGATTTGCTTGAGTTTTTTTTTTTTTAAAAAAGAAGAAGCTAGGGCCATTAAAGAGTACCTATGGTCTTAAAGGCTTAACTGAGTATCCAACCATTAATGCTGGGCCAAAGCCTTTTTGGTTCTGCATATAAATTGTTGTCATCCAATGAACAAAACCCATCTTCGACTCACATTCCCGTGTCTCGTGGGGCATTGGGACATCATAGAAATCAAAAATTCCTTAAAATTTTCATTATACCTCACAAATTATCTTTGTCTTTGTTCTCCATCAGGACCATCAGTTCATCTATCTAATATCCAATTACCACCATTAGTTTTTTTAGGTACAGACACGTTGACGTGTCAAACACAAAATCAACTAAACAGCCACAACCAGATAACAGACACCCAATGAAAACACTACCCAAGTTACCCAAAAATATTCCTTACACTTTCCTCCCAAAAGATCTACAATAATGACATAAATGTCAAACTCCGGTGACTACTCCGATATTCCGAACCAACTGGAGTCGAGCGAAGTTGAGTCAACCACTCCAAGAGTGTTAACCATACTCTCTTACGTTCTAGAAAAGTTAGTATTACGAAACGACCGGCTTAAGGAAGGTCTGAACCAGCAATTTGATGGGTCTAGCTGTGGCAGGATTTGGGTTGGAAAGAGCTTGAACGCTTTTCATGGCGTGAGAGCACCAAGTATAAGCATAGCCAAGTACTTAGAGAGGTTATACAAGTTCTCAAACTGTAGCCCATCGTGCTTTGTGGTTGGATATGTGTATATAGACAGATTACTCCACAAATATCCCGACTCACTTGTGGTATCTTTGAATATACATAGGCTTCTTGTCACTAGTGTCATGGTTGCTTCTAAGATGCTCGACGACGTGTAAGTTTATATGCTCATTTATTTTGCATATGATTGCTAGTAAATATATTTATAATCACGTTAATTATGTCGTGATATGTATCAAAATAATTTCAAAAATGTTAAAAAATAGGTCTAATTTAATCAAATAAGATCTTATTAATTTAAAGATTATTTATATTTATAAATAACATTACTATTGAATTCTTGACCAACGTGAGATAATGATACTTAACAAAACAACATTACTATTGAATTCCTGACCAATGTGAGATAATGATACTTAACAATTTCTCTACACGGTAGATTGAGGTGAACATAAACGACACGGTGAGACTATAGTATAACCTAATATCCAAGCACAAAGAGATCAGGAACAGAGTTCTAATACCATGTTAGAAACTCAAACTTAATTTAATCTAATAAAACTCAATAAGATCTCATTGAGTTAAAGGTTACACAAACTTATAAATAACATTATTGTCGAACTCAAGAAAACTTAACAAAAAATAATAAATTATTTATTTTTTAACAAAATTTTGGTCGATAAGAAACATAATTGATTTGAATGAAAATATGTTAGTACTAAAAAAATTTGGAATAATAATAATAATAATAATCTAATTTGATGTCTTGGAGTTGTGTGTTTGTTTTCTAATGCAGGCACTATAACAATGCGTTTTATGCTCGGATTGGGGGAGTGAGTAACGGTGAATTGAACAAACTTGAAATAGAGTTTCTGTTTTTGCTGGATTTTGGAGTAACAGTGAGCTCTAGAGTTTTTGAGAGCTATTGCTTGCATTTGGAAAAGGAAATGATGTTGAATGACACATGTCAGCTGAAAATTGAAAGGCCGATAACCTCAAATGCTGTGGATGACATGACGGAAATATCAGTACAATATATTCAGAGTTCCTCGCCACCTAAAATCGAGGACTGACTTGAGCTTGTGTGTTTCGATTCTTTCTGTTCGTTCTAAGTTAGAACAATACAATTTAGAGGAAGAACATGATGATTCTTATTTGATTGGTTTTTGAATTAATGCAGTTCAGTTAACGTAATACTGTTTTGGGTGATCTGCTGCTTAAATTTATGAGAAATGTTAATAATATTTAATTTTATAGTTGTAACTTTTATATTATAAATTATGTAATAATTATTTTAAAAATTAAAAAAAATAATTTATTTTTTTCGATAATATTAACATGTCTACAAATTTAAGTAATAATTTTACAAAAAACAAAAATTATATATTTTTAATATTCATATAATTTTACTTAGACTAGAAAAAGTTTTGTCAGGTCGAAAGAACTATGCATGTAATGGTGGAAAGGAAATGATTATGGGCTTGGGATAATATGACATCAAATCAAAATGCTTTAGCACTACTTACTAATAGCTACCTTTTTTTACCGATTTCACTATTACGACTTATTTGAAATCATAATAATAATAATAATAATAATATACGATATTGTGATATTTTTGTAATATTAAGATTTTATTTTTTTCAAAGAAAATGTGACAGCTTCCAATTTTTTAAAACAAACTTTTTTGTCGAAAGAGTTGTAACTTACAGCAGTCTCGGCACCAATATCATTTATTATATGAAAGGTTTTCCGACATACACCATCGAGTGCTTTCTTAAAAGATGATATTTGATGTTATTTTCTTACGTCAATGTAATAAAGTAATTATAATAAAATTGCACACTTATTCAATATTTGTTACAAACTGTAATTACACATAAATTTAGACTGTTTTTTTAATTAAAATTATTTATTATGAAAATACGTTAAAAATCATTGAGATTATATTATATGTATTATTTAATTTTTTAAATTATAAATGATGTTATTAAATCATTTAATTATAAAAAAGAGATAAAATTAATTACACATTATAGTATTTTTATAATTTTTTGTTAAAATATTATTATGATTAAAATGTTATTAAAATATGATTATTTAATAAGAATAAAAATAAAATTTAATATAAATTATTTAATAAAAATAAATAATAATAATAATTGATTAAAAAATTATTTAAATATATATTTTAATTTTTAATATAAGTTAAAACTTAATAAAACATAGAAAATTAATAAATATTATAATGAATATATTTTTAATTTTTTTATTAATTATTACTTTATTATTATTAAAAATTTGTGTAAAAATAATAATATTTTTTAAAAAATTATTAAAATAGTACAACTTATCTTTAATTAATTTATTTTTGATTAAAATAATAAGTGACGTTAAAGAACAAATGTTTTTTTATTCTAATTTTTGTTTGTTTATTTGAAGTTTACTTTTCTTTATCATTTGTGACTTGTGAGGAATCTTCGAAACTCAAACCAAACACGCCTTACGGAGCCCTTCTCTTTCTCTTTAATTTCATCTCAGCTGATAGTCGAAAAACCCTTAGCTCGGACACAAACGCGCCTTCCTGAACGACGTTTCTTTCGTGTTTTCGAGTCTTTGCAACCATGGCCGAGTCTCCAAAGGAGGAGCTGGTTCAGCTCATCAAGCGGTTCGGGGCGTATCTCACAGTTAAAATGTCCAACCTCTTCTCGATCTCATTTCAGAACATGGTTCTTACCTGTTACCTTATTTCTTTTAATCTTACTGTTTTCTAATGTCTATGGAACTTGTTGCGGATCTGATTGATCTGTTGCGCGTAGATAAGGAATTTTTCATGCTAATTGAATGATTCATAGGGTCTCTAAATTTCTTATAGAATTTGGTTATCCTATTTGATTTAGGTTGATTTTTGCAATCATTCAGTGTAGATTTTGGAGGAACTTTATACATGAATTTTGCACGTTTAGCAATTACAGTAATTTTAGGATGAAATTTGATATTTTTCCGACGCGGGGTTTCAAGAAGTGGTGTGTAATAAAACAGCTGCTTGCTAAATATTTTTGGTGCCAAGCGGATTAAACTCCCATGGGTTATTTATGGGGTCAAATTCACAAAATAGGCTAGAGTTATATTAATATTCACAATTTAGTTTTAGCTATTCATATTTCACATTATGTCTTGCACGTGCATATGTAAATTTTTTACACTGTTGTGTAAATTCATTTTTTCCTTTCCACGCACTAAAGTTGCTTCTTACAACTTTATCAAATCTTTATTGCAAAATTTCCATAACTTAAACTACATTGTGAGTTGTATTAATCTCAGTGGAGATATTTATAAAATAATACTTATTAATTAGACTGAATGAGGAATTTAGTATACTAATTTTGGTCAAATTAAATGAGTTATAATCTCAAATTGATTAATTAAGTTAGAGAAGCTAGAATATCAAATTAGTCAAAATAGAGAAGTGATGGTACTAAATTAGTGAAATTAAATTTTTAGACTTATAATTTACGAAGGTTTGGTACCAATTTGAACATTAAGTTTATTTTGGGCCATACTTGTAAAGAAATAAGAATCCGTACTATTTTTGTGTGGAGAAAAATGTTCAAATTCTAAAAAATAATGAAATTTTAAAAGTAAAATATTTTGCATTTTATGAGCTTTTCATTATTTCATAAAAAAGTGAGTTTTATAATCTTCAATTCGCTCTTATGTTTCCAATTAAACATATAAATATGCAATTTAAATTGTGGGATTTAAATGTAAACTCTATGAAAACTTATCATATATATTTTTAGATTTAAGTGGAAATAATGATGGTCTATGTAACTTATAACTATTATAACTAAGAAGTATTAAATAATATAAGTGTTTAGGGTAATTTTGGTTCCATATTCTCATAAAGTATTAGTTATTTTAGTACAAAATTAAGGAAAAAATATTAACTTTAGTTTCAAAGTTTTGCATCACATTGCATATTACAATCATATTGATCATAATGAATAATTTCACTATTAAATTACACCGGCAATGCTATAAATGAGGTGATTTAAAATAATTAATGTCTTAAAATAATAAAAATAATAAGCTAAATTTGTAATTTAGTCCCTCCTAGAAAAAAATTATGGGTCCACCCGTGTAAAGCTCGAGCCCATTTTGGGCATTTCGGGTTATTACCGTTATTTATTCATGCTTTAGAGCATGGCCATTGCAGTAAAAGGAAAAATAAAGGAAGTTCAAAAACAAATAACATTGATGGTGATTGTCATTGTTTATTCATACATTAAGCTTTCAACCTGGACAATGTGGCACTTCCAATTTTCTCATGACTTTCAAATTGTATCAGAATTCAAGATCCCTTTGGGCGGTTGCTGGATTTGCAATTGCCATAGTGTTTTCTTGGAGACTTTTCAGATCACCCAGTGGACACCAGAGAAGGCAGCATAAAAGGCAGTTTCCTACTTCTGGTAGCTCGGGCATAAGTTCTAATTCAAGTGCAGCATTACCTACCGAAGTTGCTTCATCTTCAGAGGATACGAGAGCACAATATATTATTGATGAGTTCTTTCAGCCAGTAAAAGTCAGTGTAGAAATAATCTATTTACTATACCCAGTAATACATATAGCTTGGTTATTCATTTAATGTGATTCTTTTATACGTTTTCTGATTCTTGTTCTTTTAATTTACAGCCAACATTGGGACAAATAGTTCGACAGAAACTGAGTGAGGGAAGAAAGGTAACTATCATATACTCTCGATGTCTAATGAGCCAAACTTGGCATTTTACTATGCATATGTATCTTGGTATTCATAGGGATGATAATATGCATTTTATGGGACTGGTTCATTGCAAGAAACATGTTGCTTACAGATATAATACAATATTGTAATGATTCTTGTTGACCTAAATAAAAGATTCTCATCTCATGTCATGATTTTTCATTCTTGATGACTTTTGCTTTGCAGGTAACATGCCGTTTGGTTGGAGTAATTCTTGAGGAAAGCACTCCAGAGGAACTTCAGGTGGCTAGATTCTCTTTTGAGTTATATTTTATGATTGAATTTATAACTCATGGAGGATTGACCCAACGTTTCTTTGTTTGTTTTCTGGCAGAAACAAGTAACTGTGAGGTCCTCAGTGCTGGAAGTTCTGTTGGAGATAACAAAGTTCTGTGATCTGTATCTTATGGAAAGAGTTATGGATGATGAAAGTGAAGTAAGTACAGACCTTGCAACATAAGTTATTATGAGTATGCTGTGACAACCGTCTTTTCTCATGAAATTATCAGTTTATGTTCACCTAGTTCTGGAAATTTTGTTGTTTACAGCGTATTTATGTTAAGATTTGGAAAGAATTACTTCGCTTTAGAATGATGCGATATATTGTCAATTCCCGCCCCAGTTGCAATCTTAATGTAAATACAGATCTGATTATGCTTATTATAACGTGCAAGGTGTTATAGTCCTGAAAGGTGTAAGGGACTTGCTTTTTAAAACGTGTAGTGAACTTTCTTCTGCAGAGAAAGGTTCTTTTGGCTTTGGAAGATGCAGGAGTTTTCACATCTGGTGGTTTAGTAAAGGACAAGGTAAGGGACTGTTTTTAGAGTACTTTACAGCCCTTAGAAGTCTCAATAATTTCAAGTACTCATTTTACTTGGCATGGATTTTAAGTTTTAACAGATATTCAGTCAATTATCTATTGGTTATAGGGTACTCAATATTTTTTATACCGTTCAGGAGTTTGTTCAATTTCTTCCACCTGAATGACTTCGCAAGAAGCATTACTTTCATAGTTCAGAATTGATTTCTGAAGTTACTAGTTATAACTCGGATTACACTATTCTTCTATTTCTCTGGTCTTCATCCATGTTATTTAACCTCTTGAACTCGCGGTACATTTGCAGGTTCTCTTTTCTAGCACGGAGAATGGAAGGACATCTTTTGTTAGACAGTTGGAACCAGATTGGCATATTGATACGAATCCCGAAATAGTTTCTCAGTTAGCTGTGAGTTTTAGATTCCTTATCACAATGTTTCTTGAACTAAGTACTGGTATATTATTCACAACCTGATCATCTTGCTAAGTATAATGCTGAACTCCTGAGTATTATTTCCTTCTTTTTTTCTTACAGAGGTTTATTAAGTATCAACTTCACATCTCTCCCACCAGAACAGAACGCACTGCGTCTAATGTGTTTCAGTCTCCATCATTGGAGCAGTTCTTCGGATCAGTTTGATGGTTAAACATTTAGAATACACAAATATGATTTTTGATTTTGTATTCCCTTTTGGGTTTTTTGTTCGGAATATTGTGTTCGTTGATTAATGAATAGATATGTATGTCAAGTGATGCCCAAGGCATTGTCAATTCATAAATTTACTGTGTTAATGAAGCCCAGGATTCTATATATTCTATATTTGATTGCACATACCCAACAATTTTGAACAGCACTTTTGGGCTATTCCAGATTTACCCAAGTTAAGAAGATGATACATGAGAATTTGATTGATGATTGGAAGTTGGACGCCTTGTCATGTAATACGTGGAAACCATCGTGATTTGGTCGAATTGGATTTCTCTCCAACGGCAAGTACAACCAATAATGGGGTAATGGGGATGATGCAGGTTACGGTGCGAGTCCAGTTTCTTACACCATGGTCCGCCTCAATTAAACTACTTGCTTAAATTTATTTATTTTTGATAATTTAAAATTTAAAATTTTATTTATCACAAAATTCATAATTTTAAACCAAACTACCAAACTAATGGATTGATGTAAGTTTACAAATTTTTAAAACAAATGATTTGATCTCTAACTTTTAATTTTTTTTACATAAATATCTAAACTTTTAAATCATAAAATTTAGTCTTTAATTTTTTTTAAAATACATTGATTCTTGTTTTGTACGAAAATATATATATTTATGAATCAAAATTTAGAGACTAAATTATATAATTTCAAAACTTAGACTTATATATAAAGTTTTAAAAATTGAAGATAAAATCATATATTTTAAAAATTTATATATATATTTAATTAAAATTTGTAATTAATAGTACAATTTAACCAACTACATGCTATATCCGATAGGTGGAATTACGCTTCTTTGCTTTGCTTGGTTAGGTTAATATAGGATAGAGAATATACCTGATAAATAAAAGAAAATGTTAATAATCAATTAATATAGATTCAAAATCTCTTAAAAAAATACAAAATCATAACAATTAATTCTTAAATAGATTTTCTAAACAATAATTAAAATTAATTAATTTATATATATTATCCCAATCAAATCAAAAGATAATCAAATTACACATAAATAACTAACTTATGATTCAACAACAATTATAATAGAAAAGCTTAAATGACAAACTACTTGTCAAATTAATTATCGACACATGCGAGGCATGCGATAGAGGGAGCAAATAATTTCTTTAGTATTTAATGAATTGTTAATATGATCTCGATGTTAATTTCTTTTGTTATATTGCTTGTTATGTATGATCCTCTTTATGTTAATACAATTTGAGTTTTAATGTTATGTTACTAAAACTTAAACTATGATTAAAAAGTTTTTATTATTTACCTTATCATACTGCTATTAGTTTTATATATTTTTTTAGACTTTAAATATCTACTATTTCTACTACTATGTATTCTGTTTAAATGTTTATGTTGCGAGTTAAGGACAGGTTCTTAAAGAGTTTATACTTTTTTATCCTGAAAATAAACCAGAATTTTACACATTAGTCTTTTGAAGTGTAATTGATCATACATCATATTCACTTGCATATTAGCAGAATGGATTTGATGAAAGGAAACATAGGCATATCATGGAGCTTGGTATGACTATGTTTCACCACTCTTCCTTCCCTAATGAATACTTGAATGAGGCTTTCTTTACAAGTAATTACATTATTAACAAATTGCCTACCTCAATTCTGAAAGATAAATTACCTTTTGAACTTTTCTTTTATAAGAAAACAAGATTTATACTTTCCTTCTTATATTGGATTGTTTTTGTTTTCCTTATTTAAGAACTTACAATGCTTACAAGCTTGTTCATAAGTTTGGCCCCTGTACCTTTTTAGGTTATAATCATCATCATAAAGATTACAAGTATCTTACCAAAAAAGGAAAGCTCTATGTCAATAGAGATGTCATTTTTCTTAAGTAACAATTCCCTTTTTCATACAAAAAACCTATTCAAACACCATCTGTTAGTTCTACTTCCCAAAATGCATTTTTACGTCTTGTTCAGATACATAAGCCTTCACAGTCTTCTGTTCTTATAATTGATGATCCTAACGTCTCTACAATGAATTTGTTTCAAACAGAAGTTCTCATAATTCTTTAAATTCATCATCTAGACCACATTCTTGTATAATCCCTAGTCAAAATTCAATATCTGTTGTTTCTCAACACATATACTAAATACTCATTCTTGCGGGTATAGATTCCAAATAAGGAATTTTCTAGCCCAAAGTCTTTCTCATTGTCCAGACAGATGTCTCACTTACAAAGCTTGTATTTTGTTAAGCAGGCTTTGCTTGATCCACTTTGAAAGAAATCAATGTGGCTGGAAATTGTTGCTCTTGTTAAAAACAAAACATGGGGTTAAACAAGCTCCTCAAGCCTAGTTTGACAAGTTTACAAAAACCTGTAGTCTAGTTCTTTGTTTTGTAAGTTCACTTATTCTTCAACAATTTATTTGATTATTTAGGTGGATGATATTATCATTACTGGTGCGAATGATGATGAGATCAAATAACATGTGTCAACTCTGCACTTTGCACTGGAGTATTTGATGGCTAAAAAGTGGTTGAATGGTGATCTCATGCTTACAGAGAGGTTGAAAATGCCACAACATCATTCTACTCCTATGTGCGCACATTGCCAAGAAAAACAAGTTGAAGACGTTTTACACGCATAAATAAAGGCAAAATAATAAAGAATCTAATGAATTAACAATGTGGTGTTTCCAGGGTCAAATGGCACCGAAAATACCATCATCGATCAGGATGGACACAAAATGTAAACATAGCGTCAAAGCCATTATGTCAAGAAGAACTTATAATCCCCGGGAATTGGTAATGGACGCAATTTTATATAAAATAATGTCTATTACTTGAAATGGGATGATAAAAAACTCAGTGGAAGGAGAAGTCGTATAATGAAATAGGCTCACGGCGAGAACCCCAACAAAGAGGTATATCGTCCACTACCCAAACACACATCCTAAGTGTGTAGAATCATCACAGCATCTACATCCCAATCAAAATCCAAATTCATAATTTTTTATATGATTAAAAACATGTAACAATAAAATCATAATTGTTGATAATCATATAGAAAGGCTTCAGTGTGTGTAACAATCAGATCATTGACAACAAAATCTCACTGAAATCCGCTAAGATAATTATATTATCATCATAAGCCCAAATATCAATAATTAAATCAAGAAATTCGATTGCGCTTAAGAGGGTAATTCGGAAAAGTGCTTTTTAAGAGAATACCCAGAAACACATGATAGATTTTTCCCAACGAAACTGTTTATCAAGGATAATAATAACAGAAAAAGTGATTCATATGAAAAAAAGAAGATGAAACTGAGAAGGGCGCTCAGACAGCCAAGGGATAATTAATCAACTTCTGGGTATCCAGCCCAGATCAGAAACTCTAGTCCACGAAAATATAGAATCATCACCGCACACTTCAAAGCAGGACTACAGATCAAATAAAAGCAAAAACTTTCAAGTAAAACAATACCAAAATATCGACTCAATGAAAAAGCAATAAACCCAGAAAGCCTAACACAAAGAGAATGAGATCTAGAAGGAGAAGGGAAGAGTAGAAAAATAAGCTGCGAGAAGGTGTTGAACAGTGGGTTATATTTATATACAAGCAGAGTTGGGTATAAGTTCGAAATCGTCGATGAGATTAGGGTTTTGTAAATACGGCGAGTTGTGTATTATTAGGTCGGGTGAAGTTTCAAATGTGTTGTTTTTTTTTTAAGGAAAATTATTTTTAAACCCAAAAAATATGTCATTGAATTTTTTTTAAAATAATGATAATTAAAGATAAAATTAATTTTTTATTTTATTTTCTATTAAATATAACAAAATAATTTATATATCTCATACATTTTTGACAAATATATATATAAAAAATAAATATTTAATTAAAAAATATATTTAAACTTTCTAATAAAAATTTTTCATTCAAAATTAAACAAAATTTTTATTATTTAATATCAAAGGTAACACATTAGATAATAAAAGTTAAATTTAAGTGATCAAAATATTTATCTAATTTTTTAATTAAAAATTATTTTATTAAATATATATTTATGAAAAAATAAAAAAAATTTATTTAATTATATTTAATAAAAAACAAATTTTATCCACATATTTTTATAAATAAAAAAACTTAGAAATACATTTATTAACCAAAAAAAACTAAATAATCACTAATGCCTAAACAAGAGATTTCCATGGCAGTTTTCCCTATTACCTTTCGCTCAGTTGCGTTTTAGTTTCCTGTTGGGCATGGAGGAAAGGAGTATAATCAACGAATTGATGGGCCTATCCAAAATTCCTAATGGGCTTTATAAAGAGAAACCTTGAAAATAACAATTTTAGACTTCAAAAATACATAAACTCATGTGTAATTTAGTTTTTATTAATTTTTATAAAAATGTAATTTTTCGTCGAATTTAATCCCACCATCTAACCGAAATCATCCATTACTTTATGAATATAAATGTATTTTACGGATTAATCTAATAAATAGATTATTTGTAAACCATGAATTTGCGTTTATCCTAAATTTATAAAAATATTTATAGATTACTCAAAATTTCACTAAAATAAACCTAGATTTAATAATTTTAACATTAACTTTATCACCATTTTTTTCAATTACTAAACTAACTTTTCTTTAATATAGCATTGTATGTTACCCCAATTGTTATCACATACCGATTTTAATTTGAGATGAAAAGATTTTTTTAAAATGTAGTCAAGTTCTTATAAAAAAAAACTTAAAATATAGTAAACTTGAGTTAGATATGTGAATGAATTGAATTTTAACTAATTTTACATGATTCGATTCGATTTATTATTCAAAAAGTTTAATTTAATATGATCTATTTTGATCTATGTATCGTATAAAAATAAATAGATATTAATTTATTGATTAATAGATATTTATAGGTTTTATTTAAATTGTTTCAATATTTTTTTAAAAAATAAAATATTATTTAATATGGTGTATTATATATTTTAAATAAAAATAATAAAAATAACATTATATATTATAGGACAATTTTTTTATTTATAATAAATATTATTCAATTTTTCATTTAGTTTTTCAATTATCTTATAGCCATATAAATTTCAAAAAATTTATTACTTTTATAATAATTTTTGTTACATTACTAATTTGATTCAATATAAAATTTAAATTGATCATAATTTACATATTTTTCTAATAAGACCAATGGAATTTATTTTTTAGTTACAAATAAAAAATAAAATTTGAGTTAATTACTCAAAAGTTAAAAAATAATAATATTATTATTTATAATAAATATAAGAAATAAATAATTATGAATATGATATTATTTATAATAAATATTTGAATTTTGATTTAATAAATTTTAAACAATAATATATAGATTTATTAAAATTTTAAGAAAGAGAAAGTTAAATTTATAAAATACAAGAGAAATAGATTTTAAAAATTATTATTCAAAATGTAATTTTTTTTCCAAATAAACATTGTAAAAATTAAGAAAGTAGTTAAAAATATGTGATTCTTTTAATTTTAATTATAATTTTAAAAAGATTTACCTTTTAGATTGATACATAAATCGATTCGATTTGATCTCGTCTATTTTAATTCAATCAAATGTGATACGTTGATCTTGTGTGTAAATGATAATACAATTTGATTTGAAAATGATCAATTTTATCCAATATAAAATAAATTATATAGAATAAATATTCATAAATCCATAACTTATTTATCATAATTCAATGATTAGAGATATCAGTATTGCCATGCAACCTTAAATCCTAGAAAGTAATGGAAGATAAATCTCTCATTTCAATTTCAAAAACACGTAATTTTATTTTTATCTTTTTTCTTCAAGTGAAGTTGATTAAATCATAAATTAGTTCAATCCTACTAAACATATATCCTAATGTGATGTCATATAAGGCAACAATGATAAAAAACAACTGATAGTCATTTATTCGAACCTTAATCAATTCAACGTATATATAAAACAGAAAAAACTAATAAATTATATTGATATTAAAATAATTTATGTTAATGATATAGATTCTAACATATTTTAAAATTTAAAATTAATAAATAATTACTAAATCAAAGAACAAATTAAATCAAATAAACAAAATCTATCTGTGAAAATAATTTGTTAAAATCATATATTTGAAAATAATCAAATATATATATTCTGTTTTACTACATTTGTGAACCTATAACAAAAGAAAAAGAAAAATAAAAGAGAAAAAAGGTGGCAGATAATGTAGCCACGATCCACACGTGCAAACTTGTAGGATTTAATTAAAAATTCACTGATTTATTACATTATTTCACAAGAACTTAAATTTCTCACAAAAGTAATCCATGTTATAATACCAACCGTATCATTCATCTTCTCATAGGAAGGATCACAATAGTCCACCTCTCGTTTATTCCCACAATACATATAGAAGAACATTATTTATGCAAAACATGACCACACACAAAAAAAAAAAAATTTGACAATTGAAGATGGTAATTAAACTATACCACTTAGAAAATAAATGATTAGCTATTGATCAAAGCACATTGCTTCCTGATCTCACCAGCTGATCCAGTCTTAACATTAACACGACCCATTTTTTCCATGGACTTGGCAAATTCATCAAAGAAGTTGGGAAGCGGTCCTTGAAGCAATTGATTGATAAAAGACAACGTAGTAGGATTAGTTGTTAAAGCAGAATCTGATTGAAAAAGACCTCTTCTCTTTAAAAGAAGAGAGTAGTAACTAAGGTCAAATGTTCTATGGCTGCCAGGATCCATTTGTGCTATTGTTGTATTATCATTTGGACTTTTACACTTATTTGTCTTTAGATTTGCTGCATATTCACTGTCCAATGCTGGGTCTTCATCTCCTCTTCCAGTGAAATTGTATAAACGATTTGAAAATGATGGGCAATGAGCTATACCAATTGTGTGAGCACCTTAAACACAATTTATCACACATTATATATATTATCTTGATCTCTTCATTAAATATTAAAACTTTCTGAAATATGTCAAATGCTATATATAGCTAGTTTGTTAAAAGGTTAAGCTTTATTTATTACCAGAAAGCAACACTAAATCCTTTAAATCAAGACCCTGATTGCCAAAAAGTGTTTGAAGATTGCTGAAATTTGAAGTTGGGGGTGGAATGTTGGCTAGAGCTTCTGAAGACCTTGATATCACCCCATCTCTTCTACCTGTTGGAACTTTCCAGAATGGACCACCCTATAATACCCAACCCAAACCACATAACAATGAAACAAGTTGAATCAATTACTTTTTCTGCCAACTCAAAAATACTCAACTTAATGGTCTTTTTATTTTTTTGCTTTTGAGATGTATGAAAATATTTCTTATAGTAAAATATAAAAGTTTATTAATCATCACAAGTTTATAATAATTCAAAAATGATGTGTCATAATAATATTATTAGTTAATATAATCAGACTTACATAACAGTATTTATATAACAAGAAAATGTCATGTAAATTTTAAAATGCTTTGGTAAAATAAAACTTACTTTCAAGACTTAAAAATCATATTTTGTACTTTCTAACATACTCGGAAGCATTTCTTATTATTTTGTCATATTTCGCTTTAAACATAAACATAAGCAAACAGAAGCTTAAGTGGATTCAATCATGTTTTACGAGTCTTGAGGGCTTACAGTGGCTACAATAGAGTCCCTAGCTACCAAAGTAAGAGCATCAGCACAAGAAACTACTCCAGGGCATTCAGCTTCAAGGAGTTTCTTTACGCTTTCAATGAAGTCAAACCCTCGAAGTGTTAGATTCGGAGTAGAAGCTTTCTCTGCTTGGTTACCAGATGTTGAGTTAATAAGTACAGATGCATCACATCCCTGAAAATAACAAAAAATAATAATTCTATGAAACTACAACAAAAATGGTTGTGGTCACACAAATTTGTACCAATTTTTGCACACATATTACTTATATTGTGTCATGTAGTAAAATTATCTAAAAAAATTAATAATTTTTCTTTTTCTCAAAATAATCCAATGACATATTAGAATATAAATGATGGGTAAAAAAATATGTACAGTAAAAATAATATAATATATTATCAAATTATGTGATATATAATTATAGGCAAAAGATAGAGTTTGAAATTTACTCTAACAAAGCAATCATGAAAGTGCATCCTTATAAAAGTTGCAGCCAATGATGGAGCATTATAGATGTGCTTGTTTACAAAGCTCTGCACAATCTTCTCAGCATTTGGACAACTCTTTTCATAGAAGTTCATCTGCAATTGAGCTTGACTTGAACTTATAATTGCTAGAAAACCTAAAGTAAAAAAACCAAAATAATTTGTTATCGCTCCCATTTTTGAAAATTTCCAAGTGTATTTGGCAATACTACTTTATCAAGGGGAGGAAGTATATATAGCCATCAACTTGAGCTACAAGATGTATAAGAAGGAAAGGAAAGAAAGAAAGAAAAAGTTGAAAACAAAGCAGCAGCTAAATGATTAACATGCATTAACATATTATCTATTATGTTTTGAGCTTTATCATATTCGTTGCTAACTAGACTATTAAAAAAATTAGTAGGTAAGGTCTTACTTTTTTTTAAAGCAATATATTGAAATAAAGCAATTAAGCAAGTGAAGTTCCAAACACTATGGTATTGTATTTCTTTCGTTGGATTATGTTTTAGCTATCTCTGTCGGTTTGGACCTTAGCATCTCAGATATCATGTGGATGTGGTCTTTTTTTTTTTCTATACAAATTGAAAGTTTATGTGTTTTGTTGATTTAATAAATGATACGATTTTTACAACATTAACGTTCCATTCAAATATACAGGATTTTTACCCAACGGTCTTGCATTTACTGTTCAACTATCTGTTTGTTATGTTTTTCTACGCATAGGTTTTTTATTTATAATTTTTTGTATTATTAAATAAATCACTTTTTTTCTGTCTCATATCCATATATTTTCTTTAATTATATCTTAATCTTAGGTGATATTTTATCAAGTTATAGTTTATTAATTTCGGTTTGTTTCAAGTTTGATATGTATTAAATGTAAAATAGTTTACTTACATAATATAAAAAATCATAATCATCAAATAACTCATACGTTTTTATCATTGAGTTAGTGGATAAATGTTAATATTAATTAAATATTTAATATGATATATTATAGTATTTAAATTTTTAATTATCTAATAATGAGATGATTGATCGAATAAAACTCTAACATTTAAATATAAATTTATCGTTATAAGTAAAAATATTAACAAATATATTCTTTTATATAAATATTTACTATTGTTTAAGGTTGAATATAATTATTTTTATGCATAATAACTTTTTCTTCTACTACGTACATTAAGATGTATACTTTTTTCTTAAATATTTACTTACATCTCACAAGAAAAGATATTAGTTTTCTCTTTCTTTTCATTATTCCAACTTATTTATACATCAAAGGACTAAAAGCCACTCATGTATTATATAATTTTTTTCCATTACTAATTCGGACTAGAAGCTGAAGATTTGATAAAGTATAGGTAACGAGTTGGGTTCTAATAATTTATAAAATAGATTATCATATTTTCACCATGAAATTAGATACCACATTTAGAAAGTCACCTTTCATGGTTATACAAAAAAAGTTTTTTAGTTCGATTCTTTCATTTTAAGGAATTAATTGGTAGTAAAATAATTAGTATTTTAGTATAGTATTTGTGAAAGAAAAATAAAATAATAATAAGGACTTTTTGAAAAGTATTTTTAAATATTTAAAGGAGTGGTAGTTAAAAATTAAATATCATGAAAGATTCCTTTTTCAGTCATATAAATAACTATATTGTGAGAGTGATATAAGAAAATTAAATAAAGAATGTTTGAAAAATACTCAAAAAGATCTAAAATAGTTAGATGATTCATTTTTTATATACTCTTGTTTTTAATCAACATGACATATTTTGGAATAAAAGTCTTTTTATCTAAAAAAAAATAAAATCAAATCAAATATATACAACTGTGTAACGTAGCGGCTTAACAGAGAATGTCTATAATTAAAAAAAATGAAAAGAAAAAAGATTTTTTAAAAAAGAAGAAGATGAATAGTTAAACATTTACACGATACACAAATTCATAAATAATCAATTATAGAAAATACATATAATCATATAATTAATTATAATTAGTCAAAATTATCGATAAAAATATGAAAATGTCTTTGGAAGGCTTTGGAATTTTTAATATAGAAGATGATAAATATGAGTATATAATTCTACACTTTTCGAGTTGTTATTAATTATCATAAATTATTATTGGAAAATAAATATTCTACTACCATGAACCATCAAATGTAGAGAAGGAATAGAATTGGATTGGAAGGGATCAGTTGAGATATATCGATAATAAAAATACGAAAATGTCTTAACTGCTCCTACAATTGTATACATAATTGACTCACCTGCTACTACAACTGTAATGTACATTTCTGATGAAGTGTCCATTTTGCCTTATTAATTATAATTAGTTGGTTACCTGCTTCCTGCTACTTTTTTATATACTAGGATAGCCTTGTAGCAACAGATACTTTAAGATTTTCATAAATAATTAAATAAACAAATCTTTTAATATATAAGAAACTGATACCTTTATAAATAAAGTAAATCATTTACATCATACACAATATTATAAATTTTAACTAGACAGTCATGCTTTATTGTAAAATATCATATCATATAAAATAGTATGATTTTTTAATTATAAATTATATATCTTAATTTTTTATATCATATCAAATTAAAAATAATATTTTTATTTTTAAAAATATAATAAAAATATTAAAATAAATTAAATACTGATTTAATAAATTTTATAATAAAAAAATATTTTAATTATAAATTATTTTATTAAAATATTTATAATTAATTTTATCTTATTATATTATCATCAACTAATATACATATTAATTATAATACAACTCAATAAAGTTCCATCTCTTGTATTTATATTTATAATATCTAATATGTTACAAGAAATGTTAAATTTGTGTCTAATTTCATCTCAAAACTCAGATTAAAATCTAAGTTATGAGATGGAGGATTGTTCTCATTTATATATGTGTTTGATACTTCATGTCCAATCGATGTAAGACTTTTTAACATTCTCATTCACATCGATAATTCATCGATAGATGGTGGTGAGCTTACAACTATGTGTCACAGGATGAGCTTGCCTGTTTTGATACCATGTTAAATTTGAACCTAATTTCATCTTAAAACTTAGGTTATGAAATGAAGGATTGACCTTATTTATGAGACTTTTTAACAAGAAACATAAGATAATATTTGTGTTAGTTTTTTCTTTTATATCAAAGTATGGTTTCAATATATGAATTTAAACGGAGAGATGTGAACCAGTATTTATGTTACAAATGCCGTGTATTTCATATGCAAATAAGACGAGTTTAATATTGTTAGACTACTATAATACTTGTCGACAATTATTAATAAAGTTAGGAATTCATTAAATGCAATGTAATTTATTAGGGGCATAAAGGAATCCCTCTGGGTATCCACAATTATTTTAGACATGAGTCCCCTAAAAAAGGTCCTTAATGATCTTTTTTCTTGTGTTGGTTGGGACACTAGAGGAAGCAAAGGGGAAAGAGGAAAAAAGCTACTTAGGTTTGTCTCATATCTTGCCATGGTAATCAAATCAATCTTTAATGATCTAGTGAGAGCTTTGTTTTTGTTTGTTCCTTTCTTTAATTAAAAATTTAAAAAATGAAATTTTTTTAAGTTATAAAATATTTTTGAAAATATATTAAATTATCATAAAAATCATAACAACATATATTTTTTAGAGCATCATTTTTTAGTTCTTTTAAGTACCATCTAAACTTGTTCTTCTAATTGATAATATGATAAATTTTTAATTTTTAAATTACAACAAAATTTTGAACAAAATTATCACATCTAAATTTAAATTTAAAAATAAAATTTATCAAAATATATCTAACATCAACCTAAATCAAATTTAGGTGAAGAAGTTACAATATTACAAGTCAAATTTTCTTTTTTTCTTTCAATCAATTTTACATATGTTATATTCAATAAGATATGTTTATGATATAATTACAATATATAATAATTATAATAACCTTACATTTTAAATTAAAGATTGTAGGCACGTCCTTTACTTTGTTTACTTTTACTTAACATGTTCATGAATAAATTTCTGATTGAAGAGTTCAAAGTAAAGCATTGCACACGTACAGATTCTCATGAAAAAGAGAAAGTATTAAGCCCAACAAATAAGTCTCATGATTAGCCTGTGATTTATTATTATTTAATCAAGCTTTTTCATAATATATAGAAGGGTCCAGCATAAGGGTGGGTATACAAAATTAAGAAGCAAGAATTGCTTTATGAGTGATTCTTTTGTGTTCTTATTAAAACCCACAAGAATAGAACTTCTTGTTTTAGATTTGATCATTATTGTTGGAGAATGACTAAATGAGATAGATAAATGGGTACTGGTTGTTGCCTTGTTGGGTACATTCAAATTTAAAACAGTACTTGTCACCTTTCTCCTTTAGGCAATTAGGCAATTACTGTCTGAGGCTACTCCTGTAATAAATGTAGCTATAATTTTGTTTACAATTCTACGTTTGTTTTGTCCCTGTCATTTTTGACTAAAAGAAAGTTTCAACAAATTGCAGAAGACCTGCAGGCCTTTATTTGTTTTGAGATAGATGAAAAGGTGGTGCTTTAGGAGCTCTTTGTTTTATGATTTTCCTTTATCTAGCTTATATTTATAAGGGTTGTTTGATTGCTTTTCTAGATGTTGTTTCCCTTTTTTTTGTCCAAGCAATAGTACTCTCATTAAAATGAAACCAATACAATTTAATATTCACAACATCAACCATGCACAATGAAAAGCATAAGAAATAAAGTTAATCAAATGATTAACTAAGACACTTATTATTAATAACATATCATAAGTATCAATTTTTTTTCTTCAAATAATCTAATTAGATAATCATAAAAAAAAATCAATATAGCTTAATAATCGACATAAACAATAAAAAAAAAATAACCTAGATCACATTAATCAAATTAGTGTATCCAAAAATAAAACCATACACATTCCAAATTATCCACCAGATGAAAAAGAACAAACTAAACTGAAAGTTTATAAATTATAGACCTAGTTAACCTAGAGGGTGAATAGGTTATTTTTAATTCTTACTAATTTATAATTTAATAACTTAAACAAAGCAGCCAGACATGCAATCGTGTATAAAAATAAGTGTGAAAATAAAATAATAACACACGATATTTTTAGGTGGAAACAACCTAGGCCACAACCATGACCTAAGAGAAAAAACACCGATCCACCGGACCACCTAACTTTCCATTATGAAAATCAAATGTTCAAGTACAAACTCGATCTTATGCTATCCTCCCTAGGATACTGCCCCAATATACTTTACTTACGAGCCCCTGCTCTGTTTTCACAGTTTCCAATATTAACGTGAGCGATTTCTAGACCAACGTTCCAATAAGCTTCCCGCCAATCAGATACGTTCCTGAAGTAACTGCAAAATAGTTAGCACAAAAATACAAGTGCTTGTGTGTGTTCTAGAACAGATTTAATAATGAATAATCCTAACTAGATGATTCAAAACATATGTCATTTAAATTAAATCAACTAACAAATCCTAGACCAAAAAGATCAAATATAAGTTAAATAAAAATAGCTTCTTTAAAGATTAATAATCAAATCAAATAATTATGATATGACAAAAATAATTATTTGATCTAACAATTTAAGAACAAAAATAAAAAAGAAGCCATAAGAATATAATATCAAAATATCATAAAAATAATTAGGCTTATTAATCAATCAAATATAACCACCAATATTTGATAGATTAACTAAATAAAGAAGCCTAAAGAATTATGATCTTATATTTTTAAAACAAGAGAGAGAAATTAAAAAGATTAGAAGAATGTTCTTGTATGGTTTATTGAACAATAAGCAATGAGTTTTATTTATAGGAAAAATTAAAACCCTTAATTCTATGTAATTGATAAATATCTTTTCTATTACAAATAGTATTAGTAATTCTCATTAATTAAGATAACTCTTATTTAAAATAGATTTCTTTTAAGATAGATTTTATGTTATCTTTTATAATAAAGATTTCAATTATAATTTAAAATATATCTTATCTAATATCTTTTAGCATATCTTATTTTAGAATATATATATCTTATCTAATATCTTTTAATATATCTTATTTTAGAGTATATATTATTTAATATCTTTTAACATATCTTATTCCATATTTTAGCATTAAAAGTAATTTTAGATTTATAAACATGTGCTATTAAATACATAAATATAATACTATGTGTCAAGTTATCAAAGATATACCTGAAGTACAATTATCTGGAACTCGAACATTTGTTTGACTTTTCTTGATAAACTTGATAGCAGGCCTAAAAACAAATTTACAGATAAATATTTTGTCCACGAAAATATTCAACACTCACAGTCCTTACATAAACAAACTAAAAGAGGTAAACAAAAAATGAAAAAAATACAACTAACATAACACCAACACTCCAACAATTTTCAAATCCACCTACTAGAACAATACCAAAGAAATACAATAAAGAAAAAACATTGATTTGTAAAAAATATCACAACTTCAAAATTAATGAAATTATCAAGAAAGTACAAACTATTATTTATGGGAGCTTACTTGAATCTTACATCTCTATCATTGAGTGCCCTTGGATTTGAAATAACACGAGCATCGTAAAATTTAACTTTTCTTATGGATCTATAGGGTAAAAGATTGAGATATTTTTTTGTTTTTTGAGAGAGCAAAAATGGCTAATGATTTGAATTTTGAGAACTATGCGTGGGATACCTTTCTTTGTCACATGATTTGTCTCATTTGGTTTACATTACTCTTGTATTGTTGAAATGCTTGTACATGGTAGGTCAGTCCGTTTGGATGTGTTTTTTTTTTCCTAAATTAGTTTTACTAAAAATGGTTTTGAGATAATTATTTTAAAAAGATGATATGCCCCACAAACTATTTTGACATCCAAAAGAATTACCATAAGTTGTCCCATAATCAAAATACATATCACATTTCGTATTCACAGACAAAATCACTTTAATCTGAAACCACTTTTAACATATATTATTCGAGTCTTCTTCCATTAATAAAATAGATTACTTTTAATAAATTAAAAAAAAAACCTGTGAGAGTTAAGGCAAAATGTACTATTATAACAAGTTGCAAATTGGGTAATAAGGAAAAAGAAATTAGTAAAAAATTTAACGCTTCAAAATAATAAGCAGATCTAGAAAGGTAATTTAAAGCTTCACATGCTAATTTCTTTTATATATATTTTATCAAAAAAAGATAGCAAAACATAATATGATATGAAGCAACAAATCTTCATTGAATTTGTTAATCTCAAAGCAATGGAAAAAAAAAAGCAGTACTTGAATTTTTTTGCCTTCCTAGAGAGTATTAACCTTCTTCGTATAGGAACTAAATTCACTTGGGCCTTCTAAGAGATTATCAGGAAAAGAAAATACAGAAAGGTGAGGGGAACAATCATCGATGGGAAGGAAAAATATGTAAATGTGGGACCAATCTTGAACACCAAAATCAACAAGAAGAGCCCCACTTCCATCATCATGATCATCTATCAGACGGTTAGGGTTTGTGTCGAGGATGAAGATCAGACGGTCAGAAGGGAGCTTTTCCTGGGATTCGACCTCACGCTTTAACTCTGCAACATTGGCATCGTTGGCCACTTCTACCAAGAAAAGTGGTCCTGTCATATTCTCCATAACCAACCTCATTGCCTCCGTTTCTCAAACAATTCCCATAAAACTGATCAAATAAATATTTTATTTTTAAAATCTTAATTACTACGATTTTCACATTTATGGGGAAAAAGAAAAATTAAAGAAAGCGAGGAATAATAGAAGGACAGATGGAAAGGGCAGTACAAGCAATCACCAGACGTAAAAGAAATAAATTAGAAGGTGTTCACAATTGCTGCGTTTTTTCGTTAGTTTGTGCGAGTTTGTAGCATGCTTAAAGAATGAGAATTTTTTTCCCCCTAAACCAAATAAATGGTAATTAACTAATTACTAAGTAGGGTATTTAACTGTTTTTTTTTAAATAAACCCTAAATAAATTAATATTTTAAAACTAAATAATTGAAAAATTCTAATTTCCATCTTCTGTATCTACAACCCTATACTATCATGTATGTTAGGTATCATGAAGTAGTCTGGATTAAATGGAAGACTTTGACGTATGTTAATAATAATAGTTAAAATATATAATTTATTCAATTAAGTTATTGAAAAATAATATAGATAATTAGTGTTACATGTTAAATATATATTTTTATTCAAGGTAAATAAAAACTCAAAATTATGTAAATTAAATTGTAATAAGATAAAATAATATAATTAAATATCTATGTAAACTAAAAAAAATCAAAATAATTAAACATAAGCTATAATAAATACGTAAAAAATCAAAATATGTAAAAGAAAAAAATAGATACTAATTATATTACATAATATAAATAATGAAAAATTACATAGTTATAAATGGTGTAATAAAAAATAACTAAATTATACGGGAGATAAAAACTCCGATTTACCTAGAGAAAATCTTACATAACATATGTTGTATGCTCTTGTTAGTAATACTCGTTCACTCCTTACACTTTTTTTTCATTTTTATTAAAATAAAGGATCAAGATAAACCTATTCTACCGCATATCAATGCTCCTATTATATGTAAAAAAAAATTATAAGGTATAAAATTAAACTAATAAAATTTATGAGAAGATGTTAAATCTTTACCGTTGTAATAAATTTCAATTAGTAAAAATTATACCATATTAAAGTAAAAATGAAATATACGGAGAATGGAGAATGTTAAATGAGTTCGTTGTTTGACAAAATGAAAGAAAAATTTTAAATAACAAACTTGAAAAGGTATATTTTTATGTATTTTTGTAAAATAAAGAGACATTTATAAATACAATACTGGAATTTTTTTATCAAAAAGTTGAAGAGGCACATGGCCCCTCCCTATGCATTAGATATGGCCCCATCCCTATTGGGTATTTAACTATTTATCAAAATAAATATTTTATTTTTAAATAAATTTAATAGTTGATTTAAAAAGTTGAAATTACTATCTATCTATCTATCTATAATTGGGTATTCCTTCTTACAAGTAAGAGAGGTTCGCATCTCCTTATTTTTGTTTATAAAGTTAGTTAGGCGTCCAATTAGGTGCTTATTGTTTGAAAAAAAAAATTAAAAATATATATAATGTTAGTATGTAACTTATAGATGATGTGAGCTAGAATGATAAATGGTTGGTAGAATAAATGTTGTATTTGTGTGACCATGTAATAGTTTATATAAATAAATGTCTTAAATTAGCATTTTTCTTATATTTTTTATTTTTATTATTGACCAGGTGAATTCATGGATAGGATCATTAACAAATTTAGCCACCATGGCTCCATCTAAACCAACAATAACAACAATCACTTAAGCGGTGACAACCACCCTTCATATTGAAAATCACTCTGTTTCAGTCATTATCAAGGGCTACAGGTTCAAGCACTACCAGTATCACAAACAGTCATTATTTTGAAGAGAACCAGCAAATTCTGACATGAATATCCTTAAAAAAGATATTATAGGTAGAACATTTCAGTCTTACTAAACCTGAAGAGAGCAGCACAACATCGAGTTTGTTAATGATTGAATCACGGCCATGCAAGCATTTTCCACAGTCAAAGTGGCACTCAACACAGGGCAGTTCTGTAGGAGAGAAAATGCAATCACAAAGATGCAGAAATTCTTATGCCTATTATTTTATGTTGCTGGGAGATGGATTACTTTATATGTTATATTTGAGTGAGTTTTATCACTCTCCTGTGAGAATTTTTTTTTAAAATTAACACTCCTTGAATTAATGAGCTCTCGTTTATGTGTTAAGTAAAACGAGTATGATGGACTCTTACTTGTGAGTTGAATAGATAGTTTTCAATACCCATTAAATGGAATTAGACATAATCTAATCGGGTGGGTAGATACTAGATAACTTTTTGAAAAGTCAAGTATAAATAGATTTTGAGTAAGGTAAAATTGAAAAAAAGATACCCATTTAATATTAATGAAAATTTTGGAATTGAGGTTTGAACCAAAATTGTACGCTTTAATAACATATTGGAGAAGAATTAATAACTAATTATCCTAAAAGTTAAAGCTAACTGGAGATAGACTAATTATTATCTTATATATTATATCTGTGTATTATCATGTGAAGGTTGATACCCATTCAATTGAATTTCTAATATAACTTGATGATTTATGAATTACAAAAAAAAAAAAGGGGAAGAGAAAGGAACTAAAGAAAGCCTTACCGGACACGAAGACAACTGTGAATCATAGAATGCACCACCAAGCTCCATATTAGCGCAAGAGATTTCTCTCAGCTCGTAAACTTTACGTGCCCTGATTGATTGCCTCAAAGCCCCCATCTTGGTTTCAGTTAATCTCAAAGATACCATAAAAACTTTGACTTATACAGGCCTTAGAAAGATATACCAGACTCTAAGAAAAATGTGAATTTGAGAATGCATCAAGCTCCAAATTAATGTCGAGATATTTCTTATCTCCTCGGATTTAACTTAATGTGATCAAATGCCTCAAAAATCAACCTCGATTGCAATTAATCTTGGAGATGGCCTTCAAACTTAGACTCAAACAGGCCTGGTTAAGCCCTGCATTTTCATCATAGAATGATATTTTGCGGGAGGAATGGCCCCAGCTTGGATGCACAAATCCACTACTGCAGGTGCATGCCCATAAAAACCTCTCCCTTCATTTAAAAGTACTGAAGGGTCCTGACGCCTTCGATGCCATACAATCTTTGGAGGCACCAAATCATCTACTCCTGCCTTCTTCCAAAAGTGGGTCCCTCGCCAACCCTCATACTCAAATATACCACAGAGACTAGCCCTATGTCCTGAAGGTCCAACATGAACTGCAGAACAATGTATGCAGACTTTTACTGGATAAGCCAAAAGCAACTTTTGCATACTATCTCTTAACTTTTCCCATGCAGATAAAGTTTCAATAGCTTTAGACATCAGTTCATCTGATGACAGAGATTGAATTCCATCAGCATCACCAGAATTACTGTTAGAGATGCTCGAGCTGGAATACAAATCTTCATAATTTGGAAGAGCTCCTGCTTGCCAGCATAGCTCGACAACCGCAGGAACACGTTCGAGGTTACAGCTCTTGTCCTGTTTGATCAAATCCTGGAACATGTTTCTTAGGTGAAATGTCTCTACAGGCACAAGTATGTTATTCAAATCTCCAACAACCCATTCATGTACCCGGTTCTTGGCTCTGCGTCTGGGACCGTAGCAAGTCTGAATTAAATGGCCCCTTTCTCCAATATAGACTTCAGGACAGAACCTGCAAGGGCATGCAAGGGGAAGAAAACAAATGGATTCTTCTGAGACGTGTGAGATAACATGTGGACAAAAATTACAAATAAATTAGATGAAGTTTATAATAGATAATAACCAGCCAGCTTTAGGAAGCAGTATAACAGGAAGTTTTGAAAAGTATCTGTCATAACAGTTCAATCAACCATGAATAGAGACAATAGTGAAGAGTAAACTAGTACTACACAGATGTTAAAAACACTCATGAGACCTCTTTTCCAAGATTCTCCTTCCCTCCCCTTATAATACATTAAAACAAAATAACACCAGTTTCCCATCTAAACAATATTTGAAATAATAGCATACTTTTTTTTTGGGTCTGCCTGCAAATTTTGTGTAAATTAGGGTATTAGACAGCATGAAATCAACCCAAAAAATCAACTCTTGAACCACCCTACCCCAAACCCCTAAAAAAAGCAAGTCAAATGGGAAAGGGTGTCATAATTCTATCCAGATAAAAAGTGAAAGAAGGTTAAAGGACTGGAACATACTGGCAGGTCATAACTGGGAATGCTTTGAGGAGAGTAGAGACACCCTGGATAAGGGATTTTCGAGAATCAAGGACCTCCTGGGCAACAGGAACCATAGACCTGATAGGGTAATCCATGGCTCGGATTTTAATTCTATTCTGTATCATGGGTCGAAGCTTGCCAAAATCTACCTGGTTTGAGCTGTAAAACCTCCATGAACAGCTGAATTTGAGCCACTTATAACCATCAATGCTTTTTACATTGAAAATCGAACTCTCGCATAATCTCTTCCTCAAAGCCATTAAAAAGGACAAGGTTCACGTATCAGTTTATGACACTGGCGATGGCGAAGGTCTTGAGGGAACGAGAGAATGAGCAGTTGCGAAGCTCTGTTTCCTTTTGGGCTTCTTCAAAATCTGTTCGTTTGTCGACTTGGACTTTTCAGTGCGGGTTCTAATGGAGCGGCGGTATACCATGGGTGAGTTTATTCTTTCCACTGACATTACTAACTCTTTTTATTAATTATTAAATATTTGTTTTTCAAAAAACTTATTTTTCATTACATTTTGAAAATTCTATTATCATATCATTACTAATTTATCTAATAAGAATTCGATCATTGTGCCGTGGAGTGAAAAGAATCCGTAATATATTAATGAAAATTCCATTATGTAACTGCACGCAAATATTCTCTAGATGTTCTTTACATTTTATTTTAGAAATTTTAGATTTTTTTTTCATCTTCTACCCATTCATCTCCACACTGTCACCTATTCAACTCCCACAGTCGCCACCTTCTGCCTTCAGTCGTTTACTTTTCGTTGCTTCTCTCAATCTTAGACAGACTTTTATCAATTTATCGTATTTTAGATTCTTCGAGAGGCTTTTGATCTCTTTAGACTCGCCTTTTTCTCCCTATATTTTCTAGTGGAATCACACTTCTTCAGTTTTTGGTCGGATCTTGTCAAGAAAATGAAGGATGTCGGTACAGATGATGATGAATATGATTCTACACCGACCATTTGTGTGCCATGAAAGATAGTTTTGTAGCCACTAGCTCCTTGTGATTAATATTTTGTTTGACCTTTTCGTTCCTTTTATTTTATTCTTTTTTACTTCTTTGGTTTAGGAATTTTTTTTCTTTAGATTATATTTTGTGAGGTTCTTCTTTTGATCGATGTAATTTTGGTTTTTTTTCACCTCAAGTTATCATTGTTCAATCATCGTGCGGTGTAGAGATAAGTATCCAAAACATATTAACGAAAACTCTATCATGTAAATGCACACAAATATTCCTTACAGACTCTTTACATTCTCTTTAGAAATTTTAGTGTTTTTTTCTTCATCTCTACTCTTTCAACTCTACGGTTGCAACTTCTTCCTCTCCTAAATGGCCACCCAGTCAACTCTCACATGATTGATTTTCGTAATATGCATGTTAGGTCGCTTGCTTTTCGACGTTGTTAATGACCTCGCCACCATCATCCTTGAAGAGGTAGTTGGCGAGGTGACCGACGAGATGTGCATTTCAAGTTCTATAAATATCTTTCATTTCTTCTTATTTGACATCCAAAAAATATAGCAGACTTCTATCAAATTGATATCTCGTTTTTTTTTTGTTTTTGGATCATTAATACTTTGAATATTGTTTAGTATTAATGATTTGTGATTGTGTGAGCAAAACTGTGCTTGTTAGTTGTGAGTACTTGAAACGACGTGAACTAGTTAATGTAAAATAATGTTCTTAAGCTATGAGTGCTTAAGACTATTTCATCGATGTTATGAGAAACTCTTTGTGATAATGAGTTAAGTTGAATGCTTTTAGTTCTCATATCTCTTATTGTGTGCTTGACTTACTATTGTGTTAGTATAATTTGAGTTTCTATGGTATATGTTCCATCATACTAATATTAGGCTCTAATTAAAAAGTTTATTTATTTTACATGGTTTCTTTCCTTTCCTTGCAGCATGTCTATAGCTTTCTAATTATTATTTCTGTTTTTTTATCATACATTTTTGGTGTGAATCTTTAAGGAATTTGTATCTCCTTACTTTGGTAATTTACAAGATGTTAGACTATTTATTATGATTTAGTATGTAATATGTGATTGCATGTTGTGAATGTGTAATCATTATTTATCGAATATGTTCTCATATATGAGCTACTGAAGAGATTTGAAATCCCTTATAGCTTTTTAGTATATATCATCTTGCATGTTGTGCTATGTTTTTTATGTTTATGCATATTGCTAGCTTAGACAGGAGTTTGTGAAGTACACCATCATTAGCATGTTTACTACAATTTCTTCTTTCTCTTTGTAAGTTGTTTTTATTGTGTTGAGTTGAGAATGTTATTTTATTTTTTCGCTATGTTAATTTCTCAATTCACGTTGTGAATTTTGCTTGACCGAATTGACATAAAACTTACGAAAAGATTTTAGGGGTTGACGTTTTCACCTCTCATCTAGGTTCGATTACCTATTTAAGTAAAGAATAATTGACCTTCGTGTACTTATTCTTACATATGGGAATCTTCAATTGGTATCAGAACGAGTCACCCATATTTAGGCTTAACTACCTGGGTGCTCGATCCTAAAGCTCTATCTGCACATACACATACCTTGTATGTTTGTTTCATTTGTCTCCACTGGTGTAGACTGTTGTTGTTTTGTGGATCGTTATCTCCATGAACCTTTGTTGTTTGCATATTCCCTTTTTCTTGCTCATGCATATCTTTTTCTCTCTTTCTGCTTCTTTATCGTACATAGTATGTTAATTGTTCTACATGCTCTTATGCTTGAATGCTTGATCCTTTACTAGTATTCTCTTCTACTAGTTACTTTGACATGCTCTTTTTGTGTATTTGTCATACTTACAACCTACTTCTTTTTTGTTATTTGCATGAGCATCATGTCATATATTTTCATCATTTAGTGTCAAAGTTTTAGGATTTTTTTTGTAGTCTTGTCATTTATATGTCATGTCATACCGAATGCATCCTACCTATTTTACTTAGTTCTTCTTTCTTGTACCTTGTACCTTGTATGTTACGTGTTGGTTCTATGTTAATCTTGTATTGATTTTTGTCATGTTTGCATGTTTTTTCTTATCTTATGCTTAAGATGTATGGAGAAAACTGAGGTGTTGTTACAAGCTTGTTTACATGAGTGTTTCTTTGTACTGTGTTTGTTTGGGTTTGTATCGTGCATCTATATGTCATATAGATTATTCATATGTCTTTAGGATTGTTGACTTACATGTATTGTTATGAGTAAACTTGTGTGTTTAGTTGGCATTCTGGGTGCTTAAGGTGCTGACCTTATTTAAGCATGTCTCTTGTCTCTGTGTTAGAACCTGAGCCATCCTCACACACTTAGATGTTTTTTTGTAGAATCCTTTGTTTCTTCTCTCTTGGGGGTATTACTTGTGTTGCTCATTAGTTAGTCAGTTTCTTGACTAGCCATGATATGAGTATTACCAATGATCTCTTTTAAGGTAATTATGTACAATTTGTTCATTTTCTCTCTTTGGAGGCAACATTGTATGATTTGTGATGATGATATCTTTTGACACATATCCTTGTTTTTTGGCCTATGATCTCATTTGAGGCCATTTTTGTTATCTTACTTGTTCATTGTTATGTTACTTATCTATTTCTTTAAAACCATGTTATATATATGTGTGTGTGTGTATGGTCGTTTGATATTCTCCTTCTCTCTTTCTCTCTCTTCCCTAGATTGTTATGCATGTTCCTTTATTCACCTTTCTTATTGCAAGTATAATGAAGTTAATAAGAACTTTATTGGTTTTTGAGTGGCATGTATTTGACTTGAATTGAAATGTAGTTTTTATGACATGTGTTTTTATTGAGCATATATATGACTAAATTTGTGTGTTGAATTTGAAAAGAACTTTCTTTTTAAATATACACATGTCATGACTCGAGTATGCTCTAGAATCCACTTTAATGTCTCTTAAGGCAAAATCTTAGGTGTTACTTGTATAGAGAAAGGATTTAGGTCTTTGTTGAACTGCTTGAACCTTTCATGCCATCATTGTTCTCTTGTCCTTAGCTCCTTCTTTGAGCCATTATGTTATCTCTTCATTTCTTTGAACTTATACTGGCTTTGCATAAATGTTTTATCTCACTTATCCTATACACTCTTTGCTGAGCATGTATGTTCTAAGAATATATGTTTTACACTCTTAGTTTCATTTAAAAAAATAAAAAAAGATGGAAGAAGAAAGAAGAAAAAGATTGAAAAATGAATGATATATAAAAAGAGGTATATGAATTATTGAATTTAATGTGTAACTCTTACTACAATTATGTCGTTGATTGAACTTTGAGAAGTAAAGAGTAAAGATCGCATGTTTGAAAGTATTTTTGTCATGGACATTTTGGATTTTTTTGGATGAACAAATGTGTGTTTTAGCTAAATGTCATAACTTTCCTACCCATGCCTCAACCTATTATTATAAGCTTTGAAAAACCTATCGATTTCTTCTAAGTTAGCACTTACATTAGTAAAAAGATAGGCTAAATGTGTACATATGAAGTTTGGTTCTCCTTGAGTTTATATTTCCATTTTCTTGGTTCATATAAACATATTTTATTGGCATATAAAGTAAGCAAGTTTAGCATATCACATATAGTAAAGGTCATCAAAAATTTAGTCATACCTTTACATGAATTTATTATGGATTGATTGCCTTGTGGATATTTTCGTTGAATGTTTTGGTTAATCCCAAAATTTCTCTGGTTTTATTCCTGCTCTACTTCATGTTTCTTCCACTGGTTTCTCTACCATTTTTGTGCTTAGATGACGTAGATTTATCTTCTCTCGGGATGTTAATAATTTATTATCTTTTCTTGTTTTTTGGTTTTCTTATTTTCTTGTTATCCCTTTTGAGTTTGAAAATGTCTTGGATTCATATCGACTTTAAGCTTTTACTCAAGGTGTTATGACTTCTTTTCATCCTGTGATACCTCTTATTCATAGTTCACACATTTCTTTAGCCTCAATCAAACGTCGCCCTACTAGTTCCAGAGGTCCTCTTCACTCTAGTACTTGTTCTATTGGCCCGTTATTCTCCATGTTTTCTTTGTTTGGTGGAGATGAACATATTGTTCCCTTTGAATCTGACCATTCCTTTTGAATAGTTAGCTACCATTTTTTCTTAATCCTTAATCTACTTCACCACCTTTTACCTATACCATTGTTGGACAGTCTTCTCGCTTACGTGTTCTTGGGAACGTTGTTGCAAAAGAGGGAGACAAAGAGTGTTGAACTTCTTTTATTTTCCTTATTACTTTAGTTTGTTTCAACTCTGTCCTTTTAAAAGTTTGTAAAATATTGTTTACTTAATGAGATTGAGTTTGTTATGTGTCTTACTCTTTGTTCGTGTATTCTCACATATTTTGTGCAGGTTCTTTGCTTTCCTCTTTTTGTATTTCTTATTTTTTATTATGTGTAGATGATTTAGTTTTGGGGAAATTTTGAGAGTGTAAAATGCATAACATGTTTATTGCCTTACATGTATACTTTTAGAGGGAGATTGTATGTAAAATGCATGTTGGCAATAGGTGCTATGATTGTTTTGCATTCTTGTCGTTGTTCCTATTTATGAATTTATGTTATGTTGTTATGTTGTTATGTCGTGATGCCTTCTTCTTATTGATATCACTTTGTATGAATCTTGCATAAATAAGATTGTTAATATGACATGTTGCATGCATAGTTTGCATTATTCTATTTTGCATGTCTTGTTATGTGTATAATTGCTTCCCTATTATAGTGAGTTATTGCATGATTATTGCTTGTAGTCGAGAGCCTGGTATTTGTCGTTGGAATGCATGACATTTGTTTTCTATGGTAGATTGGGATGTCTTTTCATATGTGTGTGTATAGTACGGGATGAGGTTATAGGATTGAATACACACAAGTGTAGTTGGGGAAGGATAGTTAAATCACTAGGTGTGTGTCAATTTGGAAGATAGTTAGACTTCTAGTCAACTCTTTCTTAGGGATTCACTAACACATTTAAGTGGTGTTGATGTTTGGGGGGATATTATTGAGTCACTAAGAGTGTGCCAACTTGGAAGATAGTTGGACTAATAGTCAATGTCTTTTTTTCATATTCAGTAACACATTTATGTGCCATTAGTGTTTGACTGTCTGTCCTATTAATATGTTGTATGAACATTATGAAGCTTTTTATGCCTTCCCATAACACTTATAAATGTAGGGTTCCATGTTATGCATCACATTAGGGATATTTTTTCTGTCTGCATTACTCTTGACTTGTCTATGCATTCAAGTTGTTGTTCGTTACGTGCTTTTATATTGCTATTGTCTCCATGTTATTCTTTGTATTTTTGCTTGATTACATGTGTTGCTTCTTTTTGTGTTTGATTTGATCTTCTTTTTGTGTTGCATAAGTGTTAGGATTATTGCATTTCTGTTTGTCTTCTCTCTTTCATATAGAGGTATGGTATATTGCGTAATTGTGTATACTTGCTTTGATTTTCCATGTCAAAAAGAAGGAGAAATGTGCACAACTTATGTTTGTTCGTTTTGCTTGTTAAAATGCTATTTTTTGCATAGGATGGTGAGTGTATTTTATATTGCATTATGCATACAATTAGGGAAAGTGTTGCATATATATGTTTAAGGGGAGTTTGCATATTTATGTTACATGTAGATTGTATAGTTTGCATACTTGTATTGTATGTAGATTGTGCTTGTTTGTGACACATGTTAATTACGTTTAACCTATTGTGTATACCTGTACATGGATAACATAATAGTATTTGGATATACTACATGTTATTTTTACATGATACGCTCATGAGATATGTGTTTCGTGTGTGCATGTATAGAGTGAAGTGTTAATGTTTCAAGTGTGTTGTGTGCAGTGGTGTTGAGTTCCTTGTGATAGAGGGTTGAATGAGTTGATTCATGAAGTTGGGTGGGACACTCAAGATGGATGTACTTAGAATATGTGTCTTTTGGGTTTTCTTATGTGTCTTGTGTTGTTCATGAAAATAAACAACTTTAGGACATCTTTATGATCATATAATGTTTGATGAGTTTTTGTATCTAGTTGTGCAGTGTTTTAACATAGAAAGCCAAAGGGGGAGAATGAAAGTCTCATTGTGCTTATGTTTGTATGTTGGCTTCCCGTGTACAAAACATGATGTTTGCTTTTTTACTCAGTGTATTTGTCTTCCTCAAGGTAAATTTGGTTATTATGGATCAATAATTCACACACATATATAGTTAGATACTCTTTGTATGCAAGCATGTTTGCACACACCACATAGTTGGTTTTCGTAGTATGCATACTAGGTAGAGAGTTGTTGGTTTTTGATGAACGAATGTGCGAGCTAATGAACGTTATCACTTGTGGTGTTTGACGTATTTCAAGTACAGATATTTATGGATTATACTCGGTATTTTTGGAAATGAAAAATATAACTTTTTAGTACCTCACCAACGAGCTAGCCAAGAACCTAGCCACCATCCTTACCACCACCCTTAGCAAGGTGACCAGTAAGATGTGCATTTCAAGTTCTATAAATACCCGTAATTTCTTCTTATTTGGCAATCAGAAAAATACAGCGGAGCTCTATCAATTTAACATCTTGTTTTTATTTTTATTTTTGGATTACAAATACCTTGAGTGTTGTTGAGCATTAATGATTCATGATTGTGTGAGCAAAAGTGTGCTTGTGAGGTATGGGTATTCAAGACGATATTTGCTAGTTAGTGTAAAATAGTGTTTTTAAGCTGTGAGTGCTTAAAACTATTTCATCGATGTTGTGAGAACTTCTTTGTAAGAGTAGGCTAAGTTAAATGCTTTGAGTTCTCATATCTGTTGTTATGTACAATAAAAAGGTAATGTGTTTGAGTTTGAAGGTGGTCCTTAAGAATGTGAGTTGTTACTCTTTTGGTTACTAGTCTGTGGCTATTAATCACACCATATTTAGTGGTGTAGGTTTTAGAGGATAGTTGGGTTCGTGAGTCAAACTAAGTTGTTACGAAAGCACCATGTAAAAACAACTGATTAAGGTATTGTTGTTTTTTTTATTAGAATTGTAACTATTTTATTGATTAATGGATTAGATGTTACCACATATATAAGACTTTTATATAAGTTCATCTCGTTATATTTATTGTTATGTATGACATACTATTTTGTTAGTATAATCCGAGTTTATATCATACATGTTTCATCATTTAAAATAATAATATTTTAGTGATTTATATATTAAAATATTTTTTCCCTGTAAAACGATCAAAACTAATCTTATAACAATAATAACGTGATATTTAATATGAATTTTTTCATAAAATTTTTTTTAATATATATTTATTTTTACTTTTTCACTTCACTATTTTATGAGTTTTTATTTTTTTAAAAAATATATTTAAACAAATTTTTGTTATAATATTATTATTGATTATTTTTTAAATAATTTTATATAAATTTTATTTTTACTCTTACTGGTAGCGTGTGTATTACTGGTAGCGTGTGTATTAATCTCATTTTAATTATTTAATATAAAAAAATATTATTTATTTTTGATTTATTCTTTTATCTTAAAGCTAATAGAACCAAAAAAAAATATTTTATAATTTGAAGTACATACACTTTTCCCTAAACGAAATACGTTGTTTTGTCGTCGTGTTACTACTTTTTCATAGTAATAAATAAAGAAGAGTAAGGGTGTGTTAAAAAAAAAAAAAAAACCATTTCAGCCCATGATTGCTAACCCATTAGCCAAATGTGAGCCTAAGATTGGGATGGAGTAGGCCTATGCCCCCTATATCCATTAGAAATTGGCAGAAGGCAAAATCTTTTCTTTCTTTTTTTAAATACCGAAGGCAAGATCTTCTACTTTTAATTTGCCCGTGATCTAATAATCTAAATGGTATAAAAAATCTTGTGAAGATAAAATTGTAGGTTTAAAACTTACTTAACGATAAAATGTTCTCTTTTAAAAAAATAGATTCACTATTAGAAAAAATAATAACAATTCAATTCTTCTATATCTGAGCCACCAATATATATTAGTCCTTACTCGTTGGGACCTTAAAGCCATCAGTTTGACCGATGAAGGGAAGGGAAACAAGAAGAAGATAAAATATTACGTCAATATATCTTTTCTACTTGATAATATACTTACTATTATTAATAGAACGAGTTTTAAAGCACCTATAGAGCAAATATATATGTAATTATAAATTATAAATTTAAACACATTATTTGATTATTTAAAAAAAAATGACGTTTAAATCTATTAATTTTAACGAAAATATGTTTTAGATTCATATATATTAAATAAACAACGCAATTACTTAATATTTACAAAATAATTATACATATATATTTTATAAAATATTATATTTATAATGTCTTATTTATATATTTCGAAACTTAACGGGATAAATTTATTATTTTTTTAAATAGATTTTTATAGTTTTTTTTATAGTAATAATGATTTTATGTTCACTTATATAATATAATAAATAGAAGATTGAAATATATTTTAATTGGAGTTAACAAATTTAGATTATTTTTTTCTTAAAGAAAAAAATAAGTGTAATAAAATATCCTTACCGTTCCAGTATAGGGGTCGTACATTATAAGTCATTCCTCACCCGAATTTGGGTACATTTGTTTTGTATTTCGTTCCAGCAGAAAAAAAATACTATATGAATAAAAACATCCTTAAGGTCAAACTACTATTCAAAAGCATTTGTACCTTTTCTTCTTGTCAACTAAGTTAAATCAACATATATCTATAACAAAAAAACAAAAAAAACAAAAAAAAAAATAGATGCATAACTACGTTTTAGCACCTAAATTAAAAAAAAAAACTGAAAACTAGTTTTAATAAAAATATATTTTAAATTCATATTTATTAATTAAAAAATCATAAATTTATTATATTTATAAAAAATACATAAAAATTTTTAAAAATATATATATAACATACTTATCTATGTTAAATACATCAATCACACGTTATGCGTGTCAAAGATTGATATATTTTTTAAAAATAAATTTTTATAATTTTTTTTTTATAAGAATTGTTAGAGTCTCAATTCAATCCAGAAACGTTCATAAAACCATATGAACTCATAATTTAAATGCAGCGGAAACAAAATTGGATTGAAAACATACCTCCTGCCATTGATCAATTTTCAAAGACTTACAATTCCAATGGATTTTCTGCTCGATGCTTTCACCTGGTTTCTCACACTTATTCTCTGCGTATTGATGGTGTATCCGAATTGTTATCATAGTTAATAGTGAGAGGACGATACTTTATTAAGGTTCTTCCATCAAGAACCTCGGTTTCGGTTGAATCGACGCATTTGCCCGATTTAAACCAACCGAATCACACTCGCTCACTAACGTTGCACCACTTTGATTTACATTCTCCCACTCGGTGCAAACGTTAAGTGAAATTCTCTTGAGTAACAAAACACATGAATCATAGCGATAGGTCCTCAAGAAATGAGTATTATCTTCCATGTATTACAATGTATTTAGTTTCTCAAGTATTATACTTTATGTAGTAACTAAACTTAATGAATAAATCCTATATTTATTCTTGCTCCAATAAAATATATATATTTTCTCAAATAAATTAAGGTCACATGAATATGAGAAAATATCACAATATATAAGAGTTTCATTAATAAATTGTATATATACATTTACAAAGTGGAACCAATTCCATTTTCTCTATGTGATCCTTGAATTTCATTGGTGGCATGCCTTTAGTCAAAGGATCGTGAATCATCAACTTCGCTTACGTCTTCAATGACCACTTTATTTTCCTTAACACGTTCTCTTATGGCCAAGTATTTAATGTCGATGTCTTTACTACGACTACCACTTTTGTTGTTCTTAGCCATAAATACGAAATTTGAGTTGTCAAGATAATCTTAATGGCCTAGAAATAGAGTCAACTACTCTAAGCCTTGAAATGAAACTCTTTAACCATACACCATGCGATGTGGCCTCAAAACATGATACGAACTGCTCCCAATGGTGGAAGTAGACCAAGGATCGCTTTCGCACTCCTCCAAGACACGCCCACCGTGGCAAGAAATGAAATGTAACCAGATGTTGATTTTGAAATCAATACAACAAAGAAAGTCCCAGACGGAAAGTAGCCAATTACTTCCAATTCATCGGTTCGTCTATACATGAGCATATAATCCTTGGTTCCTAGGTAATTTCATCACTTTCTTTTGTTTTCCAATGGTCAACACCGGATTACTCGATATCTCCCTAGCATCCCAACAACAAATGCAATGTCGTCCGCGCACTGAGCATACATCGTGCTTCCAACAATCAAGCATATGGAATGGTTTTCATTTGTTCTCTTTCAAAATCATTCTTTGGGCATTGGTCCAAATTGAACTTATCACTCCTTCACATCGAGCAACACTTGGTGAACAATCCTTCATTCAAATCTCTCTAAAACTTTGTTGATATAGGTTTCTTGAGATAAACCCAAGACACCTCGAAGTCTATCTCTATGGATCTTAATGCCAATGACATAAGATGCCTCACCCATATCCTTCATATCAAAATTTTTAGAGAGGAATTGTTTTACCTCGTGTAGCAAACCCCTATCATCATCAATAAGCAAAATATCATCCACATATAGCACCAAAAAACAAATCTTACTCCCACTAACTTTACGGTATATACATTGATCCATAACGTTCTCTTCAAAACCAAATGAAGTGATGACGTTATGGAATTTCAAATACCATTGACGGAAGCTTGCTTTAATCCATATATGGATTTATTAAGCTTACAAACCAAATGCTCACCATCACTAGAGAAGAATCCTTCCAGGTTGTTTCATATAAATCTCTTCCTCAGGTTACCATTAAGGAAAGTTGTTTTCACATCCATTTGTTGCAAATCCAAATCAAAATGGGCAACCAATGCCATGACCACACGAAGTGAATCTTTCTTAGATACAGGAGAAAATGTCTCCGTGTAGTCGATTCCTTCCTTTTGAGTGAATCCTTTGGCAACGAGTCTTGCCTTATGTCTCTCAATGTTGCCTTTTGAGTCTTTCTTTGGTTTGACGACCCATTTACATCCAATGGCTTTCACACCATCGTGCAACTTGACGAGATCCTGCACTTGCTAGACACCATAGAATCCATCTCTTCTTTCATGGCATTATACCATAAGTTCGAAACCTCAGAACTCATGGCCTGTGAAAATGTCTCAGGATCATTTTCGGCTCCAACATTATAGTCACATTCTTGTAGATACACAACATAATCATTAGGAATCGCTGATTTCCTTACTCTAGTAGATCTTCTTAATATTGCATCAACATTCTCCTGAGGAGCAAGATCATGTTGTTCAACAGTTGTAGGCATCTGTTGAACTTCAACATCTACTAGATCAGGATCAACAGCTTGTGGTACTTCTAAGACTGGTTCTTCAACATGCATTTGTACTCGAGGCATGTTGTTAACAATAACGATCAGTCCATTACTTGAAGTGGCATATTGAGCATCTGAATGATCTTTCTCAGAACCAATGCTCTGGGATCGATCGCTCCCACTAATCAAGTAATTCTCAAGAAATTTTGCATTTCTTGATTCCACAAACCTAGTGTTGTGAGATGGACAGTAAAATCTATAACCTTTAGACCGTTCGGCATATCCAATGAAATACCCACTAATGGTCCTTAGGTCCAGCTTCTTCTCTTATGGATTATAAATCCTCACTTCAGATTGGCATCCCCAAACATGCATATGTCACAAACTTGGTTTTCAACCTTTCCATAATTCAAATGGTGCTTTTGAGACAACCCTGGTTGGAACTCAGTTTAAAATATACAAAGTCGTCTTTAAATATTTAATCCACAAGGATTTAGAAAGATTAGAGTTGCTAAGCATACTTCACACCATGTCCAAAAGTGTTCGGTTTCTTCTTTACGCTATACCATTCTCGTCCGTGAACTGTGCATAGTGTATTGGGCAACTATCCCACGTTCTTGAAGAAACTTAGCAAACGGACCAAAGCTTGTCATTCATTCTCGGTGTATCTACCATAATATTCACCACCTCTATCCGATCTCACAATCTTTATTTGCTTTCCACATTGTTTCTCTACTTCAACCTTAAAGCTTTTGAAGGCATCCAATGCTTCGCATCTTATTATGAAGCATATAGAGATACATATATCGAGAAAAATCATCAATAAAGGTGATAAAATATTTCGACCTTGAATGTCCATTATGCGGACAACATATATCCGTATGTATGATTTCTAATATGTTTGAACTCCTATTGGCACCTTTCTTTGACTTGTTAGTCCGCTTTCCCTTAATGCAGTCCACACATGTCTCAAAATCAAGAAAATCTAGAGTACTAAGTACCCCATCTTTCACTAATCTTTTAATTCTTTCTATGGAGATATGTCCTAATCTCCTATGCCATAACGTAGAAGAGTCATCGTCAATAATACACCTTTTAGTGCCACTTGAACATGCATGGCGTTATGAGTGGCATTATTTTGTAAATTAATGCAAGAAAGACCATCGACAAAATACCATTCCCAACACAATCGATTTATTAAATAAATTGAAAGATGTTTCGAAAAGTGAAAGGAATAACCATAAGGTACAAGTCTTGAAATTGAAATCAAGTTTCTAGAGAAACTTGGAACATAAAAGGTCTTTTCTAATTTTAAAATAAAACCACTACTTAAAATCAAACTACATGTCCCTACCTCCACATGTGAGCCCATCTTGTTACCTGGATAAGATGTATTGCTCACTTCCCAGCTTCCTTAGATTTTGCATACACCGTAGCGAGTTTGCAACATGGATTGTAGATCGAGAATCAATCCACCAGGTGTTAATATTAACATTAACCATATTAGATTCATAACAAACAAACGAGGTTGGATTACCTTTATTCTCAAGCCATTTCTGAATCGATACAATCCTTCTTCACGTGTCCCTTCTTTTTACAAAAGAAACACTTGGATTCTTTCTTAATATCGACTTGAGGTGGAATTATCCCTTTTCCTTTATGCTTGTATTGAGATTTTCCTTTCTCGCACGTTGTAGCCAACATTGCACTTTCACCAAATTCCATAACAAGCCTCCCTTCTCTTGAACACACATGGTCATTAGTTCATTGATTGACCATTTATCTTTATGTGTATTGTACGAGATTTTGAATGGCCCGTACTGATGTGGGAGAGTGTTAAGAATATAGTGCACCAGGAAGGATTCCGACATTTCAACCTCGAGATGCTTAAGATGAGCGCAATGTCCCTCATTTGCATAATGTGCTCGCGCACACCTTTCACACTGGTGAGTCTTAAAGAAGAGAACTTCATAATAAGGGTGCTTGCTAAAGCCTTATCTGAAGTGACGAATTGATCATCAATGGCCTTTAGCAAGTCTTGAACATTGGTATGCTGATCAACGGAACCACGAATACCAGTAGAGATTTTAGTCTTAATAAACATCATACTAAGACGATTAGATCGTTCCCATTGTTCATAAAGCATGATATTCTCTGGAGTACTGGTTTGAGTAATTTTAGGTGGTTCGTTTTTCCTAATAGCATAATCAATATCCATCCACCCTAATTGAAGCAGAGCTCTTTCCCTCCATATTTTATAGTTATCCCCTTTCGGATCGGAATATCACAATGGATATCGAGAAATTTACAGGTTGAGAAGTTGCAATTAAAGATTATATGCTTATTAAAATTTGAGGCCTAAACTATAGTCATTCTTTACCAATGTAAATCATGAATAATATGAATCTAGTGACATAAAACTTACCTGGGCTAAAGTTTTAATTCAATTAAATTCATCCTAACTTTACGATAAAACTATCAAATTATGTTCCTTTTCCTAATCCCTGTGGGTAAATTAGAAAATATAATTTGATATTATATCCTAATTAATCACACAAAAATATAATAAAAATTCCTGTGGGATAATATCTATTATATCACATATGATTAATTACAATTAATATTTATTTTCTAAATGTGATCCTAAATAAACTTTATTATAGTTTTAATTAATTAAAGATGCTGTGGCTACTCCCTAATTAATTAAACTATATGAATCACTTAAATATTAATTAAATCCTTATACTCAATTATTGCATAAAACCATAAGCAATATTAATTTAATTTCAAATGTGCAAATATTATTTATCTTAAATTGCATATATGACAATAAATTATACAAGCAAAATTAAATAATATAAGCACTAATTAAATCCATAAGAGTCATTAAAAATTAATTTCATTATGCATAAATTATTTAACTCAATTTTATATGTATAATTAATTACAAAATTTATACATATAAATACCCAAAACAAATTTAAGCATAATGTATTTAAATAAAATTTTAATGTGCCCAAAAATTATTTAAATAAATATAACATGTATAATAAATATTATACATGTGATAAACATAAATTAAAATTATATTCAGAATTATTTTATATATATATATTTATTTTGTTTTAATAAAATTAAATATTTAATATATATAAAATATTATACATTGAAAACACATAACGTGCTGTAGCCTGTTGGTTTGACTCTTGAATTCATTGTCCTGGGACCAAGGTTCAAGTCCCAGACAATCCAAATGTATGATTTTTTAATAAAACTAACTTCTGATTCTATATAAATATATTCTGTTACATAACATAACAGAACTGGCTCAGTGGTCAAGTGGACAGTTCATTGAAAACTTTGCGGTGTAATCTGGGTTCGATTCCCAGGCAAAGCAATTTTTTTTTTTTTTAATAAAACTTCATCTTCAACCTCTAGCGGGTCAATCAGGCCCGTTTGCTTACACTAGCGGATACTCCGACAGTATCTTTCTATTAAATGACGAATCCACGTTCTTTTATCAAAATTCTAATTCAATTTGAAAGTGATTCATAATATTAATTTTAAGTAAAAACTTCATTTTAAATAAAAAGTTAATTAATGAAGGAAATTAATACCCACAGCAAATTGGATTTATTTTCTTCATTGTTTTTCAAGTTTAATTTTACAGAATCATTCAAAAATCAATATTGAAACACTTTATAATTTTCATATGCATCGAAAACCATCAATACAAAAATCCAAAATTTCAGCTCGTCTGAAATAATGGAAAAAGACAGAGTTGTTTTCAAATGGCTCGATACCAAATGTTAGAGTCTCAATTCAATCCAGAACGCTCATAAAACCATATGAACTCATAATTTAAATGCAGCCGAAACAAAATTGGATTGAAAACATACCTCGCCATTGATCAATTTTCAAAGACTTACACTGAATTCCAATGGATTTTCTCGTTCGATGCTTTCACCTGGTTTCTCACACTTATTCTCTCGTATTGATGGTGTATCTCAATTGTTATGCTAATAGTGGAGAGTGACCCGATACTTTATTAAGGTTCTTCCATCAAGAACCTCGTTGATTCGGCTGGAATCGACTGATTTGCCCGATTTAAACCGAATCATACTTTCACGCTCACTAACGTTGCACCACTTTGATTTACAATATAATTTTTGAAAAAGTATGAAATTCACTGCCCAATATTTTCCAAAATAAAAATTAGCATTCAACACTCGATCGACTCCGATGAGAAAACAGAAGCAGACAATTAGATTAAAACAACATACAATTAATTCCACTACCAATTCTAATTAATCTCTTTTCTCTACTAAAATATATAATATACAAACCTATAGATATATAATCAAGCTTAATTTGTTCCTCACTATATAAGCATCTATTCTTCAAAAACGAAAACCTATCTTAATTTTTTCTTCCAATGATAAAAAATTACCATGAAATGAATTATATCGAGAAAAGTGCTTCACATAGAGTTGCTAAAATCTGGTGTGGGTTAACAACAATTTTCATCATCATACTTGCAATTATCATAACAACCTTATCATTAACCATCTTTAAACTTAAACAACCTAAGCTTGTAAGCCGACCGATTGGTCTTGAGAACATTCAATTTTCTCCATTACATAATGCAACGTTAATAAACGTGACAATAGGAATGTTTATTACAATACAAAATCCAAATTATGGAAGTTTCAAGTACAAGAGTTGTACAGCTTATGTTAAATATCGTGAAACTGTTGTGGCTGAAATTCCAATGAAGGAAGAGCTTGTGCCTGCACGTGGGAAGCTAAACATCACAGTAACTACAGATCTTATGGTTTATAAGTTAATAATAGATCTTAATTTTTGGGATGATGTTGTGAAAGGCCTTGTGAGTTTTAGTTCCACAGCTTCTTTACAAGGAAAAGTAAGTCTGTTTAAGATCTTTAAGTTACCCGCTAAAGATTTTAGTGCTTGTCATATCTCAATCTATGTAAGTACGAAGGCTGTTGAGTCTAAATGCAACTCTAGAATCAAGCTTTGAGCTATTGGGTTTTTGTTTATATATATTCCGGGATCATATATATATAAACAAAAATATTCATTCAAAAATAGAGGGGAAAAAAGTATTCACTGTAATTAAGACGGTATATAATTGTATGCATTTGTTAAGAAAAGTGACATATTTATATTTTTGATATTTTTGATATTTTTATAAAAATAAATGATTATTGTAAACACATCTTATATCCAAAGATATCTCAAACTTGTGAGCTCAATAAAATAAGTGTTTTATTTAAATTTAATAAATTTGTAAAACTTTAATGAAATTTGTACTTTTAAATTTATATATAAAAAGAAATAAATAACCATATTTTGACTTGCATTTTGGGTACAATATGCTCAAGGTCAAGATTACTAGAGCAAAAGTGAGAAGTTACACAGAGTTTTTGACCTAAATAACTTAATTTTTGATAAATTAATCATTTTTCTTAACTAATAACAACTCATTTTAAAAATCTCATATTTATATCAAATTACATAATAAAAAGATTAAAATATATTCATTTTATAACTTTTATAAAATAAAATAAAGGTCACATCTTCAAAAGCCATCGTCGTCAAAACTTCAGTAGATAAAACATGTTACATACAAAAATATAAATAGATATAACATGTTACATCTGATAGATCACTATGATAAATAAGTAGGTCATATAAAAACTTAGGGTACTCATTTTTATATGACTCATTTATTCAAATGGTTTTATTTTTAATCCCTATAAAAATCATATATTTTTTATGTTATAAAAAAATATGTGTAATGAATTTTTTAAAAGGAAAACAATATTTTTTTATGCTATAAAAAACACATGTGTACGAAGGGTTAAAAATAAAACTACATTCATGAAGGGGGTATGTTATGCAATGAAACCTTAAAAATATGTACAATGGTTTAACAACAAATTTTTAAAGTGTAATTATTTTAAATAACACCTCATAATCGGAGTTGAATACTGAGCGATATTTAACTAACCAATGTTTTTGTAAAAAATTAGATAAAGTTATAGTAAAAATATATAAGTTAGATATAAAAAATGTTATTTTTATAATTATAAATTTTAAATAATATTTTCTTAAATTTATAATTATTTCTACATATTGTAATTATTAAAAGAATGTTAATACTTTTATAAAAATTATTGGGTTGAATATTTATATCATAATTCTTAAAAACTACTTTAATTATCATAATCCAATAAAAAAATAAAAACCTTTTAAGTTTAAAAGTACTTTTATATACATCATTCTTTTAAGCGCGTGCACATAGGGACCCCAGGGATCTGTTCTGATACCAAATTGAAAGTTGAGCAGCCCAATGTTTCCCTCAAAACGCGCTTATCAGGAAAGGGGCCATCCAGACTTATAACCAGCACATTGCTGGCTTCCCTGGGCGATGTGGGACTCCAACACTCCCCCTCACATCGGACGGGGACACCGCAAAGACCGACTGCCTACCCGCGCCAAGTAACCAACGGACACGGAGCCGAGCAGAGAGCGTGCACATCGGGACCCCCAGGATCAGCTCTGATACCAAATTGAAAGCTGAGCAGCCCAATGTTTCCCTCAAAACGCGCTTATGAGGAAAGGGGCCACCCAGACTTATAACCAGCACATTGCTGGCTTCCCTGGGCGATGTGGGACTCAACATCATATACATCATTCAAACATGCTCTCATCTTGTATCTTAATAGACTTTTGGAAATATCAATTACTAAAAAAATCAATAATACTTTCAAATTTTAAAGTAATATCACACAAAAATTTAAGATTTTAAAATATCACAATTTTTTTTAAAATTAACATAATTTAAAATTTATGGAAGTGAATAGTAATATTTTATACATAAAAAAAGGTAGAAATAAAAATACAAGATATCTTATGAGTTTTTTCACAAAAAATGGTAATTAGTAAAAAAGAAATTTGAATAAATACAAAAAACAAGATTAAATCTTAAGGAATGAAATGTATTCAAAGATTTATCATTTTTAATAATTACATGGAAAATATTTTCAATAAAATGTCTAATTTATTATGAAATATATAATAAAAAATGAGTATTAATATTACAGACTTAAAAAAAACATAACATACAATTAATTGACAAAAAAAATCATTAAGGATAAACTATCAAAAAAATTTCAAAAATATAAAAGAAAAATTAGATACATCCATTTAAAAAGAATCTATGTATTAATAAAAATATATTTAAAAAAAAAAGAATTGATATGTCAATAATTTTTAGACAATAAAATAATAAATAAAAAGATGATTTATTAGAAATGATTTTTAAAAACTTAAGATATTAGAAATTAAAATTCACGTTCTCTTGTATCAAGCACTAATTTGGTTCGTATAAAATTAATTTTTATATTTAGTAAATGTTTGAATTAGGTAAAAAAAAATATTAATTAAATTTTTTAACTTATATCAAAGTAATATTAACTTAAATACATGATTTTAGATTTTTTATTTTTTTCAAAAGGTGTAATACAATTCTAAATAAAAAACAATCAGATAGCAATTTAGGAATTGAATGTAATAACTAGCTGCGTCATCTAGATTAATTTATATAACTTAAACCAATATAAGTGTGAAAACACTGATACTACTTTTAACTCTTTCAGGTAAAGCAGGTTCTTTTTAGTCATGATTAAGTTATTGTTTTTGCTCCTTGTCATGCAGTTATTGGTTGCCTTGCTGAATAAATTTCTCCCTCTCCATTTCAAGTTTAATTAATCACATTACTTATCAGTTAGTTTATTAAAAAAATAAATAGGAACTTAACTGGTTTAAGGTTAATTGAATCTGTTTTAGTGCTAAACAAGTTTATTTATTTATTTTATTTTTGAAGAAACGACTTTGATTAATTGCAATTAGTAAGTATCCAAAACAAAATGACATCATTAGAGGATTGTTAAGTATGTGATTGACTACCTAACATGAATGGGTAATCACATTTAATGCAAATGGATGGATGAAGCACATGAAAATTGTCCTTGTCGTTGAATATTATTAAGGGGTCAATTCTTGTAACTCCATATAAGAGATTATTATCCATTAATTAATTATTGATTTAATAGATCTCCAACCATCATCCACCAGCTGCAAGCCTGCAATTGCAATTTGAGACACTAATTTGATTTTATCAAGATGTGTTATTGAAGTTAACTTTAATTTGTCCCCATCGACATTTTTTGTTTTTGTTACAATTCCTAATGCTGACATGAAAAAAAAATACATTATAACTTTTATTAGTCTTCTCAAAGTATCATTTGTCTAATATAGACATTGGAAAATTGGGATATGTTTAATAAAATATACTAAAATTCTAATTTTTTACTAGCATAATTTTTAGTAAATGTACAAATACTTTTTCCTTGCTAAAAAATGAATGTGTAGGGTAATTTACTAATTTTATCATAATCATTATTATTCTTCTCATATATGAAAAATATATTTTTATTAATTTTTTAATTACAATAATTAACATAGGATTAGGGTTGACAAAAGAACGAAACGATGCTAAAAACCTCTTTCTACGTTCTTCATTCACGATTTAAAATTTAAATGTCATCTTCACTTAAAATTCTTACGGAGATATATCGAAGATTCTCATTAAAGATATGGACTCTCAAATGAAGATCGGAGATTCAAATAATATTTTAAATATTATTTTTATTTTTAAAATTTTAAATTTTTATTATAAATGAAAATTTATAAAACAATAAGCTAATAATAAATATTTTACATTGAAAAAAATTAAAATTTTGAATCAATAAATTATGTTTATATGAAAAAAAAAAATAAAATATATGCAACAATAGATACTTAATCTTTTTATATTAAACAACATTGATAGTATCTTGTTACAAACTAATTTGAAATAATAACAATAAATTATAACATTATATATTTTTAGAATTTAAATAAATATTTTTAATAATTTTTATAAAAGAAAAATTATTGATGTTTAAGTAGAATAAAAAATAAAAATATAAAATATAAAATATAAAATGTATTATTTATGATTAGTTTGAGTTTAAATATAATTAAATTTTTAAAAAAATTAAACATATTAAATTTTTATATATTTATTAAAATATGATATATAATTTTAAAAATGTGACAAAAATACTTATAAAATATTGATTTTCGTTTTTTTATTTTTTATTTTTCATTTCTTATTTTATTATTATCATACTTAATTCTAATTAGATAATTCCACGAGTATTTATCTCATCATAAAAAATTCACAATCATACTTAGTATCTAATCAACATCAATTATTAACATAGTTTTGAGATTTGATTTATATGTATTCATATATTATTATTATTATTTTTGTATATTTTAAAAGATAAATGAATTTATGTTTTGTTCATTATATGTTTATTAATTTATGGAGAACTTTTTTGTGGTATGAGGGAATAACTTATTAAGCCAAAATAAAAATAAAAATACCCCCTTTGGATAGACAACTAGCTAGGCATTAGACGTATTGCATTCCATTAAAAATATCTCTAAACTTTATGTTATAATTAATATTCTATACTTATGTCATTTGGCTATTTTAGGCTAAACAATTGTTCTTAACCACCTCAACTAACACAACTTTTATACAATATTGGATGGAGTAATTGATTGAATAGGTTTCTCATTCACTAAAAGCTAGCCTATAGAGAGTTGGAGAATTCATCTACGGCTTCCATGAATTATTAACCCTTGAAGCTTGACCTTTGAGATAAAGTAGATACGGTTTCATACTGTTAAAACTAAATTCAAATAAAGTCGCATTTATTTAACTTCATTTATAGGACTATGTTATTTTAAAAATAATGATTTTTGAGAAATTTTATTTATTTTATTTTGAATAAAATATTTTTGTTTGCTAGTTTTATAATAAAATAAAACACACAGGTAGAACTTTAATTGCATTTTATTAATATTTAATTAAATATGGAAAAATTAGAAAGTAGATAATATTGAGAATATTTGTGTAAAGGCAGAAATTGTCAAGTCAACGTACCAAAATAAATAAATAAATAAATGATGGGAATTTAATTAGATGAATATGTCTTCAGTGTTTACCTGCCTTTAATGCTTCTGCACATGGAGGGGTCTTCACCTTTTCCCTTTTTCCTAAGTATTCGTTTTTAAAACAATATTGGCCTGCGACCGGTTGGAGATGAATTGTTCAAAAAGGGTATAATGCATAAATTTAATAATAAAAATTAATAATTTTAATATCACTAAAAATTTACAAATTTTTGATATTATATAATTAATTCATTCTAATTTTATGTTTAATTGGATTGCAAAATAAGAATCGAATAAAATCGATGAAGTAATTAGAATTTTTTTCTCTCACATGCATTAAAGAATTATGATTCTATTCTCATTTTAATTTTTTTTCAATTTTACCTCAAAATTAAATATAACCTTAAGTCTTAAATCCTAAACTCTAAACTCTATTTAAAATAATAATAATTTTAACCCTAAATCTTAAATCTTAAATCTCAAACCTCAAAAATCTTAAACCATATTTAGAAAAATAATAATTTTAATAACATAAGTAATAATTATTTAGAAAAATAATAATTTTAATAACATATATCATTTTTAAGTAATAATTATTTAGAAAAATAATGATTTCAATAATGTATTTTATCTGACAAAAAAATAATAATTAAATGATATTATTTAAACTTTAATGAATAAAAGGGTTTTAAGATAATATACAATATTTACCATTTAATTCCAATTGTAAACTAAATACTATAGTACTAATTCATTTTTTTATTCCAATGGTTAAACTAAACAAAACTGTTTCTATTTAATTGTATTCTCATTTTATTCCGTGAACCAAACGCCACCTAAGTATTATATGTTAAATGTATATTTTTATTTAATTAAAATAAAAACTCAAAACTATATAAATTAAGTTGTAACAAGATCAAATAACAATCTATATATGCATACGAACGAAAAAATAAAAGAAATTAAACAACATAAATTATACTAAATAAAAAAATCAAGCATGTTAAAGAAAAATAGATAAGATTAATATTACATGTTATAAATAACAATACATATTTATATAATTATATGTATTATAACAATGAATGGTTAAATTATACGCGATGTAAAATGTATTATATTTTAAGAAAAGATTAGAAAAACTAAATTAATAAAATTGAAGTAAAATAATAAAATTATATCTTTAAAACTTATAATCACAAAATATCATCCACTTATATCTAATTTATATATTTTTACTATTAAAAAAGTTTCATTCATCATTTCCCATTAAACGTCTTCTAATTAAAAATATTTTAAAATTAAACTACAGTTATTTAAATTCGTTTAATGTTGATTCCATTTAATTGAACTCATTCGATATTATTAGGGTACTATTTTTTTATTATATATAAATTTTAGGTATTATTTGATGTACAATTAGTAAAAATTATATAATAGTAGAATAAAAATAAAAAATACAAAGAGATATTATATAAATACAACAAAGAATTTTTTTTTATCAAAAAATCAAGGGAGTCATATGCCCCTCTTACACCTAATTGGCTCCATCTTTGTTTAAAACCTAACTAACTATCAATATACAGTAACGGTTGATAAACGTATATTATATGTGTATTATATTTTGTTGTGTTATAAGTGGATAAGTATATGTTTTTTTTAAATTTCCTTTCCTTTATTATTATTATTAATATCTCCTTATAAATTTTTTTTTATACAAATTCATAGGCGTGGTGAACAAGAAAGAAGTTTCTTTAAATTGTTTTGGCTATTATTAATCTTAATATTATATGCTCCTATGCACCACAATTATTCTTTCACTTACTACCACAACTTCAAAGTGATTTCCCTTTAGTCACGTCTATTTAATTAATTATGTTGGTCTCCGAAACATATAAAGGCTGGAAGCTTCTAGGGAATAATTTTTGAACACCTCGTATCTTCAAGTAAAAATCATCAAAATTAAAAAAAAATTGAAAAATTAATAAATTTAACACCACTCATATCCTTAATAACTCAAAGAAATAATATTATTTTTATTATTTTAAATTATTGATATTATTTGAGGTAACTTATCAGCAACGTTTCTTTGAAGGTTAATGAATATCAGTTAAAGATTTAAGTAGATTGGACAAACCATTTTATAAACAAAGTTAAATTTTTAATCCAGGTGTTGAATATATGTAATTTTTTTTTATAATGTAATGAATATTTGTTTAAGACATATTCATTAGCATTAAATATATGTTTAATTTTTGTATCATTTTAAAATATGTTTATTTCAACACTTATTTTAAAATATGAATATTTTTTATTTTATTTTCATTAATAAAATATATTTATATAAAAATTAAATTGAAAATATATAATCTTGAATATATGTCAAAATATGCAACAACAAAAAAAATGAACATATATTTATTTTTTAAAAGAAATTAAAAAGAAATTAAATCATTTAAATAAGCTGAAACAAAATCTAAATTAATACCTATTACATCCTTTAAATTGCTTCGCATATGTATAAAATCTTTTGCTAAAACGCTTTGTATATTTGTAATGACTTGGTATTTATTCTCTTTGATTTTATGAAGTATTTTTTTTTCATGATTAAGTATTTTTCAATGGAATTTATTAAAAAAAGTATTTTTCAATAGAAATAATACACACGCGTTTCATAAATAAAACAATGCAATGTAATATGATGATTTTATTAATGTAACTTGACAGTACAGATGAAAAGAAAGCTTAACTAAAATTGTAAACAGTGACATATTAACAATTTTGTTTTTTACAACATGGTCATATTAAGTAATTCACATAGATACATCAAAGAGTGAGATAGGGAGGGAGAGAATTGGAAATTATAGGACAAATTAATATGAGGAATTTAACCAATATATTTAACTAACATTGACATAGGAACCAAGCATAATCCTCTCTTCTTTAACTCTATACAGCCACTTTTTCCTTTGAAATCCACATTATTACTTCTTTCTTCTGTCTGCAATTCTGAATAGTACTCTGAATGTCCTTCATTCTCCTACAAATCACAAAAAAATAAAAATAAATAAATAAAGAAATTGTGATTGTTACAATCTTGTGAATCCCTAACCCATTATATCAACCCAAGAGAGAATTTGTTTAAATATCACAAATTAATTTGAGATGTATTTCAAGTAGGAAATATATATTATGATCATATGTTGCAGTTTGACTCAAATAATTATATATCTGTATGGAATGAGAGTCTGTATAAAGTCATTTATATTTGGGAAATTTGAGAAATTTTATGTAGAATTAATTGGTGATATATATATGATCTAGTTTATATATACCTGATAATTATCCAGATGAATACCTGCCTTTTTGGGAGTTCTGTCAACTGGCCTTAGATCAGAAACCTATATATATCAGTGAAGATTGTTAGGGAGATCGAAAAAATCAAGAAACATGGATGCTAAAATAATATTAAAAAAAAAGGGACAAAATTAAACCTTGGGACTATTAAGAGGAGAACTAGCAGTATCTTCCAAAGAATCATCAACAGAGATCATATCTGTGGCTCTTGTTTTTTTGAAACACAATTTTTTGATAGAGGAATTTGGTGATGCAACATGTTTGTTGTGGGAGATATTCTTCCATGCGTTATAAGTTGCAGCATCAGAAATCAAAGAAGGGCTATCAAAACTGGAATTACATAAACTTTGTTGATCATCATCATCATTTTTATTTTTGTTTGATAAATCTTCAAAGTAAGCAGTCCAACCACTCTCCTCGTGATCATCAGTACTGCGGCCACTAGCTTTGCACATGGATGATGAGCGGTAAGACTCCTCCATATTCAAATAACTATCAAAACAAAAAATTATAAGAATTAAGAACTAAGAACAACAACAACAACAACAACAACCACAACAACAAGAAGAAGAAGAAGATGAAGATGAAGATGATGATGATGATGATGATTTAATTAATAAAAAGGACAAGAGTATCTAGGGTGAGACCATAAGACTGCTTTTTTTTTTCTTTTTTTCTTTAAAAAAAAGGAGTAATTTATAAGGAAAAGGATTATTAAACAATAAAAAAGAAAAATAGGGAATTCATGATTTAGTATCTGAAAGTGGGCAATAGAGACTCAGAAAAAGTTAAAAACAGAAGTTGCAACAGAAAACCAAGGCTGGTGGGCCAGTTGGCCGGTGGCTGGTGTGTGTGAGAGAGAACTTGGAAATAAAAGGAAAATAAATTGTACAGCATGCATAATTTTATAAGTTAAAATGTAATTAAATTTTTTTTATAGTAAATGATCGTATAATCCTTTTAATACAATATTACATCGAATAGGGTTAATACAATCCTAAGAAATAATTGAAGGTATAATTTGCTCCAAACAAAAGTAGAAAATGATAGTAAGTTATGAAGGGTTGACATTTGTGGATTTAAATGGGATTTTTATAATATATATAGTTTGTAAATGTATAATGATATTATATTTTATATCAATAAAATTTAAAATTAATATAATTTGATTTTAAAAAATAATAATCAATAATTAATATTTAATAAAAAATAATAATATAATTGATTAAAACTATGATATTATAATAATGAATTTACACGTCCTTTTGCACCGCATTAATTAGTAATAATTAAGGACTATTTAATATTTTTTTATTTTTTTATATGTCTTTAAAAAAATGAAAATTTGTATGAATAAGCTGCATTTATATATAAATAATGCATCTTGATAATTTTAAGATAACATGGTCAATAAAAATAAATTTCTTACGTATAAATAAGTCAAGTAATAAATATTAAGGCAATGATTTGTGATATGCTATTGTTAGCGTAGGTATGCGTGTGTTCCATAGTAACTAATTGAATATTTGTTTAATTATGATTCTAATTAATTAAAAGAGATAAATAAATAATTAACAAAAATATGATAAATTAAATTTTTTTTGGTAGAATATCGTACATGTAATCACATATAAATAAAATAATATACGAGATTTTTAAGTAAAAATAATTTAAGACAACAATTATCTAAGAAAAAAACAATCGATTTATTGAAATAATTAACTATATATTATAAAAATAATATTCGATTACAAGATTAAGATTAAAACTACCCACCAAGTTAATGTCTCATTCCCTTTCTTTCATAGTCTTTGTAACCAAAGTGTTCAGGTCTAAATCAATGTTTTGATAAACTCGAGTATCAAGCTCGTTTAATTTGTACCTAAAAAGTTAGTATAATAACACAATAACATAAATGCAATGTGTATCCTAGAACATATTCAATAATAAAAAATCATCTTTATATGATTTAATAAAATATCAATTAAATAAAAATCAATTAATAACCCTAGAATAAATATATTAAGCATAGGTTCAATAAAAAGTTTTTTTAAAGAAAAATAATCAAACCAAATCATTATGATATTATATATACAATTATTTGATCAAATAAAATAATGAATAAGATATATAAACATTTTATCAAAATATCATAAACTAATTAGGCTTATTAATCAATCAAATACAACAACCAATATTTGATAGAATAATTAAATAATTTTTTTTAAAAAATATAATCTTGTTTCTACAAAACAATAGAGAACTTAAGATTAAGAGAATAATGTTCTTGTATAGTTGATTAAAAAATGGAGCATTATGTTCTTTATATAGGAAAGATTAATGCCCTAATACTAGTTTAAAATCCAATTATAATTATGACCATTAAATAGTTCATAAAATAATAAATAATATGGACAAAATTATAATTGAAACATTTAATTCGAGTAAAAATTAAGTTAAAGTTTAAACTTGATCGCTTAATCGATCGAGCCTAAAAGTTCTATCGATAAAATCAATCCTCGATTAGTTTAAGATATTAAATAAATAATTTTTGAGACAGATAGATTGATCTAGCCATTTTTTGATCGATTTACTCAAATGAAAAAATAATTGTATGACTTTTTAATCTAAGTAGATCGGTTCTTGATTGTTCTACTCACCTCGCACGATCCAAACATGTCTCGATTGATCAAGTAATCTAAATTCAAAATGTTCATATGTTTCTAATATGAAATCTAATATGTATAAGAACAGAAATATTCCTTAAATGTATTTTTTGAGGATTGATATATTTTTTAGATTGAAAATATTCTTAAAAGATACATCTAGATATTTTATTTATAAATATCACCAATATTCATAAACTTTACATTAACTATTGCTATGTACCATGAGAATTAGTTACGCAGCAACTAATAACTTGCTTGCATAACATTATAGAACTCAGCTATATATTGTGCAATGCACATGAATATTCATTAAATCAATTGAAATAATTTCTTTTATTCCTTCTTTATTTCAATTTATGTATCAGAGCTAACACATCTAAAAGATCTATGAAAATCTTCAAGAATGGAATTATCGAATTCTGGAAATTCTTTACGAGAAGAAGATTGTCAATCTTAGTTTTTCTCATCTCATATTGCATCGCCATTAGTGAATATAAGTTTTACGATCAAACTTGAGCGTACTAACTTTTTGAGTTAGAAGGAGAAGAAAAATTAACTAATAAATCAATCGATCTAGTACTCGATCGATCGATTATTAATTACTCAATCGATCTAGTCGATTAAATAATTAATTCAGAACTTTTTAAATTGAGTAAATCGATCTAGAAATGTCTTAATTGATCGAATAACTTAATCTCAAAATGTTACTACGTGTCTAATATGAAATCTAACATGTATAAAATAGAGATATACTTAAATTGTAATTATTAGAGCTAGACAGTTTTTTCGGCTTGAAAATATTTTTGAAAGACACATTAGAATACTAAAATTACATTTCTATATTTTATCCATAAATATCACCAATGTTCACATAAAACTTACATAATGTTTCCTTTTTTTAGTTAAAAAAATGAAACTTTAGTGTCCTATTTCTTTTAAAAAAAGTTATCAATTTTATTTAAAAATAAGTCATTATACATGAAATTATAAGAACTTCATTATCTTATTTATGGAATATCCTTATAATTTTAGGCGATGTATAAATGACTTAAATATTTTGATCAAATTAATCAATTTTTGATCAAGGTAATAGATCGAAAGAAATTTTAATAATAAAAATAGTCAATTAAAATAAAAAATATTAAAAATAATAAATTTAATATTTTTACATAACATTAATATTCAAACCTTAATTATACAAATTATGAAACATGTTTAGATGAATAAGAGTATTAATCATATAATGACTCATATATTACTATAAGGCATGAAATTAAAATAAACCTTTACGTTAAATTGTATTTTTTATGTAATTTCTGATATGATTAATTATGCTTTATAAATAAAAAGAATTAAGCTGCTTCTCATCTTTCAATTCGCATTATTTCACGCCTTATATTGTAGAAACCAGAGGTTGGTATTTTAAAAAAAAGTAACAAACTAACTAGAGTTTAATATCAAATCAATTGATTAGTCTAAATAGCTCTAAAAAGTATCACCGTAAATTCGATTGGAAGTTCACCGGTTATGAAAAATCAATGAACTAAAATAAACTTATATTATTAATATAATATATATTCTCAATCAAACACTAAATTCATTTTGATTAACCATATCTAGATATGGGACACTCAAGTGGCTAACAAATCGATATAAAATCTTTAAATTAATATTTTTTTACATTACTATATAGATTATATATTTTTAATTGATAATATATATGAGATTTTATTTAAATTTATAACTCTATTTGATATTTGATAAGTTATTATAAATACTCTAATTTTTTTATATTATTTTGTATGAAATTTTTAATAATTAATTTTAAAAATAACTACAATTTTATATTTACATAATATCTATTAAAATCATATTATCTATTCTTAATGATAATAGATTAAGTATATAAAATATGTGATAATAATAACTTTTAAGTTAAATTATATAATATTTTTTTTCTATTTCAATTACATTTATATCATATTATAATTATAGGTTCAAAAATAATAAACAAACATGTCTTAAATTAACCTTATAAATTGACTTAGAAGTTGAATTTTTAAGTATCATAATTGGATTAAGATTTTAGATTTTTTAAAATCTTCCAAATAAGATCGACTTATAAAATGACTCAAAACTAATTCAATCAACATAGAGGCGGATGCATTCATTGGTTAGAAGGGGCACGAGTCTTACATCAACTTTCGATAAAAAAAATTTAAGGATAATATTTATAAAATTATATATAGATAAATTAATGTATAAAATACAATTGTATTTTACCTAAATTTTAAATTTTAATATTTTAAAACTTATTGTATCAATAAAATTTAATAACTTGAATATATTTTTACTAAAATAATATACATAAAATAAATTATTAATTAAAAATAAATAAAAAATAACTAATATTATTTTTTATTGTATATATGATGTTATATTTTAAATAAAAACCTCCAAAAATAAATCTTGCTTCACGACGCAGACTAGCCCATAAAAATGGGAGGCCTAAACAATTGAAGCTAACGATAAATTTTGAGTTCACCCATTGGATCCCCCGAGGTGATTTAAATCCATTAAAGTCATCAATATTAATAATGTTGTATGAAAATCTTTTACCTTATCTCAGATTTTTCCAGGGTTTTTTTTCCAACTTTTTCCAAGTTTTATATAATTATGAAGGCAGCTACACTAATTTTTCATGTACTCAAATTATGAATTTCAGCAGCATTTTAGGTGGTATTTGGTTCGTGGAATAGAATCGGAATCGGAATCGGAATGAAATGAAAAGGAAACAATTTTGTTTGGTTTCACCACTGGAATCAAGCTCGAAATCAGGATTACAGTGTTTGGTTTGCCATTGGAATGAAATAAAAAAAGTTATAAATGACCTTAATACCCCTACATGTTGTAAAGTTCAAATAATGTTATTTAATTACTATTTTTTCGTCAGACAAAATACATTATTGAAATCATTATTTTTCTAAATAATTATTACTTAATTAAAAATAAATATATTATTTTTCTAAATAGGGTTTAGGGTTTTGAGGTTTGGAATGTGGGATTTAGGGTTTACGGATTTAGGATTTTGGGTTATATTTGTAGGTTAAGGTTTAGGGTTAAAATTATTATTTTTCTAAATATGGTTTAGGGTTTTAGAAATTTGGATTTGGGGTTTAGGGTTTTAGGATTTGGAATTTGGGGTTTAGGGTTTTGGGATTTATGTTTTAGGGTTTTGGGTTTTGTGATTTAGGGTTTTGGGTTTTGTGATTTAGGGTTTAGGGTTTAGGGTTTAGGGTTTCGGATTTAGGGTTTAGGGATTTGGGGTTTAGGGTTTAGGGTTTTAGGATTTGGAATTTGGGGTTTAGGGTTTTAGGATTTATGTTTTAGGGTTTTGGGTTTTGGGATTTATGTTTTAAGGTTTAGGGTTTTGGAATTTTGGGTTTAGGGATTTGGGGATTTGGGGTTTAGGGTTTTAGGGTTTAAGGTTTAGGGTTTAGGGATTTGGGGTTTAGGATTTGGAATTTGGGATTTAGGGTTTAGGGTTTAGTGTTTAATTTAGGGTTTTGAAATTTTGGGTGTAGGGTTTTGAAATTTTGGGTTTAGGGTTTAGGGTTTTAGAATTTTGTGTTTGAGAATTTAGGGATTTGGGGTTTAGGGTTTAGGGAGTTAGGGTTTAGGGTTTTAGGATTTGGAATTTAGGGTTTTGGGTTTTGGGATTTGGAATTTGGGGTTTAGGGTTTAGGATTTGGGGATTTGGGGTTTAGGGATATAGGATTTAGGGTTTTAGGATTTGAATTTAGGGTTTTAGAATTTTGGGTTTGAGAATTTAAGATTTGAATTTAAGGTTATATTTTAAGTGAGGGTAAAATTAGAAAAAAAAAATTAAATAAAAATAGAATTATGATTACGAGAAAGAATCAATTTTGATTCCATTCTATTCCTTACGACGAAACATAATGGTTTTGAAGATCTTCTAATTTATCGGTGGAAGTTTGTATATTACGTAACTTCTTGCAGAATATAGACAATGAAATCTGGGAGTGTTTTCAGGAAGGGGATTGGTAACTAGATATGCTATTTTAAAAATGTTTTGTTTTAATATTATAAATTAAATCATTTTTAAATTTATTTTCTCTCAAAGTTTTCCATATATATAACATGATAAATTGAAAAGAGGGGATTTAAAAAAATTGAAGGAAAAAACAATAGTAAAAAAAATTATAATTATATTTCTTGTCATATAAAAAAGATAATATTATGAATATTTATTTTGTAATATATGAGAGTTTTAATGAATGAAATAGTAATTATTTATAATCATCCAACAGAAGTATATGAACTAAATTTTTTAACCTTATAATTAATTGTAATTTAATATAATTTTTATTGATAAAATTATCTTTAATGAAAAATTGTGATAACAATATTTTTAATTATGATGATATTATCACTCTAAAATTATAACAAATAAATAATTTTAAATTTTTATGTAATTTTATTAATCTTAAATTATTAGTTACATTCATATAGATGTCTTATATTATCAAAACATTTTATCTTAGTACCCTCAATTTAATTATTAATATATTTTTAGTCATTAATTTTTTATTTTTTTTATATATTTTAATTAAAAGACAAATTTTTTAAAAGAATTAAATAATAGTTTGACAAAATTCTTAACAATTTTATAATAATTTATTTAAAAAATATGAATATCAAGTTTTAATGTTTAGATGTATAAAATAATGACAACATCTAGATATTATAAATAATATCACCATTTTTCAAACATTTTATAATAGTAAGAAATTTTATTTTTAATCTATGCTAATATAGTTTTTTCATAACATATAACATATATGTTTTTTAAAATGATCAAAAATGAAATCATATGAATAATTTAATCATATAAAAATTAGAATATAATTTTTTAAAAGTTAAAAGTAAAAGAATATGAATAATTATTTTATATAAAGATTTTTGTTTTTTCTTTATTTATTTTTATATTAGGATCTTTCTTTGTTTTTAAGCGCGTGGACTGAAGATGAAGAGGAGTGTGTTGGATTGAATAAAATGTTACCCTTATTTTATGTTGGGTTTGGCCCTGAGAAGATTGATACCTCAGCCTGCGAGATTAAGGACGTAGAATAGAGCCCATTTAGATATATTGCTGTTTGAACAAAAATCCCTTTAAGGCATCGTTTTAGAGCTCAATTTGACCATTTTTACATATTATTTACAATTTAAAATTTTAATTCAATATAAATTTTTCAATTATAATATTGTTTATTATGAATTGTTGGTTATTTAGTAAGATGTAAGTAAATACGTGAGTTTTATAAAAAATATTATTTTAAGTTATATATAAACTATTATGATAAATCAAAAATAAATTTTAAAATAATTAAGTTTCAAATTATATATTACTCAATATAAACAGTTTTATATTGTAGTATTATTCTATAAAATGTAACTTTACATAAATAATTTTAGATAAATGAGTTTTGAAATAAAAATATTACTCGACATTAACATTTTTATGTCGTAGAATTATTCTGTAAGTTGTGTACAAATTATGCATAATTTTGTATATATTACAAAAATGAACAATTATTTTTAAGCTGTATGAAACCTGAGAAAAAATCTATAAATCTTACAGATTCGTTGATGATGATCATCGGATAAATTTTAAAATGATTAAGTTTCAAATTATATATATTATTCTACATGAATAATTTTATATAATTTTATATAGTAAGATTATCACGTGAAGTGTACAAAAAGTGTATATAATTATATGAATTTTACATAAATGAGTTTTGAATTAAAAAAATTATGTTGTAAAATTATTCTACAAATTACACATAATTTATACATAATTTTATATGCATTACATAAATGTATAATTATTTGTAAGCTCACAGAATTTGAGAAAAAAATTATTAGCATTATGTGATAATCGTCGTCGAGTTTATCGACATTGGTTACTGAAAGTTTGATGACAATGGTGGATGAAGATTAAATATAAAATTATTTTAATTTTTTTAATAAAATGTCAATATATTTTTATTTTATTCAAATAGTATATTTTAAATATTAAATATGTTGTTTTTATTATTTTAAGTGTCGCATATAAATATATATTATATTACTCTCGTACTCCAACTGCCTGACGGTTAATTATTAGTAATATTTTTAATTAAATTTATTTTAAAAAAATAAAAAAAAATTGTTGGGATTTTTCCTAATCTTTGCTTTTATTTTTCGACTTACGTGGTAGCTGTTAAACGCGTATTATATTACTAAAGGGGAAAGTTGATATGGATGCAGACGATGTTATTATAAGAGTAGTTGCATGTAGCTAGAGAGTTATACGATGAGATTATCTCATATTAGTACAAAATTAAACGTATTTTTTATTTAATTTTTTATATAAAATAAAAAATATTTTTAATTTTTACTAAATATTTTTCTAATTTAACTCATCATAATTAAATGACTATACAATTAGTTAAAATTTGATCGATGTTGACCCTTACTCATAGAACCGAGTTAGACATATATCTAAGTAGTTAAATTTTAATCGAACGGTCAACACTCATTTAACTATATGACTAAAATGTTTATTAATGATATACTGATGATGATGATGATAACAATAATAATAAAACTATAAATTTAAGATCCAATTTAAGATAAAAATAATGACAGGATCTCATGAAAATCATTTTTCAATCTGGAACGAAGTTTTATATGAACATATAGCAAATATATTATTTAATATACATGTATGTACTTGCATGCATAAATCCTTCATTTAATGTAATTAAAAATAATGTATTTTTAAAATTATTAAAGTCTTTCAGATATTGATAAATCTTCCTCATACAAAACAGATTTATCAAGATATTAAAATAATTGTAACATATTTGTTTCCATGCATCAAATTATAATAAAATATATTTTGTGGTGTGAAGTACAAAAAAAAAACATAAATTTACACTTATGCCGAATAGAGTGTGATTTGTGCCATAAACATAAAAACCTTTTGTCAGAAAGAAGTCGCATATTCATATTACACGGTCGTTTACACACAGAAAAGTTGCCTTCTCAATTGCATATCCAATGGCAGTCAGTATTATAAGTCTAACAGAAAACTCCCAAGAAAGAAGAAAAGACAGACAGAAAATAGGTCTAACATATCCAAAACATAGAAAAGTACAGAAGCCTATACCTACAATCGAGAAACTATATTCCATTATTTTGGACATATACAACTGTATAATACAAAATGATCTAATAATATAACATTAAAAAATAACTCAAAATTTATAATTATAAAATAATATTATTTCATGTTCATATATTTTTTTATTAAAAATAATTAACTTATAATTTTATACACTGTTAAATAATTAGACTCAAGTTGAACTACGATTATTTAGACTCATTCAATATTAAACATCATTTAATTAAATTTCATTCAATACTAATAAGATATTTTTGTTCTTATAAGTTTTAAGGTATTATTTTATGTAATTGTCCAAAAATATTCCGAATTCGGATAACAAATTTTTTTGAGTTTTTCTTTTCCTTTGCTACTGCAATTTTTTTTTTTAGCAAACAGATCATTTTTATTTATTTATTATTATTGTTTTTTTTTTGGCTAAACTGGAGCAAACAGATCATTATCACTATATATTATTGACCATGCAACTTTTCAGGGCAAGTAAAATTCAGAAACCTACCACTGGAAAAAAAAACCTCCTTCAAGGTGGGGAATCAGGATGCCCATCAGAGCTTTGGTTAGCTGCTTGTTTGTTGTCAATGCTCTTTCTTTTCAACATCTGCTTAGCATCTACTTCTTTTTTATCTACAAACTCAATCAAGTCTTTGAAACTAGTGGTACCAAGTGTACGTCTTGACCTGCAAGGTTCAATGTTCTCAACATCCCGTTCCTCGACCGGTGGGCTAAATCTTCGGAATTGAAAAAAAATTCTGCAGAAAAACACTGTAAGAGCAACGAAGCATGCAATGCCACATATAAGGAACAAGCCCCAGAAGCTCTTAAGCGATAGTTGGTTATCATCATCACTGATTTGCAAGGAACATTCCTTGTGTGTAAGCCATTTATTATGAATCTTTTGAAGATCACCATTCTCAGAAAGTTGAAGGATGGCTGTGGACAAGTCGACAGCAAGAGGAGAATCCCTACGGAATGCCTAAAACAATGAAACCAAATAAGAAACATTATAGGACCATAATGTGAACAATATTGAAGCAAGCTATATCCTTCACCCTAAAAACTAAAATGTGTTGTTATAGTTATACCAATAACTTTTGTAGGCTTATAGTACTAATAATACTTACAAATCCCCATCCACTTTTTGTAAATTCTGGCCCAACGATTTTGTATTTACAGTTGCTGGTGGCCAAGAAGAGCTCAATATAAGGAAGCTCATCGACGATGGCAGCTACCCCACCTCCTTTTGGCCCACGTATAAGAGCACTAGCATATTCTTCCTTGTTTCTTAACCTTACTAGTCTAGATTCTGCTATGTTGAGCTCATCAACTAGATAATTCCATGCAAATGACCCATCCTGAATTCCAATAGGGTCAGTACTTGATATCAAGCTGTCCATCCCTTCAATCCGAGATGACAATTGTTGTACTGTAAGGATTGATGTCAAACTAGCTGTGTAGCTTGAATTGATAATTAGCACTACAAAGAGCCATATAAGTAGCACCATCCGACCCAGAGTGCTCATAGTGCTCTCTCCTGTGCAAGTCCAAAGCCAAAATAAAATGTTAGGAGTTCCTAGTAGAAGTTAATGGAATTCATGGGTGTAAGCACAAATACATACTGTGGGCGAAAAACATGGTCGAGAAGCTAAACCTGCAAGGAAAACAAAGCAAATATATTAATGTTACTTTATGTTCTTACTGCCGTGAAGTCCAACCATGCAACTCTCAAATCAATCAGTATATCCACTTCGAATTCTTGCTCTTGTCTAGCATAAACAAGATCAAATAGTGATTTCTAAGTGCATGCAATAGCTTTGGTGTCCCCACAGAGAAAACAGTGGATTTATCAAAATTAGAAGGCTTTTGAGGTGGAAAAAGAGCTTTAATTGTTAGGAAATCACATTTCTTATAATTAGGTAACATATATTTTTTTTCCTTAATTATATTAGCTATTTAATTTAATACGCTGAAACTAATTGATCTAATTTTAATAACCCACTAGATTTCTCAAATTGATATAAAATGATTGAATAATTACTAATTTTTGTCTTGGTAATCCTAATTGAGCAATATATAAAGACCCATTCGACTATGGTCTCTAATACACCAAATCATAAAATTATTTCTCTTCTCCCCAGGAAGAGAGACAATGGTCACATTGAAGAATTAAGGTGATTTGGTTGAAAAATATCACAAACCATCACCTTGTTTGTATTCATCCATTCATGATCAGTTATCGTAATATTTTCGTAATAATAGGTAATCATTCTCAATGGATTCAAATATCTCACTTGAACCTATAAATCCTTATTAATCTGACATGATGTAGATCCTAAAATTTTTAGTACTGTGTTCTAAAATGTTTGCATCTAGAATCTCTTTATAGTTTTTAGTATGATTTAATTCTAACATTAATTAGTTAATGCATACTAACCAAAAGATTGTCATCACTTGTTGCATCGGTGGACCACGAAACTCATGATTAATCCGGTGCTCGAGGATCCAAACAACAGCACCCACAAAAAGGAAGAAAGCAGCAGTGATACACCACATTTGTAACGTAAATGGCTTGAGGAAAGCCCAAGGGCTTGACTTTTCTTCTTTGACCGGAACAACAACAACAAGTCCTGACTCCATGTAAGGCTGAGTAAAATCTACAATCCTTGTCCTATTTGTAGTAATAGTAATATCTCCAACAGCTGCATCATATTTCTGAAGGAAAATAAAATAAAATAAAATAAAAAATCAAGATAATTACCAGTACTATATAGCAGTTTCAGAAGTCCCATGCCAATTCACGGAACAACAAAATAAACTTCGAACATCCAAATCACAAACCATTTTGTACTTAGGTTGCTCTAGCCTAAACTTCCAACATCCATATTATTTTATCACACCTAAGTTAAAAGCTTTTGTAACATTGAAGTCAGGTACTTACATTTTCAGCAACACGGTTCACAAGATCACCGAACTCTGGATTTCTCTTGCCATTTCCAAATAAAACATATGTGTGTAGCACAGGATAAGGTAGCAAGTTTATGGCAGCTTCAAAGACATCAATACAAAATCCTCTGACCCCAAGAGGGCTCTTATCTTTATAAACAAATTCTTGGTAACTTACTCGATTCGGCACTGCAATTTGTAGTGGCTTTCCATTATTGGGAAATACCCATCCCCGTGGTGTATTTGCTGTCTCACCAGGCCATATAATACTGTAAAGATGTTGATTACTGGTAGAAGAATTGGGAGGTTTTGTATATAAAACCTCTGGAGCAACAGTAGAGAGACCAGAATAATTTGACCAATAACCAACTCTACGAATAGCATTTCCACCGAGATTCAGAATGTCATACGCTGGATTGACTAGATTTTTATCCACATCAAATTGAATCATACCACTCAGACCAGTAAAATTCATTCCAAGGATAGTTTGAAGATACTTTTGGCCTCCATCAAAAACACGTAGTGATGTTAAGTGCAGGGCACTTCCATTTCTCTCTTTCAACTTAGGGTCAACAGAGAATGATATTTTTCCACCTTCATTGAGAAAAACATCAAGAGCACGTGCTGCTAACCAAACAGAATCATAGGCATAAAGCGCATAAGAATTAAAGCGAGGGCTTCCTTCATGTTTGAGTGTGTTCCACCTGGACATAAAGTTCTTTTTAAGATCACTGTCAGGAGTGTGATGGCGAAGAGCAACAACACCTTGTACTAAATTCATTGTGTTAGGATCAACAGGTTCTTGTGAATCTAAAGCTGATGAAATCCAATCTGTTGCAATCCAGACATAGCCATTGCTCATCATTCCAAGAGACTTGGCAATGGAAAATATTTTAAACCCACTATCAGGATTAACATGCACAACATACACCCGAGACTCCATGAGGTTTACTCCAACTAACAAGTCATTGATCGTGCTGTTTGGTGATCCAGGAGGGAATGCAGCCTTGTAAGAAATCTTGGCACGTTTCTTTGCCAAGGCATCTCCGAGTGCAGATATCCCATTTCTGCCATAATCATCATCAACAAAGATTGCAATTACTTCTTTCCATCCGTAATGATCAACCAGATCAGCAATTGCATACATCTGAAAATAGTCACTCTGTGTTGTGCGGACAAAATAGGGATACTGCAGTGCAGAAAGCGTGGGATCTGTAGCGAATGAAAGTAGAGGTATTTGAAGTTCATTAACAACATGAGAGATGACATGACCTATTCCAGAAGATTGTGGGCCAATAGCAGCGATCACGTTGTTTACAACCAGCTGCAAAGCTACATAGACAAGGAATCAATCATATTCTTCTTGAGTGACAAAGAGAAATGTAGAAATATATAAAATAAAATAAAAGGAAAGAGAACTTGTATACTTTAATACACAAGCAAGTTCTGACTAAGAGAGGTCTTGTTAATAATGTAAGGAGCTATCTAGAGCACCAAAATAAAATTCAAGCTCATACTAAACTGAACAAAGATCCAACACCTTATATGGCTCTTTCACTATAATACATTAACGGTGAGGCTCCTTCAGCTACATTTTCTGAAGAAAAGGACATGCTAATGAGTATGGGAGTTCAATCATCACACACTTTAGCATGGAAAAATACCCAATATTAAACAGATTCAGCACAGTAAGCAACTTAGCATACAGCTTTCGGGACTGAAGAACAAAAAACACAAAACAAAACATCAGTCTTTTTGTGACCTAAAACGAGTAGAGAAGACCTAACTGACATACCACTACGAGAACCACAAACAAGACATTAATCAATCAGCAAAATGATGAGAGCTCCTTGTTAAATTTCACAAGTCATTCATTCCAAGACCGGTCAAGGTCGGTAGCTACTTTAATTGAAAAGTAAAAGCTACCTACAATTAGAACATGTCAGTACTAGCTCAAGAAGATCAACCCACACCCATTTCAATTATTTCAGCAACTATCAAAGAAAATGAAGAGGAGGTAGATGATGCAGCTTGTTTTGGGCATGATAATTAGATAACGAGTTTAGCCTCTATGAATAGAGCAAGGTATCAAGCAATTAAATAGCATCCCAACAGAGAATAATTATATATGCTGTTCAATGAGAGAAGAGAGAAATATTTATTTGGGTGTATTGAGTTTTAAGGTTGTGAGTTGAGTATTGAATTAAACATTGTAATATTATTTTCAATAGTGAAAAATAGCTATAGCAACCCTGTAGAGTAGCCAGGCTAAATTTTTTTGGTGAACCATATAAAAGTCTTTTGTCTTATTTTTTTGTTCCTGCTTTACTTTATTTATTGTATTGTTTTCCCGTAAATCTAGTAGTGAAAATTTATCAATTTTTTTCAACAATTAGTATCAGAACTCAAGGTTGTGAAGTTCTTATAAGGAAATCACGTTGTCCAAAAATTATTATTCATCAAATAATAATAATTGTTACTATAGATGATAATTTTTTTGTAAACACTGATAATTTTTTTTATCATATTTGAGTAAGAACAATGGCAACAAACGAAAGAAAAGTTAAGACCGAGAAACTCAATAGGTCAAATTTTGATTTTTGAAAAATGTTGATTCAAGATTATCTATACCATAAAAATATACATAAACTCCTTTCAAGAATAAAATCAAAGAGTATGAAACAATAAGATTGGGATATTCTTAACAAGCAATCACTAGAAACAATCCGATTAACATTGTCTTGAAACGTTGCCTTCAACATTTCAAAGGAGACGACAACGACGAATCTGATGAAAGCCTTATCAAATATGTACGAAAAACCAACTGTTTCAAACAAAGTACATTTGATGATAAAGCTATTTAATTTGAAAATCTCAAAAGGAGTGCCAGTTACCAATCACCTAAATGAGCTCAACTCTATTATAACATAGTTGATTTCTGTAGGCATTAATTTCGATGACGAAATTCAAACCTTCATTCTCTTATCCTCTCTACCATAACGCTGGAATGGCACAGTGACAACAATAAGTAATTCCTTAGAGAGCAAATAGATGAAATGGGATACAACTCGTGATTTGATTCTAAGCGACGAAATTCGTCTAAAAGAATTTGGTAAGGCATCATCTTCTGCCTTACATACAGAATCCCGAAGAAAAACGTTTAAGAGGAACTCTAGAAAAGGCACGTTTGAGTCAAGATGAAGCAAGTCAAGATTCAGCAAAGCAACCTTAAGTTACTGGAATTGCAAACGAAAAGGACATCTTAGAAAAGATTGTCGAGCACTGACGAAAAAATAACAATGCATATAAAACCACAAATGTTGCAAGGGAAACAACCGATGCTCTTATCTTGAGTGTCAATAGTCCTATTGAATCCTGTATTTTGGAAAAATACAATGGTAGTGATTTCGGAAAAATTCATCTAGCAGATGATGAACCCTTAAAGATTATGGGCAAATGAGATGTTCGAGTAAACTTGCTAAATGAAATTATGTAAGCTGAAAATTGTGAGATATATTCCAGATCTTAAAAGAAATTTAAGATTAATAGGACAGCTTGATGAAGAAGGTTACTCAACAACCTTCACGGATCACACGTGGAAGATAACAAAAAGAGTTATGGTATTAGCTTGTAGAAAGAAATTCGGTATCTTTTATGCAACCTCAAATAATAGAAGCACAATATAGCAGTCGCAGATGCAGATGGAAAATCAAATATGTGACATCAAAAGCTTGGCAATATGAACGAGAAAGGGATGAAAGTACTTCTGTCAAAAGGAATATTACCATATGTCAAATAGATGGATATTGGTTTGTCCGAGGACTATATCCTTGAAAAACAAAAGAAAGTTAGCTTTTCAAAAGTTAGAAAAACACCAAAGTCTAAAAAGTTAGAACAAGTTTACACAAACGTGTAGGGATCCACTCCAATCAATTCCATTGGAGGCTTGTTGTATTATATCACCATCATTGACAATTCAACTAGGAAGGTGTGGGTTTATTTTCTAAAAAAAATCAAAAGTCTATGATGTTTTCAAAAAATGGAAAGTCATGGTGGGAAATGAGACTGGCTTGAAAATAAAGTGCTTGAGGTCTGAAAATGAAAGAGAGTACACAGACAGATGATTCAGAGACTTTTGCACAAATAGTGAAATACTATTCTAAGGACACCGCAATAAAATGGTGTAACAGAGCGTATGAACAAAACTTTGAATGAACGTGCCACAAGCATGAGAATACATGCAGACTTGCCCAAAATGTTTTAGGTTGAAGCCATCAATGTAGCAACCTATCTAATCAATTGTGGACCTTCTGTTCCTTTGAACGAAAAATTGCCAGAAGAAATTTGGAGCAACAAAGAGATAAATCTTTCTCACTTAAAGGTTTTCGGTTGTGTTTCATATGTTCACATTGACTCTACTGAAAGAAATAAGCTTAACCAAAAGTCCAAGAAATGCATCTTTATTAGATATGATTGATGAATTTGGTTATCACTTTTGGGATTGTGAAAAACGACAATTCATTAGAAGCCAAGATGTCATATTCAATGAGAAAGTCAAGTATAAGTACAAATCAACTGTAAAATATGGTGGCATTATTAGTGATACTTAAACAAATAAGTATGTTAAGTTAGATGAGATTTTTAAAGAGGATGTACATCATAGGGTTCAAAGAAACCCTGAAAATGAAATCCCTCAAGAAAAAATGAACCAAGTTCCACAAAAAGAACCAAATAGTGATCTTTCACAAGAAGAATCAGAGAACGAAATTCTACTAGAAGAACAAGAAGAAGAAGTTCCACAGCAAGGGGAACCACGCACACTTATATTAAGACGTACCACCAAACCACACAAACCAAGACAACGTTATTCGCCCTCCTAAAATTTATCGTTGTTGACTTACAACGAAGAACCTAGACTGTTATGATGAAGCAATGCATATGAAAGATTTAGTTAAATGGGAGTCTTGCCACAAAATATGAGATGGAGTCACTCATGTTAAATCAGACATGGGAACTTATTAACTTACTCAAAGACAAGAAGGCTCTTCATAACAAATTGATTTTCAGAATTAAAAGGAAGCATGACTAGAATAAGCAATATAAGGTTAGATTAGTTGTTAAAGGTTTTCAACAAATAACAGGGATCGACTATACTAAGATTTTCTCTCTAGTTGTGAAGTTGACAACAATCAAATGGGAATTGAAGTTGGTAGCTTTTGAAAATTTACATCTTGAACAGTTAGATGTAAAAACTACATTCCTTCATGGTGATTTGGGGGAAGGGATATATATGAAGCGACCGCAAGGTTTTGAGATAGCAGGCAAAGAGAACTTCGTATGTAAGTTGAAAAACAACTTGTATGGTCTAAAGCAAGCTCCAAGACAATGGTATAAAAAGTTTGATGCTTTTATGAGCAGCAATGACTTTACCAAATGCCAAGCAAATCATTGTTTCTATGTGAAGAAGTTCGACAATAGCTATATTATTTTATTCTTGCATGTAGATGACATGTTGATTGATGTATCAAATATGCAAGAGGTAAATAGTGTGAAGCGACAATTGTCAAAGCATTTTGCAATGAAAGATCTGAACGTTGCAAAGTAGATTCTTGGAATGAGAATCAATTAAGACAAGGCATTGAGAACCCTGATGCTATCACATGCTGAGTACATCAACAAAGTACTTGATGGATTCAATATGAAGGATGCAAAATCAATAAGCATTCCCTTAGGTGTTCATTTCAAATTATCCAAAGAGTAGTCACCTAAAATTATAGAAGAACGTGATCATATGGAAAATGTTTCATATGATTAAACTATAAGAAGTTATGTATGTCACGGTTTATACCAGACCAAACATTGAACATGCAGTGGGAGTTGTGAGTATGTACATGAATAATCCAAGCAAGGTACACTAGGAGGTTGTCAAGTGGATTCTCATATATCTACGAGATACCACAAATATAGATTGTGCTTCAAAAGTGGAGATATTACTCTTGAAGGCTATGTGGATGTTGATCTGGCCAGTAATATCAATAATAGAAAGCTCTACAAGGTACGTTTATACTCTTGGTGGTATAACAGTGAGTTGGATTTCTCAGCTGCAAAAGATGGTTGCTCTCTCCATCACTAAAACTGAATATGTTGCAATTAGGGAAGCCAGCAAAGAGATGATTTGGTTGCAACATTTCTTGGTAGAATTGCGATAGTCATAGTTAAAAAATCTATCTTTTCATTCTAAGACGAAGCATATATAATTACATTATTATTTCATTAGGTTGTTTCTAGAAGAAAATGTTCTCAAATTCGAAAAGATACAAGGAAACGAAAAATCTGTAGACATGTTTACAAAGATAATGATTGTTGACAAACTGAAGTTGTGTTCAGCTTCAGTTCGCTTGTAGATGTAACAAACTCGATGAGATTTGCTACAATAATCGTGTATGGAAACATGATTAAAATCATTCTCTAAGGGGGAGATTATCAAGGTTAGTAGCCACTTTAATTGAAAAGTAAAAGCTACCTACAATTAGAGAATGTCAGTATCTAACTCAAGAAGATCAAACCACACCCATTTCAATTATTTCGACAACCACCAAGAAAAATGAAGAGGAGGTAGATGATGGTAGTTGCAGCTTGTCTTCTGCATGATACTTAGATAATGAGTTAAGCCTCTATAAATAGAACAAGATGTGAGGCAATTAAATAACATCCCAACAGAGAAGAATTGTATATGTTGTTGAATGCGAGAAGAGAGAAATATTTATTTGGGTGTATTGAGTTTTGGGGTTGTGAGTTGAGTATTGCATTAAACACTGTAATATTATTTTTTATAGTGAAAAAGAGTGCAGTAGCTTTGTAGAATAGCCGGGTTAAATTTTTTGGATAAATCACGTAAAAGTGTCTCATTTCCTTATTCTTGCTTTATTTATTGTTTTGTTTTCCCATAAATTTTGTAGTGGGAATTTATCAATTTTTCCCAACAAGACCAATACTTAGAGGAAATTACTATGATATCATATGGCCTCTCCTTGTGAAGAGATTACATAAATTAGAATTGTATTGTCTGTATATTTAGCAACTAAGTAACTAGTAATAAATAAAAAAATGCCAGAGCTAAAGCCCAAAAAGTGGCAAGCTCAGTTGCTACTTAATGGTAGAGATGTTAACTGTTCAACAATGCATACCATTCCCATTTAACTTTTTCTTAATGGTTCTATAATCCAAATATAACCCACCCCATCTCACCCAAACCCAATAAGATATGGATTAACATATAAGTTGATATGCAATTTAACTTAAAATGAGTTTTTTTTTCTTGTCCTTATTTCATTTTGCTCTTCAATTATTTTTTTAATGATAAATTGATTTGTTTTTCTTCAATAAAGAAGAAAACATCTTCTATTTAGAAACTATTTGGTATAAATGAGATGTATCTAACATAAATAGTATAGGATGTGATAAATAAAAACATAAATGGTATAAGATGGGATAAATGAAAACCCATCACATTTGACATCTCTGGTTGATGGGTAAAACACCATTTCCACTTGAAAACAGAATTTCCCCTCTAAAATCGGTTCTCTTCTCCGGCGTAGAATAAGACTTTCTCAGAGTTTAAAGTAAAAACTGCAAGACCATAGACCATAAGAGAATATTTACCTTCAACAGTTCCAAGAAATCCACTGCAATTGGTGTCATGAAAAATAATATTCAATTTGGTTCCTTTAAGAATACTGGAATCGCTGTTAACATCGTCAACAGCAGCCAAAACCGCTGGTTGAGCCGACCTTCCAATAACCGAATCAAGAGTAAATAACGCTCCAAAGTTCACAACACTCGGACTTGGAGTTTTAGAAACAAAAGTGGAATTTCCAGTTCTACCCATCACTTTCAAAGAAACCCACAAACACAAAATCAATGCAATTACAACTCTTTTCATTAATCCATGGCCAGACCTTGTAAATAAGACCTTCGTCATCTCTAAAATAGCTGGCATGAACTTGTTGATTTCTCTGCTCGACCAGTTTACACAAGCATCGAGTCAAGATGGTGAAGACCTGTCAACAATTTCAGATTGAATATATACAAGTCTTTTCAAGATAATGAGGAAAGAGAAAGAGAGAAGACGACTTTTCTAGTACACCCAAAATGGGTCCTGAAAACAGAGAACCCATTTCAAATACAAAGATTAACGTTGAATATGAGATTCAGGAACCAATATCCAGCAAATAAACAATAGAAAATGAATAAAAATACATGCATTAGCCACATGGGAACCAAAAAGAACAAACATTTAGTATGGTATCTTCAGTTAGAACTCCCATTAATCTATTGTAAATATCAATCGGTATACTATTATAAGCAAGTTTTAAATTATGAAGTCTAAAGTCATTGCAATAGCATAATAAAAAAATATAAAAACAAAGCCATCGAATTTAAACAAGAAATTATTAAACTATGGTAAACGATTTAGTAATCCAATTTAAGATAGAGGAAAAGAGAGAAAGAGAGAGTCGATCCAATTTAAGAAATAAAAAATACATAAATAAAAAAAACACTGAAATAGCTATCATACATTCTAAGTCCTAAGAATTACCTCAAGGCAAAACTTAATTGATAAAGCTTTGAAGTTCTAACAGTTACTGTGTTGTATATACTATATATGTATATATAGTTAGTATACAAAGTTCTTAACAGTAATGCTTGTGCAAGCAAAGAATCGTTCTCTTTCTTATTTATTGCTTAGGGTCCCAACTCTACATTCGTAATCATGCACTTGTGGGTATTGTTTGTGAATTTCTTTTCACTGTTACAATCGATTTCGTTATTTTAAGAGTTAAATTTCTAATTTTTAAAATATTTAAATTAAATTAGGAGAATAAATTTTAAACTATTCTAATATTAATCTTAGATAAATATCAATTTTTTTTGTATGCTTTAAAAAGAAAACATTTTACCTTGATTCTTTTGGCGAATAACAAAACAAGACATTTTCATTTTATACAAAATCAATATAAGGTGGTTGTGGCAACCACATTATGTGCAGAATATCACATATGTCTTAGAATACTCTGGTTTATTACTTAGTTGGTATTCTAATTCATTAAAAAAAAACTGTTTAAAATTATAAAAATTAAACTCCACCAAGTAAGTGTACAATACTTGACTTTAATGAAGGGAAAAAAAAAATCATGCAGTGGCAAAATGCCAAAAGCTCATATCTGTCTTTGTATTCATCATTAATTTGATGCTTCAGAATGATATATCTGTCGCTTTAACGAGATGACAGTGCAATAAATTGCCATGACATTAATATTTTCTTAAAATATATATTTAGAGGGAGGATTTTAAATATTAAATTTTCTAATGCTCCGGTCATGACAATAATATATTTACGTAATAATATCAAATAAATATAATAATAAAACAAAAAGTAATTTTTTTTCTTAAAATTTTATTAAAATAATAATTTATTTTGTTAGAGTTTTAATTTTTATGTATTATTAGAATCTCGTAGACAAGACTTATAAACTATTTTAGAGACTTTTCAATTATAAATAATTAGGGTCTAGGGTTGTATAAGGTATCTAAAAAATAATCAACTTAATCATATTTAAAAAATTATCTTCTTCATTTTTTCTTTTATTCTTAATATTTTAAGAATAGTTCTTCTTTCTTTCATTTGGAAGTTGAAGTCTTCTTATCCGTGAGATAGAGAAATGTCTTTAGATTAATCTTACTTTAAACTTGTTAAAGTACTCGGCTAAAAATAGACAACAAATTTAAACTTGTATTATTCTAAATTTATTAGAGTTCTTGTCTATGTACCAGTTTCATTATGTTTGTTCTATAACACAAATATGATGACCTCATGCTAGAGAGTGAGTCTCTTTAATCTAAACTTTACTCATATCTTTCTTATTTCTTGAGTGCTTTTATATTGTTGGTACATTCATGCTTATGTATTGCATCAAGTGATATCGAAGCCAAATTTAACTTGTGAGAATGGAACATAATCAAGTGATGCGAGAAGAATATTAACAATTTTGTGAAGAGATTTGACACCAAATAGAGGAGCATACTGCAATCATTGCTCAACTTACTAATAATGAAAATAAGCCTCAAGTTCAAGCCCAAGAAGTAGAAAGTGTATATAGAGATAAGATCGAGCCAATACTACTCAAAAGGTAAGTTGAAGGATTACACCTAAGAACACTTGTTGATCCAATACTCCCAAGAAAACATGTTGCCCTCATTGATAGTTTTAGTGATGAAGATTTAGAAGAAGAATATTTCGAAGGTTGAGCTAGAGAAGGACGTTGCCAAAGAGACCAAGAACCACAAGATTATTGTCTCAAAATTGATATTCATTTTCTATGGCAACATAAATATGAAGGATTTTCTTGATTGAATCTCAGAGGTGGAATGGTTCTTTGATGTTATAGGCATTCCAAAGGAAACATATAGCCTCGAAAGAAGTGATACCTAATGCATATGTTTCTTTCCTATGATTATGAACAAATATTATTTCAACAATATTAGAATTACAAACAAGGGAATCATTCAATTTAAGAGTATACCATAGAATTTCACCGTTTATTTGCTCAAAATAATTTGACATAATCTAAAGCACAATAAGTTGCATGCTATATTGGTGGACTTTGTCTACCAATACAAGATCGAGTATCCTTGCATCTAGTATAGACGATCATTGATGCCCACAACATGGCCCTTAAAATGGAGATGCGATTAAGTATGACAAGTTAAAGTACAAGATCACAAGCTCCACCAAGGCTATCAATTGAAACAACTAGGCCAATACATAACAAAGGAAAAAAAACCTAAGGATGGAACATCAAAAACAAAGCAAACTCAATCAGAGAAAAACATTGCTTGTAATCCTCCATGAAACCCTTATGGACACCCACCACCAAAAAAATGTTATAAGTCATCGTTCTAGTCAATGCCCAAAGAAAGGAGCAATAAACTTGATAGAGAAAAAATATGAAGATCATGAGAAAGAACTAGAATATGATGACTATGAAGATGTTGAGTTTGTTGAAGTAGATAAAGGGGAACCTGTTAATTGTGTTGTCCTCCGACTTCTCTTGTCACCAAGGCAAGACACACAAAGGTACAATATATTTCACACTCATTGCTTAATCAATAAATAACTATGTGATATAATTATCGATAGCGAAAGTAGCAAAAATATTGTTTCTAAAGTTCTTGTGGAAGCACTCAAATTAAAAACCGAATCACACTTATCACCATATCCAATTAGGTGGATCAAAAAAGGGGAAATAAAAATAAATTATATATATCGAATCCCATTCTCCATCGAGACACATTTCTCATTTTTGGAGGACATTATGGGCACACTTTGATACATCACTCAATTCCAATATCACTACACATCCTCAAACTGATTGTCAAGAAAATGATACATTGAATTTGGTTAATCATCCAAGGATTCATGAGAAAAGCAAGGATGTCGAAGAAATGACAAATAAGATTCAAACTATTTATTTAGAAGTAAAACAAAAACTTACATAGTCCAATGCCAAGTACAAAACAACAGTCGACAAGCACAAAAGAAATAAAATTTATCAAGTAATAGACACATTGATGATATTTTTGTGAAAAGAACGCTTTCCTATTGGCATATACAACAAGATAAATGATAAGAAATATGTGTCATGTCAAATACTTAAAGGGATAAATGACAATGCATATATCGTGAACTTATTCAAAGATATGACAATCTCAGTAACGTACAATGTGTCAGATATTTATGACTACTACTATTACAAAAACAGGCTTAAAATTTAACGAACCGACTTTAAATTGAGTGACTTAAAATTTAAAGTCGGTTCACTCGATCAACCGATTTTACCTGTATTGATTTTTTTTTTCTCATTTTTCACTCCACTAACCTGTATCCAATATAGTATAAAAAAACCAAAATACAAATAATTGAAAATTTAAATATAATTAATTATTTGATAATTAAATTTATTACAAAAACAAATGTATATATAATACATATATATAGTTAACTTAAATTACAAATAAAATAATGTCGTTAAAATAATTGAGTGACTTAAATTACAAACTTAGTTAGCTTAGAATCACCAGCATTGTGACAAGGAAACTGGACAAAAAATAGCTGATCCATATAACAATTCATTCCTCTACATACATGAGCACGTAAACATCTATCAAACAAGCAGTCTAAACTTCAAAGACATACGAATGGAGAAATTAAATCATTATAAATATTAACATTAAAAAGAGATTACCACAGCATCATCCAAGTGATATAATAATAACATTATCCTTTCAAACTCATATTAGCACTTTATTAATCATTTGTCTATAAATATGAAATTATTTGGAATCTCTGGTGGTATTTTTAATGTTATAATGAGCTATAATTATGAAATCAAGTGTAACTCTGATTTGTTACTTGGCTTGTATGAGTTTTGGTGCCCTTAAATGTATGGAACAATTTTGTAATACATTTATGGGCACCAAAACTCATACAAGCCAAGTAACAAAATAGGGGTTACACCTGATTTCATATTTAGAGCTTATTATAGCATTAAAAATATCAACAGAGATTCCATATAACTTCATATTTATAGAAAAATGATTAATAAAGTGTTACCATGATGTTGTCATAAGGAAAGTAGCCAAGAAAGATGAGATGAAGCTTGGGCCAAAAATAGGTCCATAAAACTATGCATTCGCCTAAATACATTAGCACATAACCATCCATCAAATAAGGGACTTCAGACACAGAAATAGAGAAATTAAATCATTAAAAAAATTACCATTATGTTATCATGTGTTATTCAAGATCATTAGAATCTTATCTTGATTCTTCTTGTGATGATATAATTTGAACCATGTGTTCTGCCCATTCCTCTCATAAATCATCAAAAATTTACTGGTCATAGCCCGTCTTGTTCCAACCAAAGGACTACATGTATTTAAAATCAAAAAAAGAATGTAATTTCATGTATTTACAAAAAATAACTCAAATATGTTAAAAACTTATGTATATGGGTAAAATATATTACCACATCATCAATTAGAATTTTGATATTTGTGATGATTTTGCTCATAAACTGCACGACATAATAACCACATATGACTTCATTATTTTGTTGTGGAACCTACAAAAATAAGTGTACATGATTTTTCATATTTAAATATTTATTATTCAATAGTAAAATTAATAAAATTATTAATATTCGCTTGTACATACCATAACTTTTGTCTATATAAGCTTATGATATTTTTTAAGAGCAATGCCCCTAAACTTATTCCACAACTCTTATGCCCTATCAAGGTTTAAAACGGTTAGTTTTTTATTAAATATTACAAAAAATAATAGATTAAACCAATAGCTAGCTATAACTCTTACATTTCAACAACTGCTTTTGTATCTTTACTCAATTCTATGGAAATTGAGTCACAGTACCAAGCATGATTATTGAACAGATCAAGGATTACCAACATCCAATGATCTTGGCCTTGTTCAAACCTTAGTGGCCAAGGGATTATCAACTTTTGATTTCTGTTAAGCATCAATGCTCTATCACATAATTGTTTAGCTCTGATGCTAACATCTTTCTCTTAATATTGATTGGCATATGAAGAATCATAGAACATTGCTAAATGTGATAAATGGTTATGTTGAAGTCGATAATAACAGACCCTATATAAAAGAAATATATATAAGTAATTAGATAATATAAATATAATTATATATGTTCTACATAAATGAAAGAAAATTAAATAGATTGAGGACTCATCTTGTCCATACTTGAATTATACTTAAATCGATAATTTGATATTCAAATAGTTTCAATATGCACTCGATCGATATATAAATTTGGCTGAGGTCTACACCAAAATTTCTATAGGAAGTGGCACAGTCCATCCATCATTTATGTTAAATGCCCTTGCAACAATAGTCATTAAAGTGCTAAGATTTCTGATAAAGTTTAAAACATAATCATAACTATACTTTTCCAAAGCTTCTTCTTGAATGACTTGGTGCGCGATGATTGGCCACTAGATATAGATTTAGTACGAGATACTTGTTTCGTATCTCTTAAATGTGCCGCATTTACGAATTTTGGTATAATAGACTAAAAAAAGTATTATGTATGTTAGTAACAATAAAAGGTATAATAAAATAATAGTAGTAAACAAGTGTTATCTTTTAAGTTAAAAAATAGTACCATGTCAAAATTTAGAACAACTTGAATCGACGGCTAAGCCACATACTGTCCAACCGCCTCTTGAATTGTGGTAGCATCAAAAGGCACAGATAGTGGACAATCATGAAGCAATGATTGATCAATTACTATTCGCCAATGACTAGGCAAATATTGATTATGAACCATCCCATCAATGCTCAATTATTGTACCGTTCCAATAGTAACAAAGTCTGTTGATGAAGGATGTTTCAACAAAAATTTCATATTCTGTAAAAAAATTAAGTGTTATATATAATAAATAAAACATATAATAAGAAATAAAATTAATAGATTATATACACTAGAAATTAAAATCTTACCACATATGATTCATCAAATAGAGAAGGACTCCCCTATGGGGTAGCTATTAGATGTACACTCTCACCAAAACGTTCATCGTGATTTGATTGATGGTAAGAATGCACAGATTGCATTAGAGAAAATGAACCAATACTTGATTGCATTTGCATTCTTGGCATATATGGAGGACCAATAAGATGACTATATCCCTTACTGGATATAGTTTAAGCGCAATGAGATTACATTGGTAGTATGTCTGGCAAGGATGGTGGCATGCCTAGCATAGATGGTTGCATGCTTGGCCAATATGGCATTCCCTAGTTGTAGAATGATGTCATGCTTGGCATGTGTTGTGATTGATATTCTTTTATAGTGGCAATCTCACTTAACACTGAGGCCTTAAAGAAATTGAGTTCTTCTTCAATTTTAGTGTACTTCTCCTTACTAACAGTCTGAAGATTTTGTTTTGAAATGTTAAAATACTCCATATAATAATCATATTGGTTACCTCCCCTAACACGACTAGGATGGTTGCGTCCAAATGCATGATATAGAGCATCTCTCCCAGGCTCTTTGATTATTTCACTCCTAGATATTTGTTCTTGAACAACTCTCTACCAATAATAAAGCACACAAACATATTATGCATTATTACATCAATTATTAAAAATCATTAAGACTTTGTATCAACCAAAATTACTAACCAACTCATTTAGTTGTTCTTCTCCTTGCTTAGTCATCGGTCTTAACTTCTTCATTTTGGAGTCTTTGTTTCTATGTACAATTCAATTCGGGTAACCGGTCTAACCAATTAAGCTTCCTACATAAATTATGAAAAATTTATTAACCATGACATGAAATTAAATTGAGGAAAATAAATATAAAAATATTTATAAATTAACACAAATTAATAATATCATTCTATATCTAACTTCAAGATTTGAAGACCTCCCAGTACGGTTAGGAAGAATGTTATGCATTTGTATATTCTGATGTTCTTCCCTAATCATTTGAAATTCACCTGTACGTCTATAATCCACGAAGTCTTTCCAAACTTGAGGTGTAATCCAGGGGTGTCCTTCAAGGATTTTGTAGAGCTCTATTTTATCAAGTGGTTCCAAATATGGAAACACATAATTTTTTGTCAATATGAAAGTCTTGTATTCCTTCCACGCCTTATTTGCAATCTTATAACACTTGTTCTTCCAATTGTCATCGACTTTGTAACGATTCTATAAAAACACACTACAAAAGATTAGATATAATACAAAAAAAGATATAATATATATAATTGATTATAAAATATAAGAGACTTACACAAATGGTTATCCATATTTTGAACTTTTCTGCATCGTCAACCTGAGACCAATCATTTATATTGATTGGTATACTGGACTTCACAAGTCTACCAATAGAGGATTTCAATTGTTGGTCATTTTTCCCTATTGGATTACCAGTAGCATCAAATAGAACAGGTACTCTATCAATTGGGTTAAGTGGAGCATCAGGTATATTCGCTCAACCCCTTCTTTCAAATGCTTCAATGGATCATTTGGATCTACAAGCTCTGTTACCCGAGAATCCATGAAATATCTACAAACAATGAAGAAATGTAAATTAATTGACAATTTTAGGAACATACACACACATATATATAAGAGTTATTACAACAATATAGAACATACATTATGTTTAATTAGGTTGTTAATCATATACATATATTCCTTCACAATCACTTCGAGCCCATGACGAAGAATCATCGTCATCAACTAGATCATCACATACATTAGGAAATTTGTTTGATAAATTACAAATATTGGTTAATGTATCAAGCATAAGGTCATCATATTCTAAAACATCACAATGGTAAAACTCTTTTTATGGAGGCGTTAACACAACAAATCATCTTGTGTCAATTTAATCACTCACGTAAAATACTTGTTTTGCATAAAGTGCTAACGTGAAAGGATCATTAGTGTGACTTATCTTGGATAAATTTACAAGGATAAATCCAAAATCATCTATTTTATATCTAACATTGATAACATCTTCAACACTAGGAAAGATATTTTCTATCTGTACATTATGATAAGATGTATGTAATTCACTCACATTCTTATTTATCTCTTTCACATGAGTATTATCAATATTTTCTCCATGATAATACCAACATTTATAGCTCAAAAGAATAGCACTACAGATAAGGTGATACTTAACCTCGTCAAATTCATGAAATCGCTCATTTTTACATTTAACATTTGGGCATCGAATCATACTAATTCCAATATTACTATTTTTACAAGCAAATTCCATGAAACTTTCAACTCCATAAAAGTAGTCATACTCAATTCTACACTTTGACATCCAAGATTTGTCCATTTTATATTAATGACATTAATTAAACATATTAATTATGTATCCAATCAATATATTTCAAGTATTATTATATATAAATTCCCTAATTATTAGAATATATACCAAAACAGACATAATACAAAACATTTATCATTTTAATCATTTTACAATTGTATTATTTTTACTTAATAAAATATAATTATTTATATGTAAATAAATTTATCCATGTATGGTAAATATTATAGTCCCTCAAACACATAACATGCAGATATTATTTCCACAGAAAATAAGTCAAACATATAATAACAAGCATAATACAAAACATACATAAATCAAAAATTTATACAAAAAATAAAGCAAACTAAATAATAAGTGTGCATGATTAATAGAAATACTTAAAAGAGTAAATGAAGGAAATGAAGAAGAAATAGGTGTTTTGTAAGTGAGAATAAGTGATAAAATAGGTATAAAAAATCTGAGTATTTCGCTTAAAAAAATAAGGGATCTTAAAGATAATGAGAAGAGGAATATAACCCATAAAATGACGTTGGAAATGGTGGTTGGAGGTGGTTGGAAAATGAAAAAGAGTGGAGGGTAAGCTCGGTTTTGGGCGAAAGGGGTTGTTGTACAAATTAAAATTTGGAATTCTGTTGGTAAAGAAGAGAGAAGAGAAACGATAATAAACGTGTGGATAGCGTCGGTTGACATGACGAATCGATGCTATCCACGTAGCGTAGTGTCGGTTTGCCATGTCAACTGACTCTACTACGCTACACGTGGACGTAGCATTGGTTGACGTGGCGAACTGATGCTATCCATATTGAGTAAAATTTAGAATAAATAACTCCAAATTTACTAATATTAGATCCAAACAAGTAAATAAACTACTTGTATTATACCCACTATAACACCTTTCAAAGACAACTCACAAATTGAAGAGAAATACAAACACTCAAAGAAAAAGCTCTCAACTCACAAATATAAAACTAAGAAATAATTCTATCCATACAAATATTATCTACATACTTCTCTTTTCTACAACCTTCAACCACCTTATTTATTCATCCTTCAACCACCCTATTTATTCATCCTTCAACCACCCTATTTATTCATCCTTCAACCACCTTATTTATTCATTCTTCAACCACTTCATTTATTTCTCTACATCTTTCAACCAATTCATTTATTTCTCTACATCTTTAATTATTATATTGGTGTTGATTTTCAACACACCCCCCTCAACACCAACTCTCATTATTTTTATTATGTCAAGCTGACGACGAAATATTTTATACTTACCAACACTTAAGCTTTTTGTGAACAAGTCCACAATTTGATCATTTGTCTTGATTTGTTTTATTTAAATTTCTTCTTGTAGAACCTTTTCTCTAATAAAGTGATAGTATACTTCAACATGCTTAGTTCTTGCATGAAAGACTGGATTCTCTACCAAACGAATTACCGATTGATTGTCACAGTATAACGGTACTGCATAATCTACTAGTTTATGTAGATTATTCATTAGATGTATCAAACATGTACACTTTTGAGTTGCCATTGTCGATGCTCGATACTCAACTTTAGTGGTTGATAATGATACCGTTGATTGTCTCTTGCTACAACAAGAAATTATTTCAGAACCCAGCTTAAACACATACCCAATTATTGATCTCCTGCATAGTCTACATTGTAGTAACCAACTAACTTGCATTCTCCACCTTTCTTGTACAAAAGACCATAGTCAATTGTACTCTTCAAATATCTTAATATTCGTCAAATTGTATCCAAATGAGGCTTCTTTGGATTTTACATGTACCAACTCATCATACTAACTGCATAAGAAATGTCAGGTCGAGTCAAGGTTAAGTAGATCAAACTGCCTATCAATTATCGATACATCATTGCATCTTCCAAATCCTTTCCTTCATGTGTACACATTTTGGAATTTGGTTCCATTGGCGTCAAAATCGGCTTGCATTCGAGCATTTCGAACCTCTTCAACAAATCTTTGGAATATTTTTGTTGACAAAGAAATATTCCTTCTTGTGTGCGATCAACCTCTAAACCAAGAAAGTGCTTGAGCTAGCCAAATTCCTTCATCTGGAAACGGACTGACAAATTCTCCTTCGTCTAAAGAATTTATGCCTCATCATCATCGGCTATGATTAAGTCATCCATATATACTAGCACAATAGCTAGCTTTCCTTCATTGGCTTTGACAAACAAGCTAGAATCTGTAGGTATTACTGAATAACCACTTTGTGTTAGAAATTTAGCAATCTTATCATACCATGTTCTGGGTACTTGTTTCAATCCGTAGAGTGCTTTCCACATCTTACACACATATTCAGGATGATCTTATCTCTGAAAACCCATTGGTTGCATCATGTAGATCTCCCGATCTATCTCTCCATGAAGAAAATAATTATTCACATCCATCTACCACAACTTCCAATCTTTGTTGGCTGCAAGTGCAAGTAGGACTCAAACAGTTGTAAGTTTCGTCACTAGACTAAACGTTTCATCATAGTCTAGTCCATACTTTTGAGAGAAACCACGAGCTACCAATCATGCCTTGTACCTCTCGATTGACCCATCTGGTTTGCCCTTTATCTTGTAAACCCACTTGCAGGATATGGGTTTCACATCTCTTGGCTTTCGTACCAAATCCTAAGTTTGATTTTGCTGAAGTGCATCGATCTCTTCTTTCATAGTTGCCATCCATTCAGATCTTTGCGATGCTTCTTCAAATGTCTCAAGTTTTATTACTTCTTCAATTATGGCTGCATTGGCATATTTAGAATTTGGCCTTCGTGTTCTTGTTGACCTACGAAGTTGAGATTGTGGAGTTGATTCTTCTATTTCATTAGGTCCACCTTCTTCATTTAGTTGTTGATATATGCCAGTTTGCCAAGGATTCTGAGTTACTCTTTGTTCGGCACCATCATCATCTGGATCTCTGGATTCATCTAAACTTGGTTGGAATTGAATAGTATGCTTCCTCATCTTTTGTTGCAACTTATCTCTAATTTCTCTTTAGTCTGGCAATGCTTCCTTCTCTGATGACCACCAAGAAGATGCTTCATTGAACACCACATCTCGTGAAGTGTATCATCTTCCACTCATTGGATCACAACATTTCCACCCTTTTCTCTGGTTGTCGTATCCCACAAAGATACATCTAACAAATTTCTTGTCAAATTTGCTCTGTAAATGATTAGGAACAAATACATAACACACACAGCCAAATACTCGAAAGTAGCCAACTGAAGGTTTCATGTTTCATAGTTTCTCAAAGGGTGAAACAAATTCTAACCTTGGTTGAGGAAGTCTGTTGATCACAAAGGCTGCAGTCCTCATCGCTTCAGCCCAAAACCTCTCAAGTACATTCTTTTCATGTAGCATACTCCAAAAAAATTTTACAAGATGTCGGTTCTTTCTCTCTGCTACACCATTTTGTTTTGGTGTGTTTGCACAAGTGTACTGATGACATATTCAACATTCCCTTAGGTATTGAGAGAACTCGTTTGAGCTATATTCTCTACCGTTGTCTGTGCGCAAGCAACGGATCTTCTTTCCAACTTCTCATTCAGTTGATTCTCTAAACTCTTTAAACTTTGAGAATAAGTCATATTTTTCTTTCATAAAGAAAACCCACATATACCTTGAGAATTCGTCAATGAATGTCACCATATATCACATACCGCCAATTGATGGTTGCTTAATAGGACTGAATACATCAAAGTGAACTAACTCCAATGGTTCTTTTGCTGTAAACTTTGATTCTTCATATGACAATTGCTGAGCTTTACCATATTAGCATCCTACACACACCGTGTCTGTTCGCACGTCTAGTTAAGGAAGCCCTTTTAGCATCGATTTCTTCATCATTACACTTAGCTTGGAATAACTAATGTGACCTAATCGCATATGCCATAGATCTGATGTCTCATTTCTTCTTGTCTTGTCTACATATCCAAATTCTGCTGACATTACGTAGATTGATTCCAATCGTTACCCCTCCATTGTCGGTGTTTCTGAGATTTTGAAATCACGATACACCTTTATATCTCTAGGACCGAACAAGACATAGTGGCTTGATGATGTTAATTGAGCCACAAATAGCAAATTTTTCTTCATTCCTGGGACATGATAAACATCTTGAAGTGGTACTTGGTTAGTACTATATCGAGACGTAACTATCATCTTATCGATGTGGGCTATCGGTAACCTTGAGTTGTCAGCTGTCACCACTACACGACCTCCCTTGTACTCATACATGCTTTCCAACTTCTGTTTATCACCTGTCATATGATTTGAGCAACTCAAATCTACGATCTAGTCATTCTTGTAGTCAATTTGTTTTGATGTTGTTACCGTAAGAGCTAATTCTTCTTCCTCTATAGAAAATAATGCTTCGACATCCCAACCAGCTTCGCTATGCTCCTTAGAACTGGAAGTAGCTGTATTGCTTTCAACAGACTTTTTCTTACTCCAACAATCTTTTGCCATGTGACCCATCTTCCCATAATTGTAACATCCACCGTTAAATTTTCTATTATTATTGTAGTTCTTCCAAGCTCCCCCTGGACGAAAGCCTCCCTTTCCTTGAGGAATTTTTCCTTTATCGCCATCATTTTTTTATCCATTTCCATTGTACCGCTTGAAAGTGTCTTTGCTTTTGCTAGTGTAGAGCGCTTCTTTTTCACCCTTCAATGAGACTTTTCCCATTTGCTTAGCCATAGCTTCTTGACCAGCCAACAAATTTTTAAACTCAACAAGAGATGGTTGTGTCGGCCATCCTTGTATAGCGGTAACAAACCCTCGATATTCAGGTCTCAAACCATGAATAATTATTCTCTTTATCCTTGTTTCCCCAATATGAGCTTTTGGATCTAATTCTGAAATTTCGCGGCATAACGACTTTACCTTGTGAAAGTATTGAGAAATCGTCATGTCGCGTTGCGCCATCGATAGTAACTCATTCTCCAGAAGTTGCAATCTTGTATCATTCTTCTTTGAAAAGAGTGTCCCATACTTCCTTTGGTGTTTTTGCATCCCAAATGTGCTCCAACATTTCTTCTTCAATTGTGGTCTTCAAAGCAAACATCTCTTTGCCTGCTTTAATATTCCACTTCCGCAAGATGCCGTTTGCATCTTCCACTGTTGGTTGTGTAACTTCATCACCACCAACAACCTCCCACAAGTCTTGACCTTGTAGGTAAGACTCCATACATGTTGCCCATGTGTTATAGTTTTTGTTGTTGAGCTTCTTGATTCCTCCAACTACTTGAAGATCACCCATCGTGTCGACAAGACTTCGACTATACCGAACAAGCTTGACTAATAAACTTGTAGAGTACCAAACTCCTCACGACTCAAGATAACTCCACTAAGAACGATCCCTGATCATCTCGCTCTAATACCAATTGTTGAGTAAAATTTAGAATAAATAACTCTAAATTTACTAATATTAGATCCAAACAAGTAAACAAACTACTTGTATTATACCCACTATAACATCTTTCAAAGACAACTTACAAATTTAAGAGAAATACAAACACTCAAAGAGAAAACTCTCAACTCACACTTATTCTAAGAATACAAAGACTTATTTGTTTTTGATGGAATAATTAAACCAAATAAAAGGTAGGCTATTTATAGTCATCACCATGCAATCTACACCACACAAATATAAAACTAAGAAATAATTTTATCCACACAAATATTATCTACACGCTTATCTTTTCTACAACCTTTAACCACCATATTTATTCATCATTCAACTACCCTATTTATTCATCATTCAATCACTTCATTTATTTCTCTATCTTTTTCAACTATTTCGTTTATTTCTCTATATCTTTAATTATTATATTAGTGTTGATTTTTAACAATTTACATAACGTAGCGTCGGTTCTACATGTCAACCAACGCTACGTCTTATGTGGATAACATCGGTTTTACACTGAATTGATTTTATATATCGATTTAAATATCTTTTTTTTAGTAGTGTACACTCAACAAAAACACTATATTCAAAAGAAAACTGGTGACGAGTTTAAAACAAATACAAGAGATTAATAACATATCGATATAGAAAGAAAATATAAAGTAATTTATTTTATTTAAAGTTTTATTAGAATAATAGTTTATTTTTTTAAAGTTTTAATTTTTAAATAAATTTTATAAAAATTAACCATAAATAATTAAATCTTATGTATAAAATATCTTTAAAAATTAGAATAGTTTGAAGTTACCAACTCCCATGTGCTATCATTTAATCGATAGCACAAATGGGAAAAACAAGGTGCAAGTCACGTGTGAAAGTTATCATATATGAGAATCGATAACCTTTACGCTTTCTTTAAAAAGTGACATCTACAAGCATATATGATTCTTTTTTTTTTTACTTTTTTCAAATCAATTAGCCATACGCTTGGTGTGACAAATATTTTTTTAAAAAAAATAATATTAAAAATATATAAATTTATGCATATATCTATATTTTTATTAATTATAATTTGACATGTAATCAAATAATTTTAAAAAAAATTCATTTTTCGGGGAAAAAATTAAATGTTATATTATAATTAATGCATACAAATTTATATATATGTAACTTTTCTGCCTAATAAATTCACAATTTGAAGGAAAAAATACACTTTGGCCCTCGTTTTTTGGTAAAATTCTTGAATTGGACGTCTACGTATGCATAAAAAAACTAAAATATTTAGCATATTAGCTCTTACAATAGTTAAAGTAAACATAAAGTTACATAATTTAGGGATTGCTTTTTTTCAACTATATAGTTTAGGAATTACTTTTTTTTAATTATAAATTTTAACTAGCTTTTTATATATAGGTAACTAAAAAATTTAGAAAAAGTACCCAAATTTATATAATTTAAAAACAAAAATTCAAAATAGATGAAAATTAATTGGGTTACTCGTTTAGCTCCAAACAAAAGCAGTCACATTTCCTTTCTGGGGTAGAGCATGAAGAAAAAGAGGGGAGAAGGAAATAAAATAGCCTAAATTGAGGAACAACAAGAAGTAGGGTTTAAGTTAGAAGAAATCGAACGATAATTTCAATAGCTAAAATTAAATTACAAAATCAGTATAAATAAAATACCAAAATTAATAAAATCTAAAAATAATTACGAAAACATTAATATACATACTTTACGTCACTTTCATAAAAATAAGAAAATATGGAGAAATGTTGGGGAGGACCTGCGAATAATAAATTAAAACTCTATTTATTTTAATTATTATAATATTTATAAAAAATATAAAATATTACATCAATCAATTATAAATTTTCTATCTTCATTTATTTTGGTACGAAATCTTCTGTACACGACCGAAGGAAATTAAAGCAAAGTAGCATGTGCTGTTTGTCAGTACATACCTATGGCCTACGGTTGGAAAATAACATGAAATTATTAATGGCTTGAGTCGTTGTTTGGTGTATATTGTACGTGGACATCTTCGGTAATAGTGAGACGATCGAGAGAACAAAATGTGTTAATTAAAAATAATTACATTAAAGTAACCTTATCATTAAAGTATCCTTATCATGAAGCCTTCAATGCTAATGATAGGTTCATTTAAAAATAAAAAAATAATAAAAAGTGTGCGGTCTCGTGTAATGTTACTTTAAAAAATTTACTAAAATACTGTTTAAAAAAAACACCCATATTATAACAACGTACAGAATACTTGTAACTAATAATATTTAAAAAGATTTAATTTAATAAAATTTTATATTAAACTATTCTAAATAAATTTTTAAAAATATAATCTTAAAATAATTAATTAAAATTTTTTTAATAATAAAATACATTAGCCCACTAGATGTGTTATTTAAATTATAAGTTTTAAGGAATTTTATTTTATTATTTTTTCTATAATATTTTTAATACTTTAAAGATAATGTTTTATTTTTTAATTTTATAAAATTATAATAAAATATATTATTTTTACTGATATTTTTTTAATATATAATTATTTTTAAAAAATATAAATGAATGAAATCTTAGCTAATCAATTAGAATTTTTTAATAATCGTGAGCTAAATTTACATTACATTAAGATAAGCTGCTGAGTTAACATGAGTGATACAAGTCATTTGAAGTCATAATTAAG